>JAOPSE010000010.1:101952819-103337819 GCA_029449295.1 Zea luxurians
GGTGCTTGATGCCAAAGGGGGAGAAAATAAGGCCAAAGCAAGAAATGGATCAGCTACCACTTGAGAATTTTGAAAATAATAGAATTAGAGCTTTTGGTTAGTCAAAATACTCTTATTGTCTCTTATTGTCAAATGTTGGTCTCTTGTAGGGAAGATGTTTGATTATGGGAAAAAGGGGGAGTTTTTGAATTCTTGATCAATTTCTCTTGGAATACCTCTCTCTATGCCTCAACAAGTGATTTTGACTTAGAGATAGGAAATTGAGTTTGATTTGCAAAAACAAACCAAGTGGTGGCAAAGAATGATCCAAATATGCCAAATTTGAATCAAAACAAATTTGTGTTCTCATTTGCATTGTTGTTGCAATTCCTTTAGTTGCTTTTTGTTGTGTTGGCATAAATCACCAAAAAGGGGGAGATTGAAAGGGAAATGTGCCCTTGGACCATTTCTAAGTATTTTGGTGATCAAGTGCCAACACAAATGGTTTAATGTGAAACTATGCCATATGGTGGAAGAAGTGCAAAGTCGACATAAAGGTATGATTCTAGACTTAGTACATTGGTTTTTGTGTACTAACATATTTGTCTAAGTGCTAGAATCAGAGAAAATTCAATTGGAAAAGACTTGGCTCGAGCAGCCAAGACTCTGCTCAGTCTGGGTGCACCGGACTGTCCGGTTGTGCACCGGACAGTGTCCGGTGCGCCAGGCTAGCGTCTGATCAACTGGCTGCTCTCGGGTCTCGATGGCGGCGTACGACTATAAATCACCGGACTGTCCGGTGGTGCACCGGACAGTATCCGGTGAGTCGGCTGCGGCGAAGTCGCCGCTCTCGGGAACCAAGTTAACAGCGTACGACTATAATTCACCGGACTGTCCGGTGAGTCACCGGACTGTTCGGTGAGCCAACGGTCGGGCGCGCCAACGGTCGGCCGCGCAATCCGCGCGTGACGTGTGGCCGAGCCAACAGTCGGATGGGGCACCGGACTGTCCGGTGTGCACCGGACAGTGTCCGGTGCGCCAATGGCTCCAAGTCTCCAACGGTCAGTTGCGCCAGAATAGGAAAGAAATCCGCACCGGACAGTGTCCGGTGCGCCAGTCGACAGAAGGCAAGAATTGCCTTCCTGGATTGCTCTCAACGGCTCCTAGCTGCCTTGGGGCTATAAAAGGGACCCCTAGGCGCATGGAGGAGTACACCAAGCATCCCTTGAGCATTCCTAAGCACCAAGACTTCATTTTCGCGCATTCGATTCTTTGTGATAGCAACTAGAGCTCCATTTGAGTAGAGAACTCTTCGAGTTGTGTTGAGAGCTCGAGTTGTGACTTGTGTGCATATTGTTGCTCTGATTTTGTGTCTTGTGTGTGTTGCTCATCCCATCCTTACTTCTGTGATTCTTTGTGATAATCAAATTGTAAGGGCGAGAGGCTCCAAGTTGTGGAGATTCCTCGCAAGCGGGATATAGTGAAACAAAAGCAAAACACCGTGGTATTCAAGTGGGTCTTTGGACCGCTTGAAAGGGGTTGAGTGCAACCCTCATCCGTTGGGACGCCACAACGTGGAGTAGGCAAGTGTTGGACTTGGCCAAACCACGGGATAAACCATTGTGCCTCTCTGTGTTGATCTCTTTGTGGTTATTGTGTTTTGCAAGAACTCATCTCTAGCCACTTGGCTTCATTGTGCTAACACTTAATCAAGTTTGTGGCTTTGAGTTTAAGTTTTTACAGGATCACCTATTCACCCCCCTCTAGGTGCTCTCAGAACTTGAGTTGGAGGGGCATGTGGTGCTTCTTCCTCCATAAGCTGTTCTTCATGTGCTTCCCCTTGATCACACTCCTCTTCTTCCTCCATATTTTTGTTTTTTTGAATTATTTTGCATTTTGAATAATGAACAAGCAATGAAAACTTAGTTTTAATTTCTTGTAATGATTTTGCTTCTATCAGAATGAATATATCTTCTTCACAGATTTACGAAGCTCAAAAGTCGTTCCTAAGGGAATGCAGAGCCAAATTTGCCGAAACTACAAAAAGTCGTTCCTAAGGGAGCGCAGCGTAAGTTTTACGCTCAAAAGTCGTTCCTATGGGAATGCAGAGCCAAAATTGCTGAAGCTACAAAAAGTTGTTCCTAAGGAGCGCAGCGTAAGTTTTCTGCTCAAAAGTCGTTCCAAAGGGAATGCAGAGCCAAATACCGCCGAAATATAAGGCGAAAAAGTTCAGAAGTCGTTCCTAAGGGGATGCAGAACTTATACCACCGAAATAGAAGGTGAAGAAGTTCAAAAGACGTTCCTAAGGGGATGCATAACTTATATCATCGAAATAGAAGGTGAAGAAGCTCAAAAGTTGTTCCTAATGGGATGCAGAGCTTGTGTGTTCCAGTGTGGGCGTGTGGGTGTGTGCAGTGGTGGGCCCAGGATTTAGAGGGTGGGTATTCAAAAAAATTTATATGATGATTTTTTGGAAGATTAAAAATGTCTATCGACATATATAGTTAATTATATATGTATAACCTATAATTAAGCACGGACGCTATGGTCATAACCGATTCAATAACTAGTCAACTAAACTCAAAGTTCATACAACTATTTCAAAAGTTTTAAATCGAAATGCATCTGTTGGTTGTTGCTCAGTTGCTGGCTTGTTGGCTCGCTGCTTGTTCACTTTGGCATTTTACAATCGCTAATGCCCCACCTGCAGCCCAATACTACAAGCAGCAAAGGAGGGAGGTCAGATCGGGTGGCCACTAGCTGGGTGGGCTTGGACATTGGCACAATAGGACCTTGCCTCTGGTTGTCTGTCCTGGCACACGGTGACACCCTGACTATGGTGGATTGAAGCCTCGGATGATGGATGACAGACGATGCAACAACGAGGCCAGATTGTCACACCCGGTTCCAGGGGGTAGAACCGAGCGTATAGCATATGTGTGCCAGGATCCATTTGCACAAATATGTCGACGTCACAAGTGTAATATATCAAAAGACAATGCAATAAAGGCGTAAAGAGAGTAGAATACTTTATTACATCATCTGAAACATTGTATCTTTAACAAGTATCACATCAAAGTAAAGCGGAAATTAAATAACAGGGGCAATCTCCCACAGGAAGATGGTCGGCACATCGTTAGACTTAGAATTCATCGTCGTTAAAATCTCCATCAAAGTCTCCAGCATCACCCTCTGATCAAAATATTAGCAAGGGTGAGCTCACTTATGGTCGGGGCTCAACAAGTGGGGGAAAAATTAATGCAGGTATAACAAGGTGAGGCTAAGGTTGAGCAGTAAGAATTTTAGTTGGTCAACATTTTATTAACAACACATGTCTTACTAATAAGTGTGAATCCCAAGTATCCCAATGAAACAAAGGAATATGAGTAACAAAAATACTTAAGTGAAACTACTTAAGCAAAACATTGGCAGATCATCAGATCTCAGTTTAATTCCATCTTCAAGTTTAATTATCATGTGAGGAGTCCAGGTCAATCATAACCGGGAGCACGGCTGATATATCAGTTTTACACTCTGCAGAGGTGGTACAACTTCACCCACAAGCCATGTATCCCATCTAGCCCGGGTTGATCGGACCCTTAAACACTGCTGAGGTGAATGGCTAGGAATCCATTATGAGGCTTTCACAAAATACACTTAATACGAAGCAACCCGCTAAGGTTTCTAAAGACGATGGTGGTGGCCCCCTAGGTGAGGTACCTTAGCCAAGAATACGTCACCATGTTAACGTGGGCTGCCAACACCTACCGCTCCCCCTCTTGCCCATATTTCAGGTAAGGTTGCTAGGCACAAAGCATATAAAGCTAATTACCAAAGCCAGAGCCATGATAGCACTCGTGGTTGCACTGTTATCCTGGGTGGACATTTCATGTTCCAATTAATTTGAAATAATGCTGCGTTAACCATCGGGTTAATGTCATAATTGCCAATTTCAATTTTGGAACATTAATACCAATTAATGAGTGACATTAAAATCATTAAGTTGAGCGGTAGCACAAATTTGCAAAGCTTAATAATTTCCCAAGGTAAACAAGGAATACAGTTGGTAAATCTAGGAAATCCTTAATTAGGTAAAATCCATCAAATTATGCAGTATATCAAAAAGTAAAGTTTATTATATGCAATGATTGGGTACAAAACGAATATGCAGAGGGAGAATCCACTTGCCTTGCTCAAAAGCGTCCTGCGGATCGTCCTCGAACGAATTTGGATCCTCTACCACAAACTCAGCTTCTAATAACGTCATACGTTGCCATACAAAATAAACATACACCATTACATAAACATACACCATTACATACACATTAACACATCGCACTTATCACACCTTAAATACGTCCTAAACGCGTAAATACTTATTAATTCAATTATAGCTATTATTGTGAGTCCTAAATGGTGAATTTATTAGTGGGTGCTATAATTACAGTTTTAACTAGTATTAATACGTATTAATATCTTCAATGAAAATAAATGATAGTTATCGTCTTTAATACTAATAAATATATTAATAGCTTTTATCCTTTTTATTTCTAACTCGAATGATTGAGTATAGCTAAAATGAATTTAATATTCTAAAAATCCCTATAAATTACTAATTGAACTTTTTATAACACAAGCGAGGTTATTTTGAAATAAACAAGTACTTTGCTTACTCTAAGAATTTAAGTGCTATACTTGTGAACATGTTTATTTGGCTAGTAAAAATCTATTTTCCATACTACTAGTGGTATTTTCTCCTTTCTTTATAAAAAGAAAATAGTAATAAAATAACCTAGTGATAAATCGTCTAAAATCCTATAATGTTTATATGACATGAGTTCTATACCACTTTTCTAAATTCATTAAAATGAACCTATGACTATAATTCTCCGAATAGTTTCTAAAGTTCCTTGTGGCCAAATTTAACTACAACATTTCCTATCTAGTGTTTTTATCACCAACGTGTGACCACTAAATTCTCGTCATATTTCTCTAATCCAAAAATCAACGCATCGACTAACATGAACATTCACGGTGTACTACATATCTACCAAAAATTCCATAATGCACTCGTATGAATTTCGGATCACACATGCTCATATTACAACAAAATAAACATACAATTCATCAATTGAATCAAAAGTATTTCGAAAATACATAAATTAATTTGGGGTTACCTTCCACCTTGGTTCTCGCTTGCGCTGGGAGATGGAGATGGCTCGGCAAGGAGGTCGGTCGAGCAAGAGAAGAGGACAGGGGTCCTCGACGTCGGGCGGGCTCCGGCGGGGCGAGCTCCGGCGAACTCCGGCGATGAACGGCAAACTCCGGCGACGAGCAGTGCACTAGCGATGCCAAGCGAGGAGAGCTAGAGAGAGGGACGAGCTCGGGTAGGGGAGAATGGAGAGAGAGCTCGGCGTCCAATTTATAGAGAAGTGAGAGGGAGCGAGAGAGTCGCCGGTCGGTTTCAAGGCTGCTATCAACTTCGTCCATGAAGAGAGGGATTAATGGAGAGAAGAAACAGTCGACATTGAAGCTCTATTAACGATGAAGACGAACGGTTGTGAGCGAGTCGCGTGGCTGTGCATGGCGCGAGGCTGGGCACGGCAGCGCACGGCGCGGTGTCGTCTGGGCGCGTGTTGGTGCGGGGCGGGGTCACCGGGGGCACATTGGGTCGGCCTCGGGTGGCGCGCTCGGTCGGGATCGCAGGCTGGCGCTCGGTGCGTGCCGGCTGCAGGGCAAGTAGGGGCGGCTCGGCCGTCGGGCTCTCTGGCGCGCGGGTGCAGGGGCGCTGTAGGGTGGGCGCAGGCGCAGGGGCCACGGGCGTCCGTGCGCGAGGTGCTGGGGCTCGCCTGTGCGCTAGAGAGAGAGGTGAGAGGGAGGAGAGAGATCGGGGAGAGAGAGAGAGAGTTAGGGAGGGAGAAGGGCGGCGGCGGCTGGCTTGGAACCAGCCAGGGCGCGTGCGTGACTAGGGTTTAGTAGTTGGCTGGGCCCCTAGTGGACCGGTTAGATTAGGTTTAGTTTTTTTTTCTTTTTTTCTAAATTGTGAAATGATTTTTTTAAAGAGCTCAAAAAATTCATAAAATTTCACCAAAGTTATTTATAAATATCATATTTATTTTTAGACTAATAATTATTATATTATTTAATTATTATATTAATTACTAGGATTTCTTTTAAAAAGAATTGATATTAAACATCCGATAATCATGCGCATACAAAGAAAAATGATTCCAAGATGCAAATAAATAATTAAACACTAAAAAAATTATTATCCTAATTACCATAATAACTAAATTCATTATTTTTAGTTGATGGCTTTTGTGGTGTTACAAACCTACCCCTCTTAAAAAGAATCTCGTCCTCGAGATTAAGAAACTTCCAAGAATAACTGGGGGAATTCTGCTCTGAGTTCATCTTCTCTTTCCCAAGTGGCCTCATCTTCCGAATGATGACTCCACTGAACCTTGCACATGTTAATGACTCCGTGTAATTCTGCGAGATGTTTCCAAAATTCTGACTGGGTACTCTGAATAAGTCAAATCCTCATTGACATTCAGTTCTTCCATGGGTAACTGTTCCTCTGGTACTCTCAAGCACTTCTTGAGTTGTGACACGTGAAATACATCATGCACATCTGATAATCTATCGGGTAGCTCTAACTGGTAGGCTACTTCACCTTTTCTTTCCAAAATCTTGAATGGGCCAATATAGCGAGGATATAATTTTCCCTTAACTTTAAACCTTTTCATTCCTCTCATCGCTGAAACTTTAAGGTATACGAAGTCTCCTACTTCGAACATCAACTCTCTTCTTCTATTGTCAGCATAGCTTTTCTATCTTGACTGTGTTGTCTTTAAGTTTTCTCTGATAATCTGCACTTGCTTTTCTGCTTCTTGGAGAATTTCTAGACCAAATACTTGACTTTCTCCAGTCTGATTCCAATAAAGCGGTGTTCTACACTTTCGTCCATATAGTGCTTCAAATGGTGCCATTTTTAGACTTGCTTGATAACTGTTGTTATATGAAAATTCTGCATAAGGCAAACTCTTATCCCAGCTTCTACCATGCTTTAGAGCGCAAGCTCTTAGCATATCTTTCAAACACTTAGTTTGTCCTTTCCGTTTGCCCATCTGTTTGTGGATGATAAGCTGAACTAAAATTTAGCTTGGTATCCATGGACTCATGAAGTCCTTTCCAAAAGCGCGAGGTAAATTGGGTTCCTCGATCTGGTAAGATCTTCTTCGGTACTCCATGTAGACAAACAATCCTTGACATGTATAAATCTGCTAACTGGGCTCCTGAGTAAGTTGTCTTTACAGGTGTAAAGTGTGCCACTTTAGTCAACCTGTCTACTATGACCCATATTGAATCATAGCCATCTCGAGTACGGGGTAGTCCAACTATGAAATTCATACCGATTTCTTCCTATTTCCATTCAGGTACCTTGAGAGGTTGTAGTAATCCTGCTGGTCTTTGGTGTTCGACTTTAACTCGCTGACACACGTCACATAATGCAACATGAGTAGCAATATCTCTTTTTAATCCGTACCACCAATACTTTTCCTTAAGATCCTGGTACATCTTTTTACTACTAGGGTGAATAGAGTAAGCTGAATCATGAGCTTCTCTCAAAATAAGTTGGCGCAGGTGTTCGATTTCCGGTACGCAGATTCTTTTCTTAAACCATACTGTGCCTTGATCATTGTTGGGGGCCTTCGTCCTCCGAAGGTCCTCAAAAACATGATTTGACAATGTTTTCCAAGTGGATTATGTAAACAGGTATCTTCGGACTCAGAACTATGAACATGAAGTACGGTCAGGACGAAGCCTGAACCAGACGAAGGGGGATTAAAATGGAGGACGGGCTGATTACCAAGTTCCGCGAAGGATGGTGCACAGCCGAAGCTGTGCGCAGGGAAGCTTCGTCGCGATAACAGAGAGGGGAACCGACTTAAAGATGAAAAGACTACTTAGGCCTCGACAGATGTCACACCCGGGTTTTAGGGGCACCAAGACCCGGGCGCGAACATAAACACCAGGTATGCTGGGACCAAGTCTCACACATATGATGTATAGTGGCACAGGATCGAATGTCACATCTTTATATATAACAGGAGTTCTATACAAAATAAATAATTACATTATAAGGAGACAACGGTCCAGCAACCCAAAGTTGACTGGGAGACGACGGCCTAGACCTCTCATGAACACTTCACAGCATCCTCCATGCGCCTCATCCCGCGGTACCTGTTCTTGACCTGTGGGGTGTGTGAGACAGCAAGAGTGAGCTCACATACGTTCATCGCTCAACAAGTTGTGGGGAATAATGTGCATGAACTCGCCAAAGGTGGGAGCTCACGTGAAGTGTAAGGCTTACCAAAGAAGATGGTTAGAGCTGAGCATTGCTTTTAAAGTTGGACAAAATTTTATTAGCAGTTACTAAGTATAAGTAAATACCAGCCCAATTAAATAGTAGAACAAAAGTAACAACTTCACCTGCGATGCAATGCATATGACAAATTGAGTTTAAGTTCCATAATTTAATCATGTGAGGGTCCGAGCTGCTCATGACCGTGAGCACGGCTAGTATACCAGTTTTACACTCTGCAGAGGTTGCGCATCTTTACCCACAAGTCATGTTACCCATCTGCCAAGGGATCGCGACTTCCCATACACCTCTACCGAGGAGGCGAGGCAGGGTAACACTACGAGGCCTTTACAAAGTTCCACTAGCTTCAGAAAACCCGCTACAGTTTATAGGAAGCTCCAATGCAGGAATCCCTTGCAGGACCGCCATCGCAGCAAAATCCTCCCGAGGGCCTCCCTACACTGACCACTCCCCTACTGCCCTTGCCCCTTTCGGGTAAGGTAGTCTTCCACTAGCTTTCCTAATTAATCAGCCAAGGGGTCCCATTCCTCCCTTGTGGTAGCACTGTTTTCCCGGGTGGTCGCTCCATGTTCCAATTAACATAATGATCTTATCATGAACAGTAATAATAAACATATAATAAAAGTGTGATCATGAATAATATACCTTCATACCCAAAACCACATAAAGCACTAGCAAGTACTACCCAAAAAGTTCAGTGGTAAACAAGGTATAATGATAGACAAACTAGGGTAACCTATTGGGTCCCATCAAAATTAACCTATGCAGATCATTATGATTAATTAGAACATGAGTGGGTAAAAAGAAGTGATCAAGGGCACAACTTGCCTGGGACTTAAGATTCCAGGTACCAGGACGATCTTCAGGTGACTCGTAACCTCGCTGCTAGTCGTAGCAATACAAACAAACATGGTATGGACAAAATTAACATCACACCAAACATAAGATTAAACCGTGTAATAATAATCTACGCGCTGCTACAAGATCGTGGGATCGAGAACTGCTAACTTCGGGGTTACGGTTATGAAGTTATGATTTTCCGAAGATCCACGTGGTTAAGTGTAGAATAGACTAAGTGCAACATTTTAACCTATATTTCATGACAAAACAAAGTTACCGGAGGATAATAAATATTATTGTGAGACTAATGCAACTAGAATGGATTAAAACGAAGTTACGGTTATTGAGTTATGAATTTCTGGAGTTATTGAGTACTTGGCACGGGATAAATTAAGTAAACAATTTTAATCTATGTTTAATGTCTAAACAGAGTTACTAGGTGATAAATAATATTAAAACAAAATTAACGCCACCGGAATGGATTAAAAATAAGCTAAGATAAATTTTCTATGAATTATATAAGTTCTAGAATTATTTTTATACCTGAAAATTTATTTCTTAAATAAATTCCTGATTATATCTCTGTTTGGGCTGCGCGCATAATATCTAGAGAGCTCAGGGCTAATCCACAAGTTTTCCCAAGACTCAGTTTTCCCCCGCACAGGACGGCGGGTTGATTGCTTAAAATTCCAGGGGCTCTTTAGCAAGTGATACACCGCGAAGGGGTATTTTCTATTCTAGGCCGCTCGATTAGAAATCAACGTCGCGGATCACTCTAACATTTTAAATGAACCGGAACGCACTGTGGCTCGTTGGATTAACAACCTATGATCCAGATTAAAAACAACCGCGCTCCATCCTCGTTCGCACGATCCCAAATCTATGCTCCTGATTTCATTGCGCGAAGAGGTATTCACATTCTAATCTAAGCCGTCCAGGAAGGGATCGACGGCCCAGATTTTAATCAATGGGTTGAACTCAGGCGCACACGATCCCTATCCAACGGCGCGCAGCATCACCCCAAACCAGTATCGCCCGCCATCAATCTCGGCCGTGCGCACATGATCCGACGGCCGATACGAATAGGCGCACAGATTAAATCTCAACCGCACACCGAATCAGACGACAGAAGGCACTTCTTCAACTCCCAGCTACCGCGCACGGCGGCGCGACGAGGCAGACGGCAGTGCCCACGCTGGTGATTGCTCACCCCACGGAACAACGGAGTATGCAGGCTAATCCCAAGCACGATCGGAAGAGGGGGGAAGTGAACGCGGCCGTCCAGGACTCACCGACGGTGGCGGCGCAGAAAGTCCGGCCCAAGCGGCGGCATGCTGTTCCATGATTAAGCTCTAATTCCAGGGAGGAAATGGAAGTGCCCCGACCATTAATCAAGTACGACGAGGGCACAAACCATTGGCGACGGATCACTATCCTTCATCTGCAAGCGCCCACTGCGGTTTGGCCAGCAGATGCCCACGATGGATCTCGAGCTTCACAGATTCCCCCGCAAATCCTGGAGCTCGGCCGCTACACCATGCATCATCGACATGGTTGACCGCCTCCCTGGCAACACTAGCCGCGCCCAACACTAACCCCAGCACGAATCAACCCTGGCAGGGCTATACTCTCTCTCAACGGGTGGCCTGACGGTGGTGCCCTCCGACTTGTTCTCTCCCTTTTCTCTGTCTTCAACATGTGCCAGCGATTTGCTAGAACAGGGGATGTGGTGCCCAGTTTTATATAGGGAGAGGGAAAAGAACGAGACCGAGATGGGAAAGGGGAGGATCGAATTCATCCCAGGATTTGCGCAACAGAATCGAGTCCGATTTTGGGGAAAAACAGAAGCCGCCGGTTCTAGCGCCGTGTGTTGCGGTGTCCAACCAAAGCCGCGCCATGCAAGGGAGATAGAGATGACATGTAGGGACCACGATTCAGTGATTGAGCACCAGCCAAAGTAGTGAGCCGCGATTGCCTGGTTGGTCCACTGAACGGCGCCAGGGGAAAGCGCAAGCCCATGTGGTTCTGGGCCAGAACCAGAAAACAGCCGGCCACAGAGAGGTTTTCTTTTTTTTTAATCCAAATTCCAAACCTAAATGAGAGTTTCAGTCTTTTTTTGTTAAGTGTATAAATCAAGAAAACATCTAGCATGAATGCTTAACTTCTTTATAGTTCATCTCTTACATTAATTACATTAATCACGAACCTTTATATGCTTTAAAACGAGTAAGAACCCATGTTACACAAAGTATTATTCCCTTCTATTTTGATATCTAAATTTTGGGTATTACAAATCCTACCCCCTTAAAAATAATCTCGTCCCCGAGATTTGTAAGAAAAGGGATATAGAAGGATTGGTTTGTAATTTGGCTTTTAGTCTATAATTGGTTCAAAAATTCAGAGTTCCATTTTTTTATAGTCTATAGAGGTGATTAGGAGAGCATAGGTATCTAGCCACATATTATGTTGGTTACAAGCTGGACAGGTTGAGGTAAGAAAGATTATGGCAAGGAAAAGACTTCATCCAAAATGTAAGTCTTGATTCATCTCGAGATTCGCTTTGACTATTATATCCTTCTTTGTCGATGTTGATATCTTCTTCTCCGATCTTGGTCACATTGATTCGAGGTTAGTGTATATTATCGAAGTTAGGAAATATGGTTAAGATAGATATGGATGATATAGACTACATGATGTAGGTTAAAAGTTTGTTTGATGATAGGTGGGGATAGACAGATTATGCATTCCATCAAGACTCTATTGGTTGGGTTGGTCTGTCATTCTTTATTTAGTGCAGAGTGAACTAAGTTAAAGCATGTGGATAGGGTCTAATCTATTTCACAAGTATTAACTTATCCATTAAGTAACTCACTCTAGATTGGACCATATTAGATTAGATGGGATCTAGATTAGATCGGTATAACTAGATTAGACTAGATAATATCTAATTACTTTGGATTAAATCATGGTTGTTATACTAGTGTGGGGTAAATATGCTTATTAGGGCAAGATGAATCCATAGGGATAAGGTAGAATCTTTTGAGGTCTGTCAGATCTATTAGGATATGATAGAATATTTTCGGGATAAATGGATCTATTAGGCTTGATATATTTTTAATAGAGAATATTCTGTGTTGTCTATTTTATAAATATTTTTCCTTATGTCTAGGTGTATATGCAGATGCAATTGTGGATATTACTCCACAATCCATCACACTCAATCAAAGATCCAAATCAGCCATGTATCACATAAACAAACATTCAAGCATACAAATACCTATAAAAATAGTTTTGTTTTTGTTTCTAAGAGTAGGTCTCCTATTCCTAAAGATCACTTTAGGCGCATGATTTCAAAGTGTGAAATCCACATTTGTCTTTAGAAGGAAAAGGTAAGAGTAATCAGAGTAAAACGGAAATAGATGAGAAAAGGTTAAGGTAAGTGTAGAAAGAATCAGAGTAGCAAAGGTAAGTGAATAAGGGTTGTCCAGTTCTATCTAGGTTTCGTCCTACAGTCAACATTCCTCTGATACCACTTCTGTCACACCCGGGTTTTAGGGGCACCAAGACCCGGGCGCGAACATAAACACCAGGTATGCTGGGACCAAGTCTCACACATATGATGTATAGTGGCACAGGATCGAATGTCACATCTTTATATATAACAGGAGTTCTATACAAAATAAATAATTACATTATAAGGAGACAACGGTCCAGCAACCCAAAGTTGACTGGGAGACGACGGCCTAGACCTCTCATGAACACTTCACAGCATCCTCCATGCGCCTCATCCCGCGGTACCTGTTCTTGACCTGTGGGGTGTGTGAGACAGCAAGAGTGAGCTCACATACGTTCATCGCTCAACAAGTTGTGGGGAATAATGTGCATGAACTCGCCAAAGGTGGGAGCTCACGTGAAGTGTAAGGCTTACCAAAGAAGATGGTTAGAGCTGAGCATTGCTTTTAAAGTTGGACAAAATTTTATTAGCAGTTACTAAGTATAAGTAAATACCAGCCCAATTAAATAGTAGAACAAAAGTAACAACTTCACCTGCGATGCAATGCATATGACAAATTGAGTTTAAGTTCCATAATTTAATCATGTGAGGGTCCGAGCTGCTCATGACCGTGAGCACGGCTAGTATACCAGTTTTACACTCTGCAGAGGTTGCGCATCTTTACCCACAAGTCATGTTACCCATCTGCCAAGGGATCGCGACTTCCCATACACCTCTACCGAGGAGGCGAGGCAGGGTAACACTACGAGGCCTTTACAAAGTTCCACTAGCTTCAGAAAACCCGCTACAGTTTATAGGAAGCTCCAATGCAGGAATCCCTTGCAGGACCGCCATCGCAGCAAAATCCTCCCGAGGGCCTCCCTACACTGACCACTCCCCTACTGCCCTTGCCCCTTTCGGGTAAGGTAGTCTTCCACTAGCTTTCCTAATTAATCAGCCAAGGGGTCCCATTCCTCCCTTGTGGTAGCACTGTTTTCCCGGGTGGTCGCTCCATGTTCCAATTAACATAATGATCTTATCATGAACAGTAATAATAAACATATAATAAAAGTGTGATCATGAATAATATACCTTCATACCCAAAACCACATAAAGCACTAGCAAGTACTACCCAAAAAGTTCAGTGGTAAACAAGGTATAAAGATAGACAAACTAGGGTAACCTATTGGGTCCCATCAAAATTAACCTATGCAGATCATTATGATTAATTAGAACATGAGTGGGTAAAAAGAAGTGATCAAGGGCACAACTTGCCTGGGACTTAAGATTCCAGGTACCAGGACGATCTTCAGGTGACTCGTAACCTCGCTGCTAGTCATAGCAATACAAACAAACATGGTATGGACAAAATTAACATCACACCAAACATAAGATTAAACCGTGTAATAATAATCTACGCGCTGCTACAAGATCGTGGGATCGAGAACTGCTAACTTCGGGGTTACGGTTATGAAGTTATGATTTTCCGAAGATCCACGTGGTTAAGTGTAGAATAGACTAAGTGCAACATTTTAACCTATATTTCATGACAAAACAAAGTTACCGGAGGATAATAAATATTATTGTGAGACTAATGCAACTAGAATGGATTAAAACGAAGTTACGGTTATTGAGTTATGAATTTCTGGAGTTATTGAGTACTTGGCACGGGATAAATTAAGTAAACAATTTTAATCTATGTTTAATGTCTAAACAGAGTTACTAGGTGATAAATAATATTAAAACAAAATTAACGCCACCGGAATGGATTAAAAATAAGCTAAGATAAATTTTCTATGAATTATATAAGTTCTAGAATTATTTTTATACCTGAAAATTTATTTCTTAAATAAATTCCTGATTATATCTCTGTTTGGGCTGCGCGCATAATATCTAGAGAGCTCAGGGCTAATCCACAAGTTTTCCCAAGACTCAGTTTTCCCCCGCACAGGACGGCGGGTTGATTGCTTAAAATTCCAGGGGCTCTTTAGCAAGTGATACACCGCGAAGGGGTATTTTCTATTCTAGGCCGCTCGATTAGAAATCAACGTCGCGGATCACTCTAACATTTTAAATGAACCGGAACGCACTGTGGCTCGTTGGATTAACAACCTATGATCCAGATTAAAAACAACCGCGCTCCATCCTCGTTCGCACGATCCCAAATCTATGCTCCTGATTTCATTGCGCGAAGAGGTATTCACATTCTAATCTAAGCCGTCCAGGAAGGGATCGACGGCCCAGATTTTAATCAATGGGTTGAACTCAGGCGCACACGATCCCTATCCAACGGCGCGCAGCATCACCCCAAACCAGTATCGCCCGCCATCAATCTCGGCCGTGCGCACATGATCCGACGGCCGATACGAATAGGCGCACAGATTAAATCTCAACCGCACACCGAATCAGACGACAGAAGGCACTTCTTCAACTCCCAGCTACCGCGCACGGCGGCGCGACGAGGCAGACGGCAGTGCCCACGCTGGTGATTGCTCACCCCACGGAACAACGGAGTATGCAGGCTAATCCCAAGCACGATCGGAAGAGGGGGGGAAGTGAACGCGGCCGTCCAGGACTCACCGACGGTGGCGGCGCAGAAAGTCCGGCCCAAGCGGCGGCATGCTGTTCCATGATTAAGCTCTAATTCCAGGGAGGAAATGGAAGTGCCCCGACCATTAATCAAGTACGACGAGGGCACAAACCATTGGCGACGGATCACTATCCTTCATCTGCAAGCGCCCACTGCGGTTTGGCCAGCAGATGCCCACGATGGATCTCGAGCTTCACAGATTCCCCCGCAAATCCTGGAGCTCGGCCGCTACACCATGCATCATCGACATGGTTGACCGCCTCCCTGGCAACACTAGCCGCGCCCAACACTAACCCCAGCACGAATCAACCCTGGCAGGGCTATACTCTCTCTCAACGGGTGGCCTGACGGTGGTGCCCTCCGACTTGTTCTCTCCCTTTTCTCTGTCTTCAACATGTGCCAGCGATTTGCTAGAACAGGGGATGTGGTGCCCAGTTTTATATAGGGAGAGGGAAAAGAACGAGACCGAGATGGGAAAGGGGAGGATCGAATTCATCCCAGGATTTGCGCAACAGAATCGAGTCCGATTTTGGGGAAAAACAGAAGCCGCCGGTTCTAGCGCCGTGTGTTGCGGTGTCCAACCAAAGCCGCGCCATGCAAGGGAGATAGAGATGACATGTAGGGACCACGATTCAGTGATTGAGCACCAGCCAAAGTAGTGAGCCGCGATTGCCTGGTTGGTCCACTGAACGGCGCCAGGGGAAAGCGCAAGCCCATGTGGTTCTGGGCCAGAACCAGAAAACAGCCGGCCACAGAGAGGTTTTCTTTTTTTTTATCCAAATTCCAAACCTAAATGAGAGTTTCAGTCTTTTTTTGTTAAGTGTATAAATCAAGAAAACATCTAGCATGAATGCTTAACTTCTTTATAGTTCATCTCTTACATTAATTACATTAATCACGAACCTTTATATGCTTTAAAACGAGTAAGAACCCATGTTACACAAAGTATTATTCCCTTCTATTTTGATATCTAAATTTTGGGTATTACAACAGATTTCCATAAGTCATCAGCAAATGTAATGGACATGAATGTAATTTTGTATGGGCTGTGTCTCACGCCTATAAATAGATGAACAGTACTCCCGTACTGTTCACGCTGACTTGGCATTTGCTTTTGCGTCACGCTTGTACTTTTTACCTTCTCTCAGGACCGAAGGTACAATTGTAATTTAAAATCATTTCTATTTTTCCATGTTAATAAAATAGAAATGATTCTATGATGATGTTTATATTATATTTCATGCTGTATATGAATCCTTCGTAATTACTTGTTATATTTACGAAGGTATGTATCTTGTGACCTTCGTCCGAAACTCATTATTTCTCGAGGGGGAATAATGTTTTGAAGGACGAAGGACTTTAACACTTAACACTTTTTATGTTGCCTTGTTCTTAACTCTAAGCATTTGAGAACAAGTCCCCAACATTGGCGCCCACCTCCGGTGAACTCACTTCCACTTCGAGTTTTTTGAACACCTTCGGAAGCTATAGACCCTCGCTATGGCGCCGAAGAAAGCTTCAGCGACTGGGGCTGCAGCACTGCAACCGCTGGACCCCAACGAGGAGACCGTCTCTCTTCGGGAGGCCCGAAGCCAAAAGAGGAAGGCCGTCAGCCCGACGCTTCAGGAGGATGAACTAGACCAAGAGATCAGGGATATGGAGATGCTTCATCAACAGGTGCAGAGGAAAAAGGAAAAGATGGCCAGGCTAGCTGAGCTGCAAAGGCAGATAGACGAAGCTTCTGAAGAAGTTCGTCATCTTACCCACGACGAGCAGAACCGAAGGCCTCAACAAAAAGACCTTCATCAGGAGGGCTTCTTCAACGAAGATGACTGGTATGACAATTTCCATCATGGAAATTTTGTTTTCGATGATGCCTCTCCTCTGTCCGCTGAGCTGCAGGCTACACCCTGGCCTCCGTCCTATAAGCCACCCCAGCTTCCCATGTTCGACGGCCACTCAGACCCGAAGCAGTTCCTGATGAGCTACGAAGCAACAGTGTCTTCGTATGGTGGCAATGCTGCAGTCATGGCAAAGTCTTTCGTTATGGCCGTCAGGAGTGTTGCTCAGACCTGGTATTCCTCCCTTCGACCAGGAACGATCACTTCATGGCAGAAACTGAAGGATATGCTGTTAACCAGCTTTCAAGGGTTTCAGACGAAGCCGGTCACTGCTCAAGCCTTGTTCCAGTGCACTCAGGATCATGAAGAATACCTTCAGGCGTATGTCAGAAGATTCTTGCGTTTGAGGGCGCAGGCTCCAACGGTGCCCAATGAAATTGTCATCGAAGCCATGATCAAGGGGCTTCGTCCTGGACCTGCAGCTCAATACTTTGCTAGGAAGCCTCCTCAGACTCTGGAGAAGCTGCTCCAAAAGATGGACGAGTACATTCGTGCCGATAATGACTTTCGCCAAAGAAGGGAGGAGGCCTTCAGATTTTCTGAAATGACCAGGGGCTTCGGAGGAAGATTCTATTCGAGGCATGTCAGGTCCATTCACAACTCCACTCAAAATGATGATAAGGGGAGTCAGCAGAACAGACCGCAGAGCTCCTCATAGGCTTCGGGGCAACAGCAAACTTTCTTCCGGCCACCAGCTCCAAGAGGCAGAGGCGCCAGGGGCTTCGGCGGAAGATTTGGAGATCAACCAAGGAGGATATTTTGCTTATTCTGTGGTGAAAACAAGGGCCATACCACCAGGATGTGCCATGTTACCATCCAGAAACAAAAGGAGCTAGCAGAAGCTGCAGCGCAACAGGGCCAGCCGAAGCAGGTCATGCATACTGCTTCGTACCATCAGCCTTACATCCCGGAATACGTGGGCAACCACCCTGCAGTTTCCGTAGCTTCGGCGAGTCAACCTCAAGCTTCATGGCAACAGCCCCCGCCCCCACCTCCGCTGCAACAAGGCCAACAGCCAGAAGGGAGCCAATATGTTCCGCACCAAAGGGATCTCAGAGAGCAATCTGAAGCTCGCACAGTCAATAGTACTGTGCCAGAATCG
Source organism: Zea luxurians (assembly GCA_029449295.1). Lineage (NCBI taxonomy): Eukaryota > Viridiplantae > Streptophyta > Magnoliopsida > Poales > Poaceae > Zea > Zea luxurians. The sequence goes on from JAOPSE010000010.1 coordinate 101,971,114, forward strand.
AAGCACATTTATTGACAAATATCCTCCTTTGATAGCAGTCTTTTCCGTTTAGTTCTATTTTCTGTGTAATAAAGAACATTTCAGTTTTCATGTAATAGTTTCGTGGTTGGTTATCAGGAAAACCTATCTTCTCCACAGGCTTAAGTTGTTGAAGCTTAAAAATTTGCGGTAACAAGGAGGACCTTCGAATTATTAAAAATCCTTCGAAGCAACAAAAAGTCGTTCTAAGGAACGCAGAGTAAGTTGCCGAAGTTACAAAAAGCCGTTCCAAAGGGAGCGCAGTGTAAGTTTTTTGCTCCAAAGACGTTCCTAAGGGAATGCAGAGCATACAGCGAAAAGTCAACGCTGATACCGCCTAAAGTAAAAGGCGAAGAAGCTCCAAAGACGTTCCTAAGGGAATGCAGAGCTTACAGCGAAAAGTCAACGCTGATACCGCCTAAAGTAAAAGGCGAAGAAGCTCCAAAGACGTTCCTAAGGGAATGCAGAGCTTACAGCGAAAAGTCAACGCTGATACCGCCTAAGTAAAAGGCGAAGAAGCTCCAAAGACGTTCCTAAGGGAATGCAGAGCTTACAAAGATATTTTGTGTGTATCTTCGGAACAAACGTCATTTGCATAACATAACATCATCACATCATTTTGCATAGCATAAGCATCATACATCATGTTGCATATGGCAAAAGAAGGGGACACAGTATCAACCTTCGAAAGGATGCTTTGAGAAAGTGCAAATTGTGCAAAGTCACGAGGGAATACAATGATAATCTCCGGAGTACAGCTTCGGAGAATGTTTTTACGAAGCATGGATGAGCTTCATCAGAGTAATATCGAAATTGTACAGCTTCGGAGAATGTTTTCACGAAGCGCGGATGTGATTCATCAGAATAATTTTAACGGTGAATGTCTTCTTCACGAAGCATGAAAAGAAGGGAAGGTGTTTTTTCGCCGAAGGCTCAAAAATGGTATGTATGTAGAATTTCATGCATCGTAAAGAGTTGAATAATGAAAAGAGACTTGTATATTACATTCAAATGTACAAAATGTTACATAGATCACACTTCAAATGTTTTTCTAATAACACCTAGTCTTCTCTTAATACTACTTCGGCAGCCTCATTCAGAAGTTGTTCAACAACTTTATCCATGATAGCTTCGGCCATTTGTTTAATTTCGTCATCCCCTTTTGTGTGAGGGTCACCAGACGATCCAGCAGGTTCTGAGGGAAAAGAATATTTCTGCATTACTATTACAAACCGCGAACAATGTTTGAAATAAAAATTACAACACAATAAGAACGACTAATTAATACCTATTTGCCCTTCGGGCTCTGTACTTTTTTCGGCAGTTTCTGTCACTTTCCTGGCATCATGGATGCCTTTTTCACTCCTTTGGATGATTTCTTGCGCCATTTCTCGGCCGCCGTTGTCCCAGACATCAGTAAAGAATTTGCCACCAACCATGCTTGCTTCGGCCGAGGGGTCTTTGATGTCTTCGGAGGATAAGGCAGCTTCGGACTGAGCTAAAGATTTTACATGCCCGCAACCTTTCTTCTCCAAGATAGTAGCAACTCCCCTGGCGCCCGAAAAGGCGCAGATGTCGCCGCGGCTACTCAGGATTTCCTCGAAGGCCTCTGCTTCGTGACTGATCCATTCCAGTGGACCTTCGGGATTGCCTCTTGAGAAGTTCTCTTCACTGGAAAATGCGCCCACGCTGGCGAAGCTGGTTTTAATTTTCTTTACGTATTCCATGGATTTTTCGTAACATTTTTTCTTAGAAGACCGAAGCTCTTCCGCGGTTGCTTCCAAATGATCAGCCCATTGGTCGCTACATTCCCGTCTTGTTTCTTCCAGTATGCGTTCTTCTTTCGCCCGGGCCAGTTGCTTCTGAAGATCTTTAATCTCGCGTCTGTGAGCTTCGGCTTGAACCTTTGCAGCAGCTTCGTCCTTTTTTATCTTGTCTACTAATGTAAGCAGAATTTTATCTTTTTCTAGAGCTTCGTTTCTCAGCTTAATAACTTCTGAACGTAAATTGTTGAACGCAATTTCGTAGCTTTCATCTTCGGCACTCTTTTGGGCTCTTAATGCGTTGCTTAGGATTAAACCCTATACGAAAAACAATCCATATAAGAATAAAAGAATGAATTACGTAATAAAAATTTTTCAAGCGTCTAATTCCCATACCTTTAAGCTATTGTACGCAAGACTGTCTGCGAGATCTTCCTTCGTCATAGCACATAATCCAGCTTCGAGCTTCGGGAAACCCATACTTCTAGACATCTCCCGGCAGGCAGATAATTCTTTGTTATTAGGGAGGCAGTATAGGAAGTCATCTTCATTTGTCCCATTGAACACTACTGCCCCCTTCAGATACTTTAACTCTCTAGCATAGTGATTCGCTTCATAAGTCTCTTCTTCAGATAATTTCTTCCCCGAAGCATGTCGCACGATGAAATCGCATGTGCTGGAAGGAGCTTCGGGGGCGGCAGTGTCAACTTCTTCAACCAAAGCTGGTTCTGATATTTTCTCGGTCTCCAAAGATTGTTCCTTGGTGGGCTCTGAAGGCCCAGCTTCAGTTTCAGCTTGTTGTTTCGAAGCTTCAGTAGACGCTTCTGCAAGTTCAACAGTCTTTTTTGGAGTTGTGCTTGAAGACTTAATTGTCTCCAAGACATCTAGTACGTTCACCATTCTTTTTCTTTTTGGGGTCACCAATGCGCTCTTTTGGTTTTTTATTGTTTCGACATTTGCTGAAGGACTTAAGATTTCCGATGCTTTTGGCCCTTCAATCTTCGGTTTTTCTACTTTTTCTGCTGAAGGCGCTTCAGTTTTCTTTTCTATCTTCGGCACTGGAGCTGGTTCTGTAGCTTCAGAGGCCAAAGAGACTTCACCAATAAATTTTGGCACTGTGGCCGGCTCAATAAAACGCGCTCGGTGGGTGAGCACCTTCAACTTTTTCCTTTGCGGCGCCGGCTCACTAGTAGCACTCGTGGTAGCTTCTGTCGCAGGAGAAATATTTTTTCTTTTGCGACCCAATACCGGATAGTGATAGTCAGGGTAGACAAACCCGACTGCGTCAAATACCCGGTTGAGCCTTTTCTTCTTTCGGCCTCCGAAGGCTGCTGATAACGCAGTATTCTCGGCCTTCGAATATGCCCCAAGCAGTTCGTCACTTAATGTTTCAATGCTTTTCAACCAGTCATCATCAGGTTCAACAAACTTATCCGCATATTTGAACGTGTATTTCAGTCTGACCATTCCGCCTTCGTCGGACTCTTTGATGGTCTCCTTCGGCATTTCCCACTTTCCTGCAAGTGGCCACACCCTGAAGGCAATATGCTCTTGGACCAAGTCCCTTGTCCCAATGAAAGAGCAGATTACGCCGAAGGCTCTTTGGCATTCCTCGGCTGCTTCATCCATTTCAACCTTCGGCCTTCGAAGTCCGAAGCGTTGCCGGATGGGGCGCATAATGATATTCTTGACATTTTCTTGCGCTGTTAAGTCATTCTTTACATAGAACCACTCTGTCATCCAGGCTCCGGGCCACCTCTTCCGAAAGGTTGGCACAGGGCGGCTTGACCCGGAGCGGGCACCGAAGCTGTAACACCCAAAGTTGTTGTGATATTGTTCTTTCCCCCAGGGCTTCGTCTCATATAACAACTCATGAATGTTGCAAAAGCTTTTAGCATTTGGTTCTAAACCTTGGCTTCTCGCAGCCCAGACAAACAACCCCATTCTTATGATAGCTTCGGGAGTAATTTGATGAAGGTAGACTTGAAATGTCTTCAGGACTTCAACAACAAAGTTGCTTAGGGGGAATCGAAGCCCAGCCTTGAGAAAACTTCGGAAGATTACGACTTCATCTTCTCCGGGGGTGGGAGAAGTCTTTTCTCCAGCATTAGCCCTCACAATAGATATATCTCGAAAATACCGCCCCCTCATATTATCAATATGACTCTGCTTAATAGTAGTTTTCCCGAAAACCGTGTGACTTGGCCGCCATGGTCGATCTTCGGACTCTTCCCCACCACTTTCTACATCAAAACTGTCACTGTCACCAGTATCTTCGGACAAACCTCCAAGAATTTCCTTGGTGATTTTCTCCGTATTGGTCTCCGCCATCGCTATAAGGAACCCCAAGTTCTTCTCTTCGTCGAGACTCAGCTTCGTCTCAGCAGGGATCTTCTTACCTTCAGACATCTTCGGAAACGCTAAAAAACTATTTTCAAGACCGAAGCTTCAAAATCAAAAAGATCAGCAAATCTTAGTGCACAAGAGCTAAAAGTTTAGTGGGCCAAAGCAAATGGCAAGGGTGCGTACTAAATAAGTTTGCGGTATGATCTTATTTATACCCCCAGGACGTTGAAAATTGAAAGACCCCGCTTGTCAGTGAATGTTGCTATTCTAGCAAAGGGAAGGTGTTTTTTCGGACCTTCGGCTCAAGGCCTTCGTCCATATCGCAATCTGAATTTATCATTAACAAATTAATATTGCGAGGGGCTACTGTTGGGGCCTTCGTCCTCCGAAGGTCCTCAAAAACATGATTTGACAATGTTTTCCAAGTGGATTATGTAAACAGGTATCTTCGGACTCAGAACTATGAACATGAAGTACGGTCAGGACGAAGCCTGAACCAGACGAAGGGGGATTAAAATGGAGGACGGGCTGATTACCAAGTTCCGCGAAGGATGGTGCACAGCCGAAGCTGTGCGCAGGGAAGCTTCGTCGCGATAACAGAGAGGGGAACCGACTTAAAGATGAAAAGACTACTTAGGCCTCGACAGATTTCCATAAGTCATCAGCAAATGTAATGGACATGAATGTAATTTTGTATGGGCTGTGTCTCACGCCTATAAATAGATGAACAGTACTCCCGTACTGTTCACGCTGACTTGGCATTTGCTTTTGCGTCACGCTTGTACTTTTTACCTTCTCTCAGGACCGAAGGTACAATTATAATTTAAAATCATTTCTATTTTTCCATGTTAATAAAATAGAAATGATTCTATGATGATGTTTATATTATATTTCATGCTGTATATGAATCCTTCGTAATTACTTGTTATATTTACGAAGGTATGTATCTTGTGACCTTCGTCCGAAACTCATTATTTCTCGAGGGGGAATAATGTTTTGAAGGACGAAGGACTTTAACACTTAACACTTTTTATGTTGCCTTGTTCTTAACTCTAAGCATTTGAGAACAAGTCCCCAACAATCATCTTCCGTGAAATCTGGGGCTTTACCCATTCCAATCAAAGTTTTAATTTCCTTGATTTTCTCATCGGACTCTTGTCCTTTACGAATCTCTTCTTCCAAAGTAGATTCAACTTCCATAACCATTGCTTCTACATTATTGAGCATACCAAGGTTGAGTTGTTCCATTTCCCAACACAATTCTTGTGACATCAAATGAGTAGTGATGTTGTTCACTTGACCCTTACGGCTCAAAGCATCAACTACTACATTTGCTTTTTTGGGGTGATATTGTATTTCCAAATCATAGTCCTTAATCAACTCAAGCGATCTTCTCTGTCTTAGATTGAGTTCTTTCTGAGTGAATATGTATTTCAAGCTTTTGTGATCCGTGAAGATTTTGCACTTGTTTCCAATCATATAGTGCCTCCAAATCTTCAAAGCATGCACTACGGCAGCTAGTTCTAAATCATGCGTAGGATAATTCTTCTCATGCTTTCTCAACTGCCTTGAGCCATAAGCTATCACTTTTCCTTCTTGCATCAGCACACATCCAAGTCCAAGGTGTGATGCATCGCAATACACATCAAATCCCTTGTGGATGTCTGGCATTACCAAAATTGGTGCAGTGGTTAACCTTTTCTTGAGTTCTTCAAAACAATTCTGGCAAGCTTCATCCCACTTGAACTCTTTACCTTTCTTCAGTAGAGAGGTAAGAGGTTTCACTAACTTGGAAAAACCTTCAATAAATCTTCTATAGTATCCTGCCAATCCAAGAAAGCTTCTGATCTTGTACGCATCCTTTGGTTGCTTCCAATCCAGTATCTCACTTATCTTTCCTAGGTCCACTTTAATTCCACCATCGGTAACGATATGCCCTAAGAAAGCAACTTCCTTAAGCCAAAAATCACACTTCGAGAACTTTGCGTATAATTGGTTGTCACGAAGCTTTTGTAGGACTAGCCTTAGATGATCTTCATGTTTTTCTTCATTCAGAGAGTATATCAGTATGTCGTCAATGAATACGACCACAAACTGATCCAGATATTCCATGAATACTTTATTCATCAATTTCATAAAGTATGCTGGTGCATTAGTCAGTCCAAATGACATGACCAAAAACTCATATAATCCATATCTCGTCGTGAAGGTTGTCTTGGGTACATCTTCTGCTTGAATCTTTAACTAATGATATCCCGATCTCAGATCTATCTTCAAGAATATCTTGGCTCCCTTCATCTGATCAAATAAATCTTCAATCCGAGGTAGTGGGTACTTATTCTTGATGGTTACTTCATTCAAACTTCTATAATCAACGCACATTCTCCTCGAACCATCCTTCTTGTTCACAAATAGAACTGGGGTTCCCCAAGGGGATGAACTTGGGCGAATGAAACCTTTTTCTATTAATTCTTCTATTTGTTTCTTCAGTTCTACTAAATCCTTGACATCCATTCTATAAGGTCTTTTTGAGATAGGTGCGGTTTCGGGTAATAATTCAATAGAAAACTCTATATCACGGTCAGGTGGCATACCTGGTAATTCCTCCGGAAATACGTCTGGGTACTCACACACTACCTTGATATTTTCCAAGGGCTTTTCTTCCAAGTGATTGATCACTGTCTTCCCTTTTGCATCTGTTGACTTGTCTATGCTAACTTGGATTCTTTCACCTTGAGGACTAGTCAACATAATTGTTCCGTTGGCACACTGTATCACTCCATCACAACTCTTCAACCAATTGCATCCAAGAATCACATCAATACCATTGGATCCTAGGACCACTGGGTTGACTGAAAAATCTATTCCTTGAATCTTGAGATTAACATGGGGGCATGAGTGTGTGGCCTTCATGTCACCTCCTGGTGAACTAATATGTAATATCTTCTTAAGAGGGTACTTAGGTATGTTGTGCTTTTCCACAAATGACTCAGTTATAAATGAATGCGATGCTCCAGAGTCAAATAAAACTGATGCAGGTATGGAGTTAACAAGAAACATACCATACACTATGTCGGCATCCTCAGGCACTGATTCTGCGGTGACGTGATTGACCCTTCCTCTACTTTGGTTTTGCAGAGTCTTGTTCTGTGCAGATCCACGAGCGGGGGTGTTTTGGTCATTTCTTTGGTTATTGCTTTTCTGAGGTGTCTGCTGGTTGCGCCTTGGGTAGTTGTGAGAGCACCTAGAAGGGGGGGTGAATAGGTGATCCTGCGAAATTCAACAACTAATAGCCACAAAACTTGGTTAAGTGTTAGTATGGCTAAGTAGCGAGCTTTTGCGAACACACAAGTATCACAAAAAAACAAGCACAAAAGACACGCGAGTTTATCCCGTGGTTCGACAAGTATAACCCTTGCCTACCTCCACGTTGTGGCGTCCCAATGGACGAGGGTTGCACTCAACCCCTTTCAAGTGATCCAATGATCAACTTGAATACCACGGTGTTCTTCTTTGCTTATCTCTTTTCCAGTTCGCGAGGAATCTCCACAAGTTGGAGTCTCTCGCCCTTACAACAAAGATCAAAGTGAAAGCACTAGAGTAAGGGTGGGAAGCAACACACACAAATCCGCAACAATACACACACACAGCCAAGACTTGAGCTCAAATCAAGCGCAACAAGTTCACCACTAGAACGGAGCTCAAATCACTAACAAAGTCAATCAAGTGCGTGGAGACGGAGTGTGGAAGACTTAGAATGCTCAAAGTATGCTTAGGTGACTCCTCCATGTGCCTAGGGGTCCCTTTTATAGCCCTAAGGCAGCTAGGAGCCGTTGGAGGCAACTTTGGAAGGCAAATCTTACCTTCTGTCGGGTGGCGCACCGGACAGTCCGGTGCGCCACCGGATAGTCCATGTAGCTGTCCGGTGCGTGATCTCCTTCCTTTTCTGGCGCATCCGACCGTTGCAGATTTGCGGCAGTTGGCACACCGGACACTGTCTGGTGCACACCGGACAGTCCGATGCCCCCTGCCGACCATTGGCACGCCCACGCTTCACGCGCGGATTGTGTGGCCGACCGTTGGCGCAGTCGACCGTTGACTCACCGGACAGTCCGGTGAATTTTAGCCGTACGCCGTTGAACGATTCCCGAGAGCGATGACTTCCCCGCGGACGACCCACCGGACAGTCCAGTGATTTATAGCCGTACGCCGCCATTGAGTCTCGAGAGTGGCCTGTTCACCGGAGGCTGGCCTAGCGCACCGGACACTGTCCGGTGCACCACCAGACAGTCCGGTGCACCCAGACCGAGCTGCATTTGGCTGTACACAGCCAACTCTATTCCAAACCATTTTTTCCTATTTTTAACACTTAGACACAATACATTAGTACTCAAATCAATGTACTAAGTCTAGAAACGTACCTTGTAATATGATTTGCACTTCTTCACTCTTTGGCACAAATTAGCACTTAGAGAAAATGTGTTGGGCACTTAATCACCAAAACACTTTAGAAATGACCCAAGGGCACATTTCCCTTTCAATCTCCCCCTTTTTGGTGATTTATGCCAACACATCAAAAAGCAAACTAAAAGAAGTGCAACATCAATGCAATTGAGAACAAGAATTGTTTTTATTCAAATTTGACATATTTGGATCATTCTTTGCCACCACTTGGTTTGTTTTGCAAATCAAACTCAATTTCCTATCTCTAAGTAAAACACACTTGTTGAGGCATAAAGAGAGATATTCCAAGAGAAATTGATCAAAGATCCAAAAACTCCCCCCTTTTCCCATAATCAAACATTCTCCCCACAAGAGACCAACTTTTGACAATAAGAGTATTTTGAACAAATCAAAACTTCTAACTCTACTATTTTCAAAATTCTCAAGTGGTAGCTGATCCATTTGCTTTGGCCTTAATTTCTCCCCCTTTGGCATTAAGCACCAAACGGGATTATTCTTGGCCCTTTAACCCCATTGCCTCACCAAAATTGTCAATTACAAGCAAAAAAGGCAATAAGAGCATAGATATGAACTTGGAGTTAATACCGGAGTGCAGTGGAAGTCTTTGCATGGTCCAAGTTCACCTTTCCCTTTCAATCCACCTTTGAGACTAAATCAAGAACTCAAACACAAGGTTAGTCTCAAAGGGTCAAGTTGTAGCATGCCTCCCCCTAAATAAGTGCATCACTTGCAAAGGACTTGTGAGGTCCGGGGATCATGTGTACAACTTGAGCACCACAAACATAGATTGAAATGCATAAATTACATGATCAAAGGCATAAAACACCTGTATGCTCTAGATCAATCCAAGTTACGCGAATCTAAGACATTTAGCTCACTACGCAACCTGCAAAACCTTTTCTCATCTAAAGGCTTGGTGAAGATATCGGCTAGCTGGTTTTCGGTGTTGATATGGTACACCTCGATATCCCCCCTTTTGCTGGTGGTCTCTCAGGAAGTGATGCCGGATGTCTATGTGCATAGTGCGGCTGTGTTCAACAGGATTATCCTCCATGCGGATTGCACTCTCATTGTCACATAGGAGTGGAACTTTGCTCAGATTGTAGCCAAAGTCCCGGAGGGTTTGCCTCATCCAAAGTAGTTGCACGCAACACTGACCTGCGACAACATACTCGGCCTCAGCGGTGGATAGGGCAACGGAAGTTTGTTTCTTTGAGCTCCATGGCACCAGGGACCTTCCTAGGAATTGGCACGTCCCTGATGTACTCTTCCTATCAATCTTGCACCCGACATAATCAGAGTTTGAATATCCAATCAAGTCAAAGGTAGACCCCTTTGGATACCAGATCCCAAAGCAAGGCGTAGCAACTAAATATCGAAGAATCCGCTTAATGGCCACAAGGTGACATTCCCTTAGGTCGGATTGATATCTAGCACACATGCATATGCTAAGCATAATATCCGGTCTACTAGCACATAAATAAACCAAAGAACCTAACATAGACCGATATGCCTTTTGATCAACGGACTTACCTCCTTTGTTGAGGTCGACATGTCCGTCGGTTCTCATTGGTGTCTTTGCGGGCTTGGCGTCCTTCATCTCGAACCGCTTGAGCAAGTCTTACGTGTACTTCATTTGGGAGATGAAGGTGTCGTCCTTGAGTTGCTTCACTTGGAACCCAAGGAAGTAGTTCAACTCGCCCATCATTGACATCTCAAATTTTTGAGTCATCACCCTGCTAAACTCCTCACAAGACTTTTGGTTAGTAGAACCAAATATTATGTCATCGACATAAATTTGGCACACAAATAGGTCACCATCACAAGTCCTAGTGAAAAGAGTTGGATCAGCTTTCCCAACCTTGAAAGCATTAGCAATTAGAAAATCTCTAAGGCATTCATACCATGCTCTTGGGGCTTGCTTAAGTCCATAGAGAGCCTTAGAGAGCTTACACACATGGTCGGGGTACCGTTCATCCTCAAAGCCAGGGGGTTGCTCCACGTACACCTCCTCCTTGATTGGCCCGTTGAAGAAAGCGCTCTTCACATCCATTTGGAACAACCTGAAAGAGTGGTGAGTGGCATAGGCTAATAGAATGCGAATAGACTCTAGCCTAGCCAGAGGAGCAAAAGTCTCCTCGAAATCCAAACCTGCGACTTGGGCATAACCTTTTGCCACAAGTCGAGCCTTGTTTGGTGTCACCACCCTATGCTCGTCTTGCTTGTTGCGGAACACCCACTTGGTTCCCACAACGTTTTGCTTGGGACGTGGCACCAGGGTCCAAACTTCATTTCGCTTGAAGTTGTTGAGCTCTTTCTGCATGACCAACACCCAGTCCGGATCTAGCAAGGACTCTTCTACCCTGAAAGGCTCAATAGAAGAGACAAACGAGTAATGCTCACAAAAATTAGCTAGACGTGAGCGAGTTGTTACTCCCTTGCTTATATCACTCAAAATCTGGTCGACGGGATGATTCCTTTGAATCGTCACTCGGACTTGAGTTGGAGGGGCCCGTGTGTTTCTTCCTCCACAACATGGTCTTCTTGTGCTCCCCCTAGATCACACGCCTCCTCTTGAGGAACCTGTTCATTACCTTGAGTTGGGGGATGCACCATTGTTGAGGAAGAAGGTTGATCTTGCTCTTTGTGTTCCTGTGGTCGCACATCTCCAATCGCCATGGTGCGAATTGCGTCCGTTGGAACTTCATCTTCATCTACATCATCAAGATCAACTTGCTATCTTGGAGAGCCATTAGTTTCATCAAATACAACGTCTCTAGAGACTTCAACCAAACCCGATGATTTGTTGAAGACTCTATACGCCTTTGTATTTGAGTCATAACCTAACAAAAACCCTTCTACAGCTTTGGGAGCAAATTTGGAACTTCTACCTTTCTTTACTAGAATATAACATTTACTCCCAAATACACGAAAGTATGAAACATTGGGTTTGTTACCGGTTAGAAGTTCATACGAGGTCTTCTTGAGGAGGCGATGAAGGTAGACCCGGTTTATGGCGTGGCAAGCCGTGTTCACAGCCTCCGACCAAAACCGCTCGGGCGTCTTGAATTCTCCAAGCATCGTCCTCGCCATGTCTATGAGCGTCCTGTTCTTCCTCTCTACCACACCGTTTTGCTGTGGTGTGTAGGGAGCGGAGAACTCGTGCTTGATTCCTTCCTCCTCAAGGTACTCCTCCACTTGTAAGTTCTTGAACTCGGACCCACTGTCGCTTCTTATCTTTTTTATCTTGAGCTCAAATTCATTTTGAGCTCTCCTTAGAAAGCGCTTTAGGGTCCCTTGGGTTTCTGATTTATCCTGCAAAAAGAATACCCAAGTGAAGCGGGAAAAATCATCAACTATAACAAGACCATACTTACTTCCCCCGATGCTGAGGTTGGCGACGGGTCCGAAGAGATCCATATGAAGTAACTCCAGAGGTCTTGATGTGGTCATCACATTCTTGCTGTGATGAGTACTTCCCACTTGTTTACCTGCTTGACAAGCTGCACAAGGTCTATCTTTTTTGAAAAATACATTGGTTAGACCTAACACATGTTCTCCCTTTAGAAGTTTGTGAAGGTTCTTCATCCCAACATGTGCTAGACAGCGATGCCACAGCCAGCCCATGCTAGTCTTAGCAATTAAGCATGCATCTAGATCGGCCTCCTCTTTCGAAAAATCAACTAAGTAGAGTTTGTCGTCTAGTACACCCTTAAAAGCTAGTGAACCATCACTCCTTCTAAAGACAGACACATCTACATTGGTAAATAAACAATTGTAACCCATATTACATAGTTGACTAACGGACAACAAGTTGTACTCGAGCGATTCAACTAAGAACACATTAGATATGGAATGCTCGGATGAAATAGCTATCTTTCCTAGTCCTTTAACCTTGCCTTGATTCCCATCTCCAAAGATGATCGAATCTTGGGAGTCTTTGCTCTTGACGTAGGAGGTGAACATCTTCTTCTCCCCCGTCATGTGGTTTGTGCATCCGCTGTCGATAATCCAGCTTGAGCCCTCGGATGCATAAACCTGCAAGGCAAATTAGGCTTGGGTTTTAGGTACCCAACTCTTGTTGGGTCCTACGAGGTTAGTTACAATAGCCTTTGGGACCCAAATGCAAGTCTTGTCTCCCTTGCATTTGGACCCCATCTTTCTAGCAACCACTTTTTCATTTTTACATGAAAGTACATATGTAGTGTTGCAAGCATGAAAAACAGTGGTAGGTTTATTACACACTTTCCTAGGAGCATGAGACACAAAGTTTCTCCTAGGCCTACCATTAAAGTTAGAACTTGAAGCAATCATAGCATGAGAATCAAAAGCATTACAACTCCTATTATAATGAGAATTTCTAGAAAATTTTCTATCATTATACATGAAAGCATGATTCTTTTGATTACTACTGGCCATAGGAGCCTTCCCTTTCTCCTTGTTGGGAATGGGAGCCCTTTGGCTTGTTAAGTTCTTGGCTTCCTTTTGAAAGCTAAGTCCATCCTTAATTGAGGGATATCTACCAACGGTGTAGGCATCCCTAGCAAATTTTAACTTATTAAAGTCATTTTTGCAAGTCTTAAGTTGAGCATTAAGACTTGCCACTTCACCATTTAATTTTGCAATAGAAGTAAGGTGTTCAACACATGCATCAACATCAAAATCCTTACATCTATTACAAATACTAACATGCTCTACATAAGAACTAGACTTATTTGCTTCTTCTAACTTAACATTTAAATCATCATTAACGCTCTTTAAATTAGACACAGTTTCATGACAAGCAGATAATTCAGAAGAAAGCATTTCATTTCTTTTAACCTCTAAAGCAAGAGATTTTTGCACACTAATAAACTTGTCATGCTCTTCATATAAAATATCTTCTTGTTTTTCTAACAATTTATTCTTTTCATTTAAAGCATCGATCAATTCATTGATTTTATCAACTTTAGTTCTATCTAAACCTTTGAATAAACTTGTGTAATCTACTTCATCATCACTAGAGTCATCATCACTTGAAGTATACTTAGGGGTATCTCGAGCTCTTACCTTCTTCTCCTTTGCCATGAGGCAAGTATGGCGCTCGTTAGGGAAGAGAGATGACTTGTCGAAGGCTGAGGCCGCGAGTCCTTCATCGTCAGAGTCGGAAGAAGAGCAATCTGAATCCCATTCTTTGTCAAGGTGCGCCTCGCCCTTCGCCTTCTTGTAGGCCTTCTTCTTCTCCCTCTTTCCGCTCTTTTCTTGTTCCTGGTCATTAGCATTATCGGGACAATTTGCTATGAAATGACCAGTCTTACCACATTTAAAACAGGAGCGCTTTCCCTTTGCTTTGCTCTTGTTGGGATGCTCCTTGCGTCCTTTTAGCGCCGTCTTGAAGCGCTTGATGATGAGGGCCATTTCATCTTCATTTAGCCCGGCAGCTTCAACTTGTGCCACCTTGCTAGGTAGTGCCTCCCTGCTGCTGCTTGTTGCCTTGAGTGCAATGGGTTGGGGCTCATAGATGAGCATTGGGCCATTCAATGCATCATCAACGTATCTTGCTTCCTTGACCATCATACACCCACTCACAAACTTTCCGAGTATCTCCTCGGGCGTCATCTTTGTGTACCTAGGATTCTCATGGATTAAGTTCACAAGATGAGGGTCAATGATAGTAAAAGACCTGAGCATAAGTCGGACGACGTCATGGTCCGTCCATCTCGTGCTTCCATAGCTCCTGGTCTTGTTGACCAGGGTTTTGAGCCTGTTGTACGTTTGCGTTGGCTCCTCTCCCCAGATCATGGCAAACCTTCCTAGCTCGCCTTCCACCAACTCCATTTTGGTGATCATGTTGGCGTCGTTCCCCTCATGCGAGATCTTGAGGGTGTCTCATATTTGCTTGGCGTTGTCCAAGCTGCTCACCTTGTTGTATTCATCCCTGCACAATGATGCTAACAAAACAGTGATAGCTTGTGCATTTTTGTGAATTTGTTCGTTAATAAAAATAGGGTTGTCCGTACTATCAAATTGCATTCCATTCTCAACTATCTCCCAAATACTAGGATGGAGAGAGAAAAGGTGACTACGCATTTTGTGACTCCAAAAAGCGTAGTCCTCTCCATCAAAGTGTGGAGGTTTACCAAGAGGAATAGAAAGCAAATGGGCATTGGAATTGTATGGAATACGAGAATAATCAAATGAAAATTTTGAGTTAACCGGTTTCTTTTTCTCATCGTAGTCGTCGTCTCTTGGGGAAGAAGAAGACTCGTCGCTGTCGTAGTAGACGATCTTCTTGATGCGCCTTTTCTTCTTTCCGTCCTTCTTCTTATGACTTGAGCCAGAGTCGGTGGGCTTGTCGTCCCTCGGCTCGTTGAAGATGGACTCTTTCTCTTTATCATTGACCACCATCCCCTTTCCCTTAGGATCCATCTCTTCGGGCGATTAGTCCCTTTCGTGAAGAGAACGGCTCTGATACCAATTGAGAGCACCTAGAGAGGGGGGTGAATAGGTGATCCTGCGAAATTCAACAACTAATAGCCACAAAACTTGGTTAAGTGTTAGTATGGCTAAGTAGCGAGCTTTTGCGAACACACAAGTATCACAGAAAAACAATCACAAAAGACACGCGAGTTTATCCCATGGTTCGGCAAGTATAACCCTTGCCTACCTCCACGTTGTGGCGTCCCAATGGACGAGGGTTGCACTCAACCCCTTTCAAGTGATCCAATGATCAACTTGAATACCACGGTGTTCTTCTTTGCTTATCTCTTTTCCCGTTCGCGAGGAATCTCCACAAGTTGGAGTCTCTCGCCCTTACAACAAAGATCAAAGTGAAAGCACTAGAGTAAGGGTGGGAAGCAACACATACAAATCCGCATCAATACGCACACACACAGCCAAGACTTGAGCTCAAATGAAGTGCAATGAGTTCACCACTAGAACGGAGCTCAAATCACTAACAAAGTCAATCAAGTGCGCGGAGGCAGAGTGTGGAAGACTTAGAATGCTCAAAGTATGCTTAGGTGACTCCTCCATGCGCCTAGGGGTCCCTTTTATAGCCCCAAGGCAGCTAGGAGCCGTTGGAGGCAACTTTGGAAGGCAAATCTTGCCTTCTGTCGGGTGGCGCACCGGACAGTCCGGTGCGCCATCGGACAGTCCATGTAACTGTCCGGTGTGCGATCTCCTTCCTTTTCTGGCGCATACGACCGCTGCAAATTTGCGACAGTTGGCACACCGGACAGTCCGGTGCCCCCTGCCGACCGTTGGCGCGCCCACGCTTCGCGCGCGGATTGCGTGGCCGACCATTGGTTCAGTCGACCGTTGACTCACCGGACAGTCCCGTGCACCACCGGACAGTCCGGTGAATTTTAGCCGTACACCGTTGAACGATTCCCGAGAGCGACGACTTCGCCGCGGACGACCCACCGAACAGTCCGGTGCACCACCGGACAGTCCGGTGATTTATAGCCATACGCCGCCGTCGAGTCTCGAGAGTGGCCTGTTCACCGGAGGCTGGCCTGGCGCACCGGACACTGACCGGTGCACCCAGACCGAGCTGCATTTGGTTGTACACAGCCAACTCTATTCGAAACCAATTTTTCCTATTTCTAACACTTAGACACAATACATTAGTACTCAAATCAATGTACTAAGTCTAGAAACGTACCTTGTAATATGATTTGCACTTCTTCACTCTTTGGCACAAATTAGCACTTAGAGAAAATGTGTTGGGCACTTAATCACCAAAACACTTTTGAAATGGCCCAAGGGCACATTTCCCTTTCAAGTTGTTAGCATAGTGGCCCAGCTCACCGCACTTGAAACAGCCATTGGGTTGGACTAGTGCGTTGTTGCTTCTAGCCTGCGTGTTACTGGCGCCACCTTGACGATTCTGTGAATTCCCACCAGACCTCAGGTTGGTCTGAGAGTTACTCCTTTGTTGGTTCTGATTTTGATTATTCCTCTGGCCTTGCTTTTTAGAGCGTTGCATCTGATAATTGTTTCCACCCTGATATCTAGAGCGGAACTGCGAACCTTGAGCGTTGTTCGGGCGGGTGTTCCTGCTGGACTGACCTTAAAATTTTCTTTTGTGGTCTGATAGTTCCCTTCTTTTACTTTCAAGGCCAATTGCCTTGTTCAGCAGTGTCTGGAAATTGGGGAAAGTATGACTCTGAAGTTGATAGTTCAGAGGTCCAATTAGTCCTTCCAAGAAACGCTCTTGGTGCTTCTCATCTGTATCTACCTCTTCTGGTGCGTATCGTGAAAGCTGAGTGAAGCGATCACGATACTCACTGACCGACATATTCCCTTGAGTAAGGGAAAGGAATTCCTTCTTCAGCTTCATAATTCCCAAAGGAATGTGATGAGCGCGAAAGTTTATTTGGAACTCTTGCCAGGTTATAGTATCCGCGTTGGGATGTGCCGCTGTGAAGGCATCCCACCCGTCGGACGCGGAACCCTCAAGTCTTCCCGAGGCGTACAAGACCTTCTCCCGGTCGTTGCACTGAGTGATGTCCAACTTCTTTCCAATGACCTTGAGCCAGTCATCGGCATCCAAAGGATCAACCGCATGGGAGAATGTTGGCAGATGATGACTCATAAAATCTCGGTGCTTATCTCTGGCCAGGGGTGCATTCTGCTGTTGTTGCTGATGCTGTTGATTCAGCTGGTTCTGCTGAATCTGCTGAACAGTTGCAGTAAGTCCTTGTAGTAACTGCATCTGGGCGGCGATGAACTGTTCCATGTTGGGATTTGGTGGTGGTGGTGGTATCGGTTGACCATGCTGGTTCCGGTTGTTGTTGGGTCCTGAATGGGCGTTCACCATCTGATTGGTTAGAGATTGAAATTCTTAGAGAAGTGGGGAGTAGAAAAGATTCTAGAGGGGAATTTCTTAAGTTTATGTTTTTTAATGCTCTTATGGCCATCAGACCATTGCACTCAAACAAAAATCCAACTCAAACATATCAAACATCACCACCACATTGTTGTTATTATTATAGTATAAAACTATTTTATCATCTACTGCGTCTAGCTTTTTTCAATAAATTATCCTATCAACCTAAAGGAGTATGGTGATAGACTCAGGGGTTCCATAACAAAGCCTTCCAAAAAGAATGAGGATAAGGCAGAGAAAGACGTTTCTTCTTCATCATCCAAAGGTGGGGTAGAGGGTGCTGGCCGATCTTGAGCAACATAAGTAATACTTTTGTAAGCAGTTCTTCTGATAGCAACCTTCCGATAGATGAGAGAAAATCAGACTAGAAGAGTTGATTATAAAGGAGTTGAGTTTGGATATAAAATAAGTTTTTTTATGGAGGAAAATAACTCAAGTTTTGAAAGACTAACTAGACTTTCCATTTCTAACTAGTCTAACGACCTAGGGTCAGCATAGGCTTTGATACCACTTCTGTCACACCCGGTTCCAGGGGGTAGAACCGAGCGTATAGCATATGTGTGCCAGGATCCATTTCCACACATATGTTGACATCACAAGTGTAATATATCAAAAGACAATGCAATAAAGGCGTAAAGAGAGTAGAATACTTTATTACATCATCTGAAACATTGTATCTTTAACAAGTATCACATCAAAGTAAAGCAGAATTTAAATAACAGGGGCAATCTCCCACAGGAAGATGAACGGCGCATCGTTAGACTTAGAATTCGTCGTCGTTAAAATCTCCATCAAAGTCTCCAGCATCACTCTCTGATCAAAAAATTAGCAAGGGTGAGCTCACTTATGGTCGGGGCTCAGCAAGTGGGGGAAAATTAATGCAGGTATAACAAGGTGAGGCTAAGGTTGAGCAGTAAGCATTTTAGTTGGTCAACATTTTATTAACAACACCTGTCTTACTAATAAGTGTGAATCCCAAGTACCCCAATTAAACAAAGGAATATGAGTAACAAAAATACTTAAGTGAAACCACTTAAGTAAAACATTGGCAGATCATCGGATCTCAATTTAATTCTATCTTCAAGTTTAATTATCATGTGAGGAGTCCAGGTCGCTCATAACCGGGAGCACGGCTGATATATCAGCTTTACACTCTGCAGAGGTGGTACAACTTTACCCACAAGCTATGTATCCCATCTAGCCCGGGTTGATCGGACCCTTAAACACTGCCGAGGTGAATGGCTAGGGATCCATTATGAGGCTTTCACAAAATACACTTAATATGAAGCAACCCGCTAAGGTTTCTAAAGACGATGGTGGTGGCCCCCTGGGCGAGGTACCTTAGCCAAGAATACGTCCCCAAGTTAACGTGGGCTGCCAACACCTACCGCTCCCCCTCTTGCCCATATTTCAGGTAAGGTTGCTAGGCACTAAGCATATAAAGCTAATTACCAAAGCCAGAGCTATGATAGCACTCGTGGTTGCACTGTTATCCTGGGTGGTCACTCCATGTTCCAATTAATTTAAAATAATGTTGCATTAACCATCGGGTTAATGTCATAATTGCCAATTTCAATTTTGGAACATTAATACCAATTAATGAGTGACATTAAAATCATTAAGTTGAGCGGTAGCACAAATTTGCAAAGCTTAATAATTTCCCAGGTAAACAAGGAATACAGTTGGTAAATTTAGGAGATCCTTAATTAGGTAAAACCCATCATACAGTATATCGAAAAGTAAACTTTATTATATGCAATGATTAGGTATAAAAAGAATATGCAGATGGAGAATCCACTTGCCTTGCTCAAAAGCGTCCTGCGGATCGTCCACGAACGAATTCGGATCCTCTACCACAAACTCAGCTTCTAATAACGTCGTACGTTGCCATACAAAATAAACATACACCAATAAATAAACATACACCATTACATAAACATACACCATTACATACACATTAACACATCGCACTTATCACACCTTAAATACGTCCTAAACGCGTAAACACTTATTAATTCAATTATAGCTATTATTGTGAGTCCTAAATGGTGAATTTATTAGTGGGTGCTATAATTACAGTTTTAACTAGTATTAATACGTATTAATATCTTCAATGAAAATAAATGATAGTTATCGTCTTTAATACTAATAAATACATTAATAGCTTTTATCCTTTTTATTTCTAACTCGAATTATTCAGTATAGCCAAATGAATTTAATATTCTAAAAATCCCTATAAATTACTAATTGAACTTTTTATAACACAAGCGAGGTTATTTTAACATAAACAAGTACTTTGCTTACTCTAAGAATTTAAGTGCTATACTTGTGAACATGTTTATTTAGCTAGTAAAAATCTATTTTCCATACTACTAGTGGTATTTTCTCCTTTCTTTATAAAAAGAAAATATTAATAAAATAACCTAGTGATAAATCATGTAAAATCCTATAATGTTTATATGACATGAGTTCTATACCACTTTTCTAAATTCATTAAAATGAACCTATGACTATAATTCTCTAAATAGTTTCTAAAGTTCCTTGTGGCCAAATTTAACTACAACATTTCCTATCTAGTGTTTTTATCACCAACGTGTGACTACTAAATTCTCGTCATATTTCTCTAATCCAAAAATTAACGCATCAACTAACATGAACATTCACGGTGTACTACATATCTACCAAAAATTCCATAACGCGCTCATATGAATTTCGGATCTCACATGCTCATATTACAACAGAATAAACATACAATTCATCAATTGAATCAAAAGTATTTTGAAAATACACAAATTAATTTAGGGTTGCCTTCTACCTTAGTTCTCGCTTGCGCAGGGAGATGGAGATGGCTCGGCAAGGAGGTCGGTCGAGCAAGAGAAGCGGGTAGGGGTCCTCGACGTCGGGCGGGCTCCGGCGGGGCGAGCTTCGGTGAACTCCGGCGAACTCCGGCGACGAACGGCAAACTCTGACGACGAGCAGTGCACTAGCGATGGCGAGCGAGGAGAGCTAGAGAGAGGGGCGAGCTCGGGTAGGGGAGAATGGAGAGAGCTCGGCGTCCAATTTATAGAGAAGGGAGAGAGAGCGAGAGAGTCGCCGGTCGGTTTCAAGGCTGCCATCAACGCCGTCCATGAAGAGAGGGATTAATGGGGAGAAGAAACAGTCGGCATTGAAGCTCCATTAACGACGAAGACGAACGGTCGTGAGCGAGTCGCGCGGCTGTGCATGGCGCGAGGCTGGGCATGGCAGCGCACGACACTGTGTCGTCTGGGCGCGTGTTGGTGCGAGGCGGGGTCGCCGGGGGCGCGTCGGGTCGGCCTCGAGTGGCGCGCTCGGTCAGGATCGTAGGCTGGCGCTCGGTGCGTGGCGGCTGCAGGGCGCGTAGGGGCGGCTCGGCTGTCGGGCTCCCTGGCGCACGGGTGCAGGGGCGCTGTAGGGTGGGCGCAGGCGCAGGGGCCACGGGCGTCCGTGCGCGAGGTGCTGGGGCTCGCCTGCGCGCTAGAGAGGGAGGTGAGAGGGAGGAGAGAGATAGGGGGGAGAGAGAGAGAGTTAGGGAGGGAGAAGGTGTAGGATCTAGGACACCGGCTAGAGGGGGGGTGAATAGACGGTTTTGACTTAAAATCAAAAATACTAAATAAATTTAATCAATACAACAAGAGGAATAACTTCTCTAGTGACAATAAGTAAACAATGTATGAAAAACAACTACGGAGATTGAATACTTGAGGAACAATAAGCAAATCACTAATCAATTGTAAGGCAATAAGTAATGCGAGAAGGTATAGACACCGAAATTTATCCCGTGGTATCGGTGATTTGCCGATCACCCCTAATCCACGTTGAGGTGGACTTCAAGCTCTCACTTGCTCCTCTATCAAGACACGACTTGATCTTTGAGCCAAGTGGACAAGAAATCACTCAATACCTCGGTTCCACTAATGTCACCTTTGCCGCTCCGGTGAGGTAGGCGCGAACCCCTCACAATCAACACCGCGGCTTCTCCACAATCTTCTTGGAGAGCTCGACGGAGACAATCACCCGAGCCGTCTAGGAGGCGGCAACCTCCAAGAGTAACAAGCCAAAGACGTTTGCTCGGTGTACCACCTAGTGCCTCAAGAATCACCAAATGATGCAAATGCACTAGGAACCCTCAATCTCTCACTAGAATGCAATCTCAAGCAAAGAGTGTGAGAGAGTGAGTTGGAGGATCACAAATGAGCTCAATGTGTGCAAGGAATGGCCAAGAGAGCTCTCTCACACGAGCTACCCTTCTATTTATAGTCCCCCATCAAAATCCAACCGTTATGTGCAAAAAGTAGCAGTTCTGCGCACACGCGGACCGTCCGCGCCCTAGGGCCGGACGGTCCGCCGTACATATAACGGCTATAAAGACCGTTTGAAAACATGTCAGAGCTGACTCAAAAGGTGGGTCCGGACAGTCCGCCCTTCAAGGTCGGACCGTCCGCGACCTGGCAGCTTGAAACACCCGAGCCTCGGATCAAGAGAGGTTAACACACGCGGACCGTCCGGCTATAAATCCTGGACGGTCCGAGACCTGAGACAGTACTGTCCGGACTGGTCCCCCGGACAGTCCGTAGTACAAATCTACAAAAGCACACAGTCCCTGTCCAAAAACGAGTTTGACACTTGCGGACCGTCCGCCTATCACAGCCGGACCGTCCGCCTATAATTCAGGGACTGGCCCGAAGCCACCCCTCTCTGGTCATGACTGCGGACGGTCCGGCCCTAAGGCCAGGACGGTCCGCAGTGCAAAAGAACAAAGTATCCACACAAATGGTCAGACTTCGGACCCCTCTAGAGGATCGCGGACGGTCCGCCCCTAAGGCCCGGACAGTCCGCGCGTCCATGACTTCGCAATTTTCAAACATGCTTTTGAAAGAACTTTTGACTCGCGAAATGTGAAGCGCTGTTAGTCCTCATGCAAATGTAACTACTTGATGCTCTATGAGGCACTAAGTTTTACACAGATCTAAGTCATTGACTCCTCTTAATAGTACGGCTATCTAGCCTACTAACCCGGTCAGGTATCTTCTCTAAACTCCTTAAGACCGGCAAAAATGAAACCTATATTATACCTTTCCCTTCATCTGATCCACAACCAATGCGTATGATTCTTCAACATTTCCTGCTCTATGTGGTCCAACCCTGCATTCTTATTTCTCCAAGAATCGTTAGTCCACAAGCAGTTGTCATTAATTACCAAAACATTACCAAAGGGGCCTAGATGATTCACAATCTCCCCCTTTTTGGTAATTGATGACAACACCACATAGTATATTAAAGAGAAGTTTAGTTTTTCCAAATCTCTCTCATACCTAAGGTATAAGATAGATCTTGGAGATGAGTTTCATAGGACTTATCTTGATTTGAAGTTCTGTCCGAGAGATAGATAAATCCCAATAAAAAAAACTCAGTATGTAAGAAAGGCTCCCCCTAAGTGTGTGCAGGATTATTTGAAGCTGAAGATATAACACACATAATATATTGGAGTTTGATGGAGACTTTCCTACAATCATGGTTATCAAGGCATACAAGAGATGGTCCGTAGAGTGAGCGCAGCAATTATAATCACACCTCGATTAACCACACACAGAGTAATTTGAACTAAAACATAGTTCATCCCACAGAATATTACAGATAATAGTCCACAGACATACGACATAGAGTTAACAGATCAAACCAGTTCCAAATGCGTAAGACATAAACTAATGCAAGCGGCATGAAAAGGTAAAATGCATATGCATGGTCTTAATGTCCACATAGAACCACCAACTCCCCCTGAGGAGACACCAGGCAACTTCTCTTCTCTTCTCATCACTTCTCTCCCCCTTTGGCATCAATTTCCATAAAGGAGAGGCCTCACTGATCACTAGGCGGAGGATGCATGTTGTAGTAGTGAGTGCTGAAAGTGTCAAACAGGGAGGAGAACTGGCCAAAATCCTGCTGGAGCTGCTGCTGCCTCTGACTGATCTCATGCATGTTGTCATTTGTAGAGAGATTGTCAAATTGACTGGAGAGAGCACCCATGTTACCTTGAAAACTCTGTTGCATATTATTCAGCCTGGTCATGATGGGATCAGTGACATTAGTGTGAATTTGATCACGAAACTCAGAAAACTCAGAGTTGAGCGCATCCCAGTTACTGTCAAACCGAGACTGCATGTCATCGAGACGGTGATCCACATGTGTCATCAGGCCCTCAAAGCGAGTATCAATATGAGTCTCAAGCCCCTGCTGCATATTGTGAAAATAAGGATCAAAGTATCCTGGAGCAGGCTCCCAATATTGCTGAGGCTGAGGAGGAGGTGGAGGAGGAGGCATCTGCTCTCCCTCAACATTAGGAGCTGCTCCACCCTCATAGCCAGGGTCTTCCTCATCATCTGGGAAGGGAGTGAGTGGTCTGGTGAGAAACCCTATCTCATTCTTAAAAGGTCTGAATGGTGTGTGAACAATCTCGCATGGGCCCTCAAATCTTGTCTTGGATTTGATGAGAGCCATAATGTAAGGAGCATATGCTAAATTTTGATTCTTATCCATTTTCAAATCATTAAGCTGTCTCATCATGAAAAGAACAATATTCATGACTTCACCATTCATGATGTGTTGGATGATATTCCAGAACTTATCTCTTATTTTACTCTTATCATCACTCTTAGGAAGAATGGTGACTCTAGCAATCTTGTTGATTACAGCAGGATGATGTCTGAGTCCTGCTGTCTCTCCAAACCTCCTGGATATTCCGAGCCTGGCTGGCTCATAAAATTGCACAAAATCCTCAAAATTATCTTCAGTATAAAGATCCAGCCCAGCAGAAATGATGCCATAATCCAGACTGTTTGCAGTGGCAAAGTCAGCAAAAGAAGCAGAATAGCGCTTGAAGCCAGTCATCCAGGTGATAGATTGTTCTTCAATATCAATCTCCGAGGTAGCCAGGAATTGCTTAACAGCCATTTCATTGAAATATGTGTGTTGCCCCATAAACTGATACAGTCCACATGTTTCAAACTTAGGGATCAGACCCTCCATGACTGGTTGACTTAGCAAGAAGGACCAATCAATCACCTGATGCTTATGAAAATTTGTATCCACCAAGGTGCCCCAAAAGACATCAAACTGCAGCTGAGTGTGGAAAAACTGGATATTAGTGTCAGATGGCAGAGTGTACTGGTTCACAGTCCGTCTAGAGCAGTACTCAGCCATAGAAAACCTCCGCTTAGGAAATGTCCATCCTTGGGTATCAATGGGATAATCGGGATGAACATGAGGAAAATCTTCAGCATCCATGGATTCAGTGCCCCCAGCTGAGGATTGGGCCTCTGAATCAGTGGATGGTGTATAGTCGTCATCATTGCCACGAGGGCGCTTTGATTTAAAGCGACCTGCAAGTTTCTTGCGGAGACCACCAAAACCACTGCAACAATGTGACAGACATCCATATATAAATAATTGATACCAATCACCACTATAAAAGGAATGGAATTGTAATGCTCTGCCAGGGTCCGGACGGTCCGCGCTAGGGGGCCGGACAGTCCGTGCCAGAGGCCCGGACGGTCCGCGTCCACCAGGCGGACAGTCCGCGACCGACCAGGGGCGACTCCAAAGAACCCTAGCCGCCACAAATGTTGAATTTGATGATTTTGCAGAGAATACTCATCCAAACGAGTTCAAAATTTTGCATAGCATTCACATTGAGGAGAACTAACAACCCCACCAATCAGATTTTGAAAACTACTGCTCAATTTCAGATCAGAGAGGAAACCCAAATAATCTCAAAATTGAAGAGATTTGATGAAATCCACAAGATTTGAAGATACCATGATGAAGACATGTTGATGGAATGTTGCCACAAGCTGTCGGACTGTCCGTGCGCAACTTCACTTCACCGTCCGCGCACACTTGACACAGGAGAGTATTTGGCGAGGGGAGAGCAAGAGAGAAAGGGCGAATGAGCACAAATGACAAGTCTGCGGCCTCTGTCCAATTTTACTGCCCTGTCGCGGACGGTCCACGCTGGGGCGGCGGACTATCCGCGCCCTGATGAGTTCAGACGGTCTGCGAGGCTGATCGGACTGTCCAGTTCCTGATGCTGTGGACGGTCCACGGTCCACGGGCGGACGGTCCGCGGCCTGATACTCAGTTTTCCAGTTGCTGTCCACTTTCTGATTTTGAATTTCGAATCCGAATTGGTGCTTATATATGGACATTTCGACCAATTCAAGAGTTAGCATGCATGCATATACATATTATGTAATTGAGTAATGCAAAATTTTTGAATTAAACTATCTAGAGCAATTTGAAATGAAAAATGTACCAATAATACCAAATAAATAGCATAAAGAGCATATTTAGACCCGAGATGCAATACGACGCATGTGTGATCAACTTCAAGCCACATTTGAGAGATCGATCACATTCATTTCACTTCTTAGAGAACAAAATCTTGTTTCATCCAGAGGCTTTGTAAAAATGTCTGCTAATTGATCATCCGTGCCAATGGAATAAATAGAGATATCTCCCTTGCCAACATGATCCCTTAAGAAGTGATGCCGTATATCAATATGCTTAGTTCTTAAGTGTTGGACCGGATTGGTAGCCAATTTTACCGCACTCTCATTATCACACATAAGAGGCACATTCTTGAAAATAATTCCATAATCCAATAAGGTTTGTTTCATCCATAATAGTTGACCACAACAATTTCCGGCCGATATATATTCCGCCTCGGCGGTAGATAGAGCAACCGAATTTTGTT
Organism: Zea luxurians; assembly: GCA_029449295.1. NCBI lineage: Eukaryota > Viridiplantae > Streptophyta > Magnoliopsida > Poales > Poaceae > Zea > Zea luxurians. The sequence goes on from JAOPSE010000010.1 coordinate 101,997,347, forward strand.
TCTTAGAAGACCATGAAACAAGAGATCTACCAAGAAATTGACAACAACCGGAGGTGCTTTTTCTATCAACTTTGCACCCCGCATAGTCCGAATCCGAATATCCAATTAATTCAAAGTGAGCACCTTTGGGATACCATAGACCAATATTGGGAGTATACTTCAAATATCTTAGAATTCTTTTAGCGGCCTTCAAGTGAATCTCTCTAGGTGAAGCTTGAAATCGAGCACACATGCATACACTAAACATAACATCGGGCCTAGATGCGGTAATATAAAGTAAACTACCAATTATTGAACGATAAAGTTTTTGATCAACCATAGTACCTCCTTCATCTAAGTCTAGATGACCATTTGTTGCCATTGGAGTCTTGATAGGCTTAGCATTTTCTAAACCAAACTTCTTGAGCATGTCCTTCAAATATTTTGATTGGCTTATAAAAATTCCATCTTTCAATTGTTTGATTTGAAGGCCAAGAAAGAAGCTCAATTCTCCTATCATAGACATTTCAAATTCTTTTGACATCATTTTTCCGAACTCTTCACAAAATAATTCATTAGTAGATCCAAAAATAATATCATCAACGTAGATTTGACAAACAAATAAGTCTTTGCCAATTCTTTTAGTGAATAGAGTAGTGTCAACCTTCCCAATTTTGAAGTCTTTGGAAAGAAAGAAATCCCTAAGCCTTTCATACCAAGCGCGTGGAGCTTGCTTAAGCCCATAGAGAGCTTTAGAAAGCTTGAACACATGGTTAGGTCTTTTGGGGTCCTCAAAACCGGGAGGTTGTTCAACATACACTAGTTCACTAATCTTACCATTTAGGAAGGCACTCTTTACATCCATTTGGTAGAGCTTGATATTATGTGCACAAGCATAAGCAAGTAGAATCCGGATTGCTTCTAATCTTGCTACGGGAGCAAATGTCTCCCCAAAATCCAATCCTTCAATTTGAGTATATCCTTGTGCAACTAATCTTGCCTTGTTTCTTACTACTATACCATCTTCATTGTGCTTGTTGCGAAACACCCACTTTGTACCAATAACATTGTGGTTCTTTGGTCTCTCAACAAGCTCCCAAACTTCATTTCGAGCGAAGTTATTTAATTCTTCATGCATTGCATTCACCCAATCGACATCAAGTAGAGCTTCATCTACACGGTTAGGTTCCATACAAGATACAAAAGAGAAATGTTCACAAAACGAAGCTATGCGAGAGCGAGTTTGAACACCCTTACTAATATCACCCACAATTTGATCAACCGGGTGATCCTTCACAATGGAATGATGAATTCTTGATACCATTTGATAATTGCTTGTTGAAGCATTAGGAGAAATCGAAGGTCTTGAAGTACCTTGATCATGAGTATCCATGGTTTCATTGAGTTGTTGGCTTTGGTGATCTTCCTCATTTAGAGTTGAGGATGAAGGAATGACAACCACACTATTTTCATCATCGTCTTCCTTTGGTTTTATTTCACCAATGGCCATTGTTTTCATTGCATTTATCAATTGAGTTCCCCCAACATCATCGAGATTATCACTCTCATCTTGAGACCCATTTGTTTCATCGAATTCAACATCATATGCTTCCTCAATAATACCATGAGTTTTGTTGAAGACTCTATAAGCCTTACTATTTGATGAATATCCAAGAAGAAAACCCTCATCACATTTCTTCTCAAATTTAGAAAGCCGGCTTCCCTTTCTCAAAATATAACATTTGCAACCGAATACCCTAAAATATGAGATATTTGGCTTTCTACCGATGAGCAATTCATATGGAGTTTTCTTCAAGAGCTTGTGACAATATAGTCTATTTGATGAATGACAAGCGGTATTTATTGCCTCGGCCCAATAAGAATCCGATATACTATATTCCGCTAACATAGACCTAGCCATATCAATAAGAGTTCTATTCTTTCTTTCAACAATACCGTTTTGTTCCGGGGTATATTTGGAAGAGAATTCATGTTTGATACCCTTGTCATCACAATATTGATCAATTCTTGCATTTTTGAATTCCGACCCATTATCACTTCTAACCTTTTTGATGTCGAAATCAAATTGATTTTGAGCCAATATAGCAAATGACTTGAATGTTTCAAACACATTGGATTTGTCTCGTAGAAAATAAACCCAAGTAAATCTTGAATAATCATCCACAATCACTAGACAATAAGAATTACCACCAATACTTACAAAAGATGTGGGCCCAAATAAATCCATGTGAAGTAATTCCAAAGGTCGATGAGTGGACATTTGACTTTTATTTGGATGAGTGTTTGCCACTTGCTTACCGGCTTGACAAGAGCTACACAATTTGTTCTTTTCAAATTTCACATCTTTTAAGCCTCGAACTAAGTCATGCTTGGTTAACCGATTGAGTTGCTTTATCCCAACATGACCAAGTCTTCTATGCCATAACCAACCTAGTGAAGCTTTTGAAAATAGGCAAGTTGTGAGCTTTGCCTCATTAGATGAGAAATCAACAAGATAAAGATTTTCATGTCTAAAACCTTTAAATTTAAGATTGCTACCATCAACACTAGAGATAATAACATCTTCAACTGTGAAATTGCAACAAAATCCTAAATCACATAATTGAGCTACGGAAAGTAAATTAAAATTCAAAGACTCAACCAATAGCACATTTGATATAGAATGATCATTTGAGATAGCAATTTTACCCAAACCTTTAACCTTTCCTTTACGATTATCTCCAAATGTGATACTATCATAATTTGAGCAATCTTCCTCACTCATTTGGGTAAACATTCTCATATCCCCGGTCATGTGTTGAGTACATCCACTATCCAACACCCAATGATTCCCTCCCGCCTTGTAGTTTACCTACAAAAGGAAATCAATCTCTTTTAGGTACCCAAACTTGCTTGGGTCCTCGGATGTTAGTGACCAAGGTCTTTGGCACCCAAATAGCTTTCTTTTTGTTTCCAACAATTGAAGTACCAACAAATTTAGCATGAACACCTTTTGCATTATGAGAAAGAACATAACAATGCTCAAAACAAGTGGAGGATACATTTTTGAACTTGGGAAAATTTTTCTTAACATGTCCCTTTTTGTGACACTTGTGACACACTTTGTCACATTCTTTCACAAACAATGTCTTTTGCTTTACAAAAGCATTCTTTCCTTTCTTGGGAACATATCCAAGACCTTCACGGTTAAGAGAGCATCGTTGACTTCCCAATATGAAATCCAATTTAGCCTTACCACCATAGGCCTTTTCTAGGTCATGAGTTAGAGTGTTTATTCTATCTACTAACACTTCATTCTCAACAATAATTTTTGATTCATCAAGAGCAATGTTATCATTGAGAGAAATTTTGCATTTATCACAAATAGAGTTAGTAGGTAGTGGTTCACTTGTAAGACTATCAAGTAAGTCACAAGTGACTCCAACATCCTTAGTGACCACCTCAACTTCATGCACAATAGATGATTTTTGAGCATCCGCAAGCTTCTCACAATTTTCTTTTAGGTCATTGTGACAGGTCTTGAGCTCCTCAAAAGACACTTGGAGGTTTTTATACAATTCCTTCAAGGTCTTAAATTTTTCTTTTTCTTTGTGCATGTAGTCATCGGCCTCACCTAACATTCTAACAAGATCATCATATGAATAGCCATCATCATCAACATCATTGATATCATCATCATCTTTTATATCATTTAAATCGGTGATGATTTTTACCTTAGCATCTCCCTTTGCCATGAGACAATGGGGGGATGAGAAGAGTGAGGGAGCTTCCTTGATGGCAATTCCGGCATTAAGCTTGGATGAGGTGTCATCATCATCATCATCCGAGCTATCATCCGAGTCCCATTCAACTAAGTAAGCTTTGCCATCTTTCTTCTTGTTATAGTATTTCTTTTTCTTTTTGTCACTTTCATCTTTGGCCTTCTTCTTCTTGCTTGGGCAATTTATGGCAATGTGACCGGGTTCCCCACACTCAAAGCACTTTCTATCATTGAAAGCATTTCTTCTAGATGTTTGACCTCTTCTAGGTTGACCTCTCTTCATCTTCATGAATTTATTGAATTTCCTTACAAATAAAGCCATGTCACCATCACTCTCACTTTCATTTTCTTCATCATTGCTATCTTCCTTTTCAATTGCCTTTGAGGCCTTGGCTTTGAGAGCAATAGATTCATTTTTCACCTTCTTTGCCAAACTTAAAGCATCGGCTTGTGACTTCTTAAATATATCTTGAGTGAGAATTTCTCCCAATACTTCGGTTGGAGAAGTTGTAGATAGATCACTCCTTACTAGCATTGTCACAATAGTCTCATATTTCTTCGGAAGTGATCTAAGGAACTTGTGTGTGAAATCCACATCCGGTACATTAAAACCAAGTCCTTTGAGTTCATTTACTATCTCATTCAACAGATTAAACATATCGGATACACTCTCATCTTCTTTCATAATAAATTGCTCAAACTTCCCTTTGCACACATATAGTTTGGCACTCTTCACAATTGTAGTTCCTTCATGAATTTCCATTAGTTTTATCCAAATCTCATGAGCGGTTGTGAGATTCTTGATACGATTGAACTCATTTATATCAAGAGCATCATAAAAGACATTCATGGCTTGATCATTTGTGAGGATATTCTCATTGTCACTAACGGATGGTTCATCTTCCTTCAACACAACAAATCCATCCCTGACAATTGGCCAAATTTTTCCACCCATTGCTCTAAGATGCATTGACATTCTTATTTTCCAATAATCATAATTGTTTCCATCAAAGTGCGGTGGCTTCCCAATGTGCACATTGTTGTTACTAGCCATTTTGTCCCACTCCGGGATGATTAGATCCACAAACAATGGAGTCCTCGGCTCTGATACCACTTGTAGGATCTAGGACACTGGCTAGAGGGGGGGTGAATAGACGGTTTTGACTTAAAATCAAAAATACTAAATAAATTTAATCAATACAACAAGAGGAATAACTTCTCTAGTGACAATAAGTAAACAATGTATGAAAAACAACTACGGAGATTGAATACTTGAGGAACAATAAGCAAATCACTAATCAATTGTAAGGCAATAAGTAATGCGAGAAGGTATAGACACCGAAATTTATCCCGTGGTATCGGTGATTTGCCGATCACCCCTAATCCACGTTGAGGTGGACTTCAAGCTCTCACTTGCTCCTCTATCAAGACACGACTTGATCTTTGAGCCAAGTGGACAAGAAATCACTCAATACCTCGGTTCCACTAATGTCACCTTTGCCGCTCCGGCGAGGTAGGCGCGAACCCCTCACAATCAACACCGCGGCTTCTCCACAATCTTCTTGGAGAGCTCGACGGAGACAATCACCCGAGCCGTCTAGGAGGCGGCAACCTCCAAGAGTAACAAGCCAAAGACGTTTGCTCGGTGTACCACCTAGTGCCTCAAGAATCACCAAATGATGCAAATGCACTAGGAACCCTCAATCTCTCACTAGAATGCAATCTCAAGCAAAGAGTGTGAGAGAGTGAGTTGGAGGATCACAAATGAGCTCAATGTGTGCAAGGAATGGCCAAGAGAGCTCTCTCACACGAGCTACCCTTCTATTTATAGTCCCCCATCAAAATCCAACCGTTATGTGCAAAAGGTAGCAGTTCTGCGCACACGCGGACCGTCCGCGCCCTAGGGCCGGACGGTCCGCCGTACATATAACGGCTATAAACACCGTTTGAAAACATGTCAGAGCTGACTCAAAAGGTGGGTCCGGACAGTCCGCCCTTCAAGGTCGGACCGTCCGCGACCTGGCAGCTTGAAACACCCGAGCCTCGGATCAAGAGAGGTTAACACACGCGGACCGTCCGGCTATAAATCCCGGACGGTCCGAGACCTGAGACAGTACTGTCCGGACTGGTCCCCCGGACAGTCCGTAGTACAAATCTACAAAAGCACACAGTCCCTGTCTAAAAACGAGTTTGACACTTGCGGACCGTCCGCCTATCACAGCCGGACCGTCCGCCTATAATTCAGGGACTGGCCCGAAGCCACCCCTCTCTGGTCATGACTGCGGACGGTCCGGCCCTAAGGCCCGGACGGTCCGCAGTGCAAAAGAACAAAGTATCCACACAAATGGTCAGACTTCGGACCCCTCTGGAGGATCGCGGACGGTCCGCCCCTAAGGCCCAGACAGTCCGCGCGTCCATGACTTCGCAATTTTCAAACATGCTTTTGAAAGAACTTTTGACTCGCGAAATGTGAAGCGCTGTTAGTCCTCATGCAAATGTAACTACTTGATGCTCTATGAGGCACTAAGTTTTACACAGATCTAAGTCATTGACCCCTCTTAATAGTACGGCTATCTAGCCTACTAACCCGGTCAGGTATCTTCTCTAAACTCCTTAAGACCGGCAAAAATGAAACCTATATTATACCTTTCCCTTCATCTGATCCACAACCAATGCGTATGATTCTTCAACATTTCCTGCTCTATGTGGTCCAACCCTGCATTCTTATTTCTCCAAGAATCGTTAGTCCACAAGCAGTTGTCATTAATTACCAAAACATTACCAAAGGGGCCTAGATGATTCACAATCTCCCCCTTTTTGGTAATTGATGACAACACCACATAGTATATTAAAGAGAAGTTTAGTTTTTCCAAATCTCTCTCATACCTAAGGTATAAGATAGATCTTGGAGATGAGTTTCATAGGACTTATCTTGATTTGAAGTTCTGTCCGAGAGATAGATAAATCCCAATAAAAAAACTCAGTATGTAAGAAAGGCTCCCCCTAACTGTGTGCAGGATTATTTGAAGCTGAAGATATAACACACATAATATATTGGAGTTTGATGGAGACTTTCCTACAATCATGGTTATCAAGGCATACAAGAGATGGTCCGTAGAGTGAGCGCAGCAATTATAATCACACCTCGATTAACCACACACAGAGTAATTTGAACTAAAACATAGTTCATCCCACAGAATATTATAGATAATAGTCCACAGACATACGACATAGAGTTAACAGATCAAACCAGTTCCAAATGCGTAAGACATAAACTAATGCAAGCAGCATGAAAAGGTAAAATGCATATGCATGGTCTTAATGTCCACATAGAACCACCAACTCCCCCTGAGGAGACACCAGACAACTTCTCTTCTCTTCTCATCACTTCTCTCCCCCTTTGGCATCAATTTCCATAAAGGAGAGGCCTCACTGATCACTAGGCGGAGGATGCATGTTGTAGTAGTGAGTGCTGAAAGTGTCAAACAGGGAGGAGAACTGGCCAAAATCCTGCTGGAGCTGCTGCTGCCTCTGACTGATCTCATGCATGTTGTCATTTGTAGAGAGATTGTCAAATTGACTGGAGAGAGCACCCATGTTACCTTGAAAACTCTGTTGCATATTATTCAGCCTGGTCATGATGGGATCAGTGACATTAGTGTGAATTTGATCACGAAACTCAGAAAACTCAGAGTTGAGCGCATCCCAGTTACTGTCAAACCGAGACTGCATGTCATCGAGACGGTGATCCACATGTGTCATCAGGCCCTCAAAGCGAGTATCAATATGAGTCTCAAGCCCCTGCTGCATATTGTGAAAATAAGGATCAAAGTATCCTGGAGCAGGCTCCCAATATTGCTGAGGCTGAGGAGGAGGTGGAGGAGGAGGCATCTGCTCTCCCTCAACATTAGGAGCTGCTCCACCCTCATAGCCAGGGTCTTCCTCATCATCTGGGAAGGGAGTGAGTGGTCTGGTGAGAAACCCTATCTCATTCTTAAAAGGTCTGAATGGTGTGTGAACAATCTCGCATGGGCCCTCAAATCTTGTCTTGGATTTGATGAGAGCCATAATGTAAGGAGCATATGCTAAATTTTGATTCTTATCCATTTTCAAATCATTAAGCTGTCTCATCATGAAAAGAACAATATTCATGACTTCACCATTCATGATGTGCTGGATGATATTCCAGAACTTATCTCTTATTTTACTCTTATCATCACTCTTAGGAAGAATGGTGACTCTAGCAATCTTGTTGATTACAGCAGGATGATGTCTGAGTCCTGCTGTCTCTCCAAACCTCCTGGATATTCCGAGCCTGGCTGGCTCATAAAATTGCACAAAATCCTCAAAATTATCTTCAGTATAAAGATCCAGCCCAGCAGAAATGATGCCATAATCCAGACTGTTTGCAGTGGCAAAGTCAGCAAAAGAAGCAGAATAGCGCTTGAAGCCAGTCATCCAGGTGATAGATTGTTCTTCAATATCAATCTCCGAGGTAGCCAGGAATTGCTTAACAGCCATTTCATTGAAATATGTGTGTTGCCCCATAAACTGATACAGTCCACATGTTTCAAACTTAGGGATCAGACCCTCCATGACTGGTTGACTTAGCAAGAAGGACCAATCAATCACCTGATGCTTATGAAAATTTGTATCCACCAAGGTGCCCCAAAAGACATCAAACTGCAGCTGAGTGTGGAAAAACTGGATATTAGTGTCAGATGGCAGAGTGTACTGGTTCACAGTCCGTCTAGAGCAGTACTCAGCCATAGAAAACCTCCGCTTAGGAAATGTCCATCCTTGGGTATCAATGGGATAATCGGGATGAACATGAGGAAAATCTTCAGCATCCATGGATTCAGTGCCCCCAGCTGAGGATTGGGCCTCTGAATCAGTGGATGGTGTATAGTCATCATCATTGCCATGAGGGCGCTTTGATTTAAAGCGACCTGCAAGTTTCTTGCGGAGACCACCAAAACCACTGCAACAATGTGACAGACATCCATATATAAATAATTGATACCAATCACCACTATAAAAGGAATGGAATTGTAATGCTCTGTCAGGGTCCGGACGGTCCGCGCTAGGGGGCCGGACAGTCCGTGCCAGAGGCCCGGACGGTCCGCGTCCACCAGGCGGACAGTCCGCGACCGACCAGGGGCGACTCCAAAGAACCCTAGCCGCCACAAATGTTGAATTTGATGATTTTGCAGAGAATACTCATCCAAACGAGTTCAAAATTTTGCATAGCATTCACATTGAGGAGAACTAACAACCCCACCAATCAGATTTTGAAAACTACTGCTCAATTTCAGATCAGAGAGGAAACCCAAATAATCTCAAAATTGAAGAGATTTGATGAAATCCACAAGATTTGAAGATACCGTGATGAAGACATGTTGATGGAATGTTGCCACAAGCTGTCGGACTGTCCGTGCGCAACTTCACTTCACCGTCCGCGCACACTTGACACAGGAGAGTATTTGGCGAGGGGAGAGCAAGAGAGAAAGGGCGAATGAGCACAAATGACAAGTCTGCGGCCTCTGTCCAATTTTACTGCCCTGTCGCGGACGGTCCGCGCTGGGGCGGCGGACTGTCCGCGCCCTGATGAGTTCAGACGGTCTGCGAGGCTGATCGGACTGTCCAGTTCCTGATGCTGTGGACGGTCCGCGGTCCACGGGCGGACGGTCCGCGGCCTGATACTCAGTTTTCCAGTTGCTGTCCACTTTCTGATTTTGAATTTCGAATCCGAATTGGTGCTTATATATGGACATTTCGACCAATTCAAGAGTTAGCATGCATGCATATACATATTATGTAATTGAGTAATGCAAAATTTTTGAATTAAACTATCTAGAGCAATTTGAAATGAAAAATGTACCAATAATACCAAATAAATAGCATAAAGAGCATATTTAGACCCGAGATGCAATACGACGCATGTGTGATCAACTTCAAGCCACATTTGAGAGATCGATCACATTCATTTCACTTCTTAGAGAACAAAATCTTGTTTCATCCAGAGGCTTTGTAAAAATGTCTGCTAATTGATCATCCGTGCCAATGGAATAAATAGAGATATCTCCCTTGCCAACATGATCCCTTAAGAAGTGATGTCGTATATCAATATGCTTAGTTCTTGAGTGTTGGACCGGATTGGTAGCCAATTTTACCGCACTCTCATTATCACACATAAGAGGCACATTCTTGAAAATAATTCCATAATCCAATAAGGTTTGTTTCATCCATAATAGTTGAGCACAACAATTTCCGGCCGATATATATTCCGCCTCGGTGGTAGATAGAGCAACCGAATTTTGTTTCTTAGAAGACCATGAAACAAGAGATCTACCAATAAATTGACAACAACCGGAGGTGCTTTTTCTATCAACTTTGCACCCCGCATAGTCCGAATCCGAATATCCAATTAATTCAAAGTGAGCACCTTTGGGATACCATAGACCAATATTGGGAGTATACTTCAAATATCTTAGAATTCTTTTAGCGGCCTTCAAGTGAATCTCTCTAGGTGAAGCTTGAAATCGAGCACACATGCATACACTAAACATAACATCGGGCCTAGATGCGGTAATATAAAGTAAACTACCAATTATTGAACGATAAATTTTTGATCAACCATAGTACCTCCTTCATCTAAGTCTAGATGACCATTTGTTGCCATTGGAGTCTTGATAGGCTTAGCATTTTCTAAACCAAACTTCTTGAGCATGTCCTTCAAATATTTTGATTGGCTTATAAAAATTCCATCTTTCAATTGTTTGATTTGAAGGCCAAGAAAGAAGCTCAATTCTCCTATCATAGACATTTCAAATTCTTTTGACATCATTTTTCCAAACTCTTCACAAAATAATTCATTAGTAGATCCAAAAATAATATCATCAACGTAGATTTGACAAACAAATAAGTCTTTGCCAATTCTTTTAGTGAATAGAGTAGTGTCAACCTTCCCAATTTTGAAGTCTTTGGAAAGCAAGAAATCCCTAAGCCTTTCATACCAAGCGCGTGGAGCTTGCTTAAGCCCATAGAGAGCTTTAGAAAGCTTGAACACATGGTTAGGTCTTTTGGGGTCCTCAAAACCGGGAGGTTGTTCAACATACACTAGTTCACTAATCTTACCATTTAGGAAGGCACTCTTTACATCCATTTGGTAGAGCTTGATATTATGTGCACAAGCATAAGCAAGTAGAATCCGGATTGCTTCTAATCTTGCTACGGGAGCAAATGTCTCCCCAAAATCCAATCCTTCAATTTGAGTATATCCTTGTGCAACTAATCTTGCCTTGTTTATTACTACTATACCATCTTCATTGTGCTTGTTGCGAAACACCCACTTTGTACCAATAACATTGTGGTTCTTTGGTCTCTCAACAAGCTCCCAAACTTCATTTCGAGCGAAGTTATTTAATTCTTCATGCATTGCATTCACCCAATCGACATCAAGTAGAGCTTCATCTACACGGTTAGGTTCCATACAAGATACAAAAGAGAAATGTTCACAAAACGAAGCTATGCGAGAGCGAGTTTGAACACCCTTACTAATATCACCCACAATTTGATCAACCGGGTGATCCTTCACAATGGAATGATGAATTCTTGATACCATTTGATAATTGCTTGTTGAAGCATTAGGAGAAACCGAAGGTCTTGAAGTACCTTGATCATGAGTATCCATGGTTTCATTGAGTTGTTGGCTTTGGTGATCTTCCTCATTTAGAGTTGAGGATGAAGGAATGACAACCACACTATTTTCATCATCATCTTCCTTTGGTTTTATTTCACCAATGGCCATTGTTTTCATTGCATTTATCAATTGAGTTCCCCCAACATCATCGAGATTATCACTCTCATCTTGAGACCCATTTGTTTCATTGAATTCAACATCATATGCTTCCTCAATAATACCATGAGTTTTGTTGAAGACTCTATAAGCCTTACTATTTGATGAATATCCAAGAAGAAAACCCTCATCACATTTCTTCTCAAATTTAGAAAGCTGGCTTCCCTTTCTCAAAATATAACATTTGCAACCGAATACCCTAAAATATGAGATATTTGGCTTTCTACTGATGAGCAATTCATATGGAGTTTTCTTCAAGAGCTTGTGACAATATAGTCTATTTGATGAATGACAAGCGGTATTTATTGCCTCGGCCCAATAAGAATCCGATATACTATATTCCGCTAACATAGACCTAGCCATATCAATAAGAGTTCTATTCTTTCTTTCAACAATACCGTTTTGTTCCGGGGTATATTTGGAAGAGAATTCATGTTTGATACCCTTGTCATCACAATATTGATCAATTCTTGCATTTTTGAATTCTGACCCATTATCACTTCTAACCTTTTTGATGTCGAAATCAAATTGATTTTGAGCCAATATAGCAAATGACTTGAATGTTTCAAACACATTGGATTTGTCTCGTAGAAAATAAACCCAAGTAAATCTTGAATAATCATCCACAATCACTAGACAATAAGAATTACCACCAATACTTACAAAAGATGTGGGCCCAAATAAATCCATGTGAAGTAATTCCAAAGGTCGATGAGTGGACATTTGACTTTTATTTGGATGAGTGTTTGCCACTTGCTTACCGGCTTGACAAGAGCTACACAATTTGTTCTTTTCAAATTTCACATCTTTTAAGCCTCGAACTAAGTCATGCTTGGTTAACCGATTGAGTTGCTTCATCCCAACATGACCAAGTCTTCTATGCCATAACCAACCTAGTGAAGCTTTTGAAAATAGGCAAGTTGTGAGCTTTGCCTCATTAGATGAGAAATCAACAAGATAAAGATTTTCATGTCTAAAACCTTTAAATTTAAGATTGCTACCATCAACACTAGAGATAATAACATCTTCAACTGTGAAATTGCAACAAAATCCTAAATCACATAATTGAGCTACGGAAAGTAAATTAAAATTCAAAGACTCAACCAATAGCACATTTGATATAGAATGATCATTTGAGATAGCAATTTTACCCAAACCTTTAACCTTTCCTTTACGATTATCTCCAAATGTGATACTATCATAATTTGAGCAATCTTCCTCACTCATTTGGGTAAACATTCTCATATCCCCGATCATGTGTTGAGTACATCCACTATCCAACACCCAATGATTCCCTCCCGCCTTGTAGTTTACCTACAAAAGGAAATCAATCTCTTTTAGGTACCCAAACTTGCTTGGGTCCTCGGATGTTAGTGACCAAGGTCTTTGGCACCCAAATAGCTTTCTTTTTGTTTCCAACAATTGAAGTACCAACAAATTTAGCATGAACACCTTTTGCATTATGAGAAAGAACATAACAATGCTCAAAACAAGTGGAGGATACATTTTTGAACTTGGGAAAATTTTTCTTAACATGTCCCTTTTTGTGACACTTGTGACACACTTTGTCACATTCTTTCACAAACAATGTCTTTTGCTTTACAAAAGCATTCTTTCCTTTCTTGGGAACATATCCAAGACCTTCACGGTTAAGAGAGCATCGTTGACTTCCCAATATGAAATCCAATTTAGCCTTACCACCATAGGCCTTTTCTAGGTCATGAGTTAGAGTGTTTATTCTATCTACTAACACTTCATTCTCAACAATAATTTTTGATTCATCAAGAGCAATGTTATCATTGAGAGAAATTTTGCATTTATCACAAATAGAGTTAGTAGGTAGTGGTTCACTTGTAAGACTATCAAGTAAGTCACAAGTGACTCCAACATCCTTAGTGACCACCTCAACTTCATGCACAATAGATGATTTTTGAGCATCCGCAAGCTTCTCACAATTTTCTTTTAGGTCATTGTGAGAGGTCTTGAGCTCCTCAAAAGACACTTGGAGGTTTTTATACAATTCCTTCAAGGTCTTAAATTTTTCTTTTTCTTTGTGCATGTAGTCATCGGCCTCACCTAACATTCTAACAAGATCATCATATGAATAGCCATCATCATCAACATCATTGATATCATCATCATCTTTTATATCATTTAAATCGGTGATGATTTTTACCTTAGCATCTCCCTTTGCCATGAGACAATGGGGGGATGAGAAGAGTGAGGGAGCTTCCTTGATGGCAATTCCGGCATTAAGCTTGGATGAGGTGTCATCATCATCATCATCCGAGCTATCATCCGAGTCCCATTCAACTAAGTAAGCTTTGCCATCTTTCTTCTTGTTATAGTATTTCTTTTTCTTTTTGTCACTTTCATCTTTGGCCTTCTTCTTCTTGCTTGGGCAATTTATGGCAATGTGACCGGGTTCCCCACACTCAAAGCACTTTCTATCATTGAAAGCATTTCTTCTAGATGTTTGACCTCTTCTAGGTTGACCTCTCTTCATCTTCATGAATTTATTGAATTTCCTTACAAATAAAGCCATGTCACCATCACTCTCACTTTCATTTTCTTCATCATTGCTATCTTCCTTTTCAATTGCCTTTGAGGCCTTGGCTTTGAGAGCAATAGATTCATTTTTCACCTTCTTTGCCAAACTTAAAGCATTGGCTTGTGACTTCTTAAATATATCTTGAGTGAGAATTTCTCCCAATACTTCGGTTGGAGAAGTTGTAGATAGATCACTCCTTACTAGCATTGTCACAATAGTCTCATATTTCTCCGGAAGTGATCTAAGGAACTTGTGTGTGAAATCCACATCCGGTACATTAAAACCAAGTCCTTTGAGTTCATTTACTATCTCATTCAACAGATTAAACATATCGGATACACTCTCATCTTCTTTCATAATAAATTGCTCAAACTTCCCTTTGCACACATATAGTTTGGCACTCTTCACAATTGTAGTTCCTTCATGAATTTCCATTAGTTTTATCCAAATCTCATGAGCGGTTGTGAGATTCTTGATACGATTGAACTCATTTATATCAAGAGCATCATAAAAGACATTCATGGCTTGATCATTTGTGAGGATATTCTCATTGTCACTAACGGATGGTTCGTCTTCCTTCAACACAACAAATCCATCCCTGACAATTGGCCAAATTTTTCCACCCATTGCTCTAAGATGCATTGACATTCTTATTTTCCAATAATCATAATTGTTTCCATCAAAGTGCGGTGGCTTCTCAATGTGCACATTGTTGTTACTAGCCATTTTGTCCCACTCCGGGATGATTAGATCCACAAACAATGGAGTCCTCGGCTCTGATACCACTTGTAGGATCTAGGACACCGGCTAGAGGGGGGGTGAATAGACGGTTTTGACTTAAAATCAAAAATACTAAATAAATTTAATCAATACAACAAGAGGAATAACTTCTCTAGTGACAATAAGTAAACAATGTATGAAAAACAACTACGGAGATTGAATACTTGAGGAACAATAAGCAAATCACTAATCAATTGTAAGGCAATAAGTAATGCGAGAAGGTATAGACACCGAAATTTATCCCGTGGTATCGGTGATTTGCCGATCACCCCTAATCCACGTTGAGGTGGACTTCAAGCTCTCACTTGCTCCTCTATCAAGACACGACTTGATCTTTGAGCCAAGTGGACAAGAAATCACTCAATACCTCGGTTCCACTAATGTCACCTTTGCCGCTCCGGCGAGGTAGGCGCGAACCCCTCACAATCAACACCGCGGCTTCTCCACAATCTTCTTGGAGAGCTCGACGGAGACAATCACCCGAGCCGTCTAGGAGGCGGCAACCTCCAAGAGTAACAAGCCAAAGACGTTTGCTCGGTGTACCACCTAGTGCCTCAAGAATCACCAAATGATGCAAATGCACTAGGAACCCTCAATCTCTCACTAGAATGCAATCTCAAGCAAAGAGTGTGAGAGAGTGAGTTGGAGGATCACAAATGAGCTCAATGTGTGCAAGGAATGGCCAAGAGAGCTCTCTCACACGAGCTACCCTTCTATTTATAGTCCCCCATCAAAATCCAACCGTTATGTGCAAAAGGTAGCAGTTCTGCGCACACGCGGACCGTCCGCGCCCTAGGGCCGGACGGTCCGCCGTACATATAACGGCTATAAAGACCGTTTGAAAACATGTCAGAGCTGACTCAAAAGGTGGGTCCGGACAGTCCGCCCTTCAAGGTCGGACCGTCCGCGACCTGGCAGCTTGAAACACCCGAGCCTCGGATCAAGAGAGGTTAACACACGCGGACCGTCCGGCTATAAATCCCGGACGGTCCGAGACCTGAGACAGTACTGTCCGGACTGGTCCCCGGACAGTCCGTAGTACAAATCTACAAAAGCACACAGTCCCTGTCCAAAAACGAGTTTGACACTTGCGGACCGTCCGCCTATCACAGCCGGACCGTCCGCCTATAATTCAGGGACTGGCCCGAAGCCACCCCTCTCTGGTCATGACTGCGGACGGTCCGGCCCTAAGGCCCGGACGGTCCGCAGTGCAAAAGAACAAAGTATCCACACAAATGGTCAGACTTCGGACCCCTCTGGAGGATCGCGGACGGTCCGCCCCTAAGGCCCGGACAGTCCGCACGTCCATGACTTCGCAATTTTCAAACATGCTTTTGAAAGAACTTTTGACTCGCGAAATGTGAAGCGCTGTTAGTCCTCATGCAAATGTAACTACTTGATGCTCTATGAGGCACTAAGTTTTACACAGATCTAAGTCATTGACCCCTCTTAATAGTACGGCTATCTAGCCTACTAACCCGGTCAGGTATCTTCTCTAAACTCCTTAAGACCGGCAAAAATGAAACCTATATTATACCTTTCCCTTCATCTGATCCACAACCAATGCGTATGATTCTTCAACATTTCCTGCTCTATGTGGTCCAACCCTGTATTCTTATTTCTCCAAGAATCGTTAGTCCACAAGCAGTTGTCATTAATTACCAAAACATTACCAAAGGGGCCTAGATGATTCACAGAAGGGCGACGGTGGCTGGCTTGGAACCAGCCACGGCGCGTGCGTGACTAGGGTTTGGTAGTTGGCTGGGCCTCTAGTGGGCCGGTTAGATTAGGTTTAGTTTTTTTTCTTTTTTTCTAAATTGCAAAATGAATTTTTTTTAAAGAGCTCAAAATTTTCCTAAAAATTCACCAAAGTTATTTATAAATACCATATTTATTTTTAGACTAATAATTATTATATTATTTAATTATTATATTAATTACTAGGATTTCTTTTAAAAAGAATTGATATTAAACATCCGATACTCAATCATGCGTATACAAAGAAAAATGATTCCAAGATGCAAATAAATAATTAAACACTAAAAAATTATTATCCTAATTACCATAATAACTAAATTCATTATTTTTAGTTAATGGCTTTTGTGGTGTTACACAGATGCAATGCAATGGCAGTTAGTCGATCAAGTCTGGGCACCTAGTTGCGCCGCGGAGCCACGATGTCCCAACGGAGGTGCTGGTGTCTCCATGGCATGTGGGGCTGCAAGACGTGACCACGACTTGGTGGCTGGCACATCTAGTGGCTCTGCCATGGTGCGACTACAATAGGGTTTGGGGATTTTTTTTGCCGTGAGGTACTTAGGTGGGCTTTGTCACTCTGTTGGGCTTCGTGGTCCACGACAAACTATTGGATTAGTTAGGTATGAGAGGTAGGAAGGAGATATTTTGGTCAAAATTAATAGAATTCCTTTATTTATTTGATTCATTTTCTATTTTCCATGCATATACACTATATACATGTATATATATTGAAGTTCTTCTGCCAAAAATAATGGGTATTTATTTGAATACCTTTGAATTTAATGGTGCCCGCCCCTGGGTGTGTGTCTTCAGCATCCTCATCATTTTGCATCATACTATCACATTATTTCGCATAACATTACATCATACATCATATTGCATCAATGGCACAAGAATCAAATACGAAGCCAATCTTCGGCAAATGCTTCGTCATAATGAAAATGTGCTAAGGCACGAAATAAGCTTCGGGAAATGCAGTTTTATCAGCCTTGTCACAAGAAGGGATCTCTCTCTTTACGAAGCATGGATCTTTTTCTTTACGAAGTATGAAAAGAAGGGAAGGTGTTTTTTCGTCGAAGGCTCAAAAACGGTATGTGTGTAAATTTCATGCAACGAAAAGAAATAAACTGTAATAATTTACATATCCAATTCAACATTTCACACCCCAAATATTACATAGTTTTGTTACAGTAGAAATCTAATCTTCCTTCATTTGTTATATACATCAAGCTTTTCAAAATGTTTATTAAAATAAAATCTATTCCTCTTTAAGGACTTTCTCTGCAACTTCGTTCAGCAATTTGTTGACGACTTCATCGACAATGGATTCAGCCATGTTTATGATGTACAGCGCTTCCTTCATTTCTGGATCAGCTAGGGGATCGTACGGTTTCGGCGGCGGAGGTAGTTCAGCTGAAGTAGGAAAAATTGATTAATTCGAAGCCACAAAGCAAGTACCGAAGCTAAAAAGCCAAAAAATAATACCTATACGCTTTTCGCGCTTTGCAGCCTCTTCAGCTCATTTTGTTTCCGCTCGGGCGTCATGGGTGTCTTTTTCACTCTTTTTTATAATTTCATAGGCCATCTCTCGGCCACCATTCACCCAGACATCATTGTAAAACATCCCGCCCATCAAGGTTGCTTCAGCTGAAGGATCCTTCGTATCATCCGCGGAGAAGGCAGCTTCGGCCTGGGCCATGGTCTTAACGTGATCACACCCGGCCTTCTCCAAGATGGCTGAAATCCTCCGCGCACCAGAAAACGCACAAACATCCCCCCAATCACTCAAAATTTCTTCAAAGGCTTCCGCTTCTCCACTTATCCATTCAATAACGCCTTCGGGGTCGCCTCGTATGATGTTTTCTTTGGTGGAGTAGGCACCTGTAGCATCCCAAAAATCCTAACCCAGGTTTGAAACCCTAATCTACCCTTTCCCCTCCTTTCACCCTCTAATTCCAAGATCTCCCCTAGGTCTTCTTTCATCATATGCATACACTTTATTTGATCACAAGCACCTCACTTAGATTCTATTTTCTAACACCTAAGATTATCTATTAAAATTTATTGTTTAAAAGAAAAGGGTATAAAAATGGATAAAAGGATTAGAAAATAAAAAGGAAAAATGGAAAAGCTTTCCCTCCCCAGCTGGGCCGAGTTCGGCCCAAGCCGCGGCCGCCCCCCCCCCCCTCTCCCTCGCGCCCGCACTCCTCCTCTCCCGGCCCAACTCTGGCCTGCCTCCGCGCGCGCGCCAGCCCGCTCCGCACCCCGCCCCCCCCCTCTCACTGGCAAGCGTCCCCACCCGTCAGCCGCCCTCTCTCTCACGCGCGCTCCCTCGCTGGCAGACCGGCCCCGCTTGTCAGCCGCTTCGTCGTCTTCCCCGCCGTCCCCTCACCGCCGTCCCTTCGCCGCTGTCCCCTCCTTCCTCGTCCCCTCGCCGCACAGAGAAGTTTGGCACCGCTCCGTCCTCCCCTCCCCGTGACCTGCGTCCTCGCCGGTACCGCCCCGCCGTGGTGTCCCCTCGGCGGCGCTGTGCGGCATTTATGGGCGGCACTGTGTAGCTCGCCGGAGCCAAGAAGCTCCACCGCCCCCCCCCCCCTTCCCTCGCCCGCCTATAAAAGGTCGCCCCGGGCACCTCCTTCCCCGCACCGGCCTCGGCCACTACCTTCCTCCCCTCGCCCGAGCGCAATTCGCAGAGCACCGCCGTCTCCCCCCTCTCCGGTGAGTCCCTCCCCCCTTCTCTCCCTCCCTCTCCGTTGGTCCAGCGAGCAATTAAGGGAACCAAGCAGCTCCCTCACAAAGCCGCGAACCCAAAACACCACTCCCCCGCCCCAGTCCCTCACCCAGAGCCCACCGGCGGCGATCCCCGCCACGGAGCTCCGCCCCCTCCCCGTGGGTAGCCCCCTCTCAACCCCCTCCGGCCGAATTGAGCCTACCCTTAGAATCGCCAGCCCCCGCCCGTGCTAAACCACCCTCACTTGGACCGGGAACCGGGCCACCGGCGGCAAGCCGGCGTCGAACTCCCCCCCCCCCGGCGGCCGGTTTCCCCCCCCCCCCCCCTCGGCCGGTTCACCCCCGTCGTCAATCGCGCCCGCGCCGTTTCCCCCTTCCGCTCTCTCTGTCGCGTGGGCCCCGCGATGACGCCGTCGCCCCGCGCACCCGCGCCGTCTCCCCCACCCGTGGGCCGCTGCTGGGCCGAAAGCGCGCCCGCGCGTCTGCCCCGCGCCGAGCTGGGCCAAAATCCCCCCCCCCCCCCCCGGCCCGTCTGAGGAGAAAATCCCTTTCTATTTTCTTTTCTTCACCTTTTCTCATTTAATTAGTTTCCTTCAATATTTTATGTACCAAAAACCACCCAAATAATTTCTAAAGTCCTAAGTATTAATAATGTTGGTAAATGACACACTATAATTAAGTAAACTACCGTTGATGTGTTGTTTTGTTGACTGTTTTACTAGAAGAAGCGGGGACCACAGATCCGGAACCCGTAGCCCCGGAAGAAGGGCCAGAGCCCGAACTTCCGGAAGTAGATCTTCTGTGCCAGGAAAGCTTCGACGAAGGCAAGTCCATCCTTCCCTTGATGCATAAATTACCTATTCTCTCTACCACTGCCTAGGCCGGGAATTATGGGGAATATTGCATTGTGAGTGAGAGATGGCCCGCATTAACATACACATTCTGGATACGTAATGTGGATTGGGAAGAAGGGCAATGTGTTTCTCCAAATAAAATCTCTTTTTGAAAAGTTATGCGATGAAGGGTACTCACTCTCATCACCTTGGGTGTGGGATGATCAAGGACTCCCTGGTTTAGGGGAGGGCCTAAGGTGTTGGCTCAGCTGGTTTAGGTGTGAGCAGAAGGATTGTCCCCTCATATAAGGACCGGTTTGTCATTTTTCACTACCTGTACTCTTTTATCGTGCAACCACTCGAGACTGTGTGGGCAGTCACTCAATCCGAATTCGTGCGGTCCGACCCCAGGGTTAAGAAGGCTGGGGAGCACCGGGAGGATAAGGAGGGGGAAAGTTTTGTCCGGTTTGGGCATGGTGGTGGCCTGACTCCTTCCGGATAACCGTTAAGGTTAGGATGCACGAGTAAGGAAAGAGATCCGGCATTCGGGTCTCGCGACGGTGAGATCGCAGAAACCGGGCTAGTGGGTAAAGTGCACCCCTCTGCGCAGAGTTGAAACCTATTCGAATAGTCCGTGTCCACTGGTATGGATGAGTCCGGTATGATATGGCAATTAGAGCTTTTTCACTAAGTTTCTTATCAAGGAAAAAGGTGTGATCAAATGGGTGTTGAAAAATAAAATAAGGCCACGGGAGCGGGAAGCTCAGTGGTGGTTGAGTCTTTGGTTACTTTTAAGACCATGGGAAAACCTTCAAACAACTGCCTCTCTCTAAGAAAATGATGAGTGACTACAACCCCACCAAATTGAGCATGTACATCATAGGTCTCTTTCTCTCTACGGGAGCGGGGTGGGCTTGCGGAATACCTAGTGTATTCACCCAGATTTATTTATGTTTTTCAGCAGCCGAGGACTTCTTTTCTGCTATGCTTGATTAAGAGGGCTGTGTCTGCACCCAGTTCTGCCTGTGGCTTGGGCTAGAGTATTTTCCTACTGCGCTTCTCTATTTGGCTCTCTCGAGCTTGTACCCCGGTATTGTAATAAATTTATCTAAACTCTGTACTATTTGAAGTAAGGAATGTGTTTACTAGCCTCCTGGGACTAGTAATTGTTTCACATTTGAGTTCCAAAGGATCGGGACGCTTCAGGTGGTATCAGAGCCCATAGGACTGGCCGTAGGTCGCAGCCCTGACCCTAAAACCTACCTTAAAAAGAAAATACCTCTTACCTCAAGAAAAGTTTTCTCTTCCCTTCCCCGGTTTTAACAAGACCCTTCTTTTCCTATTCCAGATGGAAGACTCTCTGGCCATTAAGTCATCCTACTGCTCAGAAGTGGAAGGGTTCCCACGCCTCTTGCGAAGCTGTGCGCTCCGCATGGGAATCCGCAAAAAGCCGGAATACGTCTGGACGGAACATTTCGAGGGCGGGATGATAAGATGCTCTATGGCAGTCTACCTGGGGGAAAGCCAAAGCTATCCAAACCAACGTTCCTTCCAAGTCATTTTTACCGGAGTCCATTTCCTAGATGCTTGCCAAAATGTCGCCCGAAAAGCCCTCCGTCAGCTATGTCAGAACTACAACAAAGTAATCATTGAAACCCCCCTTCGCTACTTTCCACCCAGCAACAAGAATACCCCCACCTGGAGGAAAAGACTTCAGGCCCTATCAGGAGGAGATCCTACTGAGAATGATCCCACCATTGTCTACATGGCTGGATACCTTCATACCCTTGATAACCAATATGATGACCTCACCCTCCACTGCACCTCCCTAACCTCCCGGGTGGAAAGCCTGGAGCAGAAAGTCAGGGAACTTTCAGAAGAAAAAGTGTCCCTTCAAGAGAGCCTCGCAATAGCTGAAGGCGAGGAAACCAATACCCGAGAGGCCTACCGCACCCTGAAGATGGACTACGACAAGAAGCTGAAGAAGCTCGCCCCCGCAAAGAAAATACGCAAGAAGACCAAAAGCCAAGGATGCCAGACTGAGCAGAAGGAAGAAAACCCTCCAAGGAACCTATCCGACACCGAAGAGATGTCCCTGGCTAGCCTTGATGACCTTCTCAAGGAATTTGGGGACACATTAGAGAAGGACTGCGGGAGTACCCTAGATAGCACTCGTGTGTGACGAACTTATGATAGCAGGGTGTTGTGTCATGTAATGGCTTGATGTAATGAATAAAATAACCAGTTAAAAAAAATGGCATGTGCATAATAGTGACTCTCTTCCCATGGCAGATGGCTTCGGATAAAACCACGCCTACCGCCTCCGGGATTGGAGCAGGTTTTCCCTTAGGAGCAGAAGGAGGAGCCGGTGGAGAAGGGGATGGGACCCACCTCCCCGCACCTCCGGAACTACCACTAGATCTGGCCCAAGTTCTAGCCAATCAAACCAGACTCATTGAAGTCCTCACTCGAAGTCTGGAGAACCAGCGCCCAGGTGGTGGAAGGCCCCAGGACAGGATGGGAGAATTCCTGAGACTCAAGCCTCCCACGTTCGCAGGGTCCAGCAATCCCCTCGATGCAGATGACTGGCTTCGCACGATCAAGAGGAAGTTGGAAGCCATCGCTTGCCCTGAGAATCAGCGTGTTCAGCTGGCAGCTCATCAGCTTTCAGGAATGGCTTTAGCATGGTGGGACACTTTCAGTGAAGCCGTCAGAGATGCTACCTGGGCAGAATTCGAAACAGCTTTCCGTGAGCACCATGTACCCCAGGGGATAGTTCAACTCAAGGAGGATGAATTCCGGGAGCTAACCCAAGGTGGGCGAACAGTCAGTGAGTATGTGCACAAGTTCACAGAACTGGCCCGCTACGCGCCTGAGGATGTCAGCACCGAGGCCAGGAAAATGGCTCGTTTTCTGAGAGGGTTAAGACCCGAGCTTAAGACCATCCTCGCCAGCCAGGACTTCCACAGCTTCTCTCACCTTTCCAACAAAGCTATTCAAGTGGAAAGAGCAAAAGAGGAAGAAAAAGGGCACATCAAGAGGAAATTCCAAGTTCTTCGAGCTCAACAGCAAGAGCGTCACCAGAGAGCTCGACCCTTTGGGCTCCCACCCAGGGGTCCAGGCTTCGATAAACAATCTGGACCCACTCCATCATGCTACAGTCAGCAGAACCAGAGCTCCCTTCAGGCACCCTCTGTTGCAAGTAACCAGCCGCCAGTAAACGCCTGTTGGCACTGCGGAGACCCCAGGCACTTCAAGAACAACTGCCCTCAGCTGAAGGCACCCGGACCAACCTACTCCAACTCGGTGAATGGCCCCAAGATTCCATCAGCACCTACCTCCAAGGCGCTTCCTTCCAGCAGCCAGCAGAGCAGGGCTCAGTACCAGGGCAGGGCCCGGGTCAACCACGTCGACGCCCAGGAAGCCCAGCAGGCCCCGGGAGTAGTGCTCGGTGAGTTCCTCGTTGAATTTACTCCCGCTTCTGTGCTTTTTTATTCAGGAGCATCCCATTCATTTATAGCCGCTAAGTTTGTGGAGAAGCATGGCATACCCTCTACACCTTTAGCTATCCCTTTGGTCACCCGAACCTCGGGATCAGACCTCCTGTGCAAACTCAAGTGTTCACAGGTCAGAATTCTTTTAAGTGGGGTAGTGTTCCTGGCAGACTTAACCATCTTGCCATCCCAAGGAATTGATGTAATCCTAGGAATGGATTGGCTAGCTAAGCACAAGGGTGTTATCAGCTGCGCAAGCAAGACTGTTCTTCTCATAGATCACCAACGAAAGTCAGTTTCCTGTCAAGCCCAACCGCCCGCAAATGATCCAATGATATTTAGTCTGGCAGTAGAAAGCATGTCTGTAATCAAGGAGTTTGAAGATGTATTTCCAGAAGAGTTGCTCGGGGTCCACCAGAAAGAGAAGTAGAGTTCTATATAGACCTCATTCCCGGCACTGCGCCCATCGCAAAAAGACCATACCGCATGGCCCCCACTGAATTGGCAGAACTAAAACTTCAGCTTTCAGAACTACAGCAAAAAGGGTACATCCGTCCCAGTTCGTCTCCCTGGGGAGCACCCGTTCTTTTCGTTACCAAAAAGGATGGGAGTATGAGGATGTGTATTGATTATCGATCCTTGAACGAAGTTACAATCAAGAATAAGTACCCCCTTCCCCGGATCGATGACCTCTTCGACCAACTGCAAGGAGCCAAATACTTCTCCAAGATAGACCTCAGGTCAGGGTATCACCAACTCAGGATTAAGGAAGCAGACATTCAGAAAACTGCATTCGTCACTAGATACGGGCAATATGAATTCACGGTGATGCCATTTGGACTAACCAACGCACCCGCCTTTTTCATGAACCTCATGAATAAGGTATTTATGGAAGAATTGGATAAGTTTGTCGTGGTTTTTATCGACGACATCCTCATCTATTCCAAGAGTCGCAAGGACCATGAGCAGCACCTTCGAACCGTCCTCGGAAGACTCAGAGCACATCAACTTTATGCTAAGCTCAGCAAGTGTGAGTTCTGGTTAAAGAAGATAGCCTTCCTAGGGCATATCTTGACTGCTGAAGGGATAGAAGTGGACCCATCTAAGGTAGAAGCTGTTTCAAATTGGAAGCGACCATCCAACGTCAGTGAAGTTCGAAGCTTTCTAGGAATGGCAGGGTATTATCGCCGCTTTATCAAGGGATTCTCCAGCATAGCAAAGCCCTTGATGGAACTTCTCAAAAAGGACAATAAGTTCGTGTGGACTCCCGATGGTGAGGAAAGTTTCCAAATCATCAAGGAGAAGCTTACAACCGCGCCAGTTTTGACTCTACCAGACATACACCAGGATTTTGTCATCTTCTGTGATGCTTCCAAGCAAGGCTTAGGGTGTGTCTTAATGCAAAATGAGAAAGTCATTGCTTATGCATCCCGATTACTCAAGCCGCACGAACAGAACTATCCTACCCACGATCTGGATTTGGCAGCCATAGTGCACGCTCTAAAAATATGGAGGCATTATCTGATTGGGAACAAATGCCACATCTTCACTGATCACAAGAGTCTAAAGTACATCTTCACGCAACCGGACCTCAACCTCCGTCAAAGAAGGTGGCTCGAATTGATCAAAGATTACGACCTCGAAATCCACTACCACCCCGGAAAGGCCAATGTGGTAGCAGACGCCCTCAGCCGGAAACCTTTCGGGGTTAAAGGAACAAACTTCCTAGAAGATTGGAAGAAAGAATCAGCTCAGCTGAATGCATGTCGGGGAGACGACGGTGGCCTGGAAGTCAAGCCAAATCTAGAAGATCTCATATGCAAGGCCCAATGCCTCGACGCAGAAACAACCAAGCTTATGGAAAGAGCACGAAAGGAGCAACTTTCGGACCTCAGGACAGACGAGCAAGGAATCCTCTGGTTCAAGAACCGTCTGTGCGTGCCAATTGGAAAGGCACGGGAGACCCTGCTCGATGAAGCCCACAACTTAGCTTACTCTATCCACCCAGGGACCACCAAGATGTACCTGGACCTCAAAACCAGATATTGGTGGAAAGGGATGAAGAAGGAAATAGCACAGTATGTGGCCCGATGTGACACCTGTCAGCGAACAAAGACCGAACATCAGAAGCCTGCAGGCCTGCTTCAACCCCTCCCAATACCCGAATGGAAGTGGGAAGAAATAGGCATGGATTTCGTAACCGGACTGCCCAGATCACAAAGAGGAAATGATTCCATATGGGTAATAATCGATCGTCTCACCAAAGTGGCCCATTTCATTCCAGTAAAGACCACTTTTGGAGGAGCAGCCCTCGCCCGATTATACCTTAAAGAGATAGTCAGGCTACATGGCATTCCACGGAAGATAATATCAGATAGAGGAACGCAGTTCACTTCAAAATTTTGGAAGGGCCTTCAGCAAGCAATGGGCACCAAGCTAGATTTCAGCACTGCTTATCACCCCCAGTCAGATGGTCAAACAGAGAGAGTCAACAAGGTCCTTGAAGATTTACTCAGAGCCTGCGTATTAGCCTTTGACAGAGATTGGGAGTCTAGTTTGTCGTACGCCGAATTCTCATACAACAACAGCCATCAGGCCAGCATCAAAATGTCACCGTTCGAAGCACTGTATGGAAGAAAATGCCAGACTCCCCTAATGTGGTCCAATGTAGGGGAAAGGACACTAGAAGGACCCGACTTCGTTAAAGAAGCCGAAGAAAAAGTTGCCTTGATCCGCAGAAGGTTACTTGAAGCTCAGAGTCGACAAAAGAGTTACGCAGACAATAGGCGAAGGGAACTCAGATTTGAGGAAGGAGATTTTGTTTATCTCAAGGTTTCTCCAATGCGTGGGGTCAAAAGGTTCCAGATGAAAGGAAAGCTAGCACCCCGTTTCGTCGGTCCTTACCCTGTCATTTCCCGAATAGGACCCGTGGCATACCGTCTTGAGCTACCAGAATCCATGTCAGATATTCACAATGTGTTCCATGTGTCTCAACTCCGCAAATGCCTAAAAGTACCAGAAACCCGTATCGAGGCAGAGACAATTCAGATTCAAAAAGATCTCCAGTACCGGGAAAAACCAGTGAAGATTCTCGACTCAGCAGTCAGAAGGACCCGCAATTCAGAAGTAAGGCTCTGTAAGGTTCAGTGGAGCAGAGATGGAGAAGAGGAAGCCACCTGGGAGAGTGAGGACTCTCTGAGGAAGGAATACCCTTACCTTTTCTCGAGCCCCGTCTAATCTCGAGGGCGAGATTCCTTTAAGTGGGGTAGGTTTGTAGCATCCCAAAAATCCTAACCCAGGTTTGAAACCCTAATCTACCCTTTCCCCTCCTTTCACCCTCTAATTCCAAGATCTCCCCTAGGTCTTCTTTCATCATATGCATACACTTTATTTGATCACAAGCACCTCACTTAGATTCTATTTTCTAACACCTAAGATTATCTATTAAAATTTATTGTTTAAAAGAAAAGGGTATAAAAATGGATAAAAGGATTAGAAAATAAAAAGGAAAAATGGAAAAGCTTTCCCTCCCCAGCTGGGCCGAGTTCGGCCCAAGCCGCGGCCGCCCCCCCCCCCCCTCTCCCTCGCGCCCGCACTCCTCCTCTCCCGGCCCAACTCCGGCCTGCCTCCGCGCGCGCGCCAGCCCGCTCCGCACCCCGCCCCCCCTCTCACTGGCAAGCGTCCCCACCCGTCAGCCGCCCTCTCTCTCACGCGCGCTCCCTCGCTGGCAGACCGGCCCCGCTTGTCAGCCGCTTCGTCGTCTTCCCCACCGTCCCCTCACCGCCGTCCCTTCGCCGCTGTCCCCTCCTTCCTCGTCCCCTCGCCGCACAGAGAAGTTTGGCACCGCTCCGTCCTCCCCTCCCCGTGACCTGCGTCCTCGCCGGTACCGCCCCGCCGTGGTGTCCCCTCGGCGGCGCTGTGCGGCATTTATGGGCGGCACTGTGTAGCTCGCCGGAGCCAAGAAGCTCCACCGCCCCCCCCCCTTCCCTCGCCCGCCTATAAAAGGTCGCCCCGGGCACCTCCTTCCCCGCACCGGCCTCGGCCACTACCTTCCTCCCCTCGCCCGAGCGCAATTCGCAGAGCACCGCCGTCTCCCCCCTCTCCGGTGAGTCCCTCCCCCCTTCTCTCCCTCCCTCTCTGTTGGTCCAGCGAGCAATTAAGGGAACCAAGCAGCTCCCTCACAAAGCCGCGAACCCAAAACACCACTCCCCCGCCCCAGTCCCTCACCCAGAGCCCACCGGCGGTGATCCCCGCCACGGAGCTCCGCCCCCTCCCCGTGGGCAGCCCCCTCCCAACCCCCTCCGGCCGAATTGAGCCTACCCTTAGAATCGCCAGCCCCCGCCCGTGCTAAACCACCCTCACTTGGACCGGGAACCGGGCCACCGGCGGCAAGCCGGCGTCGAACTCCCCCCCCCCCCCGGCGGCCGGTTTCCCCCCCCCCCTCGGCCGGTTCACCCCCGTCGTCAATCGCGCCCGCGCCGTTTCCCCCTTCCGCTCTCTCTGTCGCGTGGGTCCCGCGATGACGTCGTCGCCCCGCGCACCCGCGCCGTCTCCCCCACCCGTGGGCCGCTGCTGGGCCGAAAGCGCGCCCGCGCGTCTGCCCCGCGCCGAGCTGGGCCAAAATCCCCCCCCCCCCCCCGGCCCGTCTGAGGAGAAAATCCCTTTCTATTTTCTTTTCTTCACCTTTTCTCATTTAACTAGTTTCCTTCAATATTTTATGTACCAAAAACCACCCAAATAATTTCTAAAGTCCTAAGTATTAATAATGTTGGTAAATGACACACTATAATTAAGTAAACTACCGTTGATGTGTTGTTTTGTTGACTGTTTTACTAGAAGAAGCGGGGACCGCAGATCCGGAACCCGTAGCCCCGGAAGAAGGGCCAGAGCCCGAACTTCCGGAAGTAGATCTTCTGTGCCAGGAAAGCTTCGACGAAGGCAAGTCCATCCTTCCCTTGATGCATAAATTACCTATTCTCTCTACCACTGCCTAGGCCGGGAATTATGGGGAATATTGCATTGTGAGTGAGAGATGGCCCGCATTAACATACACATTCTGGATACGTAATGTGGATTGGGAAGAAGGGCAATGTGTTTCTCCAAATAAAATCTCTTTTTGAAAAGTTATGCGATGAAGGGTACTCACTCTCATCACCTTGGGTGTGGGATGATCAAGGACTCCCTGGTTTAGGGGAGGGCCTAAGGTGTTGGCTCAGCTGGTTTAGGTGTGAGCAGAAGGATTGTCCCCTCATATAAGGACCGGTTTGTCATTTTTCACTACCTGTACTCTTTTATCGTGCAACCACTCGAGACTGTGTGGGCAGTCACTCAATCCGAATTCGTGCGGTCCGACCCCAGGGTTAAGAAGGCTGGGGAGCACCGGGAGGATAAGGAGGGGGAAAGTTTTGTCCGGTTTGGGCATGGTGGTGGCCTGACTCCTTCCGGATAACCGTTAAGGTTAGGATGCACGAGTAAGGAAAGAGATCCGGCATTCGGGTCTCGCGACGGTGAGATCGCAGAAACCGGGCTAGTGGGTAAAGTGCACCCCTCTGCGCAGAGTTGAAACCTATTCGAATAGTCCGCGTCCACTGGTATGGATGAGTCCGGTATGATATGGCAATTAGAGCTTTTTCACTAAGTTTCTTATCAAGGAAAAAGGTGTGATCAAATGGGTGTTGAAAAAGAAAATAAGGCCACGGGAGCGGGAAGCTCAGTGGTGGTTGAGTCTTTGGTTACTTTTAAGACCATGGGAAAACCTTCAAACAACTGCCTCTCTCTAAGAAAATGATGAGTGACTACAACCCCACCAAATTGAGCATGTACATCATAGGTCTCTTTCTCTCTACGGGAGCGGGGTGGGCTTGCGGAATACCTAGTGTATTCACCCAGATTTATTTATGTTTTTCAGCAGCCGAGGACTTCTTTTCTGCTATGCTTGATTAAGAGGGCTGTGTCTGCACCCAGTTCTGCCTGTGGCTTGGGCTAGAGTATTTTCCTACTGCGCTTCTCTATTTGGCTCTCTCGAGCTTGTACCCTGGTATTGTAATAAATTTATCTAAACTCTGTACTATTTGAAGTAAGGAATGTGTTTACTAGCCTCCTGGGACTAGTAATTGTTTCACATTTGAGTCCCAAAGGATCGGGACGCTTCAGCACCCACTTTGGCGAAGCTAGTTTTCAATTTTTTCACACAATCTAAGGATTTCTCGATACACCTTTCCTTGGATTGGCGAAGTTCTTCAACATTTTTCTCTAGATAATTTTTCCAGTACTCGCTGATCTCTCAGTTGGCCTGTGCGAGCGCACAATTCTCTTTAGCTTTGACCAGCTGTCTCCGAAGATCTTCAATTTCTGTTTTCTGGGTTTCAACCTGAGCTTTATAATTAGCTTCGTCTTCCTTTACTTTATTTACCAAAGAAATCAAAATTTTATCTTTCTCTAGACCTTCGTTTCTTAGTTCAATCACTTCTGAACGAAGGTTATTAAGGGCCATTGTATAGCCTTCGTCTTCAATATTCTTCTGCGCCCTAAGGGCATTACTAAGAATTAAGCCCTACAAAGAGGAGGAAAGAATTGAGCATGGCAAATAAAATACTTCATTCTCAAATTCAAAGTTAACTTCTATACCTTTATATTGTTGTATGCTAGGCTGTCAGCAAGATCATCCTTCGACAAAATTGAAAGGCCATCTTCCAGCTTCGGGAATCCCATGCTTTTACCTATCTCCCGGCAAACAGATATTTCTTTGTTGTCCAGGAGACAGAACAAGAAGTCGTCATCGTTAGTGCCATTAAACACTTTAGCTCCATTCGGATATTTTAACTTTTGTGAATAGTGTATGGCTTCCAGAATTTCTTCTTCGGACAATTTCTTCCCCAAAGTGTGTCGAATGATGTAGTCAACATTTTCGATCGAAGCATCGGGAGCAGGAGTCTTGACCTTTTCAGGTGCAATCTGCCCTGCCGTTTTTTCCTCAGGCGCGTCAGGCTTCACCGCGGCGGGCACTGAAGGACCAGATTCAGCCTCAGCCTGAGTTTTTGTAGCTTCGGCTTCTAATTGCGCAGCTTCGGCTTCTGCTTGCCCAGTTTCGGCTTCGGCTTGCGCTTTGGCAGCTTCAGCAATTTTCTTTGTAGGAGCAGGGCTCAAGGCCTTTGTAGTCTCCAGCACAACATCCAGCATGTTGACCATCCTCCTTCTCTTGGGAGTCGCGGCAGAAGCCTTTTGCACCTTCGACAGTTTCGCCTCTGTTGGAGGGCTCAGAATTTCTGGCATTTTCATTATTTTTTCAATCTGTGGCTCTTCGGCATTATCATCTTTAGCTTTGGTTGGCCCAACTGTAGGCGTCTTTGGCATTACAGTTGTTTCTTCAACACTCTGTGCAATTGGAGCAGTCTGTCTTGCTTCGGCAGTTGAAGAGGCTCCTTCGCCAAATTTAGGCACTACGGCCGATTCAATATAATACGGTCGGTGGGTCAGAACCTTCACCTTTTTGCTCTTTGGCTCAGCCGGGGTGACCAAAGCGACAAATTTCCTCTTTTTCTCTTACCCTCGCAGCGGGTAACGGTAATCAGGGTATACGAAGCCAATAGCATCAAATACCCTGTTTAATCTTTTCTTGCCCCGACCTCCAAAGGCTGCGGACAGAGCATTATCTTCGGCCTTAGAGTATGCTCCAAGTAGCTCATTGCTGGTAGCTTCGATACACTTCAGCCAGTCGTCGTTCGGCTCATCAAACTTCTCCCTAAATCTGAAGGTATACTTCAGTCAGACCAGACCACCCTCGGTAGAGTCGGCGGTGGTCTCCTTCGGCATATCCCAACTTTCCACAAGTGGCCATACCCTGAAGGATATATGCTCTTGAATCAAGTCCCTTGTGCCAATGAAGGCACACACAGTGCTAAAAGCCCTCTGACATGCTTTGACATTGCCATCAATTTCTATCTTTGGCCTTCAGAGGCCGAAGCGAGACCAGATGGGTGCTGAATGATTTCTTTAATGTCTTCCTTTGCCTTTAAATCATTTTTAACATAAAACCACTCCCCCATCCAGGACCCAGGCCATCTTTTTCGGAATGTTGGGATCGGGTGGCTTGCATTGGGGTGAGCAATAATCCATAACAACTGAAGTTGTTGTGGTACTGTTCTTTGCCAATAGCCTTCATCTCATACAAGAGCTCGTGCATGCTGCAGAAGCACTTTGCGCTCGGCTCCAGCCCTTGACTTCTTACAGCCCAGACAAAGATCCCCATCCTAATTATAGCTTCGAGGGTGATCTGATGAAGGAAGATCTGGTATATCTTCAGCACTTCAACCACAAACTTGCTTAAAGGGAACCGAAGACCAGCCTTGAAAAAGTTTCGGTAGATAACAACTTCGTTTTCTTCAGGGGCAGGGACGATGTTGTCTCCGCCAGCTCTCACAATAGACATGTCACAAAAGTACCTTCGTCTCATGTTGTCAAGATGACTCTGTTTAATAATCGATTTTCCGAAGACAGTATGGCTTGGTCGCCAAGGCCGATCTTCAGAATCTTTGTCTCCACTTTCTACATCATAGCTATCACTGTCATCAGTATCTTCAGACAAACCTTCCAATATCTCTTTAGTAATCTTCTTTGTGTTTGTTTTTGACATAGACTCAATAAACCCGGCGATAAAAGGATCTGCAGCTTTCTTTTCTTCAAATAACTTCGTTTCCTCAGTTAGCTTTGTCTCCACAGTCATCTTCTTTTCCTCAGTCATCTTTTCCCCAGACATGGCGAAAACGTCTTTGAACCGAAGCTCGAAAGGCTCAAGAATCAGGCAAGAGCTAGTCAGCAAGAGCTAAAAATTTGACACAATAACACAAATGGCAGAAATGGCGTGCCAAATGTTGCCGGTGTGGGTTCATATTTATACGCTCAGTGCGTTGCAACTTGAAGGGCCCCATCTATCAGTGGCTATTGCTATTCTAGCAAAGGGAAGGTGTTTTTTTGGACCTTCGGCTTAAGGCCTTCGTTCACGTCGCAGTCTGAATTTGTTGTTATAACAAATTAATACTGCGAGGGGCTACTGTTGGGGGCCTTCATCTTCCGAAGGTCCTCAAAAACATGATTAACAATGTTTCCCAAGTGTAATATATGTATAGGAACCTTCGGAATTGGAATGAAGCTGTACACAATATAAGGAGCATGGTTGGACGAAGGTTGAACCAGCTACGAAGCTACGCGCAAGGAAGCTTCGGCTCAGTAGCAGAAAAAGGAACCGACTTAAGGAGGAAAAGGCTATCTAGTCCTCGATAGATTGTCCTTAAATCAATAGTAAAAATAAAGGGCATGAATGTAATTTTACATAGGCTGCGCCCTGTGCCTATAAATAGATGAACAGTGCCCCGTACTGTTCACGCTGTCTTGTCTTCGCTCATGCGTCACGCTTGGACTTTTGCCTTCTATCAAGCCGAAGGTACAAATGTAATTCAATATTGTTCTTATTCATCCATGATGATATAATAAAGATATATTAAGGATGTCATGTGATTATTCATGTTACTTCTCATGTTTCATATGCTTCTTCTTTTATTAATGTATACTATGATGATGAAGGTACGTCCTTCATGACCTTCGTCCGAAGATCGTTATATTCTAAGGGAAATAATGCTTCGAAGGACGAAGGGCATTAACCATTAACCTCTTTTTGTGTTGCCTTGTTCTTAATTCATAGCATTTGAGAACAAGTCCCCAACAACAGCCTTCTATATATATATATTCAAAGCCCCACGGCTCGGGAGGTCCCACGGTTCAGAATGATTCGCTATTCTAGCGAAGGGAAGGTGTTTTTTTGGACCTTCGGCTAAATGCCTTTTTCACATCGCAGTTTGAATTTGTTACAGAGAACACAAATTAATACAGCGAGGGGCTACTGTTGGGGGCCTTCCTCTTCCGAAGGTCCTCAAAAACATGACTAACCATATGTTTTCAGCATGATATGGATTATTACAGGGAGATTCGGCTTTAGGATGGAAGTTTTCTCCCATGGCAAAGGCATACGATGTGAAGATATAATCCGAAGACGATAAGAATGGACGCCGAAACTATAGCCGAAGAGTAATAGCTTCGGCTTAAAATGGTGATGAAGACCAAACATGATGCTGACCAGAAGGGAAAAAAGACCAGCTAGTCCTTAATGATTTATGTTACGGTCATAGGTAAATGTCAAGGACATAAATGTACTTTTACCTAGGCTGTGTCTCGTGCCTATAAATAGATGAACAGTAGCACCATACTGTTCACGCTAGATTGTAATTGCTCTCGCGTCAGCACCTTCAAACAAGCCGAAGGTACCAATCTAATAGCAACTTTGTTAATGTTCATGTGTATGTTATGAAATACAAATATGAATGAACTAATGAATTACATTTATTATTGTTATGTATTCTTATTTATTCATGAAATGATGAAGGCATGTCCTTCATGACCTTCGTCTGATGATCATTATACTCGAGAGAAGGTAATGCTTCGAAGGACGAAGGTCCTTAATACTTAACAATTGTGTTGACTTGTTCTTGATTCACAGCATTTGCGAACAAGTGACCAAAAATATATTATGTCTCACAATGTTTAAAATTAATATAGAGCTTTTTCTAAAATAAGTGTTAGAATGGATTAACTAGTGTTCTTGCTTTTGTAAACTAACATGATAGTTTATATTATTGAGCATAGTTTCCTTTCCAATGAATTCGATCATTTGTTACTAAATTAAAACTAAAGATAATCAATAGATTAATTATCCTTTCTCATAATTTATTAATCAAACCATAGTCAATTTGTTCATAACTAGATATATGGCGTGATTAATCATTTCACCGAATTTAGTCCATGTTACATCATTTTGTTTTTCCCCAAGAATAAAATAAAGTAGTTAGTGTTTCTAATGTTGAACCTATGATTAGATTTACATTATAACTTTCCAACCAAGTTTTCTTTCAAAAGTTTGTCCTTTGATAAAGCATGTTTAGAATAATGTATGCTATGAGTTTTCTTAAATAAAAGTGAAGGTAATTGTCTTGTCACATAAAACCTATTTAGACTATTTATTAGCTTTTCATAAAATTAATGTTTAATAATGTGTTTATAACATTGTGAACTCATTAACCTTAGATATATAACATATATCTTTTTAAAAGGTTAAAAAGGTTTAATAATGTTATAATGTGATTTATCATCTTATGAACCCTTAATCTTAGACATACCACATATGACTTTTATAAACGATTAAATTGGTGAACCTAATATTTGTATATTTATAATTAAGATATATTCAAGATTAGGTCTTGTTTTATAAAATATGAACCAAACCTTTTTCAAAAGAGCGCCTTCGTGTTATAACCATTGCTTGTGATGTTTTTGGAAAGCAAATGCTCTTTTCGTTATGCTTTTTTTAGTCTGGTCTATGGTGAACGTTGTATGTTATTGAGTGGTGTTTGTTTCTTCTTATTTGTTTATGTGATGTTCAGTGATTGATCTCGTAGTTGAGAATCAGGATCTATTCCGTGGAAGAATATCAAGTTTTCTATAAGCAAGGCAAGTGGTCTTCTCCCCCTGCATATTATGTTTGAACCTAATCAACACATGATAATTAAGTTTACATTCATGATATGCATAATTTGATGGGTTACCTATTCAAATACACCTAACCTTTTCAACCTTATTCCTTGATCAAACCTAGGTATTGTACTGTACTTTAGTAGCTATGTTATTGCTATAACTTTAACCTTATGTTGGTACTCCTACTGATGATATTAATGTTCCAAATGGTAAGTTTACAATATTGTTGTTAATTCAATGATTAAACAAGATCATATGATTTAATTGGAACATGGAGTGACCACCCAGGAAAACAGTGCTACCATGAGGGTGGTATGAGACGCCCTTGGCTAAATAACTAGGGAAGTCTTATGTTGGGTGCTGGTCTTGGTCAACCGGAACGGAGCATCTGCCATGCGCTTATATTTCCAGCTCAGGTAGATTGGATACGTGCATAGTTCCCAAGCTTTACCCTGCATATTGGACTATAAGTTTGGGTTACGTCACATGACTCTATGCAGTGACCATTTACAACATCTGCATTGTGAGAACTCTAGGGAAAAGCCTCGTAGTGAGACCCTAGCCAGTCACCTCGTAAGTGAATACGAGACTTGCAAACCTAGGCGAGAAGTAGGGCTGGGCATTCGGTTTATTTCTAAACTTCGGTTCGGTTTGTCTGTTTTAAAAAACTTCGATTTTTCAGGCATTAGAAACCGATCGGTTTTCTAGAAAATGAAAATCGAAAAGTTCGGTTTCGGTTTTTTACTTCGGTTTTTCGGTAAAAATCGAATACCAAACTTATACTCAAGACAATACATACAACAAGTTTACATGATAGATTACACATAATTTTTAAAAGTAAAAAATATATAGGTACAAATATTTAGAGATACATCATACATCACATACAAATAAGTGAATGACAATTTAATTGTATCACACATTTAGTTCACATAATCGAATAGTCAAATTTGAGAATCGATAAAGTTTAGTATTCGGTTTTTTTGGTTTTTTGGTTCGGTATATGGCAAAAACCGACTACGATACCGAAAACCGAACTTCTTAGATACAAAACCGAAACGAACTACTGAAAAAACCGAAATTTTGGTTCGGTTCGGTACAGTTCGGTTCGGTTTATGGTAAAAAAAGTGTCCACCCCTAGCTAGAAGGGAATCATGACTCATGGGTAAAGTTGTGCCACCTCTGCAGAGTGTAAAACTGATATATCAGCCATGCTCACGGTTATGAGTAGCCTGGACCCTCACATTATAATTGAACTTGAAGGTGAAAATAAATCATGGTCCTTTTTGGTTCAAGTGGTTCTGAGCTTATGCTGGTGATATACATATGCTGATGAATATTGCTTATGCTTAATATGGGTTTGGTATATACTTATACCTTAGTAATTAGGTGTTGATAAAAAATGTTGACCAACTAAAATGTTAATTGCATTAAACTTTAGCCTTACCTTGTTAACCTTGCATTTTCACCCCACTTGCTGAGCCCCCACCATAAGTTAGCTCACCCTTGCTTAATTTTGATCAGAAGTTTGCAGATGAAGATTTTGATGGTCAACTCAATGGATGCTAGTCTAGTGATTCCCCGGTCATCTTCCTGTGGAAGGATGCCCATGTTTTGTTGTACTTTGATGAATAAAGGTTAAGACATTATGTCTGCTCAAAGTGTAATATGTTAATATAATCTTTATTTACGCGTTTACGCATTGTTCTTTTGATATATTACACTTGTGATGTCAACATATGTGTGGAAATAGATCCTGACACACATTTGCTATGCATTCGGTTTTGCCCTTAAAACCGGGTGTAACAGTATCCTCCCTAAAGAAATTATTGTTTAGAGTATCATGGACTTTAGTACTCCATTACCCTGTTGATGGGATTCCAATGTGCAGGCGACATCAGAGCCAAAGAGGTGATATTGGCGCCATCCTTGGAGGGACCTTAAGTCTCCATGAGTCAATGTCTAGGAAACATTCTAGCGGGGGCGATCAGTCTCCATCAAGACCCTTGTATTGACGATTGAGTGAGGTGAGAAGTAAGTACTGAGTCTTTTGGTTCATGACTTAGGTTGTGCAGACGACAGTAGAGCCATTTAGGTGATACTGTCATCCTCAATGGAGGGACCTCATATTCTACCTAGGTCAGCGTCCAAGTACATCTAGTAGTGAAGCCAATACCTAGTACCTTTGTAGTGACAAATGAGCAAGGCAGAACCAAGGTCCAAGTCACCTTAATTATCCTTTAAAAGAATATTAAGAGAAAGACCAATATAAATTGAGTCTTTGTGGTAACTTTGTACTGATGTATTGATATATAATGGTAGCCTCCCAATATCTCAGTTAATATTGGGAGGCTACCATTATATATCAATACATCAGTACAATGGTCATCTGTTTGAAAGTCATCTGTTTTTTTTTGCTATCATTCTAGAACTTCTCAATCTTTCTCTACTGGAGGGTGAATCTCTTAGAGAATGGATGTTCTTTGACACTCCAAGAAGAACATTCGAGAGTGGCAACCAGAAGCAAAGGTCATTGTTAGATTACAACGGTCGTGGGTGCAACAAATCACTGAAGTACGTAATGAAAGATCTTGCAAGTCTAAAGAGGTCATAATGCATGGACCCACAACTACCAAGTAGCCATGAGTGGCATCTTTTTGAGTATGAGATCAATGCTTCTGATGCCCTTGCCTTGTACCGTCTTGAGTACAAGTCCTCTGGCTCCAAAAGGAGCGCCAAGTCAAAAATTGTTCATTAGTCTACTGAATGAAATCTAGCAACAAGTTGGTAGATTGACTGTAGACGGTCCTGTGGAGAACAAATTGTCTGCTAGGAACAAGCCAAAGGCTAACAAGAAGGATATCAATGCAAATGTTCATCTGCATGTTAACGCCCCTAATCAAGTTAATGCTCCAAATGCTTATCAAACAACATCGGAGGTGAACCAAATGACACTTCTGAATGGGAACATTGTTTATGGACCTCATCTCCCACATTTCGAAGACTATCATATATGGACCTCATCTTCCACATGGATACTCAGTTGAAGGAAGCAACATCTTTTGGAACACAAGTGACAGGACTTGAAGATGCACCATCATGTCATTGCTCATACATTGTATGGCACTTGTCAAGCAAAAACTCTGACATCATCAACCTGCAGTGTTGCGTTTGTATTTGTAATATCCACTTTGTAATAAGAGTATAAAAAAAATTTGTATTCCTTCATACATATATGTGTCATCTACGTTTATCATTTCATGAGCACATCACATATAACAAATAACTAAATGACCAAAAGACACCTAAAAATAATACATGCATCATGTTGGGATTTTATTTTGTGCATCTTGTGACAACATAAAATGACAAGAAATATATTAAATCTTAAAGTAGAATTTAAATTCTAAAAAGAATTCAAGAATTTAGAAAAGAAGAGAAGAAGAAAAATATTATATGAGTGAAAAAGAGTATAGAATACATATATATAATAAAATATAATATCTCTATAATTGACTGGAATGTGTAAATTTACTCAAGGGTGAAACTCATATTCAAATTCAAAATAATTATAAAAGAAAACAGAAAAATAAAACATAAAATAAAAAGAAAAAGAGAAGGGATCTTACCTGGGCTGACTGTATCCATTCTGGCCCACCCCCTCTTTCTCCCTGCGTGGCCCAGATCGTCCTCCCCTCACGCAAATCATCGGCGCCGCTGACTGGCGGGTCCCGGTCGCCAGCCACCCAGGTTTTTCCACCAGCGCCGAGCGGTCTCTGTTGCGTGGGCCATCGTGTCAGCTCTCACCTTCCTCCCCACGCGCGCCGGCTCTGCGGAGCTCCAACGAACCGCGCGGGGATTTCGGCGCTGGGTTGTTGCGGGCACCCGGGTGGACCCTAGGGAGTATAAAGTCGTTGCCCAGGACCCCGTATTCCTCCCCCACACCTTTGGACCGAGCCAACTACACCACCACATCGTTGTTCGTCGTCGTGAGGGGAGCTCAAGGGAGGTGTGTGTGCCGCCGCCGGTGATTCCCTTTCGTGACTGCGCTTGGATCCGCACGTGTGGTCAAGGACGTCCGCCGGGAAGCAGTGAAGCTGCAGGAGCCCTCAAGTCGAGGTGAGAGCCGCGAGGAACTCGGGAATTGCTCGCCGGAGACAGGCGTGGTCGCGGATCCGTGCTTCACCGCGGGCCGATCACCACCGCGCACCATCATCGGTGAGATGCCTGTACCTAGTTCCGCCCTTACATCAGTTACGTTTTGCTTCTGTCGGATCGAAAGTTGGGGCCGGGAATCGCAGACCCAGACCCCTCCGGCGATGCCTCACCGCGGCTAACCGGTGGCACCGCCGCACCTCGACGGGGCTCAGGGACGAGCGACCACAACCGTTAGATCAGGCATTTACGGTCGTTAATACACTTGGCGCGTACCGCTTCGGGACGTTAGCGAGCGACGTCTGATTGAGATCTGACGCGTAGGATCTAATTAGACTATTTTAAATCGTGGTCGCGAATCACCGATCCAATGGCCACGTCAGCGTACCGGTTCGTCACTGTTAGATCTAATCCTGTGCGTCCGATCAAGATCCAATGGCCCTGGGAAACCCTAGCGCTGTGTGTGAGTAATTTACAAGGAAGCCCCTTGATTTAGTTAAAACCAACCCGCCGTCCTCGGCAACTATAGCCTGAGTCTTAGAAAACTTTGGGTTAGGCCCCTGACCTTTTGTTTATTATGCGCCTAGTCCAGAATTCAAAGGAAATTGATAATTAATAACAGGAAATGATTTTTAATATATAAATAGGTGCTAAAACTTGTAAAATGCATAGAAAATTCATTTTAGCTCGAAATTGATCCATTCCAATTTCTAAAATTTTGTAATATTATTATTTATCATTTAATGTCTCTGTTTTAACATGAAAACAGTAAGAAAATTAATTTCTCATTTAATCCTATTTCAAGCACATTAAACCTTAGGAAATTCATATCTTAAAATCTATAATACCAAAAATTATGATTTCTATTCCTAGGATTTTATTTTAATGTGTAGATTTTTATTGTATATTTTATTTATCTGTTTGATGTTATGTTAATTTATGTCATACTATGTATGTATTGTGTTGATGCGAGTAGACGAGCAAGCTACAGAGGATTCTGAGGTTCAACAAGTAGAAGTAGCTGAGCAGGAGCTCATTGAAGGCAAGTCGTGCCCTTGATCACTTACTTTTTTCCCAGCCATGTTCTTATTAATTATAATGATCTGCATAGGTTAATTTTGATGGGATCCTTTAGGTTACCCCAGTTTTGGTTATCTTTATACCTTGTTCACCACTGAAATATTTTTAGGTAGTACTTGCTATTGCTTTATGTGGATTGGGTATGGAGATACAATATTCATGATTACTCTTTTATTATCTTTTTATTATTACTGTTCATGTTAAGATCATTAAATTAATGGGAACATGGAGCGACCACCCAGGAAAACAGTGCTACCACAAGGGTTTAATGGGACGCCCTTGGCTGATTAACTAGGAAAGCTAGTGGAGGTCTTCCTTACCCGAAAGGGGCAAGGGCAGTAGGGGAGTGGTCAGTGTAGGGAGGTCCTTGGGTTGATTTTGCTGCGATGGCGGTCAGGCGAGGGATTCCTGCACTGGAGCTTCCTATAAACTGTAGCGGGATTTCTGAAGCTAGTGAAACTTTGTAAAGGCCTCGTAGTGTTACCCTGCCTCACCTCCTCGGTAGAGGTGTATGGGATTGGCCATCTCTTGGCAGATGGGTAACATGACTTGTGGGTAAAGATGTGCAACCTCTGCAGAGTGTAAAACTAGTATACTAGCCATGCTCACGGTCATGAGCAGCTCGGACCCTCACATGATTAATTTATGGAACTTAAATTTAATTTGACATTTGCATCGCATTTGGGATTATTTTACTATTACTTTATTTATTATTAAGGTTTGGTATTTACTTACACTTAGTAATTGCTAATAAAATTTTGACCAACTTATAAAAGCAATGCTCAGCTTCAGCCTTTATTTCATTTATCAGCCTTACACTTCATGAACTCCCACCTTTGGTGAGTTCATGCCACATTATTCCCCACAACTTGTTGAGATATGAACGTATGTGAGCTCACTCTTGCTGTCTCACACCCCCTCCCCCACAGGAGAAGAACAGGTGGTCGAAGAGGAGCCGCCTAATACTGAGGCATTCGACTTGATCTAGGTGGCGTCTCCCAGTCAGCTTTGTGGCACCAGGGAATAATAATTAGTTCGTTTTATTTTATCATTTATTTTTGTAAGACTTCCGCTATGTAATAAGTACATTTATGATATTTATGACATTTATCTCTATGCATTCTGTTATTATGTGTGTTGTTCTTCCTTGGCGCACATATGAGATGTACCTGGATTTGTCCCTTAAATCCGGGTGTGACAGTATTAGCAATTTTGCAGTTGCATTCGATATGCTCATTCAGCTGCTATTTACGCTGATCAGCATCTTCTAATCTTTAGTGGCTCTTCTCACTCTACATGCTTCAATGATCTTTACATATTCTACTTGCAAACTGTAAGTCATGAATGTTATTTATGAGTTGTGTTACACAAGCTCATTTGTGTTCTTATATACGTTTGAACTACGAACAAGTTTACAAAAGCAAGCATATGTGGCAATCCATCTTTTAATCTTGTTCTTTGATTGCTTATGTGTGCCTTCAAAACATTTTATTTGTCCTTTGGAGCTTTGTTCCATGTGTCGTATTAGCAATTTTGCAGTTGCGCTCTTGTTTATTGGGAGTTTTTGTTAGTTTGATTTATGATTGGCTCGATTGTATTTTGTGCAGCGTATATCACACATGAGCACCCTCAACAGGTAACTACATTTTTTCTTGAAATGCTATGTGCAAATTTTTTAATGCAGGAGTTTAATTTGCCTTCATAACAAAGAGTTTGACTTGCCTTCATCCAGCACGCGAACAGGCATCCAAGTGCGCTGACCAACAACTCATCAGTCAACCGCCTCTTGCACTGTCTTTGTCCGTCGAGGCCATGATAAGTTTTTGATTATATCATTGTGCTCCAAAGGTTCCTATGGTGATCATGTCGTATATTACTGGGGAGCTATTTGTATGAATATGTCTCACACTTTTCTCAAAGATGTTAAATGAAAGTTGCTAACAAAAATTGACATATTTTTCTCAAAGACCAGTTCAAATTATAGTGCTCTTATTTTGTGTTTAAGTGACTTATTTCTGTATATTGTGGAAT
Organism: Zea luxurians; assembly: GCA_029449295.1. Taxonomy (NCBI): domain Eukaryota; kingdom Viridiplantae; phylum Streptophyta; class Magnoliopsida; order Poales; family Poaceae; genus Zea; species Zea luxurians. The sequence goes on from JAOPSE010000010.1 coordinate 102,039,957, forward strand.
GTCTCAAGCTTATGTTCACTACTTCATCTGTTGCAATTGAATAATGTTGTCAGCTTGTGGTTCATGTCACTTTTTATCTACATTTTTACTACAAGCATCCTAGAAATGAGATGGGGTGGTGTTGGAATTGATGACTGGTGGAGGAATGAGTAGTTATGCGTGATTGGAGGTTTGTCCTTGCACCTCTTTGCTGTGTTCCAAGGACTTCTCAAGGTCATAGCTGGTGTTGATACAAGCTTCACTATGACATCAAAGGGTGGAGATGATGAGTTCTACCACCTTGCTTCTATCGAACATTGGTGTGGTCACTAGCATTTTCAATGCAACCACTAACGGATACGAGTCATGGGGTCCCTCTTTGAAATCTCTTCTTTGCATTTTGCACGATTGTCCATCTGTATCTCTTCCTCAAAGGTTTGGTTGGAAGGCAAAACAAGTTTGGGTGTGATGTGCATTTATTAGATATTACTCGCTGGGCAAAGTATAGCCGTCAAAATAAGAATTTTGGGGGGGGGGGGGGGGGGGGGGGGGGGGGGGGGGGCAATAATGTCAAAAGCGTCTTTTATTTTATCGGAGGCAGTACTTCATCGACCTCCGTGAACAAAAGATGATACCACCAGAGGACTGGTAAGAGGATACCATCATCAGTCACTGACTAACTGGGGTGAGGAGCTCTACAACATGCTACCAAGTATTGCAATCGCTTCTCCCCACAGGAGGTACCTAAGCTATGCTCGCATAATATAAGAAGTCAGCCAACTTTCCTATGCAGCAGAAGAGTTCAACCTTAGCATGCGAACTTCCCATGCATCTATGCTATGTATAACTCGTCTAATAACCAAAATAAACAAACCTACAGCATTCTCTATCTACCTTCTACGGTTTTACACTTTTAGCAGTTCAGCTTCTTGTCTTTCAAAAAGTACTTCAGTTTCTTTGGCAATGACGAGTGGCAATCAGTGCCTTCCACGTGCCGTTTTGCAGGGTTGCTGCGGCTGTGATTCATCAAATCATTCTTGGGTGGAGCCAACTTTTCATCTTCAGTGTCATACCTAACGATGTTTGTCACGATTCCATGAATAGACGTCTCAGCTCTTGGCAGGTTCTCTCTTTCCAGAATTTCTTGTTGCCCAATTCTAGACTCGCGCTGTGCAGCAGAGTGCAACTCCCGTAGGACTAGAGCTCTATCTCTAACGAAGCTGTCTTTTCGCTTCTGCATTGATAAGATTTCTCGTTAAATATGTGTAATGTAAAACAATAGATCTAAATGGTGATAATCAACACCTTCAAAAGAGTAATAAGGAACGAGTCTAAAAGGTAAACCGAAGAAGGTACCATACTATCGAAGATGGAAAGAATAACATGATTGCTACCCACACAGGTTGCTATACAATATCTGCAGCAATCCTGAAATCTCCATTGAGGATGCTTTAGATGGTGGTATAGGGTTCACTTTTTAGTTCAGAAGAAGCTTTAACTCAGCAAACATCGGAATACTGGAACAACCGATTGAGAGGTTATAAACGGTTCAGCTAGCAGATCGACAAGATGAAACTGTTTGAACCTAAGAAAGAAAAGGCAATATCTCAACTAGATCTTTGTACAGGGCTTTAACATTTGGAAGAGTTATTGATCAGCAGAAGGTAGAAATATGGAAAAGTAAAGTACCGCTAAAAGTACTACTACCTTAGTTCTCGAATATTTGTCGCCCGCTAGTTCATTTTTGAACTAAAACGCGACAAATAAAAAAGAACGGATGGAGTACTTTGGATGGTTGCCCATGATAGAATTCAGTCAGCACAGCAACTTAAGGAGCAGTGGAAAGGGAAAATACTGTGCAAACTTGTGGGAAGGACCAATGAGGAATCAACAGATCATATCCTTTTTTCTTGTCCAATAGCTATATTTGTTTGGTTTTTTTCTTGTCCACTAGCAGTGGAAAGGGGAAATACTGTGCAAACTTCGTGGCAGCCCTGATAAAGTGGTGAGAGCTGTCTCACTAACCATGTCACAGGTTCTGAGCAGTCTCTCCGCATTTAATAAGAAGGCTTGCCTTGGTTTATCCCTTCCTTAGACCCTACTCGGGGCTTGTTCGGTTATTCCTATCCTATGTGGATTGGATGGGATTGGAAAAAATTATGAAAGATTTTGACTTGTTTGGGATTGAAACCCATCCAAGCTCACCCAATCCACATGGATTGAGAGCAAAACGAACAGGCCCTCAGGTGGGAGCCTCTGGCACTGGGTCTGGGTCTGCTCCTTTTTTAGTGGCACTTTTTAGTTTGAACCGTATTCCTGTTAGTTGGTCTACTTTCTGGTATCTCCGCATAAGTACATAATCAACAAAAAAATACTTCTAGGCATATGATCAATCTTTTCTGTGGTGCAGGTATTATGTGGGTGCTTTGGAAGAGAAGAAACAACAAGGTGTTCGAGAACAAACTGGTGAAAGACCCCCCATGTGGTGGTCAGTGGTCTTGAGGGCCAAAGGTCTATTGCAAGTGGAAAGTGGCGCCAAAGGAGTCAGTGGTGGAACAAGAGCAAATGTGGCAAATGATCGAGCTAATGAAGCAGTGAGACCCACACTGGAGTTCTTGTGTGGATGGCTGTTTGTCTGAATGCAGAGAAGTTCAGGGTGTTCGCAGTTTTGCTGGAGTTAGCTTTTGAGTTTCGTTGATCCTCTTTTCTAGCCTTTTGGTTGGCAGTGAGACTTCAGTCGAGGTGAAGGTTGAGTTGCTCAGCAAGCTTGCTTGCAGCAGAGTGCTTGAACTGTAAACTAGTTTCCCCAGTTGTAAGACTCGGTTAAGCTTTTAATAAAAGCTGCGCAATAATGCCCTTGAGTCTTAATATACACCAGAGGGCCACACAACAACAACTAAACAGAAAAGAGCTTCAGGAATCAGGAGAGAGATTTTATGGCTTAGGACTAGTTTGGAAACTCCATTTCTCCAAGGAACTTCCATTTTTCCAAGGGAAAATGAACTAATTTCCCCTCCATTTCCTAAAATCCTTTAGAAAAATGGGGTTGCCAAACTAGCCCTTAGTGTTCAAAAATCTCGGATCCCAATGGTAAGGCTGGTTGCAAGCAGTAACTGCCATCTATGCAAGAGCCTTACCAATTAAGGTAAATCATACATTATAATTGCAATGTCAACTATGGCCAACGAAAAGTGGGAGAGTATCGAGTAGCTAATCACCTGAAAATCAACAGGCCATCCAATTGAGGAGCTCAAACAGCTGCAACCATCACTGAAATTTAATGTCAACAGCATGAAAAATGGTTTCACAGCATGAAAAATGGTTTGTTCATCGATGTTTCCCTACAAAAGTAGACAATTTGCTCTGTAACTCACATTTTTTCCTCGAACAAGCGAGAGAGTTGTGTATATATTAATAAGATAACAGGGGAAGAGCCACACCAAGAGAACTATAATATAAACAATGCTAGACTAATAAATAAATTGGAAATTTTCCCCTCTACATTACCTCTGCAAAGAGAATGGTTGCTCTTTAAGCACTACAGACTTCAGATCAGGTCTTTCTGGGAAGAGAAAGCTGCAACCATCGATGTTTGTCACGATTCCATGAATAGACGTCTCAGCTCTTGGTAGGTTCTCTCTTTCCAGAATTTCTTGTTGCCCAATGCAAGACTCGCACTGTGCAGCAGAGTGCAACTCCCGTAGGACTAGAGCTCTATCTCTGACGAAGCTGTCTTTTCGCTTCTGCATTGATAAGATTTCTCGTTAAATATGTGTAATGTAAAACAATAGATCTAAATGGTGATAATCAACACCTTCACAAGAGTAATAAGGAACGAGTCTAAAAGGTAAACCGAAGAAGGTACCATACTATCGAAGATGGAAAGAATAACATGATTGCTACCCACACAGGTTGTCATACAATATCTGCAGCAATCCTGAAATCTCCATTGAGGATGCCTTAGATGGTGGTATAGGGTTCACTTTTTAGTTCAGAAGAAGCTTTAACTCAGCAAACATCGGAATACTGGAACAACCGATTGAGAGGTTATAAACGGTTCAGCTAGCAGATCGGCAAGATGTAACTGTTTGGACCTAAGAAAGAAAAGGCAATATCTCAACTAGATCTTTGTACAGGCTTTAACATTTGGAAGAGTTATTGTGCAGAGACATAAATTACACTATTTAACAACACATAGCAACGGGAGAGTAGCCATTCAGCACTCCTATCCTGTGCTCCCCATTGCTAACCTCTAGACAGTAAAGTCCTATTTGTAAGCAACCTAATTTTTAAGAAACTATTTTTTTTATTTTTTAGCTAGGAGAGGCTACATGCTAGTTTCATGGTTTTTAAGAAACTGTGAATCCAATTTCTATAAACTAAGACATAAACTGGTATGTTTCGAACCAGCTTAGTTTTCATAAACCAGTTTCTTAAAAATTAGGTTGTTCCAAATAGGCCCTAAGGATACCCTCTAGACAATAACTTAGTAAGGATACCCTCTAGATAGTAAGAATACCTGCAAAGAATTAGTAATATGCACATAGAGCCTAAATTAATCCTCCAATATCAATATAAAGGATTCACAATTAAATTACATCATAACTCATAATTACCCTTTTTATCAAGCCAAATCCTTAAAGTCATCATTGTGCTTCTGCACATGCCCATCTTCTCAGCTCAGGAACAGCCCAGTACCTGCAAAAAGCACACAAATGTAGACCAACAAGTTGTTTCAAAGTTCATGCACCAATGCCCAAATGACGCACAGAAATCTTGTGCACTTCTGACGTCCATCATTGGTGTATGAATACTGAGTACTTGAACGTGTGGCACAGTAAATGTCTTCATTTCTGAGAGGGTCCTGCAGAACTATTCCAGCTCCAAAATTACAATTTCATTGTCTTCTATGTAGCAAGGAAGGCCCAAGAAGTGAAAAGCCTACATAAAAGGGGGCCACAATTCAAAAGAATGTCCTATTTTATCATAAAAGTGTTTACAGGAAAGATTGCAGAAATATTAAAAGGCTGATCTGCACTCAGTATCATGCTACTAGCCTTTCCTTATAGAGATAGATTGATGAACGAGGTATTTTTCAAGTAATACAGCTTTCCATCAACCAGGATTTTAATCTTGCAAGCCTTTAAAATCCTATGGCTATTACTTCTTCTATCTGAATCTGAGTTTTCAAGCTAGCTCCCTATATCACCACAACTGAAGCCAGCATATTTAATATGAACAGTGAACATTGAGCTATGTAGGCTTGCAAGATTTGACGACTGAAAGATCTATCATGCCAGCATGTCCAAATAGTTAGCTCATTTAGAATCTGAGGTAGTTGCAGGATCATCAACAGTGGTATCTTCATTGCTGATTTTCTCAATAGCAACCCCCTTATTATGGTTCTTGAATAAAGCAACATGCTTCTTGTAATCTTCAAGCTCCTTCTCCAGCTTCTCAATAAACTGGCTGGTATGCTCAAGGGATTGTAGATATCTATATTTCTCTAAGGCCTATGGTGAACAAAAACAATATCATCATTACATAAAGGCCTTAAATAAAACTGAGTAATTAAATTGATGCATATATATAAAAACAACCAGGTACGTTTGGACATCAAGCTGCATAGGCTACTGTAGCACACACAAAAAACTAGCTTTAGTTACCTTCTGCTTCGAAAGAGTTTCAGGAGGTGACATCACCTTTGGTTGCACATAGTTCTTCCCGCGATAAAACATAATCGTATTATTAGGTTTAATATCAATGACTGTGCCTTTGCTGAGCCTTGTCAATTCCTCAGCATACTCGTAAACTTGGTCAGGCCGACAAGGCTTGCAAACCACCTTCACGGTCTCATGCTTCTTCCAATGGAGGTGCATGTTGAGAACCACACCACCAAATACCCCTCTCCTCCCAACAGGAACATAATTCTTCTTCTTCTCCCCCGTTCGCTTGAGATAAAACTTTTCCTCCTCAGTAAGAATCTCAGGGTCATGAACTGGCTCCGGTGTCCTCGGGACCTCATACTTCCTCAGCTTCTCAATCAACCATTCCTCCTTCCTCTTAGCCTAAACTTCCACACAACAACTTGTCAATGCAGCTATTAATCCTAGTAAATTAACAAATCCATTGGCGAGCTAGCCCAAACAATGCACAAAATTTAGTTGAAGTTCAGACCTTTTCAAGCTTGTATCTGATCCTAACTTCGGGGTTGGGTGACTTCATCTTCTTCTTGGCCTTCAGGCGGTACCACTTGAGCTGGTTGACCTTGGCCTTTCTCGACATCTTCTTTGGAGGCGGCTGCTGCCTCCACTTCTGCTTGGTGACGCCCATATCGCCGACTCCAAACCTCGCAAACTTGCCATCTGTATCAAGTGTGATCGTCGTGCTCCCGCACCTCACGGGCTGCTGAAACCACGGCCTCCTCCGCCCGTGTGCCTCTGGTCCAAACCATCCCCACAAACACTTGAACGATGCTGAAGGATATGAGGAAGAGGACCCACACCTTCGATGCCATGAATCACTAAAAAACAGCCAGTTCAGCAGAGATTAGAGCAAGCAAAAACGAAGGTTGCGTTGGAGGGGCCAAGGACTAACCGAATGGAGACCAGAGAAGCGACAGAGCGGACGGGTCGCCGCCGTAGGATCCACGGCGTGAGAGCTGCCATGGCACCGATGGGCACTAGAGAGGCCGCCTGCCGGCCACTGACGCTGAGGGTTTTAGGCCTCGAAATGTGAGGTTTGCATGCGCTAGGTCAGCGGCGAGGGCATGAGCGGCCGCGACGGTGGAGCAGGCGGCGGGTGTCGGGTGTCGTGGCAGCCACCGGGGTCCAAAGAACTAGGACACTAAACATGTCACATTTCACAATCTGTCAATCACCAATTTTTGGCATATGGAAACCTTTGTCTCTAGTCTCTACTGTCTACCAACTACTGATTCACATTTCACAATTTACTATTGTCTATCAACTACAGGTTCATATTTTACAATCTATCAATCACCAATTTCAAGCATGTGCGATGTGCAAATACCAGTCTACTGCCTCAGTACTTGTTTTACTCGGCCGAGATGCAGCCTTGCAGAAAACAACCCATTTTACATCTACCCTAATACACACAGAATGGGCCCACTATATCACATACAGAAATAACTAAGGCGAAGATAAAAATTCTAATTGATTTGATAATTGGACTAAAATTGTTAAGAAGGTTGTATGATCCACATGATGAGATGAAAATAAATACCTAGTGACTAGTGAGGGAGAAATGTCAATATTTAACCCTCAATACGTGCACCTCTACATTTGACATCTAATTCACACGCCTTTGAAAATTTAACCCCGCATAAACGAACTCTTTGAATCTGAGGGTTTTCTCTCTTTTGCTCCCATTTCTTAGTTGCAATAGTCTGTTCTCACTATTCATGACATGGGAAAAAGGCAAAAATACCAAAGACCTGGACGCCCTCCCTCTCCCTCTGTCCAAATACACCTCCTCGCCGGCATCTTCCGACCGTCCGGTTCCCCTTCCCCAGCAGTCAAATGGCAGTACACAGATCCAACATATTTGATCAAAATTAATGTAAACAAAGAACACATTATAATTTTGTTGTTGCAACATAGCAGTGGATGAGAATGCATTCACCTTAAAACACCAAATAGTTTCTGTTAGACGCTACTTATGCGCTTAGCTGAGATAAGGCTAGCTTTGGTCATGTACCACAGCTTAATTTTGGCACCAATAGCAGTAATGACTTGTAATACGATTAAACAACAGAAGTACAGCAATTGAGACTACAGGTACTGAATACTGACCTTGCCCTCGATTAGGAAGAGGTCCCGCAGGAGAGGCACATCCGGGGGCTCGACGCTAATGGAGCCCCGTAAGTCAACCTCGAGCGCGACCAACACCGTCTGGTACGCATGGAAAGCGAAGTGATGCGCCTGCTTGTGCTGCTGTGATGGCGGCGGCCGGTGGAGAGCGGAGGGCGCCGGCGTCACCCCGGCAGCCGCCGTTCAAACCCTAGCGCAGGCCGGGCTCGCACTGTGTGAGAGCCGATTGAAGATCGGAGGTGGGGGCCGGCGGCGGCCGCTCGACGTTGTCGGAATGGCCTGAGGCTGGCGCCTGGCGGCGGGTTCGACCGTCGTTCGAGTTTGGGGAGAAGCCGAGAAGAGGAGGGGCGGCGGGGGAGGTTGTGGTTGTGGAGGAGAGTTCGGTTTGGTGGGTGGGAACTGCGAGCTGCTTTCTCGCTGAGTCGCTGCTTTGCTGCCTCTAGCCTCTAGGGATGGGCAGGGACGGACGGGGGAGGGAATCTGACGGGACGGAAAGCGGGCCCGCCGGCTTGGCTTAGGCCTTTGGCCTTGTGCTGGCTGGCGCCTTGGATTTCTGTGGTGGCGACTGGAGTCTTTGGTATGACCACGTAAACGTAGACGGGTCCGGAAGCGACACACAGCGGTGCACGTCCGTGCTGCTGCTGCTGTACCGCGTGCACGGCACCGGTGGCTACGCTACGCATGTCCAGACCTACGGTCACCGCACCACCTTTTTTTTTTTACTCTCCTCCTGCAGCTTTTCAAAGTACACCAACAGACTTTTTAGCCGTTGAATTACTTCTAGTTAAAAGTTACGCGAGAATGCTGGCCTCTCCGCAATCGGCGGATTTCTGCCTTATACGGTGCCGCCGCGTGGAAGAAAAAAAAAGCACAGGTGCACAGCCCCTTTCACGGACCCGAACTTTTCATTAAATGTCGTTGAGCTTTCTTGAGTCCGCTCCCTCCAGCCTCTCACTCCCACGCCGCCTCTGCCCGCCTCCAGTCCCGCTTCCCCCTCGCACTCGCCGCCGGCATTCCGGCAGTTCCTGCTCCGGGCCTTCCAGAGGGTAGCGCCGCCATGGGCAACCCAGGCACCTCCGCCAACCCCGCCGTGCGCCACTGCCTCTCGCCGCATCTCGTGGGGCAGCCGTCGGTGCCACGCGCCCTGGATCCGCTAGACCTAGCCTCCGTCGCCGCGCCGTCCGGGTACCGCCGCCTCTTGCCGTCGCTCCGGCCGCCGCGCCTCCCTTCGCCTGACGCGGGCTGCAGTTAGATTCTGTGCCATCTACAAGGGGATTATTGGATTTGGAGGTCGATGGATTTGGTAGTCCATGTTTTATGCGCAGCAGCATTGTTGTGTTTGCATCGGAGTCGCGTCGAGCTGCGTCCGCCTCTCTCTCTTCGCTTCCCATCTGCCCGCGCCGCCTCCGCCTACGCCGCTCAGCGACCTAGCTCTCCTGGTCTCTCGCCGGCGCGTTCGCACCGCGCTGGCCACAAACTTCGCCGCCGCCACAGCGACTGTATCCGACCATCCGAGGGCGCGGCAGCCTTGCATCCCACACCCGCCAGTGCCCAGCCCTTCGCCTCGACGGTGACCACGCTGGAGAAGAAGCCTTGAGCCTGCACTTAATCTGAGACTAGAAAATTGGGCTCAATCACGGGTCGTGTCGTCCCGACGGACGGAGGAGGACCGCCGCTAGAGCTCGTGTTGTCGCGCCAGCTGCTCCCATCACTCGTATATATTACTACGAAGTAACCCTAACTGCCACCAGCCTCAGCCTCCCCTCTCGGCTCCCCCACACGGCACTCCAGCCCCTAGCCTGCCACTCAAACAGTACACCACCGCCACAAGCCCAGGCCGAATAAGTCTACAGGGCAGCAGGGCTACCGCTGCCGCCTCACTTCGCCGGCAAAGAACGCCCTCCAGGTATTCCCAACCATCTCTTTCCTGCCTGCTGTGCGAAACTGATTTTTCAAACTCTAATATCAAGTTATTTGGCTATTTGATGCCTATTTACCTTCTAACTTAAAAAAACTATCTGATGGTATTTAAGCCCATGTCCGTCTACTAGATCTACCCCTGCGATGGAGTCCACGGTGAACCCGAAGGCGTACCCGCTGGCTGATGCGCAGCTAACGATGGGTATCCTCGATATCATCCAACACTCCACCAACTACAAGCAGCTCAAGAAGGGAGCGAACGAAGGTACCGCACCAATCCATTGTGCACGTACCCTGTCCTGTAATCTGTTAGTTCTGAGGCTTATACTATTCAAGTTGTGTCTATTGTGTCTACGCGCAGCGACGAATACCCTGAATAGGGGGATATCAGAGTTTGTTGTGATGGCGGCGGATACAGAGCCTCTTGAGATCCTACTCCACCTCCCCTTATTAGCTGAGGATAAGGTACTGATTTTTTTTCTCGCTTTCCTCTTTTGTTTTGTAATATGGTGCTGTGTGATTATAGCTTGGACGCCATCTATATGTCATGTTGGTTGTTTTTCTCTCTTTCCTCTTTTGTAATTTTATCCCAAATGCTATATTAAAAGATTATGCCAAATGCTTAATAGGGTTGTTTTCAGTTATTTCTCTTAATATTGCGTTAGGATAAATTTGTTTGGTTGGTGTTCATACGGCTTCTAGCAAATATTTTTGTTCAACTTTTGGTTGCCAAATCTTTGTCTTGCTAATTTTTTTAAGCTAACCAAACACAGACACTCTATATACCTGATTATCATACTTAGAGAGCAAAATTTAATCTAGATTTTTTCGTCCACCTCGTTCTAGATATGAATCTTTTCATAATTGTAATAGGCAAGTTATTTTGCAAGTTGATTCTTTTATTGACTCAAGTGCATTAAACCAGGAAGCACATATTAAATTTTGAAGCACTGAAATTTTGAAGCACTTTGTTATTAACTAAGGTTTCCACAAATCATTAAGTCAACACATTAACCCTTGCAACAGTGCTACACGGCACCATGTTTTTATATTCAACAAACTTTGGATGTGGTAGTACTCCACGTTTGTAAAATCTCCTTTTGCTCTTTATGTGCATGGAATCACTTGACAACATAAATGGTCATTGAACAAATTTATTCATTAGTAAATTAGCCTATGCTGCCATACATGAATGTCACTGAACCCATTCATCATCAAGAATCACATTCAAACCCGCAGTCGCAATTCAGCCTTCAATCAATAATAGGCACTTGTTTGAGGAAAAACGTGCTAAACAGGAAACTAGCAATATATATTACACATATAACAACGGGTAGGTGAGTGCAACACACTTACATAGCCCTTGTAGTGAAGCAGGACAGAGAGGCAAAGCACATTTGTGCATGTCCCAGAAAATTATTCACCCCCTCTATGCCAAGGTAGTGCAGGTGTTATCTTCGGAGACATGGTGCTGCTGTGCCAACTGCAGGGCACACTGCAACTAGCGGCCGAGTAGCAGGAGATCGCTGCTACTCAGAGGGCCCCAAACTGCAGTCTAAAAGTTATAAGCAACTGCAGCCTTGATATGATAGGCTCAAATTTGGCTAGGTTCTGTTTTCGTGATAGAGAACATTGCTGCTGCATTCACTCTGGCAAATTTTGTTGAAGTTGTTCATAATGTCCTTATTCTCTTTTCTCCCCTTCCCTGAGACCAACATGAAAGAAAGGAAATTAGTGCAAACTTGATTCACTCAGCCGAGACCACCGCCTGGATTGGCAAATCCATGTTTTGTAAATTTCTTGATTCTATGTCTGGGAGTGGGAGCAACATGTATGCATCCTCATTCATTAACCTCTAAAATGTGAACTGTGATGCTGAGTTTCGTTATAATATATTTGTTATAAATATATTTTGTCATTTGTTTTCCGAGACAAATCTACATGCCAATTTCATCGGTTTGATCTAATTAATTAAATTTAAGAAGTTGAACTGCATATTTCAAATGACAACTGATGTTGTTTGGAGGGAAATGTACGCTTTATTTTTTCCCCTACATGTAAAAGAAAAGATCGCTCCTGGGGCACTATATGGGTCAAGCCATACATATGTCTCTCTAACCTTAAAACATGTTGCATGCCCCCTGGTTTTGTATTTAGTTGAAGCATAAGAAGAGAGGTATCTCATAATGTGTGTGCTTGCTTTACAGGTACGTGCTGGGAATACAAGATAAAATCATCAGCTCCGAAAAGGGTGAGTGTTGGAGCTGCCCCCTCCTCACTCCTTGACAAGGGTGGAGGATGGACCTACTCCAGAGTGTTTGAGATCATGGGCCATAACTGGTATGCTCTTTTGAACAGTTTTCATTGCATCACAAATTTCTTGTAACTGCAGCAGTTTCTGCAGATTCTCAGTGTGCATGGAAATCACAGCGAGCATCATGGTAGATTGTCCTGACAATATAAGCATCAAGTTCACAACATCGTATCTCTAATAATACATTTAGTTTCTGTTTTTGTTTTGTATACACTAGAATACTCTGTACATGACAATCTGTACATATGTTCTCTTTTTTGTGGGGTTGTGTGTGCTACATTATAAAACAGGGTTCGAAAAAGAAAGGGATAGCATCTTTGAAGGTCAGTTAAGTTGAGCTGTAGCTCAACTAGACTCACAAAGGCTCGAGCTTAAGTGCTTAACATATGGTATCTGAAATGTTAACTGGATAGTAGCAAGTAGTACTCAGAAACTTGCATAGGAGTGAGAAGATGTTAATCGTATTTGCCTTTTTAAAGCTTTACTCGACAATATACACATAGGATTGAGTAAAAAACATAGTGACCTGAAGAAGCGCAACAGCCAAACTTGAGGTCTGATAACAGACCTCATGTGGAGACAATTTAAATACATGGCCTTCTTTACCCCTTCAGTAATATTTGAAATGAAAGGGAGAAAACCTAATAATAAGTTGGTTGCAAATCCTAGACACGTGGCAAAAGATCAACAATAGATCAAATAATCCTATGTTTGAGATTTTCGAACTTTGCAAACAGGTCATCGCTGCTTTCCTGCATACATAAAAATATTGAAAAAGGAAGTCGATCTTCAGGTCACCCGGAACACGGCAGAAACATGTGCAATCCTGCATACATAAAAATATTGAAAAAGGAAGTCGATCTTCAGGTCACCCGGAACACGGCAGAAACATGTGCAATCGAGCCAGGTTTTATATGGTGATTCAGATTTGAGGATTCAGATGTACCTTGGAAAGGAGATATCGTACGATGAAACAAATTGTGAAACCACGTCCTACTAAATCCAGCAATTTTGGGGGCTGTTATAAGTCAACCAAGCAGGTTAATGAGCATTTGGTATTAGAACTAAGTGTAGATTTCCTGAAGGGATATTGTAACTTCTGTACTAGGGGGACTGAATCAAATGCACGAACAACAAAAGGTAGGATCCATAAAGCAACAACAAAAGATAGGCTGAAGTCATTATATATCTATATATATTATCTATAGAGCTTCAGACTGTTATGCATTTCTACTTGATCAAAATTTATGCTTGTCTTGAAATAACATGTAGGAAGGTAGCACCTGGAGAGATTGAATTAAATCTAGAGTTCAATTTGATGTAATTGTCAGTGGAGGATTTTGAGAATAGAATTCAAGTAAACTCTACTGCTCCTGACTGCTGCCACCTGCCAGTCATTTCTTTCCTTCTGCTTCCCAGTTGTTTCTCGGATGTTCAATGTTCTGCTTACAAGTCTGGTTTCACTATGCTTTTGGTGTCTGATACCTTAACGTCTGCACTATAGGGCGCGCAACGCGCGCTTCCTGATCTAGTAGGAAGGAAGACCACCGGCGGTTTGGGACACGATGTTTTTTATAATAAAACCTCCGTTTGCTGTGAAAGCTGAAGACTAGCGGCGGTTGGCCTACGTGGGCTGGAGACTAGCGGCGCGATTATACGTGGCCAATGGGCCGTGCCGGGCCAGCACGGCCCGAACCCGTCATGGACCGGGCCAAATTAGATGAGCCAAGGCACGGTACTATTAATTGCCGGGTCGTGTCGTGCCGGCACTTAGGCCTACGCCGCAGCCTAAGCCCGGCACTATTGGCTTTAATCGGGCCGTGCCGGGCCATAGTGTCGTGCTGGGCTTTCGTGTCGTGCTGGCCCTATACCCACATGTCAAACATCCATGCAAATAGCAAATATGTATGTAATACACAGGTTCGACAACCAAGAATACAATAAACAACCATGAACCATACAATACACTAATTTGTTCTCAACACAGCCATAGTGCCATACAAATACAAGTATACAATCATCAGGCATAGTGCTTTATAAAGAAACATAAGCATACAATCAGCCATAGTGCCATACAAGTACACAATAAACATAAGCATACAATCAGCCATAGTGCCATACAAGTACACAATAAACATAAGCATACAATCAGCCATAGTGCCATACAAGTATACAATAATCAGGCATCAGCCAATCAGCTATACATGAGACATCAAAAAATAGATCACCATGCTTTATAAAGAGCTATTTAGATTGGTTGCCTCGTTAAAAACCTTTAGGTAAAACCCCATTTTAACTACATGGGGACAAAACCCTAAAGGAAAAAAGAGTACAACCTAGCTCTTTTAGTGATCATGTCCATCTCCACCACCAACACAAGTCGATCCTTCTTGTGCATCAAGATACATGTTTTCCATTAGCTCTTCAAGATCTTTGTTCTCAACACAGTGTTGCTGCCGAACAGCTGCTTGCTCCCAATCCTTGGCCAGGGACAGCATCTCCACATGTTCTGGTGTTAGACTTCGTCGTCGTTCCTCGATCAACCTGCCACATAAACTAAAAGCCGACTCAGAAGAAATAGTGGATACAGACACAGTTAAGACATCTTTAGCTAGAATTGATAAAATTGGATAGGTTCTTTTATGATCACGCCACCAACTAAGTACACTAAATGAATCATCAAACTCAGTAAGAGGATCACTATCTAGATAAGATGATAACTCAGAAATTGTGCTAGAAATAGGTGTGTTAAAAACAGTTCCAGTAGAAACAGATGGTGATGATGATGGATTAGTCCTCACAAACCTATTCCATGAAGACAATACATTACCAGGTCCAATAGTAGCAGGTTGGGGTCTTTGCAAACGTATAGAACCAAATTTAGACTCATATTTGGCATATAGAATTGACAATTGAGTTTTAACTTCAATGGAATAACTAGAGTAATCAAGATGAAGTGAATCAGAAAGAACATGCAATGCATTGTTAAAATTAGTGAGTTTAGCTCTAGGATCCAAAATGAATGCAAAAGAATACAACAATGGTATCTTCTCCCAATATTTTAGAAACTTGGATTTCATAGGCACGATAACTTGTCTAAGTTTACTATCATTTTCAAAACGATTTAGGTGAGCAGCAATTTCAATAACAGCATGCATCATTAATGGAGATGTAGGATAATATACACTTGACAGTGAAACAGTTGATAAATAGAATAACTCTAAGAATTCCAATACATGTTCAGCAATATACCAATGATCAGAAGTGAGCAAGTTCTTTTTTACCTTGTAATGAGTGTCAATGAACACAGAAAAAGTACCTTTGTGTGGCATGAGATGCTTGAGCATAAGGTACGTAGAATTCCACCTAACATCCATATCCAATCCAAACTTACGGGGCCGCACACCCATAGCAATACAATATGTCTTATACTGGGCAATTAAAATCAAGGCAACACAAAGATTAAATATTAAGGATCTTTGTCCTCCGAAGTATTATCTTTTCTCAAAGATAGTGATTTTTGAACGAAGATGATGAAGAGAAGATCTTCATGATATTATCTTATGAATTCACTTTATTTTATATATTAAGGTAATGACATAGGTTGGATTACACGATAATGAACCATTACAAACATTATATTACATTAGTACACTCGGCTTGCTCAAAGGAGAGAGTACAAGTATGACTTTCAATGAAAGCGTGGATAGTACGGGATACTGTTCATCTATTTATAGGTATGGAACGCAACCCAAGCAAAAGTACAATTATGACATTGATATCTATACATTGTTCTAATACAAATATTAAGGATAAATAGGTCTTTTCATTGCTAGCTGTATTTCTTGCATGACTTTTGTGATCATCTTAAACCGAAGCTTTAGCTCTTGTTGAAGCTCTGCTTCATTCCCTACGTGTCTGTAACAGCTTCGACATTTAGTCCTATATCTTATTAAAATCATCAAAGATGGTTTCTTCATCCTAAGGACCTTCGACAGAGAAGTAGGCTTCAACACACAGTATGTAAAATGCATAGTGTCGGGGACCATAATTAGGGGTACCCTCAAGACGCCTAATTCTCAGCTGGTAACCCCCATCAGCATAAAGCTGCAGAGGCCTGATGGGTGCGATTAAGTCAGGGATCAGTCCATACGAGCGACTCGATCACGCCTCGCCCGAGCCTAGCCTCGGGCAAGGGCAGCCGACCCTGAGGTGTTTCCGTCTCGCCCGAGGCCCCCTTTTTACGGCAGACGCATCTCCGGCTCGCCCGAGGCCTTGCCTTCGCTAAGAAGCAACCCTGACTAAATCGCCGCACCAACCGACCGAGTCGCAGGGGCATTTAACGCAAAGGTAGCCTGACACCTTTATCCTGACACGCGCCCCCCGGCAGAGTCGAAGTGACCGCCGTCACTTCGCCGCTCCATTGACCGGTCTGACAAAAGGACAGCGCCGCCTGCGCCATCTCGACTGCAGTGCCACTTGACAGAGTGAGGCTGACAGGCAGTCAGGCCTTGCCAAAGGCGCCATAGGAAGCTCCGCCCGACCCAGGGCTCGGACTCGGGCTAAGGCCCCGGAAGACGGCGAACTCCGCTCCGCCCGACCCAGGGCTCAGACTCGGGCTAAGGCCCCGGAAGACGGCGAACTCCGCTCCGCCCGACCCAGGGCTCAGACTCGGGCTAAGGCCCCGGAAGACGGCGAACTCCGCTCCGCCCGACCCAGGGCTCGGACTCGGGCTAAGGCCCCAGAAGACGGCGAACTCCGCTCCGCCCGACCCAGGGCTCGGACTCGGGCTAAGGCCCCGGAAGACGGCGAACTCCGCTCCGCCCGACCCAGGGCTCGGACTCGGGCTAAGGCCCCGGAAGACGACGAACTCCGCTTCGCCCGACCCTAGGGGTCGGACTCCGCCCTGGCCTCTGCCGAACGACCTCCGCCTCGCCCGACTCAGCAGCTCGGGCTCGGCCTCGGCCATGCAGGACAGACTCGACCTCGGCTTCGGAGGAGCCTCCACGTCGCCCGACCTAGGACACAGGTCCGCCACGTTAACAGGAAGCGCCATCATCACCCTACCCCGAGCCGACTCGGGCCGCAGGGAACAAGACCGGCGTCCCATCTGGCTAGCTCCGCCAGATAGGCAATGATGGCGCCCCGCTAGACCCATGACGACGGCGGCTCTCAGCTCCCTTACGGAAGCAGGGGGACGTCAGCAAGGGCCCAACCGCTCCGACAGCTGTCCCTCCGCCAGGCTCCGTTTCTCCTCCGACAGCCACGACACCACACCAGCTGGGTGCCAAGATCTCTCCGGCTGCCACATTGGCATGTACCTAGGGCGCTAGCTCACCCCCGCTAGACACGTAGCACCTTGCTACACCCCCATTGTACACCTGGATCCTCTCCTTACGCCTATAAAAGGAAGGACCAGGGCCTTCTTAGAGAAGGTTGGCCGCACGGGAACGAGGACGGGGCAGGCGCTCTCTTGGGGCCGCTCGCTTCCCTCACCCGCGTGGACGCTTGTAACCCCCTACTGCAAGCGCACCCGACCTGGGCGCGGGTCGAACACGAAGGCCGCGGGATCTCCACCTCTCTCACGACTCGGCTCCGGCCACCTCGCTTCTCCCCCCTTCGCGCTCGCCCACGCGCTCGACCCATCTGGGCTGGGGCACGCGACACACTCACTCGTCGGCTTAGGGACCCCCCGGTCTCGAAACGCCGACAGTTGGCGTGCCAGGTAGGGGCCTGCTGCGTGTTGACGAGCAGTTTCCCGTCAAGCTCCAGATGGGCAGTCTCCAACGACCTCTCCAACCCGGGACGGTGCTCCGTTTCGGGAGTTTCGAGTTCATGTCTCTCGACGGCAGCTACGACATGATACTCCTTCCACCGCCGCGCGACGACGACAATGGCGGCCGACAGCCCGCCCACCGGCGGCGGAATCGACGACGTCTTCCCCGCGCGGTGGAAGAACAACCTTCGAGCTCGCCCCGTCCTCTCCCCCGCCATCGGAGGAGGAGGCGGGGCAACCAGGGCCGAGCGGGAGGCCGCGCTCCGTCGGCTGTCGAGCGAACCGACGTCCCCAGCGCCCCCACGGAGGGCGCGTCGGGCGTCAACCTCGCGTTTGAGACGAAGGCGAGCGCCGTCCCCCCGCGACACGCCAATCCCGAGCAAGTGGACGACGCCAGCACGCTCGCGGAGGGCCTGCAGGACGTCGCCCTCGTACCCAAGACGACGGCGCAATCAGTCCCCGACGTGACTGTGTCGCTCCTCGTCGACCAAAAGGTACCGACTGACTCCCATCCTACGTCATTACGACTCAGCCTCAACCCGCCTAGCGACCTTGCTTTGGCGGGCGCTCACGTTGAGGCGAGTGCAACCCCACTGGGGTTTCGTGTGCGGTCGCCTTGGGACCGATTGACGGACGTCTCGACCTACGGGCCCTCTGGGTCCGAGGAAGATGACGTTCCCAGCATCTGCTGGGATTTCTCTGGATTTGGCAACCCCAGTGCCATGCGGGACTTTATGACCGCATGTGACTACTGCCTCTCCGACTGTTCCGACGGCAGCCGCAGCCTTGACGACAAGGACTGCGGCCCGAGCCGCGAATGTTTCCACGTCGAGCTAGGGGATCCCTCCGAAGGCAACCATCTCGGCATGCCGGAGGACGGTGATCTCCCTAGGCCGGTGCCTCGCGCCGACATCCCGCGGGAGCTAGCTGTGGTCCCCGTTCCGGCGGGGGGTCACGACCCACAGCTCGAGCAAGTCCGCGGGGCGCAGGCCGGGCTCGACGAGGGAGCAGGAGCGCTCGAGTCGATCCGCCGGAACGTCGGGCAGGTATGGGCGGGCCAACCCCCGGCCGGAGAAATACGTCATCTGCCCCAGGGTTTCCAGCACCGCGTCGCCAACGATGTTAGGGACAGGCCGCCACCCGCATCCAGCGGGGTCGGTCAGAACCTGGCAGCCGCAGCGATGCTCCTCCGCGCGATGCCGGAGCCATCAACCACCGAGGGTCGGCGAATCCAGGGGGAGCTCAAGAATCTCCTGGAGGGCGCTGCGGCCCGGCGGGCCGAGAGCTCTGCCTCCCGAAGGCAGGGGTACCCCTCGGAACCTCATGCCGCGACTTCCCGATTCATGCGGGAGGCCTCGGTCTACACCGGGCGCACGCGCAACACCGCGCCTGCGGCCCCGGGCCACCTCGGCAACGAGCACCATCGTCGCGACCGTCGGGCCCGCCTCGACGAAAGGGTGCGCCGAGGCTACCACCCCAGGCGTGGGGGACGCTACGACAGTGGGGAGGATCGGAGTCCCTCGCCCGAACCACCCGGTCCGCAGGCCTTCAGCCGGGCCATCCGGCGGGCGCCGTTTCCGGCCCGTTTCCGACCCCCGACTACTATCACAAAGTACTCGGGGGAGACGAAACCGGAATTGTGGCTCGCGGACTACCGCCTGGCCTGCCAACTGGGTGGAACGGATGACGAGAACCTCATCATCCGCAACCTCCCCCTGTTCCTCTCCGACACTGCTCGCGCCTGGTTGGAGCACCTGCCTCCGGGGCAGATCTCCAACTGGGAGGATTTGGTCCAAGCCTTCGCCGGCAACTTCCAGGGCACGTACATGCGCCCCGGGAATTCCTAGGACCTCCGAAGCTGCCGGCAACAGCCGGGAGAGTCTCTTCGGGACTACATCCGGCGATTCTCGAAGCAGCGCACCGAGCTGCCCAACATCACCGACTCCGATGTCATCGGCGCGTTCCTTGCCGGCACCACCTGCCGTGACCTGGTGAGAAAGTTGGGTCGCAAGACCCCCACCAGGGCGAGCGAGCTGATGGACATCGCCACCAAGTTCGCCTCTGGCCAGGAGGCGGTCGAGGCCATCTTCCGAAAGGACAAGCAGCCCCAGGGCCGCCCGTCGGAAGATGCTCCCGAGGCGTCTACTCCGCGCGGCGCCAAGAAGAAAGGCAGGAAGAAGTCGCAAGCGAAACGCGACGCCGCCGACGCGGACCTTGTCGCCGCTGCCGAGTACAAGAACCCTCGGAAGCCCCCCGGAGGTGCTAACCTCTTCGACAAGATGCTCAAGGAGACGTGCCCTTACCATCAGGGGCCCGTCAAGCACACCCTCGAGGAGTGCGTCATGCTTCGGCGCCACTTCCACCAGGCCGGGCCACCCGCAGAGGGTGGCAGGGCCCGCAACGACGATAAAAAGGAAGACCACCAAGCAGGAGAGTTCCCCGAGGTTCGCGACTGCTTCATGATCTACGGAGGGCATGCGGCGAATGCCTCGGCTCGGCATCGCAAGCGAGAGCGTCGGGAGGTCTGCTCGGTGAAGGTGGCGGCGCCAGTCTACCTAGACTGGTCCGACAAGCCCATCACCTTCGACCAAGCTGACCACCCCGACCACGTGCCGAGCCCGGGGAAATACCCGCTCGTCGTCGATCCCATCATCGGCGACGTCAGGCTCACCAAGGTCCTGATGGACGGGGGCAGCTGCCTCAACATCATCTACGCCGAGACCCTCAGGCTCCTGCGCGTCGATCTGTCCTCCGTCCGAGCAGGCGCTGTGCCCTTCCACAGGATCATTCCTGGGAAGCGCGTCCAGCCCCTCGAACGGCTCGACCTTCCTGTCTGCTTCGGAACGCCCTCCAACTTCCGAAGGGAGACTTTGACGTTCGAGGTGGTCGGGTTCCGAGGAATCTACCACGCGGTATTGGGGAGGCCATGCTACGCGAAGTTCATGGCCATCCCCAACTACACCTACCTGAAGCTCAAGATGCCGGGCCCCAATGGGGTCATCACCGTCGGCCCCACGTACAAACACGCGTTCGAATGCGACGTGGAGTGCGTGGAGTACGCCGAGGCCCTCGCCGAGTCCGAGGCCCTCATCGCCGACCTGGAAAACCTCTCCCGAGAGGTGCCAGACGTGAAGCGACACGCTGGCAATTTCGAGCCGGCGGAGACGGTTAAGGCCGTCCCTCTCGACCCCAGTGGCGACACCTCCAAGCAGATCCGGATCGGTTCCGGGCTCGACCCCAAATAGGAAGCAGTGCTCGTCGACTTTCTCCGCGCAAACGCCGACGTCTTTGCGTGGAGTCCCTCGGACATGCCCGGCATACCGAGGGATGTCGCCGAGCACTCGCTGGATATTCGGGCCGGAGCCCGACCGGTCAGGCAGCCTCTGCGCCGATTCGACGAGGAAAAGCGCAGGGTGATAGGCGAGGAGATCCACAAGCTAATGGCAGCAGGGTTCATCAAAGAGGTATTCCATCCCGAATGGCTTGCCAACCCTGTGCTTGTGAGAAAGAAAGGGGGAAATGGCGGATGTGTGTAGACTACACTGGTCTCAACAAAGCATGTCCGAAGGTTCCCTACCCTCTACCTCGCATCGATCAAATCGTGGATTCCACTGCTGGGTGCGAAACCCTGTCTTTCCTCGATGCCTACTCAGGGTATCATCAAAACAAGATGAAAGAGTCCGACTAGCTCGCGACTTCTTTCATCACGCCCTTCGGCATGTACTGCTATGTCACCATGCCGTTCGGTTTGAGGAACGCGGGTGCGACGTACCAGCGGTGCATGAACCATGTGTTCGGCGAACACATCGGACGCACGGTCGAGGCCTACGTCGATGACATCGTAGTCAAGACAAGGAAAGCCTCCGACCTCCTCTCCGACCTTGAAGTGACATTCCGGTGTCTCAAGGCAAAGGACGTCAAGCTCAATCCCGAGAAGTGTGTCTTCAGGGTGCCCCGAGGCATGCTCCTGGGATTCATCGTCTCCGAGCGGGGCATCGAAGCCAACCCGGAGAAAATCGCAGCCATCACCAGCATGGGGCCCATCAAGGACTTAAAAGGCGTACAGAGGGTCATGGGATGTCTCATGGCCTTGAGCCGTTTCATCTCACGCCTCGGCGAAAGAGGCCTGCCTCTGTACCGCCTATTAAGGAAGGCCGAGTGCTTCACTTGGACCCCCGAGGCCGAAGAAGCTCTCGGGAACCTGAAGGCGCTCCTCACCCAGGCGCCTATCTTGGTACCCCCAGCTGATGGAGAAGCCCTCTTGGTCTACGTCGCCGCGACCACTCAGGTGGTTAGCGTCGCGATTGTGGTCGAAAGGCAAGAAGAGGGGCATGCATTGCCCGTTCAGAGGCCAGTTTACTTCGTCAGCGAGGTGCTGTCCAAAACTAAGGTCCGCTACCCACAAGTTCAGAAGCTACTGTATGCAGTAATCCTGACGAGGCGAAAGTTGCGACATTACTTCGAGTCTCATCCGGTAACTGTGGTGTCATCCTTCCCCCTGGGGGAGATCATCCAGTGCCGAGAGGCCTCGGGCAGGATCGCAAAGTGGGCGGTGGAAATTATGGGCGAGACAATCTCGTTCGCCCCTCGGAAGGCCATCAAGTCCCAGGTACTGGCGGACTTCGTAGCCGAATGGGTCGACACCCAGCTGCCGACGGCTCCGATCCAACCAGAGCTCTGGACCATGTTTTTCGACGGGTCGCTGATGAAGACGGGAGCCGGCGCGGGCCTGCTCTTCGTCTCGCCCCTCGGGAAACACCTATGCTACGTGCTGCGTCTCCATTTCCCGGCGTCCAACAATGTGGCTGAGTACGAAGCTCTGATCAACGGATTGCGAATCGCCATCGAGCTAGGCGTCTGACGCCTCGACGCTCGCGGCGACTCGCAGCTCGTCATCGACCAAGTCATTAAGAACTCCCACTGCCGCGACCCGAAGATGGAGGCCTACTGCAATGAGGTTCGGCGCCTGGAAGACAAGTTCTACGCGCTCGAGCTTAACCACATCACCCGGCGCTACAACGAGACTGCGGACGAGCTGGCGAAGATAGCCTCGGGGCGAACGACGGTTCCCCCGGACGTCTTCTCCCGGGATCTGCACCAACCCTCCGTCAAGATCAACGACACGCCCGAGCCCGAGGCGTCCTCGGTTCAGTCCGAGGCGCCCTCGGCCCATCCCGAGGCATCCTCGGTTCAGCCCGAGGTACCCTCGGCCCCCGAGGGCGAGGCGCTGCGCATCGAGGAGGAGCGGAGCGAGGTCATGCCTGATCGAGATTGGCAGACCCTGTACCTGCACTATCTCCGCCAAGGAGAGCTACCCCTCGACCAAGCCGAGGCACGGCGGGTAGCGCGACGTGCCAAGTCGTTCGTCCTGCTGGGCGACGAGAAGGAGCTTTACCACCGCAGCCCCTCAGGCATCCTCCAGCGGTGCATCTCCATCGCCGAAGGTCAGGAACTCCTGCAAGAGATACACTCGGGGGCTTGCGGCCATCATGCAGCACCCCGAGCCCTCGTCGGGAACGCTTTCCGGCAAGGCTTCTACTGGCCGACGGCGGTGGCTGACGCCACTAGAATCGCCCGCACCTGCGAAGGGTGTCAATTCTATGCGAAGCAGACCCACCTGCCCGCTCAGGCTCCGCAGACGATACCCATCACCTGGCCCTTCGCTGTGTGGGGTCTGGACCTCGTCGGCCCTCTGCAGAAGGCGCCCGGGGGCTATACGCACCTGCTGGTCGCCGTCGACAAATTCTCCAAGTGGGTCGAGGTCCGACCCCTGAACAGCATCAGGTCCGAGCAGGCGGTGGCGTTCTTCACCAACATCATCCATCGCTTCGGGGTCCCAAACTCCATCATCACCGACAACGGCACCCAGTTCACTGGCAGAAAATTCTTGGATTTTTGCGAGGATCACCACATCCGGGTGGACTAGGCTACCGTAGCTCATCCCATGTCGAATGGGCAAGTGGAGCGTGCCAACGGCATGATTCTACAAGGGCTCAAGCCTCGGATTTACAACGACCTCAACAAGTTCGGCAAGCGATGGATGAAGGAACTCCCCTCGGTGGTCTGGAGCCTGAGGACAACGCCGAGCCGAGCCACGGGTTTCACGCCGTTCTTCCTGGTCTACGGGGCCGAGGCCGTCTTGCCCACTGACCTGGAATACGGCTCCCCAAGGACGAGGGCCTACGACGATCAAAGCAACCAAGCTAGCCGAGAAGACTCGCTGGACCAGCTGGAAGAGGCTCGGGACAGGGCCTTACTACACTCGGCGCGGTATCAGCAGTCCCTGCGACGCTACCACGCCCGAGGGGTCCAACCCCGAGAACTCCAGGTGGGCGACCTGGTGCTTCGACTGCGGCAAGACGCCCGAGGGAGGCACAAGCTCACGCCCCCCTGGGAGGGGCCATTCGTCATCGCCAAAGTTCTGAAGCCCGGAACGTACAAGCTGGCCAACAGTCAAGGCGAGGTCTACGGCAACGCTTGGAACATCCAACAGCTACGTCGTTTCTACCCTTAAGATGTTTCCAAGTTGTTCATATACCCCGCACCCACGCAAAGTTTAGTCAACAAGGAAGGGTCGGCCTCGCCTCGGCAAAGCCCGACCCTCCCTCGGGGGCTAAAAGGGGGGAAACCCCCTCTACGTCAAAATTTTCCTCGAAAAAAATCTCTTCTACCAGAATATCTTTCGTGCTTTTTGACTACTTCGAAAAGTGGGTCCTGGAAACGACGGAGTACACGTAAGCAGCCAAGGCTGACCGAGCCGAGGGACTCCTACGCCTCCGGGATACGGATACCTCACTCATCACCTTCTGCGATAAGTAACTCGCGTTCGGATAAAGTGGCTCCACGGATCGAACAAGTCTTTACGTTCGAAAGCCCTTCTGCCGAAGCGATCCTTCGAGCCTTCTCGACCGAGTCAGTGACAGGGCCTCATGGACGGGTGAAAGTACGCGTAAGCGGCAAGGCCGACCGAGCCGAGGGACTCCCACGCCTCCGGGATACGGATACCTCACTCATCACCTTCCGCGAGAAGCAGTTCTCGCTCGCACAAACATCCCTGTTACCGACAAAAAGTCCAGATACTCGAAACAAGAGGAAAAGAGACGCAGCTTTACAACGCAGCGAGGGTGTGCGTTCTGGCCTCGACGGCCACACAAGGCACACGCTACAAGACAATCTGATCTTGCAGGCTCGGGTCTTGACGTTGGAAGAGGGCAGCAACACCCTCGGCATCGACGGCACCTTCGGCGAGGCCCGACCTAGCCTCGGACGGCGACGTGGTCCGAGGTTCTCCGCTCCGAAGGACGACGTCATCACCACGCCCGGACAATTGCCGCCAGGGACTTCTCCGGGAATCCGGCCCGAGCAGGCGGCTCGGCCGGTTACCCCTGGGGCCTCGGCCAACCATCTTCCGAGGGCGCCAGCCCGGTTCGAAGCCTCGGCTGATCAGCTCCAACGTCGATCCGGCCAACGGACAACCCGGCTAGGCTCCGGCCAACCAGGTTTCATTTTCGAGCCGACTCCACCTCTGTTCATGCTGATATCGCTACCCCTGGCCTCGGCTCGACGAAGAGCGGCCGAGGGGTCTCTTTAACTAAGCTAGAGGAACCTCGGACAGCAGGGCCGACCGAGCCGAGGGACTCCCACGCCTCCGGGATATGGATACCTCACTTGTCACCTTGACACGGGGTGACTCATGCTTGGTGAAGCGGTTCAGATAGTCAACAGACGAGTCTTAGTGCTCAAAAATGAGGAAAAAAACACGGCTCCGTGCCGTAATTACATACATGTTCAGGCCCCGAAAGCCGAAATGAACAAAAAACACCGGCATTCGAAGTGCCATTACAAACGGAACTCCGGTTCCGTCTCCGTGGGCGCGAACAACCCCACAGGATTGGGGAGCCCGCGGAGCGATCGCGGGCCGATGGGTGGCCCGCCGCCGCCCGATCCGGCGACAGCGATAACTACCCTCGCCCCGAGTAACGAAGCAGCTTCAGCAGCGGCTCTGGGGCGGGTGCTACGGCGGAAGGACTCTCACCCACCGAGGACGAGAGCCAGCCATTTAGGCCGGGAGACGGAGACCCAGGGCTACTGACGGAGTTGGCAATCTCATCGGTAGAGAAGCCATCTCCGTCCGCCGACGCCTCGGAGCGTGCCGGCAGGTCTTCGCCCTTGCCGGGACCGTCCAGAGCGTGGGCACTGCCCTCGTGGTGTGCGGCACGACCGTCGTCCGGACGGAGGACGCGGCGCTGCGCCCTGACTGTGTGACGGCGACCCGCCTCTCCCGGCATGGCTGGAGGAAGTCTCCGTGAAGCTGGAGGATGCCGTTCTCCCCCAGACGCCAGGGGAAGAAGAGGGCAACCGACCCCCACGGAGGCAGCCCCCTGACTCGCCTCATCCTCCATCTTGGCCTGGATGACGAAAATCCTTGAGGCCGAGGGAGGGGCAGAGGCCGCAGCCCGGCTCGCTTTCCCCCACCATCAAGCCGGAGGTCACCATCTTGGGTGACCAACGGTAGAGGGGTACAGCCGGGCTGCATGATGAAAATCCTTGAAGCCGAACGATGGCTGAAAGGTACCAACTCCCACGGAGTTGCGTTCCTCCAACGATGAGGCGAAAAGACGGCGGTTCCCCCCCATCCGGGGGCTTGGAAGGTGGAAAGACACGGTGCATAAGGGAGGAAGAAGACATGGTCGCCTTACGAAAGGGGTCGCCCTCCTTTTAAAAGCGACTCTCCCTGCTTGCGCCCCCAACCGTCACGGGCTGAGTCTTCTCCAACACGCTCCAAAGCCCTCCCCTGCGGCGCGGGGGCTGGGTCCCGCATGTCATGTAGACCGGCTCCAAGCAGAAGAAGCCAAACCGCCGCGCATGGCGCACGCAACCGCCCAGCGGTTACAAGTGACCCTCCACTTTTGCCCAGACCAACGGGCGAAAGGGGCGGGCAGCCATGCAGGCGGCATGCAACCGCGCCAAGTGGACGCGCCTCTCCGACTCCCGACACGCCAGCATGGAGGCCCAGGCCCACGCGTCGTGCGACCGGCGCGCCGGATGCTGCATGCAAGCAACTGTACCACTTGCACCACCACCGCACCTCCTCAATTGCGGAACCAAAACCGCGACTCGAGGCGACCCAGCAGCGCCAGCCTGACGCAGCGGTCAACGCGGTCAAAAGGGGGCCGACAGTGATGACGGTGGCAGGCACGCGGGAGCAGCGGTCACGCCGTCACCCAAGCTCACGTCCCATCCGGAGGTAGCGAGAGAACCCCCTCTTACGGCGTGAAGACAACGCGCCCGTGACCCGTTCCTCGAACGGCTCGCGCACGCGCAACGGCAGCCCCGCCAACTACTCGCCCCGTCGCATTAACTCCGCGGCTGGATAGGCGGCGCTTCTGGCAGGAGCAGCGGGCGACGCTTCGCCTTCGCCGAAACAACCGCGCCAAAAAAGGTACGCCGCGTCGTTCGGCTTCGTATCCTTTTTCCTTTTTTCCTCTTTCTCTATCTCTTGCGACAGGGACCGGGAAAGGGGGATACCCCGAAAGGGATCCTTCCCCGTGAAGGAACTAGGCTCCGAGCCTCCTTACTGATCAGGGGTTCGAAGGCTGGCCCCCCAAGGGTTCAACAGCTGCCTCAGATCGCGTGGGCCCTACACCCACTACTGGTCAGAGGTTCGAAGGCCGGCCCCTCGAAAGGTTCCATGGCCGCCTCAGGCTACTCAGGCTCCGCGCCCATTACTGATCAGGGGTTCGAAGGCTGGCCCCCCGAAGGGTTCACAGTCGCCTCAGACACCGAGCGAGGGATGACCAGGGGTACGTTCGATACATAACCGAGGCTCGGGCTGCGCTCCCGAGGTACCCTAGGACATTTCCGAGACCAGCGGGAGCGATCCTGTAACGGAATCCCATTGGAGGGAGGCATCGAGCCCTCGGACCCCGTCGCCAGGGGACCGGGTCCGGCAGATCACCCGCAGGTACTTTTGGGCGTGCCTCCGGGCTGTGGGGGATAGATATCCCCCGGGTCCACCAAAAGAGTAAAGGACCTCACGAAAGGCCCAAGGGCCCAATAAATCGTAAGGTTATTCTTTTGTGGGCCTGGGGAAAGACGACCAGCAACGCAGAGCGACATGGGGCCGGATTGGTGCAAACCCGGACGGCCCATAGCGCCGAGCCATTGGCCGCAACAGAGATCCGACTTTCCCGCGTCGGGGCCTCCATGCAGCGAAGCCACGTGAGGATAAGTCGGCGAGAGTTACGTAGGGGATAATCTCGAGAGGTTCACTATCTTTTAGCTACTCGTTGTTATCTCATCATGTGTACTGCCCCACGGTCGAGTATATAAGGCCTAGGGGGCACCCCTTCAGAACGATCGACCCATTACTTAGCCCCCCACATCAACTCTCTGTATTCTCGATCCAGAGAGCTCTCTTGTAATCACATCCACCAAGCATACTCATCAGGACGTAGGGTGTTACGCATCTCTAAGCGGCCCGAACCTGTAAACCTTGTCCACTGTCCCTCGTGCGATCGGCACGAACCATTTTGCTACAGTTGTCGACACCGTCCTACTCCTAAAAACACCTTGAGGGACAACCCCGGGTGTGCGGTCGGACCCTAAACACCGACAGCTGGCGCGCCAGGTAGGGGGTGTGTCGACAATTCAAGCTAGCTCAATGGCCGTCTCCTTCTACATCAAGGTCACCCCGCGCCCCGGATCTACGTTTTGCTTCGGAACAATCTCGTTCGTAACAGACGAAGAAGGAATTCTGCACCGTATTGCGGATCCGCCAAAAAAGGAGTCTTCCTCAACAAACTCCGAAAATATCGGAGAAGCGCGACCTCCAGCTCCCCGGAAGAAGATCACCACGACGACAGCGCCGTTCTACCCCGACGTCCTCTTCATCGGGAGAGCGGAATCACCTGCCATCTCCGACGACGAGCCGACTGTACCCGGGGAAGAACCGCCTCAGCGAGAGTCCCGTCGACGAAGGAACCGGCGCAGGAATGTTCGGCGACATCACGCAGCCGGAGAGCGGAATCCGGAGCAACCTGTCTCGCGAGACGAGATCTCGGAGGTAGGGGAAACCCCGGAGGAACGCGTCTTCAGAGAGCGAAGGAACTCCCGACGACGTGATCGCCGACGAGCTCAGGAGCAGGCTGAGCAGGATACAAGGCAACGTCGCGAGAATCCACTCTTCGGGCGTAATCTGAACCCCGACTTCGCCCGAGCCATGAACACGCCGAGCGAGGTCGGAGGGGTGCTGGCTCGGATAGCGGAAGGACTTCCTCGGACTCCTGACGCCGACGGTTACCGACGACTGTTCACCCAGGCGGCCAACCATCTTCTACCGCTTGCTCACCCGCCGAACGATCTACGGCACGCCATCAACAGTCGCCGAGACGCGCGGAGCTCCATCAACGCTTCGCGGGAACGGCGGCATGAGAACGAAATTCGTCGTCGAGAGGAGTACGACAGGGATCATGGTGCCCCGACTCAGAGCCAAGCTACCAGGACTGAGTCGGCGACGGCTTCAACTGGCGGAACCTCCCGGGGACGGTCGAGGAACCACAACCACAACTCCCCTCCCCGGGACAGGCATCGACCCCGACGACAGGAGGACACGTGCGGAGTGTCCGCCCTTACTCCGCGCCTTAGGGCCATCCAATGGCCTCCCAACTTCAAGGTATCCAATGTTGACAAGTATGAACCTAAGCAGGATCCGTGGGGTTGGCTAGCCGTCTACACCACCGCTGCTCGAGCTGCCGGAGCATCCGAGGACGTGATGACCGCGTATTTGCCCATTGTCCTTGGACAAGACGCGCTGCAATGGCTACGACATCTACCCCGACACTGCATCGACGTCTGGGGAGACTTCAGTCGGCGTTTCACCGCCAACTTCCAGTCCCTCTCCGACAAGCCGGCGCAGCCGTGGGACCTCAAATCTATCAAGCGCCGGGGGGACGAGACTCTCCGATCATACCTCAAGAGGTTTCAAACCATGAGGAATCGCATCCCCGATGTCACGGAGGCGGCCGTGATCGAGGACTTCTACCGAGGATCCAATGACTCGGCTTTTGTCCGAGCCATACTACAAAGGGCGCCGACCACCTCGGAGGAGCTGTTCCGGGAAGCCGACCTCTACATCACCGCCGACGAGCGAGCCCAGGACCTCATCGGAGGAGCGAAGCCCGCGCCGGCAGCACCGCGGCGCGACGCGAACCAGCAACCTGACAAGCGATGGGAGAAGCGGCCACGCGAAGAAGTACACGCCGCCGGACCACCCGCCGCCCGCGCTCGAGGAGGACCTCGTGGAGGCGAACGCACACTGGACGACATCCTCGACGCCCAGTGCCCGTACCACAAGGACATGCGACACACTCTTCGTAACTGCCGGGACTTCAAGCACTCCGTCGGACACGGCCGACCTTTCCAACCTCTACCTCCTCCTCCGCCGAGGGGAGGACCAGATGAACCACGACAACCCCATCGGCAGGAGGAGGGAGGAGGAGGAGGAGCTTTCCCGCGCGTTGACAGGGAGGTCAACGTCATCTTCGGCGGACACGGATCACAGGAGAGCAGAAGACAGCAAAAGCTCAATGATCGCCAGATACTAGTGGCAACCGTCGGCCCTCCTGCCCCATACCGATGGTCGGAGCACCCGATCACCTTCACTCGGGCGGATCAATGGCTCAACTTTGATCATCCGGGCAAGTACCCGCTTCTCGTCGATCCGGTGATCCGAGAGAGCCGGGTGAAAAAGGTGTTAGTGGACGGGGGGAGCAGCATCAACATCACCTTCCCCCGGACACTCCAAAGCTTGGGAGTTCATCTCAAAGAGCTCCACGAGTCGGACACTCCTTTCTTCGGCATCGTGCCGACGGAAGGGGAATACCCGCTGGGCCACATCTACATGCCGGTCACCTTTGGAACTCCGGAGAACTACAGAACCGAGTTCCTGAGGTTTGAAGTGGCGAACTTCGACTGCGGGTACAACGCCATCATCGGGAGGCCAGGATTGGCCAAATTCATGGCCATTCCGCATTACACATACATGATACTGAAAATGCCGGGGCCACAAGGGATCATAACTGTGCGCGCCGACCTCCAAGGCGCCGCAGAATGTTTCCGAGTGGCTATTCAAGCAGCCCTCACTGCCAAGCCGTCGACAGCTCCCTCCGCAATGGCGAACTCTAAGCCTGAGGAGGACCTCGCAATACCGGCGAATGAAGCTCAGACCGCGACCTCTATGCGGCCGACTGAAGAAACTAAAAGAATCAACCTGGGGTTCGCTGATGAGCGCAAGACGGCCATCATCAGGTCCAGTTTGGACGACAAATAGGAAAGCGCGCTCGTCCAGTTTCTGCAAGATAACCGAGACGTATTCGCATGGCAACCTGCGGATATGCCGGGAGTCCCGAGAGAACTGGCCGAGCACAAGCTAAAGGTCTTTCCCCAGGCGAGGCCGATTCGACAGAAATTACGTCGTTTCACGCCTGATAAGAGGGAAGCCATTCGCGCCGAGTTAGCTCGCTTGGTCGCGGCCGGATTCATTAGAGAAGTATTACATCCTGAGTGGTTAGCCAATCCTGTTCTTGTACTCAAAAAGAATAAAGTGGACTGGCGCATGTGTGTTGATTATACTGATCTCAACAAACACTGTCCGAAGGATCCCTTCGGACTCCCGAGGATAGATCAGGTGGTGGACTCCACCGCTGGATGTTCTATGTTGTCTTTCTTGGATTGTTATTCTGGGTACCATCAGATCAGCCTGGCAAAGGAAGATGAAGAAAAAACGGCATTCATTACTCCGTTTGGCGCTTTCTGTTATACCTCCATGCCGTTTGGCCTTAAGAACGCTGGAGCGACTTACCAGAGAGCTATTCAAACATGCTTAGCCGATCACTGGGGCAAGCGTGTGGAGGCTTATGTGGATGACGTGGTGATCAAAACACAGGACTCAAAGGACTTCATCGAAGATTTGCAACTGGTTTTCAACAGCCTGAGGCGGTATAGGTGGAAGCTTAATCCCGAGAAATGTGTTTTTGGGGTACCAGCCGGAAAGTTGCTCGGATTTATCGTCAGCCACCGAGGAATTGAAGCTAATCCAGATAAGATTGAAGCTATCATGAAGATGGAAGCACCTCGATCGCAGAAGAAGGTTCAGCGACTTACTGGATGCATGGCAGCTTTAAGCAGATTTATATCCAGGCTGGGAGAAAAAGGTTTGCCGTTTTATAAGTTACTCAAGAAGGTGGATAAATTTCAGTGGACTTCAGAAGCACAAGAAGCTCTAGATGCTCTGAAAAAATTCTTGACAACACCGCCAGTACTGAAACCACCTCGGCGAGCTACATCAACTCAACCAGCTGAAGATTTGCTACTGTACATCTCTTGCACGACTCACGTGGTAAGCACCGCGTTAGTAGTCGAGCGAGCAGAAGAAGGGCACGCCTATCCAGTACAACATCCTGTGTATTTCATCAGTGAAGTCCTTGGCCCCTCAAAGAAAAAGTATTCTCAAATCCAGAAGCTATTGTATGCAGTACTTCTAACTGCCCGCAAGCTGCGTCACTACTTTGACGATCACAAAGTCATAGTGGTCACAAGTTTTCCAATAGGGGATATTCTTCACAACAAGGAGGCCATCGGTCGAATAGCCAAGTGGGCCTGTGAGCTGGGATCTCATGACATCGAGTTTCGGCCTCGCACTGCCATCAAAACCCAAGCACTAGTCGATTTCGTATCAGAGTGGACTGAACAACAAGTACCAGACAACCCGGAGACTACAGAGGTATGGCGAATGTATTTTGATGGCTCACTCAAGCTGCAAGGAGCAGGAGCGGGGATTCTTTTCACTGCACCAGGAGGCGAACACCTCAAGTACGCCCTCCAGCTGCTATTCCCGGCCTCCAACAATGCAGCCGAGTATGAAGCTTTGATCCATGGATTGAACATTGCCATATCACTGGGCGTCAAAAGATTAATGGTGTACGGGGATTCTCTGGTAGTTATCAGCCAGATAAATAAGGAGTGGGATTGCTCAAATGATTCGATGGGAAGATACTGCACCGCCGTCCGAAAGCTGGAGGATAAATTCGAGGGTTTAGAATTTCATCATGTGGAAAGAGATCGGAATACGGCAGCTGACGTACTATCCAAGCTGGGGTCCAGTCGAACTCAGGTCCCACCTGGGGTTTTCGTGCAAGAAATCCTGCAGCCGAGTATCTCAACGGATCAAGTAGAAGAGTGCAACATCATAAATCAACCCGAGTCAGATCTTGATGACTGGAGAAGGCCAATCATTAAGTACATAAAGAATGAAGAAGAACCAGATGATAAGAACTCGGCGGAGCGCATTGCAAGACAGTCGGCTCATTATACACTCATTGGGGAGACATTATACAGAAGGGGTGCATCAGGCGTCTTCATGAAGTGCATTCTCCCATCCACTGGAAAGCAACTACTAGAAGAGGTCCACGCTGGACAATGTGGGATACATGCAGCCTCCAGAACACTAGTTGGGAAGGTCTTCAGGTCAGGATTCTATTGGCCAACATCAAAGAATGATGCAGCCGAGTTAGTTCAGAGGTGCGAAGCTTGCCAATACTTGTCGAAGCAACAACACTTGCCAGCACAGCAGCTGCAGACCATACCAGTAACTTGGCCTTTTGCATGCTGGGGGCTGGATATGATTGGACCTTTCAAGAAAGCTCAAGGGGGATATACTCATGTGTTGGTAGCAATTGACAAATTCACTAAATGGATAGAATTCAAGCCCATTGCCTCCTTAACCTCTGCCAAGGCTGTGGAATTCATACAAGATATAATATTCAGATTCGGGATACCAAACAGCATCATAACCGATCTAGGATCCAACTTCACAAGTTCAGAGTTCTTTGACTTCTGCGAGCAAAAAAGTATTCAGATCAAGTATGCATCTGTAGCCCATCCGAGAGCCAACGGGCAAGTTGAGCGAGCTAACGGGATGATATTGGATGCACTCAGGAAAAAGATTTTTGATAAGAATGAAAAATTCGCAGGGAAGTGGATAAGGGAATTACCCTATGTTGTTTGGAGCCTAAGAACCCAACCTAGCCGAGCCTTGCATGGAAACACTCCTTTCTTCATGGTCTATGGGTCGGAAGCAGTGCTGCCTGCTGATCTCAAGTTTGGGGCGCCAAGGCTGATTTTTGAAAGCATAGCAGAAGCTGAGACCACCAGACTAGAGGACATAGATATACTCGAAGAAGAACGGCTAAGTGCAGTAATCCAGTCAGCAAGATACCAGCAGACTCTAAGGCGCTATCACGACAAGGCTGTGCAGCAACGATCCTTTTCAGTGGGGGAACTCGTCCTTCGCCGAATTCTAACGGGAGAAGGACGACACAAGTTATCACCCTTATGGGAAGGGCCTTTCGTAGTGGCAGAAGTCACTCGGCCCGGATCATATCGCCTCACTCAGATGGATGGCACGGAAGTCGGGAACTCTTGGAACATAGAACACCTGAGAAAGTTTTATCCTTAGCCGTACCTCAAAACTGCTGGGATAACAATGATGCACTCTGTAAAGTGGAAATATGTCATCAATAAAGAAAAGGTTTCAAGGATACTCAATTTATTTACGATTGACTCGCATTCTTACTTAACTCGGGGTGACCACTATGCCCTGCTAACGGAGCAATCGACTTAAGTCGGCAACGACTTAAGGCGGTGCAACATGCTCACGCTTACTTAACTCGGGGTGACCACTATGCCCTGCTAACGGAGCAATCGACTTAAGTCGGCAACGACTTAAGGCGGTGCAACATGCTCACGCTTACTTAACTCGGGGTGACCACTATGCCCTGCTAACGGAGCAATCGACTTAAGTCGGCAACGACTTAAGGCGGTGCAACATGCTCACGCTTACTTAACTCGGGGTGACCACTATGCCCTGCTAACGGAGCAATCGACTTAAGTCGGCAAGGACTTAAGGCGGTGCAACATGCTCACGCTTACTTAACTCGGGGTGACCACTATGCCCTGCTAACGGAGCAATCGACTTAAGTCGGCAACGACTTAAGGCGGTGCAACATGCTCACGCTTACTTAACTCGGGGTGACCACTATGCCCTGCTAACGGAGCAATCGACTTAAGTCGGCAACGACTTAAGGCGGTGCAACATGCTCATGCTTTACTTAACTCAGGGCGACTACTATGCCCAGCTAACGAAGCAATCAACTCCAATTGGCGCTTGCTTAAGACCAATGCAACATGCTCTCGCCTATTTAATTCAGGGGATGATCTCCATATCCCACATGCAAAATTCATAGTCATCATGCATCATTACTACCAAACTCATTGAACTAAAAAATCCTGATACAATGATAGAATAACTATGTCACTCAAATAAACTGGTGTTCTCTGACAAATATTCAATCATGCAAGCTGCGCGCTTGGAGCATGCGAAATGTTTTCTCTATTTTGCAATGTCTTTTCCAGGAGCAGTTGACGAAGAAGGACGACTCGAGGAGTCAGGGGCGGCGTTCACGTCGGCCCTTATATCTTCAGGAACGACTACGCCAGGCCTCCTCATCAGAATTCGTCCCGCTCGAATGGCCTTGTCCATGGCCCTATCGCGTTGGGCTCTCAGAGTATTGGAAGTTTCTTCAGCAGCCTTGACAGCCGACTGGGCAGCCTCTAGCTCCTGGGTAACAGATTTTTTGGAAGCACGCAGATTCTTGATGACAACGTCTTTAGCTGATATCAACTCCCGAAGGTGAATCACATCATCTAAGGACTCCTGCAACTTATAGCGAAGATTGTTCAACTCCTCCATGGAAAAGCGATGACTTCTCTCCAAGATGGTCAGCGAGTTGCTAGAATCTCGATACAACCTATCAAGATTGTCTCGAGAAGCGGCAAGGATGCGTTTTTCCTCCTACAAGCGCAAATCAGTTCTTTCAGAAAACCAGGCAAACAATAGGAGCACGGCAAGAAAAAAGTGCAGTTTCATATATCACCTTTTCAGAATCAAGCTGGGCATGCAGAGAAGAACTCAACGCATTGGCATCATCCAAGGCAGCAGAAACCTGACTCAGTTCAATCTGACTTTGAGAATACTTTTCTTCAAGATCAGTGCATCGCTGAGTCAATTCAGCTCGATCCTGAGAATGTTTCTCCTCAAGAAGTGCAGTCTGCCGAGTCATTCCTAGTAAGAGGTAATCAAACAAAACAAGGTCAGAAGGTCAAGCAGTCCACAACAAACGCGAAGAAAAGAAAAAGGGCACTAACCAGCGTTAATCGCCTCCAACTCGGATACACGACGACGAAGTAACACTGGATTCCAACACGGAAAAGATGAAGCCACTTCTGGAATAGGAGCACCATGCAATTTCAGCTGGGTGGTCATCCCATCCACCAAAGTCTGATGAGAAGAGCAGATGAGCATAATGGCAAGAGTTCAGGCAATGTAAAAATCAAGCTAAGAAACAGCACAGTACCTGGAGGTTGGAGAAGAACGAAGGGATCCCCAAGTCAGGAGAAATCAGATGATAACCAGGCGCAAGGTCATCACCCGAAGCAGCATGCAATGGAACAGTGGGAATCAGTTCATCTCCTTCAGCATAACCGGATACTCGATCAACGGGGACGCTGCCCTCTAAAGCGATGCCCCGGTCTGAAGTTTGGGCCACCACCATGCAGCCAGAATGTGGAGGTGACCCAGCGTGAACGTTCATGGAAGTGCCGGAGGGAGATCCTGTCTGAGCACTCCCGGGGACCGGGCCATAGTCGGCACTGCCCACTTGAGCCGGGTTATCCCCGGCAACACCCTCGGGGGCTGGGCAGTAGCTTGCACTCTTCGCCCGGGCTAAGTCGTCCCCCACGACACCCTCGGGGGCTGGACATGTGTCGACACCATCCTTGGGGTCCAAATTTTCAGCAGTAACCGTCTCCAAGGTTAGCGGGCCCTCGGTTATTTCCATGGAATCAGGACAATCCAAGTTAACATCCCGTCCCTCAAGATCGTGCTCTAAGGTTGATGAGGCACGGGATGACCTCAACCCAGCGTCCGGCACAGCACCACAAGTTTCCGTCGCGGCATCGTCCACTGGCCCTGATAACAAGTCCTCTGGGACCATATCCTCGAGAGTTTGATCAAAGTCGGCCAGGGATATGTTTTGCAGACCAACAAGAGCAGATAAAGCCGGGGAGGGAACCCCACTACTTTCCCCACTGGCGAGGAATTGCCGACTGTTCTTTCGAATCAAAGGAACCTCATCCTCTTCCTCTTCGTCATCTTCATCAGCAACACCGGCACCACACCCATTGGGATCAGCATCAGATGGACCACACCCATTGGGATCAGCATCAGCAAATTCAGATGCAGGAACCTCCTCATCAGCAGGAGCCGAGGGACCAGCACCCTGATTCAAACTAGATACTCGCCGAATACGTCTCTTCTTCTTTTTCTGCTCATCAACAGAAAGATCAGTCTGATTGGTTCGGCGGGGACGCTTCGAGCGAGCACGGACAGGTCTCTGGACATCCAAGACTATACCGACCTCTGGGAGAGGTGCCACTGCCAATGTCTCAGTAGGAATAGCGTCAGAAGAATCCTCGGCCAACATGTCAAGCACAGCATTTATTTCAGCATCAGTAGGATCCGAAGGCACCTCGAAATGGGTTTGTCTTTCATCATCAGGGATTTTCCCAAGTGAAGCAACCAAAGCACTAACCTCCTCATCAGAGGGCCGCGTTCTAAGGCCCAAATTGCCATCAGTTGAAGGCGGGTTTGACACGAAGCGAGTGAAGGCCTTGGCAGGAGGCAGATTCCAGGCTGAATACGCCACCGGAGCACCAACATTGGATACTTTGCCTCTGAGAATCATCTCCAGCCGGCTCACCAAATCTGCAGAAGGGATCCTTCCATTGGTAACTCGAGTTGGGTCGGCTAGCCCTTGATACAGATAAGCCGGGTGGGCCCTGTCTTTCAGTGGCTGAATGTTTTTGAAGACAAAGTCAGCGACTATAGCTTCAGCGGTTAAACCCCTCTCTTTCAATAGCCCAACTTCAGCTAACAGCACACTAGCTTCAGCCACCTCCTCGTCTGTGGGAGACTCGGTCCAGCTCGGGGTGCGAACATCTGGCTGTCTTCCTGACCGGGGGGGGAGAGAATTTCCATAGTTATCAACTATAAACCATTCCAGGCGCCATCCCTTAATGCTGTCTTTAAGGGGGATCTCAAGATACTCAGTTTTCCGTCCCCGGCGCATCTCCAAGCTGGCACCTCCAACCAACTGATGCTGTCCCCCGGCCATCCCAGGGCGACAGTGATACAGGTGTTTCCACAATCCAAAATGTGGCAGCACACCAAGAAAGGCCTCACATAAGTGGACGAAGATAGAAATTTGCAGAATTGAATTAGGGTTCAGATGGGTTAAGTTGATGTGGTAGAAATCAAGAAGACCACGGAAAAAGGGAGAAATAGGAAGGCCAAGGCCACGGAGAAGAAAGGGAGCGTAAACCACAGACTCGTGGGTATCCTCCGTCGGGACCGTAGTTCCATGGCAAATCCGCCAAGAACAGAGTTCCCGCGGAGGAAGAACCCCGATGGACACGAGGTGGAGGAGTTCAGTTTCAGAGATGTTGGACATGTGGTTACCTGCGAAAGGCAACTGGCTGTTGGGATCAATTGGGGGAATCACCACAGCGGAAGAACTCGCGATTTTCCTCTTGGGAGCCATCTCGATTTCACCAGCAAGCAAATTGGAGGCAAGCGCAGAGGAGATTTGGAAGCAGGAATGCAAAAACTAGGGCGCGGAAAGCAAAGGCGGCTAAAAGTGCAACTCTTATGGGATATTCTCGGACCAGAC
Source organism: Zea luxurians (assembly GCA_029449295.1). NCBI lineage: Eukaryota > Viridiplantae > Streptophyta > Magnoliopsida > Poales > Poaceae > Zea > Zea luxurians. The sequence goes on from JAOPSE010000010.1 coordinate 102,078,624, forward strand.
ACCGTTTCAAAAAGTGCCCAGTCATCACTCGGCGGTTATTTCCGAAATCCCAGCATGCCACGTGGTCATTCGGCAGTTATTTCCCAGAAAACTGGTGGGCCCTCTCCTTACTCGGGTGCTAACCCTCGAAATAACTCGGCGTTGCCACTAAAATGCCGACGTCACTATCCAGTCACTCGGCGTTGCCTCTAAAACGCTGATCTTGAGTTCAATCGTTCGGCATTACTTCTAAAATGCCGACGTTGACCTTCAATCACTCGGCGTTGCCTCTAAAACGCTGACCTCGAGTTCAATAACTCGGCGCTGCCTCTAAAACGCCGACGTCACTATCCAGTCACTCGGCGTTGCCTCTAAAACGCTGATCTTGAGTTCAATCGTTCGGCATTACTTCTAAAATGCCGACGTTGACCTTCAATCACTCGGCGCTGCCTCTAATACGCTGACCTCGAGTTAAATAACTCGGCGCTGCCTCTAAAACGCCGACGTCACTATTCAATCACTCGGCGTTGCCTCTAAAACGCTGATCTCGAGTTTAGTCACTCGGCATTACTTCTAAAATGCCGACGTAGACCTTCACTCACTCGGTGTTGCCTCTAAAACGCTGATCTCGAGTTCAATAACTTAGTGTTGCTTCTAAAACACTGACCTCGGGTTCAACTGTTCGGTATTACTCCTAAAAACGCCAACGTTGACCCTCAATCACCCGGCGTTGCCTCTAAAACGCTGACCTTGAGTTAAATTGTTCGGCATTGCCTCTAAAATGCCGAAGTCACTACTTAGTCACTCGGCGTTGCCTCTAAAACGATGATCTGGAGTTCAACCACTCGGCATTACTTCTAAAATGTCGACGGCGACTTCCGATCACTAGGCATTACTTCTAAAAACATTGATACAGACTGCAATATTGCTTGGAAGCATCAGTATAACGATCAAGCCGTTCATCTACGGCCTCAAAAAACTCAGATTCATAGTCAGACGAAACAAGTCATCAAAAGGAAACCAAACTTGTTTTTCATTCAAGGGAAGTGATAACATTTACAAATCAACTCATTATGAGTTGATACTTCCCTATTTCTACTACTAAACTACACTTTACTGCTACTACTACTACTACTCTACAATATACTACTTTACATTACTAATAATACTACATTATCTAACTATACTACTTCTAATCTATACTAATATTTAAAAGGACCAGTGGCATCTAGCCACTGGCCCTGCCCCTGCCGCCGCCGCCGCTCTTGGTGCCGCCCCCGCCGCCGCCGCTCTTGGTGCCGACCCTGTCGCCGCCGCCCCTGGTGCAGCCGCCGTCATCGTCGTCGTCATTGTCGTCGTCGTCGTCGTCGTCGTCGTCATTGTCGTCGTCGTCGTCGTCCTCGCCCTCGCCGCCGTCGTCCGAGTCCTCCTCCTCCGAGGAGTACTCGGACTCATCCGAGCCCTCGAGCCCGGAGCGCTCGACGGCCCGGATGTACGACCAGACCTCCGCCGCGAGCCCCTGGGAGTCGTCTGAGTCGTCAGACGACTCACGCAGGGGGATGGGAGCCGGAGACCCCTCGGATTCAGAGGAGAACTCCTCCTCTGAATACTCCGAGTCACCGAAATCTTCAGACGGAGGGGTTGGTTCGCGCTTGCGTTTCTTGCCCATGGTGGAAATGCAGATAGAAGAAAGAAAGCAGGCAACGGAGAACAGCGAGAGATGTGAAAAAATCAGGCAGGCAAGGGCACTATTTATAGGAAAAGAAGGCAACCGCTCACCTCCAACAGTGGTCACTGAACAGTCGCAAAGCATTCAATATACACCTCCACCCGTCCAAAGACACGTCAGGCGGCGGACGCCGTTTCATGCAGCACTACACCCATTGGGACTCCAGTCAACAGCGCAAAGGATATGATTACACTCGCCGTCCCATCACATTACAACTCAGAAGCAACCGGTTAAAACACTCAGCGTACCAAGACGTTCCTTGCTCACACCCATTGGGGGGGGGGACGCCCAGGAATTGTCAGTATATTTTTCAAAATGGTCACATCTGTGCAGAGCATGCAGTGAATGCCTCAAGACAAAAATGAGATATCAACAAGAGTTAAAGGGAAGCCAAATATAGTCAGTAGAGTGCAAAATATGGTCGACAGACATGACTTGAAGACTAGACAGAGAACGTCCATCGAACGTCCAATCAGTCGCAGAGCAAATACACTATGCTACTCAGCAAGATATGGAAGGGTTGCAAATTCAGTTGCAAAAGACAAAACACATGCTGACCTCCGAAGCATAATATTGATGACATAGCACGGATGACATCATGCCAACCTTTTTATAAGCAGAAAGAGTATTCTTCAGCAACAGGACACAAAAAGAAGACCTTCAAGCGAATTATCCTCAAAAAAAAAATCCACTTGAAGGTCGGGGGCTACACCCATTGGGTGCACCTCCGGTGCACCCCATGGATTGTCATATAAGCCAGGATAGCGCCAATTTCTAAGGGCATGAAACAAGATTAAGAAGCCAATCCTCAACTGGAATAAGGAAACACAAATGGGAGTAATTTCTAATGAAGACCTTCGAGTAGATTATTTTCTAAAATCTACTCGAAGCTCGGGGGCTACACCCATTGGGTGCACCTCCGGTGCACCCAATAAGGTTCAGAGTCCAACAAACAGGAATGCCGATCTCTAAGGCACAGGCACAAAGCTAGGCTCTGGTCGACAAGTGATCAAAGCAGGAGAAAACAGCAAGGAGTCATCTTTCTTCAAATCATCTACAAGCTGGACCTGGGATCTTCGGGTTGATTATCTCTAAATTAACCCAAAGATCGGGGGCTTGTGGGGGATAGATATCCCCCGGGTCCACCAAAAGAGTAAAGGACCTCACGAAAGGCCCAAGGGCCCAATAAATCGTAAGGTTATTCTTTTGTGGGCCTGGGGAAAGACGACCAGCAACGCAGAGCGACATGGGGCCGGATTGGTGCAAACCCGGACGGCCCATAGCGCCGAGCCATTGGCCGCAACAGAGATCCGACTTTCCCGCGTCGGGGCCTCCATGCAGCGAAGCCACGTGAGGATAAGTCGGCGAGAGTTACGTAGGGGATAATCTCGAGAGGTTCACTATCTTTTAGCTACTCGTTGTTATCTCATCATGTGTACTGCCCCACGGTCGAGTATATAAGGCCTAGGGGGCACCCCTTCAGAACGATCGACCCATTACTTAGCCCCCCACATCAACTCTCTGTATTCTCGATCCAGAGAGCTCTCTTGTAATCACATCCACCAAGCATACTCATCAGGACGTAGGGTGTTACGCATCTCTAAGCGGCCCGAACCTGTAAACCTTGTCCACTGTCCCTCGTGCGATCGGCACGAACCATTTTGCTACAGTTGTCGACACCGTCCTACTCCTAAAAACACCTTGAGGGGCAACCCCGGGTGTGCGGTCGGACCCTAAACACCGACACGGGCCCCTAGCCGACCCCCAACGAACGGGGCACGGACGTCCACTCGGATTACCCGCTTGCAGCTCACCGGAGACACCATGTTCGGTGCCCATCGAGGGTAACATGGCGCTCTCCCCCCTCCTCCTTGCGGAAAGGCGACGTAGGGGCGTATGTAAAAAAGCCGAGTCTATCCCTGATCGCCCTCTCGCCCTGTGCGGAGGCTCGGGGGCTGCTCTCGCAAACCCGGCTCCGGCCAAACCGTTGACAGCGTCAACATACCAGCCCGAGAACTTGGGCCCCGACCGTGCACCCGGGCTATGGCCAGTTCGCATGAGGGAACCACCAGACCAGCCGAAGCATTACGTAAGGCATTAAGACCTCGAAGGAGTGAAACCACTCCTCCGAGGCCTCGGGGGCTACACCCGGCGGGTGCGCTCGCGCGCACCCACCGGAACAAAATGCAACCGAGAAAGGCTGGTCCCCTTGCAAAAAAGTGCGACGAAAGCCTCCAAGCGAGTGCTAACACTCCCTTCGAGGCTCGGGGGCTACTGTCGGGGACCATAATTAGGGGTACCCTCAAGACGCCTAATTCTCAGCTGGTAACCCCCATCAGCATAAAGCTGCAGAGGCCTGATGGGTGCGATTAAGTCAGGGATCAGTCCATACGAGCGACTCGATCACGCCTCGCCCGATCCTAGCCTCGGGCAAGGGCAGCCGACCCTGAGGTGTTTCCGTCTCGCTCGAGGCCCCCTTTTTACGGCAGACGCATCTCCGGCTCGCCCGAGGCCTTGCCTTCGCTAAGAAGCAACCCTGACTAAATCGCCGCACCAACCGACCAAGTCGCAGGGGCATTTAACGCAAAGGTAGCCTGACACCTTTATCCTGACACGCGCCCCCCGGCAGAGCCGAAGTGACCGCCGTCACTTCGCCGCTCCACTGACCGGTCTGACAAAAGGACAGCGTCGCCTGCGCCATCCCGACTGCAGTGCCACTTGATAGAGTGAGGCTGACAGGCAGTCAGGCCTTGCCAAAGGCGCCATAGGAAGCTCCGCCCGACCCAGGGCTCGGACTCGGGCTAAGGCCCCGGAAGACGGCGAACTCCGCTCCGCCCGACCCAGGGCTCGGACTCGGGCTAAGGCCCCGAAAGACGGCGAACTCCGCTCCGCCCGACCCAGGGCTCGGACTCGGGCTAAGGCCCCGGAAGACGGCGAACTCCGCTCCGCCCGACCCAGGGCTCGGACTCGGGCTAAGGCCCCGGAAGACGGCGAACTCCACTCCGCCCGACCCAGGGCTCGGGCTCGGGCTAAGGCCCCGGAAGACGGCGAACTCCGCTCCGCCCGACCCAGGGCTCGGACTCGGGCTAAGGCCCCGGAAGACGACGAACTCCGCTTCGCCCGACCCCAGGGGTCGGACTCCGCCCTGGCCTCTGCCGAACGACCTCCGCCTCGCCCGACTCAGGAGCTCGGGCTCGGGCTCGGCCTCGGCCATGCAGGACAGACTCGACCTCGGCTTCGGAGGAGCCTCCACGTCGCCCGACCTAGGACACAGGTCCGCCACGTCAACAGGAAGCGCCATCATCACCCTACCCCGAGCCGACTCGGGCCGCAGGGAACAAGACCGGCGTCCCATCTGGCTAGCTCCGCCAGATAGGCAATGATGGCGCCCCGCTAGACCCATGACAACGGCGGCTCTCAGCTCCCTTACGGAAGCAGGGGGACGTCAGCAAGGGCCCAACCGCTCCGACAGCTGTCCCTCCGCCAGGCTCCGTTTCTCCTCCGACAGCCACGACACCACACCAGCTGGGTGCCAAGATCTCTCCGGCTGCCACATTGGCATGTACCTAGGGCGCTAGCTCACCCCCGCTAGACACGTAGCACCTTGCTACACCCCCATTGTACACTTGGATCCTCTCCTTACGCCTATAAAAGGAAGGACCAGGGCCTTCTTAGAGAAGGTTGGCCGCGCGGGAACGAGGACGGGGCAGGCGCTCTCTTGGGGCCGCTCGCTTCCCTCACCCGCGTGGACGCTTGTAACCCCCTACTGCAAGCGCACCCGACCTGGGCGCGGGTCGAACACGAAGGCCGCGGGATCTCCACCTCTCTCACGACTCGGCTCCGGCCACCTCGCTTCTCCCCCCTTCGCGCTCGCCCACGCGCTCGACCCATCTGGGCTGGGGCACGCGGCACACTCACTCGTTGGCTTAGGGACCCCCCGGTCTCGAAACGCCGACACATAGCTACTTTGCATGCCCTGTTGGAAGATGTATTTCACAGGAAAAGTGGTTGTTGCGGAGGCATCTCACGTATGTATCGCCACTACTAGAGATATGCTTATTTAAGACGCATATTTTAAGATGGATATCAGTGCATTTTATAAAAGCGCCTTTTATAATATAGTGATGAGTAAGGTAAGACAATTTTTGGAGATCCGTCTTTAATAAAAAAGTGATTTGAGACGGTTACATCGTAAAAATTGTCTTATATTGATTTAAGACGGATAGTTATTGAAAACCGTCTCAAAATAAATATACCTTTTGAGTCATTAAGATTGCAAGAATTGCCTTAAATTCTAGTTAGTATATTATACACTTATGTATATGAAACCATCTCAAATAAAAATATTATTAGAGTCGTCTAGACTATAAAAATTGTCTTAGATGTTAGTTAGTATACTAGACACTTCAATGTATGAAACCGTCTTTGTATGATATCTCTAATAAGACATGTTATAAGAAAATATAGTAAATAGTGAATTCCGCTTAAACTTATCTCTACAACTTCATGTAGATGGTAAAATAGACCAACATGTGACCCGATCATTAATGTGTCACATAACAGACCTAAGTCACCATTTTGCTTTATTTCCTATCATTTACGTACTAAGGGATATAGGAAGGTATACCCATCCTATGCTGAATATATACATTTACATTGTCAAGTTCCGAAAAACCAATATAGACTTGAGATTTCTTTAGCCAAAAAAACAGAAGAGGCTTTAGACATGGCTTACAACCCAACCTAACAATCTTCAGACGCAAACAGTTTTATTCCATCCAACGAGGGGTCCGTGAAGTGTTTGAACACACAATGACACCAAATACTCTTCTCTCCACTCCACGAGCATCACCAGTAAGGATGAAAACGGTCAGTAAAATCTGGTAAATTTTTTGTACTGCTTAACAAATTTTCCTGATCAAGTAAATTTCCGGTAACACTTATCGGATTTTCCCAATCGTTTTTGGAGTAATCAGGATATATAGAAAACAGTGAGACATTTTTATCGTCCGTTTTTTGAAATTTCAGAAAAATCCAACATATTTTTCGTATTTTTACCACATTTTCTCGGCCCATTCACGATAGCCCAACTGCCCGAGAAATATTGGCACTTTCAGTAGGCCTACCGGCCCACCACAGTCACGCGGCTAGCTAGACAGCCAGGCTCCAGCACCTACCGGCCTCCACCACAATTACGCCCAAATCCTCTGTCGCTTCCGTACGCAATTGAGTGGAGAGCCGGAAACCAGCAAGCCCTCTTCAGACTACGGCTGTGGAAGGCGTCGTCCGCCGACGAGGGCCTGACCTTCTCCGGTCATCTCTTCCCCAAGGCCTCAAGCCAGGCCGAGCCTCAAGCGCCAGGCGCGCCACCGTCCGGAGCAGCCAAGCCTGGTGCACCGCCGCTGTCCTCAACTCTATGTTGTCAGGGGCGCCACCAGCCACCAGGTATGCCCGCCGACCGACACCTGCACCATGAGCAGTCCAGCACATCTTCATCTCTTTTCTCTTGTGCGACTAGGCTAGCACTCAAACCCTAATCCCTAATGTAAAATATTTGAAATCAGATCTGATAAACTACAACTATATTATAACGTTTGCAGACCATGGCGTATGCAGTTCAGAAGTCCAAAACTGAACACATCATTTCCCCCTTTCTTATGTTTATTTCTCTTAAGCTTGCTTGGATTCTACTGTTTCATGGCGTATCCAGACCATGGACAGGCATTAGTGTACTGCATACATGTCTTTCACTCCTTTAGCCTATATATAATATTTATGTATCATGCGTGGGAACTTTATGTGACAAATTGATTTATGTATTTGTATGTGAAAGGGAAATAGGGTTAACATTTTCCCAAACTTAATTTTTATGGTTGAATGCCCAACACAAATATTAGACTAACTAGTTTGCTCTAGAATGTATGTTCCACAGGTGCATAAAGATTCAACATAAACCAATAAATATTTAAGATAGGGTTCAAATTCAAAAGAGCAAAGAAACCGAGTGTGCTCTGGCCTGGCGCACCGGACTGTCCGGTGTGCCACCGGACAATGTCCGACCAGGGCCGTACAGGAACGAACTGGCCACTCTCGGGTTTCTCTAGGCGCGTTCCGATATAATTCACCGGACTATCTGGTGTGCCACTGGACTGTCCGGTGCACCAGCGGAGCAACGGCTACTCGGCTCAACGGTCGACTACAAAAGCCGCTGACTCAGTGAACAGTGAAGAACAGTGCGCACAGAGTCAGAGGCGCACCGGACAATGAACAGTGCATGTCCGGTGTGGCACTGGATTATCCAATGCCGCAAGAAGACAAAAGCCTCCAATGGTCAACTGCTCCAGAACCCTAACGGTTGGGTGACATGGCGGCTCACCGAACAGTGTCCGGTGGCGCATCGGACTGTTCGGTGCGCCCATCGACAACAGCCTGCCCCAACGGCTATGTGGTGGTTGAGGGCTATAAATACCCCCAACCATCACCACTTCAACCATCCAAGCATTCAGAACTTTGCATTCAATACAAGAGCAATAGACTCCACTTCAAGACACAATCAAAGCGATCGATCCACTCAAAGTCCCCGAATCAACTCTAGTGAACTAGGACTTGCGAGAGGATCATTTGTGTTCCATTGTTGCTCTTGTTTGCTTGGCTTGGCTTTCTTTTCTTTCTCACTTCTTACTCTCAAGAGCTTTGTAAGCAAGGCAAGAGACACTAATTGTGTGGTGGTCCTTGCGGGTCTAAGTGACCCGTGAGATTAAGGAAGAAGGCTCACTCGGTGTAGGTGACCGTTTGAGAAAGGGAAAGGGTTGAAAGAGACCCGGTCTTTGTGACCACCTCAACGGGGACTAGGTTCTTTAGAACCGAACCTCGGTAAAACAAATCATCGTGTTCATCTGCTTTATTTTCTAGTTGATTTGTTTTCCCCCTCTCTCTCCTGGACTCGGTTTTAATTCTAATGCTAACCCCGGCTTGTAGTTTGTTGTTTTAAGTTGTAAATTTCAGATTACGCCTATTCACCCCCCTCTAGGCGACTTTCAATTGGTATCAGAGCCCAGTACTTCATTAGAGTCTAACAACTCGAAGTGATGTCGGGAGATCACACCAAGAGGGAGATCGTGACCGGTGACAAGCCCGCAAACTCGGGGAGAACCCACTCAAGGAAGTCCGGCCACAAGCATAAGGAGGAATCTTCTTCCTCTAACAAGACCCATCGGAGAGGCGACAAGAAGAAGAAGATGAAGAAAGTGATCTACTACGAGACCGACTCATCGTCGCCCTCCACTTTCGGCTCCGTCTCGTCGTCCACTACTTCTAAGCGCCATGAGCGCAACAAGTATAGTAAGATGCCACTCTGCTATCCTCGCATTTCAAAGCGCACTCCATTACTTTTCGTTCCCCTAGGCAAACCACCATATTTTGATGGTGAGGATTATTGTATGTGGAGTGATAAAATGAGGCATCATCTAACCTCACTCCGCAAAAGTATTTGGGATATTGTTGAGCATGGAGCGCAGGTACCGAAGGTAGGGGACAAGGACTATGATTCGGATGAGACCGACCAAATTCGGCACTTTAACTCCCAAGCCACAACTATACTCCTTGCCTCCTTGTGTCGAGAGGAATATAATAAGGTGCAAGGGTTAAAGACGGCCAAATAAATTTGGGACGTCCTCAAGACGGGGCACGAAGGGGACGAGGTGACCAAGATCACCAAAAGAGAGACGATCGAGGGGAAGCTCGGTCGATTTGTCCTCAACCAAGGAGAGGAGCCACAAGCCATGTACAATCGGCTCAAGACCATGGTGAACCAAGTGCGCAACCTCGGGAGCACCAAATGGGATGACCATGAGATGGTCTAGGTTATTCTAAGATCCTTTATTTTTCGCAATCCTACACAAGTGCAATTAATTCGTGGGGATCCTAGATACAAATTAATGTCTCCCAAGGAAATAATAGGCAAGTTTGTGAGCTTTGAGCTAATGATCAAAGACTCCAAACACATTTAACTTGGAGTAAGGCGCCACCTCCACACCCGAGGTGCAACCCGTCGCATTCAAGGCAACGGAAGAAGAGAAGAGGGAATCTACACCAAGTAGGATTCCAATCGATGCCTCCAAGCTCGACAACAAGGAGATGGAACTCATCATCAAGAGCTTCCGCCAAATCCTCACGCAAAGGAGGGGAAAGACTACAAACCCCGCTCCAAGAGGGTGTGCTATAAGTGTGGTAAGCTCGGTCATTTTATTGCTAAATGTCCTATGTCTAGTGATAGTGACAGGGGCAACGACAAGAAGGGGAAGAAGGAGAAGAAGAGGTACTACAAGAAGAAGGGCGGCGATGCCCATGTGTGTTGGGAATGGGACTCCGATGAAACTCCATCGACTCCTCCTCCGACGAGGACGCCACTAACATCGCCGTCAACAAGGGCCTCCTCTTCCCCAACATCGGCCACAAATGCTTCATGGCAAAAGACGACAAAAAGAAGAAGGTACAATCTAGAACCACCCCCAAGTATACTACATCTAGTGATGAGGGTAGTTCTAGTGAAGATGAATATGATTTGCTTACTCTCTTTACCAACCTTAACATGCAACAAAAAGAAAAATTGAATGAATTGATAGGAGACATTCATGAGAAGGATAAACTCTTAGATAGCCAAGAGGAATTCCTTTTTAAAGAAAACAAGAAGCATGTTAAAGTAAAAATGCTTATGCTCAGGAAGTAGAGAAAAATGAGAACTTGACTAAGGAGCTTAGCATTTGCCATGATTCAATTACCAATCTTAGAAATGAAAATGCTAGTTTAAATGCTAAGATTGATAAATTGAATGAATCAATTTCTAGCCTTAAAACTGAAAATGCTAGTTTAATTTATAAGGTTAGAGAGTTAAATGTTTGCAACGATTCTATTTCCTATCTTAGAGATGGAAATGCCATGCTAAAATCTAAGATAGATGAATTAAATGTTTGCGTACCCTCTACATCTACTGTTGATCATGTTTTATTTACACTAGATGTAGAGATGTTAATGTTGAAGCTATTAATGGTCACTTTGCTTTAATTAAACAACAAAATGATCATATAGCTCAATTAACTGCTAAAATTAAAGAGCATGAACTTGAAAATGAGAAGTTTAAATTTACTAGAAGCATGCTCTATAATGGGAGACGTCCTGGCATTAAGGATGACATTGGTTTTCAACAGGGAACCAATGTCAAGCTTAATGTCCCTAAGAGATTGTCCAACTTTGTTAAAGGCAAGGCTCCCATGGTTCAGGATAATGAGGGTTACATTTTATATCCTGCTAATTATCCTGAGCACAAAATTAGGAGAATTCATGCTAGGAAATCTCATTCTGTTTCTCACCATGCTTTTATGTATAAGAATGAGGCATATAGCTCTAGGCATTCTACCCATGTTAAAATGCCTAAAAAGAAAACTCCTGCTGCATCAAATGAACCTAACATTTCATTTAAGACTTTTGATGCATCTTATGTGCTTACTAACAAATCAGGCAAAATAGTTGCCAAATATGTTGGGGGCAAACACAAGGGTTCAAAGACTTGTGTTTGGGTACCCAAGGTGTTTGTTTCTAACGTCAAAGGACCCAAGACTGTTTGGGTACCTAAGAACAAGGCCTAAATTGTTTTGCAGGTTTATGCATCCAGGGGCTCAAGCTAGATAATTGATAATGGATGCACAAACCACATGACAGGGGAGAAAAGGATGTTCTCCTCCTACGAGAAAAACGAAGATCCCCAACGATCTATCACATTCGGGGATGGAAATCAAGGTTTGGTCAAAGGACTTGGTAAAATTGCTATATCACCTGACCATTCTGTTTCCAATGTTTTTCTTGTAGATTCATTAGATTACAATTTGCTTTCTGTATCTCAATTATGCAAAATGGGCTACAATTGTCTTCTTATAGATATAGGTGTTACTGTCTTTAGTAGAAGTGACGATTCAATAGCATTTAAGTGAGTGTTAGAGGGTCAGCTATATTTAGTTGATTTTAATGAGAACACAACTGAACTCAACACTTGTCTAATTGCTAAGACTAATATGGGTTGGCTCTGGCATCGCCGACTGGCCCATGTTGGAATGAAGAATCTTCACAAGCTTCTAAACGGGACTAACAAATGTTCATTTTGAGGAAGACAGAGTTTGTACCGCATGCCAAGCAGGGAAGCAAGTTGGCGCCCATCATCCACACAAGAACATCATGACAACAGACAGGCTACTGGAGCTACTCCACATGGATCTATTTGACCCGATAGCTTACATAAGCATCGGCGGGAGTAAGTACTGTCTAGTAATTGTGGATGATTAATCTTGCTTCATTTGGGTGTTCTTTTTGCAGGAAAAATCACAAACCCAAGAGACTTTAAAGGGATTCTTGAGACGGGCTCAAAATGAGTTCGGACCGAGAATCAAAAAGATAAGAAGCGACAACGGGACGGAGTTCAAGAATTCTCAAATTGAAGGATTTCTTGAGGATGAAGGCATCAAGCATGAATTCTCTTCTCCTTACACACCTCAACAAAATGGTGTAGTGGAGACGAAGAATAAAACTCTACTGGACATGGCAAGAACCATGCTTGATGAGTACAAGACACCAGACCGGTTCTGGGCCGAGGCGATTAACACCGCCTGCTACTCCATCAACCGGTTATATTTTCACCGAATTCTCAAGAAGACATCTTATGAACTCCTCACCGGTAAAAAGCCCAATGTTTCATATTTTAGAGTCTTTGGTAGCAAATGTTTTATTCTTATTAAAAGAGGTAGAAAATCTAAATTTGCTCCTAAGGCTGTAGAAGGATATGATTCAAACACAAGGGCATATAGAGTCTTTAACAAGTTGTAATACTCGATTTTGTAAACAAAGAATATGGAGAGGTCCCCTCATGTCATGTGCCCTAATTGCATCATAAAAAAAGAACACATATAATTGAGATTGATTTATTTAAAACCTGTCGGCGTTTCGACCCCGGGGGTCCCTAGACCGACGAGTAAATTGTCGCCGCGTGCCCCAGCCTAGATGGGTCGGCGCGAGGCAGAACGCGAAGGGGGGAGAGCAGCCAGAGGGAGACAGGCGTGGGAGGTGGAACCTGCGGCCTTCGTGTTTGCCCCGCGCCCAGGTCGGGTGCGCTTGCAGTAGGGGGTTACAAGCGTCCACGCGGGAGGGAGCGAGCGGCCTTGCACGAGTGCCGTCCCGTCCTTCCCCGCGCGGCCAACCCTCTGTAAGAGGGCCCTGGACCTCCGTTTTATAGGCGTAAGGAGAGGATCCAAGTGTACAATGGGGGGTGTAGCAGTGTGCTAACGTGTCTAGCGGAGGAGAGCTAGCGCCCTAAGTACATGCCATCGTGGCAGCCGGAGAGGTTTTGGCACCCAGTTCGTGTGGTGTCGTGGACGTCGGAGGAGCGCTGGAGCCTGGCGGAAGGACATCTGTCGGGGCTGTCGAGTCCTTGCTGACGTCCTCTTGCTTCCGTAAGGGGGCTAAGAGCCGCCGTCGTCATAGAGCGTGCAGGGCGCCATCATTACTCGTATAGTGGAGCGAGCCAGATGGGACGCCGGTCTTGTTTCCCATAGCCTGGGTCAGCTCGGGGTAGGGTAATGATGGCGCCTCCTGTCGACGTGGTCGGTCCGTGCCCTAGGTTGGGCGAGGTGGAGGCTCCTCCGAGGTTGAGGTCGAGTCTGTCTCCCAAGGTCGAGGTCGAGTCCGAGCCCCCGGGTCGGACAAGGCGGAGACCGTCGGCTGAGGCTAGGGCTGAGTCCGAGCCCTGGGGTCGGGCGAAGCGGAGTTCGTCGTCCTTTGGGGCTGAGCCCGAGTCTGAGCCCTGGGGTCGGGCAAAGCGGAGTTCGTCGTCTTCCGGGGCTGAGCCCGAGTCCGAGCCCTGGGGTCGGGCGAAGGGGAGTTCGTCGTCTTCCGGGGCTGAGCCCGAGTCCGAGCCCTGGGGTCGGGCGAAGCGGAGTTCGTCGTCTTCCGGGGCTGAGCCCGAGTCCGAGCCCTGGGGTCGGGCGAAGCGGAGTTCGTCGTCTTCTGGGGCTGAGCCCGAGTCCGAGCCCTGGAGTCGGGCGAAGCGGAGTTCGTCGTCTTCTGGGGCTGAGCCCGAGTCCGAGCCCTAGGGTCGGGCGAAGCGGAGTTCGTCGTCTTCCAGGGCTGAGCCCGAGTCCGAGCCCTAGGGTTGGGCGAAGCGGAGTTCATCGTCTTCCGTTGCTGAGCCCGAGTCCGAGCCCTGGGGTTGGGCGAAGCGGAGTTCGTCGTCTTCCGGGGCTGAGCCCGAGTCCGAGCCCTGGGGTCGGGCGAAGCGGAGTTCGTCGTCTTCCGGGGCTGAGCCCGAGTCCGAGCCCTAGGGTCGGGCGAAGCGGAGTTTCCTATGACGCCTGAGGCCGGACTTGGCTGCTGTCAGCCTCACTCTGTCGAGTGGCTCAGCAGTCGGAGCGGCGCAGGCGGCGCTGTCCTCTTGTCAGACTGGTCAGTGGAGCGGCGAAGTGACTGCGATCACTTCGGCTCTATCGACTGGAGGGCGTGCGTCAGGATAAAGGTGTCAGGCCACCTTTGCATTAAATGCCCCTGCGGTTTGGTCGGTTGGCGTGGCGATTTGGCCAAGGTTGCTTCTTGGTGAAGACTGGGCCTCGGGCAAGTCGAAGGTGTGTCCGTTGCTGGAGGGGGTCCTCGAGCGAGACGTAGATCCTCCGGGGTCGGATGCCCTTGCCCGAGGCTGGGCTCGGGCGAGGCATGATCGTGTCCCTCGAATGGACCGATCCTTGACTTAATCACACCCATCAGGCCTTTGCAGCTTTGTGCTGATGGGGGTTACCAGCTGAAATTTAGGAGTCTTGAGGGTACCCCTAATTATGGTCCCCGACAGTAGCCCCCGAGCCTCGAAGGGAGTGTTAATACTCGCTTGGAGGCTTTTGCTGCACTTTTTTGCAAGGGGACCAGCCTTTTTTGGTTGCATTTTGTTCCGGTGGGTGCGCGCGAGCGCACCCGCCGGGTGTAGCCCTCGAGGCCTCGGAGGAGTAGTTTGACTCCTTCGAGGTCTTAGTGCGTTTCGCAACACTTCGGCTGGTCTGGTTGTTCCCTCATGCGAGCTGGCCGTAGCCCGGGTGCACGGTCGGGTCCCAAGTTCTCGGGCTGGTATGTTGACGCTGTCAATGGTTTGGCCGGAGCCGGGTTTGCGAGAGCAGCCCCCGAGCCTCTGCATAGGGTGAGAGGACGGTCAAGGACAGACTCGACTTTTTTACATACGCCCCTGCGTCGCCTTTCCGCAAGGAGGAGGGGGGGGGGGGGGGGGGAAAGCGCCATGTTGCCCTCGGAGGGCGCCGAACATGGTGTCTCCAGTGAGCTACTGGCGGGTAATCCGAGTGGACGCCCGTGCCCCATTTGTTAGGGGTCGGTTAGAGGCCCAGAGGCGCGCTCCAAAAGTACCTGCGGGTGATCTGCCGGACCCGGTCCCCTTTTGATGGGGTCCGAGGGCTCGATGCCTCCCTCTGATGGGATTCCATTACAAGATCGTTCCCGCTGGTCTCGGAAATGTCCTAGGGCACCTCGGGAGCGTAGCCCGAGCCTTGGTTATGTATCGAACGTACCCAGGGTCATCCCTCGCTCTGTGTCTGAGGCGACTGTGAACCCTTCGAGGGCCAGCCTACGAACCCCTGATCAGTAGTGGGCGCGGAGCCCGAGTGGCCTGAGGCGGCCGTTGAACCCTTCCGAGGGGCCGGCCATCGAACCTCTGACCAGTAGTGGGCGCAGAACCCAAGCGCTCTTAGGCGGCCGTTGAACCCCTCCGAGGGGCCAGCCTTTGAACCTCTGATCAGTAGGGAGGCTCGGGGCCTGTTTCCTTCACGGAGAAGGATCCTTTTCGGGGTATCCCCCTTTCCCGGTCCCTGTTGTAAGAGAGAGAAAGAGGAAAAGGAAAAGGATACGAAATCGAATGACGTGGCGTACCTTTTTTGACGCGGTCATTATGGCGAAGGCGAAGCATCGCTTGCTTCTCCTGCCTGAGGCACCGCCTGTCCCGCCGCGGAGTTAATGCGACGGGGCGAGTGGTTCGCGTGGCGGTCGTTGCGCGTGTGCGAGCCGTTCGAGGAACAGAACACGGGCGCGCCGTCTTCACACCGTGAGAGAGGGTTCTCTCGCTGCCCCCAGGATGGGACGTAAGCTTGGCTAACGACGTGACCGCTGCTCCTGCCCGCCTGCCACCGCCATTACCGCCGGCCCATTTTTGGCCGCATCGACCGTTGCGCCTTCTCCCGCGGCTGACCGGCCCGTGACCGATGCGCCTGCTGGCACTGTTGGGTCACACGCAGGGCTGCCTCGAGTCGCGGTACTGGTTCCACAGTCGAGGAGGCGCGGTAGTGGCACGAGGGGCGGTGCAGTTGCTTGCACGTAGCAACCGGCGCGCCGGTTGCATGACGTGTGGGCCTGGGCCTCCATGCTAGGCGCGTTGGAGTCGAAGGGGTGCGCCCACTTGGCGCGGTTGCATGCCGACTTGCATGGCTGTCCACCCTTTCACCCGCTGGTCTGGGCGAAAGTGGAGGAATGCTTGTAACCGCTGGGCAGTTGCATGCCCTGTGCGCGGCGGTTTGGCTCCTTCTGCCCTGGACCAGCTTGCATGACGCGTGGGGCCCAGCCCCCGTGTCGTAGGGGGAGGACCTTGGAGCGTGTTGGAGAAGACTCAGCCCGCGACGGCTGAGGACGCAAGTGAGGAGAGTTGCCTTTAAAAGGAGGGTGACCCCCTTGAAAGACGACCATGTCTTCGCGTTCCCTTATGCGTCGTGTCTTTCCACCTTCCGAGCCCCCGGATGGGGGACGCCCGCAATCCTTCCGTCTTGTCGTCGGAGGGACGCAACTTCGAGGAAGTTGGTACCTTTCAGCCATCGTTCGGCTTCAAGGATTTTCATCATGCAGCCCGGCCGCATCCCCTCACCGGTGGTCACCCAAGATGGTGGCCACCAGCTTGATGGTGGGGAGAAGCGAACCGGGCTGCGATCTTGGTTCCACCCTCAGCTATAAGGATGTTCATCATCCTGGCTGGGGCGGGGGCCGGGCTGAGCCGGAGCTCTTCCCCGCGTGCGGGCTGACTGGTCGCCTCCTCTTCCAGCTTCTGGCGGTGGAAACCATCCTCCGGCCCTGCGGAGGAGGCGTCCTCCAGCCATGCCGGGGAAGGCGAACTGTTGCTGTCTAGCTAGGATGCAACATTCCGTCCTTCTCCTCGCTTTCGTGGCAAGGACGGGAGTGAGGACCTGCCGGTGCGCCTTGCCAACTGTCGGCGTTGGTGGAGAGGCGGATGCCGCCGTCTGTGCTGACGTGGTGGTAGCTGGAGGAAGCTCCCCCCCCCCCCCCGTCGAGGCTGTCGGCGCCGCCGACGGACCGGCCCCCGGCTCTTTGGCTTTAATGTCGAGCCTTCCGGTGGCCGCGTCCGTCCTGGGGCCATAGCTGCTGCTGTGGGGACGGAACTGAAGTTCCGTTTGCATTGGCACCTTGAATGCCGGTGTCTTGTTCATTGCGGCTGTCGGGGCCTGAACATGTATGTATTTTCGGCACGAGGCCGTGTTTTTTCTTCATTTCGAGCACTAAGACTCGCCTGTCGACTATCTGAACCGCTTCACCGAGCGTGAGTCGCCTCGTGCAAAGGTGACGAGTGAGGTATCCGTATCCCGGAGGCGTAGGAGTCCCTCGGCTCGGTCGGCCTTGCTGTCCGAGGCTTCTCCTGCTTAGTTAAAGGAACCCCTCGGCCGCTCTTCGATGAGCTAAAGACGGAGGTAGCGGTGTCAGCACGGACAGAGGCAGAGTTGGCTCGAAAAGAAGATTTGGTCGACCGGAGCCTGGCCAGGTCGTCCACTGGCGGGACCGACGCCCGAGTTGAGCTACCGAGGCCACAAGCCGGGATGATGTCTTCGGGGGACAGCTGGCCGAGGCCTCGGGGTGGCCGGCCGAGCCGTCTGCTCGAGCCGGATTTTTGGAGAAGACCCTGGCGGCGATGGCCCGGGTGTGGTGCTGATGTCGTCCTTCAGTGTGGAGATCCTCCGACCTCGTCGCCATCCGAGGCTAGGTCAGACCCCGACGAAGGTGTAGTTGACGCCGAGGGTGCTGCTGCCCCCTTCAACTGTCGACGTCCGAGCCTGCAGGATCGGGTTGTCTTGTAGTGTGTGGATGTTTTTTGCGGCCGCCGAGGCCCAAACATACCATCGTCGTGTTGTAAAGCTGCGTTTCTTTTCCTCTTGTTTCGAGTATCCGGACTTATTTGTCGGTAACAGAATTGTTTGTGCGGGCGAGAGTTGCTTTTCACGGAAGGTGATGAGTGAGGTATCCGTATCCCGGAGGCGTAGGAATCCCTCGGCTCGGTCGGCCTTGCCGCTTACGCGCACTCTTACTCGTCCATAAGGTTCTGTCACCGACGCAGTCGAGAACGCCCGAAAAATCGTTCCGGGAGAGGAGCTTTCGAGCGTGAAGACTTGTTCGGTCCGTGGAATCACTTATCCGAGCGCGAGTTACTTATCGCAAAAGGTGATGAGTGAGGTATCCGTATCCCGGAGGCGTGGGAGTCCCTCGGCTCGGTTAGCCTTGGCTGCTTACGTGTACTCCGTCGTTTTCAGGATCCACTTTCGAAGTAGTCGAAAAGCACGAAAGGTATTCTGGCAGAAAAGATTTTTTTTCTTTTTTCGAGGAAAATTTCGACGCAGAGGGGGTTCCCCCTTCTAGCCCCCAAGGGAGGGTCGGGCTTTGCCGAGGCAAGGCTGACCCTTCCTTGACGACCAGACTTTGTGTGTGAACGGGGTGTACGAATAACTTGGAAGCATCTTAAGGGTAGAAGCGACGTAGCTGTTGGATGTTCCAAGCGTTGCTGTAGACCTCGCCTTGATTGTTGGCCAGCTTGTATGTTCCGGGCTTCAGAACCTTGGCGACAACGAACGGCCCTTCCCAGGGAGGCGTGATTTTGTGCCGCCCTCGGGCGTCTTGTTTTAGCCGAAGCACCAGGTCGCCCGCCTGAAGGTCTCGGGACCGAACCCCTCGGGCGTGGTAGCGTCGCAGGGACTGCTGGTACCGCGCCAAGTGTAGTAAGGCAATGTCCCGAGCCTCCTCCAGCTGGTCCAGTGAGTCTTCTCGATTAGCTCGATTGCTTTGGTCGGCGTAGGCCCTCGTCCTCGGGGAACCATATTCTAAGTCTGTGGGCAAGATGGCCTCGGCCCCATAGACTAGAAAGAACGGTGTGAAGCTCGTGGCTCGGCTCGGCGTTGTCCTCAGACTCCAGACCACCGAGGGGAGTTCCTTCATCCACCTCTTGCCGAACTTGTTGAGGTTGTTGTAGATTCGAGGCTTGAGTCCTTGCAGAATCATGCCGTTGGCACGTTCTACCTGCCCATTTGTCATGGGGTGGGCCACGGCGGCCCAGTCCACCCGGATGTGGTGATCCTCGCAGAAGTCCAGGAACTTTCTGCCGGTGAACTGGGTGCCGTTGTCGGTGATGATGGAGTTCGGGACCCCAAAGCGATGGATGATGTTGGTGAAGAACGCCACCGCCTGTTCGGACCTGATGCTGTTTAGGGGTCGGACCTCGATCCACTTGGAGAATTTGTCGATGGCGACCAACAGGAGCGTGTAGCCCCCGGGTGCCTTCTGCAAGGGGCCGACGAGGTCCAGACCCCACACAGCAAACGGCCAGATGATGGGTATGGTCTGCAGAGCCTGAGTGGGCAGGTGGGTCTGCCTCGCGTAGAACTGACACCCTTCGCAGGTGCGGACAATTCTAGTGGCGTCGGCCACCGCCGTCGGCCAGTAGAAACCTTGCCAGAAGGCGTTTCCAACAAGGGCTCGAGGTGCTGCGTGATGGCCGCAAGCCCCTGAGTGTATCTCTTGTAAGAGCTCCTAGCCTTCGACGATGGAAATGCATCGCTGGAGGATGCCCGAGGGGCTGCGGTGGTAGAGCTCCTTCCCATCTCCTAGCAAGACGAACGACTTGGCGTGCCGCGCCAACCGCCGAGCTTCGGCTTGGTCGAGGGGTAGCTCTCCTCGGTGGAGATATTGCAGGTACAGGGTCTGCCAGTTTTGATTAGGTGTGACCCCGCTGTCACACCCGGTTTTGGAAGGCAAACCAAGTGCGAACTATGTACGTGCCAGGATCAGAACTCACGTACACAGCGATTACATAAATGAACATCAATGCACATTGCTCGAATAATAACTTAAGAGAGTATTAACTTATTACATCACAGAGTCATAATCATCCACATAGTCATCGTCTTAACAGGTAAATCAAAGTGCTAGCGAAACGCAGTAAAGATAAGGCCTTCACAGGCAGCTGACTGGGGGTTGCCGCCAACCCACACCTAGAATTCGTCGTAGTCTTGGAACTCCTGGAAGTCTCCTTCCACGGCTTCGCCTTCTCCTGAGCAGTGGTTACAATGCGGACAACCTGGTGTTTTGTGGTAAAGCAAGGATGAGTACACATCAACGTACTCAGCAAATGTCCCGTTTGGCTGAAGTGGACTAGCTTTATGTGGGGTTAGGCTCAAGCAGTTGCTTTTAGTTGGTCAGGTATTTATCATTAGTAGAAGCCAGATTTTAGCATTAACCAACCCATGAACCATTCCCTCATCGAGGAACAACATCATCATATTCGAACCAAAACCATAACATAATCCTTGTATCTCGAACCATCCGTATCTCTAATCAAAGAGGATCCCAAGGCTGCTCTTAACCGTGAGCACGGCTGATATATCAGTTTCATTACCCTCTGCAGAGGTCGCACACTTTACCCATGAGTCATGATTCCCTTTCTACCCGGGGAGAGCTAATCCCCATTGACCACTACCTAGGTGGTCCGGCAGGGTATCACTACGTAGCTGTTATAAAGATTCCCTAGAGATCGTAGCCGCCCGTTAGGTTTCTCCAGTTTGATAAACACAGTACTCCTCCCCGCAGGAGAGTGACTAACAAAAGCAAAACGAAAGAACCTCGGCACTCAGCCTCGGCAGAGCAAGCACTGTGCCTGGACCCCATTGACGGCACAACGGCGAAGCAACTACACCTCTAGTTCCTCTAATTAATTAGCTAAGGGCATCCCATTTCACCCTCATGGTTGCACTGTTATCCCGGGTGGTCTCTCAACGAACAGGTCCTTACGGAGAGGTACTCAGGAAACAGCCTGAGCCCCCTAGAGTATCACAAGATCATCAATATCATCAGGATAACAGTATCGTAAATAGTCACATCATGTTCATTGATTAAGTTAAGGCAATAGCAGAATGCTAACCATAACAGCCCATAAGGTCATCAAGGATAAAGTAAAGTGTAAAGCTAGTCAATCCTTAGGTTTCAAGTAAGTAATGCGGGGTAGTAAGTTATAAATGAATAGGACATAATGGGTCAGAGGACACTTGCCTTCACCAAACTGTTGATCAGGAACTTCCTCTGCAACTACCTCGGGAAACACAGACTGCTCGTTGTCTACGCAAAGTAATCATTCACACTATGCACTTGGGAAAATATCAAACAAAAACAATATACCAAACATATGCAGCAGAGAGATCACAAGTTCATAATAGAAAAGGGATAGGCACTCTGGTATTCTCTAGGTCTAGGGTAGAGGACTATACAAAAGGATTCATTATCCACTACTCAGGTTTAAGTCAGTGGTGGGATTAAATCATCATCTGGTTTTAAGTTCCTAAACTTAGGTGTTTAAGTCTATAAACTTAAGTGCTCCAACTTTTATTAAAGTCTACCAACTTCTAATTATCTCAAATAAGGTTCCAATAACCTTAATCCTATCCTAATGATTAACCATCAATTGGGACATGGAAACAGCAGGGAAACATTGTTTAAATAGATAGACAAAAACATCATGAGCATTTTGCAATTTGAAGCACCTAATTTGGAGTTCATATGGCAAAGTTATGAATTTTACAAGTTTAGGGGTTAAAAATATACCCTAAGTACCTATTTTGAATTAAATAAAAGGTCTGAGGACCTAGCTGTAAGAAACCAGGGACGGCGGGTTCAAATTCCAGAAAACAGGGGGGCTCTTTAAGAAAACGCGCGAGCGAAGGGGTATCGGACTCCTACGGCCGTTGGATCTCAGGCGGATGGCCAGGATTAGATCCTGCGGGCGGGCGCGCGAGCGCGCGGCGGCCTGGGTGGCTGACAGGCGGGACCGGCAGGCAGCGCGAGCGCGCGGGCGGGCTGACAGGCGGGACCGGCGGGCAGCGCGAGCGCGCGGGCGGGCTGACAGGCGGGACCCAAACGGCAGGGAGACGGGGTGTGGGGGAAGCGGGCCTGGGCCGCTGGATCTCCGGCGGACGGCCAGGATCAGGTTTGGCCTAATTAAAACGGGACCGCCCGATCTGGGACAGACGGCGGGGATCGGGTGGCCGGCCTGGGCTTCTCCTACGGCTAGTTGGGGCGGCGGCGCTCGTCCCCGCGGCGGAGGACTCGCCGGAGACGAGGGGCGCGGGCGCTTGGCGGGTCTCTGGGGCGACCTGAGTGGCCGGGAAGGTTGGGAAGGGCACGGGGAATTCTTTGGTGGGGTCTAGGTCGGGGTAGGGGCACCGGAGGGGGGCGGTTCACGGTGGAGTGGTTCGGCGGCGGCATAAATCTACTCCGGCGAGGAATTAAACGCAGCAGAGAGCAAAACAAAGGTCAATAGGGGCGGGAGAGGTTCTTTACCTCAAGGCGGGCTCCGGGGACTCCTCGGTGGCGGCGATGACGCGATGGTGACCCGGGGCGACGGTGGCGGACCTCAACGGCTGCACGGAGGACGGCAGGTGAGCGCGGGCAGAGAGAAATAGGGAGGGGGAGAGGGAATTGGGGCGCGTCCCGAGTTGCGGACGCCGGGGCGAAGCTCACCGTGGCAATGGACACGGCGGAGCTCCAACGGCGGCCTGGAAACGAGCTCGAAACGGCGGGGGTTTGTGGCGGCGGCGCTCTGGCGTGCGCGCAGCGAGGGGGAGGGTGAGAGAGGGGCCTGCAGGTGCGCAAATGAGGGAGGGGGAGAGGGCGAGTGGGGCTCTGGGCTCTAGTGGCCGAGGCGAGGTGGTGGCGAGCTCCACGCGCGACGTGAGCGCGGAGTCCGCGGCACGCGCGGCGGCGGTTACGCGGAGACGACGGGGGTGACAGCCCGGGCCCGCGAGCAGAGAGAGAGAGAGGAAAGCGGGCGCGGGCGCAGAGAACGGTTGCGCTGACGGGCGGGCCCGCCAGGGCAGAGAGAGCGGGGGAAGCGGGCGCGCGGAAGGCGGCCGCGCTGACGGGTGGGCCCGCCACGGCAGAGAGAGGAGGGGGGGGGGGGGGGGGGGGGGAGAGGCGCGCGCGCGCGATGGGCCGAGCTGGGCCGAAAGGCTGAGGGGGGCGGGGGGAGTGGGCTTCTTTTCCTTTTCTTTTTAATCTAGAATTGTTTTTCCTTTTTCTTTTTATTTTCTCTATTTGATTCAAATTCAAATAAGCCACAAATTCAAATTAGACTTTCTAAGAATTATGCACCAAACAAAAGTGAAATCTAGGGTTCAACATGATGCAACAATTCATACTCCCTTGGAGTTTGAGCTAATAGACTATAATTACAAATAAAATAACCACTTTTCTCCTATAGAAATGAGAAAGAGAAGATTGGGGAAGGATGAGAAAAGGGAAGTAACACCTGAATTTGTGAATATGAGCAAAGAAATTTTATACCCCCAAATTCAGGGTGTTACAAACCTATCCCCCTTAAAAGAATCTCGCCCCGAGATTCAGGGTTGGTCAGCAAAGAGTTCAGGGTATTTGGCCTTCAGATCATCTTCTCGTTCCCAGGTTGCTTCTTCCTCGGAGTGGTGACCCCATCTGACTTTGCACATTCTGATGGTGTTCCTCCGGGTGACTCTGTCTGCAAACTCCAGAATCTGCGTTGGCTTCTCTATGTATGTCAGATCCTCCTGGACTTCCAAACCCTCCACTGGCAACTGTTCTTCTGGTACTCGCAGACACTTCTTCAATTGCGACACGTGGAACACGTTGTGCACTGCCGACAAACTTTCTGGTAGGTTGAGTTGGTAAGCCACTTCTCCACGCTTTGCTTGAATCTGATATGGTCCAACATACCGGGGTGCTAACTTGCCTTTAACTCCGAACCTTCTGACTCCCCTGATAGGTGACACCTTCAGATAGACGAAATCCCCCACTTCGAAACTCAGTTCTCTTCTCCTTCGGTCCGCATAGCTTCGTTGCCTTGATTGTGCTATCTTCAGATTCTCCCGAACCATTTTGATATTCTTTTTGGCTTCAAGCAAAATGTCGGGGCCAAACACCTGTCTCTCTCCAGGCTGGTCCCAATGCAGCGGAGTCCTACAACTCCGTCCATAGAGTGCCTGAAACGGTGACATCTTCAAGCTGGCCTGGTAGCTATTGTTGTAGGAGAATTCTGCATAAGGTAACCTTTTGTCCCATCCTGACCTGTCTTGCAACGCACAGGCTCTCAGCATATCTTCTAGGATCTGGTTAGTTCTTTCAGTCTGACCGTCTGTCTGCGGGTGATAAGCCGAGCTGAAGTTCAAATGGGTGCCCAAAGCTTCTTGTAGCTGCTGCCAAAAATGAGAGGTGAACTGCGTTCCTCGATCTGACACTATCTTTTTCGGCACACCATGAAGGCAGACTATCCGTGACATGTATAACTCAGCTAACGTTGCTCCGGTGTATGTGGTCTTCACAGGTATGAAATGGGCCACCTTTGTTAAGCGGTCCACGACCACCCAGATGGAATCATAGCCGGCCCGGGTACGAGGTAGGCCAACTATAAAATCCATCCCGATCTCATCCCACTTCCACTGAGGAATCTGCAATGGCTGCAACAATCCGGCGGGCCTTTGATGCTCTGCTTTGGTTCTTTGACAGCTATCACAGATGGCGACATATTCTGCGATTTCTCTTTTCATGCCATACCACCAAAACCTCCTTTTTAAATCCTGATACATCTTTTCACTTCCCGGGTGTATGGAGTAGGCTGTCTCATGAGCTTCCTTTAGGATCAGCTCCCGAATAGGTTTGAGGTCGGGGACACACAATCGGTCCTTGAACCATATTACCCCCTCTTCATCCTCTCGAAAGTCTTTGCCTCCTCCTTCTAAGATTAGCTGCCGGATCTTGTTGATGCTTTCATCATCCTTCTGCCCTTCTTTGATTTCCCGCTCTAGGGTGGGCTCTAATTCCACTGTTACTCCTTGCGTACTATTCAGGAAACCGAGACTCAGTCTGTCGAACTCCTTGGCTAACTCATATGGCATTGGGTACGTGGCCATCATATTGACTTGACTCTTTCTGCTCAGAGCATCTGCAACCACATTGGCTTTGCCCGGATGGTAATGTATTTCCAACTCATAATCTTTGATCAATTCCAACCATCTTCGCTGTCTCATGTTTAACTCTGACTAGGTGAATATGTACTTCAGACTTTTATGATCTGTGTAGATGTCGCACTTCTGCCCATACAGGTAATGTCTCCAGGTCTTCAAAGCATGAACTACTGCTGCCAACTCCAGGTCATGTGTGGGATAGTTTTTCTCATGAATCTTCAGCTGTCGAGATGAATATGCTACCACTCTTCCTTCTTGCATTAGCACACATCCCAATCCGGTGTAAGAAGCATCGCAATACACTGAGAATGGCTTGTGAACATCAGGCAGGACTAACACCGGAGCTGTAGTCAATCTATTTTTCAGTTCTTCAAATGCTTCCTGACACTTTTGGGTCCACTTGAACTCAACTTTCTTCGCTAGCAACGCTGTCATTGGTCTAGCGATCTTTGAGAAGCCTTCAATAAAACGCCTGTAATACCCAGCCATTCCAATGAAGCTCTTGATCCCACGAACATCCTTTGGTGCTTTCCAGTTTAGGATATCTGCTACTTTCTTTGGATCCACTGCCAACCCATCTTGATTTATGATGTGACCCAGAAACAGGACTTCATGAATCCAGAACTCGCATTTGCCCAGCTTGGCATACAACTGATGCTCTCGAAGTCTTTGCAATACCATCTTCAAATGCTCTACATGATCTTCCTCACTTTGAGAGTATATGAGAATATCATCGATGAACACTACCACAAACTTGTCCAGATAATCCATGAACACACTGTTCATCAGGTACATAAAGAAGGCTGGCGCATTTGTCAAACCAATGGACATAACTGTGAATTCATATAACCCGTACTTGGTGATGAATGCCGTCTTTGGTATGTCCGAGGGTCGGATTCTGAGTTGATGGTAACCTGATCTCAGATCTATCTTCGAGAATACGCTGGCACCTCTGAGCTGGTCGAACAAATCTTCTATCCTTGGCAGGGGGTACTTGTTTTTGACAGTGACTTCATTCAAGGCTCTGTAGTCTATGCACATCCTTTTGGTACCATCTTTCTTCTCTACAAACAACACCGGAGCGGCCCAAGGCGAGGTACTTGGTCTGATGTAACCCTTCTCCAACATCTCATCTATCTACTTCTTGAGTTCCACCAATTCTGGTCCAGACACTCGGTAGGCTCTTTTGGAAATGGGGGCGGTACCAGGGATAAGCTCTATGGCAAATTCAACTTTTCTCTCGGGTGGCATGCCCGTTAGCTCCTCGGGAAATACGTCCGGAAAGTCCGACACAACCTTGATAGCCTTGAGCGGGTTGGGCTCCTTACTATCAACTGAAATCTGGTGACAGACACCCTCCGCTGATTTAGGCATCCTTAGCTCGGCCACTACCTCTTCTCCTGACGGGGACTTTAATGTTACGGTCCTCTTGTCACAACTAACATTTGCTTCATACTTCATTAACCAATTCATCCCTAGAATGACATCTATCCCAGGGGTGTCTATTTGTCGGCGTTCCGAGACCGGGGGGTCCCCGAGCCGACGAGTGAGAGTGCCGCGTGCCCCAGCCCAGATGGGTCGAGCGCGTGGGCGAGCGCGAAGGGGGGAACAGAGAGAGAGGTCGGTGGCCGGAGCCGGGTCGTGAGGGAGTCGGAGAATTCCCGCGGCCTTCGTGTTCGTCCCGCGCCCAGGTCGGGTGCGCTTGCAGTAGGGGGTTACAAGCGTCCGCGCGAGGTGAGGGGAAGCGAGCGGCCCCGAGAGAGCGCCTGCCCCTGCCCTTCGTCCCCGCGAGGCCAACCTTCTCTAAGAAGGCCCTGGTCCTTCCTTTTATAGTCGTAAGGAGAGGATCCAGGTGTACAAGATGGGGGTGTAGCAAGGTGCTACGTGTCTAGCGAGAGAGAGCTAGCGTCCTATGTACATGCCAAGGTGGCAGCCGGAGAGATCTTGGCACCCTGTTGGTATGGCGTCGTGGCTGTTGGAGGAGTAACGGAGCCGGACGGAGGGACAGCTGTCGGGGTGGCTGGACCCTTGCTGACGTCCTCCTGCTTTCGTAAGGGAGCTGAGAGCCGCCGTCGTCATGGTCTAGCGGGGCGCCATCATTTGCCTATCTGGCGTAGCTGGCCAGATGGGACACCGGTCTTGTTCTCTGCGACCCAAGTCGGCTCAGGGTAGGGTGATGATGACGCTTCCTGTTGACGTGGCGGTCTCGTGTCCTAGGTCGGGCGTCGTGGAGGCTCCTCCGAAGCCGAGGTCGAGTCCGTCCTGCAAGACAGAGGCAGAGTCCGAGCCCGGGGTCGGGCGAGGCGGAGATCGTTCGGTAGAGGCCGAGGCGGAGTCCGAGCCCTGGGTCGGGCGAGGCGGAGTTCGTCGTCTTCCGGGGCCTTAGCCCGAGTCCGAGCCCTGGGGTCGGGCGGAGCGGAGTTCGCCGTCTTCCGGGGCCTTAGCCCGAGTCCGAGCCCTTGGGCGGAGCGGAGTTCGCCGTCTTCCGGGGCCTTAGCCCGAGTCCGAGCCCTTGGGCGGAGCGGAGTTCGCCGTCTTCCGGGGCCTTAGCCCGAGTCCGAGCCCTTGGGCGGAGCGGAGTTCGCCGTCTTCCGGGGCCTTAGCCCGAGTCTGAGCCCTTGGGCGGAGCGGAGTTCGCCGTCTTCCGGGGCCTTAGCCCGAGTCCGAGCCCTTGGGCGGAGCCTCCTATGGTACCTCTGGCGAAGTCTGGTCACCCGTCGGTCTTACCTTTTGCGTTAAACGCCCCGGTGACTGGGTCGGTTGGCGCGGTGATTTAGTCAGGGTTTCTTCTTATCGAAGGCGGGGCCTAGGGCGAGCCGGAGATGCGTCTGCCGTGAAAGAGGAGGCCTCAGGCGAGACGGAGTCATCTTAGGGTCGGCTGCCCTCGCCCGAGGCTAGGCTCGGGCGTGGCGTGGTCAAGTCACTCGTATGGACTGATCCCTGACTTAATCAAACCCATCAGGCCTCTGCAGCTTTATGCTGATGGGGGTTACTAGCTGAGAATTAGGCGTCTTGAGGGTACCCCTAATTATGGTCCCCGACAGTAGCCCCGAGCCTCGAAGAGAGTGTTAACACTCGCTTGGAGGCTTGCGTCGCACTTTTTTGCAAGGGGACCAGCCTTTCTCAGTGGTACTTTGTTCCGGTGGGTGCGCGCGAGCGCACCCGCCGGGTGTAGCCCCCGAGGCCTCGGAGGAGTGGTTTCACTCCTTCGAGGTCTTAATGCCTTGCGTAATGCCTCGGCTGGTCTGGCGGTTCCCTCATGCGAGCAGGGCGTAACCCAGGTGCACTGTCGGGGCCCAAGTTCTCGGGATGGTATGTTGACGCTGTCAACGGTTCGGCCGGAGCCGGGTTTGCGAGAGCAGCCCCCGAGCCTTCGCACGGAGCGAGAGGACGATCAGGGACAGACTCGACTTTTTATATACGCCCCTACGTCGCCTTTCCGCAAGGAGGAGGGGGGGAGTGTGCCATGTTACCCTCGATGGGCACCGAACATGGTGTCTCCGGTGAGCTGCAATCGGGTAATCCGAGTGGACGTCCGTGCCCCGTTCGTTAGGGGTCGGCTAGGGGCCCGGAGGCACGCCCAAAAGTACCTGCGGGTGATCTGCCGGACCCGGTCCCCTAGCGACGGGGTCCAAGGGCTCGTTGCCTCCCTCCGATGGGATTCCGTTACAGAGTCGTTCCCGCTGGTCTCGGAAATGTCCTAGGGTACCTCGGGAGCGCAGCCCGAGCCTTGGTTATGTATCGAACGTACCCCTGGTCATCCCTCGCTCGGCGTCTGAGGCGACTGTGAACCCTTCGACAGGCCAGCCTTCGAACCCCTGATCAGTAGGGGGCACGGAGCCCGAATAGCCTGAGGCGGTCGTGAGTCCTTTCGGGGGCCGACCTTCGAACACTGACCAGTAGTGGGTGTCGGGCCCACGCGAT
Source organism: Zea luxurians (assembly GCA_029449295.1). Taxonomy (NCBI): domain Eukaryota; kingdom Viridiplantae; phylum Streptophyta; class Magnoliopsida; order Poales; family Poaceae; genus Zea; species Zea luxurians. The sequence goes on from JAOPSE010000010.1 coordinate 102,107,589, forward strand.
CTGAGGCGGCTGTTGAACCCCTCGGGGGGCCAGCCTTCGAACCCCTGATCAGTAGGGAGGCTCGGAGCCTAGTTCCTTCACGGGGAAGGATCCCTTTGGGGGTATCCCCCTTCTCGGTCCCTGTTGCAAGAGATAGAGAAAGAAGGAAAAGGGAAAAAGGATTCGAAATTGAACGTCGGGGCGTACCTTTTTCGGCGTGGTCGTTTTGGCGAAGGCGAAACGTCACCAGCCGCTCCCGCCCGTAGCGCTGTCCGCCGAGCCGCGGAGTTAATGCGCCGGGGTGAGTAGTTGGCGAGGTTGCCGTTGCGCGTGCGCGGGCCGTCCGAGGTACGGGTTACGGGCGCGTCGTCTTCACGCCGTGAGAGGGGGCTCTCTTGCTGCCTCCGGATGGGACATGAGCTTGGCAAACGGCGTGACCGCTGCTCTCGCGCGCCTGCCACCGTCATTACTGCCGACCCATTTTTGACCGCTTTTGACCGCTGCGCCAGGCTGGCGCTGCCGGGTCGCGGGCTGGGTCGCCTTGAATCGCGGTATCGGTTCCGCAATCGAGGAGGTGCGGTGGGGGAGCGAGAGGCACAGCGGTTCGCATGCAGCGCCCGGCGCGCCAGTTGCACGACGCGTGGGCTTGAGCCGTCGCGCTGGCCTGTCAGGAGTCGGAGAGGCGCGTCCATTTGGCGCGGTTGCATGCCGCCTGCATGGCCGCTTGCCCCCTTTGCCCGCTGGTCTGGGCAAAAGTGGAGGGTTACTTGTAACCGCTGGGTGGTTGCGTGCGTCGTGCGCGGCGGTTCGGCTTTCTCTGCTTGGAGCCGGTCTGCATGACAGGCGGGCCCCAGCCCCCGTGCCGCAGGGGAGGACTTTGGAGGCGTGTCGGAGAAGATTCGGCCCGTGACGGTTGAGGGCGCAAGCAGGGGGAGTTGCCTTTAAAAGGAGGGCGACCCTCTTCGTAAGGTGACCATGTCTCCTACCTCCCCTATGCAGTGTGTCCCTCCATCTTCCGAGCCCCCGGATGGGGGGAAACCGCCGTCTTTTCGCTCCATCGCCGGAGGAACGCAACTCCGTGGGAGTTGGTACCTTTCAGCCATCGTTCGGCTTCAAGGATTTTCATCATGCAGCCCGGCTGCACCCCTCCACCGGCGGTCACCCAAGAGGGCGACCTCCGGCTTGATGGTGGGGGAAAGCGAGCCGAGCTGCGGTCTCTGCCCCCCCCTCAGCCTCAAGGATTTTCATCACCGGGCCAAGAGGGAGGACGAGGCGAGTCAGGGAGCTGTCTCCGTGTGGGTCGGTTGCCCTCTTCTTCCCCGTGTTCCTGGGGGGAGAACGGCATCCTCCAGCTTCACGGAGACTTCCTCCAGCCATGTCGGAAGTGGCGGGTCCCGAGGCGTCGGCGGACGAGAGTGGCTTCTCTACTGATGAGATTGCCAACTCCGTCAGTAGCCCTGGGTCTCCGTCCCCCGGCCTGAATGGCTGGCTCTCGTCCTCGGGGGGTGAGAGTCTTTCCGCTGCCCCGCAGGCCCGCCCCTATCGAGTGGGGTTGTTCGTACCTGCGGGGTGGGGGAACCGGAGTTCCGTTTGTAATGGCACTTTGAGTGCCGGGTTTTTTGTTCATTTTGGCTTTCGGGGCCTGAACATGTATGTAACTCCGGCACAGAGCCGTGTTTTTTCCTCATTCCCGAGCGCTAAGGCTCGTCCGCTGATTGTCTGAACCGCTTCACCAAGCGTGAGTTGCCCCGTGTCAAGGTGACGAGTGAGGTATCCGTATCCCGGAGGCGTAGGAATCCCTCGGCTCGGTCGGACCTGTTGTCCGAGGCTCCTCTAGCTTAGTTAAAGAGACCCCTCGGCCGCTCTTCGACGAGCCGAGGCCAGGGGTAGCGATATCAGCATGAGCAGAGGCGTTGTCGGCTCGGAAATGAAACCTGGTTGGCCGGAGCCTAGCCAGGTTGTTTGTTGGCAGGATCGACGTCGGAGCTGTTCAGCCGAGGCTTCGAACCGAGCTGGCGCCCTCGGAAGGTGGTCGGCCGAGGCCCCGGAGGTGGCCGGCCGAGCCGTCCGCTCGGGCCGGGTTCTCGGAGAAGTCCCTGGCAGAGATTGCACGAGCGTGGTGATGACGTCGCCCTTCGGAGCGGAGGCCCTCGGACCGCGTCGCCGTCCGAGGCTAGGTCGGGCCTCGCCGAAGGTGCTGTCGATGCCGAGGGTGTCGTCGCCCTCTTCCAGCGTCAAGATCCGAGCCTGCAGGGTCAAATCGCCTTGTAGCGTGGGCCTTGCGCGGCCGTTGAGGCCAGAACACGTACCCTTGTTGCGTTATAAAGCTGCGTCTCTTTTCCTCTCGTTTCGAGTATCTGGACTTTTTGTCGGTAGCAGGGATGTTAGTGCGAGCAAGAGTTGCTTCTCGCGGAAGGTGATGAGTGAGGTATCCGTATCCCGGAGGCGTGGGAGTCCCTCGGCTCGGTCGGCCTTGCCGCTTACGCGTACTTTTACCCGCCCATGAAGCCCTGTCACCGACTTGGTCGAGAAGGCTCGAAGAATCGCTTCGACAGAAGAGCTCCCGTACGTAAAGACTCGTTCGATCCGCGGATTCGCCTTATCCGAGCGCGAGTTACTTATCGCAGAAGGTGATGAGTGAGGTATCCGTATCCCGGAGGCGTAGGAGTCCCTCGGCTCGGTCAGCCTTGACTGCTTACGTGTACCCCGTCGTTTCCAGGACCCGCTTTTCGAAGTAGTCAAAAAGCACGAAAGATGTTCTGGTGAAAGAGATTTTCTTTTCGAGGAAAATTTTGACGCAGAGGGGGTTTCCCCCCTTTTAGCCCCCGAGGGAGGGTCGGGCTCTGCCGAGGCGAGGCTGACCCTTCCTTGTTGACTAAACTTTTGCGTGGGTGCAAGGTATATAAACAACTTGGAAACATCTTAAGGGTAGAAGCGACGTAGCTGTTGGATGTTCCAAGCGTTGCCGTAGACCTCGCCCTGACTGTTGGCCAGCTTGTACGTTCTGGGCTTCAGTACTTTAGCGATGATGAACGGCCCCTCCCAGGGGGGCGTGAGCTTGTGCCTCCCTCGGGCGTCTTGCCGCAGCCGAAGCACCAGATCGCCCACCTGGAGATCTCGGGGTCGGACCCCTCGGGCGTGGTAGCGTCGCAGGGACTGTTGATACCGCGCCGAGTGTAGTAAGGCCCTGTCCCGAGCCTCGTCCAGCTGGTCCAGCGAGTCTTCTCGGCTAGCTTGGTTGCTTTCTTCGTTGTAGGCCCTCGTCCTCGGGGAGCCGTATTCCAGGTCCGTGGGCAGGATCGCCTCGGCTCCATAGACCAGGAAGAACGGCGTGAAACCTGTGGCTCGGCTTGGCGTCGTCCTCAGGCTCCAGACCACCGAGGGGAGTTCCTTCATCCACCGCTTGCCGAACTTGTTGAGACTGTTGTAAATCCGAGGCTTGAGCCCTTGTAGGATCATGCCGTTGGCACGTTCCACTTGCCCATTCGTCATGGGGTGAGCTACGGCGGCCCAGTCTACCCGGATGTTGTGATCATTGCAAAAATCCAAGAATTTTTTGCCGGTGAACTGGGTGCCATTGTCGGTGATGATGGAGTTCGGGACCCCGAAGCGATGGATGATATTGGTGAAGAACGCCACCGCCTGCTCGGACCTGATGCTGTTCAGGGGTCGGACCTCGATCCACTTGGAGAATTTGTCGATGGCGACCAGCAGGTGCGTGTAGCCCCCGGGCGCCTTCTGCAGAGGGCCAACGAGGTCCAGACCCCACACAGCGAAGGGCCAGGTGATGGGTATCGTCTGCAGAGCCTGAGCGGGCAGGTGGGTCTGCTTCGCATAGAATTGGCACCCTTCGCAGGCGCGGACAATTCTAGTGGCGTCAGTCACCGCCGTTGGCCAGTAGAAGCCTTGGCGGAAAGCGTTCCCGACGAGGGTTCGAGGTGCTGCATGATGACCGCAAGCCCCCGAGTGTATTTCCTGCAGGAGTTCCTGACCCTCGGCGATGGAGATGCATCGCTGGAGGATGCCCGAGGGGCTGCGGTGGTAGAGCTCCTTCTCATCGCCCAGCAAGACGAACGATTTGGCGCGTCGCGCCATCCGCCGAGCCTCGGCTCGGTCGAGGGGCAGTTCCCCTTGGCGGAGATATTGCAGGTACGGGGTCCGCCAATCTTGATCTGGCACGACCCCGTTCTGCTCCTCCTCGATGCGCAGTGCCTCGCCCTCGGGCTCCGAGGGTTCCTCGGGGTGAGCCGAGGATGGCTCGGGCTGGACCGAGGTCACCTCGGACGAGGCCGAGGGTGCTTCGGGCTCGGGCACGTCATCTATCTTGACGGAGGGTTGGTGCAGATCCCGGGAGAAGACGTCCGGGGGAACCGTCGTTCGCCCCGAGGCTATCTTCGCCAGCTCGTCCGCAGTCTCGTTGTAGCGCCGGGCGATGTGGTTAAGCTCGAGCCCGTAGAACTTGTCTTCCAGGCGTCGAACCTCCTCACAGTAGGCCTCCATCTTTGGGTCGCGGCAGAGGGAGTTCTTCATGACTTGGTCGATGACGAGCTGCGAGTCGCCGCGCGCATCGAGGCGTTGGACCCCTAGCTCGATGGCGATTCGCAATCCGTTGATCAGAGCCTCGTACTCAGCCACATTGTTGGACGCCGGGAAATGGAGGCGAAGCACGTAGCGCAGGTGTTTCCCGAGGGGCGAGACGAAAAGCAGGCCCGCGCCAGCTCCCGTCTTCATCAGCGACCCGTCGAAAAACATGGTCCAGAGCTCTGGTTGGATTGGAGCCGTTGGTAACTGGGTATCGACCCATTCGGCTACGAAATCCGCCAGTACCTGGGACTTGATGGCCTTCCGAGGGGCAAACGAGATTGCCTCGCCCATGATTTCCACCGCCCACTTCGCGATCCGTCCTGAGGCTTCTCGGCACTGGATGATCTCCCCCAGGGGGAAGGATGACACCACAGTCACCGGATGGGACTCGAAGTAATGTCGCAGCTTTCGCCTCGTCAGGATCACTGCATATAGCAGCTTCTGGACTTGTGGGTAGCGGATCTTGGTTTCGGACAGCACTTCGCTGACGAAGTAGACTGGCCTCTGAATGGGCAAAGCATGCCCCTCTTCCTGCCTTTCGACTACGATCGCGGCGCTGACCACCTGAGTGGTTGCGGCGACGTAGACCAGGAGGGTTTCTCCATCAGCTGGGGGTACCAAGATGGGCGCCTGGGTGAGGAGCGCCTTCAGGTTCCCGAGGGCTTCCTCGGCCTCGGGAGTCCAAGTGAAGCACTCGGCCTTCCTTAAGAGGCGGTACAGGGGCAGGCCTCTTTCGCCGAGGCGCGAGATGAAACGGCTCAAGGCCGCGAGGCATCCCATGACCCTCTGTACGCCTTTTAAGTCCTTGATGGGCCCCATGTTTGTGATCGCTGCGATCTTCTCCGGGTTGGCTTCGATGCCCCGCTCGGAGACGATGAACCCCAAGAGCATGCCTCGGGGCACCCCGAAGACGCACTTCTCGGGATTGAGCTTGACGCCCTTCGCCTTGAGACACCGGAATGTCAGTTCGAGGTCGGAGAGAAGGTCAGAGGCTTTCCTCGTCTTGACTACGATGTCATCGACGTAGGCCTCGACCGTGCGACCAATGTGTTCGCCGAACACATGGTTCATGCACCGCTGGTACGTTGCACCCGCGTTTCTCAACCCGAACGGCATTGTGACATAACAGTACATGCCGAAGGGCGTGATGAAAGAAGTCGCGAGCTGGTCGGACTCTTTCATCTTGATTTGATGATACCCTGAGTAGGCATCGAGGAAAGACAGGGTTTCGCACCCTGCAGTGGAGTCCACAATTTGGTCGATGCGAGGTAGTGGGTAGGGGACCTTCGGACATGCTTTGTTGAGACCAGTGTAGTCTACACACATCCGCCACTTCCCCCCTTTTTTCCTCACAAGTACAGGGTTGGCAAGCCATTCGGGATGGAATACCTCTTTAATGAACCCTGCTGCCATCAGCTTGTGGACCTCCTTGCCTATCACCCTGCGCCTTTCCTCGTCGAATCGGTGCAGAGGCTGTCTGACCGGCCGGGCTCCGGCCCGAATATCCAGCGAGTGCTCGGCGACATCCCTCGGTATGCCAGGCATGTCCGAGGGACTCCACGCAAAAACGTCGGCGTTTGCGCGGAGAAAGTCGACGAGCACTGCTTCCTATTTGGGGTCGAGCCCGGAACCGATCTGGATCTGCTTGGAGGTGTCGCCACTGGGGTCGAGAGGGACGGCCTTAACCGCCTCCGCTGGCTCGAAGTTGCCGGCATGCCGCTTCACGTCCGGCACCTCTCGGGAGAGGCTTCCCAGGTCGGCAATGAGGGCCTCGGACTCGGCGAGGGCCTCGGCGTACTCCACGCACTCCACATCGCATTCGAATGCGTGTTTGTACGTGGGGCCGACGGTGATGACCCCGTTGGGGCCCGGCATCTTGAGCTTCAGGTAAGTGTAGTTGGGGATGGCCATGAACTTCGCGTAGCATGGCCTCCCCAACACTGCGTGGTAGGTTCCTCGGAACCCGACCACCTCGAACGTCAAAGTCTCCCTTCGGAAGTTGGAGGGTGTTCCGAAGCAGACAGGGAGGTCGAGCTGTCCGAGGGGCTGGACGCGCTTCCTGGGAATGATCCCGTGGAAGGGCGCAGCGCCTGCTCGGACGGATGACAGGTCGACGCGCAGGAGCCTGAGGGTCTTGGCGTAGATGATGTTGAGGCAGCTGCCTCCATCCATCAGGACCTTGGTGAGCCTGACGTCGCCGATGACGGGGTCGACGACGAGCGGGTACTTCCCCGGGCTCGGCACGTGGTCGGGGTGGTCGTCCCGGTCGAAGGTGATGGGCTTGTCGGACCAGTCTAGGTAGACTGGCGCCGCCACCTTCACCGAGCAGACCTCCCGACGCTCTTGCTTACGATGCCGAGCCGAGGCGTTTGCCGCATGCCCTCCGTAGATCATGAAGCAATCGCGGACCTCTGGGAACTCTCCTGCTTGGCGATCCTCCCTTTTGTCGTCATCGTGAGCCCTGCCACCCTCTGCGGGTGGCCCGGCCCTGTGGAAGTGGCGCCGAAGCATGACGCACTCTTCGAGGGTATGCTTGACGGGCCCCTGATGGTAGGGGCACGTCTCCTTGAGTGCCTTGTCGAAGAGGTTAGCACCTCCGGGGGGCTTCCGAGGGTTCTTGTGCTCGGCGGCGGCGACAAGGTCTGCATCGGGAACGTCGCGTTTCGCTTGCGACTTCCTCCTGCCTTTCTTCTTGGCGCCGCGCGGAGTAGACACCTCGGGAGCATCTTCCGACGGGCGGCCCTGGGGCTGCTTGTCCTTTCGGAAGATGGCCTCTACCGCCTCCTGGCCGGAGGCGAACTTGGTGGCGATGTCCATCAGCTCGCTCGCCCTGGTGGGGGTCTTGCGACCCAGCTTGCTCACCAGGTCGCGGCAGGTGGTGCCGGCGAGGAACGCGCCGATGACATCGGAGTCGGTGATGTTGGGCAGCTCGGTGCGCTGCTTCGAGAACCGCCGGATGTAGTCTCGGAGAGACTCTCCCGGCAGTTGCCGACAGCTTCGGAGGTCCCAGGAATTCCCGGGGCGCACGTACGTGCCCTGGAAGTTCCCGGCGAAAGCCCGGACCAAATCTTCCCAGTTGGAAATCTGCCCCGGAGGCAGGTGCTCCAACCAGGCACGAGCGGTGTCGGAGAGAAACAGGGGGAGGTTTCGGATGATGAGGTTGTCATCGTCCGTCCCACCCAGTTGACAGGCCAGGCGGTAGTCCGCAAGCCACAATTCCGGTCTCGTCTCCCCCGAGTACTTCGTGATAGTAGTCGGGGGTCGGAATCGGGGCGGAAACGGCGCCCGCCGAATGGCTCGGCTAAAGACCTGCGGACCGGGTGGTTCGGGCGAGGGACTCCGATCCTCCCCGCTGTCGTAGCGTCCCCCACGCCTGGGGTGGTAGCCTCGGCGCACCCTTTCGTCGAGGCGTGCCCGACGGTCACGATGAGGGTGCTCGTCGCCGAGGTGGCCCGGGGCCGCAGGCGCGGTGTTGCGCGTGCGCCCGGTGAAGACCGAGGCTTCCCGCGTGAGTCGGGAAGTCGCGGCACGAGGTTCCGAGGGGTATCCCTGCCTTCGGGAGGCAGAGCTCTCGGCCCGCCGGGCCGCAGCGCCTTCCAGGAGATGCTTAAGTTCTCCCTGGATTCGCCGACCCTCGGTGGTTGATGACTCCGGCATCGAGCGGAGGAGCATCGCTGCAGCGGCCAGGTCCTGACCGGTTCCGCCAGATGCGGGTGGCGGTCTGTCCCTGGCATCGTTGGCGATGCGGTGCTGGAGACCTTGGGGCAGGTGACGTATTCCTCCGGCCGGGGGCTGGCTCGCCCACACCTGCCCGATGTTCTGGCGGATTGCCCCGAGCGCTCCTGCTCCCTCATCGAGCCCGGCCTGCGCCCCGCGGACTTGCTCGAGCTGTGGGTCGTGACCCCCCGCCGGAACGGGGACCACAGCTAGCTCCCGCGGGATGTCGGCGCGAGGCGCTGGCCTAGGGGGATCACCATCCTCCGGCGTGCCGAGACAGCCGCCTCCGGAGGGATCCCCTAACTCGATGTGGAAACATTCGCGACTCGGGCCGCAGTCCTTGTCGCCAAGGCTGCGGCTGCCGTCGGAATCAGTCGGAGAGGCAGTAGTCACATGCGGTCATGAAGTCCCGCATGGCACTAGGATTGCCAGATCCGGAGAAATCCCAGCAGATGCTGGGGTCGTCATCTTCCTCGGACCCAGAGGGTCCGTAGGTCGAGACACCCGTCAATCGGTCCCAAGGCGACCGCACACGAAACCCCAGAGAGGTTGCACTCGCCTCAATGTGAGCGCCCGCCAAAGCGAGATCGCCAGGCGGGCTGAGGCCGAGTCGAAATGACGAAAGACGGGTAGCAGTCGGTACCTTTTTGTCGACGAGGGGCGATGAAGTCAAGTCGGGGGCTGACCGCGCCGTCGTCTTGGGTACGAGGGCGACGTCCTGCAGGCCCTCCGTGAGCGTGCTGGCGTCGTCCACTTGCTCGGAGTCGACGTGTTGCGGGGGGATGGCGCTCGCGTTTGCCTTGAACGCGAGGGCGACGCTTGGCGTGTCCTCCGTTGAGGCGCCGGGGATGTCGATTTGCTCGACAGCCGTCGGAGCGCGATCTCCCGCTCGGCCCCGGTTGCCCCGCCTCCTCCTCCTCCGACGGCGAGGGAGAGGATGGGGCGAGCTCGAAAGTTGTCCTTCCCCCACGCGGGAAAGACGTCGTTGATTCCGCCGCCGGCGGGCGGGCTGTCCGCCACCATTGTCGCTGCCGCGCGGCGGTGGAAGGAGTACCATGTCGTAGTTGCCGTCGAGAGACATGAACTCGAGGTTCCCGAAACGGAGCACCGTCCCGGGTTGAAGAGGTCGTTGGAGACTGCCCATCTGGAGCTTGACGGGAAATCAAACGTCAACACGCAGCGTGCCCCTACCTGGCGCGCCAACTGTCGGCGTTCCGAGACCGGGGGGTCCCCGAGCCGACGAGTGAGAGTGCCGCGTGCCCCAGCCCAGATGGGTCGAGCGCGTGGGCGAGCGCGAAGGGGGGAACAGAGAGAGAGGTCAGTGGCCGGAGCCGGGTCGTGAGGGAGTCGGAGAATTCCCGCGGCCTTCGTGTTCGTCCCGCGCCTAGGTCGGGTGCGCTTGCAGTAGGGGGTTACAAGCGTCCGCGCGAGGTGAGGGGAAGCGAGCGGCCCCGAGAGAGCGCCTGCCCCTGCCCTTCGTCCCCGCGAGGCCAACCTTCTCTAAGAAGGCCCTGGTCCTTCCTTTTATAGTCGTAAGGAGAGGATCCAGGTGTACAAGATGGGGGTGTAGCAAGGTGCTACGTGTCTAGCGAGAGAGAGCTAGCGTCCTATGTACATGCCAAGGTGGCAGCCGGAGAGATCTTGGCACCCTGTTGGTATGGCGTCGTGGCTGTTGGAGGAGTAACGGAGCCGGACGGAGGGACAGCTGTCAGGGTGGCTGGACCCTTGCTGACGTCCTCCTGCTTTCGTAAGGGAGCTGAGAGCCGCCGTCGTCATGGTCTAGCGGGGCGCCATCATTTGCCTATCTGGCGTAGCTGGCCAGATGGGACACCGGTCTTGTTCTCTGCGACCCAAGTCGGCTCAGGGTAGGGTGATGATGACACTTCCTGTTGACGTGGCGGTCTCGTGTCCTAGGTCGGGCGTCGTGGAGGCTCCTCCGAAGCCGAGGTCGAGTCCGTCCTGCAAGACAGAGGCAGAGTCCGAGCCCGGGGTCGGGCGAGGCGGAGATCGTTCGGCAGAGGCCGAGGCGGAGTCCGAGCCCTGGGTCGGGCGAGGCGGAGTTCGTCGTCTTCCGGGGCCTTAGCCCGAGTCCGAGCCCTGGGGTCGGGCGGAGCGGAGTTCGCCGTCTTCCGGGGCCTTAGCCCGAGTCCGAGCCCTTGGGCGGAGCGGAGTTCGCCGTCTTCCGGGGCCTTAGCCCGAGTCCGAGCCCTTGGGCGGAGCGGAGTTCGCCGTCTTCCGGGGCCTTAGCCCGAGTCCGAGCCCTTGGGCGGAGCGGAGTTCGCCGTCTTCCGGGGCCTTAGCCCGAGTCCGAGCCCTTGGGCGGAGCGGAGTTCGCCGTCTTCCGGGGCCTTAGCCCGAGTCCGAGCCCTTGGGCGGAGCCTCCTATGGTACCTCTGGCGAAGTCTGGTCGCCCGTCGGTCTTACCTTTTGCGTTAAACGCCCCGGTGACTGGGTCGATTGGCGCGGTGATTTAGTCAGGGTTTCTTCTTATCGAAGGCGGGGCCTAGGGCGAGCCGGAGATGCGTCTGCCGTGAAAGAGGAGGCCTCAGGCGAGACGGAGTCATCTTAGGGTCGGCTGCCCTCGCCCGAGGCTAGGCTCGGGCGTGGCGTGGTCAAGTCACTCGTATGGACTGATCCCTGACTTAATCAAACCCATCAGGCCTCTGCAGCTTTATGCTGATGGGGGTTACCAGCTGAGAATTAGGCGTCTTGAGGGTACCCCTAATTATGGTCCCCGACACTATTACTATTAAGTCACTGGGGAATCCTATCCCCCTTATTTCCACCCTTATATTTGAGCATATTTTATCTGTTTGCACCTTGCCACCAACCGAATTAATCCTCATGGGCGGCATCATTGCCTCTACTGAGATGTTATGCAATTCTACCCAGGTTGCAGTGACAAATGAATGAGTTGCACCAGTATCAAATAGCACTTTCGTGGGATGAGATTCGACTGAGAACATACCTACTGCCACATCTGGTGCATCCTGGATCGCTTCGGCCTCCAAGTGGTTCACCTTTCCACGGTTGTACGCTTGGTTACGATTGCCTGCTGCCGGCTGCAGCACACCTTGCCTTGTTGGAGCATTGGGGTTGGTCTGCTGCTGCGCCATCTTCTTCGGGCACTGCATCGCCCAGTGGCCTTGTTCTCCACAGTGGAAACATCATCTGCCTCCTCCTTGTGCTGGGGCTGCTTGGTTGTTCTGATTTGCTGCTGGGGCAGGAAGGCGAGGTGCCTGGTTGTTCTGCTTCTGATACTGATTCCCTCCTTGCTGGCTGTTCTGACGATACTGCTGCTGTTGTGGGAATTGCCTCTGAAACTGCTGCTGATGCGGACGCTGATTCTGATTCTGATATCCTTGCGGGTGACCAGGCCTGCCTTGCTGAGATGAACTGCCTGAGAAACGTGGACAGCTGATGCTTCCGGACTGGGGTCCACTCATCTTACGCTTCCGATCTTCCATATCCTTACGCTTCTTCTCAGTCATAACTGCCCTATCGATCAGGTGCTGGAAGGTGGGGAAGGTGTGATTCATCAGCTGGTAATGCAGGGGATCCACCAAACCCCTCATGAACCTGTACTGCCTTTTAGCATCAGTGTTGACATCCTCAAGTGCATACCGAGATAGTTGCAGAAACTTGTCTCTGTATTCACTAACAGACAGGGGTCCCTGCTTCAGAGCCAGAAACTCCTCCTTCTTCACGATCATCAGTCCCTCTGGCACATGGTACCTGCGGAAACTCTCGCTGAATTCTTCCCAAGTGATGGCTTCAGGGTCAGCATGGGTGGCGAGGTAGGACTCCCACCAGGACTGGGCTGCTCCCCTTAGCTGACGGGGACCATATAGAACCTTCTCCCTGTCGTTACATTGAGCGGTGCGTAGTTCTCTTTCCACTGCGCGCAGCCAGTCTTCTGCATCCATGGGGTCAGCAGAATGGGCGAAGGTAGGAGGGTGCCCTCTCATGAACTCACCACGCTTATCTCGTGGCATCTGGGGCATCTGCACTTGCAACTGGGGTTGGGGTTGCTGTTGAGCCTGCTGCATGGCTGCCAGAGTCTGCCCAATGGCCTGCACTGCCCGAGTCTGCATCAAGAACATCTGCTCCACTGACATCGGGGGTGGCGGGGGAGGCTGCCTCTGTTGTTCCTCCTGCTGGTCATGCTGCTCTTGCTGAGCACGCCTGTTGCATCGGCGCCTGTTGTCCGACATCTGTGGAAGACATTCATACATCAGCATTGATCTTACAACCCTCCAGCATAAGAAAAGAGAACCCAGAATTCTTCATGACACGGAGTGAACAAAGAGCTTCACTGATCCTCATTACGTTTCAACACAGCTTCTCAGATAAGAAGGAAAGTAGAAGTAAATGGCTTCCCAACTAAATAACTGACTTTATTAACATTATAGCTAGGCCAAACTGCAGGAGAAACCCACAGGTTGGCAACAGTCATTACAAAGATTCAAATCCAGCACAAGTTCATCATAACAAGCATGCAAGCAACTGATAAGCAAACTAAGCTAATTGGAAGCAACTGATAAGCAAACTAAACTAACTATCTAAGACTGAGACATCTGACTTAAGAATTATTACAAACTTCGACGCTAACGATCTAAGGATCCAGATCTATCCTGGTCTTACAGGCAGGGGAACCATAAGTGTGGTGACCACGTGGCGGCGAGCGGTAAGGGTGCTGAGTCCCAACAGGAGCGGGAGAACCACCCTCCTGGTGATGGCGCTCTGCCAGCTCAGCACGCAACTCCGCAATCTCCGTTCGAGCCCTGCTCAGCTCGTCCAGAGAGTGATCCAGCTCAGTGTTAAGCACTGCGACTAGGTTGACTGTGCTGCTCAACCTAGGGTTAGCCTCACCAACAGGGGAGACAACCACACTCTCTGTGCTGCCAGTAGGGCGGCGGGGGTAGTACCGAAGGTTAAGACCGTCGGCCACGCCACCGAACAAAGAACAGTACTGGGAGAGTGCACGTCGTGCTGCATCCTGCATAGCCGCCTCTGCAGTGTCCCTCTCGGAGATGGAATAGTGCTCCGAAAGGGCCTCCGCACCCCGGAGGTCATCCTCCGGACGGCGAACTAGGAAGGTAGCCTCCCAGCGGTCCGGGTACCTCCCGCGACTGTGCTGGTAGACTACACAACGATACTCGATCGACCAGGTGTGCCGGTCAAAAGCCTGGCGCAGCAAGGTGTCGAGCGCGTCGTGGAAGTGACAACTGCGAGAGGCGTCACGGGTGATGGGTCGGGCGACCCATCCTTCCGCCTCCTGCGGCTCAGAAGACTCTGTGCTGTGGTCTGAGTCATCGTCGTCGGGGTCTCCTCCAGGACCTCCTCCGGTAGCTCCTCCAACAGCCGAGGCGTCCCGCGGTGGTGCAGGGGGCGCCTCCAGCTGGGCAACAGAGGAACGGGGCCTCACGGACTCCACCTCTTGCTGGGATGGGGAGGAAGAGCCCTGCTGCTCTCTGTGCTGGCGCCGGCGTTCCTGCTCCTCACGCAGGCGGTGGTGCAGTCTCTCCAGGTGACTCGACTGACCGGACACGGTGCGGTGTAGAGGACGCTCCGCAAGTCGAGACGGCAGGAAAGGAATCACCGACTTACGTGCAGTGTGTCTAAGACGAGCCATCTACAAAAGACACCGTAAGCATAAGAGTAAGAGCAGAACTAATATGACAAGTGAATAAACCATAGACAGAATAAGATAAAAATTTTAACAAGGTATAATATAGTATATATATATATAGTAAAACATAGGGTTGGTCGAGGTGACCGACTTTTGAAGTAACATCAGAGGTCAAGGTGAGGGGGGAAGGTCAATAGTCCTTAGTACGACCAGTGCTACTCTAGGTCAGCGGTCCTACAGTCAGCACGGCTTTGATACCACTTATGTCACACCCGGTTTTGGAAGGCAAACCAAGTGCGAACTATGTACGTGCCAGGATCAGAACTCACGTACACAGCGATTACATAAATGAACATCAATGCACATTGCTCGAATAATAACTTAAGAGAGTATTAACTTATTACATCACAGAGTCATAATCATCCACATAGTCATCGTCTTAACAGGTAAATCAAAGTGCTAGCGAAACGCAGTAAAGATAAGGCCTTCACAGGCAGCTGACTGGGGGTTGCCGCCAACCCACACCTAGAATTCGTCGTAGTCTTGGAACTCCTAGAAGTCTCCTTCCACGGCTTCGCCTTCTCCTGAGCAGTGGTTACAATGCGGACAACCTGGTGTTTTGTGGTAAAGCAAGGATGAGTACACATCAACGTACTCAGCAAATGTCCCGTTTGGCTGAAGTGGACTAGCTTTATGTGGGGTTAGGCTCAAGCAGTTGCTTTTAGTTGGTCAGGTATTTATCATTAGTAGAAGCCAGATTTTAGCATTAACCAACCCATGAACCATTCCCTCATCGAGGAACAACATCATCATATTCGAACCAAAACCATAACATAATCCTTGTATCTCGAACCATCCGTATCTCTAATCAAAGAGGATCCCAAGGCTGCTCTTAACCGTGAGCACGGCTGATATATCAGTTTCATTACCCTCTGCAGAGGTCGCACACTTTACCCATGAGTCATGATTCCCTTTCTACCCGGGGAGAGCTAATCCCCATTGACCACTACCTAGGTGGTCCGGCAGGGTATCACTACGTAGCTGTTACAAAGATTCCCTAGAGATCGTAGCCGCCCGTTAGGTTTCTCCAGTTTGATAAACACAGTACTCCTCCCCGCAGGAGAGTGACTAACAAAAGCAAAACGAAAGAACCTCGGCACTCAGCCTCGGCAGAGCAAGCACTGTGCATGGACCCCATTGACGGCACAACGGCGAAGCAACTACACCTCTAGTTCCTCTAATTAATTAGCTAAGGGCATCCCATTTCACCCTCATGGTTGCACTGTTATCCCGGGTGGTCTCTCAACGAACAGGTCCTTACGGAGAGGTACTCAGGAAACAGCCTGAGCCCCCTAGAGTATCACAAGATCATCAATATCATCAGGATAACAGTATCGTAAATAGTCACATCATGTTCATTGATTAAGTTAAGGCAATAGCAGAATGCTAACCATAACAGCCCATAAGGTCATCAAGGATAAAGTAAAGTGTAAAGCTAGTCAATCCTTAGGTTTCAAGTAAGTAATGCGGGGTAGTAAGTTATAAATGAATAGGACATAATGGGTCAGAGGACACTTGCCTTCACCAAACTGTTGATCAGGAACTTCCTCTGCAACTACCTCGGGAAACACAGACTGCTCGTTGTCTATGCAAAGTAATCATTCACACTATGCACTTGGGAAAATATCAAACAAAAACAATATACAAAACATATGCAGCAGAGAGATCACAAGTTCATAATAGAAAAGGGATAGGCACTCTGGTATTCTCTAGGTCTAGGGTAGAGGACTATACAAAAGGATTCATTATCCACTACTCAGGTTTAAGTCAGTGGTGGGATTAAATCATCATCTGGTTTTAAGTTCCTAAACTTAGGTGTTTAAGTCTATAAACTTAAGTGCTCCAACTTTTATTAAAGTCTACCAACTTCTAATTATCTCAAATAAGGTTCCAATAACCTTAATCCTATCCTAATGATTAACCATCCATTGGGACATGGAAACAGCAGGGAAACATTGTTTAAATAGATAGACAAAAACATCATGAGCATTTTGCAATTTGAAGCACCTAATTTGGAGTTCATATGGCAAAGTTATGAATTTTACAAGTTTAGGGGTTAAAAATATACCCTAAGTACCTATTTTGAATTAAATAAAAGGTCCGAGGACCTAGCTATAAGAAACCAGGGACGGCGGGTTCAAATTCCAGAAAACAGGGGGGCTCTTTAAGAAAACGCGCGGGCGAAGGGGTATCGGACTCCTACGGCCGTTGGATCTCAGGCGGACGGCCAGGATTAGATCCTGCGGGCGGGCGCGCGAGCGCGCGGCGGCCTGGGTGGCTGACAGGCGGGACCGGCAGGCAGCGCGAGAGCGCGGGCGGGCTGACAGGCGGGACCGGCGGGCAGCGCGAGCGCGCGGGCGGGCTGACAGGCGGGACCCAAACGACAGGGAGACGGGGTGTGGGGAAAGCGGGCCTGGGCCGCTGGATCTCCGGCGGACGGCCAGGATCAGGTTTGGCCTAATTAAAACGGGACCGCCCGATCTGGGACAGACGGCGGGGATCGGGTGGCCGGCCTGGGCTTCTCCTACGGCTAGCTGGGGCGGCGGCGCTCGTCCCCGCGACAGAGGACTCACCGGAGACGAGGGGCGCGGGCGCTTGGCGGGTCTCTGGGGCGACCTGAGTGGCCGGGAAGGTTGGGAAGGGCACGGGGAATTCTTTGGTGGGGTCTGGGTCGGGGCAGGGGCACCGGAGGGGGGCGGTTCACGGTGGAGTGGTTCGGCGGCGGCATAAATCTACTCCGGTGAGGAATTAAACGCAGCAGAGAGCAAAACAAAGGTCAATAGGGGCGGGAGAGGTTCTTTACCTCAAGGCGGGCTCCGGGGACTCCTCGGTGGCGGCGATGACGCGACGGTGACCCGGGGCGACGGTGGCGGACCTCAGCGGCTGCACGGAGGACGGCGGGTGAGCGCGGGCAGAGAGAAATAGGGAGGGGGAGAGGGAATTGGGGCGCGTCCCGGGTTGCGGACGCCGGGGCGAAGCTCACCGTGGCAATGGACACGGCGGAGCTCCAACGGCGGCCTGGAAACGAGCTCGGGACGGCGGGGGTTTGTGGCGGCGGCGCTCTGGCGTGCGCGCAGCGAGGGGGAGGGTGAGAGAGGGGCCTGCAGGTGCGCAAATGAGGGAGGGGGAGAGGGCGAGTGGGGCTCTGGGCTCTAGTGGCCGAGGCGAGGTGGTGGCGAGCTCCACGCGCGACGTGAGCGCGGAGTCCGCGGCACGCGCGGCGGCGGTTACGCGGAGACGACGGGGCTGACAGCCCGGGCCCGCGAGCAGAGAGAGAGAGGAAAGCGGGCGCGGGCGCGGAGAACGGTTGCGCTGACGGGCGGGCCCGCCAGGGCAGAGAGAGCGGGGGAAGCGGGCGCGCGGAAGGCGGCCGCGCTGACGGGTGGGCCCGCCAGGGCAGAGAGAGGAGGGGGGGGGGGGGAGAGGCGCGCGCGCGATGGGCCGAGCTGGGCCGAAAGGCTGAGGGGGGCGGGGGGAGTGGGCTTCTTTTCCTTTTCTTTTTAATCTGGAATTGTTTTCCTTTTTCTTTTTATTTTCTCTATTTGATTCAAATTCAAATAAGCCACAAATTCAAATTAGACTTTCTAAGAATTATGCACCAAACAAAAGTGAAATCTAGGGTTCAACATGATGCAACAATTCATACTCCCTTGGAGTTTGAGCTAATAGACTATAATTACAAATAAAATAACCACTTTTCTCCTATAGAAATGAGAAAGAGAAGATTGGGGAAGGATGAGAAAAGGGAAGTAACACCTGAATTTGTGAATATGAGCAAAGAAATTTTATACCCCCAAATTCAGGGTGTTACACCCACTCCGCTCCTCCTCGATGCGCAGTGCCTCACCCTCAGGGGCCGAGGGTACCTCGGGCCGAGCCGAGGGTGCCTCGGGTTGAGCTGAGGGTGCCTCGGGCCGAGCCGAGGGTACCTCGGACTGTGCTGAGGGTGCCTCGGGCTGGGCCGAGGCCTTCTCGGGCTCGGGCGTGTCGTCGGTCTTGACGGAGGGTTGATGCAGGTCTCGGGAGAATACGTCTGGGGGAACCGTTGTTCGCCCCGAGGCTATTTTAGCCAGCTCGTCCGCAGTCTCGTTGTAGCGTCGGGCGATGTGGTTGAGCTTGAGCCCGTAGAACTTGTCTTCCAGGCGACGAACCTCATCGCAGTAGGCTTCCATCTTCGGGTCGCGGCAGTGGGAGTTCTTCATGACTTGGTCGATGACGAGCTGCGAGTCACCACGAGCGTCGAGGCGTCAGACCCCTAGCTTGATGGCGATTCGCAACCTGTTTACCAGAGCCTCGTACTCAGCCACGTTGTTGGACACCGGGAAGTGGAGGCGTAGCACGTAGCGTAGGTGCTTCCCGAGGGGCGAGATGAAGAGCAGGCCCGCGCCGGCCCCCCGTCTTCATCAGCGACCCGTCGAAAAACATGGTCCAGAGTTCCGGTTGGATCGGAGCTGTTGGGAGCTGGGTGTCGACCCATTCAGCCACGAAGTCCGCCAAGACCTGGGACTTGATGGCCTTCCGAGGCCGAGGTCGTCTCGCCCATGATCTCCACCGCCCACTTTGCAATCCTACCCGAGGCCTCTCGAGAGTGGATGATCTCCCCCAGGGGGAAGGATGACACCACAGTTACCGGATGAGACTCGAAGTAGTGTCGCAACTTCCGCCGCGTCAGGATCACCGCGTACAACAGCTTCTGAATTTGTGGGTAGCGGATCTTGGTCTCGGACAGTACCTCACTGATGAAGTAGACTGGCCTCTGGACAGGCAATGCATGCCCCTCTTCTCGTCTCTCAACCACAATCGCGGCGCTAACCACCTGAGTGGTCGCGGCGACGTAGATCAAGAGGGCTTCTCCGGTAGCGGGGGGCACCAAGATGGGCGCGTTCGTGAGGAGCGCCTTCAGGTTCCCGAGGGCTTCCTCGGCCTCAGGGGTCCAAGCAAAGCACTCGGCCTTCCTTAAGAGGCGGTACAGAGGTAGGCCTCTTTCGCCGAGGCGCGAGATGAAACGGCTCAGAGCCGCGAGGCATCCCATGACCCTCTGTACGCCTTTCAAGTCCTTGATGGGCCCCATGCTGGTGATGGCCGCGATCTTCTCCGGGTTGGCCTCGATGCCTCGCTCGGAGACGATGAACCCCAAGAGCATGCCTCGGGGGACCCCGAAGACACACTTTTCAGGATTTAGCTTCACGCCTTTCGCCTTGAGACATCGGAATGTCACTTCAAGGTCGGAAAGGAGGTCGGAGGCTTTCCTCGTCTTGACTACGATGTCATCGACGTAGGCCTCGACCGTTCGGCCGATGTGTTCGCCGAACACATGGTTCATGCATCGCTGGTACGTTGCACCCGCATTCCTCAAGCCGAACGACATGGTAACATAGCAGTACATGCCGAAGGGTGTGATGAAAGAAGTCGCGAGCTGGTCGGACTCTTTCATCCTGATCTGGTGATACCCTGAGTAGGCATCGAGGAAAGACAGGGTTTCACACCCAGCAGTGGAATCCACGATTTGATCGATGCGAGGCAGAGGGTAGGGAACTTTCGGACATGCTTTGTTTAGACCAGTGTAGTCTACACACATCCGCCATTTCCCCCCTTTCTTTCTCACAAGCACAAGGTTGGCAAGCCATTCGGGATGGAATACCTCTTTGATGAACCCTGCCGCCATTAGCTTGTGGATCTCCTCGCCTATGGCTCTGCGCTTTTCTTCGTCGAATCGGCGCAGAGGCTGCTTCACGGGTCGGGCATCAGCTCGGATATCCAGCGAGTGCTCGGCGACTTCCCTCGGTATGTCGGGCATGTCCGAGGGACTCCACGTGAAAACATCGGCGTTTGTGCGGAGAAAGTCGACGAGCACTGCTTCCTATTTGGGGTCGAGCTCGGAGCCGATCCAGATCTGCTTGGAGGCGTCGTTGCAGGGGTCGAGAGGGACGGACTTAACCGTCTCCGCTCGCTCGAAGTTGCTGGCATGGCGCTTCATGTCTGGCGCCTCCCGAGAGAGGTTCTCCAGGTCGGTGATGAGGGCCTCAGACTCGGCGAGGGCCTCGGCGAACTCCACGCACTCCACGTCGCATTCGTACGCGTGTCGGTACGTGGGCCCGACGGTGATGACCCCGTTGGGGCCCGACATCTTGAGCTTGAGGTAGGTGTAGTTGGGGATGGCCATGAACTTGGCGTAGCATGGCCTCCCCAACACTGCGTGGTAGGTTCCTCGAAACCCGACCACTTCGAACGTGAGGGTCTCCCTTCGAAAGTTGGAGGGCGTCCCAAAGCAGACGGGTAGATCGAGTTGTCCGAGGGGTTGGACACGCTTCCTGGGGATGATCCCGTGGAAAGGCGCAGTGTAACACCCGGCTTTAAGGAACAAAGCCAGGGGCATCTCATACATGCGCCAAGAAGACAACATATATAATAACAGAGTGTATAGAGATAAATGTCATAGAACATCAGAGTATTTGTTACATAGCGGAAGACTTATTACAAAATAAAATAATGAATATAAAACGAACTAAGGATCGTCGGCGCAAATGTCAACTGAGAAACGCCACCTAGATCAGATCGAACTCCTCAGTGTTAGGCGGCTCCTCTTCGACCACCTGCTCTCCTCCTGTGGGGGGGTGTGAGACAGCAAGGGTGAGCTCACACATGATCATAGCTCAACAAGTTGTGGGGAACCAGTGGACATAAACTCACAAAGGTGTGAGTTCATGTGATGTGTAAGGCTAATCAATGATAGGGGTTAAAGCTGAGCATTGCTTTTAAGTAGTTGGTCAAAATTTTATTAGCAATTACTAAGTGTAAGTAAATACCAAACCATAAGTAAAGTAATAGAACAAAATTAATAACAAACCCATGCAATGCATATGACAAATTGAATTTAAGTTCCATAAATTAAACATCAGAGAGTCCTGAGCTGCTCATGACCGTGAGCACGGCTAGTATACCAGTTTTACACTCTGCAGAGGTTGTACCCTTTACCCACAAGTCATGTTACCCATCTGCCAAGGGGTCACGAATCCCATACACCTCTACCTAGGAAGCGCGGCAGGGCAACACTACGAGGCCTTTACAAAGTTCCACTAGCTTCCGAAAACCCGCTACAGTTTATAGGAAGTTCCAATGCAGGGTTCTTGGCTGACTGCCATCGCAGCAAAATCAACCAAGGACCTCCCTACACTGACCACTCCCCTACTGCCCTTGCCCCTTTCGGGTAAGGTAGTCTTCCACTAGCTTTCCTAATTAGTCAGCCAAGGGCGTCCCATTAAACCCTTGTGGTGGCACGTGGTTCTCAAGTTAAGCTCTATGTTCCAATTAACATTAATGATCTCAACATGAACATAAATAGAATAACAAAAAGAATTGGAACATAGAGGTAATAAATGATTATCCCAAAACCATATAAAGCAATAGCAAACTACCCAAGTGATTCAGGGGTAAACAAGGTAATGAGATAAACAATCTAGGGTGGCCTATCGGGTCCCATCAAAATTAACCTATGCATGGATAAGTGATATTAAAGAACATTATCAGGTAAAAAGTGGTCAAGGGCACAACTTGCCTTCAATGAGCTCCTGCTCAGCTACTTCAACCTGCTGCTCACCAGGATCCTCAGCAACGGGCTCTTCTACTCGCCACAATACAAACAAGCACAGTGCATATAGAGAAATTAACATTACACCAAACATATAAACAAAATACACAGTAATAATCTAGACATTAAAATAAAATTCTAGGAACAGGAATCATAATTTTTGGAGTTATAGAATTTAAGTTATGAATTTTCAAAGGTTTCATGTGTTTTAAATAGGATTAAGTGTGGGATTAATCTTCTTACTGTTGTCATGATAAAACAGAGGCTCTAAGTGATAGAGAATTAAATTACAAAAATTTAGAAAGTGGAATGGAGTGATTTGGAGTTCATATGCATTTTCTATGAATTATTGAAGTTCTAGCACTTATTTTCCTATTAAAAATCTATTTTCCACTTCATTTATTTAATTTAAACGATCTCTGGACTGGGCCTCAAAATCTGAGAACAGCAGGGGGCTCGGGGTAAAAATCCAGAGACACAGTGCATAGTGACTAATGGACGGCGGGTTGATTTCACTAAAGTCCGAGGGCTCTTTAACAAAACTGACCCGCGAAGGGGTATTCTCTATTATCAGCCACCGGATTTTGATCTCGCGGCTAGGATTAGACTACTCACTCAGTGAACCGGTACACGATCTGTGCCGTTGGATCAAACACTAGCGCCCCGGATTTAATGAATTCTAAAGCGATGTCCATCACCCGATCACGATCAGACGGATAGTAAACGTCCAAGCTGAACGAGTGAGCACATCTAATCTCTACCGTCCGAAGAGAATCGGATGGCGGCGAGCTCGCCTTCTTCCCCCCCGTCACCAAACACGGCAGCGCTGCCGCCCTCGCACAACGGCGGCACCATTGCCGGTGACCCGCGATTTGGCGCCCCGGTGCGAATTACTCAGATGGAATCGGTGCTACGCGCAGAGGAAACAAAACCGAATCACTGGGATAGCTTCTTACCAGAGGCGGAGACCAGGGCAGGGCCAGCCATGGCGCAGGGCGAATCAGCGGCAAGGATGGTACTCCGATGAGAAATTATTGCCGCCACGGAGGCGCCCGAGGGAAAGCAACAGCACCACACGATTCCAGAGGTCGGGCCGAGCACAAGAACCAAATCCCAGGGCTAGACGAACGGTATTGAAGCTTGTCCTCGCGGCGGCTGAAGGCTCCCCAGTTTTCTTTTTCCCACAATTTATGGTGGTCGACGAATCTCACGTGAAGATAGTTTGGAGGAGGCGGACGCACCCGAGGTCTTTGTACCCAGGTTGAGGGGGAAGATCTCAACCTCATCCTCCGGTCAACGCGGCGGCTGTTACAACGGCGCGCGATTCATCGGGGAAGAAAACCCTGACTCGCCGGGCCCGCAAGACAGTGAAGGTGGAGTTCGTGCACGTAATCACAAATGCCGACAGGGATGGCCCACCCGCCAGTGGAACAGAAACCATGCGCGCGTATGAGGGTTTGGGCTGCGCGGAGGGATTGGCCACATGGGCCGAATTGGTGGCTTGGGGCCCAACAGTGTATAGTATTCCTTTTTCTTTTTCTTTTATTTTCTTTTATTTTCTTCTTTCTCCATTATTTCACAAATTCAAATTTAAATACTAATTTAAATTCAAACTTGTGACTAGTTCATTCTCAAACCCTATTTGTGCAATTAAAAGTATTAGGTTTGAGGATATTTATTCAAATATATTATTCATGTTTTCATATTCCTTCTCTTTTCTAGATTCAAGAATTTCTTTTAGGATTTAATTTCCCTTTTTGTTCTTTAATATTTTCTTGTTACAAAATGCACACAAAAATAAAATATTCAGCATGATGCAATGATTTATTAGCATATTTTTTTTTATTACTTGTTCTTGGACATGGTGTTCACATATGATGATGCATGAAGGTCAAACTCACATAAAGAGGAATTGTTTCTCTACGGGTATTATTTCTAGCAATTTACAAAGTGGGTGTTACAAATCCTACCCCCCTTAAAAATAATCTCGTCCTCGAGATTTAAGAAGATCTAGGGAAAAGGTGGGGAAAATCTATGCGAAGCTCTTCTTCTCTTTCCCAAGTTGCTTCATCTTCACCGTGGTGACTCCATTGGACTTTGCACATCTTTATCACCTTATTTCTTGTAACTCGAGTCAAAGTATCCAAAATCTTAATCGGGTACTCCGTGTAAGTCAAATCACCTTGAACACTGAGCTCTTCCATTGGTAACTGTTCCTCGGGAACACGGAGACACTTCTTTAGTTGAGATACGTGGAACACGTTATGCACATCCGATAGACTATCCGGTAACTCAAGTTGGTATGCCATCTCCCCAACTCGCCTAAAGATCAAGAATGGTCCAATGTAGAGTGGGGACAATTTGCCCTTAACTTTAAATCTTCTCATTCCACGAAGTGGTGACACCTTGAGATACACATAATCTCCTTCTTCAAATTCCAGTGGTCTCCTTCTATTATCAGCATAGCTCTTTTGCCTGGTTTGAGCCACTCTCGAATTCTCTCGAATTATACGGACTTGTTCTTCTGCTTCTTGAATCAGTTCAGGCCCAAAGAACTGTCTCTCTCCAGTCTGATCCCAATACAAAGGAGTCCTGCACTTCCTCCCATATAAAGCTTCAAAAGGTGACATCTTCAGACTGGCCTGATAACTATTATTATACGAGAACTCAGCATATGGTAGACTTTTATCCCAACTTCCTCCATGCTGAAGGGCACAAGCTCTCAACATATCTTCCAAAACTTGGTTTGTCCTTTCAGTCTGTCCATCAGTCTGAGGGTGATAAGCTGTACTAAAATTCAAATTTGTACTCATATTCTCATGAAAGCTTCTCCAAAATCTTGAGGTAAACTGTGAACCTCGATCAGACACGATCTTCTTTGGTACTCCATGTAAACACACAATCCGAGCCATATATAACTCTGCTAGCTGAGAGCCTTTATAAGTAGTCTTCACCGGAATAAAGTGAGCCACTTTAGTCAATCTATCCACAATCACCCATATAGCATCATATCCTTTCTGGGTGCGAGGCAATCCAGTAATGAAATCCATACCAATCTCTTCCCATTTCCACTCGGGTATCTTCAGTGGATGCAATAGCCCAGCTGGCCTCTGGTGTTCAGCCTTAACTCTTTGACATACATCGCACATAGCCACATGTTCAGCCACATCTCTTTTCAATCCATACCACCAATATTTCCGCTTCAAATCCTGATACATCTTAGTACTACCAGGATGAATAGAATAATCCGAATCATGGGCCTCCTTTAAAATAGTCTCTCGAAGGCTTTTAATATCAGGAACACACATCCTGTCCTTGAACCATATAGTGCCTTGCTCATCTTCCGTAAATTCCGGAACTTGACCTTCAGTAATCAGATCCTTAATCTCTTTTATTTTAGCATCCTCAAGTTGACCTTTGCGGATTTCTTGCTCCAAGGTAGGTTCCACATCAATAGTGACTCCTTCAGTATGAGCAACTATCCCCAGGTTAAGTCTCCTGAAATCCTCAACAATCTCATCGGGTAGTTGGGCAACAATAGCTGAATGAACATGTTCCTTGCGACTCAAGGCATCTGCAACCAAATTTGCCTTGCCCGGGTGATAGTGAATCTCCAAATCATAATCCTTAATAAGCTCCAGCCAACGGCGTTGCCTAAGGTTGAGATCCTTCTGAGTGAATATATACTTCAAACTCTTATGATCCGTGTACACTTGGCACTTGGTTCCCATAATGTAATGTCTCCAAATCTTAAGCGCATGCACAACGGCTGCCAATTCCAAGTCATGAGTGGGGTAGTTCAATTCATGTTTGCGTAACTGACGAGACGCGTAGGCAATCACATGTCCTTCTTGCATAAGCACACATCCTAAGCCTTGGCCACATGCATCACAATAGATATCAAATCCTTTCTGTAGGTCTGGCATAACCAATACTGGTGGTGACATCAATCTTTTCTTCAATTGATCAAAGCTGTCTTGGCACTTCTCGTCCC
Organism: Zea luxurians; assembly: GCA_029449295.1. Lineage (NCBI taxonomy): Eukaryota > Viridiplantae > Streptophyta > Magnoliopsida > Poales > Poaceae > Zea > Zea luxurians. The sequence goes on from JAOPSE010000010.1 coordinate 102,133,143, forward strand.
ATTTAAATTCTCTTCCTTTCTCCAAAAGCGAAGTCATAGGTTTAGCAATCTTAGAAAATCCTTCGATAAACCTCCGATAATATCCAGCAAGTCCCAAGAAACTCTGAATCTCAGTAACTGTAGTGGGTACTCTCCACTCCATTATCTCCTTAACCTTAGCAGGATCCACTGATATTCCTCCATTAGAAATAATATGACCAAGAAATGGCACCTCGCCAATCCAAAACTCACACTTGCTAAATTTGGCATATAGCTGGTTATCTCGTAGCTTCTGTAGCACCAATCTCAGATGTTCCTCATGATCGCTATCACTCTAAGAATAAATAAGAATATCGTCGATGAATACCACGACGAATCTGTCCAAATACTCCATAAACACCTTATTCATCAAGTTCATAAAATAAGCTGGTGCATTGGTTAATCCAAATGACATAATAGTAAACTCATATAATCCATATCGAGTCGAGAAAGCCGTCTTGGGAATATCCGATGGTCTAATCCTCATCTGATGGTAACCGGATCGGAGATCAATCTTCGAGAATACTCTAGCACCTCTCATCTGGTCAAATAAATCCTCAATACGGGGCAACAGATACTTGTTCTTCACCGTAACATCATTAAGAGATCTATAATCCACACACATCCGCTGCGATCCATCCTTCTTCTGTACAAACAAGACCGGCGCTCCCCAAGGTGAGGAACTCGGACGAATGTACCCAGCATCTTGTAACTCAGTTAACTGCTTCTTAAGTTCCTTCTACTCCTCTACGGACATCCTATATGGCCGTTTAGAAATAGGGGCGGTTCCAGGTAAGAGGTCAATAACAAACTCAACTTCTCTATCAGGTGGCATCCCTGGTAACTCCTCTGGAAAGACATCCGGAAAATCTCTAACCACCCGGATGTTGTCACCAACAAACTCCTCAGGCATAAAGAACATTGCACGCATGGATGAGGAGGTTACTGCAATATTAACTTGAAATCTTTCTCCTTTAGTGGTAGTGAGTTCTACGGTACCTCTACCACATGCTATAACGGCCTTTGCCTTTCTTAGCCATGACATACCAAGGATCAAATCTATACTGCTTGACTCTAATATTATAGCAGTAGCTCCAAATTCTCTACCCATAATGGTCAATGTCAATCTACGTGTCATTTGATTCGCCTCAACAGGCCCTTTAGGTGTAATTACTATCATGGGTTTTCTCATATTTAGCAGTGGTATTTCATTTGTGTTGGCATATCTAGCAGACATGAATGAATGTGTAGCACCAGAATCAAATAATATGGTTGCAGGAATTGCATTAACATAAAACATACCAATTACGAGGTCCCCACCATCCGGAGTAGCATCAACGCTGACTTGATTAACCTTGGCAATAGAATATCCCTTGCCAGATCCTGGAGTTTGCTGCCTGTTCTGAACTGGAGTAGTAGCAATCCTCTGTGGGCAGACATTTGCGTAATGACCAGTCTTCCCACACTTGAAACACGTAGTGCCCGGACTCTGTCCTGCAAACTTCGTCGGGGTGCCAATAGGGGTAGCCTGCCGAGGAGGTGGAGTCCTCAATGGTGATTGCTGAACTGGGCGCGGTCCTCCTGGTCGAGTCGGTGTACCCTGTGGTGAACTGTAGCGAGGACGAACACTGCTGCTTCCTTGTCCTTGAGATATTGCCTTTCTCTTCAAATCTCGCAGCTGAACACGCTTGTGTTCAATAGCCAGGGCCTTATCAAGCAGCCTCTGAAATGATGGAAATGTGTGTGCCACTAGAGCATACTGCAGTGGTCCATTAAGTCCTTCAATAAAATGCTCCTGCTTCCTCTCGTCTTCAGCAACTTCTTCAGGGGCATATCTGGATAGCTGAATAAACTTGTCGCGGTACTCGCTGACTGACATACTTCCTTGCTTCAGCACAGAAACTCCTTCTTCTTGATCTTTATCATACCAGTTGGAATATGGTAGTTCCGGAACTGTGTACTGAACTCTGCCCAGGTAATAGTATCAGCAGCATCGTGGGCAGCAATATAAGAATCCCACCAGTCAGCAGCAGGACCTGTCAGACGTCCAGAAGCATATAAAACCTTCTCCCGGTCCGTGCACTGTGCAATATTCAGCATCTTTTCAACAGACTTCAGCCAATCATCCGCGTCTAGTGGATCAGGTGAGCTTGCAAATGTGGGTGGCTTATGACTCATGAACTCTCTATGCTTGTCTCGGGGTGGAACTGGTGGTGGTGGTGGAGGCAGTGGCACTTGTTGCTGCTGCTGCTGTTGTTGAAGTTGTTGTTGCAGCTGCTGTTGTTGTGCCCTCCTTTCCTGGCGTATCTCATCTCGCTCCTGGCGCAACTCCTGTCGTATATCTTCTCTTTCCTGACGCATCTCCTGGCGTTCTTGCTGCATCTGGGCACGCATATCAGCCATAGTGTCTGCCATTTGCTGCATCACCGCCATCTGAGCAGCAACCAGTGGGTCAACTCCGCCTGGTGGAGGATTAGGAGGATTCATCTCTGCAGGTTGTGGCTGGGGTTGTCTATGTATCCACCGAGTGTGTCGATTAGGAGGCAAATCAATTCCACCACCCCGCCTGGTATTGACCATCTGAGTTAGATACATATGGTAAGAGAATAGCAGACAAGGCAGGTATTTACAAATCAGGTTACTTTGGGGAATTTTATTAGCTAAGCAGATTAATATTTTACCTACCATAGCTAATTTATTACCTTATGGTGGTACATACTAAGATGTCCCTCTATAATAATTCAATCAATCAAAGAAGCAAATCAGACATTTAGCATCATCACAATCAAACAACATTTTTTTTAAGAAAATAGTTTTAAATTTGTCTTAGGTTCCCTATCTCTTAAAAAGATCATAGTGGTCGGATTCCAAGGTGTGAAATCCATCTTGTCTTAGAGTAGAAGAGATAAGATTAGTCAGAGTAGAATAGCAAAAGGTGAGAGAGGATCAAGATAAGGTAAGTATAGAAAGAATCAGATTAAGGTAAGTAGGTAAGGGATGTCCATTTCTATCTAGGTTTCATCCTACAGTCAACATTTCCTCTGATACCACTTCTGTAACACCCGGCTTTAAGGAACAAAGCCAGGGGCATCTCATACATGCGCCAAGAAGACAACATATATAATAACAGAGTGTATAGAGATAAATGTCATAGAACATCAGAGTATTTATTACATAGCGGAAGACTTATTACAAAATAAAATAATGAATATAAAATGAACTAAGGATCGTCGGCGCAAATGTCAACTGAGAAACGCCACCTAGATCAGATCGAACTCCTCAGTGTTAGGCGGCTCCTCTTCGACCACCTGCTCTCCTCCTGTGGGGGGGTGTGAGACAGCAAGGGTGAGCTCACATATGATCATAGCTCAACAGGTTGTGGGGAACCAGTGGACATAAACTCACAAAGGTGTGAGTTCATGTGATGTGTAAGGCTAATCAATGATAGGGGTTAAAGCTGAGCATTGCTTTTAAGTAGTTGGTCAAAATTTTATTAGCAATTACTAAGTGTAAGTAAATACCAAACCATAAGTAAAGTAATAGAACAAAATTAATAACAAACCCATGCAATGCATATGACAAATTGAATTTAAGTTCCATAAATTAAACATCAGAGAGTCCTGAGCTGCTCATGACCGTGAGCACGGCTAGTATACCAGTTTTACACTCTGCAGAGGTTGTACCCTTTACCCACAAGTCATGTTACCCATCTGCCAAGGGGTCGCGAATCCCATACACCTCTACCTAGGAAGCGCGGCAGGGCAACACTACGAGGCCTTTACAAAGTTCCACTAGCTTCCGAAAACCCGCTACAGTTTATAGGAAGTTCCAATGCAGGGTTCTTGGCTGACTGCCATCGCAGCAAAATCAACCAAGGACCTCCCTACACTGACCACTCCCCTACTGCCCTTGCCCCTTTCGGGTAAGGTAGTCTTCCACTAGCTTTCCTAATTAGTCAGCCAAGGGCGTCCCATTAAACCCTTGTGGTGGCACGTTGTAACGCCCCAAATTTTGCAGTTGAATTTTTTCTTTTCTTTACTCGCCAAAATTCGGGCGTTACCTTTTCCTTTTCTTTTTCCCTCGCTAAACCTTGACCTTTTCCAAAGCTTTAGCGGGATTCGGTTTGGAATTCCCGTGTAAGAAAAACTCTAAAAATACTTTGTGTTGCTTGATGCACCATGCCGAACCTTGCATTTTTTTTGATTGTTTGAAAGTGCAAATGCATTCACAAAGATCGGATTTCGAAAACAGGGAAATAATCTTTTCTCTCTCTTTCTCTCTCCTTCTCTCTCCTCTTTCTCTCTCTCTCCCGCGCCCTGGGCCGACCCCGGCCGGCCCAGCCGCCCCTGGCGCCCCCCTCTTGGGCCCAAAGAGGCCCAGCCGCCCCCCCCACCTCCTCTTTTTCCCCCAATCCTCTCCCTCTCCCTCTCATTTTCTCTCCCTCCCCACCTAAGCCGCCGCCCTACCCCTACCCGCCCCTGCCCTAGCGCCGGCCGCCGCCCCCTGCCGGATCGGCCACCCCCCCCCGCCGGTGAGCCCCCTCCCCCTTCCCCCTCCTCCCTCTCCTCCCTCCCCTCTCCTCCCCTCTCCCCCTCCCTGCCCGGCCAAGGCCTGGCCGCGCCGGCCACCACCCCCCAGCCTCGCCGTGGCCGCTGGCCGGCCCTCGGCCGCGCCCAGCCGGCCCCAGCCGCCCCTGGCCTGCCCCGGCCGCCCCCTGGCCGGCCACGGCCAGCCCCCGGCCAGCCCCCCCCGGCCGCGCCCCCCTCGCCCAGCCGCCCCTGGCCGCCAGCTCGGCTGGCCCTGGCCGCCAGCTCGGCCGGCCCCGGCCCCAGCTCAGCCGCTCGACCGCCCCAGCTCGGCCGCCCCGCCTAGGGCCGGTTCAACCGCCCTAGGGCCGGTTCAACCGCCCCCCCCTCTGTTTTTTTTTATTTTTTTTATTTTATTTTATTTACTTTCTGTGATCATAATTACTTTATTTTAGGTAGACTGATCATTGTTTATGCTATGGAAAATAGGAAGGTTAATTTAAAATTCCGTTATGCTATTGATTCACGTAGTTAATTGTTTAACCAGCGCAATGTTGATCAACTAAAAATGATTAGGTTTCCATTAGTATATGTATAACAGAATTCTTTTGTTAAGAATCAATTGTAGCTAATCATTAGTGCATAAGATTTAACCCCCCCCCCCTGCGAGACCCTTTCCCATTTCTTTCTAACCATAACAAATGCGATGTCGAATGTCATACTTGATGCATATTCACTTTATTTGGTCCCTTGTATGGTGTACTGTTCTTTTGTATTAAATATGTGGATGGGTGTATGTATGTTTGCGCTCGCATAGAGAACGATCCGGTCGAAGAGCCCGAAGAATTCGCAGGAGAAGCCCCTGAGCAGCAGTCGGTTGGTGGAGGCAAGTGTCCTTTGACCTATCTCTGTCCTATTCATTCTTTAATTCACCTCCCGCATTACATATTTATACCTAAGGATTGACTAGCTCTTGTTATCCATGTCCTTGTTTACCTATTTGGGTCGGATTATTACTGCTTAGTCTGATGCTATTGCTCAACTCTAATCAATGAACATGATGTGATTATCTATGATACGCTGTTTTCCCTTCTTATTTATGATTATACTTGTGGCATTTAAGGGAACTCGAGCGGTTTCTCGAGTGCCTCTCCGTAAGGACCTGTTCAATGGATGACCGCCCGGGAAAACAGTGCAACCATGAGGGTGGAATGGGACGCCCTTAGCTGAATAATTAGAGGAACTGGGGTGTAGTTCGCTTAGCCGTTGTGCCGTCAATGGGGCTCGGTGTATGCGGCTCGCTCTGCCAAGGTTGATTTGTCCCTTGGGGAGGAGTGCGGTACATTTAGGAAACCTAACGGGTGGCTACAGCCCCGGGGAATCTTTGTAAAGGCTTCGTAGTGAATCCCTGGCCATTCACCTTGGGAGTGAATAAGGGTCTTGCAAGCCCGGGCTAGAGAGGGAATCACGGCTTGTGGGTAAAGTGCGCAACCTCTGCAGAGTGTTATGAAACTGATATATCAGCCGTGCTCACGGTTATGAGCGGCCAAGGGAGCTCCAGAGATTAGTGATATTTGATCAGTGATATTTTGGTACAGGTGGCAATGAGATTGATGGTTCTGATTATGATTATGGTATTGGTAAGTGGTATTCTTTCCGTTTGGAAAGGATACTTTGGGCTAATAACTTGGGTTAATGTTAAAACCTGGCTTTCTACTAGTAAGTAATAACCTGACCAACTAAAAGCAACTGCTTGACTTATCCCCACATAAAGCTAGTCCACTACAGCCAAACAGGATACTTGCTGAGTATGTTGATGTGTACTCACCCTTGCTCTACACACCAAACCCCCCCCAGGTTGTCAGCATTGCAACCACTGCTCAGGAGAAGATGAAGCTGTGGAAGGAGACTTCCAGGAGTTCCAAGACTACGACGAGTTCTAGGTGTGGGTTAGCGGCAACCCCCAGTCGGCTGCCTGTGAAGGCCGTGTTATCTACGTTTCTTTTCCACACTTTGATTTATTGTAAGAACTATATGGACGTCTCAGACGTATGATGTAATCGACTATTATTTCCCTTTTAATACTATTTGAGCACTGTGTGATGATGTCCATGTTATGTAACTGCTGTGTACGTGAATAACTGATCCTGGCACGTACATGGTTCGCATTCGGTTTGCCTTCTAAAAACCGGGTGTGACATAAGTGGTATCAAAGCCGTGCTGACTGTAGGACCGCTAACCTAGAGTAGAATGGTCGTTCTAAGGATTATAGACCTCTGTCCCTGCCTTGACTTTGGTACCCCTTCAAAAGTTGGTCCTACTGACCAAACCTATGTTCTACTATATATTATACCTTGCTGAAAACTTTGTTTTATTCTGATCCTTCATTTATTTATGATTCATTATTATTCTGATCCTTCATTTATTTATGGTTCATTACTTGCTGGTCATATTAATTCTGTTCTCACCCTTTTGCTTGCGATGTCTTTTGTAGATGGCTCGACTTAGACACACTGCACGAAAGTCCGTCATCCCATTCTTACCCTCCCGCCTTGCTGAGCGTCCGCTTCGCCGTCCCGTGGCCGGACAGTCCAGCCACTTGGAGAGACTGCACCACCGCCTGCATGAGGAGCAGGAACGTCGACGACAGGAGCAGCAGGGCTCTTCCTTCTCACTCCAGCAGGAGATAGAGTCTGTGAGGAGCTGCTCTCCTGTGCTTCCCCTGGAGGCGCCCCCTGCACCACCACTGGGCGTCCCAGCTTCTGGAGTAGCTGCTGGAGGAGACCCAGACGACGGAGGTGGCGACGACAGCCCGAGCCACGACACCGACCTCGACCTCTCTAGCCATGAGCCGGAAGGATGGGTTGCTCGACCCATCACTCGCGACGCTGCTCGCGGGTGTCACTTCCACGACGCGCTCGACACCCTGCTACGTCGGGCACTTGACCGGCGTACTTGGTCCATCGAGTATCGCTGTGTGGTCTACCAGCATAGTCGCGGGGTCTACCCGGACCGCTGGGAGGCTACCTGCTTGGTGCGCCGTCCGGAGAACAGTCTCCAGGGCACGGAGGCTTGCTCAGAGCACTATTCTATCTCTGAGCGGGACTCAGCTGAGGCAGCCATGCAGGATGCTGCACGGCGTGCGCTTTCGCACTACTGCTCGGTTCTCGGTGGGGTAGCTGATGGTCTCGACCTGAAGTATTACCCCCGCCGTCCATCTGGCAGCACAGGAGGCGTGATTGTTTCACCTGCTGGTGAGGACAATCCTAGGTTGAGCAGCACAGTCAACCTAGCCGCCGTGCTAAACACGGAGCTGGACCATGCACTAGACGAGCTGAGTAGGGCTCGTGCTGAGATCGCCCTGCTGCGGGCTGAGCGCGCGGAGCGTCGTCACTTGGATGATGGTTCCCCCGCCCCCGTCGGGACTCAGCACCCGTACCGCTCACCTCGGCGTGGACGCCAGTCTTATGGCAATCCCGACTGCAAGACCAAGATCAATCTAGAACCATAGATCGTTAGAGTTGGATCTTGTAATTAATACAAAATATATATACATAGAAGCTTCAGTCTTAGCGTTGGTCTCGGTTTTAGTTAGTCTTAGTTAGACAGGGTAGTTTGCTATATCCTGTGCATTTATGTTTGTCATGATGAACTATGTTTGGTTTGGATCTTTGTAATGATTGTCACCAGAGTGTGGGTATCCCCTGCATTTTGGTTTACCTATTATGTTAATGGAGTTAGTTATATAGTTGGGAAACCCTTTATTCTACTTTCCTCTTTATCTGAGAAGCTGTGTGGTCTGTGTTGGAGATCAGTGAAGATGCTCATCTGTTCAGTGCTGTTGGAGAATTCTATACTCTTTTCTTATGCTGCAAGATTTGCCAGATCAGTTCTGATGTGTGGTTGCGTTCTGCAGATGTCAGAGAACAGGCGCAGAGGAGGAAGGCGTGCTCAGCAGGAGCAAGCCGCCCCGCAGGATGAGGTGCCCCAGCAGCAGCACCTGCCGCCCCTGCCCCCGATGTCGATCGAGCAGATGTTTCTGATGCAGACTCAGGCAGTTCAGGCCATCGGTCAGACTCTGGCCGCCATTCAGCAGCAGCAGCAGCAGCAGCAGCAGCAGGCTCCACCCCAGCCTCAGATGCCTCAGATGCCTAGAGACAAGCGTGCTGAATTCATGAGAGGTCATCCCCCAACGTTCGCTCACTCTTCTGACCCCATGGATGCTGAAGATTGGCTGCGCACTGTGGAGCGGGAGTTGCATACCGCTCAGTGTGATGACAGGGAGAAAGTCTTGTATGGCCCCCGTCTGTTGAGAGGAGCAGCCCAATCATGGTGGGAGTCTTACCTCGCCACCCATGCCAACCCCGATGCCATCACCTGGGAAGAATTCAGAGGTAGCTTTCGTCAGTACCATGTGCCTGCAGGTCTGATGACAGTGAAGAAGGAGGAGTTCCTGGCCCTTAAGCAAGGGTCCTCATCTGTCAGTGAGTATCGAGACAGGTTTCTGCAGTTGTCTCGCTATGCTCCTGAAGATGTCAACACTGATGCCAAGCGACAATACCGTTTCTTGAGAGGCTTGGTTGACCCTCTGCAGTATCAGTTGATGAACCATACCTTCCCGACATTCCAGCACCTGATCGACAGAGCAATCATGACAGAAAGGAAGCGTAAGGAGATGGAGGATCGTAAGCGCAAGATCAGTGGACCCCAGCCTGGAAGCAGCAGCCGTCCTCGTTTTTCAGGCAATCAACCTCAGCAGTTCAGACAGAACCAGCGTCCACCTCAGCAGCATCAGCAGCATCAGCAGCGCCCGCAGTATCAGCAGTTCCAAAGGCAGTATCCTCAGCACCAGTACCAGAACCGTCAGAGCAATCAATCAGGAGGTCAGTTTCAGAGGCAGAATCAGCAGACACCTCGTCTTCCTGCCCCCGCAACTCAGCAGAGCAATTAGGCAGCACCAGCTCAGGTTGGAAACAGAGCATGTTTCCACTGTGGAGAGCAAGGCCACTGGGTGATGCAATGTCCGAAGAAAGCAGCCCAGCAGCAGTCAGGCCCCAATGCCCCAGCAAAGCAGAATGTGTCCCAGCCTGGATCAGGCAACCGCCCTCAGCAGCGCTATAATCATGGAAGATTGAATCACTTGGAGGCTGAAGCAGTTCAGGAGACTTCCGGCATGACAGTAGGTATGTTCCCAGTCGACTCCCATATTGCAGAAGTGTTATTTGATACTGGAGCAACGCATTCTTTTATTACTGCATCATGGGTAGAAGCACATAATCTTCCAATTACTACCATGTCAACCCCCATTCAAATTGACTCAGCTGGTGGTAGAATTCGAGCTGATAGCATCTGTTTGAATGTAAGTGTGGAAATAAGGGGAATAGCGTTTCCCGCTAACCTTATAGTAATGGGTACTCAGGGAATAGATGTCATCCTAGGGATGAATTGGCTAGATAAGTATCAGGCAGTTATCAGTTGTGATAAAAGGACAATCAAGTTGGTGTCCCCACTAGGAGAGGAAGTGGTGACCGAGTTAGTCCCGCCTGAGCCGAAGAAAGGAAGTTGTTATCAGATGGCTGTCGATAGCAGTGAAGCAGATCCAATTGAGAGTATCAAGGTTGTGTCTGAATTCCCAGACGTGTTTCCAAAGGACTTACCGGGTATGCCACCAGAGCGGAAAGTTGAGTTTGCCATAGAGCTTCTTCCTGGAACCGCCCCTATCTTTAAGAGAGCTTACAGAATATCTGGACCAGAGTTGGTTGAGCTTAAGAAGCAGATTGATGAGCTGTCGGAGAAAGGTTACATCCGGCCAAGCACCTCGCCTTGGGCCGCCCCTGTCCTGTTTGTGGAGAAGAAAGATGGCACAAAGAGGATGTGTATCGATTATCGAGCTTTGAATGAAGTCACGATCAAGAACAAGTATCCCTTGCCCAGAATAGAAGATCTGTTCGACCAGTTGAGAGGAGCCAGTGTCTTCTCCAAGATTGATCTGAGGTCAGGTTATCATCAGCTCAGGATCCGGCCTTCGGACATTCCGAAGACGGCATTCATTACCAAGTATGGTTTGTATGAGTTCACAGTGATGTCTTTTGGTTTGACCAATGCACCAGCGTTCTTTATGAACTTGATGAACAGTGTATTCATGGATTATCTCGATAAGTTTGTGGTGGTATTCATTGATGACATTCTGATTTATTCTCAAAGCGAAGAAGAGCATGCAGATCATTTGAGCATGGTATTGCAGAGATTGCGAGAGCACCAGTTGTATGCAAAGTTGAGCAAGTGTGAGTTCTGGATCAGTGAAGTCCTGTTCTTGGGTCACATAATCAACAAAGAAGGATTGGCTGTGGATCCGAAGAAAGTGGCAGACATTCTGAACTGGAAAGCGCCAACGGATGCTCGAGGAATCAGGAGCTTCATTGGAATGGCCGGATATTATCGGCGATTCATTGAAGGGTTTTCGAAGATTGCAAAACCAATGACAGCGTTGCTAGGCAACAAGGTTGAGTTCAAGTGGACCCAGAAATGTCAAGAGGCCTTTGAAGCGCTGAAAGAGAAGTTGACAACAGCGCCTGTCCTAGTCTTGCCTGATGTGCACAAGCCCTTCTCTGTGTATTGTGATGCTTGTTACACAGGTTTGGGATGCGTGTTGATGCAAGAGGGAAGAGTTGTGGCTTACTCGTCCCGGCAGCTGAAGGTTCATGAGAAGAACTACCCAATCCATGATCTAGAGTTGGCAGCAGTGGTTCATGCACTGAAGACATGGAGGCACTATCTGTATGGACAGAAATGCGATGTTTACACAGATCACAAGAGTCTGAAGTACATATTCACTCAGTCAGAATTGAACATGAGGCAGCGAAGATGGTTAGAGTTGATCAAAGACTATGAGTTGGAGATCCATTACCATCCAGGCAGAGCCAACGTAGTGGCAGATGCTTTGAGCAGAAAGAGTCAAGTCAATCTGATGGTCGCTCGTCCGATGCCTTATGAGCTGGCCAAGGAGTTCGACAGGTTGAGTCTCGGATTTCTGAACAATTCGCGAGGAGTCACAGTTGAGTTGGAACCTACCTTGGAGCGCGAAATCAAAGAAGCGCAGAAGAATGATGAGAAGATCAGTGAGATTCGGCGACTGATTCTAGATGGCAGAGGCAAAGATTTTCGAGAAGATGCAGAAGGCGTGATATGGTTTAAAGACCGCCTGTGTGTTCCCAATGTCCAGTCCATTCGGGAGTTGATTCTCAAGGAAGCTCATGAGACAGCTTATTCGATTCACCCTGGCAGTGAGAAGATGTATCAGGATCTGAAGAAGAAATTCTGGTGGTACGGAATGAAGAGGGAAATCGCAGAGCATGTGGCTATGTGCGATAGTTGTCGAAGGATTAAGGCAGAGCACCAGAGACCCGTTGGATTGTTGCAACCGTTGCAGATCCCTCAGTGGAAGTGGGATGAAATCGGCATGGATTTCATAGTCGGATTGCCTCGCACTCGAGCCGGCTACGATTCTATTTGGGTAGTAGTGGACCGCTTGACCAAGTCAGCCCACTTCATACCTGTCAAGACCAGCTACAGCAGTGCAGTATTGGCAGAACTGTACATGTCTCGGATCGTTTGTCTTCATGGTGTGCCAAAGAAGATAGTGTCAGACAGAGGAACGCAGTTCACCTCTCATTTCTGGCAGCAGTTGCATGAAGCCTTGGGCACACATCTGAATTTCAGTTCAGCTTATCATCCGCAGACAGATGGCCAGACTGAAAGAACCAATCAAATTCTTGAAGACATGTTGAGAGCCTGTGCGTTGCAAGATCAGTCCGGATGGGACAAGCGATTGCCGTATGCAGAATTTTCCTATAACAACAGTTATCAGGCCAGTTTGAAGATGTCACCATTTCAAGCGCTCTATGGAAGGAGTTGCAGAACTCCGTTGCAATGGGATCAGCCTGGAGAAAAGCAAGTGTTTGGGCCAGACATTCTGCTTGAAGCCAAAAAGAACATCAAGATGGTCCGAGAGAATCTGAAGACAGCGCAATCGAGGCAGCGAAGCTATGCAGACACAAGAAGAAGAGAGCTGAGTTTTGAAGTCGGAGACTTTGTCTATCTGAAGGTGTCACCGATCAGAGGAGTCAGAAGGTTCGGAATCAAAGGCAAGCTAGCACCCCGCTACATTGGTCCGTACCAGATCCTCTCAAAGCGTGGAGAAGTGGCCTATCAGCTCAGTTTGCCAGAGAATTTGTCAGCTGTGCATGATGTCTTTCATGTGTCTCAGTTGAAGAAGTGCTTGCGTGTGCCAGAAGAGCAGTTGCCAGTGGAAGGTCTCGAAGTCCAGGAGGACTTGACCTATGTTGAGAAGCCAGCTCAGATTCTTGAGGTTGCAGACAGAGTCACCCGAAGGAAGACCATCAGAATGTGCAAAGTCAGATGGAGTCACCACTCTGAGGAGGAAGCAACCTGGGAGCGTGAAGATGATTTGATGGCCAAGTACCCAGAGCTCTTTGCTAGCCAGCCTTGAATCTCGAGGGCGAGATTCTTTTAAGGGGGATAGGTTTGTAACGCCCCGAATTTTGCAGTTGAATTTTTTCTTTTCTTTACTCGCCAAAATTCGGGCGTTACCTTTTCCTTTTCTTTTTCCCTCGCTAAACCTTGACCTTTTCCAAAGCTTTAGCGGGATTTGGTTTGGAATTCCCGTGTAAGAAAAACTCTAAAAATACTTTGTGTTGCTTGATGCACCATGCCGAACCTTGCATTTTTTTTGATTGTTTGAAAGTGCAAATGCATTCACAAAGATCGGATTTCGAAAACAGGGAAATAATCTTTTCTCTCTCTTTCTCTCTCCTTCTCTCTCCTCTTTCTCTCTCTCTCCCGCGCCCTGGGCCGACCCCGGCCGGCCCAGCCGCCCCTGGCGCCCCCCTCTTGGGCCCAAAGAGGCCCAGCCGCCCCCCCCACCTCCTCTTTTTCCCCCAATCCTCTCCCTCTCCCTCTCATTTTCTCTCCCTCCCCACCTAAGCCGCCGCCCTACCCCTACCCGCCCCTGCCCTAGCGCCGGCCGCCGCCCCCTGCCGGATCGGCCACCCCCCCCCCCCGCCGGTGAGCCCCCTCCCCCTTCCCCCCTCCTCCCTCTCCTCCCTCCCCTCTCCTCCCCTCTCCCCCTCCCTGCCCGGCCAAGGCCTGGCCGCGCCGGCCACCACCCCCCAGCCCCGCCGTGGCCGCTGGCCGGCCCTCGGCCGCGCCCAGCCGGCCCTAGCCGCCCCTGGCCTGCCCCGGCCGCCCCCTGGCCGGCCACGGCCAGCCCCCGGCCAGCCCCCCCCGGCCGCGCCCCCCTCGCCCAGCCGCCCCTGGCCGCCAGCTCGGCTGGCCCTGGCCGCCAGCTCGGCCGGCCTCGGCCGCCAGCTCGGCCGGCCCCGGCCCCAGCTCAGCCGCCCGACCGCCCCAGCTCGACCGCCCCGCCTAGGGCCGGTTCAACCGCCCTAGGGCCGGTTCAACCGCCCCCCCCCCTCTGTTTTTTTTATTTTTTTTATTTTATTTTATTTACTTTCTGTGATCATAATTACTTTATTTTAGGTAGACTGATCATTGTTTATGCTATGGAAAATAGGAAGGTTAATTTAAAATTCCGTTATGCTATTGATTCACGTAGTTAATTGTTTAACCAGCGCAATGTTGATCAACTAAAAATGATTAGGTTTCCATTAGTATATGTATAACAGAATTCTTTTGTTAAGAATCAATTGTAGCTAATCATTAGTGCATAAGATTTAACCCCCCCCTGCGAGACCCTTTCCCATTTCTTTCTAACCATAACAAATGCGATGTCGAATGTCATACTTGATGCATATTCACTTTATTTGGTCCCTTGTATGGTGTACTGTTCTTTTGTATTAAATATGTGGATGGGTGTATGTATGTTTGCGCTCGCATAGAGAACGATCCGGTCGAAGAGCCCGAAGAATTCGCAGGAGAAGCCCCTGAGCAGCAGTCGGTTGGTGGAGGCAAGTGTCCTTTGACCTATCTCTGTCCTATTCATTCTTTAATTCACCTCCCGCATTACATATTTATACCTAAGGATTGACTAGCTCTTGTTATCCATGTCCTTGTTTACCTATTTGGGTCGGATTATTACTGCTTAGTCTGATGCTATTGCTCAACTCTAATCAATGAACATGATGTGATTATCTATGATACGCTGTTTTCCCTTCTTATTTATGATTATACTTGTGGCATTTAAGGGGACTCGAGCGGTTTCTCGAGTGCCTCTCCGTAAGGACCTGTTCAATGGATGACCGCCCGGGAAAACAGTGCAACCATGAGGGTGGAATGGGACGCCCTTAGCTGAATAATTAGAGGAACTGGGGTGTAGTTCGCTTAGCCGTTGTGCCGTCAATGGGGCTCGGTGTATGCGGCTCGCTCTGCCAAGGTTGATTTGTCCCTTGGGGAGGAGTGCGGTACATTTAGGAAACCTAACGGGTGGCTACAGCCCCGGGGAATCTTTGTAAAGGCTTCGTAGTGAATCCCTGGCCATTCACCTTGGGAGTGAATAAGGGTCTTGCAAGCCCGGGCTAGAGAGGGAATCACGGCTTGTGGGTAAAGTGCGCAACCTCTGCAGAGTGTTATGAAACTGATATATCAGCCGTGCTCACGGTTATGAGCGGCCAAGGGAGCTCCAGAGATTAGTGATATTTGATCAGTGATATTTTGGTACAGGTGGCAATGAGATTGATGGTTCTGATTATGATTATGGTATTGGTAAGTGGTATTCTTTCCGTTTGGAAAGGATACTTTGGGCTAATAACTTGGGTTAATGTTAAAACCTGGCTTTCTACTAGTAAGTAATAACCTGACCAACTAAAAGCAACTGCTTGACTTATCCCCACATAAAGCTAGTCCACTACAGCCAAACAGGATACTTGCTGAGTATGTTGATGTGTACTCACCCTTGCTCTACACACCAACCCCCCCCCCCCCAGGTTGTCAGCATTGCAACCACTGCTCAGGAGAAGATGAAGCTGTGGAAGGAGACTTCCAGGAGTTCCAAGACTACGACGAGTTCTAGGTGTGGGTTAGCGGCAACCCCCAGTCGGCTGCCTGTGAAGGCCGCGTTATCTACGTTTCTTTTCCGCACTTTGATTTATTGTAAGAACTATATGGACGTCTCAGACGTATGATGTAATCGACTATTATTTCCCTTTTAATACTATTTGAGCACTGTGTGATGATGTCCATGTTATGTAACTGCTGTGTACGTGAATAATTGATCCTGGCACGTACATGGTTCGCATTCGGTTTGCCTTCTAAAAACCGGGTGTGACACACGTGGTTCTCAAGTTAAGCTCTATGTTCCAATTAACATTAATGATCTCAACATGAACATAAAAAGAATAACAAAAAGAATTGGAACATAGAGGTAATAAATGATTATCCCAAAACCATATAAAGCAATAGCAAACTACCCAAGTGATTCAGGGGTAAACAAGGTAATGAGATAAACAATCTAGGGTGGCCTATCGGGTCCCATCAAAATTAACCTATGCATGGATAAGTGATATTAAAGAACATTATCAGGTAAAAAGTGGTCAAGGGCACAACTTGCCTTCAATGAGCTCCTGCTCAGCTACTTCAACCTGCTGCTCACCAGGTGTATGATGGATCTCACATGGTAAGAACAATTACAAAACTGGCACCAATAATGACACCATTACAAAACTGGCACCAATAATGAATCTCACATGGTAAGAACAATTTGTGTAGAGATAACATATTGATATAATCTCATAATGGATTATGACTACCAACTATGATACTAGCGTGTGCCGAGCAGCACAACCGTGTGTGCGCACACACAGAAGGCCCCCGTTTTCGTCGCAGTACCATCAATTTTAGTCATAACGCCAATACTAGACGTAATCAATAAGAAATCTCATACAACACAAATAGACTGGTCAAGGATGACAATTTACAAAGAGTTACTCCACCTGTAAGAAGGGTTACAAGTAGAGAGTCAAATAGATTATGACCCAAGGAAATGAACAAGACATGGCCATAACCTAAACTGGATGAAAGGAGTATGATGGAAGACTGTTAATTCAGCCCCAAGCATATTTCTATGCCCATCACAAAGATCACAAGGTCAAGGATTAAGTTGGTATGCCTTCGATGACATGAGGAAACCAAGGCATCAACTGAACAAAGGAATGGTTCTAGAAGGAGACATGACTTGAGATCCTTGTTTTAAGCTTAGGTACATTTTATGTCTAATAAGGAAATTATCTACGCATTTATTTGCATGGGCTTGGTCATGGAATGATAACGGAAAATTCAAATTTGGGTCATGGTTCACCAACTAAGAACATGGCCTAATTTTAGATTTAGGCAAACAACTCACTAACCTTCTATCGACACATTAAGCACACATATAGCATCTAAACATAATACCTAAGGAATGGAGGACAGCTATTTCATTAGGGTTCATGATACAACATTACACCACTTTATTCACAATCAATGGTTGCTGGAATAAAGATGAGAGAAGCATTTTGGGTGTACAGGTGACAAACACAATGCAACAATCAGGATGCATGCTCGTCTTATTCGTCCTCACGAATTTTGCCAACATAATATGGCAATAACGTTCTATATCGGTGGCATACTAACGACTCTCACGATATTTTGCTAGTCGTCAGCTACACATACGTTTTCGAGGTTAGTGTACCTGCAAAAAAATTCCATCACAGCCCATTACCCAATGATGCAATTCACACATGGCAGTTTATCACAGTTTATACTCCATATATTGCTATATGGAGGCCAGCTCATCATTAAGCGCCGAGCCATGCATAGGCGCCGTTGCCACACTTTAACCATAGGGCAACTCATTATGGTGACTCACCTTCTTACCTGAGCGTAGGTGCGTCGTTACAAGTACATTACACTTCTCAGTAGTCCCATGTCTGTATACCCATACACATCCATGGGGTACTGAATTCCCGGAAAAGTAAATACTCCACATCGTAGCTTTCATATATACATATGTAGAACATGTATATAATCGGACGCCACATTTAAACACTTTCCTAGACCGACGTTTGTTCGGTCATGCTCTCACATCTCACCTTACCTTGGGCGTCGATCCATTCAAAACTGAATGGCCTCAAAAATAACAATACACATGTATGCAATACCCCCGGTTGTGGTTTTCAACTAAGCCACCTGATAGTCCTTAACTTAGGGTTTAAGAGAGGATGTCGCTAGCATTATAGTTTTTCAAAACGGTTTTTCAAAACCAAACAATGTGTTTAGTTGAAAATAGGTTTTTCAAAACCAATACTTTTGTTTTGAAAATACGTATGTGACCGTATATACTTAATCCAGCTCCGATACCAGCCTGTGGCAGAACCTCCAAGTTATTGGGCCCACATGCACCCGTCCTTGTCCCAAAGACCTCAGACGGCTATGCATGTGCACCAGATAACTTAACAGGATCTGTCCGATTGCCCCAAGGACATCGGATAAACCACTTTCAACCAGAACCGCGGGATTAAGTAACACAAATCACACACACCAATATTTTTGCAGCGGAAATCTTACTACCAAATTTTACAAGTTACAAAAATTTTATATCATTTTATTGGAGTGATTATAAGTTTGAAATATATGCTAGCTCAAGTGACCATCCTCAATAAGAAGTATAGAAGAAGTACTTAGACTTATAAGAAGGCCGAGCCCACCGACACTTAACACCATCAACAGCATCACAAAGTTAGGACCTGAAAAACAACAGGGAATAAAACCCTGAGTATGGAATTACTCAGCAAGACTTACCCGACTAAAGAAAAGACTCTCAAGGGTATGCTGGAATTGGGAATCAAGGAGAGGCTTTAGCAAGAGTCAACTTAGATACTTTTGCAGAAATAGCTTACTAAAGTGAGTCCTTACTTTCAATATTTTAACGCCAAATTAAGTATTAATAGACCTTGTTTGCATCTAGTCTAATTTCACCATCACATTAATCAATCCAACATGATTTTTTGCTCATTAAGATTCCATCCATGACTTAGATTGCAGGGCAGTGACCAAGTCTTCATAACCGCGAAGGTACGGCGATCCGAGTCGATTATACTCAGCTGAGGATCTCCGATCACACGACATATGTAGCACTTAACCCTTGCATATGTCAACCCGCCACCGGGGTTCTTAAGACCAGATCAGGTTCACGCAAACCGAGAGCACAGATACACCACCGTCCAGCCTCTTGCTACGGAGGGTACACGCTACTCTCGCCACCGCTCCACGCCCATTTCGTGTTATCTTATTCTGGCCTTAGTCTGCCCGAGGCAAGGCTTACCCATGACGAGGCATGTGACCAGCTAAAGGGTCCTCGATCATCAAGCCTACATTCAGTATAATCCTTAATCAACCTGGGTAGAACATCACCTGTTCCTAGCCCAAGTCCCGATTTAAGTACTTCCACCCTTAGGATTGTTTGTATTCCTTAGGATGAAAAGAGCATCACAGGGAACTTTGCAGTAAGATCCCACCATTGCTCCCAATGAAAATATTCTTGCAGACAGAAGCAATCCTTCCTCAGGATAACCCCTGAGCTAGGCATTAACGCAAAGGACAACCTCTACCCACAAGATCTAAGCAGGGATAAGCATTTTTATAAATCATATTTTGATACTTCACCAGAAGTATCTATAAAGGTATGGATTTCAAGGAAGGCAATGCATCAAAGGGTTTCCAAG
The DNA here is from genome assembly GCA_029449295.1 of Zea luxurians. Classification (NCBI taxonomy): domain Eukaryota; kingdom Viridiplantae; phylum Streptophyta; class Magnoliopsida; order Poales; family Poaceae; genus Zea; species Zea luxurians. Next base: position 102,152,422 of record JAOPSE010000010.1, read on the forward strand.
CAACTCCTATAAACCTAATGCACATTTCACTAGACTTAAAGTGTGCAAAAATTATTTAAAAACACAAGGAAGGGGTTGCATGCACCGGGGCTTGCCTGGAATAAACACTAGGTTAGTGTTTGTTAGATGGCGACCACTTGACGATCAGCCTTTGTTCCGGCATTCATCAGATTATCCGTCTTCAGGTTCGTTCATCAACTTCATCTTGCGGATTATCCCGCGCTTGGGGTCGACTTGGCTTGTCTTCCGCATCGCGCGACTAATTAACGTACCTGAATGAAATGCATTATGCACATGAATGCATATAAACAGGAATAGCACAAATCATAGTGCTATACGATAGCGTATTAAACACCAGTTGACACGAGCAATACAGAAAACGCCTACCACTAAAACATTCATAGGATGCATAGAAGCATTTTATTTAATTGTCTAAACTTCTTTTTCAGACTCACTTGCATATCCTACGAACTAATTATAATATCCCGATTTACTAACTTCGGACACCAAATAATCAGACTAAGGATGACGACAAGTTAATTAATTTCTTAATCAACAAGATTTTGCGTAAACATTACGGAAGCAGTATACTGGACACGTCACACAAGGCATCGATTTAACAAGATTAGACTTTATCACATTACTACATGACATACAGGAGAATCATTGCGAATATTATATCATCTAATTCATTAGATTTAATTAATAGAAGTAGCGAGCATATTATTACCAATCGATGCGAAAGTTTCCAAAAATGACGATGCTTTCGTGGGTGAGGCGTTTTGTCGAGCACCAGACGAGCCTCACAAAAACTTCATTTTATGCTTCTATCGAACTCCACTCGTAACCAAACCACCACCCATGTAGACCAACAGACCATCGAGTCCAAATGATGCTGAATAGTCTTCACGGCGACGAGAGCGAGTAGGACGATGGCGAGGTCCGATGTTATAGCAGAGACCAACGGCGAACCCCGTGTTGAGTACAAGGAACGACGGCGTCGAGCTAAGATTAGAGACGACAGCCGGGTGAGGCGAGCCCATGGCAGCTGACATGCTTAACGACCACAGACACAACTGGGGAGGAGAAAGCCGCGGCGCGCAGGGAGTTGCGCACGCGCAGGGAACAGCAACGCGGACGGCCGAGCAGAGGGAGATGCGCACGGCCGGCGAACGGGAGACAGAAAAGCAGGGGCTCCGAGCTGAAAGACGCGGCTGAGGGTGGGAGATAGCCGTGAGAGCTCCACGGCCGGAGGTTGAAGATGATCCGGTGGCCGGCGCGCACAGGAACAAGCTCCTCGACGCACGGAGCTGGGCGCGACGCTGGGCTGGGCGAGCTCCAGGGCGCGACTATGGAGGAGCGAAGGGAGCACCTGGCCGAGCTACTAAGGCCGGACGCCAAGCAGACGACGACGCGCGGTACTGAGCGAGCCCACCACGACGTAGTGGATCGGAGGCAGCCATGCGCAGGGAGGAGCAGAGGATGGGCAAGCTCGAACCTCCCTGGTGGCCGTCGAGCAGAGCAGGGAACCGAAGGTAGAAGACACATTGGGGAGAGAGGCTTCCAGGAGCTCGGTCTGTCTCTGGACGGAAGAAAAACAACGGCTTGGGACTTGTTGAAAATGAGAACGTCCTGGGAGTGCACCGAGCAGGAGAAAAGTCAAGGATTAATGGACGACAGCTGTGAGTTTTCCAGAGATTTTTTTTAACATGACGAAGGGAGTACGACTGGAAATAAAAGAACAGAATACGATGGGAGGATAAGGATAACAGATATTTCCACTTTTATTTTCTATTTAATTAATACACATTCTTCTCCTCCACGGTTTGCATTTCTAAAACAACACTCTTGGTCGTAATTTCATGGCTTAATTTGATTAGAATTTAAATCACAAGGATTCGAATAATTCGAATTTTTAATCAGTCCCATGCCAAACTGAATTAGTCCGGCACGAGTCATAAAATCATATTTTTACTCTCGCTCCGAACGTTTGATTACTCTGCTGAACAAACAATGCAATTATAAACCTTGTGCACGATCTCTCGGGTAATGCACGCGGGGTCTGGATCATTTTGCATTAATACTTTTGTCGTTGAGTTCTAATCAATTTGTTTGGGATGAACTCAGCAGGTCGAACTAAATTTTCAAATTCGTCTTTGCACGAGCGATGAATTTTAAATAATCACCAGACTCGCCAATTTTCCGGAACAAATTATGTTCCGAACATGATTAAAATTTAGGAAGAGCCGGATAGATAAAAATAAAAACGATGTCGCACTCACGACAGACGGAACAGATGCGATATTAAAATCGCGATAGGCAAAAATAATTAGACCTTAGTGTCCGTCTTATTTACTGATATCACGTGCTTAAATTCGTACTCGTTGTCGAGCGGAATATAAACACCTGGGGTGTTACAGCCCTCCCCCCTTAAAAGAATCTCGTCCCGAGATTCAGAGCAAAAGACTTTCAAGAGTGGAGAAGCAGGTAATCCCATGTCCATATCAGCGATAATCGTAAGGCAGTCCTAAGCGAAGACGAGTGTCTCAGAATGTCGTTTCTCTAGTGGACATAACATGTATCGCCATAAGCTAATTTAGAAATGTCCACTAATAGAGACGATATCTGCCAGAGGAACATATAAGGTTCCATGTGTGCAGTTTGCTTTTTCTGATGACACTGTACTATCTGAGTCTGTTGGGCGAGCGGTAATTACGCGATTTTACCCAAACAGAATCAGATGCACCATCTTGGGTAAAACACACAGAAAGAGGTTTACCAATAAATGGTTACGATAAGCTAATAGCACACGTGACGAGTGCGGATGTCGAACAACACCATAATTGACCCGTGGCTAGCCTGAAAATCCAAGTCCATGAAAAATGATATAGACTTGAAAATCACTAGCGAAGGGATCTGTAGATGCGGACTTTGTAACCAGTCCATTTTATCTAGCACTAGTCATGGCTTGACTTGATCACACATGCTGGAAAAGCACATGCGAGAAGATCGAGGCACGACTAGAGCGACGATTTGGTGGTTACTAGTTGACTTAACTTGACTTTTTGTAAGTACTTTCTTAGGATGGTTTGTGCCAAAATGAGTTTAGGCAAATCGATAAAACGATCTCTAAACTCAACCTTTGTTTCAAATGCAGTTACAAGTTAGTCAAAACCAACTTGTTGAACTACTTTTGACATTGAGCCGGTCCTCTCAGTACCATCGGTAAGCCAACGGTTGAGAGTTTACTTTGGCTAACAGGAGATCATGCACTTGGGTAGAAATCCATTTGGTCAGGTTGTTCATCCGTTTCTTCCATGCGAGATGAATTATCCACTTGGTTAGGGAATACTTGGATTAAATAAGAGAGCGAATGAACAAACTCCTGCATCTCAACAGCAGGGGAAAATCAATCTCCATTTTGAGAGCTAATCAATTGCCTCTCGACACTAAAAAGCTCCAAGGCTTCACCTTTACACAAAGGATGTAAAGGGAACGTGTATGAGTAGTCACTACCAAGATCAAAAGGATAGAGACCACACATGAAAGCGGTATGCCCTTTTGATCCAACGGAAATGACAGATGTTGCTTGATCATTTCACAAACAACATAGAAATTGTTTCAAGGGAAAGCCCACGGAAGATAACACATCAGTGTAATTCCATAACTGATCATGACTAGAGACTTCGATACCGGCATGCGCCAAGCAGCAAAATCCTGTGTGCGCATTCACAGGAGGCTCTCAGTTTCGCCGCGGTACCATAAGTCTTTAACCATGACACCATTACAAAACTGGCACCAATAATGAATCTCACATGGTAAGAACAATTTGTGTAGAGATAACATATTGATATAATCTCATAATGGATTATGACTACCAACTATGATACTAGCGTGTGCCGAGCAGCACAACCGTGTGTGCGCACACACAGAAGGCCCCCGTTTTCGTCGCAGTACCATCAATTTTAGTCATAACGCCAATACTAGACGTAATCAATAAGAAATCTCACACAACACAAATAGACTGGTCAAGGATGACAATTTACAAAGAGTTACTCCACCTGTAAGAAGGGTTACAAGTAGAGAGTCAAATAGATTATGACCCAAGGAAATGAACAAGACATGGCCATAACCTAAACTGGATGAAAGGAGTATGATGGAAGACTGTTAATTCAGCCCCAAGCATATTTCTATGCCCATCACAAAGATCACAAGGTCAAGGATTAAGTTGGTATGCCTTCGATGACATGAGGAAACCAAGGCATCAACTGAACAAAGGAATGGTTCTAGAAGGAGACATGACTTGAGATCCTTGTTTTAAGCTTAGGTACATTTTATGTCTAATAAGGAAATTATCTACGCATTTATTTGCATGGGCTTGGTCATGGAATGATAACGGAAAATTCAAATTTGGGTCATGGTTCACCAACTAAGAACATGGCCTAATTTTAGATTTAGGCAAACAACTCACTAACCTTCTATCGACACATTAAGCACACATATAGCATCTAAACATAATACCTAAGGAATGGAGGACAGCTATTTCATTAGGGTTCATGATACAACATTACACCACTTTATTCACAATCAATGGTTGCTGGAATAAAGATGAGAGAAGCATTTTGGGTGTACAGGTGACAAACACAATGCAACAATCAGGATGCATGCTCGTCTTATTCGTCCTCACGAATTTTGCCAACATAATATGGCAATAACGTTCTATATCGGTGGCATACTAACGACTCTCACGATATTTTGCTAGTCGTCAGCTACACATACGTTTTCGAGGTTAGTGTACCTGCAAAAAAATTCCATCACAGCCCATTACCCAATGATGCAATTCACACATGGCAGTTTATCACAGTTTATACTCCATATATTGCTATATGGAGGCCAGCTCATCATTAAGCGCCGAGCCATGCATAGGCGCCGTTGCCACACTTTAACCATAGGGCAACTCATTATGGTGACTCACCTTCTTACCTGAGCGTAGGTGCGTCGTTACAAGTACATTACACTTCTCAGTAGTCCCATGTCTGTATACCCATACACATCCATGGGGTACTGAATTCCCGGAAAAGTAAATACTCCACATCGTAGCTTTCATATATACATATGTAGAACATGTATATAATCGGACGCCACATTTAAACACTTTCCTAGACCGACGTTTGTTCGGTCATGCTCTCACATCTCACCTTACCTTGGGCGTCGATCCATTCAAAACTGAATGGCCTCAAAAATAACAATACACATGTATGCAATACCCCCGGTTGTGGTTTTCAACTAAGCCACCTGATAGTCCTTAACTTAGGGCTTAAGAGAGGATGTCGCTAGCATTATAGTTTTTCAAAACGGTTTTTCAAAACCAAACAATGTGTTTAGTTGAAAATAGGTTTTTCAAAACCAAAACTTTTGTTTTGAAAATACGTATGTGACCGTATATACTTAATCCAGCTCCGATACCAGCCTGTGGCAGAACCTCCAAGTTATTGGGCCCACATGCACCCGTCCTTGTCCCAAAGACCTCAGACGGCTATGCATGTGCACCAGATAACTTAACAGGATCTGTCCGATTGCCCCAAGGACATCGGATAAACCACTTTCAACCAGAACCGCGGGATTAAGTAACACAAATCACACACACCAATATTTTTGCAGCGGAAATCTTACTACCAAATTTTACAAGTTACAAAAATTTTATATCATTTTATTGGAGTGATTATAAGTTTGAAATATATGCTAGCTCAAGTGACCATCCTCAATAAGAAGTATAGAAGAAGTACTTAGACTTATAAGAAGGCCGAGCCCACCGGCACTTAACACCATCAACAGCATCACAAAGTTAGGACCTGAAAAACAACAGGGAATAAAACCCTGAGTATGGAATTACTCAGCAAGACTTACCCGACTAAAGAAAAGACTCTCAAGGGTATGCTGGAATTGGGAATCAAGGAGAGGCTTTAGCAAGAGTCAACTTAGATACTTTTGCAGAAATAGCTTACTAAAGTGAGTCCTTACTTTCAATATTTTAACGCCAAATTAAGTATTAATAGACCTTGTTTGCATCTAGTCTAATTTCACCATCACATTAATCAATCCAACATGATTTTTTGCTCATTAAGATTCCATCCATGACTTAGATTGCAGGGCAGTGACCAAGTCTTCATAACCGCGAAGGTACGGCGATCCGAATCGATTATACTCAGCTGAGGATCTCCGATCACACGACATATGTAGCACTTAACCCTTGCATATGTCAACCCGCCACCGGGGTTCTTAAGACCAGATCAGGTTCACGCAAACCGAGAGCACAGATACACCACCATCCAGCCTCTTGCTACGGAGGGTACACGCTACTCTCGCCACCGCTCCACGCCCATTTCGTGTTATCTTATTCTGGCCTTAGTCTGCCCGAGGCAAGGCTTACCCATGATGAGGCATGTGACCAGCTAAAGGGTCCTCGATCATCAAGCCTACATTCAGTATAATCCTTAATCAACCTGGGTAGAACATCACCTGTTCCTAGCCCAAGTCCCGATTTAAGTACTTCCACCCTTAGGATTGTTTGTATTCCTTAGGATGAAAAGAGCATCACAGGGAACTTTGCAGTAAGATCCCACCATTGCTCCCAATGAAAATATTCTTGCAGACAGAAGCAATCCTTCCTCAGGATAACCCCTGAGCTAGGCATTAACGCAAAGGACAACCTCTACCCACAAGATCTAAGCAGGGATAAGCATTTTTATAAATCATATTTTGATACTTCACCAGAAGTATCTATAAAGGTATGGATTTCAAGGAAGGCAATGCATCAAAGGGTTTCCAAGCAACTCCTATAAACCTAATGCACATTTCACTAGACTTAAAGTGTGCAAAAATTATTTAAAAACACAAGGAAGGGGTTGCATGCACCGGGGCTTGCCTGGAATAAACACTAGGTTAGTGTTTGTTAGATGGCGACCACTTGACGATCAGCCTTTGTTCCGGCATTCATCAGATTATCCGTCTTCAGGTTCGTTCATCAACTTCATCTTGCGGATTATCCCGCGCTTGGGGTCGACTTGGCTTGTCTTCCGCATCGCGCGACTAATTAACGTACCTGAATGAAATGCATTATGCACATGAATGCATATAAACAGGAATAGCACAAATCATAGTGCTATACGATAGCGTATTAAACACCAGTTGACACGAGCAATACAGAAAACGCCTACCACTAAAACATTCATAGGATGCATAGAAGCATTTTATTTAATTGTCTAAACTTCTTTTTCAGACTCACTTGCATATCCTACGAACTAATTATAATATCCCGATTTACTAACTTCGGACACCAAATAATCAGACTAAGGATGACGACAAGTTAATTAATTTCTTAATCAACAAGATTTTGCGTAAACATTACGGAAGCAGTATACTGGACACGTCACGCAAGGCATCGATTTAACAAGATTAGACTTTATCACATTACTACATGACATACAGGAGAATCATTGCGAATATTATATCATCTAATTCATTAGATTTAATTAATAGAAGTAGCGAGCATATTATTACCAATCGATGCGAAAGTTTCCAAAAACGACGATGCTTTCGTGGGTGAGGCGTTTTGTCGAGCACCAGGCGAGCCTCACAAAAACTTCATTTTATGCTTCTATCGAACTCCACTCGTAACCAAACCACCACCCATGTAGACCAACAGACCATCGAGTCCAAATGATGCTGAATAGTCTTCACGGCGACGAGAGCGAGTAGGACGATGGCGAGGTCCGATGTTATAGCAGAGACCAACGGCGAACCCCGTGTTGAGTACAAGGAACGACGACGTCGAGCTAAGATTAGAGACGACAGCCGGGTGAGGCGAGCCCATGGCAGCTGACATGCTTAACGACCACAGACGCAACTGGGGAGGAGAAAGTCGCGGCGCGCAGGGAGTTGCGCACGCGCAGGGAACAGCAACGCGGACGGCCGAGCAGAGGGAGATGCGCACGGCCGGTGAACGGGAGACAGAAAAGCAGGGGCTCCGAGCTGAAAGACGCGGCTGAGGGTGGGAGATAGCCGTGAGAGCTCCACGGCCGGAGGTTGAAGATGATCCGGTGGCCGGCGCGCACAGGAACAAGCTCCTCGACGCACGGAGCTGGGCGCGACGCTGGGCTGGGCGAGCTCCAGGGCGCGACTATGGAGGAGCGAAGGGAGCACCTGGCCGAGCTACTAAGGCCGGACGCCAAGCAGACGACGACGCGCGGTACTGAGCGAGCCCACCACGGCGTAGTGGATCGGAGGCAGCCATGCGCAGGGAGGAGCAGAGGATGGGCAAGCTCGAACCTCCCTGGTGGCCGTCAAGCAGAGCAGGGAACCGAAGGTAGAAGACACATTGGGGAGAGAGGCTTCCAGGAGCTCGGTCTGTCTCTGGACGGAAGAAAAACAACGGCTTGGGACTTGTTGAAAATGAGAACGTCCTGGGAGTGCACCGAGCAGGAGAAAAATCAAGGATTAATGGACGACAGCTGTGAGTTTTCCAGAGATTTTTTTTAACATGACGAAGGGAGTACGGCTGGAAATAAAAGAACAGAATACGATGGGAGGATAAGGATAACAGATATTTCCACTTTTATTTTCTATTTAATTAATACACATTCTTCTCCTCCACGGTTTGCATTTCTAAAACAACACTCTTGGTCGTAATTTCATGGCTTAATTTGATTAGAATTTAAATCACAAGGATTCGAATAATTCGAATTTTTAATCAGTCCCATGCCAAACTGAATTAGTCCGGCACGAGTCATAAAATCATATTTTTACTCTCGCTCCGAACGTTTGATTACTCTGCTGAACAAACAATGCAATTATAAACCTTGTGCACGATCTCTCGGGTAATGCACGCGGGGTCTGGATCATTTTGCATTAATACTTTTGTCGTTGAGTTCTAATCAATTTGTTTGGGATGAACTCAGCAGGTCGAACTAAATTTTCAAATTCGTCTTTGCACGAGCGATGAATTTTAAATAATCACCAGACTCGCCAATTTTCCGGAACAAATTATGTTCCGAACATGATTAAAATTTAGGAAGAGCCGGATAGATAAAAATAAAAACGATGTCGCACTCACGACAGACGGAACAGATGCGATATTAAAATCGCGATAGGCAAAAATAATTAGACCTTAGTGTCCGTCTTATTTACTGATATCACGTGCTTAAATTCGTACTCGTTGTCGAGCGGAATATAAACACCTGGGGTGTTACACCAGGATCCTCAGCAACGGGCTCTTCTACTCGCCACAATACAAACAAGCACAGTGCATATAGAGAAATTAACATTACACCAAACATATAAACAAAATACACAGTAATAATCTACACATTAAAATAAAATTCTAGGAACAGGAATCATAATTTTTGGAGTTATAGAATTTAAGTTATGAATTTTCAAAGGTTTCATGTGTTTTAAATAGGATTAAGTGTGGGATTAATCTTCTTACTGTTGTCATGATAAAACAGAGGCTCTAAGTGATAGAGAATTAAATTACAAAAATTTAGAAAGTGGAATGGAGTGATTTGGAGTTCATATGCATTTTCTATGAATTATTGAAGTTCTAGCACTTATTTTCCTATTAAAAATCTATTTTCCACTTCATTTATTTAATTTAAACGATCTCTGGACTGGGCCTCAAAATCTGAGAACAGCAGGGGGCCCGGGGTAAAAATCCAGAGACACAGTGCATAGTGACTAATGGACGGCGGGTTGATTTCACTAAAGTCCGAGGGCTCTTTAACAAAACTGACCCGCGAAGGGGTATTCTCTATTATCAGCCACCGGATTTTGATCTCGCGGCTAGGATTAGACTACTCACTCAGTGAACCGGTACACGATCTGTGCCGTTGGATCAAACACTAGCGCCCCGGATTTAATGAATTCTAAAGCGATGTCCATCACCCGATCACGATCAGACGGATAGTAAACGTCCAAGCTGAACGAGTGAGCACATCTAATCTCTACCGTCCGAAGAGAATCGGATGGCGGCGAGCTCGCCTTCTTCCCCCCCATCACCAAACACGGCAGCGCCGCCGCCCTCGCACAACGGCGGCACCATTGCCGGTGACCCGCGATTTGGCGCCCCGGTGCGAATTACTCAGATGGAATCGGTGCTACGCGCAGAGGAAACAAAACCGAATCACTGGGATAGCTTCTTACCAGAGGCGGAGACCAGGGCAGGGCCAGCCACGGTGCAGGGCGAATCAGCGGCAAGGATGGTACTCCGACGAGAAATTATTGCCGCCACGGAGGCGCCCGAGGGAAAGCAACAGCACCACATGATTCCAGAGGTCGGGCCGAGCACAAGAACCAAATCCTAGGGCTAGACGAACGGTATTGAAGCTTGTCCTCGCGGCGGCTGAAGGCTCCCCAGTTTTATTTTTCCCACAATTTATGGTGGTCGACGAATCTCACGTGAAGATAGTTTGGAGGAGGCGGACGCACCCGAGGTCTTTGTACCCAGGTTGAGGGGGAAGATCTCAACCTCATCCTCCGGTCAACGCGGCGGCTGTTACACGCAGCGCCCGTTCGGACCGAGGACAGATCGATCCGCAGGAGCCCGAGGGTCTCGGCGTAGATGATGTTGAGGCTGCTGCCTCTGTCCATGAGGACCTTGGTGAGCCTGACGTTGCCGATGATGGGGTTGACAACGAGCGGGTATTTCCCCGGGCTCGGCACATGGTCGGCCCGGTCGAAGGTGATGGGCTTGTCGGACCAGTCTAGGTAGACTGGCGCCGCCACCTTTACCGAGTAGACCTCCCGACGCTCTTGCTTGCGGTGCCGAGCCGAGGCATTTGCCACTTGCCCACCGTAGATCATGAAGCAGTCGCGGACCTCGGGGAACTCTCCTGCCTTGTGATCTTCCTTCTTAGCATCGTCGAGAGCCTTGCCACCCTCCGCGGGTGGCCCGACCTTGTGAAAGTGGCGTCGAAGCGTGGCACACTCCTCAAGGGTGTGCTTGACGGGCCCCTGATGATAGGGGCACGGCTCCTTGAGCATCTTGTCGAAGAGGTTGGCACCTCCGGGAGGTTTCTGAGGGTTCTTGTACTCGGCGGCGGCGACAAGGTCCGCGTTGGCGGCGTCGCGTTTCGCTTGCGACTTCTTCTTGCCTTTCTTCTTGGTGCCGCGCTAAGTTGACGCCTCGGGGACATCTTCCGGTGGGTGGCCCTGGGGCTGCTTGTCCTTCCGGAAGATGGCCTCAACCGCCTCCTGGCCAAAGGCGAACTTGGTGGCGATGTCCATCAGCTCGCTCGCCCTGGTGGGGGTCTTGCGACCCAGCTTGCTCACCAGGTCGTGGTAGGTGGTGCCGGCGAGGAACGCGCCGATGACATCCGAATCAGTGACGTTGGGCAGCTCGGTGCGCTGCTTCGAGAATCACCGGATGTAGTCTCAGAGAGACTCTCCCGGTTGCTGGCGGCAGCTTCGGAGATCCCAGGAGTTTCCAGGGCGCACGTACGTGCCTTGGAAATTGCCGGCGAAGGCTTGGACCAGGTCGTCCCAGTTGGAGATCTGCCCCGAAGGCAGGTGCTCCAGCCAGGCTCGAGCGGTGTCGGAGAGGAACAGGGGGAGGTTGCGGATGATGAGATTATCATCGTTCGTTCCACCCAGTTGGCAGGCCAGCCGATAGTCCGCGAGCCACAGTTCCGGTCTCGTCTCCCCCGAGTACTTTGTGATAGTAGTCGGGGTTCGGAACCGGGTCGGGAACGATGCCCGTTGTATGGCGCGGCTGAAAGCCTGCGGACCGGGTGGTTCGGGCGAAGGACTCCGATCCTCCCCGCTGTCGTAGCGTCCCCCACGCCTGGGGTGGTAGCCTCGGCGCACCCTCTCGTCGAGGTGGGCCCGACGGATGTGGTGATGGTGCTCGTTGCCGAGGCGACCCGGGGCCGCAGGCGCTGTGTTGCGCGTGCGCCCGGTGTGGACCGAGGCTTCCCGCATGAATCGGGAAGTCGCGGCGCGATGTTCCGAGGGGTACCCCTGCCTTCAGGAGGCGGAGCTTTCGGCCCGTCGGACCGCGGCATCCTCCAGGAGATTCTTGAGCTCTCCCTGGATACGCCGCCCCTCGGTGGTTGATGGCTCCGGCATCGCGCGGAGAAGCATTGCCGCTGCAGCCAGGTTCTGGCCGACTCCACTGGAAACCGGTGGCGGCCTTACCCTGACGTCGTCGGCGATGCAGTGCTTGATGCCCTAGGGGAGATGACGCGCTTCTCCGGCCGGAGGTTGGCCCGCCCATTCCTGCCCGATGTCCCAGCGGATCGGCTCAAGCGTTCCTGCTCCCTCGTCGAGCCTGGCCTGCATCTCGCGGATTTGCTCGAGCTATGGGTCATGATCCCCCGCCGGGACGGGGACCACAGCTAGCTCCCGAAGGATGTCGATGCGAGGCACGGGCCTAGGGGGATCACCGTTCTCCGGTATACCAAGATGGTTGCCTTCGCCGGGACCCCCTAGATCGACGTGGAAACATTCGCGACTTGGACCGCAGTCCTCGTCGCCGAGGCTGCGGCTACCGTCGGAACAGTCGGAAAGGCAGTAGTCGCATGCGGTCATGAAGTCCCGTACGACATTTGGGTTACCAAGTCCGGAGAAATCCCAACAGAGGTCGGGTTCGCCATCTTCCTCGGACCCCGAGGGCCCGTAGGTCGAGACGGTCGTCAGCCAGTCCCAGGGTGACCGCACATGATACCCCAGAGGGTTTGGACTCGCCTCTATGAGAATGTCAATCGAAGCGGAGTTGCTTGGTGGGTCGAGGCCGAATCCAAAAGGCGCGAGATGGGAATCGGTCGGTACCTTTTGGTCGACGGGCGGCGACGAAGTCACGTCAGGGACTGACTACACCGTCGTCTTAGGTACGAGGGTGACACCCAGCAAGTCCTTCGCGAGCGTGCTGGCATCGTCTGTTTGCTTGAGGTTGGTGTGTTGCGGGGAGACGGCGCTCGTCTTCATCTCAGACGTGAGGCCGATGCCCGACGCGCTCTCCGTTGGGGCACCGGCGCCGTCGACTCGCTCGACAGCCAACGAGGTGCCGCCTCCTGCTTGGCCTTGGTTGCCCCGCCTCCTCCTTCGTCGGCAGGGGAGGGGACGGGACAAGCCCGAATGTCGTCCTTCCACCACGTGGGGAAGGCGTCGTCGATTTCCCCGCTGGCGGGCGGGTTGTCGACCGCCATTGTCGCTGTCGCACGGCGGGGGAAGGAGTATCATGTCGTAGCTGCCGTCGAGGGACATGAACTCAAGACTCCCTAAACGGAGCACCGTCCCGGGCTGGAGAGGTTGCTGGAGACTGCCCATCTAGAGCTTGACGGGAAGCTATTCGTCAACATGCAGCAGGCCCCTACCTGGCGCGCCAACTGTCGGCGTTTCGACCCCGGGGGCTCCCTGGACCGACGAGTAAATTGTCGCCGCGTGCCCCAGCCCAGATGGGTCGGCGCGAGGCGGAACGCGAAGGGGGGAGAGCAGCCGGAGGGAGACAGGCGTGGGAGGTGGAACCCGCGGCCTTCGTGTTAGCCCCGCGCCCAGGTCGGGTGCGCTTGCAGTAGGGGGTTACAAGCGTCCACGCGGGAGGGAGCGAGCGGCCTTGCGCGAGCGCCGTCCCGTCCTTCCCCGCGCGGCCAACCCTCTGTTAGAGGGCCCTGGACCTCCCTTTTATAGGCGTAAGGAGAGGATCCAGGTGTACAATGGGGGTGTAGCAGTGTGCTAACGTGTCTAGCGGAGGAGAGCTAGCGCCCTAAGTACATGCCATCGTGGCAGCCGGAGAGGTTTTGGCACCCAGTTCGTGTGGTGTCGTGGCCATCGGAGGAGCGCTGGAGCCTGGCGGAAGGACAGCTGTCGGGGCTGTCGAGTCCTTGCTGACGTCCTCTTGCTTCCGTAAGGGGGCTAAGAGCCGCCGTCGTCATAGAGCGTGCGGGGCGCCATCATTACTCGTATAGTGGAGCGAGCCAGATGGGACGCCGGTCTTGTTTCCCGTAGCTTGAGTCAGCTCGGGGTAGGGTAATGATGGCGCCTCCTGTCGACGTGGTCGGTCCGTGCCCTAGGTTGGGCGAGGTGGAGGCTCCTCCGAGGTCGAGGTCGAGTCTGTCTCCCAAGGTCGAGGTCGGTTGGGCGGTTTGGTCGGTTGGCGTGGCGATTTGGCCAAGGTTGCTTCTTGGTGAAGACTGGGCCTCGGGCGAGCCGAAGGTGTGTCCGTTGCTGGAGGGGGTCCTCGGGCGAGACGTAGATCCTCCGGGGTCGGCTGCCCTTACCCAAGGCTGGGCTCGGGCGAGGCGTGATCGTGTCCCTCGAATAGACCGATCCTTGACTTAATCGCACCCATCAGGCCTTTGCAGCTTTGTGCTGATGGAGGTTACCAGCTGAGATTTAAGAGTCTTGAGGGTACCCCTAATTATGGTCCCCGACAAAACCAATGATATTAAAATAAAGAGAAAATGCATCATATTGGATTTTTGTTTGTGCATTTAAAACAATAATAATATAAATAAAATTAAAATAGTAACAGGTTGAGAATTTGGATTTAACCCCAAAAGTGCAAATTGGGGAAACTTAGAAATAGCATAGAAAGAGGGAAATACTATACAAAACAAAATAAAAATTATACATAAATAAATAGTTACCATACTATGTGTAATTGAACAAAAAAATGTGAAGATGAATTCACCACACACTTTGAACTTAAAATTGGAATTCAAATTGGATTTGAAAAGGGAAAGGAAAGAGAATAAAAAGAAAAAGATTAAAATCTTGATTGGGCTGGCTTCATCCATTTCGGCCCACCTACCTTCCCCCCCCCCCTCGCGACCAGCCCAATTCCTATATTCCCTGCGCGCTGGGTCACTTACCGCTGGGACCCACCTGCCGGACGGATTCCGCGCGCTGGCGTTCGGGCGCTGACTCGGTGGTCCCACCCGTCTGTCCGCATTCACGATCGCGTCTGAGCTCGCCGCAGTGGCTGATTGTGGGCCCCCTTCTGTCAGCGCGTTCTTCTCCCTCTCAGCGCGTAACAGAATCGCGTCGCCGTCGCGCGCTGCAACGGCGTGGGCCGAGATCTCCGCCGGGGCCAACGCCACTAACCGCCTCACCTCGGTTATAAGGGCATACACCTCTGCCGCGCTTGCGCTGGACCTCCCCTTTCCTCTCCCTACGCGCACCACTTCCTCCTTCCCCTCTGCAATCGACGGAGCACTGGGAGCTTAATGCCAGAGTGGCTGCTGCCGGTGCGATCCGCGGATTACCATCGCCAGTACCCCAGTAACGGGTCTTGGGGCTTCATCGGGTCGCGTGGAATCTGAGCGCGACTTCACCTGGACAAGTTAACTTCCGCTCATCCCGAGATAGCTCGTCGTCGGGGAAACTCTGCCACGGTATGTGGACAGCCGCGTCGGCACGCTAATCCTTGGTAAGGATTCCTCCATTAAGTTTTCCTCTATCTTCGCAACGTCTAGCACTAGTTAGACTGGAGTATTTCAGCTTTAGATGCCTGGCAGCTATTGCCGGCCATGGCGCCGCCGTGGCTCGGTCTGGGAGAAGGAGAATCGACCACGAACCGTTGGATCGGGTGCGTGCGGCTCTGATTAGATTGAGTAGATACCGATTCGGTGGAGTTGTGCGCAGCCGTTGGATTCGATCTGCGCGGGGGAGATTTAATCTCGTGTTTTTAAATCACGATCGTCGATCCCCGATCGGAGGGCCCAGAGAGAATACCGGTTCGTGATAATCTAGATCTAATCCGAGCCCCTGATTTCAGATCGGGCGGTCAGAAACGCTCGATACCCCTTCGCGGGCGTAGTTTAACACAAAGGCCCCTCGATTTAGTTAAAACCAACCCACCGTCCACCTTTGCAGTGTTATGAGTCTGGGTTATTGTTGCGCCAGGGCCCTTGGACTTTCTGAAAATTGACGCCTAGTCCAGAGAACAAATAAAACCAGAGAAATGAATTTAAAAATAGATTTTTAGTATTAATTAAGTGCCAGAATTTGTATAATTCATAGAAAATGCATATGAACTCCAAATTGGTCCATTCTAGTTTCTAAAATTTTGTAATAATATTCTCTATCACCTAATGTCTCTGTTTTGATATAAAAACAGTAAGAAAATTAATTTAGCATTTAATCTTATTTTAAGTACATTAAATCTTAGGAAATTCATAACTTAAAATCTATAACTCCAAATTTAATGATTCCAGTTCCAATGATCTCATTTTAATGTGTAGATTTTTATTGTATATTTTATTTACATGTTGATGTGATGTTAATTTATGCTATACTATGTATGTATTGTGTTGATGCGATTAGACGAGCAAGCCACTATGGATTCTGAGTCTCAACAAGTAGAAGTAGCTGAGCAGGAGCTCATTGAAGGCAAGTTGTGCCCTTGATCACTTACTTTTCCCAGCCATGTTCTTATTAATTATAATGATCTGCATAGGTTAATTTTGATGGGATCCTTTAGGTTACCCCAATTTTGGTTATCTTTATACCTTGTTCACCCCTGAAATATTTTTTGGGTAGTACCTGCTATTGCTTTATGTGGATTTGGGTATGAAGATACACTATTCATGATTATTCTGTTATTATCTTGTTATTATTACTGTTCATGTTAAGATCGTTAAATTAATGGGAACATGGAGCGACCACCCGGGAAAACAGTGCTACCACAAGGGTTTAATGGGACGCCCTTGGCTGATTAACTAGGAAAGCTAGTGGAGGTCTTCCTTACCCGAAAGAGGCAAGGCAGTAGGGGAGTGGTCAGTGTAGGGAGGTCCTTGGGTTGATTTTGCTGCGATGGCGGTCAGGTGAGGGATCCCTGCACTGAAGCTTCCTATAAACTGTAGCGGGATTTCTTAAGCTAGTGGAACTTTGTAAAGGCCTCATAGTGTTACCCTGCCTCGCCTCCTCGGTAGAGGTGTATGGGATTGGCCGTCTCTTGGCAGATGGGTAACATGACTTGTGGGTAAAGATGTGCAACCTCTGCAGAGTGTAAAACTAGTATACTAGCCGTGCTCACGGTCATGAGCGGCTCGGACCCTCACATGATTAATTTATGGAACTTAAATTTAATTTGACATTTTCATCGCATATGGGATTATTTTACTATTATTTTTCTCTATTATTATTAAGGTTTGGTATTTACTTACACCTAGTAATTGCTAATAAAATTTTGACCAACTTATAAAAGCAATGCTCAGCCTCAGCCTTTATATCATTGATCAGCCTTATACTTTATGAACTCCCACCTTTGGTGAGTTCATGCCACATTATTCCCCACGAATTGTTGAGCTATGAACGTATGTGAGCTCACCCTTGCTGTCTCACACCCCTCCACAGGAGAAGAACAGGTGGTCGAAGAGGAGCCGCCTAACACTGAGGCATTCGATCTGATCTAGGTGGCGTTTCTCAGTTGACATTGGCGCCGTCGATCCTTAGTTCGTTTTATATTTATTCTTTTTGTAATAAGTCTTCCGCTATGTAATAAATACTCTGATGTTTTGTGACATTTATCTCTATACACTCTGTTATTATATATGTTGTCTTCTTTGGCGCATGTATGAGATTCACCCGGCTTTGTTCCTTATATCCGGGTGTTACACAAGTCCACTGGATTAGTTGAAGTTTCTTGTGACATTGTGTTTGATGAGACTAATGGCTCCCAAGTGGAGCAAGTTGATCTTGATGTACTAGATGATGAAGAGGCTCTATGCGTCGCGCTAAGGAACATGTCCATTGGGGACGTGTGTCCTAAGGAATCCGAAGAGCCTACACAAGCACAAGATCAACCGTCATCTTCCAATCAAGCATCTCCACCAACTCAAGATGAGGATCAGGCTCAGGATGATGAAGATGAAGATCACGAGGATGAGCCACCTCAAGAAGAGGTCAATGATCAAGGGGGAGATAAAGATGATGAAGACAAGGAAGATGAGCAAGAGATACAGGGTCAAAGACTGCCACACCCAAGAGTCCATCAAGCAATTCAACGAGATCACCCCGTCAACTCCATCCTTGGTGACATTCATAAGGGGGTAACCACTAGATCTCGAGTTGCTCATTTCTATGAACATTACTCTTTTGTTTCCTCTATTGAGCCATATAGGGTAGAGGATGCATTAAGAGATTTAGATTGGGTGGTGGCAATGCAAGAGGATCTCAACAACTTCATGAGGAATGAGGTATGGCATTTGGTTCCACGTCCTAATCAAAATGTTGTAGGTACCAAATGGGTATTCCGCAACAAGCAAAATGAGCATGGTGTGGTGATAAGGAACAAAGCCCGACTTGTGGCCAAAGGATATTCACAAGTCAAAGGTTTGGATTTCAACGAAACTTATACACCCGTAGCTAGGCTTGAGTCAATTCTCATATTACTTGCCTATGCTACTTACCATGGCTTCAAGCTTTATCAAATGGACGTGAAGAGTGTCTTCCTCAATGGACCAATCAAGGAAGAGGTCTATGTTGAGCAACCTCCTGGCTTTGAAGATAGTAAGTACCCTAACCATGTTTATAAACTCTCAAAGGTGCTTTATGGGCTCAAGCAAGCCCCAAGAGCATGGTATGAATGCCTGCGAGATTTTCTTATCACTAATGGCTTCAAAGTCGGCAAGGCCGATCCTACACTCTTTACTAAAACTATTGAAAAAAACTTGTTCATATGCCAAATTTATGTTGATGATATCATATTTGGGTCTACTAACAAGTCTACTTGTGAAGAGTTTAGTAGAATCATGATTCAAAAATTCGAGATGTCTATGATGGGGGAGTTGAAATATTTCTTAGGATTTCAAATCAAGCAACTCCAGGATGGCACCTTCATCAGCCAAACCAAGTACATTCAAGACATACTTAAGAAGTTTGGAATGAAGGATGCAAAACCCATCAAGACACTCATGGGAACTAATGGGCATCTTTACCTCGACATGGGAGGTAAATCCGTAGATCAAAAGGAATACCAGTCGATGATAGGATCTTTACTCTACTTATGTGCATCTCAACTGGATATTATGCTTTCTGTATGCATGTGTGCAAGGTTCCAAGCCGATCCTAAGGAAGTTCACCTTAGGGCCATAAAGAGAATCATGAGGTACTTAGTCTACACTCCTAAGTTTGGGCTTTGGTACCTCAGGGGATCCACCTTTGATTTAATAGGCACATCAGGGACTTGTCAGTTTCTGGGGAGATCCCTAGTGTCTTGGGCTTCAAAGAAACAAAACTCCGAAGCTCTTTCTACCGTCGAAGCCGAGTATATTGCCGCAGGCCATTGTTGTGTGCAATTACTTTGAATGAGACAAACCCTCAGGGACTACAACTATAAATTGAGCAAAGTCCCTCTCCTATGTGATAATGAGAGTGCAATCCGCATGGCGGATAATCCCATTGAACACAGTTGCACTAAGCACATAGACATTCGGTATCACTTTCTGAGAGATCACCAACAAAAAGGATATCGAAATAGCTTATGTTAACACCAAAGATCAATTAGCCGACATATTTACCAAGCCATTAGATGAGAAAACCTTTAGCAAACTTAGGAATGAGCTAAATGTACTTGATTCTCGGAATTTTGATTGAAACATTGCACACATAGCTCATTTATATACCTTTGATCATATCTCTTTCATTTGGTACATATAAATATTTGTTGGGAGTATGCTTCGTAGCCGAAGATCCTAAAAGAGGAGAACACCTTCGGCAGATCCTTTCAGAAGCAGCGCCGACGTTATCACTAATAGAGCTTCGGCACAGTGACAAATCTCAAGACGAAGGGGGCGAACTGACTTATAGATGAAATGACTCAAAGACCCATGATGTTTTGTGTCAGTATTGTAATTGATTATAAAGGGCATAAATATAATTTCACATAGGCTGTGTCCTGTGCCTATAAATAGATGAACAGTACCCCCGTACTGTTCATGCAATCTTGTAATTGCTGACGCATCACACTGGAATTATTGTTTTCCGTCAAGGAGAAGGTATAAACGTATCCAAATATCATGTTTTAATATTCAGATCCATGTAATGAAATATACGAATAAAGTTATTTGTTTTGACATATGTTTTACATATTATACTTCATTTTATATTGTTGTATAAATCTAATCACGAAGGTATGACCTTCGTGATATTTTGCCCGCGACCTTCATCCGAAGTTCATTAAATCCTTAGGGAGATAATGCTTCAGCGGACGAAGGGCATTAACATTTAACAGTTTTATGTTGCCTTGTTCTTAATTCATAGCATTTGAGAACAACTCCCCAACATTGGCGCCCACCTCCGGTGAACTCACTTCCACTTTCTGAGCTAATGGCTTCGGTCAACAACCAAGCTGGAGCTGCTTCGGCTACGAAGCTGGTGCTCCCAATAACAGGCGGATCATGCTCAGAACCGGCCAACAAGAAGCAGAAGAAGGAGGCATAGAGAAGGGTACAACATGTCAGGGTGCAGAGACCCTTCATCAAGTCAAGATGGTCTCACATCCCAATTACCTTCTCCCAAGAGGACCTTCAGCTCAAGGATTATCCTCACAATGATGCTATGGTTATTTCTTGTGTTATCAAAGGTTTTCTGGTCCATAATGTTCTGGTTGATACAGGCAGTGCAGCGGATATTATATTTGCTAAGGCCTTCAGACAAATGCAAGAGCCAGAAGATAAGATTCATGATGCTACACACCCTCTCTGTGGCTTCGGAGGAAGACAGATTGTAGCACTAGGTAAGATCACGATGCCAGTGACCTTCGGATTTGTTAACAACACCAGAACTGAGCAAGTTGTGTTTGATATTGTCGATATGGAGTACCCCTATAATGCAATCATTGGTCGTGGAACACTCAATGCTTTCGAAGCAATTCTTCATCCAGCATATGTTTGCATGAAGATACCTTCGAATCAAGGACCTATTGCTATTCATGGGAGTCAGGAAGCTGCCAGAAAGGCTGAAGAGAACTGGACCGATTCAAAGGCAATCCATAGCATAGATGGAGCTGAAGCTTGTGAGCAGTACAAGTACAGAAGGGAGAAGGCTGCTTCGGCCGATCAGCCGAAGCCCATGCTTTTATGTGAAGATATTGCAGAGCAGAAGGTGCTGCTGGGATCTCAATTGTCTGAAGAACAGGAGAAAACCCTGATAAGGTTTTTGTTCAACAACAAAGATGTCTTTGAATGGTCAGCCAATGATCTCTGTGGTGTTAATAGGGATGTCATTGAACACTCGCTCAATGTTGATCCATCCTTCAGACCCAGAAAGCAGAGGCTTCGGAAAATGTCTGATGACAAAGCCGAAGGTGCTCGGAATGAAGTGAAAAGACTTCTTAGCGCTGGAGTCATCAGAGAAGTGAAATACCCAGAATGGCTAGCCAACACTGTCATGGTGAAGAAGGCCAATGGTAAATGGAGGATGTGTATTAATTTTACTGATCTCAACAAGGCTTGTCCGAAGGATGAGTTTCCATTACCAAGGATCGATTCTCTAGTAGACGCGGCAGCTTCGTCAGAGCTTATGAGTCTACTAGATTGTTATTGAAGCTATCATCAAATTTGGATGAAGAAAGAGGATGAGCCGAAAACCAGCTTCATAACCCCTAGTGGAACATATTGTTATCTTCGGATGCCTGAGGGGCTCAAGAATGCTGGAGGAAGCTTTAGTAGAATGACAGCGAAGGTTCTTCATACTCAGATAGGCAGAAATGTGCTAACCTATGTTGATGATATTATAGTAAAAAGCACGAAGCAAGAAAATCACATTGCTGATTTGCAGGAGACATTCGCTAATTTTAGACAAGCTGGTCTGAAGCTGAATCTAGAAAAGTGTGTCTTCAGAGTGAAGAAGGGGAAATTCCTTGGTTGTCTGGTTTCAACAAAAGGAATCGAAGCTAATCCAAATAAAATCGAAGCTATTTTTCGGATGGAGCCGCCAAGCACAAAGAAGCGGGCTCAACGGCTGACAGGAAGATTGGCATCTCTGAATCGATTCATATCTAGATCAGCAGAGAGAAATTTACCATTCTTTGAAGTGCTGAA
Source organism: Zea luxurians (assembly GCA_029449295.1). Classification (NCBI taxonomy): domain Eukaryota; kingdom Viridiplantae; phylum Streptophyta; class Magnoliopsida; order Poales; family Poaceae; genus Zea; species Zea luxurians. The sequence continues at coordinate 102,174,459 of JAOPSE010000010.1, forward strand.
GTCAGCCGAAGTCTTTCATTGGGGATCAGCTCAACAGAAAGCCTTCGAAGAGCTGAAGCAGTATCTGATAGATCTAACGACCCTAACTCCACCAGCGCCAGGGGCTCCTCTGTTGTTGTATGTGGCAGCTTCGCACTCAGCAGTGAGTGCGGCACTTGTCCAAGAAAAGCTTGAAGGACAAACCAAAAAGCAAGCCCCAATATACTTCGTCTCCAAAGTCCTCAGTCTATCAAAGAAGAACTATACAGAATTAGAGAAGGTGTTATATGCTGTCTTAATGGCCTCCAGGAAGCTACGACATTACTTTCAAGCATATCATATAATTGTTCCTTCGTCACAACCATTGAAGGATATCATGAGGAACAGAGAAGCTACGGGAAGAATTGGAAAGTGGGCTCCAGAGCTCAACGAGTTCAGCATTGATTATGTGCGTAGATCCTCAATACAGTCCCAGGCGTTAGCAGACTTCATCGCTGATTGGACGCCAGGGGCTCAGGGAGAAGAAACAACTAAAGATGCCGAAGCTTGGACAGTATTCTACGACGGTTCTTGGGGAACCTTCGGGGCAGGAGCAGCTGCTGTGTTAGTTGCACTTTCCAAAGTTAGAACTTGCTACGTAGTAAAACTTGATTTTAGCTGCACAAATAATATTGCTGAGTACGAAGCTTTGCTTTTGGGGCTTCAGAAGTTAAAGGCAATGGGGATTAGAAGGGCGGTTCTTAAAACCAATTCCCAAGTTATTTCTGGTCATGTTGATAAGAGTTGTAAAGCAAGAGACCCGAAGCTTGTGAAATACTTGGACACGGTCCGAAGCATTGAAGCTTCCTTCGAAGGGTTTTCTGTTAAGAATATTCCTCAAGGAGAAAATGAACATGCTGATTTGCTAGCCAAGTCAGCGGCACAGGGGCTGCCCTTACCTTCGGAAGTATTTTTTGAAACAATAAAAGCACCTTCAGTGGAACTTCTTGAAAGAGCAGTGCTCAATATATCTCCTGTTCATAGTGAAGATTGGAGAACTGAGATTATGTCTTTCCTCCAGGGTAATTTCCTTTCAGATGACGAAGCTTATAATAAGAGAATAGAGGCAAGAGCCCGACCATATGTCATAATAGAAGGGGAGCTATACAAGCATGGAGTTTGTTCTCCATTGCTCAAATGTTTATCCAGAGCTAAAGGTATAGAATTGATGAAGGAAATACACGCAGGCCTGTGTGGATCTCACATTGGATCTAGGCCCTTGCTGGGAAAAGTTTTTCGTCAAGGATTTTATTGGCCGAAGGCAGCTTCGGATGCAGCAGAATTAGTTCAAAAATGCGAAGGTTGTCAGAAATGCGCAAGAGATCAAAAATAGCCTTCGTCTATGACTCAGTTAATACAACCAACTTGGTCATTGCAAAGGTGGGGCCTTGATTTGTTAGGCCCGTTACCACCAGCACAAGGAAATTTAAAATATGTTGTGGTGGCAGTAGAATATTTTTCTAAGTGGATTGAGGCGAAGCCTTTAGCCACAATAACTTCAGTTACCATTCAGAAATTTTTCTGGCAGAATATTGTTTGTCGCTTCGGAGTGCCGAAGGCCATTACTGTGGATAACGGAACACAGTTTGATGCCGAAGCTTTTAAAGAGTTCTATGGACAAATTGGCACGAAGATCCATTTTGCATCGGTTAGGCATCCAGAGTCAAATGGACTTGTCGAAAGAGCTAACGTCATCATAATGATGGGAATAATGAAATCAATTTTCAATCAGCCCAGAGGAAAATGGCCAGATGAATTAATTAAAGTGGTGTGGAGCCACAATACAACAACATCAAGGTCAACAGGCTTTACACCATTCAAGTTATTATTTGGTGACGAAACAATAACTCCAGAAGAAGCAAAAGCGGGATCAATAAGAATAGTGGCTTCGGCAGAAGACGAAGCTGATTACTCTGTGGAGAAAGATGCTATAGAAGGGATCAGGCTTCAGGCTGTGGAAAACATCAATAAATATCAAGCTGAAACAATAAAATGGCGTGATAGAAAGGTTCGGCTAAAGAACATTAAGCCAGGACATTTGGTGCTTCAGAGAGAGCCCAACCCAGATACAGTAGGCAAGCTACAGCTCAAATGGGAAGGACCTTTTCTGGTAGTGTCGAAGACCATAATTAGGGGTACCCCCAAGACTCCTAATATCAGCTGGTAACCCCCATCAGCACTAAGCTGCAAAGGCCTGATGGGTGCGATTAAGCCAAGGCTCGGTCCACTCAAGGGACACGACCTCGCCTCGCCCGAACCCAGCCTCAGGCAAGGGCAGCCGACCCCGAAAGATTCATGTCTCGCCCGAAAACCCCCTCAAGCGACGGACACACCTTCGGCTCGCCCGAGGCCCAGTCTTCGCCAAGAAGCAACCTTGGCCAGATCGCCACACCGGCCGACCGAATCGCAGGAGCATTTAATGCAAGGATGGCCTGACACCTTATCCTGTCACGCGCCCTTCAGTCAATAGAGCCGAAAGTGACCGCAGTCACTTCGCCGCTCCACTGACCGGCCTGACAAGAAGACAGCGCCGCCTGCGTCACTTCGACTGCTGTGTCACTCGATAGAGTGAGGCTAACAGCAGCCAAGTCCGGCCTCGGGCGCCATAGGAAACTCCGCCTCGCCCGACCCTAGGGCTCGGACTCGGGCTCGGCCCCGGAAGACAACAAACTCCGCCTCGCCCGACCCCAGGGCTCGGACTCGGGCTCGGCCCCGGAAGACGACGAACTCCGCCTCGCCCGACCCCAGGGCTCGGACTCGGGCACGGCCCCGGAAGATGACGAACTCCGCCTCGCCCGACCCCAGGGCTCGGACTCAGGCTCGGCCCCGGAAGACGACGAACTCCGCCTCGCCCGACCCCAGGGCTCGGACTCGGGCTCGGCCCCGGAAGACGACGAACTCCGCCTCGCCCGACCCAGGGCTCGGACATGACCTCGACCTCGGAGGAGCCTCCGCCTCGCCCGACCCAGGGCTCGGACCGACCACGTCACAGGGGGGCCATCATTACCCTATCCCTAGCTAGCTCAGGCTACGGGTAACAGGACCGACGTCCCATCTGGCTCGCACCGGTAAACAGATAATGATGGCGCCCCGTGTGCTCCATGACGACGGCGGCTCTCAGCCCCTTACGGAAGCAAGAAGACGTCAGTAAGGACTCGACAGCCCCGACAGCTGTCCTTCCGCAAGGCCCCAACGCTCCTCCAATGGCCACGACATCACATGAACAGGGTGCCAAAACCTCTCTGGCTGCCACGACGGCATGTACTTAGGGCACTAGCTCCTCTCTGCTAGGCACGATAGCGCACTGCTACACCTCCCATTGTACACCTGGACCCTCTCCTTACGCCTATAAAAGGAAGGTCCAGGGATCTCTTACAAAGAGGTTGGCCGTGCGGGGGGACAGGACGGCGCGTAGGGTCCCTCACTCTCCCCCCACGCGGACGCTTGTAACCCCCTACTGCAAGCGCACCCGACCTGGGCGCAGGACAACACGGAGGCCGCGGGTTTCCCCTTTTTTCCCCTCTCTTCTACCCCCTTCGTGCTCCGTCTCGCGCCCACCCATCTAGGCTAGGACACGCGGCGATAATTTACTCGTCGGTCCAGGGACCCCCCGGGGTCGAAACGCCGACAGTTGGCGCTCTAGGTAGGGGTCTGCTGCGTGTTGACGAATAGCTCCTTGTCAAGCTCCAGATGGGTAGTCTCCAGCAACCTTTCCAACCCGGGACGGTGCTCCGTTTCGGGAGTCTTGAGTTCATGTCCCTCGACGGCAGCTACGACATGATACTCCTTCCTCCGCCACGCGACGGCGACAATGGCGGCCGACAACCCGCCCGCCGGCAGCGGAATCAACGACTCTTCCCCATGAGGCGGAAGAACAACATTCGAGTTTGTCCCGTCACCTCCCCCGCCGACGGAGGAGGAGGCGGGGCAACCGTGGCCAAGCAGGAGGCGGCACCTCGTCGGCTGTTGAGCGAGTTGACGGCGCCAGCGCCCCGACGGGGGACACGTCGGGCGTCGACCTCGCGTCTGAGACGAAGACGAGCATCGTTTCCCTGCGACACGCCAACTCCAAGCAGACGGACGACGCCAGCACGCTCGCGAAGGACTTGCTGGGCGTCACCCTCGTACCTGAGATGACGGTGCAGTCCGCCCTCGACGTGACAACGTCACCACCTATCGACCAAGAGGTACCGACCGATTCCCGTCTCATGCCTTTTGGATTCGGCCTCGACCCACCAAGCGACCCCTCTTTGGTGGAAGCCTTCATAGAGGCATGCACCAACCCTCCGGGGTATCATATGCGGTCACCCTGGGACCGGCTGACGGCCGTCTCGACCTACGGACCCTCGGGTTCCGAGGAAGATGATGAGCCCGACTTTGGTTGGGATTTCTTCGGGCTCGGTAACCCCAGTGCCATGCGGGACTTCATGACCGCATGCGACTACTGCCTTTCCGATTGTTCCGACAGTAGCCGCAGCTTCGGCGAGGAAGACGGTGGCCCAAGTCGTTAATGTTTCCACGTCGATCTAGGGGGTCCCGACGAAGGCAACCATCTTGGTATACCGGAAAACGGTTATCCCCCTAGGCCTGCGCCTCGCGTTGACATCCTTCGGGAGCTAGCTGTGGTCCCAGTCCCTATGGGGGGTCAGGACGCACAGCTCAAGCAAATCCGCGAGATGCAGGCCAGGCTCGACGAGGGGGCAGGAACACTTGAGCCGCTCCGCCGGAACATCGGGCAGGAATGGGTAGACCAAGCTCCAGCCGGAGAAGCGCGTCATCAACCCTAGGGCATCCAGCTCCGCATCGCCGACGACGTCAGGGCAAGGCCACCACCGGCTTCCAGTGGGATCGGCCAGAACCTAGCTGCATCAGCGATACTTCTCCGTGCAATGCCGGAACCATCAACCACCGAAGGGCGGCGGATCCGGGGAGAGCTCAAGAATCTCCTGGAGGATGCCACGGTCCGACGGGCCGAGAGCTCTGCCTCTCGAAGGTAGGGATACCCCTCGGAGCACCGCGACTTCCTGATTCGTGCGGGAAGCCTCGGTCCACACCGGGCGCACGCGCAACACAGCGTCTGCGGCCCCGGGACGCCTCGGCAACGAGCACCACCACCGCAACCATCGAGCCCGCCTCGACGAGAGGGTGCGCCGAGGCTACCACCCCAGGCGTGGGGGACGCTACGACAGCGGGGAGGATCGGAGTCCCTCGCCCGAACCACCCGGCCCGCAGGCTTTTAGCCGAGCCATACGACGGGCGCCGTTCCCGACCCGGTTCCGAACCCCGACTACCATCACAAAGTACTCGGGGGAGACAAGGCCGGAACTGTGGCTCGCGGACTACCGGCTGGCCTGCCAACTGGGTGGAACGTACGATGACAACCTCGTCATCCGCAACCTCCCCCTGTTCCTCTCCGACTCCACTCGGGCCTGGCTGGAGCATCTGCCTCCGGGGCAGATCTCCAACTGGGACGACCTGGTCCAAGCCTTCGCCGGTAATTTCCAGGGCACGTACGTGCGCCCTGGAAACTCCTGGGATCTCCAAAGCTGCCGCCAGCAGCCGGGAGAGTCTCTCCAGGACTACATCCGACGATTCTCAAAGCAGCGCACCGAGTTGCCCAACATCACCGATTCGGATGTCATCGGCGCGTTCCTCGCCGGCACCACCTGCCGCGACCTGGTGAGCAAGCTGGGTCACAAGACCCCCACCAGGGCGAGCGAGCTGATGGACATCGCCACCAAGTTCGCCTCTGGCCAGGAGGCGGTTGAGGCCATCTTCCGGAAGGACAAGCAGCCCCAGGGCCGCCAGCCAGAAGATGTTCCCGAGGCGTCCGCTCAGCGCGACACCAAGAAGAAAGGCAAGAAGAAGTCGCAAGCGGAACGCGACGCCGCCGACGCGGACCTTGTCACCGCCTCTGAGTACAAGAACCCTCGGAAACCTCCCGGAGGCGCCAATCTCTTCGACAAGATGCTCAAGGAGCCGTGCCCCTATCATCAGGGACCCATCAAGCACACCCTTGAGGATTGCGCCATGCTTTGGCGCCACTTTCACAGGGCCGAGACACCTGCGGAGGGTGGCAGGGCCCACCACGACGACAAGAAGGAGGATCACAAGGCAGAGGAGTTCCCCGAGGTCCGCGACTGCTTCATGATCTACGGTGGGCAAGCGGCGAACGCCTCGGCTCGGCACCGCAAGCAAGAGCGTCGGGAGGTCTGCTCGGTAAAGGTGGCGGCGCCAGTCTACTTAGACTGGTCCGACAAGCCCATCACCTTCGACTAGGGCGATCACCCCGACCGCGTGCCGAGCCCGGGGAAATATCCGCTCGTTGTTGACCCCATCATCGGCAACGTCAGGCTCACCAAGGTCCTCATGGACGGAGGCAGCAACCTCAACATCATCTACGCCGAGACCCTCGAGCTCCTACAGATCGATCTGCCCTCGGTCCGGGCCGGTGCGGCGCCTTTTCACGGGATCATCCCCGGGAAACGCGTCCAACCCCTCGGACGACTCGATCTGCACGTCTGCTTTGGGACTCCCTCCAACTTTAGAAGGTAAACCCTCACATTCGAGGTGGTCGGGTTCCGAGGAACCTACCACGCAGTACTGGGGAGGCCATGCTACGCCAAGTTCATGGTCGTCCCCAACTACACCTACCTCAAGCTCAAGATGTCGGGCCCCAACGGGGTCATCACCATTGGCCCCACGTACCGACACGCGTACGAATGCGACGTAGAGTGCGTGGAGTACGCCGAGGCCCTCGCCGAATCCGAGGCCCTCATCACCGACCTGGAGAGCCTCTCCAAGGAGGCGCCAGACGTGAAGTGCCATGCCGGCAACTTTGAGCCAGTGGAGACGGTTAAGTCTGTCCCTCTCGACCCCAACAACGACGCCACCAAGCAGATCCGGATCGGCTCTAAGCTAGACCCCAAATAGGAAGCAGTGCTCGTCGACTTTCTCCGTGCGAACGCCGAAGTTTTCGCGTGGAGTCCCTCGGACATGCCTGGCGTACCGAGGGATGTCGCCGAGCACTCGCTGGATATCCGAGCTGGAGCCCGACCTGTGAAGCAACCTCTGCGCCGATTCGACGAAGAAAAGCGCAGAGCCATAGGCGAGGAGATCCACAAGCTGATGGCCGCAGGGTTCATCAAAGAGGTATTCCATCCCGAATGGCTTGCCAACCCCGTGCTTGTCAGAAAGAAAGGAGGGAAATGGCGGATGTGTGTAGACTACACTGGTCTAAACAAAGCATGCCCAAAAGTTCCCTACCCTCTGCCTCGCATCGATCAAATCGTGGATTCCACTGCGGGATGCGAAACCCTGTTTTTCCTCGATGCCTACTCAGGGTATCACCAAATCAGGATGAAAGAGTCTGACCAGCTCGTGACTTCTTTCATCACACCCTTTGGCATGTACTGCTATGTTACGATGCCATTTGGTTTGAGGAATGCGGGTGCGACGTACCAAAGGTGCATGAACCACGTGTTCGGCCAACACATTGGTCGAACGGTCGAGGCTTATGTCGATGACATCGTAGTCAAGACGAGGAAAGCCTCCGACCTCCTTTCCGACCTTGAAACGACATTCCGGTGTCTCAAGGCGAAAGACATAAAACTCAATCCCGAGAAGTGTGTCTTCGGAGTCCCCTGAGGCATGCTCTTGGGGTTCATCGTCTCCGAGCGGGGCATCGAGGCCAACCCGGAGAAAATCGCGGCCATCACCAACATGGGGCCCATCAAGGACTTGAAAGGCGTACAGAGGGTCATGGGATGCCTTGCGGCTCTGAGCCGTTTCATCTCGCGCCTCGGCGAAAGAGGCCTACCTCTGTACCGCCTCTTAAGAAAGACCGAGTGCTTCACTTGGACCTTCGAGGCCGAGGAAGCCCTCGGGAACCTGAAGGCGCTCCTTACGAACGCGCCCATCTTGGTGCCCCCGCCGCCGGAGAAGCCCTCTTGATCTACGTCGCCGCTACCACTCAGGTGGTCAGCGCCACGATCGTGGTTGAGAGACAAGAATAAGGGCATGCATTGCCCGTCCAGAGGCCAGTTTACTTCATCAGTGAGGTACTATCCGAGACCAAGATCCGCTACCCGCAAATTCAGAAGCTGCTATACGCGGTGATCCTGACGCGGCGAAAGTTGCGACACTACTTCGAGTCTCATCCGGTGACTGTGGTGTCATCCTTCCCCCTGGGGGAGATCATCCAGTGTCGAGAGGCCTCGGGTAGGATTGCAAAGTGTGCGGTGGAAATCATGGGCGAGACGATCTCGTTCGCCCCTCGGAAAGCCATCAAGTCCCAAGTCTTGGCGGACTTTGTGGCTGAATGGGTCGACACCCAGCTCCCGGTGGCTCCGATCCAGCCGGAACTCTGGACCATGTTTTTCGATGGGTCGCTGATGAAAACAGGGGTAGGCGCGGGCCTGCTCTTCATCTCGCCCCTCGGGAAACACCTACGCTACGTGCTGCGCCTCCATTGTCCGGTGTCCAACAACGTGGCTGAGTATGAAGCTCTAGTCAACAAGTTGCGCATCGCCATTGAGCTAGGGGTCTGATGCCTCGACGCTCGCGGCGACTCGCAGCTCGTCATCGACCAAGTTATGAAAAACTCCCACTGCCGCGACCCGAAGATGGAAGCCTACTGCGATGAGGTTCGGCGCCTGGAGGATAAGTTCTACGGGCTCGAGCTCAACCACATCGCCCGACGACACAACGAGACTGCGGACGAGCTGACCAAGATAGCCTCGAGGCGGACAACGGTTCCCCTGGACGTCTTCTCCCGAGACCTACATCAACCCTCAGTCAAGATCGACGACACGCCTGAGCCCGAGAAGGCCTCGGCCCAGCCCGAGGCACCCTCGGCACAGCCCAAGGCACCCTCGGCTCGGCCCGAGGCACCCTCGGCCCCCGAGGGTGAGGCACTGCGCGTCAAGGAAGAGCAGAGTGGGGTCCAGCCTAATCGAAACTGGCAAACCCCGTACCTGCAATATCTCCACCAAGGAGAACTGCCCCTCGACCGAGCCGAGGCTCGGCGACTGGCGCGGCGTGCCAAGTCGTTCGTCTTACTGGGTGACGGAAAGGAGCTCTCCCACCGCAGCCCATCCGGCATCCTCCAGCGGTGCATATCCATCGCCGAAGGCCAGGAGCTCTTACAAGAAATACACTCGGGGGCTTGCGGTCATCACGCAGCGCCCTGAGCCCTTGTTGGAAACGCCTTCCGACAAGGTTTCTACTGGTCGACCGCGGTGGCCGATGCCACTAGAATTGTCCGCGCCTGCCAAGGGTGTCAATTCTACGCGAGGCAGACCCACCTACCCGCTCAGGCTCTGCAGACAATACCCATCGCCTGGCCGTTTGCTTTGTGGGGACTGGACCTCGTCGGTCCCTTGCAGAAGGCACCCGGGGGCTACACGCACCTGCTGGTCGCCATCGACAAATTCTCCAAGTGGATCAAGGTCCGACCCCTAAACAGCATCAGGTCCAGACAGGCGGTGGCATTCTTCACCAACATCATCCATCGCTTTGGGGTCCCGAACTCCATCATCACCGACAACGGCACCCAGTTCACCGGCAAAGTTCCTGGACTTCTGCGAGGATCACCATATCCGGGTGGACTGGGCCGCCGTGGCTCACCCCATGACGAATGGGCAAGCGGAACGTGCCAACGGCATGATTCTACAAGAACTCAAGCCGAGGATCTACAGCGACCTCCACAAGTTCGGCAGGCGATGGATGAAGGAACTCCCCTCGGTGGTCTGGAGTCTGAGGACAACGCCGAGCCGAGCCACGGGCTTCACACCGTTCTTTCTAGTCTATGGGGCCGAGGCCGTCTTGCCCACGGACTTAGAATGCGGTTCCCCGAGGACGAGGGCGTACGACGACCGAAGAAACCAGACCGACCGAGAAGACTCACTGGACCAGCTCGAAGAGGCTCGGGACATGGCTTTACTACACTCGGCGCGGTACCAGCAGTCCCTGCGACGCTACCACGCCCGAGGGGTTCGGTCCCGAGACCTCCAAGTGGGCGACCTGGTGCTTCGGCTGCGACAAGACGCCCGAGGGTGGCACAAGCTCACGCCTCCCTGGGAAGGGTCGTTCGTCGTCGCCAAGGTTCTGAAGCCCGGGACATACAAGCTGGCCAACAGCCAAGGCGAGGTCTACAGCAACGCTTGGAACATCTGACAGCTACGTCGCTTCTACCCTTAAGATGCTTTCCAGTCGTTCGTACACCTCATTCACACACAAAGTCTAACCATCAAGGAAGGGTCAGCCTTGTTTCGGCAAAGCCCGTCCCTCCCTCGTGGGCTAGAAGGGGGAACCCCCTCTGCGTCAAAATTTTCCTTGGAAAAAGTCTTTCTGTCAGAACGTCTTTCGTGCTTTTTGACTACTTCAAAAGTGGGGTCCTGAAAACGACGCAGTGCACGTAAGCAGCCAAGGCCAACTGAGCCGAGGGACTCCTACGCCTCCAGGATACGGATACCTCACTCATCACCTTCTGCGATAAGTAACTTACGCTCGGATAAGCGATTCCGCCGATCGAACAAGTCTTAATGCTCGGAGACCTTTCTGCCGAAACGATTTTTCGGGTCTTCTCGACTACATCATTAGCAGAATCCTACAGACGAGTAAGAGTACACGTAAGCGGCAAGACCGATCGAGCCGAGGGACTCCTACGCCTCCGGGATACGGATACCTCACTCATCACCTTCCGTGAAAAGTAACTCTCGCTTGAACAAACAATTCTGTTACTGACGAATAACTCCTGATACTCGAAACAAAGGGAAAAAGAAACGCAGCTTTACAACACAGCGACAATATGTTTGGGCCTCGGCGGCCGCAGAAAACATACGCACACTACAAGGTAAACCGATCCTGCAGGTTCGGACCTCGATGGAGGGGGAGCAGCAGCACCCTCGACGTCAACACCACCTTCGGCGAAGTCCGACCGAGCCTCGAACGACAACACAGTCGGAGGATCTCCGCTCCGAAGGACGACGTCAGCACCACGCACAGGCCATCGCCGCCAGGGTCTCTTCTAGGAGTCTGGCTCGAGCAGATGGCTCGGCCGGTCGCCCCGAAGCCTCAGCCGGCTATCCCCCGAGGGCATCAGCCCGGCCCATGGCCTCGGCAACTCGACTCTGGCGCCGGTCCCGCCAGCGGACGACCCGGTCAGGCTCCGGTCGATGAAGTCTTCTTTTCGAGCCAACTCTGCCTTCGGCTCGGGCTCATCGAAGAGCGGCCGAGGGTTTCCTTTAACTAAGCAAGAGAAGCCTCGGGCGGCAAGGCCGACTGAGCCGAGGGACTCCTACACCTCCGGGATACAGATACCTCACTCATCACCTTCGCACGAGGCAACTCACACTTGGTGAAGCGGTTTAGTTAGCTGATAGGCGAGTCCTAGCGCTCGGAATGAGGGAAAAACACGGCTTTGCGCCAAAAGATACATACATGTTCAGGCCCCGACAGCCACAATGAACAAACACCGGCACTCAAGGTGCCATTACAAACGGAACTCCGGTTCCGCCCCCGTGGGTATGAACAACCTCCACACCGGAGAGCCTGCGGGGCGACAAGCTCCGGGAGACTCGCCAGCAACCTCTGCAGCAGTGGCCATGGTCCCGGGACGGACGCACCCACCGGAAGGCTCTCGTTCACGTCCCCACTCAAGGGACGCGAACCAGACATTAAAGCCAAAAGAGCCGGAGGTCGGTCCATAGGCGGCGCTGACGGCCCTGACGGCGGAGAAGCTTTCTCCAGCTGCCACCACATCAACACCGACGGCGACGTCCGCCTGTCCACCAACGCCGCATTAGCAAGCGCAGGCCGCTCCAAAGCGCACCGGCAGGCCCTCACTCACGTCCTTGCCACGAAAGCGAGGACAAAGGACGGAATGTTGCATCCTAGCTGGGCAGCAGCAGTTCGCCTTCCCCGGCATGGCTGGAGGACACCTCCTCCGCAGAGCTGGAGGATGGTTTCCACCACCAGAAGCTGGAAGAAGAGGTGGCCGACCGACCCGTGCAGGAGGTAGAGCTCCAGCTCGCCTCGCTCTCCGCCCCAGCAAGGATGATGAAGATCCTTGAAGCTGAGGGCGGAGCAGAGGCCGCAGCCCGGCTTGCTTCTCCCCACCCTGGAACTGGTGGTCACAGTCTTGGGTGACCACCGGCGAGGGGATGCAGCCGGGCTGCCTGACGAAAATCCTTGAAGCCGAACGATGGCTGAAAGATACCAACTTCCACGAAGTTGCGTTCCCCCAACGACGACAAGGCGGAAGAACCACGGGCGCCCCCCATCTGGGGGCTCAAAAGGTGGAAAGACGCAATGCATGAGGAGAGCGCAAAGACATGGTTGCCTTTCAAGGGGGTCACCCTCCTTTTAAAGGCAACTCTCCCCACTTGCGTCCTCAGCCGTCGCGGGCTGAGTCTTCTCCAACACGCTCGAAGGTCCTCCCCCTACGACACGGGGGCTGGGCCCCACGCGTCATGCAAGCTAGCGTAGGGCAGACATAGCCAAACCGCCACGCACGGTGCGCGCAACTGCCCAGCGGTTACGAGCATTCCTCCACTTTCGCCCAGGCCAGCGGGTGAAAGGGAGGGCCTCCATGAAGGCGGCGTGCAACCGCACCCAGGGGGCGCACCCTTTCGACTTCGATGCATCCAGCATGGAGGCCCAGGCCCACACGTCATGTAACCGGTGCGCCGGATACTACGTGCAAGAAACTGCACCGCCACTCGCGCCAGTACCGCGCCTTCTCGACTGCGAAACCAGTACCGCGACTCGAGGCGACCCTGCGCATGACCCGACAGTGCTAACCGAGCACATCGGTCACGGGTCGGTCAGCCGCGGGAGAGGGCGCGATGGTCGATACGGCCAGAAATGGGCCGGCAGTAATGGCGGTGGCAGGCGGGCGGAAGCGGCAGTCGAGTCATCAGCAAGCTCACACCCCCTCCTGGGATAGCGAAAGGACCTTCTCCCACGGCGTGAAGACGACATGTCCGTGTCCCGTTCCTCGAACGGCTCGCGCACGCACAACGACCGCCCCGTGAACCACTCGTCCCGTCCAATTAACTCTGCGGCAGGACAGGCGGCACCTTTGGCAGGCGAAGCAGGTGACGCTTCACCTTCGCCATAATGACCGCATGAAAAAAAGGTGCGCCACGTCATTCGATTTCGTATCCTTTTCCACTTCCTCTTTCTCTCTCTTGCCTCAGGGATCGGGAAAGGGGATACTCCAAAAGGGATCCTTCTCCGCGAAGGAAGCGGGCCCCGAGCCCCCCTACTGATCAGAGGTTCGAAGGCTGGCCCCTCGGAAGGGTTCAACAGCCGCCTCAGAGCACCCGGGCTCCGCGCCCACTACTAGTCAGAGGTTCGAAGGCCAGCCCCTCGGAAGGGTTCAACGGCCGCCTCAGGCCACTCAGGCTCCGCGCCCACTACTGATCAGGGGTTCGTAGGCTGGCCCCCGAAGGGTTCGACAGCCGCCTCAGACGCAGAGCGAGGGATGACCCTGGGTACGTTCGATACATAACCGAGGCTCGGGCTATGCTCCCGAGGTACCCTAGGACATTTTCGAGACCAACGGGAACGGTTTTGTAACGGAATCCCACCAGAGGGAGGCATCGAGCCCTCGGACCCCGTCAAAAGGGGACCGGGTCCGGCAAATCACCCGCAGGTACTTTTGGAGCGCACCTCCGGGCCACTAGCCGACCCCTAACAAATGGGGCACGGGCGTTCACTCGGATTACCCGTTAGCAACTCATTGGAGACACCATGTTCGGCGCCCTCCGAGGGCAACATGGCGCTTTCCCCCTCCTCCTTGCGGAAAGGCGACGCAGGGGCGTATGTAAAAAGCCGAGTCTATCCCTGACCGTCCTCTCGCTCTATGCGGAGGCTCGGGGGCTGCTCTCGCAAACCCGGCTCCGGCCAAACCGTTGACAGCGTCAACATACCAGCCCGAGAACTTGGGACTCGACTGTTCACCCGGGCTACGGCCAGTTCGCATGAGGGAGCAGCCAGACCGGCCAAAGAGTTACGAAACGTACTAAGACCTCGAAGGAGTCAAACTACTCCTTCGAGGCCTCGGGGGCTACACCCACCGAAACAAAAAGCAACCGAGGAAGGCCGGTCCCCTTGCAAAAAAGTGCGACAAAAGCCTCCAAGCGAGTATCAACACTCCCTTCGAGGCTCGGGGGCTACTGTCGGGGACCATAATTAGGGGTACCCCCAAGACTCCTAATCTCAGCTAGTAACCCCCATCAGCACTAAGCTGCAAAGGCCTGATGGGTGCGATTAAGCCAAGACTCGGTCCACTCAAGGGACACGACCTCGCCTCGCCCGAGCCTAGCCTCGGGCAAGGGTAGCCGACCCCGGAAGATTCACGTCTCGCCCGAGGACCCCCTCAAGCGACGGACACACCTTCGACTTGCCCGAGGCCCAGTCTTCGCCAAGAAGCAACTTTGGCCAGATCGCCACACCGACTGACCGAATCGCAGGAGCATTTAATGCAAGGATGGCCTGACACCTTATCCTGTCACGCGCCCTTCAGTCGATAGAGCCGAAAGTGACCGCAGTCACTTCGCCGCTCCACTTACCGGCCTGACAAGAAGACAGCGTCGCCTGCGTCGCTCCGACTGCTGTGCCACTCGACAGAGTGAGGCTGACAGCAGCCAAGTCCGGCCTCGGGCGCCATAGGAAACTCCGCCTCGCCCGACCCCAGGGCTCGGCCTCGGGCTCGGCCCCGGAAGACGACGAACTCCGCCTCACCCGACCCCAGGGCTCGGATTCGGGCTCGGCCCCAAAAGACGACGAACTCTACCTTGCCCGACCCCAGGGCTCGAACTCGGGCACGACCCCGGAAGACGACGAACTCCGCCTCGCCCGACCCCAGGGCTCGGACTCGGGCTCGGCCCCGGAAGACGACGAACTCCGCCTTGCCCGACCCTAGGGCTCGTACTCGGGCTCGGCCCCGGAAGACGACGAACTCTGCCTCGCCCGACCCTAGGGCTCGTACTCGGGCTCGGCCCCGGAAGATGACGAACTCTGCCTCGCCCGACCCGGGGCTCGGACACGACCTAGACCTCGGAGGAGCCTCCGCCTCGCCCGACCTAGGGCTCGGACCGACCACATCACTGGGGGGGCCATCATTACCCTATCCCTAGCTAGCTCAGGCTACGGGTAACAGGACCGGCGTCCCATCTGGCTTGCCCCAGTAAACAGATAATGATGGTGCCCCGCGTGCTCCATGACGACGGCGGCTCTCAGCCCCTTACGGAAGCAAGGAGACGTCAGCAAGGACTCGACAGCCCCGACAGCTGTCCTTCCGCAAGGCCCCAACGCTCCTCCGACGGCCACGACATCACATGAACACAGTGCCAAAACCTCTCTGGCTGCCACGACGGCATGTACTTAGGCACTAGCTCCTCTCTGCTAGGCACGATAGCGCACTGCTACACCTCCCATTGTACACCTGGACCCTCTCCTTACGCCTATAAAAGGAAGGTCCAGGGCTCTCTTACAAAGAGGTTGGCCGCGCGGGGGACGGGACGGCGCGTAGGGTCCCTCGCTCTCCCCCTCACGCGAACGCTTGTAACCCCCTACTGCAAGCGCACCCGACCTGGGCGCAGGACAACACGGAGGCCACGGGTTTCCCCTTTTCCCCCTCTCTTCTACCCCCCTTCGTGCTCCGTCTCGCGCCAACCCATCTGGGCTGGGACACGCGGCGACAATTTACTCGTCGGTCCAGGGACCCCCCGGGGTCGAAACGCCGACAGGTAGTATCTTCGTCAAGACCCGGTTCTTATAGATTGAAGGATATGGACGACAACGACATTCCTAGATCATGGAATGCGGATGAGCTTCGGCGATATTATGTCTAACTTGATGTAATTTTTTCTGTTATTTCCTATGGCACCCTTTTCCTTTCCAAAGGGGGAGAAAGGTTTTTAATGGGGCCATAGCATGTAATTTCTCTTTTTCTTATTTCAGCTCTATAAGAGCAATATCCCCAAAAGATGTAAATGTAAAAGCTGAGCACGCACCATCGAGTGCAAAGAAAAAAAAGAGAAAATAGGGAGAAGCTCAAAAGACGTCCCTAAGGGGATGCAGAGCACGACGAAGCTACAAAAAAAACCGTTCCTAAGGGAGCGCAGCGTAAGTTTTCTGCTCCAAAGTCGTTCCTAAGGGAATGCAGAGCTTACAGCGAAAAATAAACGCTGATTCCGCCGAAGTAAAAGGCGAAGAAGCTCCTAAGGGAGGCTTACAGCGAAAAATAAACGCTGATTCCGCCGAAGTAAAAGGCGAAGAAGCTCCTAAGGGAGGCTTACAGCGAAAAATAAACGCTGATTCCGCCGAAGTAAAAGGCGAAGAAGCTCCTAAGGGAGGCTTACAGCAAAAAGTCAGCGCTGATACACCGGAAAGTAAACGGTGAAGCCGAAAAATAAACGGCAAAGAGACTGTGTCTATTCCTAAGGGAACGGAGACTATGGTTATGGCTTCGGATATGTGTTTGGACATTCGTTTGCATGATACATCACATCATAGCATTTGCATTCATAAACATTCATTTAGACATACGTAGGATCATTATCATCATAACACAAGCAATCGCTTCGTCTTTAAAGATCATGCTTCGGCAAAAGAGAAAAAAGCAGCAGTTTTTTGCTTCGCTGCGTACGAAAAGAAGGGAAGGTGTTTTTTCGCCTTCGGCTCAAAAATGATAATTTCGTCCACATCAAAGCACTCCATACATTGATGGAAAGGTAAGAATATATTACAAAGTATGGACATAGTTCACAGAATACAATTTAATTACAAAAGTTATTACAGAAAGTTTTTAGAATCTCTTCTACAGTCATTCATCTAAGCTTCATCAATATTCATTGAGCTTCAGCTTCAGCATTGTTATCCAATAAAAGCTTCGACGTCATCTTCTTACTCTTCAAGCTTCAATTTCGGCTTCATCATCCTACACGAATTAAAGTATTATGAGCAAAATTAAATTTCAAAGGAAGAGGTAAGCACGAAGGTATGATTTTGCTACCGGTTTAAGATGACTCCGAGCTTCGTCACCAGCTTTCTCTCGCCCACCCTTTGTCCATACCACCTTTATAAATTTATTCCTAATGCTTCGGGCGAGGCTGGGAATATCATCCAGAACTGCTGGTGATAGGCTGAATTGGGTCTGTTGACGATTTTTCCGTGCTCACAGCTAGATTTCAGGAACGCAGCAGCGGTGCCCCGAGAAGCTACCAGGGCACAGAAGTCACCGTTTCTAGCAATAACATCATCGAGGTCATCAATCTCACCTTCGATGTGTTCGAAGGCTCCTGGTACATCTTCAGTTGAAGGAGTAATTTTTTCACTACTGGCCCCGACCGAATAAAATACCTTCTTTAGCCGTTGAACACATTGATTGCTGAATTCCAAACATTTGTTTTGCAGGCTTATCAATGATTTTTTTTCAAATTTAAACCCTTCTGGACTTCGGCCTCAAGTTTTTCATTAAGCTTCAGCCTTTCCTGTTCGAAACTTTCTGACTGGCAGAGAAGCTTCGTATTCAGTTCTGTTATTTTTGCTTTGGCTTCTGCTAATAAGCCTTCAGTTGTCTAGAGTTCGAACTCTTTCTTCTCAAAAGCAGCTGATTGTTCTTTTATTTTGTTCTCTAAGTTTTCAATTATAACCTCGTGCTTTTTATCTTCTAGATCCTGTTGCATCTTCAAAGCTTTGCTCAGTAGCATGCTCTGTACACGAACAACCTTCGTTAGAAAACATTTTTGTTATGAAAAATAAAAAGTTAGAGAGAAATTGTTTACCTTGAAATTGGAATAAAACAAACTACCGACGATGTGCTGTCGTCGGTAGCGGCTAATATCGGCTTCGAGTTTCGGGAAACCGATACTCTTTGATAGAGTACCGATAACCTTCGCTCCGGCCAGATCCCGGATGCAGCCTAGCTTCTCATCATCAACACCCCCGAAGAGAATCGCCCCTGACCGATAGCCGCAAGATATGGCATACTCTTTTAGTTCTTCTTTTTCGGCTTTCGTCAGTTCTTGCCCAATCAAGTTTTGAAAATTGAAAATTTCATCTTCCGATGTTTCTTCGGCAATTTCTTTCTTTTTCTCGGGTTCTGGGGCCGAAGCTTCTTCTGTGGCCCAGCAGCTTCTTCTGTGGCCATATCTAGCAGAATTTTATCTATATCAGCAACCATGCTTTCTAAATTAATATCTTCGGCTCTAGTAGCTTCGGCATCTGTGGCCTCCGAAGGTGCAGCTTCAGTAGCTGTCGAACTTTTAGCAGCTGACGCCTTCGGAGCTGAAGCTCCTAGTGGTGTCTTTTCAATAACTTCTGTCACCGTGATGATTCTTTGCTTTTTTGCTCTAGCTGCTTTCTTTGATTTCGCGGGCTCCTTTTCCTTCTGAAAAAGCTTCGTCAGTTGTGGCCCCAGTGGACTTAGCTTGACAGGCAAAGATTCAGCCATTACCTTTAAAATTTCCTCTACTTCAGTAGTAGAGGGTGTTGCAGGAGTTCCTTCTTCTTCGTCAATTGCTTTTTGCTTCAGAGTCGAAGCTTTTCTCTTCTTTGAAACACCTGTTTTCGGCTCAGACTCCGGCTTTTTCTTTTTCGATTGTTCTTCATCGTCTTTGTTCAGAACATCAGCTACTCTTTTTCTCTTTTGGCCTTCAGCACCCTTATCTAGCCGCTCATAGTCAGGATATTCAAAGCCCAGGGTATCCATTACGCGGTTTAGCCTTCGCTTCGGACGGGTGCCGAAGGCCGCAGTAATCAATTGGTCTTCTTTTTTAGAATAATTTCCGAGTATTTCATTACACATTACTTCGATTGTGTCCAGCCACTCTTGGCATGGTACTTTGAAAAGCTTCTTAAATTTGAAATGGTAGGGCAACCGAACAAGTTCCCCTTTCTTCTTTTTCCCCTCTAGCTTCGGCATTTCCCACTCCTTCAAAGTCGGGAATACTCTGAAGGCCAGAAATTCTTGCACCAAGTCTCTAGTGCCAATATTGTTGGGGACTTGTTCTCAAATGCTATGAATTAAGAACAAGGCAACATAAAAATGTTAAATGTTAATGCCCTTCGTCCGCTGAAGCATTATCTCCCCAAGGATTTAATGAACTTCGGACGAAGGTCGCAGATTAAATATCACGAAGGTCATACCTTCGTGATTAGGTTTATAAAACAATGTAAAATGGAGCATAATGTGTAAAACATATGTTAGAAGCAGATAACATTATTCTTATATTTCATTATATGGATCTGAATATTAAAACATGACATTTGAGTACGTTTATACCTTCTCCTTGATGGAAAACAATAATTCCAGTGTGATGCGTCAACAATTACAAGATTGCGTGAACAGTATAGGGGTACTGTTCATCTATTTATAGGCACAGGACACAGCCTATGTGAAATTACATTTATCCCCTTTATAATCAATTACAATGCTGACACAAAACATCATGGGTCTTTGAGTCATTTGATCTTTAAGTCGGTTCGCCCCCTTCGTCTTGAGACTTGTCACTGTGCCGAAGCTCTATCGGTGATAACTTCGGCGCTGTTCTTGAAAGGATCTTGCCGAAGGTGTTTTCCTCTTTTAGGATCTTCAGCTACGAAGCATACCCCCAATAATAGCCCCTTCACGGTGCTAGATCGTTTTTCGTAACAAGCTTGATCCGTGAAAAAGTCTTCTAGGCTTCGGGATGTCGAAGATCCGAAAAAACACCTTCCCTGAGCTCGTTGACGAGAAACGATTAAAATAATCCGCGCGCGAGGTGGCCCCATCCTGCAGCAGTTGCACGCGCCCTGGCGATTCACCTTCCCGGACCCTGTGGCCCACCGTCCAGTGAGTATGGGTGGCTGTTTTTCCAGTGCGGAAGACCTTGACGATTCACCTTCCCGCCTACGGCACTATATAAATAGACAGGTAGGTGTGAAGTTACCACAGCATTCATTGCTATTGTACTGTTGTGCTGTCAAAAATTTAACCATAGCCAAAGCTTGATCATTGTGCTCAAGCGAAGCACCGCTTTCGATTCTGCTTCGTCATAAGAGAAAGAACTTCGGAGAAATCGAGAAAGTAAACAACTTCAAAAAATTTCAAAAAATTCATAATCAGATGGCGAGATTGCGTTCTACTGCCAGGATTGACCGTGAGGGAGATGAGGCCGAAGCTACTGGAACTGTTCCAATTTCTGAAGCAATGAGGCGGTCTGGGCTGGTAACATCGGAGGATATTCCTGTCGCCGAAGCAGGACAAGCTCATGCTGAAGAAACTGATTCTGAAGATGATTATAGCAGTGCAGTGCTGAGCAAACCTAGCCACCTGGACTTCGGAAAGTCCACTATCTTCGAAGCTGATTTTCCTAAGATGGTGAAGTTGGGCTATCTTAGTGAAGCGAAGAAGGAGTTGATTCGTTTTGGTGGAAAAGAAACTATCCCGAAGCCGGGAAAGAATGAAGTAGTGGTTTTCAAAAGTCTTTTTAAAGTTGGTTTAAGATTCCCTTTGAACAAGATGATCGCTGAGGTACTAAAGAAATTTGGGATCTACCTTCATCAACTAACCCCTAACGCTATCGTTAGGCTAAATGTTTATATCTGGGCTCTCCGAAGCCAGGGGTGGAACCATTCGCTGAAGGTTTTTGCCGAGTGCACGAACTGCACTATCAGACCAAAGCTAGAGGAGATGGTCTTCATGAAAATTCTGGCTGCTACAACTTTGCTTACCGCAAGACTACAAAATTTCCAGTGATCAGTTACCGAAGCAAATGGCCAGCTGGATGGAAATATGAGTGGTTCTACGTCAGGGTGGACGAAGATAAAGATAAGTTGGTCCAAAGTCCGTTAGAATTGATCTCCGGAGAGACCCGACCCCCGTGCAACATGTTACCAGGGAGTCCAAGTCAAATTGCTCTAGCTGAATTTAGAGTGATTGTAGATCATATTGGCACTAGGGACTTGGTGCAGGAATTTCTGGCCTTCAGAGTATTCCCGACTTTGAAGGAGTGGGAAATGCTGAAGCTAGAGGGGAAGAAGAAGAAAGGGGAACTTGTTCGGTTGCCCTACCATTTCAAATTCAAGAAACTTTTCAAGGTACCTTGCCAAGAGTGGCTAGACACAATCGAAGTAATGTGTAATGAAATACTTGGAAATTATTCTAAGAAAGAAGACCAATTGATGACTGTGGCCTTCGGCACCCGTCCGAAGTGAAGGCTAAACCGCGTGATGGATGCCTTGGGTTTTGAATATCCTGACTACGAGCGGCTAGATAAGGGTGCTGAAGGCCAAAAGAGAAAAAGAGTAGCTGATGTTCTGAACAAAGACGATGAAGAACAATCGAAGAAGAAAAAACACCAGTCTGAGCCGAAAATAGGTGTTTCGAGGAAGAGAAAAGCTTCGTCTCCGAAGCAAAAAGCAATTGACGAAGAAGAAGGAACTCCTGCAACACCCTCTACTACCGAAGTAGAGGAAATTTTAAAGGTAATGACTGAATCTTTGTCTGTCAAGCTAAGTCCACTGGAGCCACAACTGATGAAGCTTTTTCAGAAGGAAAAGGAGCCCGTTAAATCGAGGGAAGCAGTTAAAGCAAAGAAGCAAAGAATCATCACGGTGACAGAGGTCATTGAAAAGACACCACCAGGAGCTTCAGCTCCGAAGGCGCCAGCTGCTAAAAGTTCGACAGCTACTAAAGCTGCACCTTCGGAGGCCACAGATGCCGAAGCTACTGGAGCCGAAGATATTAATTTATAAAGCATGGTTGCTGATATAGATAAAATTCTGGTAGACCTGGCCGCAGAAGAAGCTGCTGGGGCCACCAAAGAAGCTTCGGCCCCAGAACCTGAGAAAAAGAAAGAAATTGCCGAAGAAACATCGGAAGATAAAATTTTCAATTTTCAAAACTTGATTGGGCAAGAACTGACGAAAGGCAAAAAAGAAGAACTGAAAGAGTATGCCATATCTTGTGGCTATCGGCCGGGGGCGATTCTCTTCAAATGTTGATGATGAGAAGCTAGGCTGCATTCGGGATCAAGCCGGAGCGAAGGTTATTGGTACTCTATCAAAGAGTATCGGTTTCCCAAAGCTTGAGGCCGATATTAGCCGCTACCGACGACAACACATCGTCGGTAGTTTGTTTTATTCCAATTTCAAGGTTAACAATTTCTCTCTAACTTTTTATTTTTCATAACAAAAATGTTTCCTAACGAAGATTGTTCATGTACAGAGTATGCTACTAAGCAAAGCTTTGAAGATGCAACAGGATCTAGAAGATAAAAAGCACGAGGTTATAATTGAAAACTTGGAGAATAAAATAAAAGAACAATCAGCTGCTTTTGAGAAGAAAGAGTTTGAACTCCAGACAACTGAAGGCTTATTAGCGGAAGCCGAAGCAAAAATAACAGAACGTAATACGAAGCTTCTCTGCCAGTCAGAAAGTTTCGAACAGGAAAGGCTGAAGCTTAATGAAAAACTTGAGGCCGAAGTCCAGAAGGGTTTAGATTTGAAAAAATCATTGATAGGCCTTCAAAGCAAATGTTTGGAACTCAGCAATCAATGTATTCAATGGCTGAAGAAGGTATTTCATTCGGTCGGGGCCAGTAGTGAAAAATTTACTCCTTCAGCTGAAGATCTACCAGGAGCCTTCGCACACATCGAAGGTGAGATTGATGACCTCGATGATGTTATTGCTGGACACAGTGACTTCTGTGCCCTGGTAGCTTCTCGGGGGCACCGCTGCTGTGTTCCTGAAATTTGGCTGTGAGCATGGAAAAATTATCAACAGACCCAATTTCAGCCTATCACCAGCAGTTCTGGATGATATTCCCAGCCTTGCCCGAAGCATTGGGAACAAATTTATAAAGGTGGTATGGACAAAGGGTGGGCGAGAGAAAGCTGGTGACGAAGCTCGGAGTCATCTTAAGCCAGTAACAAAATCATACCTTCGTGCTTACCTCTTCCTTCGAGATTGAATTGTGTTTATAATACTTTAATTCGTGTAGGATGATGAAGCGGAAACCAAAGCTTGAAGAATAAAAAGATGATGCCGAAGCTTTTACTGGATAACAATGCTGAAGCTGAAGCTCAACGAATATTGATGAAGCTTAGATAAATGACTGTAGAAGAGATTCTAAAAACTTTCTGTAATAACTTTAACAAATGTAATCAAATTGTATTCTGTGAACTGTGTCCATACCTTATAATATATTCTTACCTTCCCGTCAATGTATGAAGTGCTTTGGTTTGGACGAAATTATCATTTTTGAGCCGAAGGCAAAAAAACACCTTCCCTTCTTTTCGTACACAGCGAAGCAAAAGAAACTGCTTCTTTTTCCTCTTTTGCCGAAGCATGATCTTTAGAGCCAAAGCGATTACTTGTGTTATGATGATAATGATCCTACGTATGTCTAAATGAATGTTTATGAATGCAAATGCTATGATGCGATGTATCGTGCAAATGAGTGTCCAAACACATATCCGAAGCCATAACCATAATCTCCGTTCCCTTAGGAATAGACATAGTCTCTTTGTCGTTTAATTTTCGGCTTCACCGTTTATTTTTTGGTGTATCAGCGCTGACTTTTTGCTGTAAGCCTCCCTTAGGAGCTTCTTCGCCTTTTACTTCGGCGGAATCAGCGTTTATTTTTCGCTGTAAGCCTCCCTTAGGAGCTTCTTCGCCTTTTACTTCGACGGAATCAGCGTTTATTTTTCGCTGTAAGCCTCCCTTAGGAGCTTCTTCGCCATTTACTTCGGCGGAATCAGCGTTTATTTTTCGCTGTAAGCTCTGCATTCCCTTAGGAACGACTTTCGAGCAGAAAACTTACGCTGCGCTC
Source organism: Zea luxurians (assembly GCA_029449295.1). Classification (NCBI taxonomy): domain Eukaryota; kingdom Viridiplantae; phylum Streptophyta; class Magnoliopsida; order Poales; family Poaceae; genus Zea; species Zea luxurians. Next base: position 102,198,305 of record JAOPSE010000010.1, read on the forward strand.
CCTTAGGAACGGCTTTTTTATAGCTTCGTCGTGCTCTGCATCCCCTTAGGGACGTCTTTTGAGCTTCTCCATGTTTTCATTTTTTTTCTTTGCACTCGATGGTGCGTGCTCAGCTTTTACATTTACATCTTTGGGGGATATTGCTCTTATAGAGCTGAAATAAGAAAAGGAGAAATTACATGCTATGGCCCCATTAAAAACCTTTCTCCCCCTTTGGAAAGGAAAAGGGTGCCATAAGAAAAAACAGAAAAAATTACATCAAGCTAGACATAATATCTCCGAAGCTCATCCGCATTCCACGATCTAGGAATGTCGTTGCCATCCATATCCTTCAATCTATAAGAACCGGGTCTTGACGAAGATACTACCAGAAAAGGTCCCTCCCATTTCAGCTGTAGCTTGCCTACTGTATCTGGATTGGCCACTCCCCGGAGCACCAAATGTCTTGGCTTATTATTCTTTAGCCGAACTTTTCTATCACGCCATTTTATTGTTTCGGCTTGATATTTATTGATGTTTTCCACAGCCTGAAGCCTGATTCCTTCTATAGCATCTTTCTCCACAAAGTAATCAGCTTCGTCCTCTGCCGAAGCCACTGTTCTTATTGATCCCGCTTTTGCTTCTTCTGGAGTTATTGCTTCGTCACCAAATAATAACTTAAATGGTGTAAAGCCTGTTGACCTTGATGTTGTTGTATTGTGGCTCCACACCACTTTAATTAATTCATCTGACCATTTTCCTCTGGGCTGATTGAAGATTGATTTCATTATTCCCATCATTATGATGTCGTTAGCTCTTTCGACAAGTCCATTTGACTCTGGATGCCTAACCGATGCAAAATGGATCTTCGTGCCAATTTGTCCACATAACTCTTTAAAAGTTTCGGCATCAAACTATGTTACATTATCCACAGTAATGGCCTTCGGCACTCCGAAGCGACAAACAATATTCTGCCAGAAAAATTTCTGAATGGTAACCGAAGTTATTGTGGCTAAAGGCTTCGCCTCAATCCACTTAGAAAAATATTCTACTGCCACCACAACATATTTTAAATTTCCTTGTGCTGGTGGTAATGGGCCTAACAAGTCAAGGCCCCACCTTTGCAATGGCCAAGTTGGTTGTATTAACTGAGTCATAGACGAAGGTTGTTTTTGATCTCTTGCGCATTTCTGACAGCCTTTGTATTTTTGAACTAATTCTGCTGCATCCGAAGCTGCGTTCAGCCAATAAAATCCTTGACGAAAAACTTTTCCCAGCAAGGGCCTAGATCCAATGTGAGATCCACACAGGCCTGCGTGTATTTCCTTCATCAATTCTATACATTCAGCTCTGGATAAACATTTGAGCAATAGAGAACAGACTCCATGCTTGTATAGCTCCCCTTCTATTATGACATATGATCGGGCTCTTGCCTCTATTCTCTTATTATAAGCTTCATCATCTGAAAGGAAATTGCCTTGGAGGAAAGACATAATCTCAGTTCTCCAATCTTCACTATGAACGGGAGATATATTGAGCACTTCTCTTTCAAGAAGTTCCACCGAAGGTGCTTTTATTATTTCAAAAAATACTTCCGAAGGTAAGGGCAGCCCCTGTGCTGCTGACCTGGCTAGCAAATCAGCATGTTCATTTTCTCCTCGAGGAATATTCTTGACAGAAAACCCTTCGAAGGAAGCTTCAATGCTTCGGACCATGTCCAAGTATTTCTCAAGCTTTAGATCTCTTGCTTTACAACTCTTGTCAACATGACCAGAAATAAATTGGGAATCGGTTTTGAGAACCACCCTTCTAATCCCCATTGCCTTTAACTTCCGAAGCCCCAAAAGCAAAGCTTCGTACTCAGCAATATTATTTGTGCAGCTAAAATCAAGTTTTACTGCGTAGCAAATTCTAACTTTGGAAGGTGCAACTAACACAGCAGCTGTTCCTGCCCCGAAGGTTCCCCAAGAACCATCGCAGAATACTGTCTAAGCTTCGGCATGTTTAGTTGTTTCTTCTCCCTGAGCCCCTGGCGTCCAATCAGCGATGAAGTCTGCTAATGCCTGGGTCTATATTGAGGATCTATGCACATAATCAATGCTGAACTCGTTGAGTTCCATAGCCCACTTTCCAATTCTTCCAGTAGCTTCTCTGTTCCTCATGATATCCTTCAAAGGTTGTGACGAAGAAACAATTATATGATATGCTTGAAAGTAATGTCGTAGCTTCCTAGAGGCCATTAAGACAGCATATAACACCTTTTCCAATTCTGTATAGTTCTTCTTTGATAGACTGAGGACTTCGGAGACGAAGTATATTGGGGCTTGCTTTTTGGTTTGTCCTTCAAGCTTTTCTTGGACAAGTGCCACACTCACTGCCAAGTGCGAAGCTGCCACATACAACAACTGAGGAGCCCCTAGCGCTGGTGGAGTTAGGGTCGTTAGATCTATCAGATACTGCTTCAGCTCTTCGAAGGCCTTCTGCTGAGCTGATCCCTATTGAAAGACTTCGGCTGACTTCAGCACTTCAAAAGAATGGTAGATTTCTCTCTGCTGATCTAGATATGAATCGATTCAGAGATGCCAGTCTTCCTGTCAGTCGTTGAGCCCCCTTCTTTGTGCTTGGCGGCTCCATCCGAAGAATAGCTTTGATTTTATTTGGATTAGCTTCGATTCCTTTTGTTGAAACCAGACAACCAAGGAATTTCCCCTTCTTCACTCCAAAGACACACTTCTCTGGATTCAGCTTCAGACCAGCTTGTCTAAAATTAGCGAATGTCTCCTGCAAATCAGCGATGTGATTTTCTTTCTTCGTGCTTTTTACTATAATATCATCAACATAGGTTAGCACATTTCTGCCTATCTGAGAATGGAGAACCTTCGTTGTCATTCTACTGAAGCTTCCTCCAGCATTCTTGAGCCCCTCAGGCATCCGAAAATAACAATATGTTCCACTAGGGGTTATAAAGCTGGTTTTCGGCTCATCCTCTTTCTTCATCCAAATTTGATGATAGACTAAATAACAATCTAGCAGACTCATAAGCTCTGACGAAGCTGTTGCGTCTACTAGAGAATCGATCCTTGGTAATGGAAACTCATCCTTCGGACAAGCCTTGTTGAGATCAGTAAAATCAATACACATCCTCCATTTACCATTGGCCTTCTTTACCATAACATTGTTGGCTAGCCATTTTGGGTATTTCACTTCTCTGATGACTCCAGCACTAAGAAGTCTTTTCACTTCATTCCGAGCACCTTCGGCTTTGTCATCAGACATTTTCAGAAGCCTCTGCTTTCTGGGTCTAAAGGATGGATCAACATTGAGCGAGTGTTCAATGACATCTCTGTTAACACCACAGAGATTATTAGCTGACCATGCAAAGACATCTTTGTTGTTGAACAAAAACCTTATCAGGGTTTTCTCCTGTTCTTCAGACAATTGAGATCCCAGCAACACCTTCTATTCTGCAATATCTTCACATAAAAGCATGGGCTTCGGCTGATCGGCCGAAGCAGCCTTCTCCCTTCTGTACTTGTACTGCTCACAAGCTTCGGCTCCATCTATACTATGGATTGCCTTTGAATCGGTCCAGTTCCCTTCAGCCTTTCTGGCAGCTTCCTAACTCCCATGAATAGCAATAGGTCCTTGGTCCGAAGGTATCTTCATCTAAAGATATGCTGGATGAAGAATTGCTTCGAAAGCATTGAGTGTTCCACGACCAATGATTGCATTGTAGGGATACTCCATGTCGATAATATCAAACACAACTTGCTCAGTTCTGGTGTTGTTAACAAATCCGAAGGTCACTGGCATCGTGATCTTGCCTAGTGCTACAATCTGTCTTCCTCCGAAGCCACAGAGAGGGTGTGTAGCATCATGAATCTTATCTTCTGGCTCTTGCATTTGTCTCAAGGCCTTAGCAAATATAATATCTGCTGCACTGCCTGTATCAACCAGAACATTATGGACCAGAAAACCTTTGATAACACAAGAAATAACCATAGCATCATTGTGAGGATAATCCTTGAGCTGAAGGTCCTCTTGGGAGAAGGTAATTGGGATGTGAGACCATCTTGACTTGATGAAGGGTCCCTGCACCCCGACATGATGTACCCTTCTCCGTCCCTCCTTCTTCTGCTTCTTGTTGGCCGGTTCTAAACACGATCCGCCTGTTATCGGGAACACCAGCTTCGTAGCCGAAGCAGCTCCAGCTTGGTTGTTGAACGAAGCCATTAGCTCAGAAAGTGGAATTGAGTTCACTGGAGGTGGGCGCCAATGTTGGGGACTTGTTCTCAAATGCTATGAATTAAGAACAAGGCAACATAAAAATGTTAAATGTTAATGCCCTTCGTCCGCTGAAGCATTATCTCTCCAAGGATTTAATGAACTTCGGACGAAGGTCGCAGATTAAATATCACGAAGGTCATACCTTCGTGATTAGGTTTATAAAACAATGTAAAATGGAGCATAATGTGTAAAACATATGTTAGAAGCAGATAACATTATTCTTATATTTCATTATATGGATCTGAATATTAAAACATGACATTTGAGTACGTTTATACCTTCTCCTTGATGGAAAACAATAATTCCAGTGTGATGCGTCAACAATTACAAGATTGCGTGAACAGTATAGGGGTACTGTTCATCTATTTATAGGCACAGGACACAGCCTGTGTGAAATTACATTTATCCCCTTTATAATCAATTACAATGCTGACACAAAACATCATGGGTCTTTGAGTCATTTGATCTTTAAGTCGGTTCACCCCTTTCGTCTTGAGACTTGTCACTGTGCCGAAGCTCTATCGGTGATAACTTCGGCGCTGTTCTTGAAAGGATCTTGCCGAAGGTGTTATCCTCTTTTAGGATCTTCGGCTACGAAGCATACCCCCAACAAATATGATCTGCAATCACTCTAAATTCAGCTAGAGCAATTTGACTTGGACTCCCTGGTAACATGTTGCACGGGGGTCGGGTCTCTCCGAAGATCAATTCTAACGGACTTTGGACCAACTTATCTTCATCTTCGTCCACTCTGACATAGAACCACTCAGATTTCCATCCAGCTGGCCATTTGCTTCGGTAACTGATCACTGGAAACTTTGTAGTCTTGCGGTAAGCAAAGTTGTAGCAGCCAAAAATTTCATGAAGACCATCTCCTCTAGCCTTGGTCTGAAAATGCAGTTCGTGCACTCGGTAGAAACCTTCAGCGAATGGTTCCACCCCCTGGCTTCAGAGAGCCCAGATATAAACATTTAGCCTAACAATAGCATTAGGGGTTAACTGATGAAGGTAGATCCCAAATTTCTTCAGCACTTCAGCAATCATCTTATTCAAAGGGAATCTTAAACTAGCTTTAAAAAGACTTTTGAAAACCACTACTTCATTCTTTCCCGGCTTCGGGATAGTTTCTTTTCCACCAAAGTGAATCAACTCCTTCTTCGCTTCACTAAAATAGCCCAACTTCACCATCTTAGGAGAATCAGCTTCGGAGATGGTGGACTTTCCGAAGTCCAGGTGGCTAGGTTTGCTCGACACTGCACTACTATAATCATCTTCGGAATCAGTTTCTTCAGCATCAGCTTGTCCTGCTTCGGCGACAGGAATATCCTCCGATGTTGCCAGCCCAGACCGCCTCATTGCTTCGGAAATTGAAACAGTTTCAGTAGCTTCGTTCTCATCTCCCTCACGGTCAATCCTGGCAGTAGAACGCAATCTTGCCATCTGATTATGAATTTTTTGAAATTTTTTGAAGTTGTTGACTTTCTTGATTTCTCCGAAGTTCTTTCTCTTGTGACGAAGCAGAATAGAAAGCGGTGCTTCGTTTGAGCACGATGATCAAGCTTCTGCTATGGTTAAATTTTTGGCAGCACAATAGTACAATAGCAATGAATGTTGTGGTAACTTCACACCTACCCGTCTGTTTATATAGTGCCGCAGGTGGGAAGGTGAATCGTCAAGGTCTTCCGCACCGGAAAAACAGCCACCCATACTCAGTGAACGGTGGGCCACAGGGTCCGGGAAGGTGAATCGCCAGCGCGCGCAACTGCTGCAAGATGGGGCCACCTCGCGCGCGGAGTATTTTAATCGTTTCTCGCCAACGAGCTCAGGGAAGGTGTTTTTTCAGATCTTCGGCATCCCGAAGCCTAGAAGACTTTTTCTCGTATCAAGCTCGTTATGAAAAATGATCTAGCACCGCGTAGGGGCTACTGTTGGGAGTATGCTTCGTAGCCGAAGATCCTAAAAGAGGAGAACACCTTTGGCAGATCCTTTCAGAAGCAGCGCCGAAGTTATCACTGATAGAGCTTCGGCACAGTGACAAATCTCAAGACGAAGGGGCGAACCGACTTATAGATGAAATGACTCAAAGACCCATGATGTTTTGTGTCAGTATTGTAATTGATTATAAAGGGCATAAATGTAATTTCACATAGGTTGTGTCCTATGTTTATAAATAGATGAACAGTACCCTCATACTGTTCATGCAATCTTGTAATTGCTGACGCATCACACTGGAATTATTGTTTTCCATCAAGGAGAAGGTATAAACGTATCGAAATATCATGTTTTAATATTCAGATCCATGTAATGAAATATACGAATAAAGTTATTTGTTTTTGACATATGTTTTACATATTATACTTCATTTTATATTGTTGTATAAATCTAATCACGAAGGTATGACCTTCGTGATATTTTGCCCGCGACCTTCGTCCGAAGTTCATTAAATCCTTGGGGAGATAATGCTTCAGCGGACGAAGGGCATTAACATTTAACATTTTTATGTTGCCTTGTTCTTAATTCATAGCATTTGAGAACAAGTCCCCAACAATATTTCTTATTCTTCTTGTGCCAAGGTTAAGACTAATATGTTTCCATGAGTATTTCTTATGTTAGTCTTAGATTGAAAGGGAAATGAAGTATTCGACAAAAACAAAGCTTCCACTCAACTCCATCGGTATTACTTACTCTTTGCCGGTATTCCGCCATCTCTCCGATTGGTATAATCTTTCACTCATATTTATTTTATCAATGGGGAGAAAATATAAAAAAGGGCTCCAACGTTCTCCATTTTTGGCGCTTAATGCCAAAGGGGGAGAAAATATTAAGCCCAAAGTAAAAGGACCGCACCACCACCATTTCAAAATTTTCGAAATGAGAGATTTTATTGGTATTCACAAATGTTTGTTTTCAATTAGTACTCAAGACAATTTCAAATTGGTATCTATGCTTATGAAAATAAGATTTCAAAATTGGTATCCATTTCAAAACCCCCTTGAAAGCTAAGAGGAGAATTTCATTCAGGGGGAGTTTTTGTTTAGTCAAAGGAAAAACATTTGAATCAGGGGGAGAAAATTTTAAATCTCGAAAATGCTTCTTGCAATCTTATTCATATACCTTTGACTATTTGCAAAAGAATTTTGAAAAGAATTTGAAAAAGATTTGCAAAAACAAAACATGTGGTGCAAAAGTGGTCCAAAATATTAAATAAAAGAAAATAATCCATTCACTCTTATTCATATGCAATAAGACTTTCATATTGGTTTAATTCCAAGTAACCTATGCACTTACCATATGAAACTAGTTCATTTCTACACTTTACATTTTTGTTTTGGTTTGTGTTGGCATCAATCACCAAAAAGGGGGAGATTTAAAGGGAAATAAGGTTAACCTTTTCCACAATTAATTTTGGTGGTTGAATGCCCAACACAAATATTGGACTAACTAGTTTGCTCTAGAAGGTATGTTCCACAGGTGTATAAAGATTCAATATAAACCAATAAATATTCAAGATAGGGTTCAAATTCAAAGGAGCAAAGAAACCGAGTGTGCTCTGGCGTGGCGCACCGGACTGTCCGGTGTGCCACCGGACAGTTGAGAGCACCTAGAGGGGGTGGGGGTGAATAGGTGATCCTGTAAAAACTTAAAACTCAAGGCCACAAACTTGATTAAGTGTTAGAACAATAAATTCAAGTGGCTAGAGAGGAGTTTTTGCTAAACACGATAACCACAGAGAAATCAACACAGAGAGGCACAATGGTTTATCCCGTGGTTCGGCCAAGTCCAACACTTGCCTACTCCACGTTGTGGCGTCCCAACGGACGAGGGTTGTACTCAACCCCTTTCAAGCGGTCCAAAGACCCACTTGAATACCACGGTGTTTCTCTTGGTTTCACTATATCCCGCTTGCGAGGAATCTCCACAACTTGGAGCTTCTCGCCCTTACAATTTGATTATTACAAATAAGCACGGAAATAAGGATGGGATGAGCAACTAACACAAGACACAAAATCAGAGCACAAACACGCACACAAGTCACAACTTGAGCTCGCAACACAACTCGAAGAGTTCTCTACTCAAATGGAGCTCTAGTTGCTATCACAAAGAATCAAAAGCGCGGAAATGGAGTCTTGGTGCTTAGAGTTGATCAAAGAATGCTTGGTGTGCTCCTCCATGCGCCTAGGGATCCCTTTTATAGCCCCAAGGTAGCTAGGAGCCGTTGGAAGCAATCCAGGAAGGCAAATCTTGCCTTCTGTCGGGTGGCGCACCGGACAGTCCGGTGCACCACCGGACACTGTCCGGTGCGGATTGCTTTCCTAATCTGGCGCAGCCGACCGTTGAAGATTTGGAGCCGTTGGCGCACCGGACACTGTCCGGTGCCCCCATCCGACCGTTGGCTCGGCCACACATCACGCGCGGATTGCGCGCCCGACCGTTGGCGCGCCCGACAGTTGGCGCGCCCGACCGTTGGCTCACCGGACAGTCCGGTGCCTCACCGGACAGTCCGGTGAATTATAGCCGTACGCTGTTGACTTGGTTCCCGAGAGCAGCGACTTCGTCACAGACGACTCACCGGACAGTCCGGTGATTTATAGTCGTACGCCACCGTCGAGACCCGAGAGCAGGCAGTTCACCGGGACTGGTCCTGGCACACCGGACAGTCCGGTGCACCCAGACCAAACAACCCTTTGGCTGAACATAGCCAACTAATCTCCAAAGTGATTTCCCCTGTTTCTAGCACTTAGACACAGCACATTAGTCTTCAAAACAATGGACTAAGACTAGAAACATACCTTTAATCTTGATTGGCACTTCTTGAATCTTTGGCACAAATATAACTCAAAGCATTTTTGTGTGAAGCCCTAAATCACCAAAATCTTATAGAAATGGCCCAAGGGCACATTTCCCTTTCAATCTCCCCCTTTTTGGTGATTTATGCCAACACAACAAAAGGCAACTAAAGAAGTGCAACATCAATGCAAATGAGAACAAAAATTTGTATTTGATTCAAATTTGACATATTTGGATCATTCTTTGCCACCACTTGGTTTGTTTTTGCAAATCAAACTCAATTTCCTATCTCTAAGTCAAAGTCACTTGTTGAGTCAATTTCCTATCTCTAAGTCAAACTCAATTTCCTAAACCCTAAACCCTAAAACCCTAAACCCTATTATAAGAGAAAGTGATCAAAGATTCAAAAACTCCCCCTTTTCCCCATAATTAAACATTCTCCCCACAAGAGACCAACTTTTGACAATAAGAGACAATAAGAGTATTTTGACAAAACAAAAGCTCTACTCTACTATTTTCAAAATTCTCAAGTGGTAGCTGATCCATTTCTTGCTTTGGCCTTAATTTCTCCCCCTTTGGCATCAAGCACCAAAACGGGATCATTTTTGGCCCTTAAACCTCATTGCCTTACCAAAATCTTCAATTAAGAGTAAAAAGGCAATAAGAACACGGAGATGAACTTGGAGTAAGTTACCCTCTCATCGGAGTGCAGTGGAAGTCTTGCATGGTCCAAGTTCACCTTTTACCTTTCAATCCTCCTTTGAGACTAAATTAAGAAAACTCAAGCACACGGTTAGTCTCAAAGGGTCAAGTTGTAGCATTTCTCCCCCTAAATAGGTGCATCATTCACACATGGACTTGTGAGGTCCAGGAGATCCCTTGCACAACTTGAGCACCATAAATAAGCAATAAAACACATAATGGAACATGATCAAAGGCATAAAACACATGTATGCTCTATATCAATCCAAGTTACGCGAATCTAAGACATTTAGCTCACTACGCAGCCTGCAAAAGGTCTTCTCATCTAAAGGCTTGGTAAAGATATCGACTAGCTGGTTCTCGGTGCTAACATAAAACACTTCGATATCTCCCTTTTGCTGGCGGTCTCTCAAAAAGTGATGCCGGATGTCTATGTGCTTTGTGCAGCTGTGTTCAACAGGATTGTCCGCCATGCGGATTGCACTCTCATTGTCACATAGGAGTGGGACTTTGCTCAGATTGTAGCCAAAGTCCCGGAGGGTTTGCCTCATCCAAAGTAGTTGCACGCAACACTGTCCTGCGGCAACGTACTCGGCCTCAACGGTGGATAGGGCAACAGAAGTTTGTTTCTTAGAACTCCACGACACTAGGGACCTTCCTAGGAATTGGCATGTCCCTGATGTACTCTTCCTAACGATCTTACATCCAGCATAATCGGAGTCTGGATATCCAATCAAGTCAAAGGTAGACCCCTTTGGATACCAGATCCCGAAGCAAGGCGTAGCGACTAAATATCTAAGAATTCGCTTAACGGCCACAAGGTGACACTCCCTTGGGTCGGATTGAAATCTAGCACACATGCATACGCTAAGCATAATATCCGGTCTACTAGCACATAAATAAAGTAAAGACCCTATCATAGACCGGTATGCCTTTTGATCGACGGACTTACCTCCTTTGTTGAGGTCGACATGTCCGTCGGTTCCCATTGGAGTCTTTGCGGGCTTGGCGTCCTTCGTCCCAAACCGCTTGAGCAAGTCTTGCGTATACTTCGTTTGAGAGATGAAGGTGTCATCCTTGAGTTGCTTCACTTGGAACCCCAGAAAGTAGTTCAGCTCGCCCATCATCGACATCTCAAATTTTTGAGTCATCATCCTGCTAAACTCTTCACAAGACTTTTGGTTAGTAGAACCAAATATTATGTCATCGACATATATTTGGCACACAAATAGATCACCATCACAAGTCTTAGTAAAAAGAGTTGGATCGGCTTTCCCAACCTTGAAAGCATTAGTAATTAAAAAGTCTCTAAGGCATTCATACCATGCTCTTGGGGCTTGCTTAAGTCCATAATGCGCCTTAGAGAGCTTACACACGTGGTCGGGGTACCGTCCATCCTCAAAGCCAGGGGGTTGCTCCACGTACACCTCCTCCTTGATTGGCCCGTTGAGGAAAGCGCTCTTCACGTCCATTTGGAACAACCTGAAAGAATGGTGAGCGGCATAGGCTAACAAAATACGAATCGACTCTAGCCTAGCCACAAGAGCAAAAGTTTCCTCAAAGTCCAAACCTGCGACTTGGGCATAACCTTTTGCCACAAGTCGAGCCTTGTTCCTTGTCACCACCCCGTGCTCGTCCTGTTTGTTGCGGAACACCCACTTGGTTCCCACAACGTTTTGCTTGGGACGTGGCACCAATGTCCAAACTTCATTTCGCTTGAAGTTGTTGAGCTCTTCCTGCATGGCCAACACCCAGTCCGGATCTAGCAAGGCCTCTTCTACCCTGAAAGGCTCAATAGAAGAGACAAAAGAGTAATGCTCACAAAAATTAGCTAATCTAGAGTGAGTGGTTACTCCCTTGCTAATGTCACCCAAAATTTGGTCGACGGGATGATTCCTTTGAATCATTGTTCGAACTTGAGTTGGAGGGGCCTGTGGTACTTCTTCCTCCTCTTCTTAGACATCCTGTGCTCCCCCTTGTTCACTCGCCTCCTCTTGAGGTACCTGTTCATCATCTTGAGTTGGGGGGTGCACCGTCGTTGAGGAAGAAGGTTGATCTTGCTCCTTGTGTTCCAGTGGTCGCACGTCTCCAATCGCCATGGTACGAATCGTGTCCGTTGGAACATCATCCTCATCTACATCATCAAGATCAACTTGCTCTCTTGGAGAGCCATTAGTCTCATCAAATACAACATCGCTAGAGACTTCAACCAAACCCGATGATTTGTTGAAGACTCTATACGCCTTTGTATTTGAGTCATAACCTAACAAAAACCCTTCTACAGCTTTGGGAGCAAATTTTGAATTTCTACCTTTCTTCACCAGAATGTAGCATTTACTCCCAAAAACTCGAAAATACGAAATGTTGGGTTTGTTATCGGTTAGTAGCTCGTATGACGTCTTCTTGAGGAGGCGATGAAGGTAGACTCGGTTAATGGCGTGGCAAGCCGTGTTCACAGCTTCCGACCAAAACCGCTCGGGCGTCTTGAATTCTCCAAGCATCGTCCTCTCCATGTCTATAAGTGTCCTGTTCTTCCTCTCTACCACACCATTTTGCTGTGGTGTGTAGGGAGCAGAGAACTCGTGCTTGATTCCTTCCTCCTCAAGAAACTCCTCCACCTGCAGGTTCTTGAACTCGGACCCGTTGTCGCTCCTTATCTTCTTCACCTTGAGCTCAAATTCATTTTGAGCTCTCCTTAGGAAGCGCTTGAGGGTCCCTTGGGTTTCAGATTTATCCTACAAGAAGAATACCCAAGTGAAGCGGGAAAAATCATCAACAATAGCAAGACCATACTTACTTCCCCCGATGCTGAGGTAGGCGACGGGTCCGAAGAGGTCCATATGCAATAGCTCCAGAGGTCTTGATGTAGTCATCACATTCTTGATGTGATGAGCACTTCCCACTTGTTTACCTGCTTGACAAGCTGCACAAGGTCTATCTTTTTCGAAAGTTACATTTGTTAGACCTAACACATGTTCTCCCTTTAGAAGCTTGTGAAGGTTCTTCATCCCCACTTGTGCTAGACGGCGATGCCACAGCCAGCCCATGCTAGTCTTAGCGATTAAGCATGCATCTAGACTGGCCTCCTCCTTCGAAAAATCAACTAGATAGAGTTTGCCGTCTAGTACACCCTTAAAAGCTAATGAACCATCACTTCTTCTAAAGACAGACACATCTATGTTTGTAAATAAGCAATTGTAACCCATGTTACATAATTAACTAACGGGCGAGCGATTCTACTAAAAACACATTAGAAATGGAATGCTCGGAAGAAATAGCTATTTTTCCTAGTCCTTTAACCTTGCCTTGATTCCTGTCACCGAATATGATTGTGTCTTGGGAATCTTTGTTCTTGACGTAGGAGGTGAACATCTTCTTCTCCCCCGTCATGTGGTTTGTGCATCCGCTGTCGATAATCCAACTTGAGCCCCCGGATGCATAAACCTGCAAGGCAAATTAGGCTTGGGCTTTAGGTACCAACTCTTGTTAGGTCCTACAAGGTTAGTTACAATAGCCTTAGGGACCCAAATGCAAGTCTTGTCTCCCTTGCATTTGGCTCCCACCTTTTTAGCAACCACCTTTTTATTTTTACATGTGTCGGGGACCATAATTAGGGGTACCCTCAAGACGCCTAATTCTCAGCTGGTAACCCCCATCAGCATAAAGCTGCAGAGGCCTGATGGGTTTGATTAAGGCCCCGGAAGACGGCGAACTCCGCTCCGCCCGACCCAGGGCTCGGACTCGGGCTAAGGCCCCGGAAGACGACGAACTCCGCTTCACCCAACCCAGGGCTCAGACTCCGCCCTGGCCTCTGCCGAACGACCTCCGCCTCGCCCGACCCAGGAGCTCGGCCTCGGCCATGCAGGACAAACTCGACCTCGGCTTCGGAGGAGCCTCCACGTCGCCCGACCTAGGGCACAGGTCCGCCATGTCGACAGGAAGCGCCATCATCACCCTTCCCCGAGCCGACTCGGGCCGCAGAAAACAGGACCGACGTCCCATCTGGCTAGCTCCGCCAGATAGGCAATGATGGCGCCCCGCTGGACCCATGACGACGGCGGCTCTCAGCTCTCTTACGGAAGCAGGGGGACGTCAGCAAGGGCCCAACCACTCCGACAGCTGTCCCTCCGCCAGGCTCCATTGCTTCTCCGACGGCCACGACGCCACACCAGCTGGGTGCCAAGATCTCTCCGGCTGCCACCTTGGCATGTACTTAGGGCACTAGCTCTCCCCCGCTAGACACGTAGCACCTTGCTACACCCCCATTTGTACACCTGGATCCTCTCCTTACGCCTATAAAAGGAAGGACCAGTGCCTTCTTAGAGAGGGTTGGCCTCGCGGGAACGAGGGCAGGGGCAGGCGCTCTCTTGGGGCCGCTCGCTCCCCTCACCCGCGCGGACGCTTGTAACCCCCTACTGCAAGCGCACCCGACCTGGGCGCGGGACGAACACGAAGGCCGCGGGAATCTCCGACTCCCTCACGACCCGGCTCCGGCCACCTCGCTCTCTCCCCCCTTCGTGCTCGCCCACGCGCTCGACCCATCTGGGCTGGGGCACGCGGCACACTCACTCGTCGGCTCGGGGACCCCCCGGTCTCGAAACGCCGACAGTTGGCGCGCCAGGTAGGGGCCTGTTCCGTGTTGACGAGCAGTTTCCCGTCAAGCTCCAGATGGGCAGTCTCCAACGACCTCTTCAACCCGGGACGGTGCTCCGTTTCAGGAGCCTCGAGTTCATGTCTTTCGACGGCAGCTACGACATGATACTCCTTCCACCGCCGCGCGACAGCGACAATGGTGGCGGACAGCCCGCCCGCCGGCGGCGGAATCGACGACGTCTTTCCCGCGTAGGGGAAGGACAACTTTCGAGCTCGCCCCATCCTCTCCCTCGCCATCGGAGGAGGAGGCGAGGCAACCAGGGCCGAGCGGGAGGCTGCGCTCAGTCGGCTGTCGAGCAAATCGACATCCCCAGCGCCCCAACGGAGGACGCGTCAGGCATCACCCTCGCGTTTGAGGCGAAGGCGAGCGCCGTCCCCCCGCGACACGCCGACCCCGAGCAAGTGGACGACGCCAGCGCGCTCACGGAGGGCCTGCAGGACGTCGCCCTCGCACCCAGGACGACGGCGCGATCAGCCCCCGATGTGACTTCGTCGCTCCTCGTCGACCAAAAGGTACCGGCTGATTCCCATCCTTTGTCATTTCGACTCGGCCTCAACCCGCCTAGCGACCTCACTTTGGCGGGCGCTCACGTTGAGGCGAGTGCAACCCCTCTGGGGTTTTGTGTGCGGTCGCCTTGGGACCGACTGACGGGCGTCTCGACCTACGGACCCTCTGGGTCCGAGGAAGATGACGACCCCAGCATCTGCTGGGATTTCTCTGGATCTGGCAACCCCAGTGCCATGCGGGACTTCATGACCGCATGCAACTACTGCCTCTCCGACTGTTCCGACGGTAGCCGCAGCCTTGACGACAAGGACTGCGGCCCGAGCCGCGAATGTTTCCACGTCGAGCTAGGGGATCCCTCCGGAGGCAGCTGTCTCGGCATGCCGGAGGATGGTGATCCCCCTAGGCCAGCGCCTCGCGCCGACATCCCGCGGGAGCTAGCTGTGGTCCCCGTTCCGGCGGGGGGTCACGACCCACAGCTCGAGCAAGTCCGCGGGGCGCGGGCCGGGCTCGATGAGGGAGCAGGAGCGCTCGAGGCAATCCGCCGGGACGTCGGGCAGGTATGGGCGGGCTAGCCCCCGGCCGGAGAAATACGTCACCTGCCCCAAGGTCTCCAGCACCGCATCGCCAACGATGCCAGGGACAGACCGCCACCCGCATCCGGCGGAACCGGTCAGGACCTGGCCGCCGCAGCGATGCTCCTCCGCGCGATGCCGGAGTCATCAACCACCGAGGGTCGGCGAATCCAGGGAGAGCTCAAGCATCTCCTGGAAGGCGCTGCGGCCCGGCGGGCCGAGAGCTCTGCCTCCCGAAGGCAGGGGTACCCCTCGGAACCTCGTGCCGCGACTTCCCGACTCATGCGGGAAGCCTCGGTCTACATCGGGCGCACGCGCAACACCGCGCCTGCGGCCCCGGGCCACCTCGGCGACGAGCACCCTCATCGCGACCGTCGGGCCCGCCTCGATGAAAGGGTGCGCCGAGGTTATCACCCCAGGCGTGGGGGACGCTACGACAGCGGGGAGGATCGGAGTCCCTCGCCCGAACCACCCGGTCCGCAGGTCTTCAGCCGGGCCATTCGGCGGGCGCCGTTTCCGCCCCGATTCCGACCCCCGACTACTATCACAAAGTACTCGGGGGAAACAAGACCGGAATTGTGGCTCGCGGACTACCGCCTGGCCTGTCAACTGGGTGGGACGGACGACGACAACCTCATCATCCGCAACCTCCCCCTGTTCCTCTCCGACACTGCTCGCGCTTGGTTGGAGCGCCTGCCTCCGGGGCAGATTTCCAACTGGGAGGATCTGGTCCAAGCTTTCGCCGGCAACTTCCAGGGCACATACGTGCGCCCCGAGAATTCCTGGGACCTCCGAAGCTGCCGGCAACAGCCGGGAGAGTCTCTTCGGGACTACATCCGGTGATTCTCGAAGCAGCGCACCGAGCTGCCCAACATCACCGACTCCGATGTCATCGGCGCGTTCCTTGCCGGCACCACCTGCCGTGACCTGGTGAGCAAGTTGGGTCGCAAGACCCCCACCAGGGCGAGCGAGCTGATGGACATCGCCACCAAGTTCGCCTCTGGTCAGCAGGCAGTCGAGGCCATCTTCCGAAAGGACAAGCTGAAAGGGAAATGTGCCCTTGGGCCATTTCTAAGTATTTTGGTGATTGAGTGCCAACACATGTGCTTAATTGTGAATTTATGTACATGGATGAACAAGGTGCAAATCATGAGATAAAGGTATGTTTCTAAGCCTTAGTACATTGGTTTTATGGACTAACATATTTGTCTAAGTGTTAGAAACAGAAAGAAGAAAAAGAGAAAAGGGGAGAGAAAGACTTGGCTGTGTGCAGCCAAGGCTCAGCTCGGTCTGGAGCACCGGACTGTCCGGTGTGCACCGGACAGTGTCCGGTGCGCCAGGTCGACTCGGCTCGAACTGGCCGCTCTCGGGAATTCGCCGACGGCGTACGGCTAAAATTCACCGGACTGTCCGGTGTGCACCGGACTGTCCGGTGAGCCAACGGTCGGCCAGGGCCAACGGTCGGCCGCGCAATCGGCGCGGGACACGTGGCCGAGCCAACGGTCGGAAGACGGCACCGGACTGTCCGGTGTGCACCGGACTGTCCGGTGCGCCAACGGCTCTCAGATCTCCGCCGGTCTGCAACGGTCGGGAAGCGCTGGATAAGGAAAGAAATCGGTCACCGGACATGTCCGGTGTGCACCGGACTGTCCGGTGCCCCCGACGACAGAAGGCCAGGATAGCCTTCCAGAATTGCTCTCAACGGCTCCTAGCTGCCTTGGGGCTATAAAAGGAGCCCCTAGGCGCATGGAGGAGAGGCACAAGCAACTCTTGAGCATTCTTGATCATCCACACAAGTTCTTTGCGCATTCGTTTGTGATTCTAAGTGATTCGAGCTCTGTTCTAGTGTGAACTCTGAGATAGTCATTCGAGCTTGAGTCTTGGCCGTGTGTGTGCGCTTTTGTTGTGGATTTGTGTGTGTTGCTTCCCTCCCTTACTCTGTGCTTTCTTTGTGATCATATACTTGTAAGGGCAAGAGACTCCAATTTGTGGAGATTCCTTGCAAACGGGATAGTGAAAGGAACAACAAAACAACGTGGTATTCAAGTGGGTCTTTGGACCGCTTGAGAGGGGTTGATTGCAACCCTCGTCCGTTGGGACGCCACAACGTGGAAGTAGGCAAGCATTGGCTTGGCCAAACCACGGGATAAACCACCGTGTCACCTCTGTCTTGATCTCTTGTGGTATTGTGTTTTGTTGAGACTTCACCTTAGCCACTTGGCAATAATCGTGCTAACACTTAACAAGTTTGTGGCTTAAGTTTGAAGTTTTTACAGGATCACCTATTCACCCCCCCCTCTAGGTGCTCTCAATTGGTATCAGAGCCGTTCTCTTCACAAAGGGACTAGCCGCCCGAAGAGATGGATCCTAAGGGGAAGGGTATAGTGATCAACGACAAAGAAAAGGAGACCTTCGTCAACGAGCCGAAGGACGACAAGCCTACCGACTCCGGCTCGGGCCAAAGACGGAAGGAAGGGAAGAAGAAGAAGACAAGGCGCATTAAGGAGATCATCTACTACGACAGCGACGAGTCTACTTCTTCCCAAAAGGACGAGGACCACAACGACTACGAGAGGAGAAAACCGGTCAACTCGAACTTTTCTTTTGATTACTCTCGTATTCCGCAAAGTTCACATTCTCAATTGCTCTCCATTCCACTCGGCAAGCCCCCACACTTTGATGGAGAGGACTACGGATTTTGGAGCCACAAAATGCGTAGTCACCTATTCTCTCTCCATCCTAGTATATGGGAGATTGTAGAGAGTGGAATGCACTTTGATAGTTCGGATAGTCCCACGTTTATTAATGAACAAATTCATAAGAATGCACAAGCTACTACTGTTCTTCTAGCTTCCTTGTGCAGGGATGAATATCATAAAGTGAGCGGCTTGGATAACGCCAAGCAAATCTGGGACACCCTCAAGATTTCTCATGAGGGAAACGACGTCACTTTACTCACCAAGATGGAGTTGGTGGAGGGAGAGCTTGGACGTTTCGCCATGATAAGGGGCGAGGAGCCGACACAAACATACAACCGGCTCAAGACCCTCATCAACAAGATAAGGAGCTACGGGAGCACGCGATGGACGGACCACGACGTCGTCCGCCTAATGCTCAGGTCCTTTACCGTACTTGATCCTCATCTCGTGAACAATATTCGTGAGAATCCTAGGTACACGATGATGACGCCCGAGGAAGTACTTGGAAAATTCGTGAGCGGGAGGATGATGATCAAGGAGGCGAGATACGTCGACGACGCGTTGAACGGACCACTCCACGAGCCTCAACCCATTGCTCTAAAAGCAACAAGGAGCAAGGAATCGCTACCTAGCAAGGTGGCGCAAGTTGAGGCGGCCGGGCTCAATGATGAAGAGATGGCTCTCATCATCAAGAGATTCAAGACGGCGCTAAATGGTCGCAAGGGGCAGCCAAGCAAGACCAAGACCAAGGGGAAGCGCTCGTGCTTCAAATGCGGTAAGCTTGGTCATTTTATTGCTAACTGTCCCGATAATGAAAGTGACCAGGAAAAGGGGAACAAGAGGGAGAAGAAGAAGGCATACAAGAAGACAAAGGGCGAGGCGCATCTAGGAAAGGAGTGGGACTCGGATTGCTCCTCCTCCGACTCTGACAATGAAGGACTCGCCGCCACTGCCTTCAACAAATCGGCTCTCTTCCCCAATGAGCGTCTCACTTGTCTTATGGCAAGAGAGAAGAAGGTAAGTACTAAAGACTCCACTTATGCTTCTTCTAGTGATAGTGAGTCTAGTGATGATGATATAGATTATTCTTGCTTGTTCAAGGGCTTAGATAGATCTAAGATAGATAAAATCAATGAATTGATTGATGCATTAAATGAAAAGGATAGGCTTTTAGAAAAGCAAGAAGATTTATTGTATGATGAACATGATAAGTTTGTAGAGGCACAAAAATCATATGCTTTAGAAGTGAAAAGAAATGAAATGCTTTCTAGTGAAATATCTTCCTGTCATGAAACCATTTCTACCTTAAGAAGTGTTAATATTGATTTAAGTGCTAAACTAGAAGTAGCTAGTAAATCAAATTCTTGTGTTGAACATGTTGAAATTTGTACTAGGTGTAAGGATTTTGATGTTAATGCTTGTAGTGAACACCTAGTTCTAATTTCCAAATTAAATGATGAAGTGGCTAGTCTTAATGCCCAACTTAAGACTAGCAAGAATGAAGTTGATAAAATAAAATTTGCAAGGGATGCCTACACGGTTGGTAGACACCCCTCAATTAAGGATGGGCTTGGCTTCAAGAGGGAAGCCAAGAACTTAACAAGCCATAAGGCTCCCGTCTTCGTCAAGGAGAAAGGGAAGGCCCCTATGGCTAATAGTACTAAAAAGAACCATGCTTTCTTATACCATGATAGGAGACATGCTAGAAATGTTTATAATGATTTTGATTCACATGTTTATGATTCTCATGCAATGTTTGCTTCTAGTTCTTCTTATAATCATGGTAGAGATATGTGTAGGAGAAATGTTGTACATATGCCTAGGAGATATATTGCTCATGTACCTAGAAAGAATGTTATTCATGCTCCTAGGAAAGTAGTGAATGAACCTTCTACCATTTATTATGCTTGTAATGCTCCCTTTGCTATTTGTAGAAAGGGTAAGAAGGTAGTTGCTAGGAAATTAGGGGCTAGATGCAAGGGAGATAAATCTTGCATTTGGGTCCCTAAAGACATTTGTGCTAACCTTGCAGGACCCAACATGAGTTGGGTACCTAAGACCCAAGCCTAAATTTGCCTTGCAGGTTTATGCATCCGGGGGTTCAAGCTGGATTATCGACAGCGGATGCACAAACCATATGACGGGGGAGAAGAAGATGTTCACCTCCTACGTCAAGAATAAGGATTCCCAAGATTCAATTATATTCGGTGATGGGAATCAAGGCAAGGTAAAAGGGTTAGGTAAAATTGCAATTTCTAATGAGCATTCTATCTCAAATGTATTCTTAGTGGAGAGTCTTGGATATAATTTGCTATCTGTTAGTCAATTATGTCAAATGGGATATAATTGTTTATTTACAAATGTAGATGTGTCTGTCTTTAGAAGATGTGATGGTTCACTAGCTTTTAAGGGTGTACTAGACGGCAAGCTTTACTTAGTTTATTTTGCAAAAGAAGAGGCCGGTCTAGATGCATGCTTAATGGCTAAGACTTGCATGGGCTGGCTGTGGCATCGCCGCTTAGCACATGTGGGGATGAAGAATCTCCACAAGCTTCTAAAGGGAGAACACGTGATAGGTCTAACAAATGTTTATTTCGAAAAAGATAGACCTTGTGCAGCTTGTCAGGCAGGTAAACAAGTAGGAGGAGCACATCACAGCAAGAATGTGATGACCACGTCAAGACCTCTGGAGCTGCTGCATATGGACCTCTTCGGACCCGTCGCCTATCTGAGCATAGGAGGAAGTAAGTATGGTTTAGTTATTGTTGATGACTTTTCTCGCTTCACTTGGGTGTTCTTTTTGCAGGATAAGTCTGAAACCCAAGGGACCCTCAAGCGCTTCCTCAGGAGAGCTCAAAATGAGTTTGAGCTCAAGGTGAAGAAGATTAGGAGCGACAACGGGTCCGAGTTCAAGAACCTTCAAGTGGAGGAGTTTCTTGAGGAGGAAGGAATCAAGCACGAGTTCTCCGCTCCCTACACACCACAGCAAAATGGTGTGGTAGAGAGGAAGAACAGGACGCTAATCGATATGGCGAGGACGATGCTTGGAGAGTTCAAGACCCCCGAGTGCTTTTGGTCGGAAGCCGTGAACACGGCTTGCCACGCCATCAACAGGGTCTACCTTCACCGCCTCCTAAAGAAGACGTCATATGAGCTACTAACCGGTAACAAACCCAATGTATCGTACTTTCGTGTATTTGGGAGCAAGTGCTACATTCTAGTGAAGAAGGGTAGAAATTCTAAGTTTGCTCCCAAAGCTGTAGAAGGGTTTTTATTAGGTTATGATTCAAATACAAAGGCGTATATGGTCTTCAACAAATCATCGGGTTTGGTTGAAGCCTCTAGCGACGTTGTATTTGATGAGACTAATGGCTCTCCAAGAGAGCAAGTTGTTGATTGTGATGATGTAGATGAAGAAGATGTTCCGGCGGCCGCTATACGAACCATGGCGATTGGAGACGTTCGGCCACAGGAACAGGATGAACGTGATCAACCTTCTTCCTCAACGACGGTGCATCCCCCAACTCAAGACGATGAACAGGTTCATCAAAAGGAGGCGTGTGATCAAGGGGGAGCACAAGACGATCATGTGATGGAGGAAGAAGCGCAACCGGCACCTCCAACCCAAGTTCGAGCGATGATTCAAAGGGATCATCCAGTCGACCAAATTCTGGGTGACATTAGCAAAGGAGTAACTACTCGATCTCGATTAGTTAATTTTTGTGAACATTACTCTTTTGTCTCCTCTATTGAGCCTTTCAGGGTAGAGGAGGCCTTGCTAGATCCGGACTGGGTGTTGGCCATGCAGGAGGAACTTAACAACTTCAAGCGCAATGAAGTTTGGACGCTGGTGCCTCGTCCCAAGCAAAATGTTGTGGGAACCAAGTGGGTGTTCCGCAACAAACAAGACGAGCACGGAGTGGTGACAAGGAACAAGGCTCGACTTGTGGCAAAAGGTTATGCCCAAGTCGCAGGTTTGGACTTTGAGGAGACTTTTGCTCCTGTGGCTAGGCTAGAGTCCATTCGTATCTTGCTAGCATATGCCGCTCACCATTCTTTCAGGTTGTACCAAATGGATGTGAAGAGCGCGTTCCTCAACGGGCCAATAAAGGAGGAGGTGTACGTGGAGCAACCCCCTGGCTTCGAGGATGAGCGGTACCCCGACCATGTGTGTAAGCTCTCTAAGGCGCTCTATGGACTTAAACAAGCCCCAAGAGCATGGTATGAATGCCTTAGAGATTTCTTACTTGCTAATGCTTTCAAGGTTGGGAAAGCCGATCCAACTCTTTTTACAAAGACATGTGATGGTGATTTGTTTGTATGCCAAATTTATGTCGATGACATAATATTTGGTTCTACTAATCAAAAGTCTTGTGAAGAGTTTAGCAGGGTGATGACGCAGAAATTCGAGATGTCGATGATGGGCGAGTTGAACTACTTCCTTGGGTTCCAAGTGAAGCAACTCAAGGACGGCACCTTCATCTCCCAAACGAAGTACACGCAAGATCTGCTAAAGCGGTTTGGGATGAAGGACGCCAAGCCCGCAAAGACTCCGATGGGAACCGACGGACACACCGACCTCAACAAAGGAGGTAAGTCCGTTGATCAAAAAGCATACCGGTCAATGATAGGGTCTTTACTTTATTTATGTGCTAGTAGACCGGATATTATGCTTAGCGTATGCATGTGTGCTAGATTTCAATCCGATCCTAAGGAGTGTCACTTGGTGGCGGTGAAGCGAATTCTTAGATATTTAGTCGCTACGCCTTGCTTCGGGATCTGGTATCCAAAGGGGTCTAACTTTGACTTAATTGGGTACTCAGATTCCGACTATGCTGGATGTAAGGTCGATAGGAAGAGTACATCGGGGACGTGCCAATTCTTAGGAAGGTCCCTGGTGTCATGGAATTCTAAGAAACAAACCTCCGTTGCCCTATCCACCGCTGAGGCCGAGTACGTTGCCGCAGGTCAGTGTTGCGCGCAACTACTTTGGATGAGGCAAACCCTCAGGGACTTTGGCTACAATCTGAGCAAAGTCCCACTCCTATGTGACAATGAGAGTGCTATCCGAATAGCGGAAAATCCTGTTGAGCACAGCCGCACAAAGCACATTGACATCCGGCATCACTTTTTGAGAGACCACCAGCAAAAGGGAGATATCGAAGTGTTTTATGTTAGCACCGAGAACCAGCTAGCCGATATCTTTACCAAGCCTTTAGATGAGAAGACCTTTTGCAGGCTGCGTAGTGAGCTAAATGTCTTAGATTCGCGGAACTTGGATTGAATTGTAGCATACATGTATTTATGCCTTTGATCATGTTCTTTCTGCATTTTGTTGCTTATTATGGTGCTCAAGTTGTACAAACACTCCCTGGACCTCACAAGTCCGTTGCAAAGTGATGCACATGTTTAGGGGGAGATGTGTTACAACTTGACCCTTTGAGACTAACCATATGTTTGAGTTTGCTTGCGTTAGTCACAAAGGAGAATTGAAAGGGAAAAGGTGGACTTGGACCATGAAAGACTTCCACTGCACTCCGATGAGGGGTAACTTATTCCAAGTCCATCTCATGAACTCTTATTGCCATTTGCTCTTATTTGAAGATTTTGGTGAGGCAATGGGGTTAAAGGGCCACAATTGATCCCGTTTTGGTGCTTGATGCCAAAGGGGGAGAAAATAAAGGCCAAAGCAATAAATGGATCAGCTACCACTTGAGAGATTTTGAAAATAGTAGAATAGAGTTTTTGATTTGTCAAAATTCTTAAGTTGTCTCTCTTGTCAAAAGTTGGCTTCTTGTGGGGAGAAGTATTGATTATGGGAAAAAGGGGGAGTTTTTGAAATCCTTGATCAATCTCTTTTTTGAATGACTCTCTTTATGCTTAAACATGTGTGTTTAACTTAGAGATAGAGATTTGTGTTTGATTTGCAAAAACAAACCAAGTGGTGGCAAAGGATGATCCATATATGCCAAAATTGATTCAAAATAAATTTAAGTGTTATTTGAATTGGGTTTGCACTTGTTCTAGTGGCTTTATGTTGTGTTGGCATAAATCACCAAAAAGGGGGAGATTGAAAGGGAAATGTGCCCTTGGGCCATTTCTAAGTATTGGTGATTGAGTGCCAACACATGTGCTTAATTGTGAATTTATGTACATGGATGAACAAGGTGCAAATCATGAGATAAAGGTATGTTTCTAAGCCTTAGTACATTGGTTTTATGGACTAACATATTTGTCTAAGTGTTAGAAACAGAAAGAAGAAAAAGAGAAAAGGGGAGAGAAAGACTTGGCTGTGTGCAGCCAAGGCTCAGCTCGGTCTGGAGCACCGGACTGTCCGGTGTGCACCGGACAGTGTCCGGTGCGCCAGGTCGACTCGGCTCGAACTGGCCGCTCTCGGGAATTCGCCGACGGCGTACGGCTAAAATTCACCGGACTGTCCGGTGTGCACCGGACTGTCCGGTGAGCCAACGGTCGGCCAGGGCCAACGGTCGGCCGCGCAATCGGCGCGGGACACGTGGCCGAGCCAACGGTCGGAAGACGGCACCGGACTGTCCGGTGTGCACCGGACTGTCCGGTGCGCCAACGGCTCTCAGATCTCCGCCGGTCTGCAACGGTCGGGAAGCGCTGGATAAGGAAAGAAATCGGTCACCGGACATGTCCGGTGTGCACCGGACTGTCCGGTGCCCCCGACGACAGAAGGCCAGGATAGCCTTCCAGAATTGCTCTCAACGGCTCCTAGCTGCCTTGGGGCTATAAAAGGAGCCCCTAGGCGCATGGAGGAGAGGCACAAGCAACTCTTGAGCATTCTTGATCATCCACACAAGTTCTTTGCGCATTCGTTTGTGATTCTAAGTGATTCGAGCTCTGTTCTAGTGTGAACTCTGAGATAGTCATTCGAGCTCGAGTCTTGGCCGTGTGTGTGCGCTTTTGTTGTGGATTTGTGTGTGTTGCTTCCCTCCCTTACTCTGTGCTTTCTTTGTGATCATATACTTGTAAGGGCAAGAGACTCCAATTTGTGGAGATTCCTTGCAAACGGGATAGTGAAAGGAACAACAAAACAACGTGGTATTCAAGTGGGTCTTTGGACCGCTTGAGAGGGGTTGATTGCAACCCTCGTCCGTTGGGACGCCACAACGTGGAAGTAGGCAAGCATTGGCTTGGCCGAACCACGGGATAAACCACCGTGTCACCTCTGTCTTGATCTCTTGTGGTATTGTGTTTTGTTGAGACTTCACCTTAGCCACTTGGCAATAATCGTGCTAACACTTAACAAGTTTGTGGCTTAAGTTTGAAGTTTTTACAGGATCACCTATTCACCCCCCCCCCCCTCTAGGTGCTCTCACAAGCAGCCCCAGGGCCGCCCGTCGGAAGATGCCCCTGAAGCGTCTACTCCGCTCGGCGCCAAGAAGAAAGGCAGGAGGAAGTCGCAAGCGAAACGCGACGCCGCCAGCACGGACCTTGTCGCCGCCGCCGAATACAAGAACCCTCGGAAGCCCCCCGGAGGCGCCAACCTCTTCGACAAGGCACTCAAGGAGACGTGCCCTTACCATCAGGGGCCCGTCAAGCACACCCTCGAGGAGTGCGTCATGCTTCGGCGCCACTTCCACCGAGCCGGGCCACCCGCAGAGGGTGGCAGGGCCCGCGACGACGACAAAAAGGAAGATCACCAAGCAGGAGAGTTCCCCGAGGTCCGCGACTGCTTCATGATCTATGGAGGGCATGCGGCGAATGCCTCGGCTCGGCATCGTAAGCAAGAGCGTCGAGAGGTCTGCTCGGTGAAGGTGGCGGCGCCAGTCTACCTAGACTGGTCCGACAAGCCCATCACCTTCGACCAGGATGACCACCCCGACCACGTGCCGAGCCCGGGGAAGTACCCGCTCGTCGTCGATCCCGTCATCGGCGACGTCAGGCTCACCAAGGTCCTGATGGATGGGGGCAGCTGCCTCAATATCATCTACGCCGAGACCCTCAGGCTCCTGCGCGTCGATCTGTCATCCGTCCGAGTAGGCGCTGCGCCCTTCCACGGGATCATTCCTGGGAAGCGCGTCTAGCCCCTCGGACAGCTCGACCTTCCTGTCTGCTTCGGAACACCCTCCAACTTCCGAAGGGAGACTTTGACGTTCGAGGTGGTCGGGTTCCGAGGAACCTACCACGCAGTATTGGGAAGGCCATGCTACACGAAGTTCATGGCCATCCCCAACTACACCTACCTGAAGCTCAAGATGCCGGGCCCCAACGGGGTCATCACCGTCGGCCCCACGTACAAACACGCGTTCGAATGCGATGTGGAGTGCGTGGAGTACGCCGAGGCCCTCGCCGAGTCCGAGGCCCTCATCGCCGACCTGGAAAACCTCTCCCGGGAGGTGCCGGACGCGAAGCGACATGCCGGCAACTTCGAGCCAGCGGAGACGGTTAAGGCCGTCCCTCTCGACCCCAGTGGAGACACCTCCAAGCAGATCCGGATCGGTTCCGGGCTCGACCCCAAATAGGAAGCATTGCTCGTTGACTTTCTCCGCGCAAATGCCGACGTCTTTGCGTGGAGTCCCTCGGACATGCCCGGCATACCGAGGGATGTCGCCGAGCACTCGCTGGATATTCGGGTCGGAGCCCGACCGGTCAGACAGCCTCTGCGCCGATTCGACGAGGAAAGGCGCAGGGTGATAGGCGAGGAGATCCACAAGCTGATGGCAGCAGGGTTCATCAAAGAGGTATTCCATCCTGAATGGCTTGCCAACCCTGTACTTGTGAGGAAGAAAGGGGGGAAATGGCGGATGTGTGTAGACTACACTGGTCTCAACAAAGCATGTCCGAAGGTCCCCGACCCTCTACCTCGCATCGATCAAATCGTGGACTCCACTGCAGGGTGCGAAACCCTGTCTTTCCTCAATGCCTACTCAGGGTATCATCAAATCAAGATGAAAGAGTCCGACCAGCTCGCGACTTCTTTCATCACGCCCTTCGGCATGTACTGTTATGTCACCATGTCGTTCGGTTTGAGGAACGCGGGTGCGACGTACCAGCGGTGCATGAACCATGTGTTCGGCGAACACATCGGTCGCACGGTCGAGGCCTACGTCGATGACATCATAGTCAAGACGAGGAAAGCCTCCGACCTTCTCTCCGACCTTGAAGTGACATTCCGGTGTCTCAAGGCGAAGGGCGTCAAGCTCAATCCCGAGAAGTGCGTCTTCGGGGTGCCCCGAGGCATGCTCTTGGGATTCATCGTCTCCGAGCGGGGCATCGAAGCCAACCCGGAGAAGATCGCAGCCATCACAAGCATGGGGCCCATCAAGGACTTAAAAGGCGTACAGAGGGTCATGGGATGTCTCGCGGCCTTGAGCCGTTTCATCTCGCGCCTCGGCGAAAGAGGCCTGCCCCTGTACCGTCTCTTAAGAAAAGCCGAGTGCTTCACTTGGACTCCCGAAGCCGAGGAAGCCCTCGGGAACCTGAAGGCGCTCCTCACCCAGGCGCCCGTCTTGGTACCCCCAGCTGATGGAGAAGCCCTCTTGGTCTACGTCGCCGCTACCACTCAGGTGGTCAGCGCCGCGATCGTGGTCGAAAGGCAGGAAGAGGGGCATGCTTTGCCCATTCAGAGGCCAGTTTACTTCATCAGCGAGGTGCTGTCCGAGACCAAGATCCGCTACCCACAACTCCAGAAGCTGCTGTATGCAGTGATCCTGACGAGGCGAAAGCTGCGACATTACTTCGAGTCTCATCCGGTGACTGTGGTGTCATCCTTCCCCCTGGGGGAGATCATCCAGTGCCAAGAAGCCTCGGGACGGATCGCAAAGTGGGCGGTGGAAATCATGGGCGAGACAATCTCGTTCGCCCCTCGGAAGGCCATCAAGTCCCAGGTACTGGCGGACTTCGTAGCCGAATGGGTCGACACCCAGTTGCCGACGGCTCCGATCCAACCGGAGCTCTGGACCATGTTTTTCGATGGGTCGCTGATGAAGACGGGAGCCGGCGCGGGCCTGCTCTTTGTCTCGCCCCTCGGGAAACACCTGCGCTACGTGCTCCGCCTCCATTTTCCGGCGTCCAACAATGTGGCTGAGTATGAGGCTCTGATCAACGGATTGCGAATCGCCATCGAGCTAGGGGTCCGACGCCTCGATGCACGCGGCGACTCGCAGCTCGTCATCGACCAAGTCATGAAGAACTCCCACTGCCGCGACCCGAAGATGGAGGCATATTGTGATGAGGTTCGACGCCTAGAAGACAAGTTCTACGGGCTCGAGCTTAACCACATCGCCCGGCGCTACAACGAGACTGCGGATGAGCTGGCGAAGATAGCCTCAGGGCGAACGACGGTTCCCCCGGACGTCTTCTCCCGGGATCTGCACCAACCCTCCGTCAAGATAGGCGACACGCCCGAGCCCGAGGTGCCCTCGGCCCCGTCCGAGGTGACCTCGGCCCAGCCCGAGCCATCCTCGGTTCAGCCCGAGGAACCCTCGGCCCCCGAGGGCGAAGCACTGCGCATCGAGGAGGAGCAGAGCGGGGTCATGCCAGATCAAGATTGGCAGACCCCGTACCTGCAATATCTCCGCCAAGGAGAACTGCCCCTCGACCGAGCCGAGGCTCGGCGGGTAGCGCGACGCGCCAAGTCGTTCGTCTTGCTGGGCGATGAGAAGGAGCTCTACCACCGTAGCCCCTCGGGCATCCTCCAGCAATGCATCTCCATCGCCGAAGGTCAGGAACTCCTGCGGGAAATACACTCGGGGGCTTGCAGCCATCATGCAGCACCTCGAACCCTCGTCGGGAACGCTTTCCGCCAAGGCTTCTACTGGCCGACGGCGGTGGCTGACGCCACTAGAATTGTCCGCGCCTGCGAAGGGTGCCAATTCTATGCGAAGCAGACCCACCTGCCCGCTCAGGCTCTGCAAACGATACCCATCACCTGGCCCTTCGCTGTGTGGGGTCTGGACCTCGTCGGCCCTCTGCAAAAGGCGCCCGGGGGCTACACGCACCTGCTGGTCGCCGTCGACAAATTCTCCAAGTGGATCGAGGTCCGACCCCTGAACAGCATCAGATCCGAGCAGGCGGTGGCGTTCTTCACCAACATCATCCATCGCTTCGGGGTCCCGAACTCCATCATCACCGACAACGGCACCCAGTTCACCGGCAAAAAATTCTTGGATTTTTGCAAGGATCACAACATCCGGGTAGACTGGGCCGCCGTAGCTCATCCCATGTCGAATGGGCAAGTAGAACGTGCCAACGGCATGATTCTACAAGGGCTCAAGCCTCGGATTTACAATGATCTCAACAAGTTCGGCAAGCGATGGATGAAGGAACTCCCCTCGGTGGTCTGGAGCCTGAGGACGACGCCGAGCCGAGCCACAGGTTTCACGCCGTTCTTCCTGGTCTACGGGGCCGAGGCCGTCTTGCCCACTGACCTGGAATACGGCTCCCCGAGGACGAGGGCCTACGACGATGAAAGCAACCAAGCTAGCCGAGAAGACTCGCTGGACCAGCTGGACGAGGCTCGGGACAGGGCCTTACTACACTCGGCGCGGTATCAGCAGTCCCTGCGACGCTACCACGCTCGAGGGGTCCGACCCCGAGACCTCCAGGTGGGCGACCTGGTGCTTTGGCTGCGGCAAGACGCCCGAGGGAAGCACAAGCTCACGCCCCCCTGGGAGGGGCCATTCGTCATCGCCAAAGTTCTGAAGCCCGGAACATACAAGCTGGCCAACAGTCAAGGCGAGGTCTACGGCAACGCTTGGAACATCCAACAGCTACGTCGCTTCTACCCTTAAGATGTTTCCAAGTTGTTCATATACCTCGCACCCATGCAAAGTTTAGTCAACAAGGAAGGGTCGGCCTCGCCTCGGCAAAGCCCGACCCTCCCTCGGGGGCTAAAAGGGGGGAAACCCCCTCTGCGTCAAAATTTTCCTCGAACAGAAAATCTCTTTTACCAGAATATCTTTCGTGCTTTTTGACTACTTCGAAAAGTGGGTCCTGGAAACGACGGGGTACACGTAAGCAGTCAAGGCTGACCGAGCCGAGGGACTCCTACGCCTCCGGGATACGGATACCTCACTCATCACCTTCTGCGATAAGTAACTCACGTTCGGATAAGGTGACTCCGCGGATCGAACAGGTCTCTACGCTCGGAAGCCCTTTCTGTCGAAGCGATTCTTCGAGTCTTCTCGACCAAAGTCGGTGACAGGGTCTCATGGACGAGTGAAAGTGCGCGTAAGCGGCAAGGCCGACCGAGCCGAGGGACTCCCACGCCTCCGGGATACGGATACCTCACTCATCACCTTCCGCGAGAAGCAACTCTCGCTCGCACTAACATCCCTGTTACCGACAAAAAGTCCAGATGCTCGAAACAAGAGGAAAAGAGACGCAGCTTTACAACACAGCAAGGGTGTGTGTTCTGGCCTCGACGGCCGCACAAAGCACACACTACAAGACAAGCTGATCCTGCAGGCTCGGGTCTTGACGCTGGAAGGGGGCAGCGACACCCTCGGCATCGACGGCACCTTCGGCGAGGCCCGACCTAGCCGCGGACGGCGACGCGGTCCGAGGGCCTCCGCTCCGAAGGACGGCGTCATCACCACGCCCGGGCGATCGTTGTCAGGGACTTCTCCGGGAATCCGGCCCGAGCAGGCGGCTCGGCCAGCCACCTCCGGGGCCTCGGCCAACCACCTTCCGAGGGCACAAGCCCGGTCCGAAGCCTCGGCTGACCGACTCCGGCGTCGATCCCGCCAACGGACAACTCGGCTAGGCTCCGGCCAACCAGGTTTCATTTTCGAGCCAACTCCGCCTCTGCTCATGCTGATATCGCTACCCCTGGCCTCGGCTCGTCGAAGAGCGACCGAGGGGTCTTTTTAACTAAGCTAGAGGAGCCTCGGACAGCAGGGCCGACCGAGCCGAGGGACTCCTACGCCTCCGGGATACGGATACCTCACTCGTCACCTTGACACGGGGCGACTCATTCTTGGTGAAGCGGTTCAGACAATCAGTAGACGAGTATTAGTGCTTGGAAATGAGGAAAAAACACGGCTCCGTGCCGACATACATGTTCAGGCCCCGAAAGCCAAAATGAACAAAAAACCCGGCACTCGAAGTGCCATTACAAACGGAACTCCGGTTCCCCCCCCCCCCCCCCCCCCCGCAGGTACGAACAACCCCACTCGATAGGGGCGGGCCTGTGGGGCTGCAGAAGACTGACGGGCGACTCGTCGCCGCCCGCTCTGGCCACGACGACGACGGCCCCCACTCCGGACGACCGAACTGCAGCAGCGCAGGCCTCGGGGTAGGCGCCGCTGCAGCCTTGCCCTCGCCCACACCGACGCTCGAGGGGCGAGGACAAGTACAAAGAGCCGGAGGCCCGAAGCGCGGATGGTGGCGGTGATCCCGTCGGTGACGGGGACTTCTCGAGCCGCCTCCGCCTAGGCACCGACGACAGGAGCCTCAGCCCTCCGGCAGATCCCCACTCAAGTCCTCCCAGATGAGTGGGGCACCGGCCTCCGCGTAAAGGCGCCGCCCCGGTGCAAAGGCAGGACCACCCCAGAACACGAACGCCGCCCTAGCAGCGCGCGGCACCCAGGGTGGTCCTCCCGTGTACACGGCACGGCAGCCGCCCCCTACAGAAGGGGCCGCCGCGAGCCGAGCCGACGAACCCGACACGCTGGAGGTGACGACGCCTGCCGTCGACCCGCCCCGCGTTGTCGAAGTCCGGGCCGCCCGCAGGGCCAGTGAGCGCCTTCTCCCTCGAATACTGCGGGAGAGGATGACCCACGAACCCGTGCGGGAGGTAGAGCGCCGGCTCAGCCCGGCACCCACCCCAGCGAGGATGATGAACATCCTTGAAGCTGAGGGTGGGACCAAGATCACAGCCCGGTTTGCTCCTCCCCACCCAGGAACTGGTGGTCACCGTCTCGGGTGACCCCCAGCGGAGGGGAGCCACCGGGCTGCCTGATGAAAATCCTTGAAGCCGAACGATGGCTGAAGGGTACCCACTCCCACGGGGTAGTGTCCTCCGACGATGAGGCATGGAGACGGCGGTTTCCCCCATCCGGGGGCTTGAAAGGTGGAAAGACACGATGCATAAGGGAGGAAGAAGACATGGTTGCCTTACGGAAGGGGTCGCCCTCCTTTTAAAGGCAACTCTCCCTGCTTGCGCCCCCAACCGTCACGGGCTGAGTCTTCTCCAACACGCCTCCAAAGCCCTCCCCTGCGGCGCGGGGGCTGGGACCCACATGTCATGCAGACCGGCTCTGAGCAGAAGAAGCCGAACCGCCGCGCACGGCGCGCGCAACCACCCAGCGGTTACAAGCGACCCTCCACTTTTGCCCAGACCAACGGGCGAAAGGGGCAGGCAGCCATGCGGGCGGCATGCAACCGTGCTAAGTGGACGCGCCTCTCTGACTCCTGACAGGCCAGCGCGGAGGCCCAAGCCCACGCGTCGCGCAACCGGCACGCCGGATGCTGCATGCAAGCCACTGTACCACTTGCGCCACCGCCGCACCTCCTCGATTGCGGAACCAATACTGCGACCCGAGGCGACCCAGCGCGCGACCCAGCAGCGCCAGCCTGACGCAGCGGTCAAACGCGATCAAAAGTGGGCCGGCGGTAATGACGGTGGCAGGCGCGCGAGAGCAGCGGTCACGCCATCAGCCAAGCTCACGTCCCATCCGGAGGCAGCGAGAAAACCCCCTCTCACGGTGTGAAGACGACACGCCCGTGACCCGTTCCTCGAACGGCTCGCGCACGCGCAACGGCAGCCTCGCCAACTACTCGCCCCGGCGCATTAACTCCGCGGCTCGACGGGCAGCGCTTCTGGCAGGAGCAGCTGGCGACGCTTCGCCTTCGCCGAAACGACCACACCAAAAAAGGTACGCCACGTCGTTCAATTTCGTATCCTTTTTCCCTTTTTCTTCTTTCTCTATCTCTTGCAACAGGGACCGGGAAAGGGGATACCCCCAAAGGGATCCTTCCCCGTGAAGGAACTAGGCTCCGAGCCTCCTTACTGATCAGGGGTTCGAAGGCTGGCCCCTCGAAGGGTTCAACAGCCGCCTCAGATCGCGTGGGCCCAACACCCACTACTGGTCAGAGGTTCGAAGGTCGGCCCCCCGAAAGGTTCCACGACCGCCTCAGGCTACTCGGGCTCCGCGCCCATTACTGATCAGGGGTTCGAAGGCTGGCCCTCCGAAGGGTTCACAGTCACCTCAGACACCGAGCGAGCGATGACCAGGGGTACGTTCGATACATAACCAAGGCTCGGGCTGCGCTCCCGAGGTACCCTAGGACATTTCCGAGACCAGCGGGAACGAACCTGTAACGGAATCCCATCGGAGGGAGGCATCGAGCCCTCGGACCCCGTCGCCAGGGGACCGGGTCCGGCAGGTCACCCGCAGGTACTTTTGGGCGTGCCTCCGGGCCCCTAGCCGACCCCCAACGAACGGGGCACGGACGTCCACTCGGATTACCCGATTGCAGCTCACCGGAGACACCACGTTCGGTGCCCATCGAGGGTAACATGGCGCTCTCCCCCCCCTCCTCCTTGCGGAAAGGCGACATAGGGGCGTATGTAAAAAAGCCGAGTCTGTACCTGATCGTCCTCTCGCTCTGTGCGGAGGCTCGGGGGCTGCTCTCGCAAACCCGGCTCCGGCCGAACCGTTGACAGCGTCAACATACCAGCCCGAGAACTTGGGCCCCGACAGTGCACCCGGGCTACGGCCTGTTCGCATGAGGGAACCGCCAGACTAGCCGAAGCATTACGCAAGGCATTAAGACCTCGAAGAAGTGAAACCACTCCTCCGAGGCCTCGGGGGCTACACCCGGCGGGTGCGCTCGCGCGCACCCACCGGAACAAAGTGCAACCGAGAAAGGCTGGTCCCCTTGCAAAAAAGTGCGACGAAAGCCTCCAAGCGAGTGCTAACACTCCCTTCGAGGCTCGGGGGCTACTGTCGGGGACCATAATTAGGGGTAACCTCAAGACGCCTAATTCTCAGCTGGTAACCCCCATCAGCATAAAGCTGCAGAGGCCTGATGGGTTTGATTAAGTCAGGGATCAGTCCATACGAGCGATTCGATCACGCCACGCCCGAGCCTAGCCTCGGGCAAGGGCAGCCGACCCTGAGGTGTTTCCGTCTCGCCCGAGGCCCCCTTTTTTACGGCAGACGCATCTCCGGCTCGCCCGAGGCCTTGCCTTCGTTAAGAAGCAACCCTGACTAAATCACCGCGCCGACCGACCAAGTCACTGGGGCATTTGATGCAAAGAGTGAGACTGACGGGCGGCCAGGAGACGGGCTAAGGCCCCGGAAGACGGCGAACTCCGCTCCGCCCGACCCAGGGCTCGGACTTGGGCTAAGGCCCCGGAAGACGGCGAACTCCGCTCCGCCCGACCCAGGGCTCGGACTTGGGCTAAGGCCCCGGAAGACGGCGAACTCCACTCCGCCCGACCCAGGGCTCGGACTCGGGCTAAGGCCCCGGAAGACGGCGAACTCCGCTCCGCCCGACCCAGGGCTCGGACTCGGGCTAAGGCCCCGGAAGACGATGAACTCCGCTTCACCCGACCCAGGGCTCGGACTCCGCCCTGGCCTCTGCCGAACGACCTCCGCCTCGCCCGACCCAGGAGCTCGGCCTCGGCCATGCAGGACAGACTCGACCTCGGCTTCGGAGGAGCCTCCACGTCGCCCGACCTAGGGCACAGGTCCGCCACGTCGACAGGAAGCGCCATCATCACCCTTCCCCGAGCCGACTCGGGCCGCAGAAAACAGGACCGACGTCCCATCTGGCTAGCTCCGCCAGATAGGCAATGATGGCGCCCCGCTGGACCCATGACGACGGCGGCTCTCAGCTCTCTTACGGAAGCAGGGGGACGTCAGCAAGGGCCCAACCACTCCGACAGCTGTCCCTCCGCCAGGCTCCATTGCTTCTCCGACGGCCACGACGCCACACCAGCTGGGTGCCAAGATCTCTCCGGCTGCCACCTTGGCATGTACTTAGGGCACTAGCTCTCCCCCGCTAGACACGTAGCACCTTGCTACACCCCCATTTGTACACCTGGATCCTCTCCTTACGCCTATAAAAGGAAGGACCAGTGCCTTCTTAGAGAGGGTTGGCCTCGCGGGAACGAGGGCAGGGGCAGGCGCTCTCTTGGGGCCGCTCGCTCCCCTCACCCGCGCGGACGCTTGTAACCCCCTACTGCAAGCGCACCCGACCTGGGCGCGGGACGAACACGAAGGCCGCGGGAATCTCCGACTCCCTCATGACCCGGCTCCGGCCACCTCGCTCTCTCCCCCCTTCGCGCTCGCCCACGCGCTCGACCCATCTGGGCTGGGGCACGCGGCACACTCACTCGTCGGCTCGGGGACCCCCCGGTCTCGAAACGCCGACAACATGAAAGAATAAATTTAGCATTGCAAGCATGAAAGGTAGTGGTAGATCCATTAAACACTTTCCTAGAAGCATTAGACACAAAGTTCCTCCTAGATCTACCATTAAAGTTTGAGCTTGAAGCAATCATGGCATGAGAGTCAAACGCATTACAACTCCTATCATAATGAACATTTCTAGAATATTTCCTATCATGATACAAGAAAGCATGATTTTTATGAACACTATTTGCCATAGGGGCCTTCCCTTTCTCCTTGGCGGAGATGGGAGCCTTATGACTTGTTAAGTTCTTAGCTTCCCTTCAAAAGCCAAGCCCATCCTTAATAGAGGGGTGTCTACCACTAGTGTAGGCATCCCTTGCAAATTTTAGTTTATCAAATCATTTTTGCTAGTCTTAAGTTGGGCATTAAGACTAGCTACTTCATCATTTAATTTAGAAATGGAAATCAAATGTTCATTGCAAGCATCAACATTAAAATCCTTACATCTATTGCGAATTACTACATGCTCAATACAAGAACTAGATTTATTTGCAACTTCTAGCTTAGCATTTAAATCATCATTAATGCTCTTTAAACTAGAAATAGTCTCATGACAAGCAGAAGTTTCACATGAAAGCATTTCATTTCTTTTAACTTCTAAAGCAAGAGACTTTTGCACATTTACAAATTTATCATGTTCTTCATATAAAAGATCCTCTTGCTTTTCTAAAAGTCTATCCTTTTCGTTTAGAGCATCAATCAATTCATTGATCTTTTCTACCTTTGCTCTATCTAATCCCTTAAACAAGCTAGTGTAATCAATTTCATCATCACTAGAGTCCTCATCACTAGAAGTAGAGTACTTATGAGTTTCTCTAGTGATTACCTTCTTTTCCTTTGCCATTAGGCAAGTGTGGCGCTCGTTGGGGAAGAGTGACGATTTGTCGAAGGCGGTGGCGACGAGTCCCTCGTCGTCAGAGTCGGACGAAGAACAATCCGAGTCCCACTCTTTGCCAAGGTGTGCCTCGCCCTTAGCCTTCTTGTATGCCTTCTTCTTTTCCTTCTTCCCGCTTTTCTCTTGTCCCTGGTCACTATCATTATCGGGACAGTTAGCAATAAAGTGACCAGTCTTACCACACTTGAAGCAGGAGCGCTTTCCCTTCGTCTTGTTCTTTTTGGGATGCTCCTTGCGACCCTTTAGCGCCGTCTTGAAGCGCTTGATGATGAGGGCCTTTTCTTCCTCGTTGAGCCCCGCCGCCTCAACTTGCGCCACCTTACTAGGTAGCGCCTCCCTGCTACTTGTTGCTTTGAGAGCAATGGTTTGAGGCTCGTGGATTGGGCCATTTAGTGCCTCATCAACATATCTCGCCTCCTTGATCATCATTCGCCCGCTCACAAACTTCCCAAGTATTTCCTCAGGCGTCATCTTAGTATACCTAGGATTTTCACGAATAGAGTTAACAAGATGAGGATCAAGGACAGTGAAGGACCTTAGCATAAGCCGGACGACGTCGTGGTCCGTCCATCACGTGCTTCCATAGCTCCTTATTTTGTTGACCAGGGTCTTGAGCCTGTTGTATGTTTGGGTTGGCTCCTCCCCCTGATCATTGCGAACCTTCCTAGTTCGCCCTCCACCAACTCCATCTTGGTGAGCATGGTGACATCATTTCCCTCATGCGAGATCCTGAGGGTGTCCCAAATCTGCTGGGCGTTATCCAAGCCGCTCACCTTATGGTACTCTTCCCTGCACAAGGATGCTAAAAGAACAGTGGTAGCTTGTGCATTTTTGTGAATTTGTTCATTTATAAACATGGGATTATCCGAACTATCAAAATGCATTCCATTCTCTACTATCTCCCATATACTTGGATGAAGAGAGAACAAGTGACTACGCATTTTGTGACTCCAAAATCCGTAGTCCTCTCCATCAAAGTGTGGAGGTTTACCGAGAGGAATGGAAAGCAAATGTGTGTTTGAATTATGCGGAATACAAGAGTAATCAAAAGAAAAGTTTGAGTTGACCGTTTTCTTTTTCTTGTAGTCATCGTCGTCGTCCTTTTGGGAAGAAGACTCGTCGCTGTCGTCGTAGTAGACGATCTTTTTGATACGCCTCTTCTTCTTCCTGTCCTTCTTATGACTTGAGCCCGAGTCAGTGGGCTTGTCGTCTTTTGGCTCATTGATGAAGGACTCCTTCTCCTTGTCGTTGATCACCATCCCCTTTCCCTTAGGATCCATCCCTTCGGGCGATTAGTCCCTTTCTAGAAGAGAACGGCTCTGATACCAATTGAGAGCACCTAGAGGGGGGTGAATAGGTGATCCTGTACAAACTTAAAACTCAAGGCCACAAACTTGATTAAGTGTTAGAACAATAAAGTCAAGTGGCTAGAGAGGAGTTTTTGCTAAACACGATAACCACAGAGAAATCAACACAGAGAGGCACAGTGGTTTATCCCGTGGTTCGGCCAAGTCCAACACTTGCCTACTCCACGTTGTGGCGTCCCAACGGATGAGGGTTGCACTCAACCCCTTTCAAGCGGTCCAAAGACCCACTTGAATACCATGGTGTTTCTCTTGGTTTCACTATATCCCGCTTGTGAGGAATCTCCACAACTTGGAGCCTCTCGCCCTTACAATTTGATTATCACAAATAAGCATGGAAGTAAGGATGGGATGAGCAACACACACAAGACACAAAATCAGAGCACAAACACGCACACAAGTCACAACTTGAGCTCGCAACACAACTCGAAGAGTTCTCTACTCAAATGGAGCTCTAGTTGCTATCACAAAGAATCAAAAGCGCGGAAATGGAGTCTTGGTGCTTAGAGTTGATCAAAGAATGCTTGGTGTGCTCCTCCATACGCCTAGGGGTCCCTTTTATAGCCCCAAGGCAGCTAGGAGCCGTTGGAAGCAATCTAGGAAGGCAAATCTTACCTTCTGTCGGGTGGCGCACCGGACAGTCCGGTACACCACCGGACACTGTCCGATGCGGATTGCTTTCCTAATCTGGCGCAGCCGACCGTTGAAGATTTGGAGCCGTTGGCGCACTGGACACTGTTCGGTGCACATCGGACAGTCTGGTGCCCCCATTCGACCGTTGGCTCGGCCACACGTCACGCTGGATTGCGCGCCCGACCGTTGGCGCACTGGACAGTCCGGTGCCTCACCGGACGGTCCGGTGAATTATAGCCGTACGCTGTTGACTTGGTTCCCGAGAGCAGCGACTTCACCGTAGACGACTCACCGGATAGTCTGGTGCACCACCGGACAGTCCGGTGATTTATAGTCGTACGCCGCCGTTGAGACCCGAGAGCAGGCAGTTCACCGGAACTGGTCCTGGCACACCGGACACTGTCCGATGCACCACTAGACAGTCTGGTGCACCCAGACCGAACAGCCCTTTGGCTGAACATAGCCAGCTAATCTCCAAAGTGATTTCCCCTGTTTCTAGCACTTAGACATAGCACATTAGTCTTCAAAACAATGGACTAAGACTAGAAACATACCTTTAATCTTGATTTGCACTTCTTGAATCTTTGGCACAAATATAACTCAAAGCATTTTTGTGTGAAGCCCTAAATCACCAAAATCTTATAGAAATGGCCCAAGGGCACATTTCCCTTTCAATAGTGTCCGATGCACCAGGGCCATACAGGAACGAACTGGCCACTCTCGAGTTTCTCCAGGCGCGCTCCGCTATAATTCACCGGACTGTCCGGTGTGCCACGAACGGTCAACTGCTCTAGAACCCTAACAGTTGGGTGACGTGGCGGCTCACCGGACAGTGTCCGTGGCGCACCGGACTGTCTGGTGTGCCCATCGACAGCAGCCTGCCCCAACGGCTATATGGTGGTTGAGGGATATAAGTACCCCCCAACCACTATCACTTCAATCATCCAAGCATTCAGAACTTTGCATTCAATACAAGAGCAATAGACTCCACTCCAAGACACAATCAAAGCGATCGATCCACTCAAAGTCCCCAAATCAACTCTAGTGAATTATGACTTGCGAGAGGATCATTTGTGTTCTATTGTTGCTCTTGTTTGCTTGGCTTGACTTTCTTTTCTTTCTCACTTCTTACTCTCAAGAGCTTTGTAAGCAAGGTAAGAGACACCAATTATGTGGTGGTCCTTGCGGGGTCTAAGTGACCCGTGAGATTAAGGAAGAAGGCTCACTCGGTCTAGGTGACCGTTAAGGGTTGAAAGAGACCCAGTCTTTGTGACCACCTCAACGGGGACTAGGTTCTTTAGAACCGAACCTCGGTAAAACAAATCACCGTGTTCATCCGCCTTATTTTCTAGTTGATTTGTTTTTCCCCTCTCCCGGACTCGGTTTTAATTCTAACGCTAACCCCGGCTTGTAGTTTATTGTTTTAAGTTGTAAATTTCAGATTACGCCTATTCACCCCCCTCTAGGCGACTTTCAGTATGGTTGAGACTTTTTTATGGATGTGAATAAACAACCATGTGTTTAAGACTTATGTATTATGTGGTTAAAACCTATGGGTGGACATGTATAACCAATTGTGAGTGGATAAGAATACCAGGCCATCCCCTACTGATTATGATAATACCTATTATCATAAACAATATGTACATTTTTTAAAATTGTTATGACTCAGTGTAATATTTTTTATGA
Source organism: Zea luxurians (assembly GCA_029449295.1). NCBI lineage: Eukaryota > Viridiplantae > Streptophyta > Magnoliopsida > Poales > Poaceae > Zea > Zea luxurians. Next base: position 102,238,467 of record JAOPSE010000010.1, read on the forward strand.
GATATATAATGGTAATTTAGAATGATATCATCCTACTTTCATATGTTTGATGGACATTAGATATGCATATAGTTTTTTCTCCAAGTTTCAGCATGTAGTGCACATGGCTAGGTGTCGATCCAGATTGTGGCGCTAACTACTTTCTACATTATGCACAGGCCTGTTGTTATATAGACTACGAAGAACAATTTCCTTCTACATTATGTACAGCTAACTACTTTATTTTGATACTACTAACACATAAAGTTTGAATGATTTATCCACTATTATGGTTTCTTTTCTTGTAGAAAACTGTTATAGATGAGAAAGAAGTGGGCCATGCCATCAGATAAGCAACCATTCTTGTTTTTGCTTTGTCGTGCAGCTGCTTGCTAACACTAGATCTGCGCTTCTTGCAGTTTGGTGGTGGTGGGAGGAGCGTCCACGCGAGTGTGTCGCCTGCGAAGCGACCTTTGGTGCTTTTCGTTTACTCCACCTCTCTTTGTTTGATGTTTTATTTTTTTAGCTTCTTTTTGGGTGAAAATTTGATTTATTTAGTCCTGCTAGGTGGATTTAGGGAGCACGAGGATGAAGCCGCTCCAGAACATAAGGCACTGGAGATGATTTTTGAGAAGCTTCAAAGGTGTGTGTTTCACATATTTATCGCAAACACAAGATGTGATTTGTTGCATGAAGTTTTAATGAGCTCCATTTCTCCTCAATTTACCGCTGTTATATTTCGCAGGAAGGATACCTATGGAGTGTTTGTTGAGGCTGCCCATATTCATTTGCCATGCTTCCTAGAGTTGACAATTTGTTTGGTACATAGCTATTGAGTATTAACATCGTGATTATTGATTGACTGGCCACCGGAATGAGAGTACTAAGCTATGGAGATCGTACTAGGACATATTTAAATAGTTCATCTATATACTAGTTGGAATTTGAAATCTGACATATATACATGGTGTCATATCTTTGCAACACTTGGTGTACAAGATATTACCGATTAACTAGGTGTATAACTCAGATTTACTGTGTCTAACTACTAATTATTGTTTTCTCCTATTTGTTGTACAGGGAAAGATATAATGGAATTCAAATTTGGTGGCCGCAAAAGTGTAGAGACTTGAATTCATATAAAGGTAGGCTTAACATTAGCGCAAACAGTTGTATTTTAGTTTAGATTTAGAGTACACTTATATATGAGTTGTTTGACAATGCTTATTTATGAGATATTGAATGGTACTTATTTATATTATATTAATTATAATGTTGTTCAATATATGTATATGTTATGGTTGATCTGCTTCGGAGTTGCAAGTGTTCCGGCCATTGTTGAACATTTCGGTGGAGTTCACTGCAGAGGAGGTGGAGGACCCAATCAAAACACCCAATGAAACGTTGGATGACGTTCATATGCCTTTATTAAAGGTGGATTTGTATCTTTCTCGGTAATTTTTGTGTTCATCATGAATTTTAATTTTTAAATTTGCTGCTGCTTTGAACTGCCTATTGAATTGGAGAGTTTTGGGGAAAGTTATGCTGCGGTCCCTGTTGTAAGAGAGAGAAAGAGGAAAAGGAAAAGGATACGAAATCGAATGACGTGGCGTACCTTTTTTGACGCGGTCATTATGGCGAAGGCGAAGCGTCGCTTGCTTCTCCTGCCTGAGGCGCCGCCTGTCCCGCCGCGGAGTTAATGCGACGGGGCGAGTGGTTCGCGTGGCGGTCGTTGCGCGTGTGCGAGCCGTTCGAGGAACGGAACACGGGCGCGCCGTCTTCACACCGTGAGAGAGGGTTCTCTCGCTGCCCCCAGGATGGGACGTAAGCTTGGCTGACGACGTGACCGCTGCTCCTGCCCGCCTGCCACCGCCATTACCGCCGGCCCATTTTTGGTCGCATCGACCGTTGCGCCTTCTCCCGCGGCTGACCGGCCCATGACCGATGCGCCTGCTGGCACTGTTGGGTCACACGCAGGGCTGCCTTGAGTCGCGGTACTGGTTCCGCAGTCGAGGAGGCACGGTAGTGGCGCGAGGGGCGGTGCAGTTGCTTGCACGTAGCAACCGGCGCGCCGGTTGCATGACGTGTGGGCCTGGGCCTCCATGCTAGGCGCGTTGGAGTCGAAGGGGTGCGCCCACTTGGCGCGGTTGCATGCCGACTTGCATGGCTGTCCACCCTTTCACCCGCTGATCTGGGCGAAAGTGGAGGAATGCTTGTAACCGCTGGGCAGTTGCATGCCCTGTGCGCGGCTGTTTGGCTCCTTCTGCCCTGGACCAGCTTGCATGACGCATGGGGCCCAGCCCCCGTGTCATAGGGGGAGGACCTTGGAGCGTGTTGGAGAAGACTCAGCCCGCGACGGCTGAGGACGCAAGTGAGGAGAGTTGCCTTTAAAAGGAGGGTGACCCCCTTGAAAGACGACCATGTCTTCGCGTTCCCTTATGCGTCGTGTCTTTCCACCTTCCGAGCCCCCGGATGGGGGACGCCCGCAATCCTTCCGTCTTGTCGTCGGAGGGACGCAACTTCGAGGAAGTTGGTACCTTTCAGCCATCGTTCGGCTTCAAGGATTTTCATCATGCAGCCCGGCCGCATCCCCTCACCGGTGGTCACCCAAGATGGTGGCCACCAGCTTGATGGTGGGGAGAAGCGAACCGGGCTGCGATCTTGGTTCCACCCTCAGCTATAAGGATGTTCATCATCCTGGCTGGGGCGGGGGCCGGGCTGAGCCGGAGCTCTTCCCCCCGTGCGGGCCGACTGGTCGCCTCCTCTTCCAGCTTCTGGCGGTGGAAACCATCCTCCGGCCCTGCGGAGGAGGCGTCCTCCAGCCATGCCGGGGAAGGCGAACTGTTGCTGTCCAGCTAGGATGCAACATTCCGTCCTTCTCCTCGCTTTCGTGGCAAGGACGGGAGTGAGGACCTACCGGTGCGCCTTGCCAACTGTCGGCGTTGGTGGAGAGGCGGATGCCGTCGTCTGTGCTGACGTGGTGGTAGCTGGAGGAAGCTCCCCCCCCCCCCGTCGAGGCCGTCGGCGCCGCCGACGAACCGGCCCCCGGCTCTTTGGCTTTAATGTCGAGCCTTCCGGTGGCCGCGTCCGTCCTGGGGCCATAGCTGCTGCTGTGGGGACGGAACCGAAGTTCCGTTTGCATTGGCACCTTGAATGCCGGTGTCTTGTTCATTGCGGCTGTCGGGGCCTGAACATGTATGTATTTTCGGCACGAGGCCATGTTTTTTCTTCATTTCGAGCACTAAGACTCGCCTGTCGACTATCTGAACCGCTTCACCGAGCGTGAGTCGCCTCGTGCAAAGGTGACGAGTGAGGTATCCGTATCCCGGAGGCGTAGGAGTCCCTCGGCTCGGTCGGCCTTGCTGTCCGAGGCTTCTCCTGCTTAGTTAAAGGAACCCCTCGGCCGCTCTTCGATGAGCTGAAGACGGAGGTAGCGGTGTCAGCACGGACAGAGGCAGAGTTGGCTCGAAAAGAAGATTTGGTCGACCGGAGCCTGGCCGGGTCGTCCACTGGCGGGACCGACGCCCGAGTTGAGCTACCGAGGCCACAAGCCGGGATGATGTCTTCGGGGGACAGCTGGCCGAGGCCTCGGGGTGGCCGGCCGAGCCGTCTGCTCGAGCCGGATTTTTGGAGAAGACCCTGGCGGCGATGGCCCGGGTGTGGTGCTGATGTCGTCCTTCAGTGTGGAGATCCTCCGACCTCGTCGCCATCCGAGGCTAGGTCAGACCCCGACGAAGGTGTAGTTGACGCCGAGGGTGCTGCTGCCCCCTTCAACTGTCGACGTCCGAGCCTGCAGGATCGGGTTGTCTTGTAGTGTGTGGATGTTTTTTGCGGCCGCCGAGGCCCAAACATACCATCGTCGTGTTGTAAAGCTGCGTTTCTTTTCCTCTTGTTTCGAGTATCCGGACTTATTTGTCGGTAACAGAATTGTTTGTGCGGGCGAGAGTTGCTTTTCACGGAAGGTGATGAGTGAGGTATCCGTATCCCGGAGGCGTAGGAATCCCTCGGCTCGGTCGGCCTTGCCGCTTACGCGCACTCTTACTCGTCCATAAGGTTCTATCACCGACGCAGTCGAGAACGCCCAAAAAATCGTTCCGGCAGAGGAGCTTTCGAGCGTGAAGACTTGTTCGGTCCGTGGAATCACTTATCCGAGCGCGAGTTACTTATCGCAAAAGGTGATGAGTGAGGTATCCGTATCCCGGAGGCGTGGGAGTCCCTTGGCTCGGTTAGCCTTGGCTGCTTACGTGTACTCCGTCGTTTTCAGGATCCACTTTCGAAGTAGTCGAAAAGCACGAAAGGTATTCTGGCAGAAAAGATTTTTTTCTTTTTTCGAGGAAAATTTCGACGCAGAGGGGGTTCCCCCTTCTAGCCCCCGAGGGAGGGTCGGGCTTTGCCGAGGCAAGGCTGACCCTTCCTTGACGACCAGACTTTGTGTGTGAACGGGGTGTACGAATAACTTGGAAGCATCTTAAGGGTAGAAGCGACGTAGCTGTTGGATGTTCCAAGCGTTGCTGTAGACCTCGCCTTGATTGTTGGCCAGCTTGTATGTTCCGGGCTTCAGAACCTTGGCGACGACGAACGGCCCTTCCCAGGGAGGCGTGATTTTGTGCCGCCCTCGGGCGTCTTGTTTTAGCCGAAGCACCAGGTCGCCCGCCTGAAGGTCTCGGGACCGAACCCCTCGGGCGTGGTAGCGTCGCAGGGACTGCTGGTACCGCGCCAAGTGTAGTAAGGCAATGTCCCGAGCCTCCTCCAGCTGGTCCAGTGAGTCTTCTCGATTAGCTCGATTGCTTTGGTCGGCGTAGGCCCTCGTCCTCAGGGAACCATATTCTAAGTCTGTGGGCAAGATGGCCTCGGCCCCATAGACTAGAAAGAACGGTGTGAAGCTCGTGGCTCGGCTCGGCGTTGTCCTCAGACTCCAGACCACCGAGGGGAGTTCCTTCATCCACCTCTTGCCGAACTTGTTGAGGTCGTTGTAGATCCGAGGCTTGAGTCCTTGCAGAATCATGCCGTTGGCACGTTCTACCTACCCATTTGTCATGGGGTGGGCCACGGCGGCCCAGTCCACCCGGATGTGGTGATCCTCGCAGAAGTCCAGGAACTTTCTGCCGGTGAACTGGGTGCCGTTGTCGGTGATGATGGAGTTCGGGACCCCAAAGCGATGGATGATGTTGGTGAAGAACGCCACCGCCTGTTCGGACCTGATGCTGTTTAGGGGTCGGACCTCGATCCACTTGGAGAATTTGTCGATGGCGACCAACAGGAGCGTGTAGCCCCCGGGTGCCTTCTGCAAGGGGCCGACGAGGTCCAGACCCCACACAGCAAACGGCCAGATGATGGGTATGGTCTGCAGAGCCTGAGTGGGCAGGTGGGTGTGCCTCGCGTAGAACTGACACCCTTCGCAGGTGCGGACAATTCTAGTGGCGTCGGCCACCGCCGTCAGCCAGTAGAAACCTTGCCAGAAGGCGTTTCCAACAAGGGCTCGAGGTGCTGCGTGATTGTAATACCCAATTTGTAATTTGCAAGAGCTAATATCAAAGGGAGAAACAAGTTCACCTTATCTATGTGGGAGTTTGAACTTTTTGTGCCATCACATGTGAACACCCTATTTTAAAACAGATAATTATAAAATATATGACACTAAATCATTGCATCATGCTGAGATTTTTATTTTGTGTGCATTTTGTGACAATATAAAACTAATGTAAAAAGAAATATATTAAAAATACAAATTTGGAGATTCAACCCTAATTTGCAAGTTGGAGTTTAGAGAAGAGAAAGGAAGAAAAGAAATATTACAATATACAAAATAAATTCATAAATAAATAGATTCTACTTTGGCATGTTCAAGATGAATATTTAATTTGAGTACAAAATATACTACAAGATTTGAATTCAAATTCTAGATTTGGGAATGGAATTTGGAAAGGAAATAAAAAAAAGAAAGCAAACCTAGCCTAATTGGGCCAGCCGCACCACTTTTGGCCCACTCCTCCTTTGCTTCACATCCGCACTGGCCCAATCCTTGCGCCCACGCCTGGACACCAATGACTGTGGGGCCGCCGTGTCAGAGTCAGACTCCACCGCGCGCACCCAGCATCTCAACCTGCCGCGCTCACTGATGGTGTGGGACCCTGATGTCGGGTTCATCCAATTCTCCAGAACCGCGGCTCGCTGCAACCGACCGCCCACGTGAGTCGCTGGCATTCCACTGCCAGGCGGGCCCCTTGCGCAGCTCGTTCTTCTACCTCAGCGCAACAAACCGAGTTCGATCCGCTGTAAACAAAAGCTTCCCAACCGATTCCCTGCGGCTCTCCATCTTCCACACCGTGAAGCTTCCTCTGATAGTCCGATCCAACAACTTCGCCGCTGCCTGTGGGCCCCTTTGGTCAGCAACGTCCCCATCCTCAGGTCTGTTACCAGCTCGCCACTGATTCCACTAAGAAATCCCCCGCAACCATCGCACGACCAAGTCAGCTAGTCCCCTCGACCGGTATTCGCGCGTGCCTCCACCGGCCGGTGAACCCGCGCGCTAGAACCTTCTTCTCCACTACCGGATAAATCGGAACCGTAGCAGGTTGTTGAAAGCGGCGAGATTTGTGCGACCTGGGTCTCCATCGGGCATAAATGGGTGTCGCGCGTCACGGGGGGGGGGGTTGCTTAGTCCTCCCTTCCCCCTCCTTTCTGGATCACGCCGCCTCGGCCGTGCTCTCCAGGCCTTCAACCGCCATGCACTCGCCACATTTCAAGGAAACCGAGAGCTCAGAGAGAAAGGGCGTGGCGCGGGCGAGCTCAGTCCGTCGCGTGTGATATCCACCTCGCCGTCGACAGGATCTACGGTGTGGTGCTCGGCGCGCTACAACGGCTTCCGATTTGCCCGGCTGGATGGATGACGGCTGGGGAGCATCCCGGCGTGCGCCCACCACGGATTATCGAAGCTCGCCGCGCAGACATTAATGGCCAGCGGTGGAGGTCTCGCACGACCACTGGAAGGAGAGGAGCACTGAATCGACGCCTCGCCTCGGACCCACGCTTCATCGTCGGCCACCCCTGCATCCTTCAACGGTGAGAACTCCCCTCCTCCTCCGGGACCACGGGCCGAGACGCTTGCTGTTGGCGTAGTCTTACGTATTCCTGAAGAGGGTAGCGGCATAAGGTAGAAGACGCATGGGGAGCGGTAGATTTTGAAATCAATGGTGGGGAATGGAGCGCGTACGCATCAAATCTTAACCCTTGATCGGGGATCTAGCGACTGAGGGTGTACCGATTCGGGCAGGCTGATCGGGAGCATTGATCTATGGGTGGACGGTCTAGAATCGATTGAGCGAGATTAAACCCACGCCACCGATCGTTGATCGGACGATTACCAATTCGTACCTCTTCATGGGGTGGGCCGATCTAATCCTAACCGTAGGAGTGAGATCCAGCGGCCAGGATTGTTAGGTACCCTTTCGGCTGGCATAAATTGTAAATAAGTCCCTGGAGTTTATAGAAATCAACCCGCAGTCCTGCGTGGGTTGAGTCTGAGTCACAGGAATTTTTGTAGAGTAAACCCTGCTGTTTGCAGATATTGAGGCCCGGTCCAGAACATAATAAAACCAGAGAAAATGATTTATAAATGGATTTTTAATAGGAAAATAATTGCTAGAACTTTATAAATTCATAGAAAATTCATACTTGCTCCAAATTAATCCATTCCACTTCCTAAATTTTTGTAATTTTATTCTCTATCACTTAGTGTCTCTGTTTTATCATGACAACAGTAAGAAAATTAATCCCCCACTTAATCCTATTTAAAGCACATAAAACCTTTGAAAATGCATAACTTAAAATCTATAATTCAGAAAATTATGATTTCTGTCCCTAGGATTTTATTTTAGTATGTAGATTATTACTGTGTATTTTGTTTATATGCTTGGTGTAATGTTAATTTCTCTATATGCACTGTGCTTGTTTGTATTGTGGCGAGTAGAAGAGCCCGTTGCTGAGGATCCTGGTGAGCAGCAGGGTGAGCTGAGCAGGAGCTCATTGAAGGCAAGTTGTGCCCTTGACCACTTTTTACCCAATAATGTTCTTTAATATCACATACTCATGCATAGGTTAATTTTGATGGGACCCAATAGGTCACCCTAGATTTGTTTATCTCATTACCTTGTTTACCCCTGAATCACTTGGGTAGTTTGCTATTGCTTTATATGGTTTTGGGATAATCATTTATTACCTCTATGTTCCAATTCTTGTTGTTATTCTGTTTATGTTCATGTTGTTATCATTAATGTTAATTGGAACATAGAGCTTAACTTGAGAACCACGTGCCACCACAAGGGTGGAATGGGACGCCCTTGGCCGACTAATTAGGAAAGCTAGTGGAAGACTACCTTACCCGAAAGGGGCAAGGGCAGTAGGGGAGAGGTCAGTGCGGGGAGGTCCCTGGTTGATTTTGCTGCGATGGCTATCAGCCAGGAACCCTTTACTGGATCTTCCCATAAACTGTAGCGGGTTTTCGGAAGCTAGTGGAACTTTGTAAAGGCCTCGTAGTGTTGCCCTGCCGTGCTTCCTAGGTAGAGGTATATGGGGAGTCGCGACCCCTTGGCAGATGGGTAACATGACTTGTGGGTAAAGGGTACAACCTCTGCAGAGTGTAAAACTGGTATACTAGCCGAGCTCGCGGTCATGAGCAGCTCAGGACTCTCTGATGTTTAATTATGGAACTTAAATTCAATTTTGTCATTTGCATTGCATGGGTTTGTTATTAATTTTGTTCTATTACTTTACTTATGGTTTGGTATTTACTTACACTTAGTAACTGCTAATAAAATTTTGACCAACTACTTAAAAGCAATGCTCAGCTTTAACCCCTGTCATTGAATAGCCTTACACATCACATGAACTCACACCTTTGTGAGTTTATGTCCACTGGTTCCCCACAACTTGTTGAGCTATGATCATGTGTGAGCTCACCCTTGCTGTCTCACACCCCCCCCCCACAGGAGAAGGTCAGGTGGTTTCAAGTGGAGTCAAGTATCGAGGAGTTCGATTCTGATCTAGGTGGCGTTTCCTAGTCGACATTGGCGCCGACGATCCTTAGTTTGTTTTATCTTTATTATTTTGTAATAAGTCTTCCGCTATGTAATAAATACTCTGATGTTAATAACATTTATCTCTATACACTCTGTTATTATATATGTTGTCTTCTTGGCGCATGTATGAGATGCACCTGGCTTTGTTCCTTAAAGCCGAGTGTTACAGAAGTGGTATCAGAGCAAATGTTGACTGAAGGACGAAACCTAGATAGAAATGGACAAAACCCTTACCTACTTATCTTACTCTGATTCTTTCTACACTTATCTTGATCCTGTCTCACCTTCTACTGTTCTACTCTGATCATTCTTACCTTTTCTACTCTGAGACAAGATGGATTTCAAACCTTGGAATCCCTACCCCTTTGACATTTTAAGAGATAGGAGGCCTAAGACAAAATTAAAACTATTTTCTCTATTAAAAATGTTGGTTGATTGTTCTGATGATCAATGCCTGATTTGCTTCTTTGATTGATTGAATTATTATAGATGGACATCTTAGCATGTACCAACATAAGGTATTGAATTAGCTATAGTAGGTGAAATATTAATCTGCTTAGCTAATAAATCCCCCAAAATAACATGATTGTAATTACTGCCTTGTCTACTGCTCTTCCTTACCTTATGTATCTAACTCAGATGGTCAATACCAGGAAAGGAAAGATTATCACGCAACAGCAAACAGAAATGAATCCTCCAAATCCCCCACCTGTTGAAACCGAGCAAGTGATCGCAACCCAAAGGCTGGTAATACAGCAATTGACAGACATGATGACCGAAATGCAAAGCCAGATAAGACAAGAACGCGAGGAAATACGTCAAGCCCGTCTGGAGATACAACAAGAAATAAGGCAATCACGGTTGGAGAGACAACAACAAGAGCAACCACCATCTCCACCACCACCGGCTCCACCAAGCTACATAAACATATATGTAAATTACTACTATTTGTAGGATCTACATGTTCCTTTAGTTAGTATTCGGTATGATACCATTTTAGGAGGAACAAAAAGGTCTATTTGACCCCATGAGTTGCTAATAAAATTATGCGTCATACTGAGATTTTGGTTTGGGCATATGTGTTGGACAATATGAGAAAACCCATGAGAGTAATTACACCTAAAGGGACTAAAGAATCAGTGAACGGAATTACAAGAGGCTAGTCACTTACGTCCGAGTTCCTCACCTTGGGGAGTACCAGTTTTGTTTGTAAAGAAGAAAGATGGATGGCAAGGGATGAGCGTGGATTAAAGGTTCCTTAATGATGTCACTGTGAAGAACAAGTTTCGGTTACCCCGCATTAAGGATTCATTTAATCGGATGAGAGGAGCCAGGGTGTTCTCGAAGATTAACCTCCGATCGGGTTACCATCAAATGAAGATTAGGTCATCAGATATTCCTAAGACGGCGTTCTCGACTCGATATGGATTATATGAGATCATCGTTATGTCGTTTGGATTAACTAATGCACCAGCTTATTTTAGGGATTTGATGAATAAGATGTTTTTGGAGTATTTGGACAGATTCGTCGTGGTGTTCATCGACGATATTCTTATCTATTCTAAGAATGAGAGTGACCATAAAGAACATCTAAGGTTGGTGCTACAGAAGCTTTAAGATAATCAACTCTACGCCAAGTACGGTAAATGCGAGTTTTGGATTGGCGAGGTGCCATTTCTTGGACATATCATTTCTAATGGAGGAATAGCAGTGGATCCTGCCAAAGTGAAGGAGATAATGGAGTGGAGCATACCCACTACGGTTACAGAGGACCGAAGTTTCCTGGACTTGCAGGATACTATTGGAGATTTATTGAAGGATTTTCTAAGATTGCCAAACCTGTGATTTCGCTTTTGGAAAAAGGAAGAGAATTTAAATAGGACGAGAAGTGCCAAGTATATACGGATCATAAGAGTTTGAAGTATATATTCACTCAGAAGGACCTCAACCTTAGGCAACGCCGTTGGTTGGAGCTTATTAAGGGTTATGATTTGGAAATTCACTATCACCCGGGCAAGGCAAATTTGGTTACAGATGCCTTGAGTCGAAAGGAGCATGTTCATTTAGCTGTTGTTGCCCAGCTACCCGATGAGATTGTTGAGGATTTCAGGAGACTTAACCTGGGGATAGTCGCTCATACTGAAGGAGCTATTATTGATATGGAACCTACCTTGGAGCAAGAGATCCGCAAGGGATAAATTGGTGATGCTAAGACACAAGAGATTAAGGATCTGATTACCGAAGATCGAGTTCCGGAATTCACGGAAGATGAGCAAGGCACAATATGGTTCAAGGACAAGATATGTGTCCCCGAGATTGAAAGCCTTCGTGAGACTATTTTAAAGGAAGCCCATGACTCGGATTGTGTGTTTACATGGAATACCAAAGAAGATCGTTTTGGATAAGAGGATCACAGTTTACCCCCAGAATTTTGGAAGAGTTTTCATGAGAATACGGATGCGAAGTTGAATTTTAGTTTGGCCTACTTCAGACTGATGGACTGACCGAAAGGACTAACCAAGTACTGGAAGATATGTTGAGAGCTTGTGCCCTTCAGCATGGTAGTAGTTGGGACAAGAGTCTACCTTATGCGGAGTTCTCATATGATAATAGTTACCAGGCCAGTCTAAAGATGCCACCGTTCGAGACTCTATATGGCAGGAAGTGCAAGACTCCTCTATATTGGATCAGACTAGAGGAAGACAGTTCTCTGGGCCTAAATTGATTCAAGAAGCAGAAGAACAAGTTCGTATAATTCGAGAAAATTTGAGAGTGGCTCAAACCAGGCAAAAGAGCTATGCTGATAATAGGATAAGACCCCTGAATTTGAGGAAGGAGATCATGTGTACCTCAAGGTTTCATCACTTCGTGGAATGAAGAGATTTAAAGTCAAGGGCAAATTGTTCCCTCACTTCATTGGACCATTTTGAGTTTTTAGGCGAGTTGGAGAGATGGCCTATCAACTCGAGCTATCTGATGATCTGTCTGATGTGCATAATGTGTTCCACGTACCTCAGCTTAAGAAGTGTCTCCGTGTGCCTGAGGAACAGTTACCCATGGAAGAGCTTAGTGTTCAAGGTGATTTGACTTACACGGAGTACCCCATCAAGATTTTGGATACATTGACTCGAGTTACAAGAAATAAGGTGATAAAGATGTGCAAAGTCCAATGGAGTCACCACGGTGAAGATGAAGCAACTTGGGAAAGAGAAGAAGAGCTTCGCATAGATTTTCCCCACCTTTTCCCTAGATCTTCTTAAATCTCGAGGACGAGATTATTTTTAAGGGGGGTAGGATTTGTAATACCCAATTTGTAATTTGCAAGAGCTAATATCAAAGGGAGAAACAAGTTCACCTTATCTATGTGGGAGTTTGAACTTTTTGTGCCATCACATGTGAACACCCTATTTTAAAACAGATAATTATAAAATATATGACACTAAATCATTGCATCATGCTGAGATTTTTATTTTGTGTGCATTTTGTGACAATATAAAACTAATGTAAAAAGAAATATATTAAAAATACAAATTTGGAGATTCAACCCTAATTTGCAAGTTGGAGTTTAGAGAAGAGAAAGGAAGAAAAGAAATATTACAATATACAAAATAAATTCATAAATAAATAGATTCTACTTTGGCATGTTCAAGATGAATATTTAATTTGAGTACAAAATATACTACAAGATTTGAATTCAAATTCTAGATTTGGGAATGGAATTTGGAAAGGAAATAAAAAAAAAGAAAGCAAACCTAGCCTAATTGGGCCAGCCGCACCACTTTTGGCCCACTCCTCCTTTGCTTCACATCCGCACTGGCCCAATCCTTGCGCCCACGCCTGGACACCAATGACTGTGGGGCCGCCGTGTCAGAGTCAGACTCCACCGCGCGCACCCAGCATCTCAACCTGCCGCGCTCACTGATGGTGTGGGACCCTGATGTTGGGTTCATCCAATTCTCCAGAACCGCGGCTCGCTGCAACCGACCGCCCACGTGAGTCGCTGGCATTCCACTGCCAGGCGGGCCCCTTGCGCAGCTCGTTCTTCTACCTCAGCGCAACAAACCGAGTTCGATCCGCTGTAAACAAAAGCTTCCCAACCGATTCCCTGCGGCTCTCCATCTTCCACACCGTGAAGCTTCCTCTGATAGTCCGATCCAACAACTTCGCCGCTGCCTGTGGGCCCCTTTGGTCAGCAACGTCCCCATCCTCAGGTCTGTTACCAGCTCGCCACTGATTCCGCTAAGAAATCCCCCGCAACCATCGCACGACCAAGTCAGCTAGTCCCCTCGACCGGTATTCGCGCGTGCCTCCACCGGCCGGTGAACCCGCGCGCTAGAACCTTCTTCTCCACTACCGGATAAATCGGAACCGTAGCAGGTTGTTGAAAGCGGCGAGATTTGTGCGACCTGGGTCTCCATCGGGCATAAATGGGTGTCGCGCGTCACGGGGGGGGGGGGGTTGCTTAGTCCTCCCTTCCCCCTCCTTTCTGGATCACGCCGCCTCGGCCGTGCTCTCCAGGCCTTCAACCGCCATGCACTCGCCACATTTCAAGGAAACCGAGAGCTCAGAGAGAAAGGGCGTGGCGCGGGCGAGCTCAGTCCGTCGCGTGTGATATCCACCTCGCCGTCGACAGGATCTACGGTGTGGTGCTCGGCGCGCTACAACGGCTTCCGATTTGCCCGGCTGGATGGATGACGGCTGGGGAGCATCCCGGCGTGCGCCCACCACGGATTATCGAAGCTCGCCGCGCAGACATTAATGGCCAGCGGTGGAGGTCTCGCACGACCACTGGAAGGAGAGGAGCACTGAATCGACGCCTCGCCTCGGACCCACGCTTCATCGTCGGCCACCCCTGCATCCTTCAACGGTGAGAACTCCCCTCCTCCTCCGGGACCACGGGCCGAGACGCTTGCTGTTGGCGTAGTCTTACGTATTCCTGAAGAGGGTAGCGGCATAAGGTAGAAGACGCATGGGGAGCGGTAGATTTTGAAATCAATGGTGGGGAATGGAGCGCGTACGCATCAAATCTTAACCCTTGATCGGGGATCTAGCGACTGAGGGTGTACCGATTCGGGCAGGCTGATTGGGAGCATTGATCTATGGGTGGACGGTCTAGAATCGATTGAGCGAGATTAAACCCACGCCACTGATCGTTGATTGGACGATTACCAATTCGTACCTCTTCATGGGGTGGGCCGATCTAATCCTAACCGTAGGAGTGAGATCCAGCGGCCAGGATTGTTAGGTACCCTTTCGGCTGGCATAAATTGTAAATAAGTCCCTGGAGTTTATAGAAATCAACCCGCAGTCCTGCGTGGGTTGAGTCTGAGTCACAGGAATTTTTGTAGAGTAAACCCTGCTGTTTGCAGATATTGAGGCCCGGTCCAGAACATAATAAAACCAGAGAAAATGATTTATAAATGGATTTTTAATAGGAAAATAATTGCTAGAACTTTATAAATTCATAGAAAATTCATACTTGCTCCAAATTAATCCATTCCACTTCCTAAATTTTTGTAATTTTATTCTCTATCACTTAGTGTCTCTGTTTTATCATGACAACAGTAAGAAAATTAATCCCCCACTTAATCCTATTTAAAGCACATAAAACCTTTGAAAATGCATAACTTAAAATCTATAATTCAGAAAATTATGATTTCTGTCCCTAGGATTTTATTTTAGTATGTAGATTATTACTGTGTATTTTGTTTATATGCTTGGTGTAATGTTAATTTCTCTATATGCACTGTGCTTGTTTGTATTGTGGCGAGTAGAAGAGCCCGTTGCTGAGGATCCTGGTGAGCAGCAGGGTGAAGTAGCTGAGCAGGAGCTCATTGAAGGCAAGTTGTGCCCTTGACCACTTTTTACCCAATAATGTTCTTTAATATCACATACTCATGCATAGGTTAATTTTGATGGGACCCAATAGGTCACCCTAGATTTGTTTATCTCATTACCTTGTTTACCCCTGAATCACTTGGGTAGTTTGCTATTGCTTTATATGGTTTTGGGATAATCATTTATTACCTCTATGTTCCAATTCTTGTTGTTATTCTGTTTATGTTCATGTTGTTATCATTAATGTTAATTGGAACATAGAGCTTAACTTGAGAACCACGTGCCACCACAAGGGTGGAATGGGACGCCCTTGGCCGACTAATTAGGAAAGCTAGTGGAAGACTACCTTACCCGAAAGGGGCAAGGGCAGTAGGGGAGAGGTCAGTGCGGGGAGGTCCCTGGTTGATTTTGCTGCGATGGCTATCAGCCAGGAACCCTTTACTGGATCTTCCCATAAACTGTAGCGGGTTTTCGGAAGCTAGTGGAACTTTGTAAAGGCCTCGTAGTGTTGCCCTGCCGTGCTTCCTAGGTAGAGGTATATGGGGAGTCGTGACCCCTTGGCAGATGGGTAACATGACTTGTGGGTAAAGGGTACAACCTCTGCAGAGTGTAAAACTGGTATACTAGCCGAGCTCGCGGTCATGAGCAGCTCAGGACTCTCTGATGTTTAATTATGGAACTTAAATTCAATTTTGTCATTTGCATTGCATGGGTTTGTTATTAATTTTGTTCTATTACTTTACTTATGGTTTGGTATTTACTTACACTTAGTAACTGCTAATAAAATTTTGACCAACTACTTAAAAGCAATGCTCAGCTTTAACCCCTGTCATTGAATAGCCTTACACATCACATGAACTCACACCTTTGTGAGTTTATGTCCACTGGTTCCCCACAACTTGTTGAGCTATGATCATGTGTGAGCTCACCCTTGCTGTCTCACACCCCCCCCACAGGAGAAGGTCAGGTGGTTTCAAGTGGAGTCAAGTATCGAGGAGTTCGATTCTGATCTAGGTGGCGTTTCCTAATCGACATTGGCGCCGACGATCCTTAGTTTGTTTTATCTTTATTATTTTGTAATAAGTCTTCCGCTATGTAATAAATACTCTGATGTTAATAACATTTATCTCTATACACTCTGTTATTATATATGTTGTCTTCTTGGCGCATGTATGAGATGCACCTGGCTTTGTTCCTTAAAGCCGGGTGTTACAGTGATGGCCGCAAGCCCCTGAGTGTATCTCTTGTAAGAGCTCCTAGCCTTCGACGATGGAAATGCATCGCTGGAGGATGCCCGAGGGGCTGCGGTGGTAGAGCTCCTTCCCATCTCCCAGCAAGACGAACGACTTGGCGCGCCGCGCCAACCGCCGAGCTTCGGCTTGGTCGAGGGGTAGCTCTCCTCGGTGGAGATATTGCAGGTACGGGGTCTGCCAGTTTTGATTAGGTGTGACCCCGCTGTCACACCCGGTTTTGGAAGGCAAACCAAGTGCGAACTATGTACGTGCCAGGATCAGAACTCACGTACACAGCGATTACATAAATGAACATCAATGCACATTGCTCGAATAATAACTTAAGAGAGTATTAACTTATTACATCACAGAGTCATAATCATCCACATAGTCATCATCTTAACAGGTAAATCAAAGTGCTAGCGAAACGCAGTAAAGATAAGGCCTTCACAGGCAGCTGACTGGGGGTTGCCGCCAACCCACACCTAGAATTCGTCGTAGTCTTGAAACTCCTGGAAGTCTCCTTCCATGGCTTCGCCTTCTCCTGAGCAGTGGTTACAATGCGGACAACCTGGTGTTTTGTGGTAAAGCAAGGATGAGTACACATCAACGTACTCAGCAAATGTCCCGTTTGGCTGAAGTGGACTAGCTTTATGTGGGGTTAGGCTCAAGCAGTTGCTTTTAGTTGGTCAGGTATTTATCATTAGTAGAAGCCAGATTTTAGCATTAACCAACCCATGAACCATTCCCTCATCGAGGAACAACATCATCATATTCGAACCAAAACCATAACATAATCCTTGTATCTCGAACCATCCGTATCTCTAATCAAAGAGGATCCCAAGGCTGCTCTTAACCGTGAGCACGGCTGATATATCAGTTTCATTACCCTCTGCAGAGGTCGCACACTTTACCCATGAGTCATGATTCCCTTTCTACCCGGGGAGAGCTAATCCCCATTGACCACTACCTAGGTGGTCCGGCAGGGTATCACTACGTAGCTGTTACAAAGATTCCCTAGAGATCGTAGCCGCCTGTTAGGTTTCTCCAGTTTGATAAACACAGTACTCCTCCCCGCAGGAGAGTGACTAACAAAAGCAAAACGAAAGAACCTCGGCACTCAGCCTCGGCAGAGCAAGCACTGTGCCTGGACCCCATTGACGGCACAACGGCGAAGCAACTACACCTCTAGTTCCTCTAATTAATTAGCTAAGGGCATCCCATTTCACCCTCATGGTTGCACTGTTATCCCGGGTGGTCTCTCAACGAACAGGTCCTTACGGAGAGGTACTCAGGAAACAGCCTGAGCCCCCTAGAGTATCACAAGATCATCAATATCATCAGGATAACAGTATCGTAAATAGTCACATCATGTTCATTGATTAAGTTAAGGCAATAGCAGAATGCTAACCATCACTACTAGAAATATGCTTATTTAAGACGCACATTTTAAGACGTATATCAATGTATTTTATAGAAGTGACTTTTATCATACGGTGATGAGTAAGGTAAGACGGTTTGCTAGAGATCCGTCTTTAATAAAAAAGTGTTTTGAGACACTTACATGGTAACAAATGTCTTATATTAATTTAAGACAAATTGTTATTGAAAACCGTCCCAAATAAATATACCTTTCAAGTCATTAAGATTTCAAGAATTGTCTTAGACTGTGGTTAGTATATTAGACACTTCTGTATAAAAAACCATCTCAAATAAAGATATTATTAGAGTCGTCTATACTATAAGAACTATCTTAGATGTTAGTGAGTATACTAGACACTCCTAGTTATGAAACCGTCTCTTTATGATATTTCTGATAAGACATACTGTGAATAACGTAGTAAATAGTGAATTCGGATTAGTTGATGATATATATAATATAAAATGTAAAACTTATCTCTACAACTTGATATAGATGATAAAATAGACCCAAATGCGACCCGATCATTAGTGTGTCACATAAGTCATCATTTTGCTTGACATCGTTTGTTTTGGAGAATTACAGTTTAATTTATTAAGATCTGAGTGGTTTAGAATCACGAAGAAGATTATGTCCTCTCTAGTGATATGACCAATTTAGATAATATAGTCATAGATATGGAATGAGTTTAGAGTTAATATAAATTTTTATTATTCTAATTCTTATTATAATTTCTATCCTGCACGTATATGTTCTAATAAACAGTAAAAGTGTGAACGTGTGTGACAGAGTCCAAGTCATACCCTGCACACTCCGTCGTGGGCTGTGATTCAATTAAAGAAATAAAAGTCTAGCCCGGCATCCTCACTCCAAATTGACTGCCAAATCCTCCACCAGCTCCAATCACTAGGGCTGCAATCATCCACCTTCTGCTCGCCGCCTCCTCCAACGCCGACTCATGCTCATCGGTCGCCGCCTCGCCTAGCTCTCTCCGCCTCTCCAGACTCGCGTAGCTCCCTCCTGCTCGTCGCGTCGTCTACGGAATCTAGCCTGCGGCCATTAGCGGCTAGCGCCCCGTCGTGGTGCCCCCCACCAGCAATCAGTAGTCGCGCTCTATCCCTTCTCACCCCTTCGGATCCGCTAAGCGCAAGGCACAGCCGCGTCTATGGTTTGCCTGGCTGGTCCCTCCCTCTCCGCGCGCGACGCTCCTCTCCAGGTCCGACCGGCGTCGAGCGCGCCACCATGGGCCCCCTCCTCTGCCTTAGATGACAACATTTGGTGAGTGGTGATGCAACTGGGCAGAGTGGTGAACTGGTGTTTGACGCGCTTGCCGACGAGTTGTGAACTGGGTGAGGATCGACTTCTCATCTTCTTGTTCTTAAGTCTGAAAATTCACTCATAGTTCATTTGTGCTCGGTTTTTTAGCCCATAGCTTTTAGATGCCTGGTCATTTTGGAGATAGTATGGGGGTCATGTAGGTTTTTGGTTTAGAAAATGGTACTTAAATGAAAGCAAATGAGATAAAAGGTTAACTTTGTATAGACAAGGAACATTGTCCAGCACTAGACAGGAGAGATCATGTCACATAAAATCCTCAAGCTGAAACAAGAACATGTTCCACTGGATTTTATTATCCTTTTGTTATTAAATTTGGCCTGGGGCTTCGGTAATATCTGAATCTGCCACTGCATAGAGTAGTAAACCTAAAAAATTCAGCTAAAAAGTTATTAATGGCCCATACCTTTTCTGTGGTATGTTTTGGTAGTTGAAATTGATTACAATGTTACCTTTTCAAATATATCGGCAACATCTTTTAGGACTATGACAGTTATCAAATTTGTGGAGTTCCTAAACCTGTGATACATCTCGACTGTTGTTTGACAGAGATCGTGTGAAGATAATTTTTAAAATAAGTGTTCACATAAAGGTACCATTGGATTCGTATTTAAAAGCACTTCCATATGCTATGAACTTTGTTGTCATGATAAACATCATAATATATGATATATTGGTGGTCAAAGTGTGGTGCTGGCAGGTCAAACCGCACTTTACATTTCGAAAAGGATGGAGTAATATTTTAGCCTTGATTTTGACATCCTTTTTTGCAGAGTAGTGGATCAACATTATTCAAAATTTTGCTCCTGACGTCTGATATGTGGACAGTTGCCATTCAAGTTTTACTCTATCATCAACAGGTGAAGATTCCTGATCCAGAATACTTGTGTAAGATTATTAACATGTTACCCAATAATAATCTTACATAATTTGGCCCAACCCAAAGATATGTTAATTTAAACTCCCTAGATTATTTTGTGGAATCCCAACAGAGTTTATTCATTTGCTTGTACTCTATGAAGTGGAAGTTCTTGATATGCCAAAAAAGCAGGGAAGTGCGGACACAACAGTCAAGATGAGCTACTTAAAAGTGAGGATAATTCAAAGGAGCGTGGTATCCCGAGAATATGAACACTCCAGAGATGCAATATTTGAGGTTAGTATGCAGTAGTCGAGCCTGTTCATAGATTATTGTTCCTGTTTTCTAATCTTGGTCTTATGACTAATAATTTTTAATGAGTGGTTCTAACTGGACTGCTTCCAAATGTAGTCATTGGCTAAGCCAAAATTTGAATTTCATAAAGTAACTAAGATCGGTGTTTGTCCGGATTGTGACAAGGCTGTAGCTTTTCCCTTAATCGATCAGACCATATCCTAGGATTAAGGATGTGCAACAGAACCCTTTTGTTGTCGACGATATCAATGAGCTTCGGTTTTTGTTTCACATCCATAACTATATACCAAGCCTTTTGCCACATTTGCAAGCCACACCATCGCTATGAACAGAAAAACTATTATGCTAGATCCATCTTCTATCCGCATATCATAACCATAACGGGTCCTTCAAAATTTAGATGTGACCTTAATGCTTTGATACTTGATTGGTAAGGGTCTACAGGATCTTATGACCTTATTACGTCACAGTGCAATCGGATACTAGAAGATGATCGTCTAGAAGTACACAAACTGAGTCCTATAGCTTACTGAGAACTTTCATGACCTTGAATTGTTGATCAGAGAGGGTAGCTGTACCTTTGAATTAATGGCAATTACTTCAGTCTTTAAACCTGTTATTAGTGTTTATATATATATATATCTACATAACATTGCTAGATCAATAAGAAACAAAGATTGATGATTCGAAAAAAAAACTGAAGTAGCTCAAAGAAATTGTTTGATTGACAAATTCGGATAGCTGTACCTTTGAACTTCCTCTTACTTGGAGGACTTTCAGTGTTTCTTCTATCTGCAGGAATGTCCTCAGGAGGCTTAGGGCGATGTAGTTTTGTTGACAGTCTTGTTGTCGTGGATAATCTAATCTGCTGTGTTAAACGTGGTGCTTTCAGGATCTATGCATATGAATGATGGACTTATTCTAGGGATAGTTCATGTAACACGGTCATTGTGACAAACTCCCCAAGTAGAACATATAACCTTTTCTCATCTTATTAATTTGTATGTATCACTGTTTCTGCAGTACTGGTGGAAAGTGTTGATCTGTAGAATACACTGACAAGGTTGATGAAATTGCCAAGAGCCATGGCTTGAAGCTTCATATCGATGGAGCTCGCATCTTCAATGCATCTGTGGTGAGTAGTATGGTACATGCATGTGTTGTACTGTGATTTTATTTATATCTGCTTCTGATACTATCTGCAACAAAGTTAGTAAAACGACCAGTTAGACTGTATATTTCACTGTTCTGTCTTGGGAGATGAAAATATTAAAGGGCTAACATCTGAATGATGAACCACAACCATATGTGTAAGCATGGAGCATACTAGCAGCTATTCTCACTTTTTAAACATCTGTCCAGAACGTCCTAGCCTCTTATCAAAGCATCTTGTCCATTGTACCATGCACTTGGAGTTCCTGTAGATAGACTCGTGAAAGCTGCTGATTCAGTTTCTGTATGTTTCGGTTTCCTGGTCATTGTGCTCGATATACAGCCTGCATATGTTTGGCTGTAGCTAACATATGACTGGTGATTATTTTCTCCGGAACTAGGTAAGCCTATTGAAAGGGATAGGCGCACCCGTCGGATCAGTGATTGTTGGTTCGAAGGCCTTCATTGACAAGGTCAGATCAATCGATTTCCAAGTTTAAACTGCAGAGATGTTTGGCTATAGCTAACATATGACTTCATTGAATGAGACAAGTGGGAGCAGCTTAGAAGGCAATCTCATGAGTGGACATGTTGCACCCCCAAAGTCATCGAACTTCTTTGTTGAATTTGGGATGGACAGTGGATATCACAAAAAATATACATCCAGTTCATCCAAAGTGCAGGTAACTGTTTTATTCAGACATATATGATTAATCATCATTCATCAATATGTGAACTCCATTGAGCAAGTATATTGTAAAGTCAGAACTAAAAAGAGGAACATTTGGTTCCACCATTTCACCTTATTTTGTACTAAGGGGAAGTATTTAGAGATTGAATTGATGGCAATTACTTCAGTCTTTAAACCTGTTATTAGTGTTGATAATGTTGATTCCATTCAGCTCTATTTTTTTCTGCCCACCGAATCATTCGTTCCTCGCGCGTGTGCGATTCTGACAATGTGTCATGGTGGTGCCTGCGATTTCAGGCGTTGGAGAAGAAGCAGTCGAACCCGATGCGGGAGATGAAGGTCCAGAAGCTCGTGCTCAACATCTCCGTCGGCGAGAGCGGTGATCGCCTCACCCGCGCCGCCAAGGTATATATGCCCATTCCCCATAATACTTCTCTGTAGGTTCTACCTGCTGTTTCTTTCAGTTCGTTCCGCGCTCGTGTGACCTAGAGCAAATGTGTTTGAGTCGCATCTAGTTGTGCTCCACTAGTCCACTTCCATTTTTGATGAGAATTAGTTCTGCACTGCAGCCTAATCTCAGCTCCTCAAGCCGTCCAATCTCCTGTGTTGTTGACACCACTTAAATTGTGCCATCCAAATGCTAAGTAGTAATATGATTGTTTTCAACATCAGCTGTGGTTAGTTATTGTTCCCATAATTTCAATTAGAGACTGATCAATGGTCCCAATTTTGCTTTTATTTCTTAGGGCTAAAATGAGGCTTTTCTTTGTCGCCTATTGATATTGTTCACACTGAACTGTTGCTCTAACCTATGTTTGTTGTTAATTAGGTACTGGAGCAGCTGAGCGGCCAGTCACCGGTATTCTCCAAGGGTAATTTTCTTATACCTGACGTTATCAATGTGTAGTGTGGTCCTGGATTTATGATGGTCGTAGCAACCATGTTGTGACATTGCAGCAAGGTACACTGTGAGGTCGTTTGGGATCCGGCGCAATGAGAAGATCACATGCTATGTGACGGTGCGGGGTGAGAAGGCAATGCAGCTGCTGGAGAGTGGCTTGAAGGTGAAGGAGAACGAGCTGCTGAGGAGGAACTTCAGTGACACTGGTTGCTTTGGATTTGGTATCCAAGAGCACATTGATCTTGGCATCAAGTAAGATGATCTCATGTCTTATCATAAATAATTTGAATGAGGCCTGTTTGTTTTTGTGAACGGGTGTTTTATGATGGGCATTGTTGCTTGCCTGTAAGCAGGGGAAAAGATATGTAACTTTGTATTCATGTAGCCTGTACCCACTATGGTCACTACGTACTGGGATAGCTTAAGGCTAAGTTCTTAACACAGTTTATAACCATGCATGTGATCGATCTATCAGAGATTGAATAGCTCGAATATGGTATTGCTGACATGTTGCACCCCCAAAGTCATCGAACTTCTTTGTTGAATTTGGGATGGACAGTGGATATCACAAAAAAATATACATCCAGTTCATCCAAAGTGCAGGTAACTGTTTTATTCAGACATATATGATTAATCATCATTCATCAATATGTGAACTCCATTGAGCAAGTATATATTGTAAAGTCAGAACTAAAAAGAGGAACATTTGGTTCCACCATTTCACCTTATTTTGTACTAAGGGGAAGTATTTAGAGATTGAATTGATGGCAATTACTTCAGTCTTTAAACCTGTTATTAGTGTTGATAATGTTGATTCCATTCAGCTCTGTTTTTTTTCTGCCCACCGAATCATTCGTTCCTCGCGCGTGTGCGATTCTGACGATGTGTCATGGTGGTGCCTGCGATTTCAGGTGTCAGAGAAGAAGCAGTCGAACCCGATGCGGGAGATGAAGGTCCAGAAGCTCGTGCTCAACATCTCCGTCGGCGAGAGCGGTGATCGCCTCACCTGCGCCACCAAGGTATATATGCCCATTCCCCAGAATACTTCTCTATAGGTTCTACCTGCTGTTTCTTTCAGTTCGTTCCGCGCTCGTGTGACCTAGAGCAAATGTGTTTTAGTCGCATCTAGTTGTGCTCCACTAGTCCACTTCCATTTTTGATGAGAATTAGTTCTGCACTGCAGCCTAATCTCAGCTCCTCAAGCCGTCCAATCTCCTGTGTTGTTGACACCACTTAAATTGTGCCATCCAAATGCTAAGTAGTAATATGATTGTTTTCAACATCAGCTGTGGTTAGTTATTGTTCCCATAATTTCAATTAGAGACTGATCAATGGTCCCAATTTTACATGGTTCTGTTGGACACAATGAAGCCATCCAGATATGTTATTAAAAATCCTGCTAGTCATTATGGCTTTAAACTGTACCATGTCTGTTCTATTTTCAGCTAGGCAGAGCATGTTCTATTTACAGCAGGCCAGCAGACACCAGGCAGTAAGGTGATGTATGAGTCAATTATCAGGTGACAAAATGGTTATGTTTAATCATGCATGTTTTCTTCCTGGCTCTCTATGTTTCTTTGAGGCATTCAACTACTTGTAGTATCAGTGCATCACTGATATGTATATATGTGTTGATGTTCGTCATCCAAGATCAAATACATCCTGCTAGGTCATTACTTGCTAATGTGCATATGATTTTGCTGTTGCCAGGATGGAAATGTTTTTTGGCAGCTTTCTCAGTGAATCAGTATCACCGCAGAACCTTTTTGGACACCCAGATG
Organism: Zea luxurians; assembly: GCA_029449295.1. Taxonomy (NCBI): domain Eukaryota; kingdom Viridiplantae; phylum Streptophyta; class Magnoliopsida; order Poales; family Poaceae; genus Zea; species Zea luxurians. The sequence goes on from JAOPSE010000010.1 coordinate 102,263,047, forward strand.
TTGAGAGATGCCCATTCCTGAGGAATATTAATGGAGCTACAACCTTTTCCCTCTCTTCTGCTTTGCCAGTAGCTGCTCAAGGAGGCAAGGGTCCAATTTTTGAGGAAGGGTCAGGCTTTGAGTCAGCATTCAAGCTTTTCCATGGCCGAGATGGAATAGTTCCCCTTTCAGAAAGATCATATGTATTTGATGAAAACCACAATGAGAGCATTGACGTCAAGTTATATACTTAGTTAGGCTCAATTTAGAGTACACTTAAGTAGAGTACACTTATTTATATTGAACCGTCGGAGTTCCTACATATGTATCAAGTTATATACTTAGTTAGGCTCAATGTTAGCACAAACAGTTGATGAGCAACTTTAAATTTAGAGTACACTTATGTGTGAGTTATTTGACAATGCTTATTTATGAGATATTGAATGTTATTTATCTATATTATATTAATTATAGTGTTATTAAATATATGTGTATGTATTTTTCTCTTTTAAATTATTATAATGTGGTAATTTAAGAACATACTGCCAAGTAAGTCGTTTCAAATCTTAATAAGACATTTCTCAAAACGTCTAATATCAGTCTCCTAAATAAGACGGTTTTTAAAACGTCCAATATCAGTCTGCTAAATAAGATGGTTTTTCTGTTGCGAGTGTCTATTATTATAGGCTATTCTAGTCAGTTTGAAAAATACTTTGTGACTTATAATGTTCGTATTTTCGACAGTTCTTTCGAAGAAGTATCTTAAACAAAACCTAATGTAAGACGGTTTATTGGACAAAATGACGTAACAAATTCCTTTTTTAGACGGTTATAAATTAAAAAATGTCTTATTTAATATCTTTTAAGACGGTTTATAACCATCTTAAAAACGGAACATCTTTTGCGACTCCATCAAATTTGGACACATCATAAGCGTCTTAATAACTAAAAATTAACCGTCTCATATAACACGATTTGTAGTAGAGTTGGGTGCTCACCATGATGCCACATGTTGTGGTGTCTTAGGCTATGCATTTTGTATTTCTTGACAAATATTGTTTCTGCTGGTATAGGAGTAGTGTATGCTACAAGCCTACAACTACCACTTTCCATTCCATACTTGTAATATACCTTGTTGTTCTGGTAATTTTGCTAAACGTATATCTGTGTGGAACAGAACATATGAAGAACTTCACTCATAAAGGAGTTTAGTATGTTTTAGGATACATATGCCATGTTATGGTAACTCTGTTTGGTTTGTCCATTTTAGGTACTACTAACTTAAAAAGTTAAAGTCATAGTAAACAAATTAACAAGTTTCTTATAGGTTTCACTGTGCTTCTTAATTGCGTTTTGCAGTCAATTCCTCCAGTAACTCGAATGGCCATGGGACGTGGAACATGGATAGCAGTGTTATGTAAAAAAATAAAGCACTGGTGGCATTAGGTATATGACATGTTCCCCACCAAGAACAATTTTACATAAGGGATGAAACTGCATTTGGTTGATGAGCTAATAAAGAACAAAACTGCAGATTGCAGAAGGCGATATACCGATTATAACCTCACATGGGTGAGTTAGTATCCAGACAGTTCTAGAACTGGATCTGTAGATTTAATTGTAAATGTGATGACTATACTCACCTTATTCAGAGCGGAAACTGAGCTTTACAAGGCACTTGAGCCAGGAATTCGATTAGTGATCCTAAAAGCCATATGTGATATACGCAGTGAGGTATGTGCCTTATTATTCTATGAAGTGTTATAAATGTTTCTGCCAGGGCCCCTTAGGTACGTTAGATAAAGATAAGGCTAGTTTGAGATAAAATTAGAATTAGAGATTACATTAGATCTAGTGCTTAGAGGTCAAGTAACTCTCTCTATATAAAGAGAAAGATTGTATTAATTGAAGGTAAGTAAGAGATTAGAAGGAAATCAGACTAGTACATATAATAGTCCGTCTATATACAAGTTGGAATTTGGAATCTGACATATATACAAGGTGTCATATATTTGCAACACTTGGTGTACAAGATATTACTGATTAACTAGGTGTATAACTCAGATTTACTGTGTCTAACTACTAATTATTGTTTTCTCCTATTTGTTGTATAGGAAAAGATAAAATGGAATTCAAATTTGGTGGCCGCAAAAGTGTGGAGACTTGAATTCATATAAAGTTAGGCTTAACATTAGCGCAAACAGTTGTATTTTAGTTTAGATTTAGAGTACACTTATGGATGAGTTGTTTGACAATGCTTATTTATGAGATATTGAATGGTACTTATTTATATTATATTAATTATAATTTGTTCAATATATGTGTATGTATATTTCTCTTTCAAATTATTATAACGTGATATCTGAAAAAATGATTATAAATTGAAGAATGTACTACCGCGTAAGTCATTTCGTTTAAATCTTAATAAGACGGTCGCCAAAATATCTAATATCAGTCTCCTAAATAAGACGGTTTCTAAAACGTCCAGTATTAGTCACCTAAATAAGATGGTTTTCCTATTGTAATCGTCTATTATTGTAGGATATTCAAGACAGTTTGATAAATACTTTATGACTTATAATGTTTGTACTCTCTACGATTCTTTAAAAGAAGTGTCTTAAACAAAAACCTAATTCAAGACAGTTTATCGGACAAAATGACTTAAACAAATACCTTTTTCAGACGGTTATAAATTAAAAATTGTCTTATATAATATCTTTTAAGACGGTTTATAACCATCTTAAATGTGGGACATCTTTTACGACTCCATCAAATTAGGACACTTCATAAGCGTCTTAAGAACTGAAAATTAACCGTCTCATATAACATGTTTTGTAGTAGTGCGCGTGATGCATACGTTACTTGGGTCAGTATGACCGGTGCAAAACACTGTTTTGCATTGAGTGAATTTGGGTACTATTTGTTTTCTTTTAGGATTATATAATCCAACTTATAGATTATATAAGCATCTAATGATCTACTTATGAATCATCATAATCAATATATTCAGATTATATATTCCACCTGTTAATTTATGTTGTTTGTTTGTCTCTTAACTTATCATGTGTTTGGTTCACTTTAAATAATGTTTAGTCCTTGACACATAAAATATAAAATATTTGAATGACAATTATTGGAATTAAATGTACTCTAATTATAAAACTAATTACATAGATAGATACTAAAAGATGAGATAATTTGTTAAACCTAATTAAGCTTGCATTTGATATTTATAATTGATATTCAAATATTTGATGTGACTCGAAATAAACTTTAGTTGGTGGAACCAAACATCGAGAATAATCTCGAGGGTAAACAAACATGCCCTTTAAATAAGGAATGTGATAGAAAGTGGAATAGAAAGGTTGGTGAAGACAATTTAAGAGCTAGTTTGGGAACTCAAATCCCCTCCAAAATTGGAGAAGGTTGAGGGGATTTGAGTTCCCAAACTAACCCTAAAGGGGTGTTGAATGCACTAGAGCTAATAGTTTAGTTAGCTAAAAAATTGCTAGTGGAATTAGCTAGCTAACAAATAACTAACTATATATTTAGTAGTTGACTAGAGGGGTTAATAGGCAACTTTTGAAATTTCACAACTTTAAACACTTCTAGAATCCTAAATTAATTGTTAGTTGAAAATCTACAACAAAGTCCTTACACTTGAATTTGGAATTAATATAATAATATATCAAGTGAAGATAATAGAAAGAACTTGGGATGGGAAAAAACAAATTACAAAAATAAGGGGCATAAGACGCAACAATTTGTTTACTGATGTTCAACTCCGAAGAGCCTATGTCCCCGTTGTGGTGTCCCAACTGATGAGGGTTACATCCAACCCTTCTCAAGTGATCTAAAAATCAAACTAGAGGCCACTATATTCGCTTATATCAATTTCCTCACAAGGATCTCCATCATTTGGAGTCTCTTTAAAAGGGAAATGTGCCCTTGGGCTATTTCTATAAGTGTTTTGGTGATTAGATGTCCAACACATATTGATTGAGTTCTAATGTGTAAGAAGTGTGAATCAAAGAACAAGGTATGTTTCTAGGCTTAGTAAATTGTTTTTGAGTACTAACATGTTTATCTAAGTGATAGAAACAGTGACAAAAGAAGAAGAAAAGAACTGGAAAATAGTTGGCTGTATACAGACAACATCTGCTCGGGCCTGACACACCGGACAGTGTCCGGTGGTGCACTGGATAGTGTCTGGTGCCTCAGGCTAAGTCGACGGTGAACCGGCTGCTCTCGGGAAACGACGGAGTAACGCGGCTATAAATCACCGGACTGTCCGGTGAGTCGTCAGCAATGAACTCGTCGCTCTCGGGAAAAGAAAAAGGCGACGTGGCTATAATTCATCGGACTGTCCGGTGGTGCACCGGACTGTCCGGTGAGCCATGGCGCTCGCGGCCAACGGTCAGCAGCGAGATCTGCGGGCGACACGTGGCATGGCCAACGGTCGGTTAGGCACACCGGACTGTCCGGTGTACACCGGACAGTGTCCGGTGCGCCAACGAGACTGCCAGCTCAACGAATGCGCTCAATATGGAAGGAGATCGCATACCGGACAAGCTACAGGACCTGTGTCCGGTGCGCCACTCGGCAGAAGGCAAGAATAGCCTTCCATGTTGATCTCCAACGGCTCCTAACTGCCTTGGGGCTATAAAAGGGACCCCTAGGCGCATGGAGTAGGACACTAAGCTTACAAGAAAACATCCTAAGACATCTAGACTCTGCATTCACGCAATCGGATCATCATTCTTGAGATTTGAGCACTGTTCGGGTTGTAAACTCATTGTATTGTGTTTGTGTGCTCACTTCTTCACTTGTGTGTGTGGTTGTGCTACGGATTTGAGTCTTGCGTGTGTTGCTCTCCCATCCTTACTCTTGTGCATTCTTTGTGATCTATATTGTAAGGGCGAGAGGCTCCAACTTGTGGAGATTCCTCGCAAACGGGAAGAATACTCTAAAGTGAAAAGACCATGGTATTCAAGTTGATCATAGGATCACTTGAAAGGGGTTGAGTGCAACCCTCATCCATTGGGACGCCACAACCTGGAAGTAGGCAAGTGTTACTTGGTCGAACCACGGGATAAAAATCGTGTGTCTCTTGTGTTGCTTTTCTATGATTATTTTGTTCACAAGAACTCGCTTCATAGCTACTTAGCCGCACTAACACCTTAATAATCAAGTTTGTGGCTATCTAGTATTTGATTTTACAGGATCACCTATTCACCCCCCTCTAGGTGCTCTCAATTAGTATCAGAGTCGTACTCTTCATCTAAGGGACTAATCGCCCAAAGAGATGGATCCTAAGGGCAAGGGGATGGTGGTCAACGACAAGGAGAAGGAGTCCCTCTTCAATGAGCCAAGAGATGACAAGCCCACTGACTTAGGCTCGAGTCACAAGAAGAGGGACGGGAAGAAGAAGAGGCGCATCAAGAAGATCATCTACTACGACAGGGATGCCTCATCTTCTTCACCAAGGGACGACGACGACGACTCCTCGTCAAATAAAAAGACGGTCAATCAAAATTATTCTTTTGATTACTCTCGCATTCCCTATAATTCAAATACGCATTTACTATCAATTCCCCTTAGAAAACCTCCACACTTTGATGGAGAGGACTATTCGTTTTGAAGTCATAAAATGCATAGTCATTTATTCTCTCTCCATCCTAGTATATGGGAAATTGTAGAAAATGGTATGCATTTTGATAGTACCGATAATCCTGTGTTTATTAATGAGCAAATACATAAAAATGCCCAAGCCACTATTGTTTTGCTAGCATATTTGTGCAGGAATGAATACAACAAGGTTAGCGGCTTGGACAACGCCAAACAAATATGGGACACCCTCAAGATATCACATGAGGGAAATGATGCCACCATGATCACCAAGATGGAACTGGTGGAGGGCAAGCTAGAGAGGTTCGCGATGATCAGGGGAGAGGAGCCAACACAAACCTACAACAGGCTCAAGACCCTGATCAACAAAATTTGAAGCTATGGAAGCACAAGATGGACGGATCATGATGTCGTCCGACTCATGCTCAGGTCATTTACTGTTATTAACCCCCATCTTGTCAACCTTATTCGTGAAAATCCCAGGTACACCAAAATGACGCCCGAGGAGATCCTCGGAAAATTCGTGAGCGGACGTATGATGGTGAAGGAGGCGCGATACATGGACGATGCACTAAATGGTCCACTACCCATCTACGAGCCACAACCCGTTGGTGTCAAAGCAACTAGCAGCAAGGAGGCGCTACCAAGCAAAGTAGCACAAGTGGAGGCTGTCGGGCTCAATGAGGATGAAATGGCACTTATCATCAAGCGTTTCAAGACTGTGCTCAAAGGACGCAAAGAGTACCCCAACAAGAATAAAACAAGGGGAAAGTGCTCCTGTTTTAAATGCGGTAAGACTGGTCATTTTATTACTCAATGTCTCGATAATGAAAATGACCAGGCACAAGAAAGACATGGAAAGAAGGAGGAGAAGAAGAATTACAGTAAGGCGAAGGGCGAGGCGTATCTTGGAAAAGAATGGGATTCTGGCTGCTCTTCATCCGACTCTGGCAATGAAGGACTAGCTGCCTCGGCCTTCGACAAGTCTTCACTCTTCCCCAACGAACGCCATACTTGCCTTATGGCTAAGGAGAAGAAGGTACGTAGTCGAGATACCCCCATGTACTCTTCTTCTAGCGATGAGGAATCTTCCGATGATGAAGTAGATTACTCTGATTTGTTTAAAGGGTTAGATAGATCCAAAATAAAGAAAATTAAATGAATTAATCAATGCTCTCAATGAAAAGGATAGACTGCTAGAAAAGCAAGAGGATATTTTATATGAGGAACATGATAAATTTGTTAGTGTCCAAAAATCCCTTGCTTTAGAGATTAAAAGAAATGAAATGTTGTCCTCTGAGTTGTCTGCTTGTCATGAATCTGTCTCTAGTTTAAAGGAGTCAAATGATGAATTAAATGCTAAACTAGAGAAAGCAAATGCAACTAGTTCATGTGTAGAACATGTAGTTATTTGCAATAGGTGTAAAGATATTAATATTGATGAACATGCTGTCACCATTGCTAAATTAAACAATGAGGTTGCAAGTCTTAATGCTCAACTTAAGACTTGCAAAGTTGATTTTGATAAATTAAAATTTGCTAGGGATGCCTACATTGTTGGTAGACACCCCTCAATTAAGGATGGACTTGGTTTTCGAAAGGAAACCAAGAACTTAACAAGCCAAAGGACTTCCGATCCCAAAGGGAAAGGGAAGGCCCCTATGGCTAGTAGTTCTCAAAAGAATCATGCATATATTTATGATAGGAAATTTAATAGGCGTGCTCATAATGATGGATGCTATGATCATGTTGTTTTACCTAGTTATCATATTTCTCATGCTATGATTGCTTCTAGCTCTACTTATGCTTATGGTAGAAATAGGCCTAGGTGTATTCATGTTGTGTCTCATGTGCCTAGGAGAGAGTGCAATGGTCCTACTACTGTTTTCCATGCTTGCAATGCTTCCTTTGTACTTTTATGCAAGAACGAAAAAATAGTTGCTAGAAAGTTGGGATCCAAATGCAAGGAAGACAAAACTTGCATATGGGTTCCAAAAACTGTTGTGACTAACCTTGTAGGACCCAACAAGAGTTGGGTACCTAAAACCCAAGCTTAAATTCCTTGCAGGTTTATGCATCCAGGGGCTCAAGCTAGATTATCGACAGCGGATGCACAAACCACATGACGAGGGAGAAGAAGATGTTCACCTCCTACGTCAAGAACAAGGATTCCCAGGATACGATCATCTTTGGAGATGGGAACCAAGGCAAGGTCAAGGGCTTGGGCAAGATAGCCATCACGAACGATCACTCAATATCGAATGTATTTCTAGTAGAGTCGCTCGGGTACAACCTTCTGTCTGTAAGTCAATTGTGTCACATGGGTTACAATTGTCTGTTTACAAATGTTGATGTATCTGTCTTTAGAAGAAGTGATGGTTCATTAGCTTTTAAGGGTGTATTAGACGACAAGCTCTACTTAGTTGATTTTTCGAAAGAGAATGCCGATCTAGATGCATGCTTAATCGCTAAGACTAATATGGCTGGCTGTGGCATCGCCGTCTAGCACATGTTGGAATGAAGAACCTTCATAAGCTTCTAAAGGGAGATCATGTGTTAGGACTAACCGATGTATGTTTTGAGAAAGACAGACCTTGTGCAGCATGTCAGGCAGGGAAATAGGTGGGAAGCACTCATCACAGCAAAAATGTGATGACGACATCAAGACCACTGGAGCTTCTTCACATGAATCTCTTTGGACCCGTTGCCTACCTCAGCATTGGGGGAAGTAAGTATGGTCTTGTAATTGCTGATGATTTTTCCCGCTTCACTTGGGTATTCTTTTTGCAGGATAAGTCAGAAACCCAAGGGACCCTAAAGCGCTTCTTAAGGAGAGCTCAAAATGAATTTGAACTAAAGGTGAAGAAGGTAAGAAGCGACAATGGGTCCGAGTTCAAGAATCTATAAGTTGAAGAGTATCTTGAGGCGGAAGGCATCAAGCATGAGTTCTCCGCTCCCTACACACCACAACAAAATGGTGTGGTAGAGAGGAAGAACAGGACTCTAATCGACATGGCGAGAACGATGCTTGGAGAGTATAAGACACCTGAGCGGTTTTGGTCGGAAGCTGTGAACACAGCTTGCCATGCCATTAATCGGCTCTACCTGCACCGTCTCCTCAAGAAGACCTCCTACGAACACCTTACCGGTAACAAACCCAATGTCTCTTACTTTCGTGTATTTGGGAGCAAATGCTACATTCTGGTGAAGAAAGGTAGACATTCAAAATTTGCTCCTAAGGCAGTAGAAGGGTTTTTACTAGGATATGACTCAAATACAAAGGCATATAGGGTCTTCAACAAATCATCGGGATTAGTTGAAGTCTCTAGCGACATTGTATTTGATGAGACTAATGGCTCTCTAAGAGAGCAAGTTGATCTTGTTGATGATGTAGATGAAGAAGAAGTTCCGACGGCCATAATGCGCACGATGGCGATAGGTGATGTGCGACCACAGGAACTACAGGAACAAGATCAACCATCTTCCACGATAATGGTGCATTCCCCAACTCAAGACGATGAACAGGTACCTCAAGAAGAAGGGCAGGATCAAGGGGGAGCATAAGAAGAACAGGTTATGGAGGAAGAAGCACCACGGGTCCCTCCAACTCAAGTCCGAGCGACGATCCAAAGACATCACCCCGTCAATCAGATTCTGGGTGACATCAGCAAGGGAGTAACTACTCGCTCACGATTAGCTAATTTTTGTGAGCATTACTCGTTTGTCTTTTCTATTGAGCCTTTCAGGGTAGAAGAGGCCTTGCAGGATCCGGACTGGGTGTTGGCCATGCAGGAAGAGCTCAACAACTTCAAAAGAAATGAAGTCTGGAGCCTGGTGCCACATCCAAAGTAAAACGTTGTGGGAACCAAGTGGGTGTTCCGCAACAAGCAAGACGAGCACGGAATGGTGACAAGAACAAGGCTTGACTTGTGGCAAAATGTTATGCCCAAGTCGCAGGTTTGGACTTTAAGGAGACTTTTGCTCCTGTTGCTAGGCTAGAGTCAATTCAGATAATATTAGCCTATGCTGCTCACCACTCTTTTAGGCTGTTCCAAATGGACGTGAAGAGCGCTTTCCTCAATGGGCCAATCAAGGAGGAGGTATACGTGGAACAACCCCTTGGATTTGAGGATGACAGGTAACCCGACCATGTGTATAAGCTCTCTAAGGCGCTCTATGTACTTAAGCAAGCCCCAAGAGCATGGTATGAATGCCTTAGAGATTTCCTTATTTCTAATGCTTTCAAGGTTGGGAAAGCCGATCCCACTCTTTTCACAAAGACATGCAATGGTGATCTTTTTGCCAAATTTATGTTGATGACATAATATTTGGTTCTACTAATCAAAAGTCTTGTGAGGAGTTTAGCAGGGTGATGATGCAAAAGTTCGAGATGTCGATGATGGGCGAGTTGACCTACTTCCTTGGATTCCAAGTGAAGCAACTTAAGGATGGCACTTTGATCTTCCAAACGAAGTACACTCAAGATCTTCTCAAGAGGTTTGGGATGAAGGACGTCAAGCCCGCAAAGACACCGATGGGAACTGACGGGCATCTTGACCTCAACAAAGGAGGTAAGTCCGTTGATCAAAAGGCATACCGGTCAATGATAGGTTCATTACTTTATCTTTGTGCTAGTAGATCGAACATTGTGCTTTGTGTATGCATGTGTGCTAGATTTCAATCCAACCCCAAGGAATGTCACCTTGTGGCCGTTAAACGAATTCTTAGGTATTTAGTTTCTACGCCTTACTTCGGGATCTAGTATCCAAAGGGGCCTACCTTTGACTTGATTGGATACTCAGACTCCGACTATGCTGGGTGCAAGGTTGATAGGAAGAGTACATCAGGGACGTGTCAATTTCTAGGAAGGTCCATGGTGTCCTAGAGTTCCAAGAAACAAACATCCGTTGCCCTATCCACCGCTGAGGCCGAGTATGTTACCGCAGGACAGTGTTGCGCGCAACTGCTTTAGATGAGGCAAACCCTCCAGGACTTTGGCTACAATATGAGCAAAGTCCCACTCCTATGTGACAATGAGAGTGCAATCCGCTTGGCGGATAATCCTGTTGAACACAGCCGCACTAAGCACATAGACATCCGGCATCACTTCCTGAGAGACCACCAGCAAAAGGGAGATATCGAGGTGTACCATATTAGCACCGAGAACCAGCTAGCCGATATCTTCACTAAGCTGTTAGATGAGAAAAGGTTTTGCAGGTTGCATAGTGAGCTAAATGTCTTAGATTCGCGTAACTTGGATTGATCTATAGCATACATGTGTTCTATGCCTTTGATCCTGTTACTTTAAGCATTTAAATCAATTATCGTGTGTTTACGGTGCTCAAAGTTGTACAGTCATCCCCAGACCTCACAAGTCCGTATGCAAATGTGCACATGTTTAGGGGGAGATGTGCAACAACTTGATCCCTTTGAGACTAATTTGTTTGTTTGAGTGCACTTGATGTAGTCTCGAAGGTACATTGAAAGGGAAAGTGAACTTGGATAACGCAAAGACTTCCACTGCACTCTGGTATTAGTGTATATTATTTCAAGTTCATACTTATGCTCTCATTGCCTTTTTGCTCTTATTTGACTTTTTGGTGAGGCAATGGGGTTAGAGGGGCCAAAAATGATCCCGTTTTGGTGCTTAATGCCAAAGGGGGGAGAAATTAAGGCCAAAGCAAATGGATCAGCCAACCACTTGTGGATTTTGAAAATAGCAGAGTTAGAATTTATGATTTGTCCAAAATACTCTTATTGCAAAATTTGGTCTCTTATGGGGGAGAGTTTTGATTACGGGAAAAAGGGGGAGTTTTTTACACTTGACAAATTTCACTCTTGGAGTATCTCTCTATTTGCACAAACAAGAGTGTTTGACTTAGAGATAGGAAAAAGAATTTGATTTGCAAAAACAAACCAATTGGTGGCAAAGAGTGATCCAAATATGCCAAATCCTAAGTTAAGAGAATTTGGTCTTCAATTTAAATTGATATTGCACTTCTTGTGTCGCTTTTTAATGTGTTGGCATAAATCACCAAAAAGGGGGAGATTGAAAGGGAAATGTGCCTTTAGGCCATTTATATAAGTGTTTTGGTGATTAGATGTCCAATACATATTGATTGAGTTCTAATGTGTAAGAAGTGCGAATCAAAGAACAAGGTATGTTTCTAGACCTAGTAAATTATTTTTGAGTACTAACATGTTTATCTAAGTGATAGAAACAGTGACAACAGAAGAAGAAAAGAATTGGAAAAGAGTTGGCTGTATACATACAACATCTGCTCGGGCCTGGCACACCGGACTTTCCGGTGGTGCAGGCTAAGTCGACAGTGAACCGGCTGCTCTCGAGAAACAACAGAGTAACACGGCTATAAATCACCGGACTGTCCGGTGGGTCGTCAGCAACGAACTCGTCGCTCTCGAGAAAAGAAAAAGGCGACGTGGCTATAATTCACCAGACTGTCCGGTGAGCCATGGCGCTCGCGGCCAACGGTCGGCAGCGAGATCTGCGTGCGACACGTGGCCAGGCCAACGGTCGGTTGGGCACACCAGACTGTCCGGTGTACACCGGACAGTGTCCGGTGCGCCAACGAGACCGCCGGCTCAACGGTCGGATGCGCCCGATATGGAAGGAGATCGCGCATCGGACAAACTACAGGACCTGTGTCCGGTGCGCCACTCGGCAGAAGGCAAGAATAGCCTTCCATGTTGATCTCCAACGGCTCCTAACTGCCTTGGGGCTATAAAAGGAACTCCTATGCGCATGGAGCAGGACACTAAACTTACAATAAAACATTCTAATACACCTAGACTCTGCATTCACACAATCGGATCATCGTTCTTGAGATTTGAGCACTGTTCGAGTTGTAAACTCATTGCGCTGTGTTTGTGTGCTCACTTCTTCACTTGTGCGCATGGTTGTGCTGCGGATTTGAGTCTTGCGTTTGTTGCTCTCCCATCCTTACTCTTGTGCTTTCTTTGTGATCTATATTATAAGGGCGAGAGGCTCCAACTTGTGGAGATTCCTCGCAAACGGGAAGAATACTCTAAAGTGAAAAGACCGTGGTATTTAAGTTGATCATAGGATCACTTGAAAGGGGTTGAGTGCAACCCTCGTCCATTAGGACGCCACAACATGGAAGTAGGCAAGTGTTACTTGGCTGAACCACAGGATAAAAATCACGTGTCTCTTGTGTTGCTTTTCTGTGATTACTTTGTTCACAAGAACTCGCTTCATAGCTACTTAGCCGCACTAACACCTTAATAATCAAGTTTGTGGCTATCTAGTATTTGATTTTACAGGATCACCTATTCACCCCCTCTAGGTGCTCTCACTCTTGCTAGTCGTACACAAGTTAATGGGAGCTTGAACTCCAATAAAAGAAAAAGAGAGAGAAACACATAAGAGCACAATCACACTACCAAAAGATCGAAGAACACAATCGCAAAAGCTAAAGCAGAGTTATCTTTCGAATCCGAGTGCTTGGATCATTTTGGTGTGCTTCACTAATCACTAATGCTTGGAAAGTGATCCGGTGCACATGGACCCAAGGTCTAATGTGCGAAGCCACCAAGTTTTTCTTTTAGTACTTAAGGTAAACTGGCCTGATGGCATACACCTGTTGCACCTTGTTCATTTCTTGAAAATGGTATTCCTATCCTATCTCTGATCGTGTTCCTGCTTACCTCTCCTTTCCTCGTAGTAGCTTCCAGTCGCACACTAACAAGTAATTGCTATATATACTACCGAGGGAGTATATATTTACAGTGGTATTACTGCTTCCCCATCCCGGACTCCCGGGTATGCATCCAATCTAGCGTTCATGATTATTTAACACGGTGGTAGTACTGTTTTCCCATCCCGAACTCCCGGGTATGCATCCAATCTAGCGTTCATGATTATTTAACGCGCGTTCCCGGTGATAATTTGGCTATGCTCGGTTATTGCCTGGCCCAATGTGTATGTGTTTATCTCCATTCCGTAGGAGGTGATCGTGTTGCCACCATTCGTGGCTATTACGGGCCACTGCAGTTGGGCCCCCTTTGTACCACCGATTGAGGTAGCTTGGTGAGCCCTGCCACCAAGTCAGCGCCCACGACCATGGTGAAGAAGGCGACTAAACACGAACATGGGAGGAGCGTGTGTGTGTGTAAATGGCTCTTTGCAAAATGTAGGCAAACCAGAGCTAGTTGAGCCAGTATATTTGACTTCATTGTTCTAATAGAAAATGAGATAAATGCTTTTGAAGTAATGCCATTTAAAAAATCATTGTTTGCTTTTGTAAAAAAAATAGCATAGTCAGAAACCATCTCCGAGAAGGACCGACAAAAGACACCTTATTTGGTAGTTGGCTAACCAATATCGTCGTTACGTATATATAGAGCCTATTTGGTTGCTTCGTGGCTCGTACCTAGGGTGCTTTGGCTTTTGCTAGCCTGGCTTAGAGGATGCAGCGGGTTGCCGATATGAGCTTAGTGTGATGCTCGGTGCATGAGCTTAAAAGCTAAAAACTTTATTATAATTTTATGTGATGATTAGTCTATAATTTACCATACCAAGCCTTAATCTACTTTTAAAATGGATTAAAATTATTTCATAGACACTAATTACATGTTAATCTATTACTAGGAAAGACTAATTATTGTACCAGCAGAGCCTGGCTGTAGAGAAACGTCCATTTCCTACATATCTCGAGAGCAACATCTAGATAGAATTTTTGCATCTATAGATCCAGACTAAAAAGACTGATTAGACAACCAAACACCTGAAATCTACATGCCTGTTTGGTTCGTGGCTAATTGTGTCACACTTTACCTAAGGTTAGTCGTCTAAATTGAAGAATTAATTTTAGACAGAAAAGTTAGATAAAGTGTGGTAAGTTAGACAGCGAACCAAACATGCCCTACATCCCATAAGTATAACCAGGCCAAACACACCCATACTGCTTCTCGGGTATGCATTCAGTCCATTGCAGGTGATTAAGGTATGTTTGGTTGCAGGACAGCAACACCTCCGACCGTCCTTTCTTGTTCGTCAAATTTTGAGAGATAAATAGAGACAACACTAGATTGTCCTATCAGAACCTCTGACTCCAAACCAAACATCATTATCTAAAAGATAGTCCCATCAAATTTCGTCCTAACCAAATCTGATTAACGCACGTTGCCGAGTCAGCAACACCCTCCCGATCAAATCTCGGTCGCCGAACTAGTGGCCTGCGCTTGCGCTTACGTGTCGTCCCCGTCCACTCCCTCGAGGCCTCTGCCGGCGGGCCCATCCGCGGCGTTACCCACCGTCGGCCTGCTGACTCGGATCCTATTCCCGGGAGCGGGAACGCTCACCGACGCGTCTCCAGACGGCAGGCTGCTCCCCAAATTGCCTTTCCTCGTTGCAATCCGCGTCTGGCGTATAGCTGTATCTTCTGCAGACGCTTCCTCTATATAGCTGTCGCTGAGCTTGAGCTGCTCCATTCCCGCAACCCCCTTGTGTCCCGACAACGCTGGGAGCCCATTCTCGCACCGCACTTCGTTAGGTTAGTTTAGATCACATCATTCTCAGGTTTGTTTTAGGCTTTTAGCCTACACCTGTCGCCTCAATTAATTCGCTGTGGAGGGGGAGATTCGGAGGCATTAGCAGAATCAAAATCCATGGTGCTGTACGCCGATCTCGACGCGCTCCGGGCTTCGGCGGCCGACGTGCGGATCGTCACGTCGGACGGCCAGACCATCGCCGCACACTCCTACGTTCTTGTAAGACACTTGATCTTTCCCCTTCTGCCTCGGTTAGTTCTGGCCGACTCAATCGCGCGCCGTCCCCGTGTGTGGTTGGTTGCTGGTCATGGATTCATGGTTGTTTTGGTTTTGGAAACCCAGGCCTCGGCGTCGCCGGTGCTGGAGAGGATGATCCACAGGGCGCGCCGCGGGTGGGGCGCCGCCGACTGCACCGTCGCTGTCTTCGGCGTCCCCTCCGACGCCGTCATCGCCTTCCTCCACCTACTCTACTCCTCCAGGTAAGGTCAACCAACGAATTTCCGCTCTGCGCTCGAGAGAGAGAGACCAAAATCTGATGCGGCCAAACGCGCGCGTGCTCTCCCGCAGGGTGGCGCCCGGAACGGAGGAGGAGCTGGTGGCCGCGCACGGGCCGCAGCTGCTGGCGCTGGCGCACGCGTACCGCGTCGGGTGGCTGAAGCGCGCCGCCGAGGCCGCCGTGTCGGCGCGGCTGACCGCGGACCGCGCCGTGGACATGCTCAAGCTGGCCAGGCTCTGCGACGCGCCGCTGCTGTACGCGCGGTGCGCGCGCCTGGCCGCCAAGGACTTCGCCGCCGTCGAGGCGACCGACGGGTGGCGCTTCGCGCGGCGCCACGACCCGGCGCTAGAGCTGGAGCTCCTCCAGCTGCTGGAGGGCGCGGACCAGCGGCGGGCGCGGTGGGCGCGGGCGCGGGCGTCGCAGGAGGCGTACCGGCAGCTCGGCGAGGCCATGGGCTCCCTCGACTGCATCTTCGACGCGGCGTCCGCAGGCCCGGGAACGTGCCGGGACGGCGACGCCACGTGCCAGGGCCTGCGGCTGCTGATGCGGCATTTCGCCGCGTGCGCGCGCAAGGCCGCGCCGGGCGGCTGCGCGCGGTGCAAGCGCATGCTGCAGCTCTTCCGCCTCCACGCCTCCGTCTGCGACCGGGCCGAGCTACAGGACCAGCCGTGCCGTGTGCCGTTCTGCAGGTGAGTGAGATGAATCGAACGGAGGAAGCGGCTTTTTTTTTACGCAGCAGTAAAATGGTGAATTCGATCTCTCTCCGACAGCACGATCGGGAAATATCTGTGATCCAGATTTTCTCTTCACGGCTCCACGAGCGTCCGAACAAAATTTAGTCCGGCGATCGTACGACGCCGTTAGGTTGGCGAGATGCCCTCTCGGCGAATATGGACCGTTCGCTCTGTAGTCTGTACTGGCTGGCCTAGCTTCCAATCATTTCCGTGACAACGACACGAACGGCACGTCACAGCCTCTGAAAATCACCACCGAAAAACCTGACCGAGACATGCGTAGCCTGGCCGGACAAGCATTCTGATTGAGGACTCGATTTTCTTTACTCAGATTCTGACTTTATTTTTACTTTTTGCGCAGCCATTTCACGGCGAAGATGCAAGCTGAGAAAGCGGACAAGACATGGCGGCTCCTGGTGAAGAAGGTGAGGAGGGCTAGAGCGATGGCCAGCTTGGCCGACAGGCAGGTGCCGGAGGTTGTGACTATGTCGTGGGTGAAGTACAGCAGCAGCAAATGGGCGCGAAACTGAGATACTCCCGGTCCGGTATGCATGTTGTAGCCTTCTGCAAACAAATTTTTGCAGCTGTTGGACTATGAATGCAATCCGACGATTGCCATGCAAACGAGGTCTGTCTGAAACAAAAATAAAAATGTAGGCAGAGTCGATTCTTGCCAGATAGATTTAGTGTTTGTTTTTTTGGAGAGATATAAGGAGAATATAGTGCTGTTGTATATCCCTGTATATTATGCAATCAACTTGGACTTGTGTAGCAGAATTCAGAAGCAAATATGTTCGTTTAATAAATTTGAAGGTAGCATATCATTTTGGTAAACGGTTTCTATTCTGTCTGTCTGATAGCGATGCTATCACTTTAAACTCGCCCTATGTGTCCCGCGACTCGTTATCCTGCACCACACGCTCCGCCTCAACACCACCTATGGATCTAATGCTCTCTTACTGTCACGTGGATCTCCAGCGCCCGCGCTAGTTATTGTGCCTATCTAGCACCCAAGCCCGCCTGTGTAGTTATTACACCGCGCAAAAAAAATAGTACAAAGCCAGCACTCAAACTCACGCCCCTGCTCCAGAAATTTAGGGCTAACAATTAGACCATATATACCTTAGTGTTTAGAAATAAACAATAATTACATTTAAATAAATATCTCAATACCTATTATATGATATATATAATAGTCGTAGCAAAGCATGAGTAACTGACTAGTCTTCAAATTTAAAATAGAGCCGCTCTATCTAGATAGAAATCAGTCAGACACTGTCTTACCTACACCTATACTTGAGGAATGAGGGAGGACTGCTGTTCGGCAGAGGGCCACAGGGTAGAGGCATATGGTGCGAAGAGGCTCTTTAATAGGTCCTGCTAATAATAAGATGAACTCTATGAGAATCTTATTGAGAACTATGTTACCACAGATCACTAGATCTGTTTTCTTCCTTCCTGTTAGCAGTAGAGACGTGAGAAGTCATAGAAGCTCGTTCTCTTTCTCAGCAACTCAGAGAATCAGAGAACACATGAGACAAGGTATACGTAAGATTGGGCCTATTGCCTCTTCCTCTTCTCTATTCCATATGAGGGGGTACATGTTCTATATATAGAGACCTGATAGCCCTTAGGGGCATATTCGATATTTTCCCACATAATCCTTCATTAGGGTTTCTCAACGCTCCTCCTTGGGTGAATACCGCGACCAACACATGCCTCGTTAAAACTCCCAAAAACCCAGTGGGAAAAATATAGAGAAAAAGCGCATTGTAACGCATATTCATTTGCACTTTGTTGTCTCGTTAAAAACATCGCGTGAGAAACTTCAGAAAAACTCAATAAGAGAAAAAAGAACAACAATTGTCATCAGGACATATTTTTGATCTTCTGGATCTAGATTATGTCGAATCTTCTACGAGGGCTAACTCTAGAAATATGCTCCTCTGATCTTTGCAAAAAAATATCTCAATATGACAAAACACGTTCTTCTGGAAGTGTGTGCATATAGAGATTTAGCAAACGAATTGCGTACTGCTGTAAGGATTATATCAGGAACTTCACCTCAACTCACTTCTAGAATACACGAGATAAGTGCACGTATCAACATAAAATAAGCCACTTTGACTAGTGGTGTTCAATTGACTGGATCTATATGATAAAAACTTTCATAAAAATTCACATATTGATCAAACTGACGCCTTTAGGGCATACAATATGACATCCAGTGTCTCACAATTGTGATTAATATAAGCATTCGCTCTCTCTGATGATGACATCTGTCAAAGTTGTTATCCTTCATAACTCAAGCATATTCTTCAATATTTATGTCTCATCGTTCACCTAGAATAACGAGAATGGATGAGGTTGACGTGCTATTATCTTCTATCTTATGTCACAATTTATACATAGTTGTACAAATCAAGTGGTATGTCCTTCTACAGGAATTTGAGGATATTATAGTTGTAATAGTACACACTCCGTGAGGACCTCTCCTATTGCTATGGGGGCAAGGATCAGCATCGGCGCGCGAGGAGGTGCTCGTGCAGGATGGGCTGGCAAACAACCCAAGGCCCAGGTGCAGGCGACCCAACGCCGCAGCATTCGGGCCTGAGTGGATCCGTCGTGTGAGAAACTAGCGAGCCGCCTGCGTGCGGCTATTTAGGCGAAAACGCTGGCCCAACGATCGGGGTACTAAGAAAAATGGGCCGGTGTGGAGCAGAGTAGCTTCGGGGGCCGGAGTTCACTGAACGGTTACGGAGCCTGAAACGTCCGCGCGACTCGGTTCTGCCAGCTTCGCAAAGCCACGCACCGGTGTTGTGCTGTGTGCACTGAACGTGTGTAGTAGTACGAACGAACCGTACGACTAGGAGCAAAGCAACAGCGGCTGGCGGGAAGGACAAGCGGGCATCTCTTGGGGTGTGGGGACTCGGGAGTGTGTGAGAGTGCCGTCCCGTCAGTGCATCGACGGGCGCGGCGCACCAGGCCTCGTGTCGAGGGCTCTGCCCGCCATTGTCCGGCTCCGTGGTCTGGACGACCCGGCCCCGATCTCGATGAAGCCGCGCCCGTGCGCCACCTCGGTCTCCTCCACGGCACGTACCACGCGCGGCGCGACCGACCGCACACGTCGGTCCCTGGCTCCCTTCCTCCGCGAGGCTGCCACCGTGCCACGGCATCCACCACCACGTCTCGCTCTCGCCTGTGCCAGCCTCGGCAAGGCCGCCACCGCCAACGTCCG
This sequence comes from Zea luxurians, assembly GCA_029449295.1. Lineage (NCBI taxonomy): Eukaryota > Viridiplantae > Streptophyta > Magnoliopsida > Poales > Poaceae > Zea > Zea luxurians. Next base: position 102,282,653 of record JAOPSE010000010.1, read on the forward strand.
GTTCCCGGGTTCGGTGCATTTCGGCTGTGGCTCGCTCATCTCGCCGGGACCGGGACCGGGACCGGGACCGGGACCAGGAGCCCGACCGCGTCTCGGTTGCGTTTCTTTAACCGCTTGTTGTACGGCCGCTCGTGGAGGCCCTCGTGCCTCGGGTGCCGCCGTGCCGGGGGCGACGCAAAGTCTTCGGTTTTTCACTTGCCCGCGCATCGTCTTCCGAGTCCGACCGAGTTGTTTGATGCTTGGAGTTGGAGCACACAACAAATCACAGTCTGGTACGGGTCGACATCGATATCTACCAGCGGGATGCTGATGATGGCTGGACGGCGAAGGGGAACGAACGGATCCGGCCGACCACGGCTCACCCGGAGACGTACACGCTTTACAGATGGACGTTCAACGCCGTACGAGTACGACGATGACACGTCTAAAACTGGAACGGCTCCGGAAAGGCAACGTTTCCGTTCCGAAGCCTTGCCACGCGCCCACGCCGGCGCGAGGTGGGGCAGAGGCGCAGAGTGCGGCGAAACCGGTGGGGGCAGTCAAAAGCCTAATCGCCGTTCTGCCCGGAGCCTCCGCGGCGCCCCAGGCGATCCATGTGATGTGATCGCTGCTGTTGAGCACCAAAAGTGGCAGCTGCCCGCTTGCTTTCCGCTCTCTGCAAGGGCGCGGATAGGAGCAACCTTTTTGTCTGGTGACTGGTGGTACGGGCGTACGGCTGGGCTACCGCGCCCGCCGATGTGAACAGGAGGAGGAGCGCCGGTAACAACGACGACGCGGTATGTGTATTTTTTGTGCGGCGATTTCGCGGCGCGTTCAGCTTCAGCAAATCCTGCTAAAAACGGAGATGATCACCATTCGCCCTGATGGCAACGGGTAAACTATCCGCGGATAGTGTCTCTGGACATCCATATCCGTGACTTATATCCGATATCTGAATCCGTACCCGTTACCTGCTATGGATAACAAACAGTATCCACATCCGTTACCCGCGGGTAACGGATATCCGCGGATATATCCGTTTGCTCACTACATATACAACATATTTAAATCCAGCAAATTCAAACATGGTATCATATTTGTCCAGCAAATTTAAATATGATAAAAACATACAACCATACAGAATTTGTCCAGCAAATAAAATCTGATACATGTATTAAGGCATATAGCGAGCAATATAAATTTGTCTAGCAAAATCAAATCTAAATTGTTCAAACTGATAAAATTACAAACATACAAGCCATAAGAATCAACACCAAAGACCAGCTGGTTATTCAGAATCAGCAGCCAACACACAAGATTCTTCTTTCATGTCTTCTTCATTATCTTCAAGGCAAGACCAAAAACTATTGAATCTTCCATCACCAGCATCTAAAATAAAGTTGCATACACATTAGTATCTATATACTTCAAATATAACATATTGGAAAAATGAAGAAAAGTTCACCTTTAAGAGTGTGACGAAGCCAACTTTAATTGAACATCAAAGCTTTCATCATTTTAGGAGTGAGATGACTGCGATGGTCACTTAAAAGCCTGCCACTTGTGGGACGGGAGTACAAGATATTTTAACGGATATTCGGGTATTTGGGTATGGATATTGATTTTTCGTACCCATTTTAAAAATATCCACGGATATCAAGTGCTACCCGTATCCGTATCCATGGGTACAAACTCGTATCCAAAACCGTGCCCAATGGGTTTTTTATCCGCGGGTACGCGGATAAATCACATCCATTGCCATCCCTAGCTGAACCTCTGAATATGGGAGAAGTATATGTTGCCCCTTCCTACAAATAAATTGGGTTAAATGTAGGATAGTTAATGGTTAAAACAATCTCAGAAAACTTTACCGTGTATGTTTAGTTGTGGGACAACTAGGACAGCCCCGGGATAGCCATGTCATCCAAGTGTCCCGTCTTGTACGTCCAATTTTAATAAATATTTAGAAATATTACTAAGCACTAAGATATAGTACTGTCCATGTCCCATCATTTCAACCAAACACAGTATATTTTAGGACCGGGCGAGCACCAGAATAGCGAAGTGTTAATGATCTGTAACGGCCGAGACCGAGATTCCAGAGTGCTTCATCATATTATAGGTGTCTAGCAAAGCTTAGATTGAAATGCATGCCAGCCATATATATGGGCTGTGGCCTGTGGGTGCAACAGCTCCCATGGCACCTCGTTTCTCTTACTCTGAATCCATCTTCCCAAACCTGGCAGCCGTGTCGTCGTAGCGTTCTGGGTACAGTACGTAGCTAACAAATTTATTAAGCAACAGTTGTTACTTGTAACATGGCTTCGTCCACGAGGAGACAGAACGCAGGAGATTGGATAACTAGTGAATGGTACTAGCTAGTATACTCTTAGCATGAAAGGAATTAAAAGAAGAGGGCAAGAAAAATAAGCTGATGGGATGTCGTCCTCCAGTTGAAGGAAAACAAAGAACCGACGGAAATGGCCAGGCCAGAGCCATATATATGATGTTGCAAATGCTCCTTCAGCGTACTGATTCCGTCATTATGGCCGACATGTTCAGTACTCGGTACATACACGCATTTCCGAGTCTGAACTTTCCACTCTAGTAGTCCATCCTATTGCACTTAGACCAACTCCAGCAACGCCGCGTACTCTACTACGGATCCGCATTTTGCACGCCCGAAGCCACTATTCCGCCCTCCAGCAGGCTCCGCATCACACTCCGCAAAATGGACGCCGTGTACCCAGACTCCCCATTTCCACGCATTCTCTCTCCTCTCCGCAGCTCTCTGCTCGCGCGCGCGGCTGCTCGCGGGTCCCACGTGTCATAGACTGCATGCGGAGTGGGATGGGGAGTGCTGCTGGAAACGGAGACGGATACGGAGAGGAGAGAGAACCTGTTGGCCACGCGTTTTAGGGATACGGAGACTCCGTCTGCTGGAGTTGGTCTTACAGAAGAATTAAGCAGAAACTCTAGCTAAACCAAACCACAAGACCACACCACTCTTACTACAGAAACTGAGTAAGACGCGACACTGATCAGTACTGCTAGTACTATAAATAAACTGCGTATATATATATATATATATATATATATATATATATATATATATATATATATATATATATATATATATATATTTATCTTAGCGACACCACTAGGTGATCAGGGGGCAAAATCTGCGTGCGTACATCTGCACGCTGTGGGCAGCACGTAGATACACATACGGCTACAACGAAAGAAAGAAAAAAGAACCGCACCTACTATATCAACTTCTCTCCCTGTCTGCCATCATGCCAGCTTGCTCCGGGAGATGCTGCTTGTGCTGGAGCCACAAGAACGGGCAGTCAGCTGAGACTGAGAGCGTCAGAAAGCTCGGCCTCTCAACGTCGTCATGCACGCGTGCATCGATGGATGCTCTGCTTCTGCTGCCGGTGCTGATGTCCTTGGCGCTTTCCTCCGTGCTGGAGGAGCCTGAACAATGGACTGACTGACTTCCAGCGCGAAGCATGCATCTGGCTTTCCGAGATCTGCCTGGGCCCTGTGCTAGTAGCTGGGTCAGTTGTGCTTGGGCACGCGGCGGCGCCACGGTGCGTAGTCCATGGTCATGTAGGACCTCAGCTGGTTCCTCTCCTCCGCCCACTGCTGCGCGTGCTGCTGCCTTCTCTCGTGCAGCCTAGTAGCACCTTCAGAACCGGGAAATGAAAAGTAGCTTTCAGGACTCGGTCGTCACTGACTGAGCAGTAGTGAAGGTTCAGACGGAAGATGAAACGAGAAAAGACTAACGATGTAGCAGCAGCAGCAGCTTTGCAGCAAATGTACGTAACGACTCACCAGCTCCCTCTTGTTGATGCAGCGATGAACCGAAGACTAGGACTACCAGGAGCACGAAGGCGACCAGCCTCGCAATCCCAAGTGACACCATGCTTCTGCTGCTGCTTCTCTATCTCACTTCTCACCTCACCTGCGTTCGTTCTCACCACACTCCCACCTACCCCATCTGCGAGCGTGTGCGTGCATATATAGAGGCAACCGGCAAGGCTCGTCAAAGGCAGCTCGCAAGTCAAAAGACACAGGAGATTTGGCTCTAGGCGGCGGCACACTGCAGGGTTCCGAGTTTTAATACCGTACTACTACCTCCTTCCTGTCCCCCTCCCCGGCCGGCCTCGGCCATCGGACGAGGGACCGCATCCCATGAGAAGAATCTATGGTCTCTGGAGCTCGCGCCTTTTGTTTAATAAGCTCGCAGCTGGTCGCTGCCCTGCCATGGCCTTTTGGAGGCCCAGAGCTGGTGAGCTGGTTTAACGGCGGCCACATGTGAGCTCCACTCGCCCGAACCAGGCGCACGAACACCGAGACCGATATTAAAACGGTGCCGTTTGAATCCACCACTAAGCATGGTTTTCGTTGAACTGTTTCTAGGCTCTTCGGTAGGCTCATGGTCTCTGGGCCTAGCCTGGATTTGCTTACGAGTACTAATCAACCAGTAATACTCACATGCTAATCTCGTGCGAAAGTGCTAGGATAGTGAACGATCTGCGGTGCCATTGGCCCGATTGTTTCGCTGCTCCTAGTCCTAGCTGCCTGCAAGTGGCCTCTGAACACTGGTTGCCGTCAGGGCTGTTTTTTTTTCATGCTCAAAAGGAGGCAGCAGCAGCTAGAACAGTAGAACGGCAGTCCTACTCCTACTGCCGCTTTTAAGTACCCTGATAGTTCGTGAAAGTAGATAGCCTGCTAGTCATCGTCGGGATGGTCGTGCTTTGGATCTTTGCTAGCCGGTGCTCTTTTCTGTCCGAACAGACACACCAAGATCTCTTTTGCGTACGACAGTATTTTTGGAGCCCGTCGAGAGCTGCCTGCTGCCTGCTGCCTGCATACAGATTAGTGTAGCATCGTTCATTCGGCAGCTAGCTACTGGATAGTGTACATGTAGCTTCACAAGCAGTACCATGCTGTTTTGAGTTGCCTTCGATCGGCTAGAACTGGAGCATACAGGCAGCAGTATCTTAGTGCGTGCCCTAATACTTTGCGAAAGTTGGTCGGTGATATCGCTAAAGATTGTTGGGTACATCATGTAAACATGATACTGTCGCCACTTTACCGTATCGTCAGGATCTCCATGGGCTTTGAGTTAGCTCATTTTGGGTTTGGTTGGGAGCCAGATTGGGCCGGTCGGCTGCACGAGTCGTCGTGCGTACGGGGGAGGCGGAAGACGGGTAGCGCCTCAGGGTTCCATGGGCCGGGAAGTGGTTGGGCCAAAAGCTTAACCGAAAACAGTGGGCTGTTCAGCCCCCCTGCGTATATATATGCAATGCAACACTGGGTGATGATAGAGACGTTGCAGTCTGATCAGGCAGCAAAGCGAGAGGGAAAAAATTATATCACTAAAAACCAACGAGATTAAGACGATGAAAAGAGGCACCGCGCCAAGCAATATGCAACACTTGTTTTTTTTTTGTTGTGAACGCCGATGTAAAGCGGCGGCAGAGCAGGCAGGCAGAATCCATGGATGACAAGCTGCACCGGGCCAAAACCTATCGGGCGGGGCAGAGAAGAGCTTTTGTTTTATCTGCACTGCACCTGCCTCTGCCGCGCGCCGATCTGGAACACCGGACGGCGTGTGCGCGCCAGTGCCCACGCACGACGGGCGCATGCATGCACGTGGCGCCAAACAGACGCGAACCCAGCCCCTGTCGTCCGTCGCTCAGGAATCCAAGGGAGGCCCTGCGAACCTGTGCTCACTCTGCTACTGACCACTACTGTTAGGGATGGCAACGAGCACATTTTACCCGCGTGCCCGCGGGTAAAAACCCTATAGGGTGCGGGTTTGGGTGTGAGTTTGTACCCGCGGATACGGGTGCGGGTTTGATTCTCAACCCGACGAGTTTTTTTTCGCGGGTATGAAAATGTTATACCCGTGCCTGCAAACCCGCGTACCCGCAATGGATATATATATATATATATATATATATATATATATATATATATATATATATATATATATATATATATATATATGTGTGTGTGTGTGTGTATGTATATATATGTGTATATATGTAATTTTATATGTGTGTATATTATATATATATATACATATACAAAGTTATATGTGTGTATAAATATATGTATATATAGATGATATATATATATAAATATATGTGTATAATTATGTGCCCGCGGGTTTGTGGCACCCGCGGGTCGCGGGTATGGGTAGCATATTGTACCCGTCGCGGGTAATGGGTACGGGTGCGGGTTTAATATTAAACCCGCGGAGGCGGGTTTGAAAACCATCTACCCGCGGGTTTCAAACCCGTTGCCATCCCTAACTACTGTATAGTGTACATGTAGACTTGCATTTGACCCCCACTGTATTCTGATCCTCAAGCACGCACTCAGGCTTGAGGCTTTCCGCACTGAAGAACTTCAACCGGTACGCTATACATATAGAGTTGAATATACAGTTGAAGACTGCTGCAGCGGTAAACTGTCTGATCTACTGTAAACTCTATGAGGAAATCGGAAACGCTACTTCCAGAGTAGTGTAACTCCGACTTGGAAACTGTTGCAGAGTACGGATAGCCTGATCAGTTAGACTGTCGGCTGCGGAGTTCCTTTTAGAGTAAACATGACTGTAGAGGATTGTAGTATAGGGTAGATAGTTTTGCTGACTAGGACAAGATATTCCTTTTAGAGTATGAATTTAGAGTAGTATGAGTGCGGATAGCCTGAGATCATCATCCGCAGTCCGTTGTACTATACTGTGTCTCAAAACCAACGCAAGAACACTTTCTACCTTGCGTGGACCACGTAGCGCATGCCCTTGCAGCGCGCACGGCGATGGGAGAACATTGATGGCGCTGCGTTTTTTTATGAGAGCGGCAGCAGGAAACCTTCCAGGCTACCACGCCTGCAGAGAACCTGAACCACTCCAGGCTGCTGCATATGTACGTAGGACTTGCTTGCACGTATATATGTGGGCTGCAGAGAACCTTAGTATTTTAAATTTTTTTTGAAGAATCAGGAGGGGGAGACCCCTACTGAGAATTTTATTAAAAAAGCGAAAAGAAAAGGTTAGAACTTAGTCCTTTTACAAACAATAAAAAGAAAAGAATAAGAGAGCACTATTCCTATGTCTGCCACAGACTTAGCCAATTCGGGATAGAGGTGTCAAATTTCCCCTGCGCTCTGTGAATGATCAGTCGCAGTTCTTTGCTGAATTCCTGCGTACAGCGGTGCACTGAGGGATCTTTGTTTGAAAACAACCACTCGTTTCAGCTTTTCCAGATGCTCCAAGTCATGAGAATAATAATCTCCATAGAGAAGGGAACGTTAAGCTGGTGGTTAAGGTTCACTGATGCCTCCTCAGGATTAGAAATTCTGGGCGGAGTTATGCCAATTGAGTTCCAGCAGGCTTTCGCGAAGTTGCATCTGAGGAATAGATGATAGAGGGTCTCCTCTCTTTGCCAAAGGCAGTTTTCACAAGAATAAGAGTCCAGCTCCATGTTTCTCCTTCTCAGCATATTTCTGGTATTTAGCCTATTTTTGAGCCACAACCAGTAGAAGACTCTATGCTTAGGCTGACATTTGCTTTTCCAAACTAGTCTGTAGATAGGGTGAATCTGCATCTGGCCCATGGAAAATCTGTAAGCTTTTTGGGAGGAGAATTTGTCCGACCCCCAAATGTACCTCCAACGGTCGTGAGCATCACTCAGAACAATTGCTCCCAAGATCCCTTCAACACCAGAAATTGATCATACGCTTGTTCAGAGATAGGCAAATGAAAAAAACCATCAAACTGCTCCTGCTCCTTGGCCTCTTTAATAGTCAATTTTGTGTTTTTGACAAAGGAGAATAGCTCTGGAAAATTATGCCTCGGGATGCTATGACTCCACTGATCATCCCAGAACAAAATTGATCTGCCATTACCAATAGCAGGGATAGCCAGTCCTTTGAAGTTTGGAAGAAGCTTGACTATGCTCTTCCACCAGAAAGAGCCGACGCTTCTATGGCCAGGGAGACCACGGGGTAAATAGTAATTATTCCAGATAAGATGCACCCAAGGTAAGTCACTGTGATTGAAAAATTTATGCAAGAATTTGATAAGATGCACCCAAGGTAAGCGAAGGACCCCCAGCCCACCATTCACTTTCCTCTGAGTAACCGAATTCCAAGCAATCAGAGGTGGCTTCTTGGAGTTGATGTCATTTCCTCTCCACAGACAGTGCTTTCTGAAAATGTCAATTTCCTTAATGATGGTTTTAGGAATCTTGAGCGTGCACATAAAGAACATTGGTAGGGCTGAGAAGACTGAATTTACCAATTCCAAGCGCCCAGTCTGAGACAAAAAGTTTGAGGAGCAGGACAGCCTCTTCTGAATCCTTTGAATAAGAGGGAGATAGTGTTCCTTTCTGGGTCTCGCAAGGCCCAGAGGCAAGCCAAGATAGGTGAATGATATCTCGCCAATCTGGCAATTGAAGGTACGGTACAGGATCACCATTTTTTCAGGGGACACATTTATAGGGAACATATTTAATTTATTATAGTTAACCTTCAGGCCAGTAGCAGAAGCAAAAGAGTTGAGGATTGCCTTGAGGAAGAAAAGTTGCTTAGGGCATGCTTCTAAAATCAAAAGAGTGTCGTCTGCATACTGAACAATCGGGAAATCCTGGTCACCAATATCCGGTAAAGGGAGCTTAAGAAGATTCCACAGCCTAGCTTTATTGATGATGCTCTGAAGAAGGTCAACTGCCAGGACAAACAACAGAGGCGAAAGAGGATCACCCTGCCTAACACCTCTCCTGCAATGAAAGGGCTTACCAGGAACTCCATTAAGTAACACCGAAGACGTGCCAGAGTGAAGGATGCTCTGAATCCAGTTGATCCACTTAGGACCGAAACCTTTGTGGATCAGAACCTGGATAATCAACTCATGCTCAACAGTGTCAAAGGCTTTTTCGAAGTCCAGCTTGAGCACAATGATCTCTTTTTTTGAGGAGTGGCATAAGTGAATGTATTCAAAGGCCCAGGCCAAGCAGTCTTGAATAGACCTCCCCTTGATGAAACCATACTGATTCTTGTGAATTAACCGGGGCATGAACGGTTGCACACGGTTTGCCAACAGCTTCGTTAAGATTTTCATACTATTGTTTAGGAGAGAAATTGGCCTATAATCCCCCACCTTCTGAGGGCTCTCCATCTTCGGTATCAAAACAATGAAGGACCCGTTGATACTTCTAAGGCAGACCTGACCATGATAGAATTTATCACACAGATCATAGAAATCTGGGGCAATGACATGCCAGCACTTCTTGATAAAATTTGTATTGAAACCATCTGGGCCTGGGGATTTATCTGAAGGTAAGAGTTTTATAATGCTATCGATTTCCAGTTTAGAAAACGGTGAATCTAACCCCTGAAGTTGCTCATTGCTGGTTAAAAGTTCTGAGAGATCAAAACCAATGTCTGAAAAGTCAGACGAACCCAGTCTGCATTTGAAAACCTCCCAGAGAAGATCAGACTTATGTTCATGCTCAAGGAACGTGATCCCATTGTCATCAGTCAAAGTAGGAATTGAATTTTTCCTGTGCTTAATGGTGGCATGGGCGTGAAAGAAGTGAGAGCAAATGTCTCCATCAGTAACCCACCTAATAGCCGCACGCTGCTTCCAATATATTTTCTGAATATTAAGCAAATCTGCCACCTTTTGTTGCAGAATTTCCTTGAAATTCGATTCCTCAATAGATAGATCCCGATGCTCTTCCATGTTGTCAATAAGCTCAATTAGCAACTTGATGTTCTTCACCGTTATATCAATTTTTGGCAGCGATCTCTGCCAGTCTTTCAGAACTTTCCTTACATACTTGAACTTGGCAGTCAGGTTTTTAGCCTTGTCGGGAATGTTAGGGATCCCATTCCATGTAGTTTGAAAAAGGTTCATGAAACCATCCAATTCAAGCCAGAAGTTCTCAAACCGAAATAACTTAGGTTTAGGAATTCTAGACTTAAAGGAAACCAAACAAGGAACATGATCGGAGATGTCTCGCGGCATTGTCTTAGCATGGGAGTCCGGGTAGACAGTCGATCATTCTTGAGAGATGAAAAACCAATCCAGCCTCTGAAGAAGAGGTTCCCGCTGTCTGTTCGACCAAGTGTACGTGAGCTCGTGAAGGGGAATTTCAATCAAGTCTAAATTGCTTATTGCTTCATTGAACTTCAGCATAAGGTTAGTATCACTCCCAATCCTATTTCTGTTCTCCGGCCGACGGATTAAATTGAAATCACCAACGAGAAGCCAAAGTTTGTCGGAAGGCATAGAGATATTATGCAGCCAGTTGAGGAAATCAATTTTCCCATGTTGGGTACAAGGAGCATAAACATTAGTAATAATCCAGGAACAAGCCGACAAGTTTGAAGTGAATTCCACCGATTGGGCATAATTATTTTGAAAGATAATATTCCCGGAAAGCCTAGAGCTCTTCCAAATGATAACAGATCCGCCCGAGTTCCCCATCGAGGGAACAAAAGCAAAAGAATCAAAATGGGCAGGGCAAAAGTTTTTAAGGTAGGCCGAGTCAAAGAACTCCTTCTTTGTTTCTTGCAAACAAACAACCTCACAACCAGCATCTCGAATAGAACAACGAATAGCATTCCACTTAGCGGTAGAGTTAATTCCTCTAACGTTGTGGCTCAGCACAGACCACTCCAAGAAGTTAACAGTATTGGGATTACTCATTGAGTACACCAGAAGTTTTTGGAGCATAACAATACCCAAACCAGTGGGTAAAGCCAGAATCAGTCCACAAGCAAAATATTAACAGAACATTAAAACAAGCACGCACAGGTGCCAGCCAAGTATCCAGAAGACCTGCATGAACCAAAAGTAAAACCGAGCACACCCAAAAGTTAATGGGGCCCACACCGAAGCCTAGATCCCCCGCCATCCGCCTATTGGTTGCCTTGTTTATCTTCATCAGATGAATCATCAGTTTTTTCATCAACCAGGTCCTTCCTGTCAACCCTCCGCGGCCCAACAGGTCCCACAGTCGATTTCTTTTGCTTCAACCTCTGTTCAGAAAGGTCATCCTCAGACAGGTTACAAAGCCTGGTGCCCAGATTCCGCAGCACCTTGGAGGATAGCGGGGGTGGGCCATCGAAGTTATGTTGGCACATGAGGCAGTTCCTTTTTAGGCAGGCCCCATGCCTGAACCCAGCACGTGATTCCTTCAATCGTTTGCTTCTTCTGAGCCCTGACTCCACAATGATTGGAGACGGCCCACCACAACCATCGGAATCCTTGGAGATCCGAGAAGTGACATCCCCCAAGGAGGAATCAACTGGACATTCCTTAGGGACCACAAAAGGGATGGATTTCATTCCATGCTCCTGCAAATTTGGGGGGATATCTGACAGCAGAAAAGTCTTCGACCAATTGAAAGCATCCGGCTAAAGAAGATTCGAAAGAAAAAAAGGTGCCCACTTCTTAGGGATGTCCACCGAGTGGTCAGTCGACCCAGACGGAGCAAAGTATTTGGCCCAGAGCCTAGAGAACTGGACAACTCTTTTCCTCTCTTCAAACATCTGGAAGACGGGGTCAGGCTGCCATTCCTGATGGAGCATGAAGTTCATCTCAAAATTCTGAGGGTGATTATTGTTAGGCTCATCAACATGGGCCTGAGGGGGCAAGACCTCCATATCATGGACATGATCCACCTGAGGCACCGGTCCATCAACCTCCTGAGGCCCAATAAATGGGGCAACATTGATGTCAATTCCATCCCCAAGCAGCGCATGACCATTCACCGCAAGATGACCATTCGGAAGGGGTGCAAGCTGACCAACACCAATGGAGCTATCTGACGACAAGCCAGAGTGTTGGTTACTGAGTTGTAGTTCTTCCTGCTGAATGTGTTGCTCCTATGGCAAAAAGGGCTGCGGGACCTGCTGATTGGGCTGTTCATTCACAATCCACTGGTCCCACTCTCCCTGGCCAAAGTCATCCTGCTGAGCCGGCATCACTCCACCCGCAGGCTCCGGAGGGAAGTTTAGGTCAAGCCCTGCCGGAGGCAAGGGCTGACCCAGCCCGAAGAAGGCCAGGGGGAGCTGATGGCCATCCTCGGGGGCCGAAGGGATGGGGTCCTCATCCTGAGCTTGCCCGCCAAGCATGAGTTGCTGAATAATTTCACATTGCACAGTCCAAGAGTCACCAGCAAAGCCCTCAGCCTCCGAAAAAACAATAAATTGGGGGACTTCATCCAGCGAAGTGACGCGAACACGAAGCAGGGTTCTAGAGATATTACTCCGATCCTCCTCCCAAAGAATCAGCCTTCCAAACGACCCAATGGTGGCCTATAAGAACTCTGAAGAACAATAGTCCAAAGGAAACCCCAAAAGCATAAGCCAACACTCATGGTTGAAAAGAAGAGCACGGTGATTCCAAGCATCATTGTGACGGACCGCAGTGAAAGTAGCGTCTAAATATTGTTGGGGGCCAAGCAGAACCAAGTTATCTCGTTCCAGAACACTACGGAATTGCACAATCACCTGCCCCAAATGCGAGCGCTGAATGGCTCGAACACCAACCCTACGATGCTCAACAAGATACTCCCTGACCACATCCCTAACCGCAGGGAACAAGACCTCGTGCTCAGGCAAAGGATGAATATTGATAATCGCCCAGTCCTCGTGAGTTGGCGGCAAACGCTGCGAAACTGACCTGACCATGATCCCACGATGCTGGACCACCGAGGCGCTGAATCCTGGTGGGAGGAACGGCTCCGGGTCTACGCGCCGGTACGCCATTGACAGATTCTCAGACGAACGCCGGAGAGCCAAGAGCGAAGGAGCGGTTTGGGGTTTTGGTGAAGTGACACCCAACGCGAGCTCCAAGGACGTTTCTGGCGCCTGTTCGAATATTTTTAATAATACCGCCCTGGCGAATTCACCGAAGGAGGCAAAGGAGGGAGGGGTCCCACCCGTCAGGGACCGGGTGGAAGGGCGGAACCAGGATCCGAAGTCCAAGAGGTGAGACGACCCCTCCAAAAGGCAATTACTTTCGAAGGAAGGGAACGAGGAGAGAGGAAATCCAAATTCCAATTTTTTACGTTTGCAGAACAATTCCAAATGCCCCCTGGCTTTACAAAACTGGCAGAGAAATGCTGAGGAAACCGAGCCAGACAAGTCCGGCCTCCCAAGACCAGGCCCAGACCTGAAAGGCCCATTACGCAGAATGGGCCGCCAATGCAACCTACGAGACCAAGGTCGCCCAATAGTTGATTTTGAAATTGAATTTGAAATTGAAAAGGAGCAATCATCACGACCCTGACATCCGTGTCCAATCCTGCTTCCGTTAAGCTTGGGAATACCCACTGGAGGAGCAATCCTGCGACGAAGATCACGCGACGGGGTCCCCGAGGTCGAAGTGGCGACAGAAAACCTCGGACCCCGAGCTCCAGAGGGGGAACCCAATCTATTGAAAACAGAAATCCTCGGAGCATTCAAATTTCCAGCGAAACAGGAAGGACGATTATGCCGAAGAACTGGGACAGCGTTCGCACCAGTCAACGGCGGACGCTTAACCATATCAGCGAATGAGATTTTTTTCCTGCCCTTGACAAACCACCAGTTGGCATTCTCCTCCTGAAGGAATAATTTGAGTTCATAGTTCCAGTTTGGTCCACCCGAGTTCCACAAGTTGAAGAAAGCTTTGAATTCTGGACGAACAATGCATCTGGAGTTGTAAATGTGGAACCCAACATCCTTGGAAGAAACCGTGAAGCGGAAAACCCGGTCGGCAAGAGAGAGGAACATGAATCCCCTGGCAGAACCACCAAAAGCAGCTTGAAGAAGATGACCAACCGAGACTGAATCAAGCTTAAAGATGCATCTTCCAAACGAGACAACAAGCCAGAAGGCCGACGGAGAGTGCGGACTTCCAGGGCAAACAGGAGAGGAAAACCGGCGTCTAACATCAGCTTCAAAAAGCAAACCCGGCCGGAAGTCCAAACGAGACAAATCCATCACCCAGCACGAAGAAGACCAAGCGGGGAGGGGGGAGAGAAGCGGGGAGGGGGGGGAGCGAAGAAGACCGAGAAGAGGGGAAGGGTGCAGCACAGGGTGCACCAAGCTCAGAACCAACTCACAGGGGGGAGCATGGCGAGGTCGCCTGCGGCGGTCGCCCTCCGCGCGTGCTCCGCGAACTTTTCGGGGGCGCACTTGTCCCTCCGGAAACCCCCTTAGTATTTTAAATTGTTTCTATGTAACAGTATTTCTGTTAGGGCTTGTTCGTTTTAACACTAATCCACGTGGATTGGATGGTACGGTATTGAGTTGGTTTAAATTTATAGAAGGTTAAAATCAATCATAATCTATTTCAATCCACGTAGAATTGTAATAACCAAACGAGGCCTTAGTGCTTGTTCGTTTCACCGTTAATCCATATGGATTGAGTGCTATTGAATCGGTTTAAATCTATTGTAAGTCAAAATTTATTCCAAAATACACTTCAATCTACGTATATTTGGAACAACTGAACAACTAATTATATGATAATATGAAATAGACACAAGTGTACTGATTACACTTTCCACACACCAAGTAGTGCTGCCGACCGCCACTAGCTAGCTAAGCTAGGAGGAGCTGAGCATCTTTTGGGAGCGAGGTTTTCGGCACGTGCCCGGCCAGGACGACCCAGTCATGGTCGATGCTGTCTGCAGGCAGAGCTATACCCAGCATCAGTGGTTGCATGTGGGGAGTGCAGTGCATGCGGTACGTTTTGTCCCTCCGCCCTCTCCGTCGCGCGTTTGGTTTACAGCAAAGTGAAGAAAGACGTAGGCTGCTAATAGTGGTCCTGGTTGGCGAGAACTCTTTTTTGGGTGCGTTTTTTTTCTGAAAAAAAAGGTCAATTAAGTGCTAGTTTCGAAACTTAAATCATCTCCGGAAATAAATCTCGATGATTTAGTGGGAAAATAAAAGGGATTTCCACTGATTGAATGGGAAATAAGCTTATTTTCTCACTCAATCACCGGACATCACTGGGAGGATTTAATTTTTCAAAAGAAGCACAAAGATAACCGTGAGATTTTTCTCACCGGATAAAAGACAAACAGCTTAATTAGGTCACAAACAGAAAATGGAGTGTATTTGGTGCAGGCAAAAGTCAATTCATCTTTGAGTTTACCTAAACTTATTTCGTGATTAATCTAACGCAGTATATCAACTGTACATACTATTAGACATATCTTGTGATTTGTCTAATGAAACTTGTTTAATACTATAAAATCAATATTTTATAAATATGGTTAAAAATGAATTTAATTATAGTTAACGGGTAGTACTACTGAATAAGCGAAAGCTATTTTTCCCTTTTTTTTTTTCCGGGCCGGTGTAATATCAGAGGAGAACGTTCTTTCCGGTCAAAGGGCGCGCCAGATTTCGATTGGACGTGCGGTGATTCTCCGTAGGTCACGGCGTAGCCGGACGAGAGATCATATCAGGACGCTTGCCCTTATTGGCTTATTGCGTAGCCTTTCACGTCCTGTAACGGTAGTAGGGTTCTGGCGGTGATGCACACGTCCAGCTGGACGTTCTTCTTCCGCTTTCGTCGTCCTCGAAGAAAATTCCCTGCTATTTTAACGGCACGGCTTTCTGCGTTTTCTGGGACGTCGGGCATGGGCATTGGCATTGACATGACGTGAACGTGTGACTGTTTTTTTTCTGTCCATCTTGTCCTCCAGTCTTTTCAAGCCATTCATGACGCTGTTTGTTGGAATTCCTTGACTAGCATATTTGCACTGCAAACCCTATAGTAACCGACATTATTCGAAGAAGCGGCCGAGGAGTCCAGTTAGGTTTCTTTAGCTTATGTTCGGTCTACCTCAATTCATATAAATTGAGTAGGATTGGAGAGTTTTAATTCCTAATAAATCAAAATCTCTGCCAACCGTATGAAACCACTCCAATCCATATGGATTGAAAATAACCGAACAAACCTTTAAAGAGCGTGAGGTCGGTTTTTTCTCTTTTATGGCTTGCCTTGTGAATAGAACGAGATTTTAGTCACTTCGACCCTCTTATTCTCAAACACGCCTTCGGGGACTCTTTTTTCTCAAGGTGTTTTCATTTTACCAAAGGAAAATGAAGTAATTTTACTTAGGAATATAAAAATCATTTGGAAAATTAGGTTCCAAAACTAGCCCTTAGTAATGGTCAGTTTTTTTTTATTCTCGAGCTTCACTTACCGCCGACTTTATTTTTCTGCAGTAGCTTTAAAATGACATAAGCTTAAAAGAGGTTCAAGATTTTGTTTTCTTTTTATCAAGGCTAAAAGCAAATCACTTATTTTAAAAAAGTTCTGATGAAGTAATTCTAGTGGAGAGTACGTGAGAAGTAATTCTAGACCGGTTTTACTGGTGATTGAACGCGGGATATGGAGAGTACTTCTTTTGGCTCCCAGCTTGAGTGTAAATGATCAAGGCCACTGTATCATATGTTCCACCGTCGTACCCCCAAAGCATTATAAAGTATAATCTGCTGCTATACTAGATACGAACTATATCGATAAAATGGACTCGATCTGTTATCTATCGACACGTCAAGGATATATCTATCATCAAAAGAAACTAAGATACCCTCAACACTTGTCATGTTTTCTATTTTCAAATATATGGTTTTCAATATAATTTCAAACAACATCTTTTGTGCAACCAATTAATATAAGTACACTATTGTTTTTTTGTTTTGTGATTTATCTTTGCACTATAATAAATTACACTTTTTTATTGTCGGGGACCATAATTAGGGGTACCCTCAAGACTCCTAATTCTCAGCTGGTAACCCCCATCAGCACAAAGCTGCTAAGGCCTGATGGGTGCGATTAAGTCAGGGATCAGTCCATTCGAGCGACTCGATCACGCCTCGCCCGAGCCTAGCCTCGGACAAGGGCAGCCGACCCCGGAGGATTTCCGTCTCGCCCGAGGCCCCCCTCCGACGGCGAACATATCTCCGGCTCGCCCGAGGCCCTACCTTCGCTAAGAAGCAACCCTGACTAAATCGCCGCACCGACCGACCAAGTCGCAGGAGCATTTAATGCAAAGATAGCCTGACACCTTTATCCTGACGCGCGCCCTCCGGCAGAGCCGAAGTGACCGCCGTCACTTCGCCGCTCCACTGACCGGCCTGACAGAAGGACAGCGCCGCCTACGCCACTCCGGCTGCAGTGCCACTTGACAGAGTGAGACTGACAGGCAGTCAGGCCCTGCCAAAGGCACCATAGGAAGCTCCACTCCGCCCGACCCAGGGCTCGGACTCGGGCTAAGTCCCGGAAGACGGCGAACTCCGCTCCGCCCGACCCAGGGCTCGGACTCGGGCTAAGCCCCGGAAGACAGCGAACTCCGCTCCGCCCGACCCAGGGCTCGGACTCGGGCTAAGTCCCGGAAGACGGCGAACTCCGCTCCGCCCGACCCAGGGCTCGGACTCGGGCTAAGACCCGGAAGACGGCGAACTGCGCTCCGCCCGTCCCAGGGCTCGGACTCGGGCTAAGACCCGGAAGACGGCGAACTCTGCTCCGCCCGCCCCATGGCTCGGACTCCGCCCTGGCCTCTACCGACGACCTCCGCCTCGCCCGACCCAGGGGCTCGGACTCGGCCTCGGCCATGGAAGACAGACTCGACCTCGGCTTCGGAGGAGCCTCCACATCGCCCAACTTAGGGCACAGGCTCGCCACGTCAACAGGAGGCGCCATCATCACCCTACCCCAAACTGACTCGGGCCGCAGGGAACAAGACCGGTGTCCCATCTGGCTAGCTCCGCCAGATAGGCAATGATGGCGTCCTGCATGCTCTATGACGACGGCGGCTCTCAGCCCCCTTACGGAAGCAAGAGGACGTCAGCAAGGACCCAACCGCTCCGACAGCTGTCCCTCCGCCAGGCTCCATCGCTCCTCCGACGGCCACGACATCACACCAGCTGGGTGCCAAAATCTCTCCGGCTGCCACATCGGCATGTACTTAGGGCACTAGCTCTCCCCCGCTAGACACGTAGCACTCTGCTGCACCCCCCATTGTACACCTGATCCTCTCCTTACGCCTATAAAAGGAAGGACCAGGGCCCTCTTAGAGAGGGTTGGCCGCGCGGGGACGAGGACGAGACAGGCGCTCTCTTGGGGCCGCTCACTTCCCTCTCCCGCGTGGACGCTTGTAACCCCCTACTGCAAGCGCACCCGACCTGGGCGCGGGACGAACACGAAGGCCGCGGGATTCCCACCTCTCTCACGCTGGTCTCCGGCCGCCTCGCTTCTCCCCCCTTCGCGCTCGCCCTCGCGCTCGACCCATCTGGGCTGGGGCACGCGGCGACACTCACTCGTCGGCCCGAGGGACCCCCCGGTCTCGAAACGCCGACAGTTGGCGCGCCAGGTAGGGGCCTGCTGCGTGTTGACGAACAGCTTCCCGTCAAGCTCCAGATGGGCAGTCTCCAGCAACCTCTCCAACCCGGGACGGTGCTCCGTTTTAGGAGTCTTGAGTTCAAGTCCCTCGACGGCAGCTACGACATGATACTCCTTCCACCGTCGTGCGACAACGACAATGGCGGCCAACAGCCCGCCCGCCGGTGGCGAAATCGACGACGTCTTCCTCGCGTGGCGGAAGAACAACATTCGAGCTCGTCCCGCCTTCTTCCCCGCCGACGGAGGGGAAGGCAGGGCAACCAAGGCCAAGCGGGAGGCAGCGCCTCGTCGGCTGTCGAGCAAGTCGACAGCGCCGGCACCCCAACGAGGGGTGCACCGGGTATCGACTTCGCGCCTGAGACAAAGACGAGCGCCGTCTCCCCGCGACACGCCAAACCCGAGCAAGTGGACGACGCCAGCGCGCTTGCGAAAAGCTTGCAGGACGTCGCCCTCGTACCTGAGACGACGGCGCAGTCAGTCCTCGACGTGACTTCATCGCCTCTCGTCGACCAAAAGGTATCGACCGATTCCCATCCTACGTCATTTGGATTCAGCCTCAACCCGCCTAGCGACCTCGCTTTGGCGGACGCTCTCGTAGAGGCGAGTCCAAGCCCTCTGGGGTTTCGCATGCGGTCGCCTTGGGACCGGTTGACGGACGTCTCGACCTACGGGCCCTCTGGGTCCGAGGAAGACGACGACCCCAGCATCTATTGGGATTTCTCTGGACTTGGCAACCCCAGTGCCATGCGGGACTTCATGACCGCATGTGACTTCTGCCTCTCCGACTGTTCCGACGGTAGCCACAGCCTCGACGACGAGGACTGTGGCCCAAGCCGTGAATGTTTCCACGTCGATCTAGGGGGTCCCTCCGAAGGCAATCATCTCGGCATGCCGGAGGACGGTGACCTCCCTAGGCCGGTACCTCGCGCTGACATCCCGCGGGAGCTGGCTGTGGTCCCCGTTCCGGCGGGGGGTCACGACCCACAGCTCAAGCAAGTCCGCGGGGCACAGGCCAGGTTCGACGAGGGAGCAGGAGCGCTTGAGCCGATCCGCCGGGACGTCGGGCAGGCCTGGGCGGGCCAACCCCCGGCCGGAGAAATACGTCACCTGCCCCAGGGTTTCCAGCACCGCGTCGCCGACGGCGCTAGGGTCAGGCCGCCACCCGCATCTAGTGGCGTCGGCCAGAACCTGGCCGCAGCAGCAATGCTTCTCCGCGTGATGCCGGAGCCATCAAACACCGAGGGTCGGCGAATCCAGGGGGAGCTCAAGAATCTCCTGGAAGGCGCCGCGGTCCGACGGGCCGAGAGCTCTGCCTCCCGAAGGCAGGGATACCCCTCGGAACCTCAAGCCGCGACTTCCCGGTTCATGCGGGAAGCCTCGGTCTACACCGGGCGCACGCGCAACACCGCGCCTGCGGCCCCGGGCCGCCTCGGCAACGAGCACCATCATCGCGACCGTCGGGCCCACCTCGACGAAAGGGTGCGCCGAGGCTATCACCCCAGGCGTGGGGGACGCTACGACAGCGGGGAGGATCGGAGTCCCTCGCTCGAACTGCCCGGTCCGCAGGCCTTCAGCCGGGCCATCCGACGGGCACCATTCCCGACCCGGTTCCGACCCCCGACTACTATCACAAAGTACTCGGGGGAAACGAGACCGGAACTGTGGCTCGCGGACTACCGCCTGGCCTGCCAGCTAGGTGGAACGGACGACGGCAACCTCATCATCCGCAACCTCCCCCTGTTCCTCTCCGACACCGCTCGCGCCTGGTTGGAGCACCTGCCTCCGGGGCAGATCTCCAACTGGGATGACCTGGTCCAAGCCTTCGCCGGAAATTTCCAGGGCACATACGTGCGCCCCGGGAATTCCTGGGACCTCTGGAGCTGCCGGCAGCAACCGGGAGAGTCTCTCCGGGACTACATCCGGCGATTCTCGAAGCAGCGCACTGAGCTGCCCAACATCACCGACTCGGATGTCATTGGCGCGTTCCTTGCCGGCACCACCTGCCGCGACCTGGTGAGTAAGTTGGGTCGCAAGACCCCCGCCAGGGCGAGCGAGCTGATGGACATCGCCACCAAGTTCGCCTCTGGCCAGGAGGCGGTCGAGGCTATCTTCCGAAAGGACAAGCAGCCCCAGGGCCACCCATCGGAAGATGCTCCCGAGGCGTCTACTCAGCACGGCGCCAAGAAGAAAGGCAAGAAGAAGTCGCAAGCGAAATGCGACCCCGCCGACGCGGACCTTGTCGCTGCCGCCGAGTACAAGAACCCTCAGAAGCCCCCCGGAGGTGCCAACCTCTTCGACAAGATGCTCAAGGAGCCGTGCCCCTATCACCAGGGGCCCGTCAAGCACACCCTTGAGGAGTGCGTCATGCTTCGGCGCCACTTCCACAGGGTCGCGCCACCCGCGGAGGGTGGCAGGGCCCGCGACGATGACAAGAAGGAAGATCACCAAGCAGGAGAGTTCCCCGAGGTCCGTGACTGCTTCATGATCTATGGTGGGCATGCGGCGAATGCCTCGGCTCGGCATCGCAAGCAAGAGCGACGGGAGGTCTGCTCGGCGAAGGTGGCGGCGCCAGTCTACCTAGACTGGTCCGACGAGCCCATCACCTTCGACCAAGCTGACCACCCCGACCACGTGCCGAGCCCGGGGAAATACCCGCTCGTCGTCGACCCCGTCGTCGGCGACGTCAGGCTCACCAAGGTCCTTATGGACGGGGGCAGCAGCCTCAACATCATCTATGCCGAGACCCTCGGGCTCCTGCGCGTCGATCTGTCCTCCGTCCGAGCAGGCGCTGCGCCCTTCCACGGGATCATTCCCGGGAAGCGCGTCCAGCCCCTCGGACGACTCGACCTTCCCGTCTGCTTCGGAACGCCCTCCAACTTCCGAAGGGAGACCCTGACGTTCGAGGTGGTCAGGTTCCGAGGAACCTACCACGCGGTACTGGGAAGGCCATGCTACGTGAAGTTCATGGCCGTCCCCAACTACACCTACCTGAAGCTCAAGATGCCGGGCCCCAACGGGGTCATCACCATCGGCCCCACGTACAAGCACGCATTTGAATGTGATGTGGAGTGCGTGGAGTACGCCGAGGCCCTCGCCGAGTCCGAGACCCTCATCGCCGACCTGGAAAGCCTCTCCAAAGAGGTGCTAGACGTGAAGCGTCAAGCCGGCAATTTCGAGCCAGTGGAGACGGTCAAGGCCGTCCCCCTCGACCCCAGCGGTGACGCCTCCAAGCAGATCCGGATCGGCTCCGGGCTCGACCCTAAATAGGAAGCAGTGCTCGTCGACTTTCTCCGCGCAAACGCCGACGTCTTCGCGTGGAGTCCCTCGGACATGCCCGGCATACCGAGGGATGTCGCCGAGCACTCGCTGGATATTCGGGCCGGAGCCCGACCCGTCAAGCAGCCTCTGCGCCGATTCGACGAGGAGAAGCGCAGAGTAATAGGCGAGGAGATCCACAAGCTAATGGCAGCAGGGTTCATCAAAGAGGTATTCCATCCCGAATGGCTTGCCAACCCTGTGCTTGTGAGAAAGAAAGGGGGGAAATGGCGGATGTGTGTAGACTACACTGGTCTCAACAAAGCATGTCCGAAGGTTCCCTACCCTCTGCCTCGCATCGATCAAATCGTGGATTCCACTGCTGGGTGCGAAACCCTGTCTTTCCTCGATGCCTACTCAGGGTATCATCAAATCAGGATGAAAGAGTCCGACCAGCTCGCGACTTCTTTCATCATGCCCTTCGGCATGTACTGTTATGTTACCATGCCGTTCGGCTTGAGGAATGCGGGCGCGACGTACCAGCGGTGCATGAACCATGTGTTCGGCGAACACATCGGTCACACGGTCGAGGCCTACGTCGATGACATCGTAGTCAAGACGAGGAAAACTTCCGACCTCCTTTCCGACCTTGAAGTGACATTCTAATGCCTCAAGGCGAAAGGCGTCAAGCTCAATCCCGAGAAGTGTGTCTTTGGGGTCCCCCGAGGCATGCTCTTGGGGTTCATCGTCTCCAAGCGGGGCATCGAAGCCAACCCGGAGAAGATTGCAGCCATCACCAGTATGGGGCCCATCAAGGACTTAAAAGGCGTACAGAGGGTCATGGGATGTCTCGCGGCTCTAAGCCGCTTCATCTCACGCCTCGGCGAAAGAGGTCTGCCTCTGTACCGCCTCTTAAGGAAGGCCGAGTGCTTCACTTGGACCCCTGAGGTCGAGGAAGCTCTCGGGAACCTGAAGGCGCTCCTCACAAAGACACCTATCTTGGTGCCTCCAGCTGCCGGAGAAGCCCTCTTGGTCTACGTCGCCGCGACCACTCAGGTGGTTAGCGCCGCGATTGTGATCGAGAGGCAAGAAGAGGGGCATGCATTGCCCATTCAGAGGCCAGTTTACTTCATCA
Source organism: Zea luxurians (assembly GCA_029449295.1). Classification (NCBI taxonomy): domain Eukaryota; kingdom Viridiplantae; phylum Streptophyta; class Magnoliopsida; order Poales; family Poaceae; genus Zea; species Zea luxurians. The sequence goes on from JAOPSE010000010.1 coordinate 102,305,461, forward strand.
GCGAAGTACTGTCCGAAACCAAGATCCGCTACCCACAAGTTCAGAAGCTGCTGTATGCGGTGATTCTGACACGGCGAAAGTTGCGACACTACTTCGAGTCTCATCCGGTAACTGTGGTGTCATCCTTCCCCCTGGGGGAGATCATCCAGTGCCGAGAGGCCTCGGGTAGGATCGCAAAGTGGGCGGTGGAAATCATGGGCGAGACAATCTCGTTCGCCCCTCGGAAGGCCATCAAGTCCCAGGTCTTGGCGGACTTCGTAGCCGAATGGGTCGACACCCAGCTACCGACGGCTCCGATCCAACCAGAGCTCTGGACCATGTTTTTCGACGGGTCGCTGATGAAGACGGGAGCCAGCGCGGGCCTACTCTTCATCTCGCCCCTCGGGAAGCACCTACGCTATGTGCTACGCCTCCATTTCCCGGCGTCCAACAATGTGGCCGAGTATGAGGCTCTGGTCAACGGGTTGCGGATCGCCATCGAGCTAGGGGTCCGGCGCCTTGACGCCCGTGGTGACTCACAGCTCGTCATCGACCAAGTCATGAAGAACTCCCACTGCCGCGACCCGAAGATGGAGGCTTACTGCGATGAAGTTCGGCACCTGGAAGACAAGTTCTACGGGCTCGAGCTTAACCACATCGCTCGGCGCTACAACGAGACTGCGGACGAGCTGGCTAAAATAGCCTCGGGGCGAACAACGGTTCCCCCGGACGTCTTCTCCCGGGATCTACATCAACCCTCCGTCAAGATCGACGACACGCCCGAGCCTGAGGCGCCCTCGGCCCAGTCCGAGGTACCCTCGGTCCAGCCCGAGGTACCCTCGGCACAGCCCGAGGCACCCTCGGTCTCCGAGGGTGAGGCACTGCGCGTCGAAGAGGAGCAGAGCAGGGCCACACCTGATCAAAATTGGCAGACCCCGTACCTGCAATATCTCCGCCAAGGAGAGCTACCCCTTGACCGAGCCGAGGCTCGGCGGGTAGCGCGACGCGCCAAGTCGTTCGTCTTGCTGGGCGATGAGGAGGAGCTCTACCACCGCAGCCCCTCAGGCATCCTCCAGCGATGCATCTCTATCGCCGAAGGTCAGGAACTCCTGCGAGAGATACACTCGGGGGCTTGTGGCCATCACACAGCGCCTCGAGCCCTTGTCGGAAATGCTTTCCGGCAAGGCTTCTACTGGCCAACGGCGGTGGCTGGCGCCACTAGAATTGTCCGCACCTGCGAAGGGTGTCAATTCTATGCGAAGCAGACCCACCTGCCCGCTCAGGCTCTGCAGACGATACCCATCACTTGGCCCTTTGCTGTGTGGGGTCTGGACCTCGTCAACCCCTTGCAGAAGGCGCCCGGGGGCTACACGCACCTGCTGGTCGCCATCGACAAATTCTCCAAGTGGATCGAGGTCCGACCTCTGAACAGCATCAGGTCCGAGCAGGCGGTGGCGTTCTTCACCAACATCATCCATCGCTTCGGGGTCCCGAACTCCATCATCACCGACAACGGCACCCAGTTCACCGGCAGAAAATTCTTGGACTTCTGCGAGGATCACCACATCCGGGTGGACTGGGTCGCCGTGGCTCATCCCATGTCAAATGGGCAAGTGGAGCGTGCCAACGGCATGATTCTACAAGGGCTCAAGCCTCGGATTTACAACGACCTCAACAAGTTCGGCAAGCGATGGATGAAGGAACTCCCCTCGGTGGTCTGGAGCCTGAGGACAACGCCGAGCCGAGCCACGGGTTTCACGCCGTTCTTCCTAGTCTACGGGGCCGAGGCCGTCTTGCCCACTGACCTGGAATACGGCTCCCCGAAGACGAGGGCCTACAGCGATCAAAGCAACCAAGCTAGCCGAGAAGACTCGCTGGACCAGCTGGAAGAGGCTCGGGACAAGGCCTTACTACACTCGGAGCGGTACCAGCAGTCCCTGCGACGCTACCACGCCCGAGGGGTCCGGCCCTGAGACCTCCAGGTGGGCGACCTAGTGCTTCGGCTGCGACAAGATGCCCGAGGGAGGCACAAGCTCACGCCCCCCCTGGGAGGGGCCATTCGTCATCGCCAAAGTTCTGAAGCCCAGAACGTACAAGCTGGCCAACAGTCAAGGCGAGGTCTACGGCAACGCTTGGAACATCCAAAAGCTACGTCGCTTCTACCCTTAAGATGCTTTCAAGTTGTTCATATACCTCGCACCCACGCAAAGTTTAGTCATCAAGGAAGGGTCGGCCTCGCCTCGGCAAAGCCCGACCCTCCCTCGGGGGCTAAAAGGGGGGAACCCCCTCTGCGTTGAAATTTTCCTCGAAAAAAAAGATCTCTTCTGCCAGAATATCTTTCGTGCTTTTTGACTGCTTCGAAAAGTGGATGCTGAAAACGACGGAGTACACGTAAGCAGCCAAGGCTGACCGAGCCGAGGGACTCCTACGCCTCCGGGATACGGATACCTCACTCGTCACCTTGACACGGGGCGACTCATGCTTGGTGAAGCGGTTCAGATAATCAACAGGCGAGTCTTAGTGCTCGAAAATGAGGAAAAAACACGGCTCCATGCCAAAATTACATACATGTTCGGGCCTCGACAGCCACGATGAACAAAAACACTGGCATTCGAAGTGCCATTACAAACGGAACTCCGGTTCCCCCTCCGCGGGTACGAACAACCCCACTCGATAGGGGAGGGCCTGCGGAGCAACAGAAGACCGACGAACGGCGCGCCGTCACCCGCTCCAGCAGCAGCGACGACGACGACTTCTGCTCCGGGGGGCCGAACAGCGGCAGCACTGACCTCAGGGCGGATGCTGCTGCCAGGAGGCCCCCGCCCATGCCCAAACTCGTGAGGCAAGGACGGGCAGAAGGCCGTAGAGTTGGAGGTCGGTCCGTGGCCGGCCCTGGCTATCTCGCCGGCAGAAGAACCTCTTCCAGCTGCCGTGGCGGACGTCGGCGCCGCGAGCGGCTCCGAAGCCACTCGCGTCCGAGAGCCAGGCACGGTGCAGCTGCCGGCGCCACGGACGACGACCGCCCTTCCCTCCGATCACTGAGTGAAGGAGCGGGCCACCGCCCACGCAGGGGCCGACCCCAACTCGGCACACTCCCCTCCCCAGCCTTGGTGATGAAAATCCTTGAGGCTGAGGGAGGGGCAGAGGCCGCAGCCCGGCTCGCTTTCCCCCACCATCAAGCTGGAGGTCACCATCTTGGGTGACCACCGGCGGAGGGGTGCAGCCGGGCTGCATGATGAAAATCCTTGAAGCCGAACGATGGCTGAAAGGTACCGACTCCCACGGAGTTGCGTTCCTCCAACGATGAGGCGAAAAGACGGCGGGTATCCCCCATCTGGGGGCTTGGAAGGTGAAAAGACACGATGCATAAGGGAGCGCGAAGACATGGTCGCCTTCCGAAGGGGGTCACTGAAAGGGAATTAGGCTTAGACCTAGTTCCTAAATAATTTTGGTGGTTGAATTGCCCAACACAAACATTGGACTAACTAGTTTACTCTAGTGCATAAGTTATACAGGTGCAAAAGGTTCACAATCAGCCAATAAAAAGACCAAGTGTTGGATTCAACAAAGGAGCAGCAAGGCAACCGAGGGCTCCTCTGGCCGGAGGCACCGGACTGTCCGGTGTGCACCGGACTGTCCGGTGCGGCCAGAGGACGTCGACTTCAAACTCTTCGCCCTCGGGATTTCTCGGAAGCCGGCGCGCTATAACTCACCGGACTGTCCGGTGTGCACCGGACATGTCCGGTGCTCCAAGGAGACGCGGCCTCCGGAACTCGTCAGCCTCGGGTTCGCTCGGCAGCCACTCCGCTAAAATTCACCGGACTGTCCGGTGTGCACCGGACTGTCCGGTGTACCAGCGGAGCAACGGCTCTCTGCGGCGCCAACGGCTCCCTGCGGTGCATTAAATGCGCGCGCAGCGCGCGCAGTCGTCAGACACGCCCATGCCGGTGCACCGGACATCAAACAGTACATGTCCGGTGTGCACCGGACACCCAGGAGGGCCCACAAGTCAGAAGCTCCAACGGTCAGAATCCAACGGCAACGGTGACGTGGCAGGGGCACCGGACTGTCCGGTGTGCACCGGACTGTCCGGTGCGCCATCGAACAGAGGAGTTCCAGCAACGGTCACTTTTGGTAGTTGGGGCTATAAATACCCCAACCACCCCACATTCATTGCCATCCAAGTTTTCCAACTCTCAACCACTTACAAGAGCTAGGCATTCAATTCTAGACACATACAAAGAGATCAAATCCTCTCCAATTCCACTCAAACCCTTAGTGACTAGCGAGAGAGATTTGCCGTGTTCTTTTGAGCTCTTGCGCTTGGATTGCTTTCTTTCTTTCTCATTTGTTCTTGAGATCATCACTCAATTGTAACCAAGGCAAGAGGCACCAATTGTGTGGTGGCCCTTGCGGGGAAGCTTTGTTCCCGTTTGATTGAGAAGAAGAGAAAGCTCACTCGATCCGTGGGATCGTTTGAGAGAGGGAAGGGTTGAAAGAGACCCGGCCTTTGTGGCCTCCTCAACGGGGAGTAGGTTTGCGAGAACCGAACCTCGGTAAAACAAATCCTCGTGTCACACTCTTATTTGCTTGCGATTTGTTTTGCGCCCTCTCTCGCGGACTCGTTTCTTTATTACTAACGCTAACCCGGCTTGTAGTTGTGATTATTTTTGTAAATTTCAGTTTCGCCCTATTCACCCCCCCTCTAGGCGACTATCAATTGGTATCAGAGCCCGGTGCTTCATTAGAGCCTAACCGCTCGAAGTGATGTCGGGAGATCACACCAAGAGGGAGATGGAGACCGGCGACGACAAGCCCACTACAAGTCAAGGGAGCACTTCATCTTCATCGGAAGAGTCCCGCACCAAGAGAAGAGAGAAGAAGAAGAAATCCTCCAAGCGGAAGGAGAAAAGATCTTCCTCTTCTCACCACAAAGAGAAGAAGGAAAAATCTTCTTCTCACAAGCCGCATCGGAGTGGGGACAAGCACAAGAGGATGAGGAAGGTGGTCTACTACGAGACCGATACTTCATCGACATCTACCTCCGGCTCCGACGCGGCGTCCGTCACTTCTAAACGCCAAGAGCGTAAGAAGTATAGTAAGATCCCCCTACGCTACCCTCGCATTCCTAAACATACACCTTTACTTTCCGTCCCTTTAGGCAAACCACCAACTTTTAATGGTGAAGATTATGCTATGTGGAGTAATTTGATGCGATTTCATCTAACCTCTCTCCACAAAAGATTATGGGATGTTGTTGAGTATGGTGTACAGGTACCATCCGTAGGGGATGAAGACTACGACACGGACGAAGTGGCCCAAATCGAGCACTTCAACTCCCAAGCCACAACCATTCTCCTTGCCTCACTAAGCAAGGAGGAATACAACAAAGTACAAGGGTTGAAGAACGCCAAGGAGATTTGGGACCTACTCAAGACGGCGCACGAGGGTGATGAACTCACCAAGATCACCAAGCGGGAAACGATCGAGGGGGAGCTCGGTCGCTTCCGTCTTCGCCAAGGGGAGGAGCCACAAGACATGTACAACCGGCTCAAGACCTTGGTGAACCAAGTGCGCAACCTCGGGAGCGCAAAATGGGATGACCACGAAGTGGTTAAGGTTATTCTAAGAGCCCTTATTTTCCTTAACCCCACACAAGTTCAATTAATTCGTGGCAATCCTAGATATACACAAATGACCCCCGAGGAAGTTATCGGGAATTTTGTTAGTTTTGAATGCATGATTAAGGGCTCCAAGAAGATCAACGAGCTTGACGAGCCTTCCACATCCGAGGCGCAACCCGTGGCCTTCAAGGCAACGGAGGAGAAGAAGGAGGAGTCTACACCAAGTAGACAACCAATTGACGCCTCCAAGCTCGACAACGAGGAGATGGCCCTAATCATCAAGAGTTTTCGGCAAATCCTCAAGCAACGGAAGGGGAAGGATTACAAATCCCGTTCCAAGAAGGTTTGCTACAAATGTGGTAAGCCCGGTCATTTCATTGCAAAATGTCCTATGTCTAGTGATAGTGACAGGGGCGACGACAAGAAGGGCAAGAGGAAGGAGAAGAAGAAATATTACAAGAAGAAGGGTGGCGATGCCCATGTTTGTTGGGAATGGGACTCCGACGAAAGCTCAAGCGACTCCTCCGACGACGAGGACGCCGCCAACATCGCCGTCACCAAGGGCCTTCTCTTCCCCAACGTCGGCCACAAGTGTCTTATGGCCAAGGACGGCAAAAAGAAGGTAAAATCAAAGTCCTCCACTAAATATGAAACATCTAGTGATGAGGATGATGATAAAAATGAAGAGGATAACTTGCGCATTCTTTTTGCCAACCTTAACATGGAACAAAAGGAAAAATTAAATGAGCTAATTAGTGCCATCCATGAAAAGGATGATCTCTTGGACTCCCAAGAGGACTTCCTAATCAAGGAAAACAAGAAACATGTTAAGGTTAAAAATGCTTATGCTCTAGAAAGAGAAAAATGTGAAAAATTGTCTAGTGAGCTAAGTATTTGCCATGAGACTTTAGACAACCTTAGAAATGAAAATGTCAATTTAATTGCTAAGGTTGATTCTCATGTTTGCATTGATCCTAGAAATGATGATGTTGATTTGCTTGCTAGGATTGATGAATTGAATGCTTCCATTGCTAGCCTTAGAAATGAGAATGAGAAATTAATTGCTAAGGCTAAGGATTTTGATGTTTGCAATGCTACTATTTCCGACCTTAGAGCTAAAAATGATTTGTTGCATGCTAAAGTTATTGAATTAAAGTCTTGCAAACCCTCTACATCTACTATTGAGCATGTGTCCATTTGCACTAGATGTAGAGATATTAATGTTGATGCTATCCATGATCACCTTGCCTTAATTAAAAAACAAAATGATCACATAGCACAACTTAATGCTAAAATTAAAGAGCATGACTTAGAAAATGAAAAATTTAAATTGGCTAGAAGCATGCTCTATAATGGGAGACGCCCGGGCATTAAGGACGGCATTGGCTTCCAAAGGGGAAACAATGTCAAAATTAATGCCCCTCCTAAGAACTTGTCTAACTTTGTTAAGGGCAAGGCTCCCATGCCTCAGGATAACGAGGGTTACATTTTGTACCCTGCCGGGTATCCTGAGAGTAAAATTAAGAAAATTCATTCTAGGAAGTCTCACTCTGGCCCTAATTATGCTTTTATGTATAAGGGTGAGACATCTAGATCTAGGCAACCAACCCATGCCAAGTTGCCTAGAAAGAAAACTATTAATGCATCAAATGATCATGCCATTTCATTTAAAACTTTTGATGCATCTTATGTTTTGACTAGCAAGTCCGGCAAGGTAGTTGCCAAAATTGTTGGGGGCAAACACAAGGGCTCCAAGACTTGTGTTTGGGTACCCAAAGTTCTTGTATCTAATGCCAAAGGACCCAAAACCGTTTGGGTACCTAAAACAAAGAACTAAACTTGTTTTGTAGGTTTATGCATCCGGGGGCACAAGTTGGATACTCGACAGCGGGTGCACAAACCACATGACCGGGGAGAAAAGGATGTTCTCCTCATATGAGAAAAACCAAGATCCCCAACGAGCTATCACATTCGGGGATGGAAATCAAGGTTTGGTCAAAGGTTTGGGTAAAATTGCTATATCTCCTGACCATTCTATTTCCAATGTTTTTCTTGTAGATTCCTTAGATTACAATTTGCTTTCCGTATCCCAATTATGTCAAATGGGCTACAACTGTCTTTTTACTGATACAGGTGTTACTGTCTTTAGAAGAAGTGATGATTCAATAGCTTTTAAGGGAGTGTTAGAGGGTCAGCTATACTTAGTAGATTTTAATAAAGCTGAACTCGACACTTGCTTGATTGCTAAGACTAACTTGGGTTGGCTCTGGCACCGCCGACTAGCCCATGTTGGAATGAAGAATCTTCACAAGCTTCTAAAGGGAGAACACATTTTGGGACTAACCGATGTTCATTTTGAGAAAGACAGGATTTGTAGCGCATGCCAAGCTGGGAAGCAAGTTGGGATACATCATCCACACAAAAATATCATGACTACCGACAGGCCACTGGAGCTCCTACATATGGATCTATTCGGCCCGATCGCTTACATAAGCATCGGCGGTAGTAAGTATTGTCTTGTAATTGTGGATGATTATTCTCGCTTCACTTGGGTATTCTTTTTGCAGGAAAAATCACAAACCCAAGAGACCTTGAAGGGATTCTTGAGACGGGCTCAAAATGAGTTCGGCTTAAGGATCAAGAAAATTAGAAGCGACAATGGGACGGAGTTCAAAAATTCCCAAATTGAAGACTTTCTTGAGGAGGAGGGCATCAAGCATGAGTTCTCTTCTCCCTACACTCCACAACAAAATGGTGTAGTGGAGAGGAAGAATCGAACTCTATTGGACATGGCAAGAACCATGCTTGATGAGTACAAGACACCGGATCGGTTTTGGGCCGAGGCGGTCAACACCGCCTGCTACGCCATCAACCGATTATATCTTCATCGAATCCTCAAGAAGACATCCTATGAACTCCTAACCGGTAAAAAGCCCAATATTTCATATTTTAGAGTTTTTGGTAGCAAATGTTTTATACTTGTTAAAAGAGGTAGAAAATCTAAATTTGCTCCTAAAACTGTAGAAGGCTTTTTACTAGGATATGACTCAAACACAAGGGCATATAGAGTCTTTAACAAGTCCTCAGGACTTGTTGAAGTTTCTTGTGACGTTGTGTTTGATGAGACTAACGGCTCTCAAGTAGAGCAAGTTGATCTTGATGATGTAGGTGAAGAACAGGCTCCATGCATAGCGCTAAGGAACATGTCCATCGGGGATGTGTGTCCTAAGGAATCCGAAGAGCCTCCAAATGCACAAGATCAACCATCCTCCTCCATGCAAGCATCTCCACCAACTCAAGTTGAGGATGAGGCTCAAGATGTTGAACAAGAAAATCAAGAAGATGAGCCACCTCAAAATGACGGCAACGATCAAGGGGGAGATTCAAATGATAAAGACAAGGAGGATGAACAACCAAGGCCGCCACATCCAAGAGTCCACCAAGCGATACAACGAGATCACCCCGTCGACACTATCCTTGGCGATATTCATAAGGGGGTAACTACTCGATCTCGTGTTGCTCATTTTTGTGAACATTACTCGTTTGTCTCCTCTATTGAGCCAACCAGGGTAGAGGAAGCACTACAAGATTCGGATTGGGTGATGGCGATGCAAGAGGAGCTCAACAATTTCACAAGGAACGAGGTATGGCACTTAGTTCCACGTCCTAACCAAAATGTTGTAGGAACCAAGTGGGTTTTCCGCAACAAGCAAGACGAGCATGGTGTGGTGACTAGGAACAAAGCTCGACTCGTGGCCAAGGGATATTCACAAGTCGAAGGTTTGGATTTTGGTGAAACCTATGCACCCGTAGCTAGGCTTGAGTCAATTCGTATATTATTAGCCTATGCTACTTACCATGGCTTCAAGCTTTACCAAATGGACGTGAAGAGTGCCTTCCTCAATGGACCAATCAAGGAGGAGGTCTATGTTGAGCAACCTCCCGGCTTTGAAGACAGTGAGTATCCTAACCATGTTTATAGGCTCTCTAAGGCGCTTTATGGGCTCAAGCAAGCCCCGAGAGCATGGTATGAATGCCTTAGAGATTTCCTTATTGCAAATGGTTTCAAAGTCGGCAAAGCCGATCCTACTTTGTTCACTAAAACTCTTGACAATGATTTGTTTGTATGCCAAATTTATGTTGATGATATTATATTTGGGTCTACTAACAAATCTACATGTGAAGAATTTAGTAGGATCATGACACAGAAATTCGAGATGTCGATGATGGGGGAGTTGAAGTATTTCCTAGGATTCCAAGTGAAGCAACTCCAAGAGGGCACCTTCATTAGCCAAACGAAGTATACTCAAGATATCCTAAGCAAGTTTGGAATGAAGGATGCCAAGCCCATCAAGACACCCATGGGAACCAATGGGCATCTCGACCTCGACACGGGAGGTAAGTCCGTGGATCAAAAGGTATACCGGTCGATGATTGGATCATTGCTTTATTTATGTGCATCTCGACCGGACATTATGCTTTCCGTGTGCATGTGTGCAAGATTCCAAGCCGACCCTAAGGAATCACACCTTACGGCCGTGAAACGAATCTTGAGATATTTGGCTTTTACTCCTAAGTTTGGGCTTTGGTACCCTCGGGGATCCACATTTGATTTGATTGGTTATTCGGATGCCGATTGGGCGGGGTGTAGGATTAATAGAAAGAGCACATCGGGGACTTGCCAGTTCTTGGGAAGATCCTTGGTGTCTTGGGCTTCAAAGAAGCAAAATTCGGTCGCTCTTTCCACCGCCGAAGCCGAGTATATTGCCGCAGGCCATTGTTGCGCGCAATTGCTTTGGATGAGGCAAACCCTGCGGGACTACGGTTACAAATTAACCAAAGTCCCTTTGCTATGTGACAATGAGAGTGCAATCAAAATGGCCGACAATCCCGTCGAGCACAGCCGCACTAAGCACATAGCCATTCGGTATCATTTTCTTCGGGATCACCAACAAAAGGGGGATATCGAGATTTCTTATATTAATACTAAAGATCAATTAGCCGATATCTTTACCAAACCACTTGATGAACAATCTTTTACCCGACTTAGGCATGAGCTTAATATTCTTGATTCTAGGAATTTCTTTTGCTAGTCTTGCACGCATAGCACATGAATATACCTTTGATCATGTCTCTTTTATATATGCTATGACTAATGTGTTTTCAAGTGTATTTCAACCAAGTCATAGGTGTATTGAAAGGGAATTGGAGTCTTCGGCGAAGACAAAGGCTTCCACTCCGTTCTACTACTCATCCTTCGCCGTCGCTCCGCATCATCTCTCCAACGTTGGTATAACCTTCACTCATGTATTTCATGACCAAAGGGGGAGAATGTACTTCATTGGGCTCTAATGATTCCGTTTTTGGCGATTCATGCCAAAGGGGGAGAAAATATGAGCCCAAAGCAAAAGGACCGCACCACCACCTAATTTCATAAATTTGATAATTTTATATTGGTAAATTTCAAAATTGGTATCTCTTTGTGTTCTAAGAGGGGAGTAACGAGTATTTTCAAAATTGATGTCTTAAAACCCTCTTGATCACTAAGAGGAGACCTTATTTGAGGGGGAGTTTTGCTTAGTCAAAGGGAAAGCATTGGAAATAGGGGGAGAAAATTCCATATCTTGAAAATGCTTTGCAAAATCTTTTTCATTTACCTTTGACTATCTTGCAAAAGTACTTTGAAAAGAATTTACAAAAGAATTTGCAAAAACAAAACTCGTGGTGCAAATATGGTCCAATATGTCAAAAACAAAGAAACCATCCATGCGCATCATATAAGTTTGTATTGGCTCAATTCCAAGCAACCTTTGCACTTATATTATGCAAACTAGTTCAATTATGCACTTCTATATTTGCTTTGGTTTGTGTTGGCATCAATCACCAAAAAGGGGGAGATTGAAAGGGAATTAGGCTTAGACCTAGTTCCTAAATAATTTTGGTGGTTGAATTGCCCAACACAAACATTGGACTAACTAGTTTACTCTAGTGCATAAGTTATACAGGTGCAAAAGGTTCACAATCAGCCAATAAAAAGACCAAGTGTTGGATTCAACAAAGGAGCAGCAAGGCAACCGAGGGCTCCTCTGGCCGGAGGCACCGGACTGTCCGGTGTGCACCGGACTGTCCGGTGCGGCCAGAGGACGTCGACTTCAAACTCTTCGCCCTCGGGATTTCTCGGAAGCCGGCGCGCTATAACTCACCGGACTGTCCGGTGTGCACCGGACATGTCCGGTGCTCCAAGGAGACGCGGCCTCCGGAACTCGTCAGCCTCGGGTTCGCTCGGCAGCCACTCCGCTAAAATTCACCGGACTGTCCGGTGTGCACCGGACTGTCCGGTGTACCAGCGGAGCAACGGCTCTCTGCGGCGCCAACGGCTCCCTGCGGTGCATTAAATGCGCGCGCAGCGCGCGCAGTCGTCAGGCACGCCCATGCCGGTGCACCGGACATCAAACAGTACATGTCCGGTGTGCACCGGACACCCAGGAGGGCCCACAAGTCAGAAGCTCCAACGGTCAGAATCCAACGGCAACGGTGACGTGGCAGGGGCACCGGACTGTCCGGTGTGCACCGGACTGTCCGGTGCGCCATCGAACAGAGGAGTTCCAGCAACGGTCACTTTTGGTGGTTGGGGCTATAAATACCCCAACCACCCCACATTCATTGCCATCCAAGTTTTCCAACTCTCAACCACTTACAAGAGCTAGGCATTCAATTCTAGACACATACAAAGAGATCAAATCCTCTCCAATTCCACTCAAACCCTTAGTGACTAGCGAGAGAGATTTGCCGTGTTCTTTTGAGCTCTTGCGCTTGGATTGCTTTCTTTCTTTCTCATTTGTTCTTGAGATCATCACTCAATTGTAACCAAGGCAAGAGGCACCAATTGTGTGGTGGCCCTTGCGGGGAAGCTTTGTTCCCGTTTGATTGAGAAGAAGAGAAAGCTCACTCGATCCGTGGGATCGTTTGAGAGAGGGAAGGGTTGAAAGAGACCCGGCCTTTGTGGCCTCCTCAACGGGGAGTAGGTTTGCGAGAACCGAACCTCGGTAAAACAAATCCTCGTGTCACACTCTTATTTGCTTGCGATTTGTTTTGCGCCCTCTCTCGCGGACTCGTTTCTTTATTACTAACGCTAACCCGGCTTGTAGTTGTGATTATTTTTGTAAATTTCAGTTTCGCCCTATTCACCCCCCCTCTAGGCGACTATCAGTCTCCTTCCTTTTAAAGGTGACTATCCCTACTTGCGTCCCCAGCCGTCACGGGCTGAGTCTTCTCCAACACGCTCCAAGGCCCTCCCCTGCGGCGCGGGGGCTGGGTCCCGCATGTCATGCAAGCCGGCTCAGAGCAGAAGAAGCCAAACCGTCGCGCGCGGTGCACACGACCGCCCAGCGGTTACAAGTGACCCTCCACTTCTGCCTAGACCAACGGGCGAAAGGGGGCGGGCAGCCATGTAGGCGGCATGCAACCGCGCCAAGTGGGCGTGCTCCTTCGACTCCCAACACGCCTAGCCTGGAGGCCCAGGCCCACGCGTCACGCAACCGGTGCGCCGACTGCTTCATGCATGCAACTGCACCGCCACTTGCGCCACCACCGCGCCTTCTCGATTGCGGGATCAATACCGCGACTCGAGGCGACCCAGCGCACGACCCAGCAGCGCCAGCCTGGCACGGCGGTCAATGCGGCCAAAAGTGGGCCGGCAGTAATGACGGTGGCAGGCGGGCGGGAGCTGCGGTCACGTCGTCAGCCAAGCTCACGTCCCATCCGGGGGCAGCAAGAGAACCCCCTCTCACGGCGTGAAGACAACGCGCCCGTGATCCGTTCCTCGAATGGCTCGCGCGCGCGCAACGGCCGCCCCGCCAACCACTCGCCCCGTCGCATTAACTCCGCGGCGGGACAGGCGGCACCTCTGGCAGGAGAAGCGGGCGACGCTTCGCCTTCGCCGGAATAACCGCACCAAAAAAGGTACGCCACGTCGTTCGATTTTGTATCCTTTTCCTTTTTTCCTCTTTCTCTCTCTCTTGCAACAGGGACCGGGAAAGGGGGATACCCCGAAAAGGATCCTTCCCCGTGAAGGAACCAGGCTCCGAGCCTCCCTACTGATCAGAGGTTCGAAGGCTGGCCCCCCGAAGGGTTCGACAGCCGCCTCAGATCGCGTGGGCCCTACACCCACTACTGGTCAGAGGTTCGAAGGCCGGCCCCTCGAAGGGTTCCACGGCCGCCTCAGGCTACTCGGGCTCCGCGCCCATTACTGATCAGGGGTTCGAAGGCTGGCCCCCGAAGGGTTCACAACCGCCTCAGACGCCGAGCGAGGGATGACCAGAGGTACGTTCGATACATAACCGAGGCTCGGGCTGCGCTCCCGAGGTACCCTAGGACATTTCCGAGACCAGCGGGAGCGATCTTGTAACGGAATCCCATCAGAGGGAGGCATCGAGCCCTCGGACCCCGTCGCCAGGGGACCGGGTCCGGCAGATCACCCGCAGGTACTTTTGGGCGTGCCTCTGGGCCCCTAGCCGACCCCCAACGAACGGGGCACAGACGTCCACTCGGATTACCCGCTTGTAGCTCACCGGAGACACCATGTTCGGCGCCCATCGAGGGCAACATGGCGCTTTCCCCCCCCTCCTCCTTGCGAAAAGGCGACGCAGGGGCGTATGCAAAAAGCCGAGTCTGTCCCTGATCGCCCTCTCGCCCTGTGCAGAGGCTCGGGGGCTGCTCTCGCAAACCCGGCTCCGGCCGAACCGTTGACAGCGTCAACATACCAGCCCGAGAACTTGGGACCCGACCGTACACCCGGGCTACGGCCAACTCGCATGAGGGAACAACCAGACCAGCTGAAGCATTATGCAAGGCATTAAGACCTCGAAGGAGTGAAACCACTCCTCCGAGGCCTCGGGGGCTACACCCGGCGGGTGCGCTCGCGCGCACCCACCGGAACAAAATGCAACCGAGAAAGGCTGGTCCCCTTGCAAAAAAGTGCGACAAAAGCCTCCAAGCGAGTGCTAACACTCCCTTCGAGGCTCGGGGGCTACTGTCGGGGACCATAATTAGGGGTACCCTCAAGACTCCTAATTCTCAGCTGGTAACCCCCATCAGCACAAAGCTGCTAAGGCCTAATGGGTGCGATTAAGTCAGGGATCAGTCCATTCGTGCGACTCGATCACGCCTCGCCCGAGCCTAGCCTCGGACAAGGGCAGCCGACCCCGGAGGATTTCCGCCTCGCCCGAGGCCCCCTTCCGACGGCGAACATATCTCCGGCTCGCCCGAGGCCCTGCCTTCGCTAAGAAGCAACCCTGACTAAATCACCGCACCGACCGACCAAGTCGCAGGAGCATTTAATGCAAAGGTAGCCTGACACCTTTATCCTGACGCGCGCCCTCCGGCAGAGCCGAAGTGACCGCCGTCACTTCGCCACTCCACTGACCGGCCTGACAGAAGGACAGCGCCACCTGCGCCACTCCGACTGCAGTGCCACTTGACAGAGTGAGACTGACAGGCAGTCAGGCCCTGCCAAAGGCACCATAGGAAGCTCCGCTCCGCCCGACCCAGGGCTCGGACTCGGGCTAAGTTCCGGAAGACGGCGAACTCCGCTCCGCCCGACCCAGGGCTCGGACTCGGGCTAAGCCCCGGAAGACGGCGAACTCCGCTCTGCCCGACCCAGGGCTCGGACTCGGGCTAAGTCCCGGAAGACGGCGAACTCCGCTCCGCCCGACCCAGGGCTCGGACTCGGGCTAAGACCCGGAAGACGGCGAACTCCGCTCCGCCCGACCCAGGGCTCGGACTCGGGCTAAGACCCGGAAGACGGCGAACTCCGCTCCGCCCGCCCCAGGGCTCGGACTCGGGCTCAGCCCCAGAAGACGACGAACTTCGCTCCGCCCGACCCCAGGGCTCGGACTCCGCCTGGCCTCTACCGACGACCTCCGCCTCGCCCGACCCAGGGGCTCGGACTCGGCCTCGGCCATGGAAGACAGACTCGACCTCGGCTTCGGAGGAGCCTCCACATCGCCCAACTTAGGGCACAGGCTCGCCACGTCAACAGGAGGCGCCATCATCACCCTACCCCAAACTGACTCGGGCCGTAGGGAACAAGACCGGTGTCCCATCTGGCTAGCTCCGCCAGATAGGCAATGATGGCGTCCCGCATGCTCTGTGACGACGGCGGCTCTCAGCCCCCTTACGGAAGCAAGAGGACGTCAGCAAGGACCCAACCGCTCCGACAGTTGTCCCTCCGCCAGGCTCCATCGCTCCTCCGACGGCCACGACATCACACCAGCTGGGTGCCAAAATCTCTCCGGCTACCACATCGGCATGTACTTAGGGCACTAGCTCTCCCCCGCTAGACACGTAGCACTCTGCTACACCCCCCATTGTACACCTGATCCTCTCCTTACGCCTATAAAAGGAAGGACCAGGGCCCTCTTAGAGAGGGTTGGCCGCGCGGGGACGAGGACGAGACAGGCGCTCTCTTGGGGCCGCTCGCTTCCCTCTCCCGCGTGGACGCTTGTAACCCCCTACTGCAAGCGCACCCGACCTGGGCACGGGACGAACACGAAGGCCGCGGGATTCCCACCTCTCTCATGCCGGTCTCCGGCCGCCTCGCTTCTCCCCCCTTCGCGCTCGCCCTCGCGCTCGACCCATCTGGGCTGGGGCACGCGGCGACACTCACTCGTCGGCCCGAGGGACCCCCCCGGTCTCGAAACGCCGACATTTATCTTTGTGTAAATATAGAAATAATTGTTTTTCTAACATAGTTTGTTGAGTTTATAACTTTATCTGATGAGTTTTTTTATTCTCAGAACCGAAAATCATAGTTTATGCCTTAATAAAATGTAACGAACCGAATCAATAAATTTACGTTCCGTTTGGATAATTGGAATTGAATTCTATTCTAATAATAGTAATTTTGACATATATCAATTAAGCTAATTCGGTTGTATGTAAAATATATTTGTATACTATTATTAGCAAGATGTCAGAGATATTTATGTGCTACATTTTTACTATAGAGAAGTGAGACGAAAAGTGTCATGTAAGTTTCAGAGTAAAATTTTTTTTACTAATGCATAAAATTATTTCTCATCCTTCACTCATGAATGTGAGATAGGCTTATATCTGAACTTTGGAAAGTAGTGGAATGTAAAATACAAACTAAATAAGTTACTTTATTAAGTGAATTCTAATTCATCTAAAATGAAAGTATCCTAACGCCTCCTGAATGTAAAACATTTATATTCCAGCAAATCTTTTTTCTTTATACATTGTGGTTACTTCGAAGCTACCATGGTCCATTTGCCGTGTACCGTGTGCTTCTTGGGGTACAACACAAAAACGGGACTTTAATTGGATGTTTGGTTTAAGGAATCACTACATTCAAATTAAGATGATGCATCATGGGTTTATTTCTCAAATTTGGTGGAATGACCCTATTTATCATATCAGTACTAACTAACTATTAGGAATGAGGTGGTGATGGATCAACTCATTGCATTCCACAAACCAAACAAAAATAGTGAGGAGTGAGAAAATAATTGACTAGCTCATTATTCAAACCAAACACCCTATAAAAGAGGCATGACATCCATCAGTTTTTAAAACCGGCGCTTGTGTAATTTCAAGTAAGACCGAGGTGCCGCGTGCACGTGAAAACGACGCTGCTCATCAGACCTCAGTTTGAGAAACACAAAAGCGTGACCACTCTTGTGCTCTGCCCTGTTGCCCAGCCAGCCACCGCAACGAACAAAAAGCCTAGCAGCCTCTCCCTCAATCACACACACACTCTCTCTGCTGCGCACCGGCACAATCCTCCAGCCTCCGGCAAAATTTTACAGAAACGCCATCGCTCCGGCACGGCCGCCGATGTTGCCGCGGCCCCACCGCGCCATGACCACTGCACTTGTTTAATCAATCACCCCCCCCCCCCCCCCCCCCCCACCCCCCCCCAAACCTGCCCTTTTCCGTGCCGTTCTGGCACTGAGCACATGGCCACCCCCACGCTGCCGCTGGCCTGCTCAGCACACTAGCTCACTCACACTCCCCGGCCTCGCCCAGGCCGCCGTCCTCTCCATCCTCGGAAGCTCCAGCCGCCGCTACCATTACCAGTGAGTTGAGGTGCTCTGGTGCTGGGCTGACTGTACCCGCCGCTACCATACCACGCGCTGCACCGTAGCAGAGCGGTTCCAACCCCGTCGAGGCAAAAAGCCCTGGCCGTTCCCTGGCCCCGTGCCGCCGCCGCCGCCTCCGTGCGCCCAGGCTTCTTTCTGGTAAGAAGGCGTCCTCCATTGTTCCTCGCACGCACATTCTTCGCTTTTAATCCCGACGGTTTCCCCTCCCCTCTGTTCCGGACGGGGGTCTCCTGCCTTCCTCGCTGCGCGTCTCGTTGTTTACTTGCTCCGCGCGATGGATCTCGTGGTTCATTCGCAATGCCGCGCCACTGATTTGTGGGCGGGGTGGTGGGGTCCGTTCTGCTTCTGATCCGTGCTCTTGCGATGCGAGGAGCTGAACGACAAGGATTGCGGCCGGTGCTGCATCTATACGAGGTAGCAGGAAAATGGCCATTGCGGTTGGGAGATGTGTGTGCCCAAAGATTTTTGCAACCTTCAGTGATTTCATTTGAGGTTCCAAGAGGGGTTCTTCGCTGTCGTTTGACGGTTTTATCTGGGTTGTTTCTGTTTGCTGTGCCATCCATCCAAGTCATATTTCTACGAGACAAGAGGTTGATGACTTGGTGGTGATTGGTACATGCAACTGTGCAAATCTCTTGTGTTTTTAAGTGCAGGCTACTGGGGTTCTAGGGTAGGATTTGACTTTTTGATTGTTTTTTTGTCCCACACTTGCTGTTTGTTTTTTTTCTTGGGAGCCCCACGTTTCTAAGAAAAGGAGATAATGTGTGGATTATCCGCACTGTTTTACCTTTCATTTCGGTGAGATAACGGACAAGTCAAGCCAGATTCTTGTACAGCAAAAGTGAGGCATTTCCTTTTACTATCTTGATCTGTGCTTGTTGAATGGCTCTGTGACCTCGAGATTTCACACTTCTTTTCTATGGGCCTGTCGTAGTGCATACTCCTAGTATAAATATTTGCTCCAAATACTGCGTTCTTATGGTTCTTGTGTCTGGTCTTCTGCAGTGACTTCGCTAAAATGGGTCATGTCCTGATCATCAGGACCACACTTTCATGTCAAAATTGAAGATACTATCTTCCACTATTCCACTTTCATGTCAAAACTCAAGATGACGGACATGAGGCGTCACTCTGTGGATGTCCCGCTGTCAAGAACCTTGGTGCAGCTCAAGCGATTGAGGTCGCTGCGGGATCCAGCGACAAACTCAATGGCCAAGTTCGCATCTCCTTCCGACCACATGGTCTGGGAGACTGCTTCTAGCAATGGGGTGGCTCTGGAGCTCGGCAGGTCGTCGGCACATCATCACCAGGTTGAAGAAGACGACGACGTGGGAGCCGAGCCTACAGTGGGGTCGGAGCGGAGTTTTCGGGGACCAAACGCAAGGACTGCATCCTACAGGAAATCTTCTGCTGTCAGGATCAGAGGCTTGAACCCACCAAGAAACAAGCAGGTTCATCGTGTCCGCCGAGACGGTCACCGCAAGTCAGTGGACTCTAGCCACTCGAATCATAGCTCTATCCGTCAATTGGCGAACAATTTGGTCAACAATGTGGATGCAGAGGAGGAAGTGAATTCTTATGAAAGGCCAAAATTTGCAATGCCAGGTAATAAAGCTGACGATGACGAAGTGAAAATGCCAGGCCACTCCAAATTCAGGAGCAAGCCTTCGGCTGCAATGAGCCGTGTCGGGAGCCCCTGCATGTCAGCTAGCGAGGCAAGATCAGGGCATGGAACCGAGGATACACGACTGAGGTCAAACGATGTCGTGGGGTCAAATTTTAGTGGCTGTGGTATAAGCTACTGCTGGTCAGGAGCGTCGAAGTGCCGAGAGCTTTATTCTGACAGTGATGGTCCAGATCAGCCTCTCTTATCTACAGATGGGACTGAGGCAGCGTTCCAAGGCAACGTACCATACACTGAGACGCCCAGGTGTCTAAGCCAGAAATTTCGCCCGCGTTCCTTCAGCGAATTGGTTGGACTAAACGTTGTTGCCCAGTCCCTCTTATATTCCTGCTGCAAAGGAAAAGTTGCCCCAATGTACCTGTTCCATGGCCCCCGGGGCACAGGCAAGACATCCACGGCAAGGATTTTCGCCGCGGCTCTAAATTGCGTGTCCCTTGAAGAGCAAAGGCCATGTGGGTTCTGTAAAGAGTGTGTCGTCCTTTTCTCTGGGAAGAGTAGAGATGTGAAAGAGCTCGACGTGGCGAAAATGGGTCGTTTAGGTCGAGTGAAGGCGCTTCTCAAGAGCGCGTCCCTCGTACCCTACTCTTCGCGCTTCAAGGTTTTCATAATAGATGAATGCCATCTCTTGCAAGAAGACGCATGGTCGGCAATACTGAAGAGCCTTGACGAGCCATACCGGCATACGGTATACATTATGATCACTTCTGACATAGAAAGCCTGCCTCGCGCTTCCATCACACGTTGCCAGAAGTTCCATTTTCCGAAGATAAAGGTGGCAGATATTGTATACAGGCTGGAGAAGATCTGTATAGGAGAAGGATTGGAATTCGACCATGATGGGTTGTACTTCATTGCTGCAAAGTCTAGTGGTTCTCTTAGAGATTCTGAAGTAATGCTTGACCAGCTCAGTTTGCTTGGGAAGAAGATCACAATTTCTCTTGTGCATGAACTTGTGAGTTGTCTACTGTCATCTGTCATGTTCTAAGTAAATATATCATAAGTCAGTGTTTTCATATTTGTATACCATTTTTTGCAGGTAGGATCAGTGTCTGATGACGAGTTGATTGAGTTGCTTGATCTAGCATTGTCATCTGACACAACCAATACTGTAAGACGAGCCCGAGAACTTATGGGGTCAGCAATTGATCCTCTGCAGCTTGTTTCTCAGCTGGCCAACCTTATTATGGACATTCTCTCAGGACGATGTCAATCTGCTGTCAGTGAAGTCAGCAAAAGTTTCTTGGGTAGATATGCATGTGCGTGTGCTATCCTTGACATGTTTCTTTCTTATTGCCACATGCATTCTCCTACTGTTCAGAATTGCATGCTATTTTCTTTTAAGTTGCTTGAGTTGAACCAACTGTAGGATCACACATTTATTGTTGGAAATTTTTTGATGATCTTACTTTTATCTTGAATTTTGGAACTGTCTCTATATCCACACTCCTATTTGTTCCACTAAGGCTTTAGTCTTAAGTCTCAACCTTTTATCATGACTTTGCAGTATCAGAGGTTGGAATAAAGAAATTAAGACATGCACTGAAGATACTATCAGAAACTGAAAAACAATTGAGGACATCAAGGAATCAGGCTACTTGGGTTACAGTTGCGCTTTTGCAGTTTGGCACCAATGAACCTAACCTTATTGCTGAACCGAATGATATGCATGCACATTCAGTATCTGGATATACAGGTAAACATATTAATTCTAAGTATTCCATGTAATTTTGATTTCCAGACAGAATGGAACGATAACCATTTTTTATGTCCCACTGTGTAGATGACTGGGTTTCCAAGGTGCACTCAAACGCCAATTTTTGTCAGGCATGTAACAGCAGCAAGTCGAACTGTTCTGAGAGACACTGTAGACGGCTTAAGCTTGAGAACATATGGAGGAGAGCCATTGGAAAGTGTCGATCAAGATCAGCCAAAAGTTTCCTCAGGAAAGAAGGCTTCTTATCATCGGTTCATGTTACCGAAGGTAAAAACAAATATGCCATCCGAATTGAATTTTTAATCTCTCATATATGGATTGTGCTGAAAATGATACACTGCATGTGCAAATTTCTCAGAGCTGGCCATAGCAGAAGTTGGCTTCGGACACCCAGATCACCTATCAAGAGCAGAGAAAATGCAAAGCCTAATAGAGTGCTCTTTACAGCACGTTCTTGGGTGCAATGTGGAGATCAGATTCAAACTTGTACCTTGTCCAGTGAGAAAGGATGCTAGGTTGAAGAGACACTCGTTCAGTTTTCTCAGTTGCTCTGGCCGGAAGCAAGAGCTGTCAGATTCAGTAGTGACTGATGAAGACGAAGCTGTGAGGCCTGGGGCAAGGGAGACACCGCTTAAAGGCTACACCTCTAGCCAGCAGGAGTCACCATATACCATGCAACGTGTCGATTCGAAACCAACAGCCTATGGTTGCGAGGATGATGGTCGGAGCACCTTGACGTCGAACAGATCCATGACAGATGACATGACAAGGACGTGCAGGTCCGAGACTAACTACTCAAAGGGGGGTGTGAGTGATCAGGGCCGCTTTGGTAGCATCCAGGAGCCTGACCTACAGCCAAGCTGCTTCTCGCGAACACTGAGGCTTCAGAAGAAGCTGTTGTCTTCTGGCGCAGCGCACACCATCTGTCTGAGGATCCAGCCGCATAACAAGATGGAATTCCTACCTAAGAAGGAATTTGATACGTACTTCTGCGCGTATGAGCCTTACGAGCAGTGTCCAAGATCAGTTTCAAGGGCTACTTACAGTTCAAGAGATGATGACTTGTAAGCCATCTGAACTTAGCACTGTTCCACTGTTGTTTGGTTGCTAGTCTCGATTAATGCTTCTTCACAGGCAGCTATTTGGCCATACAATCTCTTGCAACGATATATTCAGATACATGACTGCCATGTGACAGAACCAATGCTCAAGTGTTTTGTTTCTTCTGCAGGTGGAGCAAGAATTCACGGTTCCGTTCAAATCTACTCTGCTGGAAAGCCCCAAAACAACCCATGTAACGGAGGTACATTACTCTGTATTTTCACATCACTTGGTCCGTCGGAATAGCCATGTGAATTCAGCGTCTTGGCTCGCTCGGTTGCTGTTTGCTAGTGTTCATATTACATGTTGACCCCAGTTCTGCCAGAGCCCAGAGCACTTTCACACCAGCAAGCTGCTTTCTTACAAGCGTAACTGCGACAACCAGCACCAGCATTGCTGCCGGGGAAAAGTGAACCATGGTAGCAGAACATTGGCATGCTGAAAAACAGTGTCAAATCATTCGGTTTTTGCTAGGACATTTACCAATTTCTCCCGAAGCTGGAGGCATGGGCACCACCTGTGGGGACAATTTTCAAAGGAAATCCCAGGAGGGGTCTTTGTTTTTATTGTTCTTGGCAGGCAGCTGAGGAACTATTCATCAGTGATGTTTCTTGGATGTGCTGGTCCTTCAAAATGCTAATGGGCAGTTGTACATGTTACGTTATATGCTACTGAACTCAGAGGCTATAATACACTTTTTTTATGTCAACACATAGAAATTAAGATCTGCTTGGTTCTATGCTAACTACGTTACAACTTGTCTAAGTTACAACTTTGTCTAAGTTTAGTCGGCGAAATTGAAAAACTGAGGAAAAGTTAGGTAAATTGTGGCGGACAGTGAACCAAAACACATCCTTAATCTTGAGAGAGATGGTTGCATTTATGACTACTTAATCCTGAATCATAGATGTTCTATTAAACTTATGCCACATACTGGTTTCTTAACATGCTAGCTAAAAAGGTCTTTAGTGAAGGGATTCACATATTTTACTCGTTATTTTTAAAAGTTCTGGAACTTAAATGGCACGCTGCGACAAATCTTAGGGACCTCCCACATGTTTTACTATTTATTTTAATTTATTTGAATTAATTTTTTTTATATTTTTTTAAAAAATAACCTCGAATATCGATTGTGCTTATCGCCATCGATGCATCCTCTATTCACGTCTTCTTAAAAAAAAGCACTAGCACAAGACCGAGAGGCGTGGCGATGAGGGACAGGACAGGACGGATTGAGGGATTCCTTTCGGATCAGTTAAGATGTGTGTTGACACCTTTTCAAGCACTGCGTAAGAACCGGTGGCGGTGTCCTCTGCAGAGGCGCGGACGGTCCGCGGCCAGGGACCGGACAGTCCGCGATCTGGTACAGGGGCTGGCGTTCTCTGTTTGACGACCGGACGGTCCGCGCGTGCGCAGGGACGGCGAAGGTCGCCGGCGGCGCTTGGATCTCGCTCCCGGAAGGGACCCCGTCGGAGAGGAGAGATCCTAGAGGTTGTCTAGGCTCGGCTAGCCGACCTAGACTCCTCTAATCGACGTAGAGTCGAAGAGAAGCAGAGAATTTGGGGATTGTAATACTAAACTAGGGCTAAACTAGAACTACTTCTGATGCGTAAGGTAAAAACGAGGAATAGATTTGATTTGATCGATTGTTGGGGGTTCAATCAGTCGTAGCCCTTCATCTATATAAAGGGGAGGTCTGGATCCGCTTCGAACTGATTTCCGAGTCAATCCCACGGTTTTAGGTAACAAATCCGGCGAGAAACTAGGAACCCTAACTGTCTCTGCGCACGCGCGGACTGTCCGCGCCGCCACTGCGGACCGTCCGGCCTCAGGGCCGGACCGTCCGCAAGGCCTTTTTTGGCTTCCAACATATGCCCCCCTGCCTTTTAGTGAAGGTTGACGAACCAAAAGCATATGAACTAAACCTGATGTGAGTCACCGGCTTTTCAAAATAGAGATCATTCAATAAAGCACCAATGTATAATGGCCGTTTTGGATTGTATCTTTCTCGGCCACGACCATTTGATCAATGCATCAAAATGAATAGAATAGAGGTGCCCCCCAGCCTGGATAGACAAAGGGACTATACATGTACCATGGATTCATCGTCATGCCATTTCATATTTGAGTAGGACAATATACCGACAATGAATAAACGGGTGGAAAGTACCCTGGTCTCATAGGATGATCAGGCGATGCTTGTCGCGTCGCCTTTTGGACCGTTTTGTTCGGCCGTTTCGTTTTAGCAGGTGACCGAGGTTTCTTTGTTGACCGATCACGTGGAACAGTCTTTTTGCTAGCATTTTTGGAGAGCAACTGATCAAAAGGAGGGACGACTTTGATCAGCCGACTGTATGTGCTTTGACCTTGCGTCTTTTTCCTTGCTTCGTGTAGAGGCTGACGCCTTTGGTCATAGGTGGACTGTTCGGCTGAGTTAGCTGAACCGTTTGTCTGAGCACCAGATCGTCCGCACGTAGGTGCCGGAACATCTGCGATGCTCGGGCTAGGCTGATGTGTTTGGTTCATTAATTATGCCTGCCCCCGGTATCTTCGAACCTTTTAGCCTTCTCGCCCGAAGCCTTTCGAGCAATCTTATTTTGTGATATAATTGACATGCGAGGATCGCCAATGACGATGCCCTTGTCTTTGCCTTTATCGGCCATTTCGGGCCGAACCAAGACCTTTTTGCATGTGAGTTCTATTGTATTAACAGAAAAAGGTTGTGTGTCTACTTGCATCTCCTGAAAAGCCAATCGGCCCTCATTTATGGCCGATTGTATATGTCGACAAAAAACATTACAATCATTGGTGGCATGAGAAAAGGAGTTATGCCACTTACAATAAGCACGCCTCTTTAGTTCATCAGGAGGAGGAATAGTATGAGTTAATTTAATGTTGTCGTTTTTTAGTAACTGGTCAAATATTTTATCGCATTTGGCAACATTAAAAGTAAACTTAACTTCTTCTTGTCGATTCTTTCGAATCGACTGTAAATCAGAACATGCGGAAGGTTTATCCTGTCCTGGCCAAACTAGTTCGGCGGTGTATACATCCGTGGATTCATCGTCCGAATTATCGTATGCCACTAGATGCATCTTATAGTTAGCCAATTTTGATGTTTCCTTACTTCAGCTTTCACACGTCATAGCCCGCTGGTGCAAGTGTACTAGCGAAAAGAATTGGGTGCCATCTAATTTTTCTTTTAAGTAGGGTCGCAACCCATTGAAAGCCAGCCCTGTTAGTTGTTTTTCTGCGACATGGATCTAAAAGCATCGGTTTCTAGTGTCCCGGAACCTCCAGATATAGTCATTAACCGATTCTTCAGGCCCCTGTCGGACTGAGGCTAAGTCAGCCAATTCTAATTCATGTGCTCCTGAGAAAAAGTGTTCATGAAATTTCCGCTCTAATTCTTCCCAAGAGTTAATAGAGTTTGGTGGCAAGGCTGCGTACCATGCGAATGCAGTATCAGTAAGGGACAACGAGAATAAACGAACGCGGTAGGCTTCCCCATCAGCCAATTCTCCCAAGTGTGCTATGAATTGCTTATATGTTCATGTGTGCTTTTTGAAAGTCACCTAGAGGGGGGGTGAATAGGGCGAAACTGAAATTTACAAAGTTAATCACAACTACAAGCTGGGTTAGCGTTAGAACTATAATCAAGTCTGCAAGAGAGGGCGCAAAACAAATCGCAAGTGTAAGGAAAATGGACCCTGGGCCATTTGGCTAATTGAGTTTTGGTGTTTGATGAACAACACAATCCGTGAACTAATAAGTTTTCTAGTGTTTGTGTTTGTAGTTCACAGGATGCGAAGAGAATTGGACCAAGGCAATGAGGATGCAACACCTCAAAAGAAGACATAAAAAGATACATAGGAGTCCAATACTCAAGAACAAAGAAGCCCGAAGAAATCAGCGAAGAAATCCAAGATAAGGGCTGTCAGCCAGCGCCTGGTGGCGCACCGGACATTGGTGTCCGGTGTGCACCAGACTGTCCGGTGAGGCACCGGACAGTCTGCGCAGAGAGGCCGCAGACAGGCGCTCTCTGGCTGTAGCACCGGACTGTCCGGTGTGCCAACGGGCAGACGGCAACGGTCGGATCCAACGGTCGACTGCTACAGGCGCCAACGGTCGGCTGACGTGGCGTGCACCGGACATCTACTGTGCAGTGTCCGGTGGTGCACCGGACTGTCCGGTGCACCCGACGACAGAAAGCTGCTGCTTTCTGTCCAACGGCTAGTTGGGGGTGTGGAGGCTATAAATACCACCCCAACCGGCCATTCTCAAGTGTGAGAGCCCAAGCAACATACTAAGGCATATAGTGCACATTTCCAAGAGCTCAAACACCCAAGTGCTTAATAGAATCACTCGGTGATTAGCGTAGGTGCTTTGCGAAGTGCTTAGGTTAGTTAGACCGCTTTAGCACTTGCTCTAGGTGAACCCTAGATTGTTGAGTGAGTTTAGATAAACCTCACAACCCCTCGGCTCTTGCGTGAGTCGTTGTAATTGTACCGAGTGGGGCGAGAGTCTTGCGAGACCGTGACAACCGCGTTTGTGTCACGGCCGCCACCGTGTACCGGAGGGAACGAGGCCCGCGGCGTTTCGGCCGGAAGCTCGATAGTGGAGACGGCGGGGAGCGTCCGAGAGGAGCCGGAAGCGGAGCACCACTTGCGCGTGGAGAAGGCCCGTGGCTCTCTACGGAGTTACTCGACCGTGGTGCTTGGCCCTCGCGTGGGCTTCCCTTTGCGTAGGGGCACCAACGAGGATTAGTCGGGACCTTGCGTGGTTCCGGATACCTCGGTAAAAATACCGGCGTCATCCACGAGAGTTTGCTTCTCTACTTAGCTCTTTACATTCCGCATTTATATTAAGTATTTAAGTTTCAATCTTATTGTCATACTTATTTAGTGTAGATTGAAACTTAGCCTTTGCTGTAGAGATAGCAACACTTAGACAAAACCTAGTTTGCACATTCTAGTTTTGATTATTTGCATAGGTTTTGCTCTAGGGATTTAATTGTGGCCTAGTTTAGTAAAAGTTTTAGAAGTCCTAATTCACCCCCCCTCTTAGGCGTCACCTGTTTCCTACAAGTGGTATCAGAGGCCGGTTTGGCTCATTTGAAACGCTTTAGCTTCACCGCTAAAAGAGCCGACGCTTTTTAGAGGAAGGGATGGATACCCATAGGCCACCACACTTTGACGGCACTAACTTCCCATATTATAGTGCTAGAATGGCTTGTTACCTAGAGGCCGTTGATCTAGGTGTTTGGAGAGTCACTCGTGACGGGATGAAACCTCTCAAGAATCCCGAGAAACCCACCACGAGTGAGGAAAAAGAAATCCATTTAAATGCTAGAGCCAAAAATTGCTTGTTTGAATCTCTTAGCATGGATATTTTCAATCAAGTATTTACCCTGAAAACTGCTAATGAGATTTGGCTAAAATTGCATGAGCTCCATGACGGCACATCCAATGTCCGTGAGCAAAAACATTGCCTAGTCTTAAATGAGTATAATTCTTTTGCTATGAAAGATGATGAGCTTGTTAGAGACATGTATTCTCGTTTGAATCTAATTATCAATGAGCTCAATTCTATTGGCATTAATAAGCTAGGTGATGCGGACATTGTGAGGAAGATTATCTCCCTGCTACCACAACAAAGATATGGGAGCATCATCACCATCCTTCACAACATGGAGAATTTGAGCAACATGACCCCGACCATTGTGATTGGGAAAATCGCGGCCTTTGAGATGTCGCGAAAAATGAGTCGGGGAGAGGAGCCAACTTCCTCAAGGCCATATGCTTTTGCATGTGATGAAAGGAAGGGCAAAAAGAAGGCTCCCACTCCAAGTTCCTCAAGTGAAGAAGAGGAAGAAGAAGAAAGTGATGATGATGAAGATAATCAACCATGCACATCATCCTCCGAGGACGAAGAAACAATCCGACGCGTCGGAAAGGTAATGAGGATGATCCGCAAGATTAATCTAATGGGTGTGCCCCTGCAGGTCGAGGATCTTCTCTTTAACATTGACAGGAAAAAGCAAAGGAAGAGAGGATGCTTCGCATGTGGGGAGAAGGGCCACTTCAGGGACAACTGTCCAAATATGGCCAAACCCAAAAAGGAGAGGAGCAAAGGCAAGGCGCTAACAAGTGTTAGAACTTGGGATGATTCTTCAAGTGAAGATGAACCTCCAAGGACGCGCAGCCACCGGTCCTCGTCACGATCATCACGGTCATCACACAAATGCCTTATGGCAAGAGGTAACAAAAGCATTCCATCCTCTAGTGATGAAAGTAGTAGTGATGATGAAGGGGAGGGAAAGCCCTCTCTAGATGAGCTTGCGGAAGCCGTAGAATTTTTCCAGGATGTTTGCACTAAGCAAAAAGCTCAGCTTAAAACTTTGAAAAATAAGTTGGTTAGCTCTCAAAATGATTACAAAGGTTTGCTAGAAAAATTTGAAACTTTTGCAAACTTAAATAGTGAGCTAACAACTAAAATTGAGCTATTAGAATCTAGTGCTCCATCCACTGCTACCGATGACAACCTTATTAAGAAGAATGAAAAACTTAAGGCTAAGTTAGCTAGCTCCCAAGAAGCTATTGAAAATTTGCTAGAGAAAATGGAAATTCTTAGCATACACAATAATGAGCTAACTACTAAGCTAGAAAACATTGGTAGCACCCCAGCAACATCTTTAGTTGAAATACCTGAAATAATTAAGAAAGATGCTTCTACTTCCTGCTTTGATTTAATTGACGATTCTAACCCCTGCAACCAAGTCGTTGTTGAGAATATTGTTGTAGAGACATGTTCGGATGAGGTTGCAAAGGAAAATGAACAATTAAAGCAAGAAGTGGCTCGCCTTAGCAAGACTTTGTATGACAAGAAAGGCAAAGCCAAACAAATCCGACCTCCACAGGATAACACCACTGCGGGAGTGAACAAGCCTGTAGAGGGAGAAACTGTGATTTGTAGGCTATGCCACATGGAAGGCCATAAGTCTTTCCAATGCAAGGCGATGACCGGGGATAAACAAAGGCAAAAGCTCAAGCAAAAGCCATCAAGCAAAATCTCCAACACCTACATCAAAAAGGTGAACAAAAAGGATGCTACACCATATTTGATCAAGAAGAAAAAGAACGGAAAGGTGATAGCAATCAAGGCCAACAAGCAAGCCAACAAAGGAAAGGGGGCCAAACGCATCTGGGCGCCAAAGGAGATAATTTCAACCATGAAAAGCACCAAGAAAGTTTGGATCCCGAAAGGGAAGTGAGTGGACCAAAGGCTGCGGGAAATTTGGAGACTTGGCAAATTTGGGATGTATATCATGGGATACATCATATTGGATCAAGTTAATTGCCAAGTGTGTTAGTGAAAATTTTGGACCCAAATTTTCCACCCATGACTAAGGTAACTAGCTTTATTGTATTCTTCGTCTTTAGATATGCGTATCTATTTATCTTTTATCTAGTTTACCTCTCTTGCCTAGTATTACATTTGTTATGTACTTTTGTTTAAAATCATGCATACTAGGTAAATCATATGGTAGGATTGCTTGGTTTTAATTCATATACTTAAGCAAACCTACATGGCTTAAAATGTTTATTTAAGCACGGCACATAGCTTCTATATCATTCCATAGTAAATGATGCATCAATTGAAAATTTTGATTTCTACAAATTGTATCATTTAACTTATATGTGCCAAAGTTTGGATTATGGATAATTTGCCCCTCTTGATATCAAATCAAAGTGCGTGTCTCCTACAAGTATTCAAAACTTGTATGCACACCTTTAGGGGGAGGTTACTCTATAATCTAACACTTTGAGACTAACACCTTTTCAAGTCTATTTCATGTGATAGTCTCATTGTAAGGAAAATGAAGTCCCCGGAGAAAGACAACAATCTTCCACTGCAAAATCTCCAAGAACTCTCATGTCTCTCAAGCTCGCCATTGATCTCCAATTGGTATCTTTTGAGACTACATTCAGTATCATTTACATGTCTTCTCCAATATTTGATTAGACTATATTTCATATCATATGCTTCCGTGTTGCCAAAAATGCATAAATAGTTAACTCATATTCTGTTACCTATGCATAAGGGAAGTCAGTCTTTTCAAATCATGTCTTGCACCTCTAATTTTCACATGCTTTTTCCTAAGTAGAGGATCTCTGTTAGGGGGAGTATTTCTTCATCTCTAAAAAGGGGGAGAAACTTATTTCTAAAGAGAACACTCATTTAGGGGGAGTAATCCTTTCAACTGATATCATTCATATGGTTTAATTTAATATCCTTCTAGTGGTATCATTTGATAAAATTCTTGTTGAGGGCAAGCTGTTATTTACTTCCTACATGCTTTTAATGTCTTCCTTTTCGGTGGTTGATGCCAAAGGGGGAGAAGTTTAGGGACCAAAGCAATGAAAACTTTATCAAACACCAAACACCACCAATTTAAAATTTTATATCTACAAATGGCTTTTCAAGTGGTTTTGGTTATTTGGTCCAAAAATAGGAAGTAAGTGAATTATGGAGTTAGGGGGAGGCTTAAGTCCATAATATCACATTGTGGGGACAATCATGCATCTTAGCAAGTAAAATGCATATTTTCATTCAAATACTTGTATTATTTGCTTGCTTTGGTTGTGTTGTCATCAATCACCAAAAAGAAGGAGATTGTAAGGAAAATGGACCCCGGGCCATTTGGCTAATTGAGTTTTGGTGTTTGATGAACAACACAATCCGTGAACTAATAAGTTTTCTAGTGTTTGTGTTTGTAGTTCACAGGATGCGAAGAGAATTGGACCAAGGCAATGAGGATGCAACACCTCAAAAGAAGACATAAAAAGATACATAGGAGTCCAATACTCAAGAACAAAGAAGCCCGAAGAAATCAGCGAAGAAATCCAAGATAAGGGCTGTCAGCCAGCGCCTGGTGGCGCACCGGACATTGGTGTCCGGTGTGCACCGGACTGTCTGCGCAGAGAGGCCGCAGACAGGCGCTCTCTGGCTGTAGCACCGGACTGTCCGGTGTGCCAACGGGCAGACGACAACGGTCGGCGCCAACGGTCGACTGCTACAGGCGCCAACGGTCGGCTGACGTGGCGTGCACCGGACATCTACTGTGCAGTGTCCGGTGGTGCACCGGACTGTCCGGTGCACCCGACGACAGAAAGCTGCTGCTTTCTGTCCAACGGCTAGTTGGGGGTGTGGAGGCTATAAATACCACCCCAACCGGCCATTCTCAAGTGTGAGAGCCCAAGCAACATACTAAGGCATATAGTGCACATTTCCAAGAGCTCAAACACCCAAGTGCTTAATAGAATCACTCGGTGATTAGCGTAGGTGCTTTGCGAAGTGCTTAGGTTAGTTAGACCGCTTTAGCACTTGCTCTAGGTGAACCCTAGATTGTTGAGTGAGTTTAGATAAACCTCACAACCCCTCGGCTCTTGCGTGAGTCGTTGTAATTGTACCGAGTGGGGCGAGAGTCTTGCGAGACCATGACAACCGCGTTTGTGTCACGGCCGCCACCGTGTACCGGAGGGAACGAGGCCCGCGGCGTTTCGGCCGGAAGCTCGATAGTGGAGACGGCGGGGAGCGTCCGAGAGGAGCCGGAAGCGGAGCACCACTTGCGCGTGGAGAAGGCCCGTGGCTCTCTACGGAGTTACTCGACCGTGGTGCTTGGCCCTTGCGTGGGCTTCCCTTTGCGTAGGGGCACCAACGAGGATTAGTCGGGACCTTGCGTGGTTCCGGATACCTCGGTAAAAATACCAGCGTCATCCACGAGAGTTTGCTTCTCTACTTAGCTCTTTACATTCCGCATTTATATTAAGTATTTAAGTTTCAATCTTATTGTCATACTTATTTAGTGTAGATTGAAAGTTAGCCTTTGCGGTGGAGATAGCAACACTTAGATAAAACCTAGTTTGCACATTCTAGTTTTGATTATTTGCATAGGTTTTGCTCTAGGGATTTAATTGTGGCCTAGTTTAGTAAAAGTTTTAGAAGTCCTAATTCACCCCCCCTCTTAGGCGTCACCTGTTTCCTACAGCAAGCAAATAAAGAGTGTGACACGCGGATTTGTTTTACCGAGGTTCGGTTTTTGCAAACCTACTCCCCGTTGAGGTGGTCACAAAGACCGGGTCTCTTTCAACCCTTTCCCTCTCTCAAACGGTCCCTCGGACCGAGTGAGCTTCTTCTTCTCAAACACTTGGAACACAAAGTTCCCGCAAGGACCACCACACAATTGGTGTCGCTTGCCTCAATTACAAGTGAGTTTGATCTTAAGAAAGATTGAGAAAGAAAAGAAGCAATCCAAGCGCAAGAGCTCAAAAGAACACAAGCAAATCTCTCTCACTAATCACTAAGGAGTTGTGTGGAATTTGGAGAGGATTTGATCACTTGGGTGTGTCTAGAATTGAATGCTAGAGCTCTTGTAAGTGGTTGAAGTGGAAAAACTTGGATGACTTGAATATGGGGTGGTTTGGGGTATTTATAACCCCAACCACCAAACTAGCCGTTTGGTGGGGCTGTCTGTCGCATGGTGCACCGGACAGTCCGGTGCACACCGGACAGTGTCCGGTACGCCAGCCACGTCACCACTCACCAGGCCGTTGGGTTTTGACCGTTGGAGCTCTGACTTCTGGGCCCGCCTTGATGTCCGGTGGCGCACCGGACATGCACTATAGAGTGTCCGGTGCGCCACATCGCGCGTGCCTGACTTCTGCGCGCACTGGCGCGCATTTAATGCTTCTGCAGGTGACCGTTGGCGCGAAGTAGCCGTTGCTCCGCTGGTTCAGCGGACAGTCTGGTGCACACCGGACATGTCCGGTGAATTATAGCGGAGCGAATTCTCGAAGCTGGCGAGTTCCTGAGGCGCCCTTTCTTGGAGCACCGGACACTGTCTGGTGCACACCGGACAGTCCGGTGAATTATAGTGAAGCGCCTCTGGATTTTCCCGAAGGTGAGGAGTTCAGCGTGAAGTCCCCTGGTGCACCGGACACTGTCTGGTGGCACACCGGACAGTCCGGTGCGCCAGACCAGGGTACACTTCGGTTATCCCTTGCTCTCCTTGTTGAACCCAATTCTTGGTCTTTTTATTGGCTAAGTGTGAACCTTTGGCACCTGTATGACTTATACACTAGAGCAAACTAGTTAGTCCAATTTATTTGTGTTGGGCAATTCAACCACCAAAATCATTTAGGAAATAGGTGTAAGCCTAATTCTCTTTCAATCTCCCCCTTTTTGGTGATTGATGCCAACACAAACCAAAGCAAATATAGAAGTGCATAATTGAACTCGTTTGCATAATGTAAGTGCAAAGGTTGCTTAGAATTGAGCCAATATAAATACTTATAAGATGTGCATGGATTGTTTCTTCATTTTTATCATTTTGGACCACGCTTTGCACCATATGTTTTGTTTTTGCAAATTCTTTTGTAAATTCTTTTCAAAGTTCTTTTGCAAATAGTCAAAGGTAAATGAATAAGATTTTGTGAAGCATTTTCAAGATTTGAAATTTTCTCCCCCTGTTTCAAATGCTTTTCCTTTGACTAAACAAAACTCCCCCTAAATGAAATCCTCCTCTTAGTGTTCAAGAGGGTTTTGATATATCAATTTTGAAATACTACTTTCTCCCCTTTTGAACATAATAGGATACCAAGTTGAAATTTCCAATTGAAAATCATTTTAAAATTAGGTGGTGGTGCGGTCATTTTGCTTTGGGCTAATACTTTCTCCCCCTTTGGCATGAATCGCCAAAAACGGAGTCATTAGAGCCCTTGAAGTACTTTCTCCCCCTTTGGTCATAAATAAATGAGTGAAGATTATACCAAAGACGGAGTCCTTTTCTCCCCCAAAGATGGAGTTGCTCGGAGTGACGGCGAAGGATGAGTTACGGAGTAGAAGCCTTTGTCTTCGCCGAAGACTCCAATTCCCTTTCAATATACCTATGACTTGGTTTGAAATAGACTTGAAAAGACATGAGTCATAGCATATGAAAGAGACATGATCAAAGGTATATAAATGAGCTATGTGTGCAAATCAAGAAAAGAAGTTCCTAGAATCAAGAATATTTAGCTCATGCCTAAGTGAAAGTCGCCTAGAGGGGGGTGAATAGGGCGAAACTAAAATTTATAAAGTTAATCACAACTACAAGCCGGGTTAGCGTTAGAAATATAATCAAGTCCGCGAGAGAGGGTGCAAAACAAATCGCAAGCAAATAAAGAGTGTGACACGCGGATTTGTTTTACCGAGGTTCGGTTCTCGCAAACCTACTCCCCGTTGAGGTGGTCACAAAGACCGGGTCTCTTTCAACCCTTTCCCTCTCTCAAACGGTCCCTCGGACCGAGTGAGCTTCTTCTTCTTAAACACTTTGGAACACAAAGTTCCCGCAAGGACCACCACACAATTGGTGTCTCTTGCCTCAATTACAAGTGAGTTTGATCTCAAGAAAGATTGAGAAAGAAAAGAAGCAATCCAAGCGCAAGAGCTCAAAAGAACACGAGCAAATCTCTCTCACTAATCACTAAGGCGTTGTGTGGAATTTGGAGAGGATTTGATCACTTGGGTGTGTCTAGAATTGAATGCTAGAGCTCTTGTAAGTGGTTGGAAGTGTGAAAACTTGGATGACTTGAATGGTGGGTGGTTGGGGTATTTGTAGCCCCAACCACCAAACTAGCCGTTTGGTGGGGCTGTCTGTCGCATGGTGCACCGGACAGTCCGGTGCACACCGGACATGTCCGGTGCGCCAGCCACGTCACCAAGGCCGCTGGGTTCCGACCGTTGGAGCTCTGTCTTCTGGGCCCGCCTGGATGTCCGGTGGCACACCGGACATGCACTGTAGGGTGTCCGGTGTGCCACCACGCGCGCGCCTGACTTCTGCGCGCTTTGGCGCGCATTTAATGCCTTTGCAGGTGACCGTTGGCGCGAAGTAGTCGTTGCCCCGCTGGCTCACCGGACAGTCCGGTGCACACCGGACATGTCCGGTGAATTATAGCGGAGCGAATTCCCGAAGCTGGCGAGTTCCTGAGATGCCCTTCCTTGGAGCACCGGACACTGTCCGGTGTACACCGGATAGTCCGGTGAATTATAGCGAAGCGCCTCTGGATTTTCCCGAAGGTGAGGAGTTCAGCGTGAAGTCCCCTGGTGCACCGGACATTGTCCGGTGGTGCACCGGACACTGTCCGGTGGCACACCGGACAGTCTGGTGCGCCAAACCAGGCACACTTCGGTTATCCCTTTGCTCTTTTGTTGAACCCAATTCTTGGTCTTATTATTGGCTAAGTGTGAACCTTTGGCACCTGTATAACTTACACTGGAGCAAAACTAGTTAGTCTAATTATTTGTGTTGGGCAATTCAACCACCAAAATCAATTAGGAACTAGGTGTAAGCCTAATTCCCTTTCAATCTCCCCCTTTTTGGTGATTGATGCCAACACAAACCAAAGCAAGTATAGAAATGCATAATTGAACTAGTTTGCATAATGTAAGTGCAAAGGTTGCTTGGAATTGAGCCAATATAAATACTTATAATATATGCATGGATTGTTTCTTCATTTTTAACATTTTGGACCACACTTGCACCACATGTTTTGTTTTTGCAAATTCTTTTGTAAATCTTTTCAAGGTTCTTTTGCAAATATTCAAAGGTAAATGAATAAGATTTTTTGAAGCATTGTCAAGATTTGAAATTTTCTCCCCCTGTTTCAAATGCTTTTTCTTTGACTAAACAAAAATCCCCCTAAATGAAATCTCCTCTTAGTGTTCAAGAGGGTTTTGATATATCAATTTTGAAATACTACTTTCTCCCCTTTTTAACACAATAGGATACCAATTTGAAATTTCCAATTGAAAATCATTAAAATTAGGTGGTGGTGCGGTCCTTTTGCTTTGGGCTAATATTTTCTCCCCCTTTGGCATAAATCGCCAAAAACGGAGTCATTAGAGCCCTTAGAATTACTTTCTCCCCCTTTGGTCATAGATAAAGGAGTGAAGATTATACCAAAGACAAAGTCCTTTTACTTGGGACTTATGCTCTCTCCCTCAAAGATGGAGAGTTGCCCGTAGCGACGGCGAGGAATGAGTTACGGAGTGGAAGCCTTTGTATTCGCCGAAGACTCCAATTCCCTTTCAATACACCTATGACTTGGTTTGAAATAGACTTGAAAACACATTAGTCATATGAAAGAGACATGATCAAAGGTATATGAATGAGCTATGTGTGCAAATTAACAAAAGAAGTTCCTAGAATCAAGAATATTTAGCTCATGCCTAAGTTTGTTAAAGGTTTGTTCATCAAGAGGCTTGGTAAAGATATCGGCTAATTGATCTTTAGTATTAATGTATGAAATCTCGATATCTCCCTTTTGTTGGTGATCCCTTAAAAAGTGATGTGGCGGAACTGCCCGAATTATTCCAACTTAAGTGCCTCAATCCGGCCTTAGAGGCTAGACCACACTTAAAAGGGAATAACCCGTCAATCCCTCGGATCTAGTCCGACACGGCCACTGACAGGATCAAGTACCACAGTCTCACTCGATGGTGAGTCACAGAGCAAATACAATAAAGCATAAAACCATGCATGGAAGAGTATTAAATTATTACATCACCATTGTCATCATCGGAGTTTTCGCAAAAGTAACCATCATTGTTTTTGGAGTGCAGCGGAAAATAAACTAACGGTAAATAAATGGAGGGATGGGGAAGCCTGTCCCATCACTCCTCATGCTCCTCCTCAGCCGAGGCAGGGTCCCACTCGACAGTCCAACCCGGTGGCAGGGTGGATGGCCAAGTCACTCCAGCAACCATGTCCTCCAGAGAACCTGTAAAAAATTATGCCACAAGCAAGGCTGAGTATACTAATACTCAGCTAGACTTACCCGGTGTGAGGAGTCTATACTCCTCTACCTCTAGACATGCAACTGTTTGGCTGTGGGGTTTGGTTGCCAAAAACACTAGCTGAGTTTCTGAATCAAGATTTTAACTTTGTCAAAATTAAGTGTGACTCTCTTAAGGCTAAAAGTGTACTATCTACTCATACATAGTAGCAAGCATTTTTAGCAATCATCATTTTGTACCATCTCATCACAGTTCCACTTCTTACTCAATGCAGCACAATGGGTCAAGCAGTCTCATTAGCTGCGAGAAGCAGACGATTCGAATCGAGTTTTATCCTTGCAAGGTAAACCTAAACACACGACATGTAGGGGCACTCCGTCCCCACACACATCAACCGTCCCCATCGATTCCCTGGCAGCAGATCAGGTCTCACCGCCTTGGCGTACAATGCCCCACTGACCCCGACTGGCCGTCGTGCAGTGGCCGCACTTGTACCCACCATAACCGGAATGGGAGACTACGTCTCAGGTCGCGTGAGGAGGTATGTCCACTGGCAGGTTCAATCAGGTACTAGGTTTACCGATTTACCATATTTCTCGGTATGTGTTTAGTACGTTCAAACGCTTGACACAGGTATCCGCACGTTAATCCTTATTCCATTTTCCATCTCGTGGACAACCAATCCCCATGGATTGTGGTCCACCAACTAGTATCCTGACAGTATGAAAGTGGGTACAATCAACTTCCTGATCTCGCGCGAGTGCTAGAAAAATCACTCGTCTTCTACCGAGACCCTAATTAAATAAAGCAGCTACTCGACCTGTCATACTAGTATTCATCTCAAAAGGATTCCTGAGATCATGCAACTAGGATTTCAAACAATTCCTACACCTAAGTGCACAATCAATCCTACAATCATTAAGTGAAGTAAAATAGCATAAATAACGGGTTATGCATAAAACCGGGGCTTGCCTTCCAAAGCAGTGGCAGGCAGGTCCTCTGGTGCAGGCTCTGGTGCTGGGTCGGGGGCAACCTCCTGGGCAGCTCCTTGCTCCGGCACGAGGACGTACTCTCCGTCAGCAAGATTACAGTCTATCGAAATGCAATGAACATATATGTCATGATTATGCAAAATTTAAGAACATTAAGCTACAGAATTCAAGTTAAGAATTTAATTTAGGGCTTCTTGGTTACGAGGGTCTTCTAGTGGTATTCATAGACTTATTACTTTTTAGTTTTAGGTTTTCTTTCTAAAATGACTTATTGGAGTTGTATGGCCTTTATAAATTTCAGGGGACAATTATAAAGGCCTTAGGGGGACATTAAGTTCCATCATCCATTTTCCTTTCTTAATTTCCACCTAGGACTTCTAGTAGGGGTTTTGAACTATGATAGTAGTTTAAAACTTTCCAAAAATTCTGTAAAAATTACAGTGGGTGGTCACTGGCTATACTAGCTTGTTTTGAAAATTTGAGGCTTAAAGTATAAAAGCTAATCTTTAAACAAAAATAACAATGGTTAGGTAATTGGGGCCACTTTACACTACAAGTCCTTTATTAAAGTGGTTTCTGACCTAATGGTTATTTTTGCTGGCCTCTAGTAGTGATAAAAAGCTCTTGTACCAAAAATGGCAGAGAGCTACATGGTGGTTAATTAATGGTGAATTTCTAAACTTGGGTGCAAAAAGAGTGATTAGAACTAACTTGTCATTTGAAAAATATCAAACAACAGATTTCAGATTTTTCTTAAGTTCTTATTATCAACACATTAGTTATCCTAAGGTTTGGGGAGGTTTCACCTTAGGGATATTTTTGTAGGGTTTTTCTAAGTTATTCCTATTTTCTTCATTAAAAAGGTATCTTGTTTATTTTACACTACAACAGGGTAGGGCATATTTTTCCAGTGAACTACATTGACTAAGTATCTCAACAAAAATAGGTGTGCCCTCTGGTTCACCATTTATATTGCCTTTTCTATTTTCCTTAAACTTAAGCATATTATAGAATAAGGGGTTAAAATTATCTTAAAGTAATAGACAGAGAGGTTTAATATTTTTAACTAAGTT
Source organism: Zea luxurians (assembly GCA_029449295.1). NCBI lineage: Eukaryota > Viridiplantae > Streptophyta > Magnoliopsida > Poales > Poaceae > Zea > Zea luxurians. The sequence goes on from JAOPSE010000010.1 coordinate 102,344,588, forward strand.
AGTGAGTGAATACAAACTTCTCCAAATTTTTCTAACCCTAGTTAAATAGTGCAACTATTTTTCTTGCTATTATTAAGCTTTTGGCCAAAACTGAAAATAAATCAGAACCTTATATTTTTCTCTAGTTCCTATGTGGTTTTATATTTTTCTTAGACAGGTTACAGTATTTAGAGTTTGGCAAAATTGGTTTGACCACATTTGGATGATTTAAACCAAAGTTATGCATTTTCAAAGTTGATGTCCAATTTAAAAACAGATTTACTTAAGGTTTTCTGGAAAAACCAGTTTGCATCGAGACCCCTAGGGTTAAACTGATTCAACTCTCGCAGATCTACCCTCAGGTCACTATTCATATGAGTCTTGGGCTTTACACTTAACCCCCCAGGGTTTTCTTCCTTACACCCGCGGTCCTTCTTCTAAACCGAACAGTAGCCGCAGGAAAGAAAGGACGGCGCGGCTTACCGGCGGCGAGGGAGGTCCGGCGAAGGGTGGGGTCGGCTCGGGGAGGCTCTGGCGGTCACGTCGAGGTACGGCTCGTCGTCGGAGGTGGCCGGAATTGCCTGGTCCACGAGCGCAGGCGGGTGTCCTTGTCGGCGGCGAGTATACCGGCCAAACCACGGCGAGCTGGTTCAATCCGACGGCACGGTGAGCTTCACGGGGTCACGCAGCGACTGTGTGCACAAGGAATCGAAGAATGGCTGAGTGGATTACCCGGTCCACGAACTCCGGCGAGGTTAAGTGCTCCGGCGTGGGTGGACTGGCTTCTCCGGCGAAGGAAACTCCAATTCCTCGCTCGGGGAGTCTCGCAGAGGGGTGCACAAGCTTCTCCGAGGGCTGGACGGGGCTGGAAATGGCGGAGCGGGCCGGTCTACGATGGCAGGGGGGCTGGGTGGCCGCGGACGGCGGCGCACGGGCCAACGACGGTGAAACAAGCTCCGGCGAGGGTCGGGTGGGTGCGAACGGGTATGGTCGACGCTCGGGAGGGTTTTATAGGCGCGGGCGCGCACCAGGGCGCTGGCCTAGCCGTTTGGCGCGACGCGGGCGCGAGGGGCGCGCGCGGGCGTGCTCTGGCGTGCTCAGAGCGCGTCGAACACGTGGCGCTATGCTTCTGCCCGTGTTCTTCGCCCTGCTGAGCGGCCAAGCGTACGAATCTCGCCATGTCGACTGTGAAAGATCTCTTCCCTGCACCTAGAGCTACCTATTTCATGTGAGTTCCAAGGGAGGATACGCCCTAGGTTAGGAGATAGACCGGCGCCAAGTTTGGTTTGTCTCACTGCACACTCCGCGACAAAACCGATGTCAAAGCTTGTCAAATGTCCGAGTCTCGGTTTCAAATTTTTCCAGGGGGTGCCTTAAGTGGTATAGCACATTTTTGGTATAGAACCCAAGTGGTTTTGGCGCCATTTTCAAAGTGAACACGGCTGGTCTTTGAAGTAGGGCTAAAATGTGACTTAGAGAAAATTAGAGAGCTCTAGCTCTCTCTCCACTTGGAGATTTGAAATGGGGTTTCTCCAGGGGCCTTTTTGCAAAATTTTCTTCTCCAAAATGTTGGTTATAATGTTGCTTAAGGTTTGGGTAAAAGTTACACATGCTTTACCTATTTGATCATTCTCTCCCCCCCCTTTCTTAGGGTTTGGGAAGGTAGGGCTTTGGAGAGAGCTAGGGTTCTTCTCCCCCCTACTGTCCAAGATAGTAAGTGTGCAAGGTCTTAGGGTAATGTTTCTCATGTCATGGGCTACTCAATTATAACATGAGCCCCAGGGTTCTTATGTGCTGCCCTAAGCCTTTATCTTATGTGATCACAGCTTCTAGTGCCAAAGTGGCTCTTAGCCAGGGTAACACCTGGGTGTTACAACCCTCCCCCCTTAAAGGAATCTCGTCCCGAGATTTAGGTGGAGTTCCTGGGAGGGGTGCTTGAGGGGTGATGGTGGTGTCTCTCCTTTACCCAAGTTTCTCTTGTTAACTGCTCTTCGAATGTCATCCTCTTTGCAACTTCAGAAGGAAGCCCTTCTTAAGTTGTATCCATAACTTAGACTATCCTTGTTATCTAAGTTTTTCTTATAATTGTATTCAAAGGGCAGGTGGGGGTGGGGTTTTGGGGTTACGTACCGGCTTCTTTGGGTAGAAAGTCGGGGAAGCGAGAGCGTAGAAAATCCTCCGTCTCCCATGTAGCTTCTTCTGCTGAATGATGACTCCACTGAACCTTATACATTCTGATCGACCTTGCCCGAGTTGATCTTTCCTTCTGATCCAATACCTTGACGGGGTACTCCTGGTAGGACAAGTCTGATTCTATCTCAATGTCTGGTTCTGGTAGCACTTCAGTGGGTAGACGAACACATTTCCGCAGCTGAGACACATGGAACACATTGTGAACTGCGGACATATGGGATGGTAATTCCAATTGGTAGGCTACGGGTCCACAACTTTTCTTGATCTTATAAGGTCCAATGTAGCGAGGGGCCAACTTGCCCTTGATCCCAAATCTTTGGATACCCTTGGTTGGTGATACCTTAAGATAGACATGATCTCCCACCGCAAACTGTAGAGGCTTCCGCCTCTTGTCATGATAACTCTTTTGTCTGGCCTGCGCAGCTTCCAGGTTCTTTTTGATAATTCTAACCTTTGCCTCTGCTTCAAGCACCAAATCTGGCCCAAAAATTTCCCTTTCCCCTGCTTGAGACCAATTTAGCGGGGTTCTGCATCTTCTCCCATATAAGGCCTCAAAAGGTGCCATCTTCAGACTGGACTGATAACTGTTATTATAAGAGAATTCTGCCAAAGAGAGGCACTTATCCCAATCCTTCCCATAATGTAGTGCACATGCCCGCAACATGTCTTCCAAAATCTGATTCACCCTTTCTGTCTGGCCATCAGTCTGAGGGTGATAGGCTGAGCTTCGGATTACTTGGGTTCCAAGTGATTCTTGCAGTTTCTCCCAAAAGCGTGCCACAAACAGTGCTCCTCTGTCAGATACAATGGTTTTTGGCATACCATGCAACCTTACTATCTGATCAACATAAATCTCTGCGTACTTCTCTGTCTTGTGGGTGGTGTGCACTGGCAAGAAATGAGCAGTCTTGGTCAATCTATCCACAATAACCCATATGGAATCATGGTGCCGGGAGGTATTGGGTAATCCCACTATGAAGTCCATGCAGATGTCCTCCCATTTCCAAGACGGTATGGGAAGGGGTTGCAAAGGGCCTGCTGCTTTCAGATGACTAGCTTTTACTCTCTGACAAGTGTCACATTCTGAAACGTACTTGGCAATTTCTCTCTTCATCCTGGTCCACCAATAAAGGGGTCTGAGATCATGGTACATCTTACTGCTACCAGGGTGCATGGAGAACTTAGAAAGGTGAGCTTCATTCAATATCTTCCTTCTGAGCTCTAGATTCTTGGGAACAACCAATCGATCTTCAAACCATAAAATTCCCTTACTGTCCTGACGGAAACACTTATATTTCTCGGCCTTTTGCTTGATCATATCCTTGATGATCTGAACACCCTTATCCCCAAACTGTGCCTGAGCTATTTGTTCTTGCAGTGTAGGCTCCACCGCAATATATCCCAATTCACCGGAAGGAACAACTTCCAGGTTCAGTTTGCACAACTCATCACACAAGGTGGTGATTCTTGCATCCATGTTCATGCAATTACATTGGGCCTTTCGGCTCAAAGCATCTGCCACAACATTGGCCTTGCCAGGATGGTAATGTACCTCCAAATCATAGTCCTTGATTAATTCCAACCATCTCCTCTGCCTCATATTCAGATCTGCCTGAGTGAAAATGTACTTGAGGCTCTTGTGATCAGTGTACATGTTACAGTGGGCTCCCATCAAGTAGTGTCTCCATATCTTGAGAGCATGAACTACTGCTGCCAACTCCAAGTCATGTGTCGGGTAATTCTGCTCATGAGGTCTGAGGGCTCGGGAAGCATAAGCAATCACTCTGTTCTCTTGCATCAACACACAACCCAATCCCGTACCAGAAGCATCACAATAAACCTCAAATGGCTTGGTGTTGTCGGGTTGAGCTAGCACTGGTGCTGTTGTCAAATGTTGCCTTAAGGTATGAAAAGCTTCTTCACACTTTTGGCTCCACTCAAATCTGGCTCCCTTCTTCAACAGTTCAGTCATTGGCTTGGCAATTCTAGAGAAATCCGGAATGAATCGTCGGTAATACCCTGCCAATCCCAGAAAACTCCTAATCTGCTTCACTGTAGTCGGGGGTTTCCAGCCCATCACTTCTTGCACCTTCTCAGGATCAACTGATATCCCATCCTGAGAAATTGTATGACCCAAGAATTTTATTTCTTTCAGCCAGAACTCACACTTGGACAACTTAGCATACAACTGATGGTCGCGAAGTCTCTGAAGCACGATATGCAAATGTTTAGTGTGCTCAGCCTCATTCTTGGAATAAACCAGAATGTCATCAATGAAAACAACCACAAACTTGTCCAGCTCTGGCATGAACACTGAGTTCATTAGGTACATGAAATAAGCCGGGGCATTGGTTAGCCCAAAGGACATCACCAAAAACTCATAGAGCCCATATCTGGTAGAGAAAGCCGTCTTGGGAATATCACTGGTTCGAATCTTGATCTGATGGTAGCCCGAGCGAAGGTCTATCTTGGAGAATACCTTGGCTCCCACCAATTGATCAAACAGAACATCAATGCGAGGTAACGGGTACTTGTTCTTGATAGTCACCGCATTGAGAGGGCGGTAGTCAACACACATCCTCAAACTCTCATCCTTTTTCTTCACAAATAATGCTGGACATCCCCATGGTGAAGTGCTTGGACGAATAAACCCCTTGTCCAACAATTCTTGCAATTGTTTCTTCAGTTCTGCCAACTCCGCGGGAGGCATCCTATAAGGTCTCTTGGAGATAGGAGCAGTCCCGGGTTGCAATTCAATGGCAAACTCAATGTCTCGGTCAGGTGGCATCCCTGGCAATTCATCCGGGAAAACGTCGGGGTAGTCGCAGACCACTGGGATCTGCCTTACGGGAGACTCTGCCATAACAAAGGCACAAGACTGGGCATCACCCTGGTTGGGTAAATACAAAACAGTCTCGCCATAAGCAGGAGAATGAATTTCAACGGCTCTGGCTGCAATATCCAATATTGCCTGATGTTTGGCCAACCAATCAGTTCCCAAGATGATATCCACACTATCCAGTCCCAAGATAAGAAGGTCAGTTTTAACTATCAAACTACCAAACTTTAGGGGTACCTTCATGCTGATTTGGTTAGTGGCAATCCTGCCTCCTGGGGTGGAAATGGTAATAGCCCCGTGGGTGTGGCAAAAAGGCAACTGGCACTTGACACTAAATCTGGCACTGACAAAACTATGCGATGCACCAGAATCAAAAAGAATAGTAGCAGGAAAATTTAAAACTGTAAAGATACCAGTCATGACGGGTGCTCCCTCTGGAATGTCAGCCATTGTAGTGAAGTTCAGCTTGCCCTGCCTCACTTGCACTTTCTGCCTCTTCCCCTGGTTCTGGTTGACATTTTGCCCCTGCCTCTGCTGATTCTTGGGACAATTCTTGGCATAGTGCCCAGTACTGCCACAAGTGAAACACCGGTTATCATTAGCCTGGCGGTACTGCTGCTGCTGGTTGTTCCTCTGAACTGGGAATTGGGCACGGTTGGGTGCCTGCTGCTGTTGCTGCTGCTGCTGCTGCTGTGGTGGCCTGATCACCCACCTTCCCTGCTGCTGCTGGGGTCCCCTGCTCTGGGAATCAGACACAATCCTGAAGCGCTGGGGCTGTGACGAGGATCCGGCCACAGGGGTCTTCCTCTTCTTCTCCGCCTGCCGAGCCAAGATGCAGTCTTCCTGGGAGATGGCCATGTTGACCAACTCATTGTAACTATGGGCCCGGACGGTGTTGAGACCGTCACGGAGCTTGGTGCTGAGCCCTCTCCTGAACCTGTCTCGCTTCTTCTCATCCGTATCTGCATGGTATCCGGCATACTGACACAGATCGTTGAAGGCCTGGGCATATTGTAACACGGTCCTGCTGCCCTGAGTAAGTGCCAGAAACTCATTGAGCTTCCGGTCCATGATGCCAGCGGGAATATGATGCCCTCTGAAAGCGGCCTTGAACTCCCTCCACTCCACCTCTCTACCATCCGGCTGCATAGCCAGAAAATGGTCCCACCAAGTCCTTGCGGGTCCGCGAAGCTGCTGTGTGGCGAACCTGACCTTGGTGACCTCCGAGCAAGCCCCATGGAGCAATGGGAACTTGGATTCTACCACCCTCAACCACACATCTGCATCCAGTGGGTCCTCCGACCTGGTAAACAATGGCGGCTGGGTGCTGAGAAACTCCTGGTAAGTAGCAGCGACGGGGTGACGCTGATGGTCTCCACCATACTGCTGAGGTGGTGGCTGCCGCTGAGCTAGCTGCCTCAGAATCTCATTCTGCTGGGCCATGAGCTCCTGCAGAGTGGGAGGCGGTGGCGGTGGAGGAACGTGCTCATTCTGTCCACGGCGCGCTCTCCCAGCCATCTGAAAAAGCCACATGGTTGCTTAATAACACATCTCCAAGCTTAAGGTTCGAACATGGTAGGGGAGTCAAAGTAATGGATAGATTCCAAATAAAACAAATGAAAACATGATCCTTCCATCCGAATTAAAATTACCATCAGTCATCCCTAACATCCAAAAGAGTTTTACCACTGGTTACATCAAGGAATCAAAAGACTCAACTCTACCTAGCCTAGTACCCTAAGGGTGCAAAAGCTAAGCTAGCGGCGAGGAGTCCAACTATCACCAATTTCTAACATTAGTCTGGCCTCTACTGAGCGAACGAGGCGACGCTAGACTCGGGGGAAGGGGGTCTCCCTGAGCCAGCGGTGTCTACACTGGAGGCAGACTCATCTCCTCCCTCGATGTCGACGTCCTCGTCAGCCTCCGCATCATGGATCTCTTGGTGATGCATGTCCAGATGCGCATTAGCCTCTGCTAACTGCTGCTGAGTGTTGAGGAGCTGATCCTCGAGGACCTCTATGGTATTCTCCCTGGTACCCACCAGCTCTTCCAACTCATGAGCCTCGTCTGTCAGCTGCTCCACCTGCAAATCCTTCTCCACCAGCTCCTGGGATAAATCCACCACGAGCTCCTCCCTGTTATCCAGGGTGATCTTGGTGTCCTCTAGCAACGCCATCAAGTGGGACATGGCCTCCCCACGCATCACTTGCAGACGATACAGAGCGTTCATGCACCGTACCGACAAGTGTGCCGTGTGGCCTGGGTAGAGAGCCCAGATGTCCTTGGCATGCTCCACCCGGTCCTTCCACATCGGGTCGTCCTCCTTCTCCGCAGGGAACAACCCAATGGGGTGAGTGGCCAACTCCAAGGGGTGAAATCCACAGAAGGTGGTTAGTCCATGCAGAGCGATAGCCTCAATAGTGTCCTCAGCCCGGTATCCATAGGACTCAGAGTCCAGTGAACGCCAGCCTGGCTGCAGGGGATGAGGCTCCAAGGTCATCCTCACCCGGCAGCGGGGCACCCGGTGCTTCTCGAAGAGCTGCACCGCGTACTGAGGGGGAGTCAAATATCCCGCCCCCTGAAGCACCTCCCACAAGATGCGGGGAAAACCCTCTCGTGCAAGTCCGTCAGTGTGGGTCAGTGCATCTCCATCCTCAGAGGATCCGTGGGAAGTCATCTGTGCACGGTTAAGCGTAAGTAAAGAAAAAGAAGTAAAAAGAACAGGGAAAACAAATCTCAACCTGCCTCTGGTTAAAAGAAAAAGGTAGTGAGGACCTAGTTGGCTGCCATTTCACTTTTAAGTCTTTTTATTTAGTCAATTATTTACTTAATTAAGAATGCATGCATGCACGTCCTGAACGACCTCACAAGAAAATAAGAGGAATAGGGAAGAACTCCCATCCTGTAAAAGTGGCCTGTAGGGCCTAGTCACTTAGCCACCTAGCTACCCTTCTATTATCCTAAGGCTTCACGTCCTAGGTCTATCCTGCTCGCCCTACTATCCATCCAACATTGTTTCTATCCAGTTTTACTTTTAGAAAAGGGATGGTGTTTAGGATTTATTGATTCCTCTGTGGTGGTACAAGCTCCGATACCAGCTGTGGCGGAACTGCCCGAATTATTCCAACTTAAGTGCCTCAATCCGGCCTTAGAGGCTAGACCACACTTAAAAGGGAATAACCCGTCAATCCCTCGGATCTAGTCCGACACGGCCACTGACAGGATCAAGTACCACAGTCTCACTCGATGGTGAGTCACAGAGCAAATACAATAAAGCATAAAACCATGCATGGAAGAGTATTAAATTATTACATCACCATTGTCATCATCGGAGTTTTCGCAAAAGTAACCATCATTGTTTTTGGAGTGCAGCGGAAAATAAACTAACGGTAAATAAATGGAGGGATGGGGAAGCCTGTCCCATCACTCCTCATGCTCCTCCTCAGCCGAGGCAGGGTCCCACTCGACAGTCCAACCCGGTGGCAGGGTGGATGGCCAAGTCACTCCAGCAACCATGTCCTCCAGAGAACCTGTAAAAAATTATGCCACAAGCAAGGCTGAGTATACTAATACTCAGCTAGACTTACCCGGTGTGAGGAGTCTATACTCCTCTACCTCTAGACATGCAGCTGTTTGGCTGTGGGGTTTGGTTGCCAAAAACACTAGCTGAGTTTCTGAATCAAGATTTTAACTTTGTCAAAATTAAGTGTGACTCTCTTAAGGCTAAAAGTGTACTATCTACTCATACATAGTAGCAAGCATTTTTAGCAATCATCATTTTGTACCATCTCATCACAGTTCCACTTCTTACTCAATGCAGCACAATGGGTCAAGCAGTCTCATTAGCTGCGAGAAGCAGACGATTCGAATCGAGTTTTATCCTTGCAAGGTAAACCTAAACACACGACATGTAGGGGCACTCCGTCCCCACACACATCAACCGTCCCCATCGATTCCCTGGCAGCAGATCAGGTCTCACCGCCTTGGCGTACAATGCCCCACTGACCCCGACTGGCCGTCGTGCAGTGGCCGCACTTGTACCCACCATAACCGGAATGGGAGACTACGTCTCAGGTCGCGTGAGGAGGTATGTCCACTGGCAGGTTCAATCAGGTACTAGGTTTACCGATTTACCATATTTCTCGGTATGTGTTTAGTACGTTCAAACGCTTGACACAGGTATCCGCACGTTAATCCTTATTCCATTTTCCATCTCGTGGACAACCAATCCCCATGGATTGTGGTCCACCAACTAGTATCCTGACAGTATGAAAGTGGGTACAATCAACTTCCTGATCTCGCGCGAGTGCTAGAAAAATCACTCGTCTTCTACCGAGACCCTAATTAAATAAAGCAGCTACTCGACCTGTCATACTAGTATTCATCTCAAAAGGATTCCTGAGATCATGCAACTAGGATTTCAAACAATTCCTACACCTAAGTGCACAATCAATCCTACAATCATTAAGTGAAGTAAAATAGCATAAATAACGGGTTATGCATAAAACCGGGGCTTGCCTTCCAAAGCAGTGGCAGGCAGGTCCTCTGGTGCAGGCTCTGGTGCTGGGTCGGGGGCAACCTCCTGGGCAGCTCCTTGCTCCGGCACGAGGACGTACTCTCCGTCAGCAAGATTATAGTCTATCGAAATGCAATGAACATATATGTCATGATTATGCAAAATTTAAGAACATTAAGCTACAGAATTCAAGTTAAGAATTTAATTTAGGGCTTCTTGGTTACGAGGGTCTTCTAGTGGTATTCATAGACTTATTACTTTTTAGTTTTAGGTTTTCTTTCTAAAATGACTTATTGGAGTTGTATGGCCTTTATAAATTTCAGGGGACAATTATAAAGGCCTTAGGGGGACATTAAGTTCCATCATCCATTTTCCTTTCTTAATTTCCACCTAGGACTTCTAGTAGGGGTTTTGAACTATGATAGTAGTTTAAAACTTTCCAAAAATTCTGTAAAAATTACAGTGGGTGGTCACTGGCTATACTAGCTTGTTTTGAAAATTTGAGGCTTAAAGTATAAAAGCTAATCTTTAAACAAAAATAACAATGGTTAGGTAATTGGGGCCACTTTACACTACAAGTCCTTTATTAAAGTGGTTTCTGACCTAATGGTTATTTTTGCTGGCCTCTAGTAGTGATAAAAAGCTCTTGTACCAAAAATGGCAGAGAGCTACATGGTGGTTAATTAATGGTGAATTTCTAAACTTGGGTGCAAAAAGAGTGATTAGAACTAACTTGTCATTTGAAAAATATCAAACAACAGATTTCAGATTTTTCTTAAGTTCTTATTATCAACACATTAGTTATCCTAAGGTTTGGGGAGGTTTCACCTTAGGGATATTTTTGTAGGGTTTTTCTAAGTTATTCCTATTTTCTTCATTAAAAAGGTATCTTGTTTATTTTACACTACAACAGGGTAGGACATATTTTTCCAGTGAACTACATTGACTAAGTATCTCAACAAAAATAGGTGTGCCCTCTGGTTCACCATTTATATTGCCTTTTCTATTTTCCTTAAACTTAAGCATATTATAGAATAAGGGGTTAAAATTATCTTAAAGTAATAGACAGAGAGGTTTAATATTTTTAACTAAGTTAGTGAGTGAATACAAACTTCTCCAAATTTTTCTAACCCTAGTTAAATAGTGCAACTATTTTTCTTGCTATTATTAAGCTTTTGGCCAAAACTGAAAATAAATCAGAACCTTATATTTTTCTCTAGTTCCTATGTGGTTTTATATTTTTCTTAGACAGGTTACAGTATTTAGAGTTTGGCAAAATTGGTTTGACCACATTTGGATGATTTAAACCAAAGTTATGCATTTTCAAAGTTGATGTCCAATTTAAAAACAGATTTACTTAAGGTTTTCTGGAAAAACCAGTTTGCATCGAGACCCCTAGGGTTAAACTGATTCAACTCTCGCAGATCTACCCTCAGGTCACTATTCATATGAGTCTTGGGCTTTACACTTAACCCTCCAGGGTTTTCTTCCTTACACCCGCGGTCCTTCTTCTAAACCGAACAGTAGCCGCAGGAAAGAAAGGACGGCGCGGCTTACCGGCGGCGAGGGAGGTCCGGCGAAGGGTGGGGTCGGCTCGGGGAGGCTCTGGCGGTCACGTCGAGGTACGGCTCGTCGTCGGAGGTGGCCGGAATTGCCTGGTCCACGAGCGCAGGCGGGTGTCCTTGTCGGCGGCGAGTATACCGGCCAAACCACGGCGAGCTGGTTCAATCCGACGGCACGGTGAGCTTCACGGGGTCACGCAGCGACTGTGTGCACAAGGAATCGAAGAATGGCTGAGTGGATTACCCGGTCCACGAACTCCGGCGAGGTTAAGTGCTCCGGCGTGGGTGGACTGGCTTCTCCGGCGAAGGAAACTCCAATTCCTCGCTCGGGGAGTCTCGCAGAGGGGTGCACAAGCTTCTCCGAGGGCTGGACGGGGCTGGAAATGGCGGAGCGGGCCGGTCTACGATGGCAGGGGGGCTGGGTGGCCGCGGACGGCGGCGCACGGGCCAACGACGGTGAAACAAGCTCCGGCGAGGGTCGGGTGGGTGCGGACGGGTATGGTCGACGCTCGGGAGGGTTTTATAGGCGCGGGCGCGCACCAGGGCGCTGGCCTAGCCGTTTGGCGCGACGCGGGCGCGAGGGGCGCGCGCGGGCGTGCTCTGGCGTGCTCAGAGCGCGTCGAACACGTGGCGCTATGCTTCTGCCCGTGTTCTTCGCCCTGCTGAGCGGCCAAGCGTACGAATCTCGCCATGTCGACTGTGAAAGATCTCTTCCCTGCACCTAGAGCTACCTATTTCATGTGAGTTCCAAGGGAGGATACGCCCTAGGTTAGGAGATAGACCGGCGCCAAGTTTGGTTTGTCTCACTGCACACTCCGCGACAAAACCGATGTCAAAGCTTGTCAAATGTCCGAGTCTCGGTTTCAAATTTTTCCAGGGGGTGCCTTAAGTGGTATAGCACATTTTTGGTATAGAACCCAAGTGGTTTTGGCGCCATTTTCAAAGTGAACACGGCTGGTCTTTGAAGTAGGGCTAAAATGTGACTTAGAGAAAATTAGAGAGCTCTAGCTCTCTCTCCACTTGGAGATTTGAAATGGGGTTTCTCCAGGGGCCTTTTTGCAAAATTTTCTTCTCCAAAATGTTGGTTATAATGTTGCTTAAGGTTTGGGTAAAAGTTACACATGCTTTACCTATTTGATCATTCTCTCCCCCCCCTTTCTTAGGGTTTGGGAAGGTAGGGCTTTGGAGAGAGCTAGGGTTCTTCTCCCCCCTACTGTCCAAGATAGTAAGTGTGCAAGGTCTTAGGGTAATGTTTCTCATGTCATGGGCTACTCAATTATAACATGAGCCCCAGGGTTCTTATGTGCTGCCCTAAGCCTTTATCTTATGTGATCACAGCTTCTAGTGCCAAAGTGGCTCTTAGCCAGGGTAACACCTGGGTGTTACAAGTGATACTGAATGGCTATGTGTTTAGTGCGGCTATGCTCAACGGGATTATCCGCCATGCGGATTGCACTCTCATTATCACATAGAAGGGGAACTTTGGTTAATTTGTAACCATAGTCCCTGAGGGTTTGCCTCATCCAAAGTAGTTGCGCGCAACAATGGCCTGCGGCAATGTACTCGGCCTCGGCGGTAGAAAGAGCTACCGAATTTTGCTTCTTTGAAGCCCAAGACACCAAGGATCTTCCCAAGAACTGGCAAGTCCCCGATGTGCTCTTTCTATTGATTTTACAACCCGCCCAATCGGCATCGGAATAACCAATTAAATCAAAAGTGGATCCCCTAGGATACCAAAGCCCAAACTTAGGAGTATAAACTAAATATCTCAAGATTCGTTTTACGGCCGTAAGGTGAGCTTCCTTAGGGTCGGCTTGGAATCTTGCACACATGCATACGGAAAGCATAATATCCGGTCGAGAAGCACATAAATATAGTAAAGAACCTATCATCGACCGGTATACCTTTTGATCGACGGATTTACCTCCTTCGTCGAGGTCGAGATGCCCATTGGTTCCCATGGGTGTCTTGATGGGTTTGGCATCCTTCATTCCAAACTTGTTTAGAATATCTTGAGTATACTTCGTTTGGCTTAAGAAGGTGCCCTGTTGGAGTTGCTTTACTTGAAATCCTAAGAAGTACTTCAACTCCCCCATCATAGACATCTCGAATTTTTGTGTCATGATCCTACTAAATTCTTCACATGTAGACTCGTTAGTAGATCCAAATATAATATCATCAACATAAATTTGGCATACAAACAAGTCATTTTCAAGAGTTTTAGTGAATAAAGTAGGATCAACTTTTCCGACTTTGAAGCCATTATCTATAAGAAAATCTCTAAGGCATTCATACCATGCTCTTGGGGCTTGCTTGAGCCCATAAAGCGCCTTAGAGAGTTTATAAACATGGTTAGGGTACTCACTATCTTCAAAGCCGTGAGGTTGCTCAACATAGACCTCTTCCTTGATTGGTCCATTGAGGAAGGCACTCTTCACGTCCATTTGATAAAGCTTGAAGCCATGGTAAGTAGCATAGGCCAATAATATACGAATTGACTCAAGCCTAGCTACGGGTGCATAGGTTTCACCGAAATCCAAACCTTCGACTTGGGAGCGTCCTTTAGCCACAGGTCGAGCTTTGTTCCTTGTCACCACACCATGCTCGTCTTGCTTGTTGCGGAAGACCCATTTGGTCCCTACAACATTTTGATTAGGACGTGGAACCAAATGCCATACCTCATTCCTAGTGAAGTTGTTGAGCTCTTCTTGCATCGCCACCACCCAATCCGAATCTTGAAGTGCTTCCTCTACCCTGTGTGGCTCAATAGAGGAAACAAAAGAGTAATGCTCACAAAAATGTGCAACACGAGATCTAGTAGTTACCCCCTTATGAATGTCGCCGAGGATGGTGTCGACGGGGTGATCTCGTTGGATTGCTTGGTGGACTCTTGGGTGTGGCGGCCTTGGTTCTTCATCCTCCTTGTCTTGATCATTTGCATCTCCCCCTTGATCATTGCCGTCATTTTGAGGTGGCTCATTTGCTTGATCTTCACCTTCATCAACTTGAGCCTCATCCTCATTTTGAGTTGGTGGAGATGCTTGCGTGGAGGAGGATGGTTGATCTTGTGCATGTGGAGGCTCTTTGGATTCCTTAGGACACACATCCCCAATGGACATGTTCCTTAGCGCGATGCACAGAGCCTCTTCATCACCTATCTCATCAAGATCAACTTGCTCTACTTGAGAGCCGTTAGTCTCATCAAACACAACTTCACAAGAAACTTCAACTTGTCCAGTGGACTTGTTAAAGACTCTATATGCCCTTGTGTTTGAATCATATCCTAGTAAAAAGCCTTCTACAGTCTTAAGAGCAAATTTAGATTTTCTGCCTCTTTTCACAAGAATAAAGCATTTGCTACCAAAGACTCTAAAATATGAAATGTTGGGCTTTTTACCGGTTAGGAGTTCGTATGATGTCTTCTTGAGGATTCGGTGTAGATACAACCGGTTGATGGCGTAGCAAGCGGTGTTGACCGCCTCGGCCCAAAACCGATCCGAAGTCTTGTACTCATCAAGCATGGTTCTTGCCATGTCCAATAGAGTTCGATTCTTCCTCTCCACTACACCATTTTGTTGTGGCGTGTAGGGAGAAGAGAACTCATGCTTGATGCCCTCTTCCTCAAGGAAGCCTTCGATTTGTGAGTTCTTGAACTCCGTCCCGTTGTCGCTTCTAATTTTCTTGATCCTTAAGCCGAACTCGTTTTGAGCCTGTCTCAAGAATCCCTTTAAGGTCTCTTGGGTATGAGATTTTTCCTGCAAAAAGAATGCCCAAGTGAAGCGAGAATAATCATCCACAATAACTAGACAGTACTTACTCCCGCCGATGCTTATGTAAGCGATCGGGCCGAATAGATCCATGTGTAGGAGCTCCAGTGGCCTGTCAGTCGTCATGATGTTTTTGTGTGGATGGTGAGCACCAACTTGCTTCCCTGCTTGGCTTGCGCTACAAATCCTGTCTTTCTCAAAATGAACATTTGTTAATCCTAAAATGTGCTCTCCCTTTAGAAGCTTATGAAGATTCTTCATCCCAACATGGGCTAGTCGGTGGTGCCAGAGCCAACCCATGTTAGTCTTAGCAATTAAGCAGGTGTTGAGTTCAGCTCTATCAAAATCTACTAAGTATAGCTGACCCTCTAACACTCCCTTAAATGCTATTGAATCATCACTTCTTCTAAAGACAGTGACACCTACATCAGTGAAAAGACAGTTGTAACCCATTTGACATAATTGAGAGACGGAAAGCAAATTGTAGTCTAAAGAATCTACAAGAAAAACATTGGAAATAGAATGGTCAGGAGATATAGCAATTTTACCCAATCCTTTGACCAAACCTTGATTTCCATCCCCGAATGTGATAGCTCGTTGGGGATCTTGGTTTTTCTCGTAGGAGGAGAACATTTTCTTCTCCCCTGTCATGTGGTTTGTGCACCCGCTATCGATGATCCAACTTGAGCCCCCGGATGCATAAACCTACAAAACAAGTTTAGTTCTTCACTTTAGGTACCCAAATGGTTTTGGGTCCTTTGGCATTAGATACAAGAACTTTGGGTACCCAAACACAAGTCTTTGACCCCTTGTGCTTGCCCCCAACATATTTGGCAACTACTTTGCCGGATTTGTTAGTTAAAAC
This sequence comes from Zea luxurians, assembly GCA_029449295.1. Taxonomy (NCBI): domain Eukaryota; kingdom Viridiplantae; phylum Streptophyta; class Magnoliopsida; order Poales; family Poaceae; genus Zea; species Zea luxurians. The sequence goes on from JAOPSE010000010.1 coordinate 102,360,309, forward strand.
ATATGATGCATCAAAGGTTTTAAATGAAATGTCATGATCATTTAATGCACTAGGAGTTTTCTTCTTAGGCAACTTAGCATGGGGTGGTTGCCTAGAGCTAGATGTCTCACCCTTATACATAAATGCATGGTTAGGGCCAGAGTGAGACTTCCTAGAATGAATTCTCCTAATTTTGCTCTCAGGATAACCGGCAGGGTACAAAATGTAACCCTCGTTATCCTGAGGCATGGGAGCCTTGCCCTTAACAAAATTTGACAATTTCTTGGGAGGGGCATTGAGTTTGACATTGTCCCCCTTTTGGAAGCCAATGCCATCCTTAATGCCAGGGCGTCTCCCACTATAAAGCATACTACAAGCAAATTTAAATTTTTCATTTTCAAGGTTATGCTCGGCAATTTTAGCATCTAATTTTGCTATATGATCATTTTGTTGTTTAATTAATGCCATGTGATCATGAATAGCATCAATGTTAACATCTCTACATCTAGTGCAAATAGTAGTGTGTTCAACGGTAGATGTAGAGGGTTTGCAAGATTTTAATTCTACAACCTTAGCATGCAATTTATCATTTTTAGTTCTAAGGTCGGAAATTGTAGCATTGCAAACATCTAATTCTTTAGCCTTAGCAAGCAATTTTTCATTTTCAATCCTAAGGCTAGCAAGAGACATGTTTAATTCTTCAATCTTAGCAAGCAAATCATCATTATCATTTCTAAGATTGGGAATTGAAACATTACAAGCAATAGAATCAACCTTAGCTAACAAATTTGAATTCTCATTACTAAGGTTGTCTATAGTCTCATGACAAGTGCTTAGCTCACTAGATAAATTTTCACATTTTTCAACTTCTAGAGCATAAGCATTTTTAATTTTAACATGCTTTTTGTTTTCCTTGATTAGGAAGTCCTCTTGGGAGTCCAAGAGATCATCCTTCTCATGGATGGCACTAATTAATTCATTTAATTTCTCTTTTTGTTGCATGTTTAAGTTGGCAAAAAGAGTACGCAAATTATCTTCCTCATCACTAGCATTATCATCACTAGAGGACTCATATCTAGTGGAGGATTTAGATTTAACCTTCTTCTTTTTGCCGTCCTTTGCCATGAGGCACTTGTGGCCGACGTTGGGGAAGAGAAGTCCTTTGGTGACGGCGATGTTGGCGGCGTCCTCGTCGGAGGAGGAGTCGCTAGAGCTTTCGTCGGAGTCCCACTCGCGACAAACATGGGCATCGCCGCCCTTCTTCTTGTAGTACCTCTTCTTCTCCTTTCTTCTCCCCTTCTTGTCATCGCCCCTGTCACTGTCACTAGAGATAGGACATTTTGCTATAAAGTGACCGGGCTTACCACACTTGTAGCAAACCTTCTTGGAGCGGAGCTTGTAATCTTTTCCCCTCCTTTGCTTGAGGATTTGGCGGAAGCTTTTGATAACGAGCGCCATTTCCTCATTGTCGAGCTTGGAGGCGTCGATGGGTGTTCTACTCGGTGTAGACTCCTCCTTCTTTTCTTCCGTCGCTTTGAATGCGACCGGTTGAGCTTCGGACGTAGAAGGACTGTCAAGCTCGTTGATCTTCCGTGAGCCCTTGATCATAAATTCAAAGCTCACAAAATTCCCGATAACTTCCTCGGGGGTCATTAGTGTATATCTTGGGTTGCCACGAATTAATTGCACTTGAGTAGGGTTAAGGAAAATAAGTGATCTTAGAATAACCTTAACCACCTCGTGGTCATCCCATTTCTTGCTTCCGAGGTTGCGCACTTGGTTCACCAAGGTTTTGAGCCGGTTGTACATATCTTGTGGCTCCTCCCCTTGGCAAATACGGAAGCGACCGAGCTCCCCCTCGATCGTTTCCCGCTTGGTGATCTTGGTGAGTTCATCACCCTCGTGCGCGGTCTTGAGCACGTCCCAAACTTCCTTGGCGCTCTTCAATCCTTGCACCTTGTTGTACTCCTCCCTACTTAGAGAGGCGAGGAGTATTGTTGTGGCTTGGGAGTTGAAGTGCTCGATTTGGGCTACTTCATCAATATCATAATCTTCATCCCCTATGGATGGTACCTGCACACCAAACTCAACGACATCCCATATACTTTTGTGGAGTGAGGTTAGATGAAATCGCATTAAATCACTCCACCTAGCATAATCTTCACCATCAAAAGTTGGTGGTTTGCCTAACGGGACGGAAAGTAAAGGTGTATGTTTAGGAATGCGAGGGTAGCGTAGGGGGATCTTACTAAACTTCTTGCACTCATGGCGCTTAGAAGTTACGGAGGGTGCGTCGGAGCCGGAGGTGGAAGGTGATGAGGTGTCGGTCTCGTAGTAGACCACCTTCCTCATCTTCTTTTTCTTGTCCCCACTCCGATGCGACTTGTGGGAAGAAGCTTTCTTCTCCTTCCCCTTTCCCTTTTTGCGGGACTCTTCCGATGAAGCCTTCCCGTGGCTTGCAGCGGGCTTGTCGCCGGTCTCCATCTCCTTCTTGGCGTGTTCTCCCGACATCACTTCGAGCGGTTAGGCTCTAATGAAGCACCCACCTCTGGTACCAATTGAAAGTCGCCTAGAGGGGGGGGGGTGAATAGGGCGAAACTGAAATTTATAAAGTTAATCACAACTACAAGCCGGGTTAGCGTTAGAAATATAATCAAGTCCGCGAGAGAGGGTGCAAAACAAATCGCAAGCAAATAAAAAGTGTGACACGCGAATTTGTTTTACCGAGGTTCGGTTCTCGCAAACCTACTCCCCGTTGAGGTGGTCACAAAGACCGGGTCTCTTTCAACCCTTTCCCTCTCTCAAACGGTCTCTCGGACCGAGTGAGCTTCTTCTTCATAAACACTTTGGAACACAAAGTTCCCGCAAGGACCACCACACAATTGGTGTCTCTTGCCTCAATTACAAGTGAGTTTGATCTCAAGAAAGATTGAGAAAGAAAAGAAGCAATCCAAGCGCAAGAGCTCAAAAGAACACAAGCAAATCTCTCTCACTAATCACTAAGGCGTTGTGTGGAATTTGGAGAGGATTTGATCACTTGGGTGTGTCTAGAATTGAATGCTAGAGCTCTTGTAAGTGGTTGGAAGTGTGAAAACTTGGATGACTTGAATGGTGGGTGGTTGGGGGTATTTATAGCCCCAACCACCAAACTAGCCGTTTGGTGGGGCTGTCTGTCGCATGGTGCACCGGACAGTCCGGTGCACACCGGACATGTCCGGTGCGCCAGCCACGTCACCAAGGCCGTTGGGTTCCGACCGTTGGAGCTCTGTCTTCTGGGCCCGCCTGGATGTCCGGTGGCACACCGGACATGCACTGTTGTAACACCCACTTTGTAATTTGCTAGAAATAATACCAATAGAGAAACAATTCCTCTTTATATGGGTTTGACCTTTATGCATCATCATATGTGAACACCATGTCCAAGAACAATTAATAAAAAAGACATGCTAATAAATCATTGCATCATGCTGAATATTTGATTTTTGTGTGCATTTTGTAACAAGAAAATATTAAAAACCAAAAAGGGAAATTAAATCCTAAAAGAAATTCTTGAATCTAGAAAAGAGAAGGAATATGAAAACATGAATAATATATTTGAATAAATATCCTCAAACCTAATACTTTTAATTGCACAAATATGGTTTGAGAATGAACTAGTCACAAGTTTGAATTTAAATTAGTATTTAAATTTGAATTTGTGAAATAATGGAGAAAGAAGAAAATAAAAACAGAAAAATAGAAGAAAAGAAAAAGGAATGGGGATCTAACCTAATTGGGCTGGCTCTATCACATTTCGGCCCACTAGGAATTCCCCCTCCCGCGCAACGGGGCCCTTTCCGCGCGGGCACTCGCTGACCTGCGGGACCAGCATGTCGGTCACACGCGCGTGCGCTGGCTATCCTCTCATCCACTGCCGTGTGGGGTCCTCGTGCCAGAGACCTTGGGCGAAGTCCTGTGCTTCTTCCCCGTGGAAACCGCGCGCGCGCAGCGGAATCCCGAAATTCCTGTGAGCTATGGGGGCAGCTAGATTCTCCGAGCGGCGCGGCAATTGACCCGGCGCCATACCCCCCCTGCTCCCCATTAAATAGTGTTGTCCGTTCCTCTCGCGAAGCCAACCATCGAGCTTTTCTTTGCCGTCGTGCGATCCGTTGGTACGCCTCCGTGGCCATACTCAGTCCCGTCACCGTGGAGGCCAGAAATCGTGTCGGTGAACTTCGTCGTTGTGCGGGGAATTCACCCGTGCGCTCGCCGTGTGGGTTCAACCGTAGACGCGACTCCGAATCCCTCGCCGAAGGCTGCGGGCGGCACTACGCCGTCGACCGGCCTCGTCGGTGCCCTCTCGACTGGTGAGTTGACCTTCACGATGCTCGCCTTGATCCGGGTGACGTTTTGCACAATGGTAGGCGAGGTACCGGGCCTTGTAGCGGGAGGCCGGTCGTCTCCGGCGGTGGTCCGTCGCGATCCTCTAGCGGCGCCACCGTAGACCGATGGGAATTGGGGGAAAACGCCACAGCCGTTAGATGTAATTTGTGTGGTGGAGATGGGTTAGACCGTAGTAATTTGCGGACGGCGATTTCGGGTCGTCCGATCCGGATCTGGCGGCCGCGACTCACTCTGGGCGATTTTGAATCCGAGCCATCCACCCGGGATCCAATGACCATGGCTGTATACCGATTCGAGTTAAAGCTAATCTAATCCGGGCCAACCGCTTCTGATCGGACGGTCCTGAAAGCCTGATACCCCTTCGGCTTGCGCGTTTTGTAAAAGAGACCCTAGGAAATAGGGAAATCAACCCGCCATCCACCTTCACTGCGCTCTGTGTCTGCAGATTTTTACCCCGAGCCCCCTGGGTTTCTCTAGATTTGAGGCCCAGTCCAGAGCTGTTTAAAATGGAATAAATGGGTTGGAAAATAGGTTTTTAATACAAAAATATATGCTAGAACTTCAATAATTCATAGAAAATGCATATGAACTCCAAATTACTCCATTCCACTTTCTAAATTTTTCTAATTTAATTCTCTATCACTTAGAGCCTCTGTTTTATCATGACAACAGTAAGAAAATTAATCCCACACTTAATCCTATTTAAACACATGAAACCTTTGAAAATTCATATCTTAAAATCTATAACTCCAAAAATTACGATTCCTGTTCCTAGGATTTTATTTTAATGTGTAGATTATTACTGTGTATTTTGTATATATGTTTGGTGTAATGTTAATTTCTCTATATGCACTGTTCTTGTTTGTATTGTGGCGAGTAGAAGAGCCCGTTGCTGAGGATACTGGTGAGCAGCAGGTTGAAGTAGCTGAGCAGGAGCTCATTGAAGGCAAGTTGTGCCCTTGACCACTTTTTACCTAATAATGTTCTTTAATATCACTTATCCATGCATAGGTTAATTTTGATGGGACCCAATAGGTCACCCTAGATTGTTTATCTCATTACCTTGTTTACCCCTGAATCACTTGGGTAGTTTGCTATTGCTTTATATGGTTTTGGGATAATCATTTATTATCTCTATGTTCCAATTCTTTTTGTTATTCTATTTATGTTCATGTTGAGATCATTAATGTTAATTGGAACATAGAGCTTAACTTGAGAACCACGTGCCACCACAAGGGTTTAATGGGACGCCCTTGGCTGACTAATTAGGAAAGCTAGTGGAAGACTACCTTACCCGAAAGGGGCAAGGGCAGTAGGGGAGTGGTCAGTGTAGGGAGGTCCTTGGTTGATTTTGCTGCGATGGCAGTCAGCCAAGAACCCTGCATTGGAACTTCCTATAAACTGTAGCGGGTTTTCGGGAGCTAGTGGAACTTTGTAAAGGCCTCGTAGTGTTACCCTGCCGCGCTTCCTAGGTAGAGGTGTATGGGATTCGCGACCCCTTGGCAGATGGGTAACATGACTTGTGGGTAAAGGGTACAACCTCTGCAGAGTATAAAACTGGTATACTAGCCGTGCTCGCGGTCATGAGCAGCTCAGGACTCTCTGATGTTTAAATTATGGAACTTAAACTCAATTTTGTCATTTGCATTGCATGGGTTTATTATTAATTTTGTTCTATTACTTTACTTATGGTTTGGTATTTACTTACACTTAGTAACTGCTAATAAAATTTTGACCAACTACTTAAAAGCAATGCTCAGCTTTAACCCCTATCATTGATTAGCCTTACACATCACATGAACTCACACCTTTGTGAGTTTATGTCCACTGGTTCCCCACAACTTGTTGAGCTATGATCATGTGTGAGCTCACCCTTGCTATCTCACACCCCCCACAGGAGAAGAGCAGGTGGTTCAGGAGGAGCCACAAGGCGAGGAGTATGATCTGATCTAGGTGGTGTTTCTCAGTTGACATTGGCGCCGACGATCCTTAGTTCGTTTTACTTTTATCTTTTATTTTGTAATAAGTCTTCCGCTATGTAATAAATACTCTGATGTTTTATGACATTTATCTCTATACACTCTGTTATTATATATGTTATCTTCTTGGCGCATGTATGAGATGCCCCTGGCTTTGTTCCTTAAAGCCGGGTGTGATAGAAGTGGTATCAGAGGAAATGTTGACTGTAGGACGAAACCTAGATAGAAATGGACAAACCCTTTCCTACTTACCTTACTCTGACTCATTCTATACTTATCCCATCTTGATCTTGTCTCACCCTCTGCTAATCCACTCTGGTTAATCTTATCTTTTCTCCTCTAAGACAAGATGGATTTCACACCTTGGAATCCTACCACTATGATCTTTTTAAGATATAGGGGCCTAAGACAAAATTCAAAACTACTTTCTTTAAAAATGTTGTTTGACTGTGCTGATGCTAAATGCCTGATTTGCTTCTTTGATTGATTGAATTATTATAGATGGACATCTTAGTATGTACCACCATAAGGTGTTGAATTAGCTTTGGTAGGTAAAATATTAATCTGCTTAGCTAATAAAAATTCCCCAAAGTAACCTGCTTTGTAAATACCTGCCTTGTCTACTGTTCTCTTACTACATGTATCTAACTCAGATGGTCAATACCAGGCGGGGTGGTGGAATTGATTTGCCTCCTAATCAGCACACTCGGAGGATATATAGACAACCCCAGCCACAACCAGCCGAGATGAATCCTCCTAATCCTCCACCAGGCGGAGTTGACCCACTGGTTGCTGCTCAGATGGCGGTGATGCAGCAAATGGCGGACACTATGGCTGATATGCGTGCCCAGATGCAGCAAGAACGCCAGGAGATGCGTCAGGAAAGAGAAGATATACGCCAGGAGTTGCGCCAGGAGCGAGATGAGATACGCCAGGAAAGGAGGGCACAACAACAGCTGCTGCAACAACAAATGCAACAGCAACAACAACAGCAACAGCAGCAACAAGTGCCACTGCCTCCACCACCACCACCACCAGTCCCACCCCGTGATAAGCATAGAGAGTTCATGAGTCATAAGCCACCTACATTTGCAAGCTCACCTGATCCACTGGACGCGGATGATTGGCTGAAGTCCGTTGAAAAGATGCTCAACATTGCACAATGCACTGACCGGGAGAAGGTTTTATATGCTTCTGGACGTCTGACTGGTCCTGCTGCTGACTGGTGGGATTCTTATACTGCTGCCCATGATGCTGCGGATACTATTACTTGGGCAGAGTTCAGTACACAGTTCAGAAACTACCATATTCCAGCTGGTATGATAAAGATCAAGAAGAAGGAATTTCTGTCGCTGAAGCAAGGAAGTATGTCAGTCAGCGAGTACCGCGACAAGTTTATTCAGTTATCTAGATATGCCCCTGAAGAAGTTGCTGAAGACGAGAGGAAGCAGGAGCATTTCATTGAAGGACTTAATGGACCACTGCAGTATGCTCTAGTGGCACACACATTTCCGTCATTTCAGAGGCTGCTTGATAAGGCCCTGGCTATTGAACACAAGCGTGTTCAGCTGGGAGATTTGAAGAGAAAGGCAATATCTCAAGGACAAGGAAGCAGCAGTGTTCGTCCTCGCTACAGTTCACCACAGGGTACACCAACTCGACCCGGAGGACCGCGCCCAGTTCAGCAATCACCACTGAGGACTCCACCTCCTCGACAGGCTACCCCTACTGGCACCCCGACGAAGTTTTCAGGACAGAGTCCAGGCACCACATGTTTCAAGTGTGGGAAGACTGGTCATTATGCAAATGTCTGCCCACAGAGGATGGCTACTACTCCAGTTCAGAACAGGCAGCAAACTCCAGGATCTGGCAAGGGATACTCTATTGCCAAAGTTAATCAAGTCAGCGTTGATGCTACCCCGGATGGTGGGGACCTCGTAATTGGTATGTTTTATGTTAATGCAATTCCTGCAACCATATTATTTGATTCTGGTGCTACACATTCATTCATGTCTGCTAGATATGCCAACACAAATGAAATACCACTGCTAAATATGAGAAAACCCATGATAGTAATTACACCTAAAGGGCCTATTGAGGCGAATCAAATGACACGTAGATTGACATTGACCATTATGGGTAGAGAATTTGGAGCTACTGCTATAATATTAGAGTCAAGCAGTATAGATTTGATCCTTGGTATGTCATGGCTAAGAAAGGCAAAGGCCGTTATAGCATGTGGTAGAGGTACCGTAGAACTCACTACCACTAAAGGAGAAAGATTTCAAGTTAATATTGCAGTAACCTCCTCATCCATGCGTGCAATGTTCTTTATGCCTGAGGAGTTTGTTGGTGACAATATCCGGGTGGTTAGAGATTTTCCGGATGTCTTTCCAGAGGAGTTACCAGGGATGCCACCTGATAGAGAAGTTGAGTTTGTTATTGACCTCTTACCTGGAACCGCCCCTATTTCTAAACGGCCATATAGGATGTCCGTAGAGGAGTTGAAGGAACTTAAGAAGCAGTTAACTGAGTTACAAGATGCTGGGTACATTCGTCCGAGTTCCTCACCTTGGGGAGCACCGGTCTTGTTTTTACAGAAGAAGGATGGATCGCAGCGGATGTGTGTGGATTATAGATCTCTTAATGATGTTACAGTGAAGAACAAGTATCCGTTGCCCCGTATTGAAGATTTATTTGATCAGATGAGAGGTGCAAGAGTATTTTCGAAGATTGATCTCCGATCGGGATACCATCAGATGAGGATTAGACCATCGGATATTCCCAAGACGGCTTTCTCGACTCGATATGGATTATATGAGTTTACTGTTATGTCGTTTGGATTAACCAATGCACCAGCGTATTTTATGAACTTAATGAACAAGGTGTTTATGGAGTACTTGGACAGATTCGTCGTGGTGTTCATCGACGACATTCTTATTTATTCACAGAGTGAAAGTGATCATGAACAACATCTAAGGTTGGTGCTACAGAAGCTACGAGATAATCAACTCTATGCCAAGTTTAGCAAGTGCGAGTTTTGGATTGGCGAGGTGCCATTTCTTGGTCATATTATTTCTAATGGAGGAATATCAGTGGATCCTGCTAAGGTTAAGGAGATAATGGAGTGGAGAGTACCCACTACAGTTACTGAGATTCGGAGTTTATTGGGATTAGCAGGCTATTATCGGAGATTTATTGAAGGATTTTCTAAGATTGCTAAGCCTATGACTTCGCTTTTGGAGAAAGGAAAAGAATTTAAGTGGGACGAGAAGTGTTAAGACAGCTTTGATCTATTGAAGAAGAGGTTGATGTCGCCACCAGTATTGGTTATGCCAGACCTGCAGAAAGGATTTGATATTTATTGTGATGCATGTGGTCAAGGCTTAGGATGTGTGCTTATGCAAGAAGGACATGTGATCGCCTATGCATCTCGTCAGTTACGCAAACATGAATTGAACTACCCCACTCATGACTTGGAATTGGCAGCCGTTGTGCATGCACTTAAGATTTGGAGACATTACATTATGGGAACCAAGTGTCAAGTATATACGGATCATAAGAGTCTGAAGTATATATTCACCCAGAAGGATCTCAACCTTAGGCAACGCCGTTGGTTGGAGCTTATTAAGGATTATGATTTGGAGATTCACTATCACCCGGGCAAGGCGAATTTGGTCGCAGATGCCTTGAGTCGGAAGGAACATGTTCACTCCGCTTTTGTTGCCCAGCTACCCGATGAGATTGCTAAGGATTTCAGGAGACTTAACCTGGGAATAGTTGCTCACACTGAAGGAGTTACTATTGATGTGGAACCTACTTTGGAGCAAGAAATTCGCAAAGGACAAATTGGTGATGCTAAAATAAAAGAGATTAAGGATCTGATTACTGAAGGTCGAGTTCCGGAATTTACGGAAGATGAGCAAGGCACCGTATGGTTCAAGGACAGGATGTGTGTTCCTGATATTGAAAGCCTTCGAGAGACTATTTTAAAGGAGGCCCATGACTCGGACTATTCTATTCATCCTGGTAGTACCAAGATGTATCAGGATTTGAAACGGAAGTATTGGTGGTATGGATTGAAAAGAGATGTAGCTGCACATGTGGCTATCTGCGATGTATGTCAAAGAGTTAAGGCTGAACACCAGAGGCCAGCTGGACTATTGCATCCACTGAAGATACCTGAGTGGAAATGGGAGGAGATTGGTATGGATTTCATTACTGGATTGCCTCGCACCCAGAAAGGATATGATGCTATATGGGTGATTGTGGATAGATTGACTAAAGTGGCTCACTTTATTCCTGTCAAGACTACTTATAAAGGTTCTCAGCTAGCAGAGTTATATATGGCTCGGATTGTGTGTTCACACGGAGTACCAAAGAAGATCGTGTCTGATCGAGGTTCATAGTTTACCTCAAGATTTTGGAGAAGCTTTCATGAGAATATGAGTACGAAGTTGAATTTTAGTACGGCTTATCACCCTCAGACCGATGGACAGACCGAAAGGACTAATCAAGTATTGGAAGATATGTTGAGAGCGTGTGCCCTTCAGCATGGAGGAAGTTGGGATAAGAGTCTACCTTATGCTGAATTCTCATATAATAATAGTTATCAGGCCAGTCTGAAGATGTCACCTGAAAGGGAATTAGGCTTACATCTAGTTCCTAAATAATTTTGGTGGTTGAATTGCCCAACACAAACAATTGGACTAACTAGTTTGCTCTAGTGTATAAGTTATACAGGTGCAAAAGGTTCACACTCAGCAAATAAAAAGATCAAGTTTTGGATTCAACAAAGGAGCAAAGAGGCAACCGAAGGCACCTCTGGTCTGGAGGCACCGCACTGTCCGGTGTACACCGGACAGTGTCCGGTGCACCAGAGGACTCCAACTCGAACTCGCCACCTTCGGGAATCTCTCAGGCCGCACCGCTATAATTCACCGGACTGTCTGGTGTACACCGGACAGTGTCCGGTGCTCCAAGGAAGCGCGGCCTCCTCAACTCGCCAGCCTCGGGATCACGCAGCAGCCGCTCCGCTATAATTCACCGGACATGTCCGGTGTGCACCGGACTGTCCGGTGTAACCACGGAGCAACGGCTATTTAGGCGCCAACGGCTACCTGCGGCGCATTCAATGCGCGCTCTGCGCGCGCAGAAGTCAGGCGCGCCCATACTGGCGCACCGGACAATGAACAGGTGATGTCCGGTGTGCACCGGACATCCAGGCGGGCCAGCTCCAACGGTCAGAATCCAACGGCATTGCTGACGTGGCGGGGGCACCGGACATGTCCGGTGTGCACCGGACTGTCCGGTGCGCCATCGACGGACAGCCTCCACCAACGGTCATGTTTGGTGGTTGGGGCTATAAATACCCCAACCACCCCACCATTCATTGCATCCAAGTTTTCCAACTTCCAACCACTATACAAGAGCTAGCATTCATTGCAAAGCACACCAAAAGAGATCAAATCCTCTCCCAACTCCTCACAAAGCCCTAGTGACTAGAGAGAGTGATTTGTAGTGTTCATTTGAGCTCTTGCGCTTGGATCGCTTCTTTTTCTTTGGCATTCTTTCTTGTGATCAAACACTCACTTGTAATTGAGGCAAGAGACACCAATCGTGTGGTGGTCCTTGCGGGAAGTTTGATTCCCAAGTGATTTGAGAAAGAGAAGCTCACTCGGTCCGAGGGACCGTTTGAGAGAGGGAAGGGTTGAAAGAGACCCGGCCTTTGTGGCCTCCTCAACGGGGAGTAGGTTTGAGAGAACCGAACCTCGGTAAAACAAATCCGCGTGTCTCACTTCATTATTCGCTTGCGATTTGTTTTGCGCCCTCTCTCGCGGACTCTATTATATTTCTAACGCTAACCCGGCTTGTAGTTGTGATTATTTTTGAGATTTTCAGTTTCGCCCTATTCACCCCCCTCTAGGCGACTTTCAATTGGTATCAGAGGTCGGTGCTTCATTAGAGCCTAACCGCTCGAAGTGATGTCGGGAGATCACACCAAGAGGGAGATGGAGACCGGCGACAAGCCCACTACAAGCCAAGGGAGCACTTCATCGGAAGAGTCCCGCACAAAGAGAAGGGAGAAGAAGAAGGACTCCTCCAAACGGAAGGAGAAAAGATCTTCCTCTTCTCACCACAAAGAGAAGAAGGAAGAATCTTCTTCTCACAAGTCGCATCGGAAAGGCGACAAGCACAAGAGGATGAGGAAGGTGGTCTACTACGAGACCGACACTTCATCAACATCCACCTCCGACTCCGATGCTCCGTCCGTAACTTCTAAGCGCCAAGAGCGCAAGAAGTTTAGTAAGATCCCCTTACACTATCCCCGCACATCTAGACATACTCCATTACTTTCCGTTCCATTAGGCAAACCGCCAACTTTTGATGGCGAAGATTATGCTAGGTGGAGTGATTTAATGAAATTTCATCTAACCTCACTCCACAAAAGTATATGGAATGTTGTTGAGTTTGGAGCACAGGTACCATCAATAGGGGATGAGGATTATGATACGGACGAAGTGGCCCAAATCGAGCACTTCAACTCCCAAGCCACAACCATTCTCCTCGCCTCTCTAAGCAAGGAGGAATACAACAAAGTGCAAGGGTTGAAGAATGCAAAGGAGATTTGGGACCTACTCAAGACGGCGCACGAGGGTGATGAACTCACCAAGATCACCAAGCGGGAAACGATCGAGGGGGTGCTCGATCGCTTTCGTCTTCGCCAAGGGGAGGAGCCACAAGATATGTACAATCGGCTCAAGACCTTGGTGAACCAAGTGCGCAACCTCGGGAGCAAAAAGTGGGATGACCACGAGGTGGTTAAGGTTATTTTAAGAGCTCTTATTTTCCTTAACCCCACTCAAGTTCAATTAATTCGTGGTAATCCTAGATATCCACTAATGACCCCCGAGGAAGTTATCGGGAATTTTGTGAGCTTTGAATGCATGATTAAGGGCTCAAAGAAGATCAACGAGCTTGACGAACCTTCCACATCCGAGGCGCAACCGGTGGCCTTCAAGGCAACGGAGGAGAAGAAGGAGGAGTCTACACCAAGTAGACAACCAATTGACGCCTCCAAGCTCGACAATGAGGAGATGGCCTTAATCATCAAGAGCTTTAGGCAAATCCTCAAGCAACGGAAGGGGAAGGACTACAAATCCCGTTCCAAGAAGGTTTGCTACAAATGTGGTAAGCCCGGTCATTTTATTGCAAAATGTCCTATGTCTAGTGACAGTGACAGGGGCGACGACAAGAAGGGAAAGAGGAGAGAAAAGAAGAAGTACTACAAGAAGAAGGGCGGCGATGCCCATGTTTGCCGGGAATGGGACTCCGACGAGAGCTCCACCGAGTCCTCCTCCGACGAGGACGCCGCCAACATCGCCGTCACCAAGGGACTCCTCTTCCCCAACGTCGGCCACAGGTGCCTCATGGCAAAAGACGGCAAAAGGAAGAAGGTTAAATCTAACTCCTCCACTAAATATGAATCTTCTAGTGATGATAATGCTAGTGGTGAGGAAGATAATTTGCGTATCCTTTTTGCCAACCTTAACATGGAACAAAAAGAAAAATTAAATGAGCTAATTAGTGCCATCCATGAAAAGGACGATCTCTTGGACTCCCAAGAGGACTTCCTAATCAAGGAAAATAAGAAACATGTTAAGGTTAAAAATGCTTATGCTCTACAGGTAGAAAAATGTAACAAATTATCTAGTGAGCTAAGCACCTGCCATGACACTATTGCCAACCTTAGAAATGAAAATGCCAAATTAATTGCTAAGGTTGATTCTCATGTTTGTATTGATTCAATTCCCAATCTTAGAAATGATGATTTGCTTGCTAGGATTGATGAGTTGAATGTTTCTATTGCTAGCCTTAGAAATGAGAATGAGAAATTAATTGCTAAGGCTAAAGAATTAGATGTTTGCAATGTTACAATTTCCGACCTTAGAACTAAGAATGGTATGTTGCATGCTAAGGTTGTAGAACTAAAATCTTGCAAACCCTCTACTTCTAATGTTGAGCATGTTTCTATTTGTACTAGATGTAGAGATATTGATATCAATGCTATTCATGATCACATGGCTTTAATCAAACAACAAAATGATCATATAGCATTATTAGATGCAAAAATTGCCGAGCATAACTTAGAAAATGAAAAGTTTAAATTTGCTAGAAGTATGCTCTATAATGGGAGACGCCCGGGCATCAAGGATGGCATTGGCTTCCAAAGGGGAGACAATGTCAAACTTAATGCCCCTCCAAAGAATTTATCTAACTTTGTTAAGGGCAAGACTCCCATGCCTCAGGATAACGAGGGTTACATTTTGTACCTTGCCGGATATCCTGAGAGCAAAATTAGGAGAACTCATTCTAGGAAGTCTCACTCTGGCCCTAACCATGCTTTTATGTATAAGGGTGAGACATCTAGCTCTAGGCAACCAACCCGTGCCAAGTTGCCTAGAAAGAAAACTTCTAATGCATCAAATGATCATGCTATTTCATTTAAAACTTTTGATGCTTCTTATGTGCTTACTAACAAATCCGGCAAGGTAGTTGCCAAGATTGTTGGGGGCAAACACAAGGGCTCCAAGACTTGTGTTTGGATACCCAAAGTTCTTGTTTCTAATGCCAAAGGACCCAAAACCGTTTGGGTACCTAAAGTCAAGAACTAAAATTGTTTTGTAGGTTTATGCATCCGGGGGCTCAAGTTGGATACTCGACAGCGGGTGCACAAACCACATGACAGGGGAGAAAAAGATGTTCTCCTCATATGAGAAAAACCAAGATCCCCAACGAGCTATCACATTCGGGGATGGAAATCAAGGTTTGGTCAAAGGATTGGGTAAAATTGCTATATCACCTGACCACACTATTTCCAATGTTTTTCTCGTAGATTCTTTAGATTACAATTTGCTTTCCGTATCCCAATTATGTCAAATGGGCTACAACTGTCTATTTACTAATATAGGTGTCACTGTCTTTAGAAGAAGTGATGATTCAATAGCATTTAAGGGAGTGTTAGAGGGTCAGCTATATAGATTTTGATAGAGCTGAACTCGACACTTGCTTGGTTGCTAAGACTAACTTGGGTTGGCTCTGGCACCGCCGACTAGCCCATGTTGGAATGAAGAATCTTCACAAGCTTCTAAAGGGAGAACACATTTTAGGACTAACCAATGTTCATTTTGAGAAAGACAGGATTTGTAGCGCATGCCAAGCCGGGAAGCAAGTTGGCACTCATCATCCACACAAAAACATCATGACGAGTGACAGGCCACTGGAGCTCCTACACATGGATTTATTCGGCCCGATTGCTTACATAAGCATCGGCGGGAGTAAGTACTGTCTAGTTATTGTGGATGATTATTCTCTCTTCACTTGGGTGTTCTTTTTGCAGGAAAAATCTCATACCCAAGAGACCTTAAAGGGATTCTTGAGACGAGCTCAAAATGAGTTCGGCTTAAGGATCAAGAAAATTAGAAGCGACAACGGGACGGAGTTCAAGAACTCTCAAGTTGAAGGCTTCCTTGAGGAGGAGGGCATCAAGCATGAGTTCTCATCTCCCTACACCCCACAACAAAATGGTGTAGTGGAGAGGAAGAATCGAACTCTATTGGACATGGCAAGAACCATGCTTGATGAGTACAAGACACCGGATCGGTTTTGGGCTGAGGCGGTCAACACCGCCTGCTACGCCATCAACCGGTTATATCTACACCGAATCCTCAAGAAGACATCCTATGAACTCCTAACCGGTAAAAAGCCAAATATTTCATATTTTAGAGTTTTTGGTAGCAAATGTTTTATTCTTGTCAAAAGAGGTAGAAAATCTAAATTTGCTCCTAAAACTGTAGAAGGCTTTTTACTAGGATATGACTCAAACGCAAGGGCATATAGAGTCTTTAACAAGTCCTCAGGATTTGTTGAAGTTTCTTGTGACGTTGTGTTTGATGAGACTAACGGCTCTCAAGTAGAGCAAGTTGATCTTGATGAGATAGGTGAAGAACAGGCTCCATGCATAGCGCTAAGGAACATGTCCATTGGGGATGTGTGTCCTAAGGAATCCGAAGAGCCTCCACATACACAAGATCAACCATCCTCCTCAACGCAAGCATCTCCGCCAACCCAAAATGAGGACGAGGCTCAAGTTGATGAAGGGGAAGATCAAAGAGATGAGCCCCCTCAAGATGACGGCAACGATCAAGGGGGAGATGCAAATGTTCAAGACAAGGAGGATGAACAACCAAAGCCGCCACACCCAAGAGTCCACCAAGCAATACAACGAGATCACCCCGTCGACACCATCCTCGGCGACATTCATAAGGGGGTAACTACTCGATCTCGTGTTGCACATTTTTGTGAACATTACTCTTTTGTTTCCTCTATTGAGCCACACAGGGTAGAGGAAGCACTTCAAGATTCGGATTGGGTGATGGCGATGCAAGAGGAGCTCAACAATTTCACAAGGAATGAGGTATGGCATTTAGTTCCACGTCCTAATCAAAATGTTGTAGGAACCAAGTGGGTCTTCCGCAACAAGCAAGACGAGCATGGTGTGGTGACAAGGAACAAAGCTCGACTCGTGGCCAAGGGGTATTCACAAGTCGAAGGTTTGGATTTTGGAGAAACCTATGCACCCGTAGCTAGGCTTGAGTCAATTCGCATATTATTGGCCTATGCTGCTTACCATGGCTTCAAGCTTTATCAAATGGACGTGAAGAGTGCCTTCCTCAATGGACCAATCAAGGAGGAGGTCTATGTTGAGCAACCTCCCGGCTTTGAAGACAGTGAGTACCCTAACCATGTCTATAGGCTCTCTAAGGCGCTTTATGGGCTCAAGCAAGCCCCAAGAGCATGGTATGAATGCCTTAGAGATTTCCTTATTGCAAATGGCTTCAAAGTCGGCAAGGCCGATCCTACTTTATTCACCAAAACACTTGATAATGATTTGTTTGTATGCCAAATTTATGTTGATGATATTATATTTGGGTCTACTAACAAATCTACATGTGAAGAATTTAGTAGGATCATGACACAGAAATTCGAGATGTCTATGATGGGGGAGTTGAAGTATTTTCTAGGATTTCAAGTCAAACAACTCCAAGAGGGCACATTCATTTGCCAAACAAAGTATACTCAAGACATTCTAAGGAAGTTTGGAATGAAGGATGCCAAGCCCATCAAGACTCCCATGGGAACAAATGGGCATCTCGACCTCGACACGGGAGGTAAGTCCGTGGATCAAAAGGTATACCGGTCGATGATTGGTTCATTGCTTTATTTATATGCATCTCGACCGGACATTATGCTTTCCGTATGCATGTGTGCAAGATTCCAAGCCGACCCTAAGGAATCACACCTTACGGCCGTAAAACGAATCTTGAGATATTTGGCTTATACTCCTAAGTTTGGACTTTGGTACCCTCGGGGATCCACTTTTGATTTGATTGATTATTCGGATGCCGATTGGGCAGGGTGTAAGATTAATAGAAAGAGCACATCGGGGACTTGCCAGTTCTTGGGAAGATCCTTGGTGTCTTGGGCTTCAAAGAAGCAAAATTCGGTCGCTCTTTCTACCGCCGAAGCCGAGTATATTGCCGCAGGCCACTGTTGCGCGCAATTGCTTTGGATGAGGCAAACCCTGCGGGACTACGGTTACAAATTAACCAAAGTTCCTCTTCTATGTGATAATGAGAGTGCAATCCGCATGGCGGATAATCCCGTTGAGCATAGCCGCACTAAACACATAGCCATTCGGTATCATTTTCTTCGGGATCACCAACAAAAGGGGGATATCGAGATTTCATACATTAACACTAAAGATCATTTAGCCGATATCTTTACCAAGCCACTTGATGAACAATCTTTTACCAGACTTAGGCATGAGCTTAATATTCTTGATTCTAGGAATTTCTTTTGCTAAACTTGCACACATAGCTCATAAGAATACCTTTGATCATGTCTCTTTTATATGCTATGACTAATGTGTTTTCAAGTGTATTCCAAACCAAGTCATAGGTATATTGAAAGGGAATTGGAGTCTTCGGCGAAGACAAAGGCTTCCACTCCACTCTACTACTCATCCTTCGCCGTCACTTCGAGCATCTCTCCAACTTTGGTACAATCTTCACTCATTTATTCTATGACCAAAGGAGGAGAAAGTACTTCATTGGGCTCTAATAATTCCATTTTTGGCGATTCATGCCAAAGGGGGAGAAAATATGAGCCCAAAGCAAAAGGACCGCACCACCATTTTAAAACTAATGTTTGTCAATCGGATAAAAAATTTCAAAATTGGTATCTCTTTGTGCTCTAAAGGGGGAGCAAGTAGTATTTTCAAAATTGATGTCTTAAAACCCTCTTGAACACTAAGAGGAGACTTTATTTGAGGGGGAGTTTTGTTTAGTCAAAGGAAAAGCATTTGAACAAAGGAAGAAAATTTCAAAACTTGAAAATGCTTTGCAAAATCTTATTCATTTACCTTTGACTATCTCGCAAAAGGACTTTGAAAAGAATTTACAAAAGAATTTACAAAAACAAAACTTTTGGTGCAAATATGGTCCAATATGTCAAAAACAAAGAAAACAATCCATGCGCATCATATAAGTATTTATATTGGCTCAATTCCAAGCAACATTTGCACTTACATCATGCAAACTAGTTCAATTATGCACTTCTACATTTGCTTTGGTTTGTGTTGGCATCAATCACCAAAAAGGGGGAGATTGAAAGGGAATTAGGCTTACATCTAGTTCCTAAATAATTTTGGTGGTTGAATTGCCCAACACAAACAATTGGACTAACTAGTTTGCTCTAGTGTATAAGTTATACAGGTGCAAAAGGTTCACACTCAGCAAATAAAAAGATCAAGTTTTGGATTCAACAAAGGAGCAAAGAGGCAACCGAAGGCACCTCTGGTCTGGAGGCACCGGACTGTCCGGTGTACATCGGACAGTGTCCGGTGCGCCACCGGACAGTGTCCGGTGCACCAGAGGACTCCAACTCGAACTCACCACCTTCGGGAATCTCTCAGGCCGCACCGCTATAATTCACCGGACTGTCCGGTGTACACCGGACAGTGTCCGGTGCTCCAAGGAAGCGCGGCCTCCTCAACTCGCCAGCCTCGGGATCACGCAGCAGCCGCTCCGCTATAATTCACCGGACATGTCCGCTGTGCACCGGACTGTCCGGTGTAACCACGGAGCAACGGCTATTTAGGCGCCAACGGCTACCTGCGGCACATTCAATGCGCGCTCTGCGCGCGCAGAAGTCAGGCGCGCCCATACTGGCGCACCGGACAATGAACAGGTGATGTCCGGTGTGCACCGGACATCCAGGCGGGCCAGCTCCAACGGTCAGAATCCAACGGCATTGCTGACGTGGCGGGGGCACCGGATATGTCCGGTGTGCACCGGACTGTCTGGTGCGCCATCGACAGACAGCCTCCACCAACGGTCATGTTTGGTGGTTGGGGCTATAAATACCCCAACCACCCCACCATTCATTGCATCCAAGTTTTCCAACTTCCAACCACTATACAAGAGCTAGCATTCATTGCAAAGCACACCAAAAGAGATCAAATCCTCTCCCAACTCCTCACAAAGCCCTAGTGACTAGAGAGAGTGATTTGTAGTGTTCATTTGAGCTCTTGCGCTTGGATCGCTTCTTTTTCTTTGGCATTCTTTCTTGTGATCAAACACTCACTTGTAATTGAGGCAAGAGACACCAATCGTGTGGTGGTCCTTGTGGGAAGTTTGATTCCCAAGTGATTTGAGAAAGAGAAGCTCACTCGGTCCGAGGGACCGTTTGAGAGAGGGAAGGGTTGAAAGAGACCTGGCCTTTGTGGCCTCCTCAACGGGGAGTAGGTTTGAGAGAACCGAACCTCGGTAAAACAAATCCGCGTGTCTCACTTCATTATTCGCTTGCGATTTGTTTTGCGCCCTCTCTCGCGGACTCTATTATATTTCTAACGCTAACCCGGCTTGTAGTTGTGATTATTTTTGAGATTTTCAGTTTCGCCCTATTCACCCCCCCTCTAGGCGACTTTCATCACCTTTTGAAGCTTTGTATGGGAGGAAGTGCAGGACTCCTCTATATTGGGATCAGACTGGAGAGAGACAGTTCTTTGGGCCTGAATTGATTCAAGAAGCAGAAGAACAAGTCCGTATAATTCGAGAGAATTTGAGAGTGGCTCAAACCAGGCAAAAGAGCTATGCTGATAATAGAAGGAGGACACTGGAATTTGAAGAAGGAGATTACGTGTATCTCAAGGTGTCACCACTTCGTGGAATGAGGAGATTCAAAGTTAAGGGTAAATTGTCCCCTCGCTATATTGGACCATTCTTGATCTTTGGGCGAGTTGGGGAGATGGCATACCAACTCGAGTTACCCGCTACTTTATCAGATGTGCATAATGTGTTCCACGTATCTCAACTAAAGAAGTGTCTCCGTGTCCCTGAGGAACAGTTACCCATGGAAGAGCTCAGTGTTCAGGGTGATTTGACTTATGCAGAGTACCCGATCAAGATTCTTGACACATTGACTCGAGTTACAAGGAATAAGGTGATAAAGATGTGTAAAGTGCAATGGAGTCACCACGGAGAAGATGAAGCAACTTGGGAAAGAGAAGAAGAGCTTCACATAGATTTTCCCCATCTTTTCCCTAGATCTTCTTAAATCTCGAGGACGAGATTATTTTTAAGGGGGGTAGGATTTGTAACACCCACTTTGTAATTTGCTAGAAATAATACCAATAGAGAAACAATTCCTATTTATATGGGTTTGACCTTTATGCATCATCATATGTGAACACCATGTCCAAGAACAATTAATAAAAAAAGACATGCTAATAAATCATTGCATCATGCTGAATATTTGATTTTTGTGTGCATTTTGTAACAAGAAAATATTAAAGACCAAAAAGGGAAATTAAATCCTAAAAGAAATTCTTGAATCTAGAAAAGAGAAGGAATATGAAAACATGAATAATATATTTGAATAAATATCCTCAAACCTAATACTTTTAATTGCACAAATATGGTTTGAGAATGAACTAGTCACAAGTTTGAATTTAAATTAGTATTTAAATTTGAATTTGTGAAATAATGGAGAAAGAAGAAAATAAAAACAGAAAAATAGAAGAAAAGAAAAAGGAATGGGGATCTAACCTAATTGGGCTGGCTCTATCACATTTCGGCCCACTAGGAATTCCCCCTCCCGCGCAACGGGGCCCTTTCCGCGCGGGCACTCGCTGACCTGCGGGACCAGCATGTCGGTCACACGCGCGTGCGCTGGCTATCCTCTCATCCACTGCCGTGTGGGGTCCTCGCGCCAGAGACCTTGGGCGAAGTCCTGTGCTTCTTCCCCGCGGAAACCGCGCGCGCGCAGCGGAATTCCGAAATTCCTGTGAGCTATGGGGGCAGCTAGATTCTCCGAGCGGCGCGGCAATTGACCCGGCGCCATACCCCCCCTGCTCCCCATTAAATAGTGTTGTCCGTTCCTCTCGCGAAGCCAACCATCGAGCTTTTCTCTGCCGTCGTGCGATCCGTTGGTACGCCTCCGTGGCCATACTCAATCCCGTCACCGTGGAGGCCAGAAATCGTGTCGGTGAACTTCGCCGTTGTGCGGGGAATTCACCCGTGCGCTCGCCGTGTGGGTTCAACCGTAGACGCGACTCCGAATCCCTCGCCGAAGGCTGCGGGCGGCACTGCGCCGTCGACCGGCCTCGTCGGTGCCCTCTCGACTGGTGAGTTGACCTTCACGATGCTCGCCTTGATCCGGGTGACGTTTTGCACAATGGTAGGCGAGGTACCGGGCCTTGTAGCGGGAGGCCGGTCGTCTCCGGCGGTGGTCCGCCGCGATCCTCTAGCGGCGCCACCGTAGACCGATGGGAATTGGGGGAAAACGCCACAGCCGTTAGATGTAATTTGTGTGGTGGAGATGGGTTAGACCGTAGTAATTTGCGGACGGCGATTTCGGGTCGTCCGATCCGGATCTGGCGTCCGCGACTCACTCTGGGCGATTTTGAATCCGAGCCATCCACCCGGGATCCAATGACCATGGCTGTATACCGATTCAAGTTAAAGCTAATCTAATCCAGGCCAACCGCTTCTAATCGGACGGTCCTGAAAGCCTGATACCCCTTCGGCTTGCGCGTTTTGTAAAAGAGACCCTAGGAAATAGGGAAATCAACCCGCCATCCACCTTCACTGCGCTCTGTGTCTGCAGATTTTTACCCCGAGCCCCCTGGGTTTCTCTAGATTTGAGGCCCAGTCCAGAGCTGTTTAAAATGGAATAAATGGGTTGGAAAATAAGTTTTTAATACAAAAATATATGCTAGAACTTCAATAATTCATAGAAAATGCATATGAACTCCAAATTACTCCATTCCACTTTCTAAATTTTTGTAATTTAATTCTCTATCACTTAGAGCCTCTGTTTTATCATGACAACAGTAAGAAAATTAATCCCACACTTAATCCTATTTAAACACATGAAACCTTTGAAAATTCATATCTTAAAATCTATAACTCCAAAAATTACGATCCTGTTCCTAGGATTTTATTTTAATGTGTAGATTATTACTGTGTATTTTGTATATATGTTTGGTGTAATGTTAATTTCTCTATATACACTGTTCTTGTTTGTATTGTGGCGAGTAGAAGAGCCCGTTGCTGAGGATACTGGTGAGCAGCAGGTTGAAGTAGCTGAGCAGGAGCTCATTGAAGGCAAGTTGTGCCCTTGACCACTTTTTACCTAATAATGTTCTTTAATATCACTTATCCATGCATAGGTTAATTTTGATGGGACCCAATAGGTCACCCTAGATTGTTTATCTCATTACCTTGTTTACCCCTGAATCACTTGGGTAGTTTGCTATTGCTTTATATGGTTTTGGGATAATCATTTATTATCTCTATGTTCCAATTCTTTTTGTTATTCTATTTATGTTCATGTTGAGATCATTAATGTTAATTGGAACATAGAGCTTAACTTGAGAACCACGTGCCACCACAAGGGTTTAATGGGACGCCCTTGGCTGACTAATTAGGAAAGCTAGTGGAAGACTACCTTACCCGAAAGGGGCAAGGGCAGTAGGGGAGTGGTCAGTGTAGGGAGGTCCTTGGTTGATTTTGCTGCGATGGCAGTCAGCCAAGAACCCTGCATTGGAACTTCCTATAAACTGTAGCGGGTTTTCGGAAGCTAGTGGAACTTTGTAAAGGCCTCGTAGTGTTGCCCTGCCGCGCTTCCTAGGTAGAGGTGTATGGGATTCGCGACCCCTTGGCAGATGGGTAACATGACTTGTGGGTAAAGGGTACAACCTCTGCAGAGTGTAAAACTGGTATACTAGCCGTGCTCGCGGTCATGAGCAGCTCAGGACTCTCTGATGTTTAAATTATGGAACTTAAACTCAATTTTGTCATTTGCATTGCATGGGTTTATTATTAATTTTGTTCTATTACTTTACTTATGGTTTGGTATTTACTTACACTTAGTAACTGCTAATAAAATTTTGACCAACTACTTAAAAGCAATGCTCAGCTTTAACCCCTATCATTGATTAGCCTTACACATCACATGAACTCACACCTTTGTGAGTTTATGTCCACTGGTTCCCCACAACTTGTTGAGCTATGATCATGTGTGAGCTCACCCTTGCTATCTCACACCCCCCCACAGGAGAAGAGCAGGTGGTTCAGGAGGAGCCACAAGGCGAGGAGTATGATCTGATCTAGGTGGTGTTTCTCAGTTGACATTGGCGCCGACGATCCTTAGTTTGTTTTACTTTTATCTTTTATTTTGTAATAAGTCTTCCGCTATGTAATAAATACTCTGATGTTTTATGACATTTATCTCTATACACTCTGTTATTATATATGTTGTCTTCTTGGCGCATGTATGAGATGCCCCTGGCTTTGTTCCTTAAAGCCGGGTGTGACAACTGTAGAGTGTCCAGTGTGCCACCACGCGCGTGCCTAACTTTTGCGCGCTCTGGCGCGCATTTAATGCCTCTGCAGGTGACCGTTGGCGCGAAGTAGTCGTTGCCCCGCTGGCTCACCGGACAGTCCGGTGCACACCGGACATGTCCGGTGAATTATAGCGGAGCGAATTCCCGAAGCTGGCGAGTTCCTGAGACGCCCTTTCTTGGAGCACCGGACAGTCCGATGAATTATAGCGAAGCGCCTCTGGATTTTCCTGAAGGTGAGGAGTTCAGCGTGAAGTCCCCTGGTGCACCGGACACTGTCCGGTGGCACACCGGACAATCCGGTGCGCCAAACCAGGGCACACTTCGGTTATCCCTTTGCTCTTTTGTTGAACCCAATTCTTGGTCTTATTATTGGCTAAGTGTGAACCTTTGGCACCTGTATAACTTACACTGGAGCAAAACTAGTTAGTCTAATTATTTGTGTTGGGCAATTCAACCACCAAAATCAATTAGGAACTAGGTGTAAGCCTAATTCCCTTTCACTAAGTTTGTTAAAAGTTTGTTCATCAAGAGGCTTGGTAAAGATATCGGCTAATTGATCTTTAGTGTTAATATATGAAATCTCGATATCTCCCTTTTGTTGGTGATCCCTTAAAAAGTGATACCGAATGGATATGTGTTTAGTGCGGCTATGCTCAACGGGATTATCCGCCATGCGGATTGCACTCTCATTATCACATAGAAGAGGAACTTTGGTCAATTTGTAATCGTAGTCCCTAAGGGTTTGCCTCATCCAAAGTAGTTGCGCGCAACAATGTCCTGCGGCAATATACTCAGCTTCGGCGGTAGAAAGTGCTATGGAATTTTGCTTCTTTGAAGCCCAAGACACCAAGGATCTTCCCAAGAACTGGCAAGTCCCCGATGTGCTCTTTCTATTGATTTTACACCCCGCCCAATCGACATCGGAATAACCAATCAAATCAAATGTGGATCCCCAAGGATACCAAAGCCCAAACTTAGGAGTATAAACTAAATATCTCAAGATTCGTTTTACGGCCGTAAGGTGAGCTTCCTTAGGGTCGGCTTGGAATCTTGCACACATGCATACGGAAAGCATAATATCCGGTCGTGATGCACATAAATAGAGTAAAGAACCTATCATCGACCGGTATACCTTTTGATCGACGGATTTACCTCCCTCGTCGAGGTCGAGATGCCCATTGGTTCCCATGGGTGTCTTGATGGGCTTGGCATCCTTCATCCCAAACTTGCTTAGAATATCTTGAGTATACTTCGTTTGGCTTAGGAAGGTGCCTTCTTGGAGTTGCTTCACTTGAAATCCTAAGAAATACTTCAACTCCCCCATCATAGACATCTCGAATTTTTGTGTCATGATCCTACTAAATTCTTCACATGTAGATTCGTTAGTAGACCCAAATATAATATCATCAACATAAATTTGGCATACAAACAAATCATTTTCAAGTGTTTTGGTGAAGAGTGTAGGATCGGCCTTTCCGACTTTGAACCCATTAGTGATAAGGAAATCTCTAAGGCATTCATACCATGCTCTTGGGGCTTGCTTGAGCCCATAAAGCGCCTTGGAGAGTTTATAAACATGGTTAGGGTACTCACTATCTTCAAAGCCGGGAGGTTGCTCAACATAGACCTCTTCCTTGATTGGTCCATTGAGGAAGGCACTCTTTACATCCATTTGATAAAGCTTGAAGCCATGGTAAGTAGCATAGGCCAATAATATACGAATTGACTCAAGCCTAGCTACGGGTGCATAGGTTTCACCGAAATCCAAACCTTCGACTTGGGAGTATCCTTTGGCCACAAGTCGGGCTTTGTTCCTTGTCACCACACCATGCTCGTCTTGCTTGTTGCGGAAGACCCATTTGGTTCCTACAACATTTTGGTTAGGATGTGGAACTAAATGCCATACCTCATTCCTTGTGAAGTTGTTGAGCTCCTCTTGCATCGCCACCACCCAATCCAAATCTTGTAGTGCTTCCTCTACCCTGTGTGGCTCAATAGAGGAAACAAAAGAGTAATGTTCACAAAAATGTGCAACACGAGATCTAGTAGTTACCCCCTTATGAATGTCGCCGAGGATGGTGTCGACGGGGTGATCTCGTTGGATTGCTTGGTGGACTCTTGGGTGTGGCGGCCTTTGCTCTTCATCCTTCTTGTCTTGCTCATTTGCATCTCCCCCTTGATCATTGCCGTCATCTTGAGGTGGCTCATTTGCTTGATCTTCTCCTTCATCCATTTGAGCCTCATCCTCATTTTGAGTCGATGGAGATGCTTACGTGGAGGAGAATGGTTGATCTTGTGCATTTGGAGGCTCTTCGGATTCTTTAGGACACACATCCCCAATGGACATGTTCCTTAGCGCGATGCACGGAGCCTCTTCATCACCTATCTCATCAAGATCAACTCGCTCTACTTGAGAGCCGTTAGTCTCATCAAACATAATGTCACAAGAAACTTCAACTTGTCCAGAGGACTTGTTAAAGACTCTATATGCCCTTGTGTTTGAATCATATCCTAGTAAAAAGCCTTCTACAGTCTTAGGAGCAAATTTAGATTTTCTACCTCTTTTAACAAGTATAAAGCATTTGCTACCAAAGACTCTAAAATATGAAATATTGGGCTTTTTACCGGTTAGGAGTTCGTATGATGTCTTCTTGAGGATTCGGTGTAGATACAACCGGTTGATGGCGTAGCAAGCGGTGTTGACCGCCTCGGCCCAAAACCGATCCGAAGTCTTGTACTCATCAAGCATGGTTCTTGCCATGTCCAATAGAGTTCGATTCTTCCTCTCCACTACACCATTTTGTTGTGGCGTGTAGGGAGAAGAGAACTCATGCTTGATGCCCTCCTCCTCAAGGAAGCCTTCAATTTGAGAGTTCTTGAACTCCGTCCCGTTGTCGCTTCTAATTTTCTTGATCCTCAAGCCGAACTCATTTTGAGCCCGTCTCAAGAATCCCTTTAAGGTCTCTTGGGTATGAGATTTTTCCTGCAAAAAGAATACCCAAGTGAAGCGAGAATAATCATCCACAATAACTAGACAGTACTTACTCCCGCCGATACTTATGTAAGCAATCGGGCCGAATAGGTCCATGTGTAGGAGCTCCAGTGGCCTGTCGGTCGTCATGATGTTCTTATGTGGATGATGGGCACCAACTTGCTTCCCTGCTTGGCATGCACTACAGATCCTATCTTTCTCAAAATGAACATTTGTTAATCCTAAAATGTGCTCTCCCTTTAGAAGCTTGTGAAGATTCTTCATCCCAACATGTGCTAGTCAGCGATGCCAGAGCCAGCCCATGTTAGTCTTAGCAATTAAGCAAGTGTCGAGTTCAGCTCTATCAAAATCTACCAAGTATAGCTGACCCTCTAACACTCCCTTAAATGCTATTGAATCATCACTTCTTCTAAAGACAGTGACACCTACATCAGTAAATAGACAGTTGTAGCCCATTTGACATAATTGAGAAACAGAAAGCAAATTGTAGTCTAAAGAATCTACAAGAAAAACATTGGAAATAAAATGGTCAGGATATATAGCAATTTTACCCAATCCTTTGACAAAACCTTGATTTCCATCCCCGAATGTGATAGCTCGTTGGGGATCTTGGTTTTTCTCGTAGGAGGAGAACATCTTCTTCTCCCCTGTCATGTGGTTTGTGCACCCGCTGTCGATGATCCAACTTGAGCCCCCGGATGCATAAACCTACAAAACATTTTAGTTCTTGACTTTAGGTACCCAAATGGTTTTGGGTCCTTTGGCATTAGATACAAGAACTTTGGGTACCCAAACACAAGTCTTTGACCCCTTGTGCTTGCCCCCTACATACTTGGCAACTACCTTGCCGGATTTGTTAGTTAAAACATATGATGCATCAAAAGTTTTAAATGAAATGTTATGTTCATTTAATGCACTAGGAGTTTTCTTCTTAGGCAATTTAGCATGGGTTGGTTGCCTAGAACTAGATGTCTCACCCTTATACATAAAAACATGGTTAGGGCCAGAGTGAGACTTCCTAGAATGAATTCTCCTAATTTTGCTCTCGGGATAACCGGCAGGGTACAAAATGTAACCCTCGTTATCCTGAGGCATGGGAGCCTTGCCCTTAACAAAATTAGACAATTTCTTAGGAGGGGCATTGAGTTTGACGTTGTCCCCCTTTTGGAAGCCAATGCCATCCTTAATGCCAGGGCGTCTCCCACTATAAAGCATACTACGAGCAAATTTAAATTTTTCATTTTCAAGGTTATGCTCGGCAATTTTAGCATCTAATTTTGCTATATGATCATTTTGTTGTTTAATTAAAGTCATGTGATCATGAATAGCATCAATGTTAACATCTCTACATCTAGTGCAAATAGTAGTGTGCTCAACGGTAGATGTAGATGGTTTGCAAGATTTTAATTCTACAACCTTAGCATGCAATATATCATTTTTACTTCTAAGGTCGGAAATGGTAGCATTGCAAACATCAAAATCTTTAGCCTTAGCAAGCAATTTTTCATTTTCATTTCTAAGGCTAGCAAGAGAAATGTTTAATTCTTCAATCTTAGCAAGCAAGTTATCATTATCATTTCTAAGATTGGAAATTGAAACATCACAAGAAATAGAATCGACCTTAGCTAACAAATTAGCATTCTCATTTCTAAGGTTGTCTATAGTCTCATGGCAAGTGCTTAGTTCACTAGATAATTTTTCACATTTTTCAACTTCTAGGGAATAAGCATTTTTAACTTTAACATGCTTTTTGTTTTCCTTGATTAGAAAGTCCTCTTGGGAG
Source organism: Zea luxurians (assembly GCA_029449295.1). Taxonomy (NCBI): domain Eukaryota; kingdom Viridiplantae; phylum Streptophyta; class Magnoliopsida; order Poales; family Poaceae; genus Zea; species Zea luxurians. The sequence goes on from JAOPSE010000010.1 coordinate 102,389,396, forward strand.
TCCAAGAGGTCATCCTTCTCATGGATGGCACTAATTAATTCATTTAATTTCTCTTTTTGTTGCATGTTTAAGTTGGCAAAAAGGGTACGCAAATTATCTTCCTCATCACTAGCATTATCATCACTAGAGGACTCATATCTAGTGGAGGATTTGGATTTAACCTTCTTCCTTTTGCCGTCCTTTGCCATGAGGCACTTGTGGCCGACGTTGGGGAAGAGAAGTCCCTTGGTGACGGCGATGTTGGCGGCGTCCTCGTCGTTAGAGGAGTCGCTTGAGCTTTCGTCGGAGTCCCACTCGCGACAAACATGGGCATCGCCGCCCTTCTTCTTGTAGTACCTCTTCTTCTCTTTTCTTCTCCCCTTCTTGTCATCGCCCCTGTCACTGTCACTAGAGATAGGACATTTTGCAATAAAGTGACCGGGCTTACCACACTTGTAGCAAACCTTCTTGGAGCGGGGCTTGTAATCTCTCCCCCTCCTTTGCTTGAGGATTTGGCGAAAGCTTTTGATGACAAGCGCCATTTCCTCGTTGTCGAGCTTGGAGGCGTCGATGGGTGTTCTACTTGGTGTAGACTCCTCCTTCTTCTCCTCCGTCGCTTTGAATGCGACCGGTTGAGCTTCGGACGTAGAAGGACCGTCAAGCTCGTTGATCTTCCGTGAGCCCTTGATCATAAATTCAAAGCTCACAAAATTCCCGATAACTTCCTCGGGGGTCATTAGTGTATATCTTGGGTTGCCACGAATTAATTGTACTTGAGTAGGGTTAAGGAAAATAAGTGATCTTAGAATAACCTTAACCACCTCGTGGTCATCCCATTTCTTGCTCCCGAGGTTTCGCACTTGGTTCACCAAGGTTTTGAGCCGGTTGTACATATCTTGTGGCTCCTCCCCTTGGCGAAGACGGAAGCGACTGAGCTCCCCCTCGATCGTTTCCCGCTTGGTGATCTTGGTGAGTTCATCACCCTCATGCGCGGTCTTGAGCACGTCCCAAACTTCCTTGGCGCTTTTTAATCCTTGCACCTTGTTGTACTCCTCCCTACTTAGAGAGGCGAGGAGTATGGTTGTGGCTTGGGAGTTGAAGTGCTCGATTTGGGCCACTTCATCAATATCATAATCTTCATCCCCTACATATGGTACCTGTGCTCCAAACTCAACAACATTCCATATACTTTTGTGGAGTGAGGTTAGATGAAATTTCATTAAATCACTCCACCTAGCATAATCTTCACCGTCAAAGGTTGGCGGTTTGCCTAATGGAACGGAAAGTAATGGAGTATGTCTAGAAGTGCGAGGGTAGTGTAAGGGAATCTTACTAAACTTCTTGCGCTCATGGCGCTTAGAAGTTACGGAGGGCGCGTCGGAGCCGGAGGTAGATGGCGATGAGGTGTCGGTTTCGTAGTAGACCACCTTCCTCATCTTCTTTTTCTTGTCCCCACTCCGATGCGACTTATGGGAAGAAGCTTTCTTCTCCTTCCCCTTTCCCTTCTTGCGGGACTCTTCTGATGAAGCCTTCCCGTGGCTTGTAGTGGGCTTTTCGCCGGTCTCCATCTCCTTCTCGGCGTGTTCTCCCGACATCACTTCGAGCGGTTAGGCTCTAATGAAGCACCGGGCTCTGATACCAATTGAAAGTCGCCTAAAGGGGGGGGGGGTGAATAGGGCGAAACTGAAATTTACAAAGTTAATCACAACTACAAGCTGGGTTAGCGTTAGAACTATAATCAAGTCCGCAAGAGAGGGCGCAAAACAAATCGCAAGCAAATAAAGAGTGTGACACACGGATTTGTTTTACTGAGGTTCGGTTTTTGCAAACCTACTCCCCGTTGAGGTGGTCACAAAGACCGGGTCTCTTTCAACCCTTTCCCTCTCTCAAACGGTCCCTCGGACCGAGTGAGCTTCTTCTTCTCAAACACTTGGAACACAAAGTTCCCGCAAGGACCACCACACAATTGGTGTCTCTTGCCTCAATTACAAGTGAGTTTGATCTTAAGAAAGATTGAGAAAGAAAAGAAGCAATCCAAGCGCAAGAGCTCAAAAGAACACAAGCAAATCTCTCTCACTAATCACTAAGGAGTTGTGTGGAATTTGGAGAGGATTTGATCACTTGGGTGTGTCTAGAATTAAATGCTAGAGCTCTTGTAAGTGGTTAAAGTGGAAAAACTTGGATGACTTGAATGTGGGGTGGTTGGGGGTATTTATAACCCCAACCACCAAACTAGCTGTTTGGTGGGGCTGTCTGTTGCATGGTGCACCGGACAGTCCGGTGCACACCGGACAGTGTCCGGTGCGCCAGCCACGTCACCAGGCCATTGGGTTTTGACCGTTGGAGCTCTGACTTCTGGGCCCGCCTTGATGTCCGGTGGCGCACCGGACATGCACTGTAGAGTGTCCGGTGCGCCACATCGCGCGTGCCTGACTTCTGCGCGCACTGACACGCATTTAATGCTTCTGCAGGTGACCGTTGGCGCGAAGTAGCCGTTGCTCCGCTGGTTCACCGGACAGTCCGGTGCACACCGGACATGTCTGGTGAATTATAGCGGAGCGAATTCCCGAAGCTGGCGAGTTCCTGAGGCGCCCTTCCTTGGAGCATCGGACACTGTCTGGTGCACACCGGACAGTCCGGTGAATTATAGCGAAGCGCCTCTGGATTTTCCCGAAGGTGAGGAGTTCAGCGTGAAGTCCCCTGGTGCACCGGACACTGTCCGGTGGCACACCGGACAGTCCGGTGTGCCAGACCAGGGCACACTTCGGTTATCCCTTGCTCTCCTTGTTGAACCCAATTCTTGGTCTTTTTATTGGCTAAGTGTGAACCTTTGACACCTGTATGACTTATACACTAGAGCAAACTAGTTAGTCCAATTTATTTGTGTTGGGCAATTCAACCACCAAAATCATTTAGGAAATAGGTGTAAGCCTAATTCCCTTTCACTTTTCCCACCTTCACCAGAAAATTTAGAGAAGTCTGGTATTCTAGTTCCCTGTGGATACGACACGGTGTCGAATCAGTGGCTATAAGGCTTCCGATACGATTGCCCTGTACCTGACACACTAACACCGAGTTTGTCCCTGAACACCCCAGCTACTTCGTCTCTGATCCTCTCCGCCATGTCTGGCGACCATCCATTGAGTTTGTGGGTGGAAATCTCAGGTTGCCTGACATCACTCTATCGACTTTCCTCCTAGGGATGTTTGAGGTGTGTGTTAGGTGTCCTATTAATGTCACCAGCTCCTGCCCTATGCCTCTCAGGCTCTCTTGTGGCCGAACAGTATTCAGCCCTATGTCCATGAGGTGGTATGGTATGATTATAATGTGTTGCTGGTGGGGCACCATAATGTTGTTGCGATGAATGTGGAAACTGTGCGTATTGCGCAGCTCTCGGCTCTGCGTACGCATATCTGAACGGTCCGGTGTAAGAGGCCAGATGGTCCGCGACCTGGCCAAACGGTCCGAAGGTATATACGGATTGTCCAGCCGTATATGGTGCTACGTGGGTAGTCTCGTACCCAGACCGTCTGTCGTAAAGAACTGGACGGTCCGCGATCGGGCCGAATGGTCCAGGGCTGTACCCAAACGGATCGGTCATATATGGCGCGACTTGGGCAGTCTGCGCGTGGACTCGTGTAGAGTCGGATGGTCCAGCGTAATACGTCGGTCGGTTCATGCCATATCCGGACGGCCCGACGTAAGATGGCGGACGGTCCGCAACATATCCGGACGGTCCGGCGTGATGCACCAGACAGTTCGTGATGGGGCCGAATTGTTCGAGGTTGTACCCTGATGGTCCGGCCATGTACGGTGCGACCTGAGCGTTTTGTGTGCGGGCCTGCATCGGGTCGGACGGTCCGGCGAAATACGCCGGACGGTCCGTGGTATAACCGGACTGTCTGAGATGATGCTCGGACGGTCCGGCCGCGTCCAGTACGTGTCGCGTGCCTAGTGGTTGCGGCTGTGATGGTGACTCGAAAGCGTGCATCGGCATACCATATGATGGCTGGGTCAAGGGTGACCCGTTTATAGCTGATGTGTTGGATGCGGGTGGCTCTGTATTAGACTCTCGCGATGGAAAGCTAGGAGCAACTGATTTCTCGTATTCATGTAGATGCATTTTAATAGATTCATCTACATATTGCTTTAATTGATCTCCTCGTTGATCCATGAAAGTTGTAAGAGATAGATCTGGAGTACTTACAGCGGGACCCTGAAGTGGAGGTAGGAGAGATTCCATATCGATCTCCCCTTGACGGATGATCTTCTGGTGGCGATCCACCGTGAAGTGTGACAAGTACTTTTCTGTCGCCTCCTTGCGCCGTTCGGAGAGTTTATGCAGCAGTTCTGCCTCTTCCTTGTCGCGTTGTTCGTTCCATTGCCGCATCACCTCCTTCTCATTGCGCATTACAAGGTCTTCAAAGGGTCTTTGGTCATCAGCCGGGAGCGCCTCCATGGCCGGCTTGATGATGTTGGTGGTGGAGATCTTGGTGTGATCCTTAGAACCGGCCATCTATGGGCCGATTTCTAGCAGGTCTAGACACCTAGTCCCCAACGGAGTCGCCAAAAGTATGTTGACACCTTTTCGGGCGCCAAACACTGCGTGAGAACCGGTGGCGGTGCCCTCTGCAGAGGCGCAAACGGTCCGCGGCCAGGGGCCGGACAGTCCGCGACCTGGTACAGGGGCTGGCGTTCCCTGCCTGACGGCCGGACGGTCCGCGCGTGCGCAGGGGCGGCGAAGGTCGCCGACGGCGCCTGGATCTCGCTCCCGGGAGGGACCCCGTCGGGGAGGAGAGATCCTAGGGGTTGTCTAGGCTCGGCAGGCCGACCTAGACTCCTCTAATCGACGTAGAGTCGAAGAGAAGCGGAGAATTTGGGGATTGAAATACTAAACTAGGGCTAAACTAGAACTACTCCTAATGCGTAAGGTAAAAACGAGGAATAGATTTGATTTGATCGATTGTTGGGGGTTTAATCGGTCGTAGCCCTTCATCTATATAAAGGGGAGGTCTGGATCCGCTTCGAACTGATTTCCGAGTCAATCCCACGGTTTTAGGTAACAAATCCCGCGAGAAACTAGGAACCCTAACTATCTCTGCGCACGCGCGGACCGTCCGCGCCGCGGGCCGTCCGCCTCAGGGCCGGACCGTCCGCAAGGCCTTTTTGGCTTCCAACAATGCGTTAAGCTAACTAAGCACGCACGAGTGGCGCTAGATCCTGGCCTGATGCCTGGACAGAGCACCTTCTTCCTCGAACACCTTTAGACCTTGTTCGGTTATTCCCGATACACATTGATTGGATGAGATTGAAAAAAAATTAAGAAGAAGTTTGACTCGTTTAGGATTCAAACTCATCCAATCTCACTCAATCCACATGAATTGAAAGCTAACCGAACGAGCCCGTTTAGGATTCAAACTCATCCAATCTCACTCAATCCAAACTCGTTTACTGAACTTTTTTTTTCTTCAAGAAAATGTATGCAACCTTTCACTGAACTTTATGCCTCATCTCGCATTTTTCAGTTTACACAGAGCAGCACGCAGGGAAACACTATCTCCGTCCGCCACCCACCGGGACAAGTGTTCGATGCTACTAGCTAACATATATATGTATGTATATCTATACAGAGTGAAGCGATGCTGATGTACAGTACAGATACAGATATGGTAGCTAGGACTGGTCGAGCAGGTTCTGGAGGTAGAGGTTGAGGATGTATCTGCCGGTGGAGAGGACGTCGAGGCGCTTCTCGCTCGGCTCGTACCGCCCCTTGCGCAGCTGGTACCGGTGCGTCACCGCCGACACCGTGTACGCCTGCCCCTCGATCGTCACGCTCTCGCCGCAGTGGATGTTCTGCTCGCCGTAGTCGTCCGTCCGTGTCCGTGTCCGTCGTCGTCCATAACCAAGAACAACAGCACCGTTAGCTAGGAACCGGCAGCGGCGTTTAGCAGAGTTACTGCTGAATATTCAGCAGAAGGAACTCTAGAAAATAATACTCCATTCAGAATGAGCTCAGAATCTGAGCAAGGAGACGTGAATTTCCGCACGCATGCCAGCGCATTCAGCTTCTTGAACATGCCAATTTGCCATGCAGGCTGGGGGCACGCAGAAAGAAAACAGATCGGGAGAGAGACGTCGCGTACGGTGGGGAAGCAGCGGACGCCGAGGCACCGCGGAGGCGGCGTGATCTCGACGACCTTGAAGGGGTGCTTGTGCTCCTTGCCGTCCCGCTCCCTGTCCCGGCCGTCCCTGTTCTTCCTGCACACCACCGCGAAACGCGGCTGCGCATGCAGGCCGAAGCAGCAGAGCAGCAAAGGGAGATTAGCGAGCCGCTTCATTCGTCACCGCAGCTGCAGCAACGACGCTAGCTGTTCGATCTGGGAATATCATCACATCACAGAGCGCGCGGCAGACCGTGCGCGCTTACCTTGTGGTACGCGAAGGAGGTGGACGCGACCATGGCCATGGGGGGCGGACACTGCTCGCTCGCTCGCTCGATTCCTGCTGCCTGCTGGTGCTTGAGAGTTGAGAATTCGACCTTTTGCTCGACGCTCGTTTCCTGCGAGGCCGATGAACCGCGGATGCGTCGTGTGGCTAGGTTACACTACAACTACAACGCGGCGGCCATCGGTAGGTAGGCAGGCAGATATTTTTGATTCTGTGCTGGTTTTGGTGGCCGCGGATGGCTACGCGGTTGATTTGGGCCTGGCCGCCGATGTGCATGCTTCGGGCAGCAGACCAGGAAGTGTGGAACGCGCCGCGCCACGCGCCGGCGTACGTGCGGCTTGTTCAGAGCCTGCTTTGAGGCTGAAAACGAGCCGGTTCAGTTTGGTGGCGGCTCACGAGCCACATATATATAATTATATTATATAGTAAATTATTAATATATAAATACGAAAGATATAGAATCATTGTGAGTAATCTAAATTATAAATTGTTATATATCTATCATAAAACGCTAAAGAACAAACTGACTATCTATAAAATTATCTAATATCCGTTATTATTCTAGGTATTAAGTAATTTGGCACAGACGAGACGAAACGAGCCGGCTTAGCTTGCTACAGCAACAAGCCCAAAAGGATGGCTCGGCTCGAGGCTCACAAGCCGCTCCGAGCCGACTAGCGAGACTCGAGCTTATTTTCCAGCCTAGCCTCTTTGCTGTACATGCATAGCAAGGGCCTTGCCCAGCCCAGCTGATCAAAACGGCTGGAGAGGGAAAAAAATAAAACTGCAGCTACGCAAAATACACAACAGATAAGCCAGAAGGATGGAATTTCCTGTCACAAACCACAACTTCTGGCGATGGTCAGTCAGGACTCAACGGACCCATGGCTCATGGGTGAGAGACTAAGCGTGCGTATCATTCTTACATACATTAACACATATATATAGCTGGTAAGCTGTATCATGAACACCATCGATTCATCCTCAGGCAGATCACAGCTTAAGCCCGACAAAATAAGGGAACTGCGTGTGGCGTATGGCAATGCCATCAGCGACATCACGCATTCGGGCATGTGTTTTAGACAACTTATAAAGCCCACCAGCGTATCAGGTGGACAATGGCAAAAAGGATGAAGCAGGGTCGGCGCTTCTCTTGACGATAACCATGTTCAGCCCCAAAGGCCATCCGCGGGCTGGCTATCAGGCACAATGGTGTCGTCGTCTAGCAGCTCCATTTGCCTCTTTAGTGCCTTCTTGTAGCTACGGGAGCCACGGAGGATGGAGCTAATATGCAGACCTTTGAAACTCTTCTGAGATCTGAACAAAGTGGGAGCAAAGCAGACTCAGGTGTCAGTAAGCGTCAGCTGACGGCAAGGAAACAAGCATGACTGTTACGAACTCAGTTCCGAAATAAGGGACTCTGAACCTGGACACAGCAGGGGTAAGTAGATTAGACAAACAATTTTATCAAACAAGTCACTGTATGGTGGTGGTTTCAACCAGCCAAAGCCCTGTTTGTTTCCTTTCAGGATTATATAATCCAGCTTATGGATTATATAAGCACCTAATGATCTACTTATGGATTATCATAATCTAGGTATTCTAGATTATATAATCCACCTAATACTTTATGTTGTTTGTCTCTTAACTTATTTAAGCTGGATTATATAATCTAGAGGGTAAACAAACATGACCTAAGTTTATTCTCAAAAGGCAGCCACTTTACAGCACTATGCTGTATTTGGTGAAACACCATTATCCTCTGCCACCAGTGTATATTAGGACAGTATCAGAACACGTTTTCCCCTAGACACAGTAAGTAACTAAGTATTAGGGTTTAGGTTTTTACTATAATACTATGTGGCATTTATACTTGCTCGTCCACATTGTCACAAGCTGGTAAGGAAAATAGGCTTTTCTCTAATAACTATTTTCTCAATTTGCAGGTCAGAGAACATACAGTGATACGGTGCCATCATCATCAGGAACCTCGCTTTCACCAGAGGCTGCAGATGAAATACCTGTCAAAGGCAAATTGATTAGACACATGTGGACCTGGATATCTGATGCCACGTCTAAAACAATCCATGAGCAGTTTAGATGAATAATGAACCTGCAAAACATGCTCTGAACAGAGTAGATTGCTACCAACATTCATGTCCTAAGTTAACTAGAACTTACAAACCTTTTACGGATTAGAGTACATCAGCACCAGAGATATTAATGCAACACTCCAATGAACATGTGAATATGACTATCCCTACTAGATGTGGACCGATCCGCATTCTAAAGGAGGGAGGCAATTTTTCACTAATTTTGGCTGCAGGAACGGTATCCACCCCGAAGGAGCATAGATAGATAAACAACGCAAGGGAAGTAATGTTGCAAGTCCCAAGGAACAAACTAATACCTAACCAAGTGCAAATGTGATCCTATTCCATGTGATACTATCTCATTAAGGTTCCTACCTGAATCAGCAGATGTAGATGACTTATCAGGTGATCTTTCCATGACAGTCTTGGTGTCCAATTCATCACCAGAACCTTCGCTGATAGAGTCATTGAATATTGCACCAGAGCCTACTTTCCTACTCGCCTTATTGGAGTTTCCACTGGTCTCTTCATACCTTTTACTTGGTACTTTCCGGACTGCAACTCTATATCGGTTAGCACTTTGTGGCATGCCCTCTGTGCTGTCACTTGATGCTCGTGGGCTCATGGAAAAATCCTTCACAAGGTTGGTTACAGGTTTAGGATTTGGAGCCACCTTTTCCTTGATAGTAGACCCATCAGGCTTTCTAATCTTAGCATGGGCCTTTGTTTGAGGAGTGAATTTTCTCACTTTATTTATATGTGCATGATCCTTTTCAGTGAGCAACTTGTTCTGATCATCATCAACACTCTGGTGGTGATTCTTCTCAGGGCTACGATTCCAAGTGGCATCTTCTGGTTCATGTTGCATTATACTGGCATTCTGAGTAGCTTTACTGTTGCTCTCTTTTCCATTGTCTTGACCTGTCCTTTCTTTTTGTACAATAGAAATAAGTGATTCTTGGGTACCAATATCAATGAATTGAGTATCACAATTAGGATGGTCCTTTCCAGCAGTAGGTACTTCCATATTAGCTTTGCCCTTTCTCTTCTTCTCCTTGCCTTTATTCACATTCTCATTTCCTCCATTCATGTTTTCTGTTGCAACAGATGACACAACAGCTTTGCTGGTACCAAAATGACCAGTTAAGCTAGCTATCTCTGAGGGAAGAGATTCTATAACATCATTTGGTTCAACGCTACCAGTACCTTGCTTTCGTTTCTTCTTTTTATTCTTCACTTCCCTTAAACTTCCATCTTCATTGTTTTGCTTACTTTCTGCGACAATTGATGAACCATCATTCAAATTGCTGCGGCTAAAATGATCAAGGACATTGATTCTACCATTAGCAGGATGAAACATGGTGTTGTAATCAGATTTAACAGCACTAGCAGAACTTGTAGTCCTGACTCCCTTTTCAGTCCTGGAGTTCACCAAATCTGCACTAAAACCATGTTCCAGAGGACAATCCTGACTTTGTAGTTCAGAGTTCAAAGATGTTTCCTGCTCCTTTTGAGAATTAGGGCTGGCGGATTTGAGGGCCATGGCATCTTTCTGAACTACATGCAAGGCTGGGGTTCCTGCAGCATTTTCATTATCATGGGTCCCAATGGTGTCAGTTACATACTCATCCTGGCTGTCCTTAGCTGTGTGACTATCCAGCCCATGAGTAGAACAATTAGTTTCTTGTTCTTTAGGACTCAAAGTCTCAGAAGACCAGTCTTTCTGCTCTACGTTCCCAGCAGTGCTCAAGGGAGTGTCAACTACAGAACCTCCCTGAACCAAATTTTCTTCTGTGTCATTCACTTCCTTCAAGTCCAATGTATCAAGTACCTGCTTTACAGAACCTTTCTTTCTTTGACGCTTAGTGGCTTTGCGTTTTTCATCAGCTTGAGCAACCACATTTGCAGTTACTATATCCTCATGATCACTTGTTTTATCAGCAAACCTCAAAGAATCAGACTCTTTTAATTTTCTATTAGCATCTTCTTCGGGTACACCACTTGATTGATGAGAAGAGTCAGCCATGGTGGATAGCACTTTCAATTTTTTCCCCTTAGACTTCCTTTGTCTAGGTGAGTTAACAGGAGAAGCAGAGTGAACTGTTGCAGGATATTTCGGAGGTAATGCTGCAGTAGTACTACCAACTTTAACAGCAATGGATTCAGGAACTTCTATTCCATTCTGATTGCTGCCTAGGTGAGTTTGTCCTGGTAAAAGATTTTCATCCAGATCCTTACTTAAGCCGTCTTTAGATCTTAGATCTGCCAATACCTCATCAACAACATGTGTTGCCGCTACATCTAGATTTTCACTAAGCTTCCTGTGCCCAGTAACTGTTTCTCCTTCTATAATGACTAAGTTTGTTTGCTTTGCATTTATTGGAGCAGCACCTGTGCATTGTATCGAGCTTTCGTTTGTTACAAATCCAGAAGATTTGGTCAGATCTTGACTAGGATTCATACCCTTTAAGGATTCTGAATGGTGTCTTCTTTTTTTCTTTTTCTTTCCATCACCACTTGGATTTTCTATTACATTTGAATCCCCCTGATGCACAATGTTTGACATCTGTTGCATAGAAGGTTCGTGGACAATCTCCCTTTTAGTAGAAGCTGTATCTTGTTTGGTCGCATTTTCACTATACCGATGATCTTTTTCACCAGAAGCATCCACGGAAGGCATGTCAACAGAACCAACCTTTGATTTCTTGCGCTTCTTCACTTGCGAGGTATTTTGACTTGTTTGCCTCTTGTCAGAGACATCTGTACTTTTGCCATCTTTCTCCATGTTGCTTGTTTCAGGTACACCTGCATTATGACATCCCTCATTGAGGTGTTTTATTTCTTCATGCCTGTCCCCTCCATTTAAAGGGGCACAACTTCCTTTTGTAGTCTTTCCTTCAATAGCTACATTTTCACCTGTAGAATAAATGTCATCTGCAATTAAAGGATCCCTACATCCCTTGAGAGCATGATCAAACTTCTCTTGTTCAGAGATTAAATCAGTAGATGCTTGATCATCGCTCACAAACTTAACACTTTTGCCCCCCTGGTTTCCATCATTATGTTCATATGATGAAAGAGGCAAACCAGATGCTTCAACTACAGTTTCACCTTTGCTAGTCAATTCAGCATTATATGCTTTGTCGCCTGGATGATACAAAAAATAAAAGAAAATCAATACCCCTAATGAAAATACTCTCAAAATTTGTCATTAAGAAGATAAATAAGGTGGATTTATAGTTCTATAATATATACGACATTCAAGGCAAGTATGGAGCATTCTGGGTCTTTTGGCCAGAGGAAAAAATGTATAGACAAATTTTCCATTAGTTGTTCAGCTCAAGTATCAATGGCCTGCAGTTAACACCAAGTTGCATGATGAAATACTTCAAGCCTATGATAAATATATTTGCAATTGAATGGCATGTGGTACATTATAGTATCTCATGCTAGACTACAAACAATTTTCAATAATGTAATACAATATATGGATATTATTGCTCTGTAGCCCTAGACTGTTGTGAGATAGAACCTCACCTGTGGATTTTGATAAATCCGCTGGGGCTGCCCCAGACGATGGTTCTGTCGTTATTTGAGCAGAAGCATATTTAGAAGGGACCAATTGACGCCTTTTCTTTTTCTTCTTACCAGCAGCACTTGGGTTTTCTGGCTGGATGAACTCCTCATCTAAAGTGTCATGGCCTTGATGATTTGAAGTGTTTAGAGTTTCCCTAAGAGAAGTAGGGTTTGTTTCCAGTAAATGCCTATTTGATGTGTCAGGAGAACTAGTCCTAGATTTTTTCTGCTCCTTTTCTTGTGAAAGATTATCCATTGCATGTATATTATGGATCTGTATCCCTGGGCTGTTATTAGACAGAACTTCACCTGTGGGTATTAATAAATCAACTGCTGTAGCTGACGGTTCTGTTGTCTCTTGAGCAGAAGCAGATTTTGAAGGGGACAATTGACGCCTTTTCCTTTTCTTCTTCTTTCCAACAGTGCTTGGATTTTCTAGCTGAATGGACTCCTCATGTAAGGTGTCATGGACTTCTTGATGATTAGAAGTGTTTAAAGATTCCACAAGAGAAGTAGTGCCTGTTTCCAGTAGATCCATACATGATGTGTCAAAAGAACTAGTCCTACATTTTTTGTGCTCCTTTGCTTGTGAAAGATTATCCTTTGCTTGTATCTCTTCCAGCAGTTGCTCCTCTACCATGACTTGCTTTTTATCAGAAACATCATCACCAACCCCATGGTCTCGACTTGCATGTAGCTCCTCCACAGCATGTGACATATTACTCTCATTTAAAGATTTATCAACACATGCCTTTGATGTGGAAATAATATAAGCACCTTCAGTTTGATTAGCATGTTTTATCTGGCCACTGTAACTCTTTGCTTTGTCAATAACTTGAGCAATTCCTGCTTCAGTATAACTGGCCAGACCCACTGCATTGTTCTTCGGTACTTCAGTATTTAGCTGTGATGAGGATGGCACCAAGGTACAATTTGGCAACACATCATGTGTTTGAACAGTATTCAGCACGGCATCATCATTACAACCTTCAAAAAAGAAGAGATACTTCGATTACAACAGCTAGAGGTAAAGAACAAAAGAACTGATATAATAAGTTATGGAAAAGGAAGCAGCTTCAACCTCGCACCTCAAGGGTCAAGACTCAGGACAGCTACTAACCACATGCTGTTTTCGACAAAAAGTTTCTTATGCATCAAAGAGAGGTTTAAACACGAAGAAGAAACTCCTCACTGGAATAGGATGGATGTGTAGTTTTATCATCTACTGGGTGACAGACACCTTTAGATTGATCTTGATACAAGAGGCACGCATAAAGATTCTTTTTTGGAAATACACAAACTTGAATATCCAGTTCAACTGAATTGTGTAGCCAATCAAGCACATTAATAACAAGCAAATTAGTAAGAAGGAATGGTAACTTGATATGTTCCATATGCCAGGGATAATTCCTTAGGGTGGGTTTACCTTCAAGGCCTCTAGGGAGCATATCACAAGCAACATCTGGTGCCACTGCAGGCAGCTCCTGAACATGGTTCTTTTCATAAATTCCAAGACTAACACCATTCAATCTTCTAGTGTCAGTTGCTGGCGCATCTTGGCAGCAGTGTGTGGCTGCTGTAGCCTCTGCCATATTGACATGAAGAAAGTACCCACCTTTGATTTTGGTGAAGGCACTCATCACTGTCATTGAATCAGAGAGGCGATACAGTACACCCTTCCGCCGGACCTGGTGAATAGCAAACACTTATATAAGCTAACAATATTCTTTTGCAAGGTTTTGATATGATTAGATAGAAATGCTACATTCCTAGTTATTCCCTCAATTATCAATAAGTGACTTTGACCCCATGCCTTCGATTTACATAATAATTTTGAATATATCTTAAGAAACATGTCCATCAGAACATGACCCTTCAAAATTTGCATGCACAGCTAAACCAGATTATGAAACTGCAATAAGATAACAAATCATTTGACTTAATTGGTCAAAATACAACAAAGCAAATGGCAGATTACATGCAAGAACCACCCATCCATTACTTAAAGCTACACCACTATTGATGTTTATGGAGAAAATCACATTTGCAGACTCATAGCACCTCTAGGCGTGATAAACTAATTCAGCACCAACTGACGAGTGACGAGTCCATCAAGAATCCTCTGCGGGATGCAACCCCCAAACCTTATAAACAATTACTTGACACCAAAATATGATTAGCTCTAGCGCCTAACTAAAATGCGTCTATGCGATCTTCATGGGCTGATTGCAGTCACAAAACTTCCCATGAAAAACGACTACTACGAAACAGCACCTGGAAGGACTTCACGGTGACGGGGCCGAGGTCGGGGAAGGCGACAGCGTGTTCCACAGCCACCTGCGCTGCGCATAGGCCAACACACGAATCAGTTCCGACGGGCAATCGCGGCACGAAGAGACGGGGAAAAAAGGCGCGAGGGGAGTACACTTGAGGCCACGGATGTCGGTGTCCGGGGCGACGAGCAGGGCGAGATGGGTGCCAAGATCGGTGTCAAGGAACAGGGAGATGGGGACGTCTCCACCTTCGCGGTGTGCCATTAGCAGCGGCGGCGGGGCGGCGGCGGTCATAGCGGGGCAAGCGGCCGCCGCTACCAGGGAGGCGAGGGCAAAGACGAGGGAAGCCGTGAGGGTCAGGGTACGTTTTAGGAGATGCAAAGGCGTATTTCTTTTTTTTTCTTTTTATCCGCAAAGGGATATTTCTTGGGGGCACGTTTAAAAAACTCTAAATATAAAAAATCAGCTTTAGGAGGGTGTTTGATTTCTATGGACTAATTTTTAGTCTCTTCATTTTAGTCTATTTTAGTCTCTAAATTACCAAATACAAGACTAATTAGGTTATTTTAGTCTCTAATTGCCAAAGATAATTTTTCTTTTGTGTCTTTGTGTTTATTGTTTAGTAATTTAAAGGCTAAAATGGACTAAAATGAAGGAACTAAAAATTAGTTCTTAGAAATCAAACAACCTCTTAGTTTAGATCATTTGGATGGAGCTCTGGCATTGAGACTCTAGCACAAGCAGATGCATCATTCAAGCCCAAATAATAGCATTGAGGGTGTGTTTGATTGGAATGAGCTAAATTTTAGCCACGTTATATTTGACTACTATTTAGTGATATTAAATATAATATAATTATAAAACTAATTACACATATAAGGAGTAAATGGTAATATGAGTCTTTTAAATCTAATTAGCCAATGATTCGATCATGTGAGGCTACATTAAATATGTGTTAATCATAGATTAATTAGGCTTAAAAATTTTGCTCGTGTAATTAGTTTTTATAACTAGGCTACATTTAATGCAAGTGATAGCCTAATAGACATTCAAACATCCGATAAGGCACGAGCTAAACTTTAGTCCCTAGAACAAAACACTCATAAGGTGTTACCAGACGTAACAGGACGTGAGCCAAGGCACAAACAATGGCTCGGAGCAGCAGACACTCAGGCAACCCATCTAGAAGCGTGAGTATGTGTGGCACGAGCAATAGAGAGGGGAACATTTTTTTCTCGATAACAGAATTGTTGTTTTCTATGTACTCCCTTCCTCTACTTCTACCTTAAGACTTTGTCCTTCATTTAGTCCCTAGAACAAAACACTCATAAGGTGTTACCAGACGTAACAGGACATGAGCCAAGGCACAAACAATGGCTCGGAGCAGCAGGCACTCAGGCAGCCCATCTAGAAGTGTGAGTATGTGTGGCACGAGCAATAGAGAGGGGAACATTTTTTGTCGATAACAGAATTGTTGTTTTCTCTGTACTCCCTTCCTCTACTTCTGCCTCAAGACTTTGTCCTTCATGTATCATGTGTTCTTAACTATTCCATGTACCCTGGATATTAAGAGAAGAAATACTACCATCATAATGCGTCAATTATGGTTTTTTATGCCTGAATCCTTGTGACATCACACTGGTATCAAAGACCGTCTTGGTGATTGATTTCTCGTATATTCTCGACTTTGATCCATAAAATTCCAAAGGGGGAGGTGGGGACCGCGTGTGTTTTTTGTAAATTTGTTGCCCTGGTTGGATCAGCTTGGAGGAGAGACATCATGGTGTCTTTCCGTCCGGATCCATAGGCTCGTTACCTGGTCGACAAGATGTCTAAGTCTGAGCAAACGTTGGTGACCTCTATCACCAAGTTGACGGAGAAGCTCGGTTCGTTAGAGCAGAAGATGGACTTGTACTGGACCAATCTGGGCAAGGTACATGCTAAGGTGGATCTCGCTATGACCTCAATTAGCTTGGTATAGCAGGAACAAGTGAATGTTATGAAAGTGCTCAAGTGAGTGCATGATTCCAACGGGCAGACAAAGGCAGGGGAGATAGGCAGTTCCCTAGGTTCATCGTCGGTGTGTTCATCTAGGTCGTTGTCGCCATACAACCAAGTGAATCCACCCTTTACATCTCTATTTAGTACGAGCGCATGCATCATGTTCGAGCGTCTAATGATCAGCACAAGTTCTGGATGCCCAAAATGGATTCCCCTTGTTTTGACGGCAGTGATGCTCGCATTTGGGTGGATAAGTGTGATGCATATTTCACCGTGTTTCAAATTCCACCTATCTTTCGTGTCTCTATCCTTTCGATTCACATGACTAATGTCGCTAGGGACGGAGCCAAAAAAATTAGGAGGAACTGAACTAAACTGCTGCGGTATAGAAGACTCTTCTGCATTATATTATGTACATTTTAGATTAAGGGAGGCTCTAGTGGGTCTCCATGTGATCTGAAGCGATAGGTGGGTCTCGAGCCCCACCCTCCCCACCGCTGGATCTGTCCCTGGATGTCAAGATGCATTGGTACCAGTCTTACAAGCACACATATGGGTTTCAGTAGTGGGATCGATTTGTTATGGCTATTGTCGTGGTTTCAAAAAACTGGGGGACAATGAGATTTGTGTTTGGCGGGGGATGCTAACACGGACTCACTCCAAATAGTGAATCATTGGTACTCAACGAGGAATCTAAGACAAAGGGTTATACTGGTTCAAGCTCGCACCCTACTCTAGTGTAGTGCTAATCGTATTATTGCTTGTAGCGTGTTACAAAAGGTGTGCTTGTGTGTCGGAGAAGAAGAGGGGCCTTCCCTTTTATATCTCGAGGGATAGACCTTATATCAATGTCTCCAGTTTTAGAGAGGGAGAGAGAGAGAGAGAGTCCTTCGGTTGTCATGGTGGCCCCTCTAGGTCATGTGATGTAGTGCTTTCGATATGGCGCCATCAGTCACACCTATTCCTGTGGCAAGTTCGGGTTGATGTCCCCGTGGTAGCATGCGGCGGGTCCCACGGCTTAGCCTCGTGGCTCGATTTAGATGGCACGCTTTCTCCTATCGTCGTGGACCCTACGTCGTCCTTCTGTGCACACTGATTCACCTATTCAGTATGGTGCCCCGTCTTGTCGCTTCTGACATATCGGCTACTATGGAGACTTCGGTACTGAGGTCACCTCTGACCAGGGCTGCTTCATCCCATCAGACATCATGGTATGCTCATATTATAAAGAAGAGGTGTACAATCGTGTTGACGACTACCGTGTTGGCTCCTGGTGATGTGTCTCGCTTTGGTCGACGAATGCTCGTGGTACCGATCTAGGACTCGGGTTTGCTTGGCGTGGACTTTGTTGGTTGCTTCGCCTCATGGATTTTCTCGGTGGTACGTGGTCTGCTAGTCCACCTCATAGACTTGCTCGGTGGGGATTTGATCATCCTACCTCATAGGCTTTACTCGATGGATATGCTTGGTTGGGACTTGGTCGTCCTGCCTCGCAGGCTTTGCTCGATGGGTGCTTGGTTGGCCGCTCCACCTCACAGACTCGCTCGACGGGGACCTTGTCGTCTCGCCTCGTAGACTTTGCTCGGTGGGGACCTAGCGAGCTGGGTTAGAACAGGGGTTACAGGCTTACTCTGGGTACCCTATTCTTAGGCATCTGATAGTTGTCATCGCTTAGTTTGTGGTGGATACTCACTAAGCTAATACCATGGAACTGTTAAATTTGCGCCAGACTGGCTCTATGAGAAATAATGTAAATCATTTGAGTAGTTGGTTTTAACATGTTAGGTTATATGAGCCATCTGTGAGTTCTAATATGCTTACTGCTCAATTCTTGGTTGGTTTGAAAGAGTGAGAGCATCTTGAGGGGGTGAATAGGTGATCTAGCAAAATATGACTTAAAACACAACAACTTGGTCTAAAAGTTAGAGCCAACACAAATTAAACCAAGTTTGAAGGAGAGAAAGAGAGAGAGAGAGAGAGAGCTTCCCTTCACTTGATTGGTCTATCAAGATATAAATTAGACTTAGAGCAGTATCACAAGTGAGAATAGAGAACTTAAGAAGATAGAAAAATCGCAATAATTAAAATAGCACAAGAGTCACAACGTTTTTTATCCGTGGTTCGGTCAAGCGTAATATGCTTGCCTACTCCACACTATGGCGTCCCAATGGGTGAGGGTTGCACTCAACCCCTCTCAAGTGATTCAAAGATCAAACTTCAATACCATGATTCTTCCTTATATCTCAATACCTCGTTTCTGAGGAATCTCCACAAATTTTGAGTCTCTCACAGCCTTACACAACGATCTCAATCAACACTTAGAGTAAGGAGGGAGAAAGAATACACACACAAAAGCACAACATAGCAGCACACACAATAGAAGCAAAGACAAGAGCGCGAGTATAAGATCACACAAGAATAACTCAAAAACAACGCTCTAATCTCTCTCAAGTCACTACAGGGAATGGTCACAGTGCCAGAGTGTTGGTGTGCTATAGAGATGTTTGGATGACGAATGGAGGCGCCTTGGGGTCCCTTTTATAGCCCAAAGAGGCCTAGGAGCCATTGCTTGTTCCTTGTAAATTTGCCAAATTCTTACACTATACGGGGCACCGGACTGGTCCGGTGCACATTGGACCGGGTCCTGTAGCACCCAATATGGGGATCTGATTCGCTAGTTTCCAAATCAGGCGGGCACCGAACCGTCCGGTTGAAAGTTCCCTTTGACCGGGAACAGATCTAGATGTCGCCTAGAGGGGTGATTAGGCGAATAAAAATATCACTTTAAACCTAGAGTTTCTTACTCTACTCGAAGACTGGATCACAGAGAAATAAAAGATAATTCGAGTAGATCACACCAGAAATGAAGTTCCTGTCTCAAAAACCCCTGCACTTCAAAGACAACTTATACCACAGATAAGTATTGAAGTGCAAATATAAAAGCAATAAAGACACAAAGATAGAACATAGCATAGAGCAGAGCACACAGACACATGGATTTATCCCGAGGTTCGGCCAAGCCTGAAATGTTTGCCTAGTTTTTGTTGTAGTTAGCCACACCTTGGCTTGGAGTCTATTTCAAATCCTTCCTCCATTTGCTCAAATATGTCAATGTGAAAGATAGAATCTTCCACTATGTTGATGATGGTTACAACGATGTTGCGACTGCTTACAGTCTTCTTGACAACACTCCGGTAGAGTAACAATGCTCAAGATCTTGCTCTTGCTCTCAGTAGCACCTCCCCTCTTGAAAGTCGCCTAGAGGGGGGTGAATAGGGCGAATCTGAAATTTATAAACTTAAGCACAACTACAAGCCGGGTTAGCGTTAGAAATATAAACGAGTCCAAGAGAGAGGGCACAAAACAAATCGTGAGCAAATAAAGAGCGAGACACAATGATTTGTTTTACCGAGGTTCGGTTCTTGCAAACCTACTCCCCGTTGAGGTGGTCACAAAGACCGGGTCTCTTTCAACCCTTTCCCTCTCTCAAACGGTCACTTAGACCGAGTGAGCTTCCCTTCTCAATCAAACGGAACACTAAGTTCCCGCAAGGACCACCACACAATTGGTGTCTCTTGCCTTGGTTACAATTGAGTTTGATCACAAGAAGAATGAGAAAGAAAAAAAGCAATCCAAGCGCAAAAGCTCAAATGAACACAAATGTCGCTCTCTCTAGTCACTATTTAATTTGGAGTGATTCCGGACTTGGGAGAGGATTTGATCTCTTTGGTTGTGTCTAGAATTGAATGCTATATCT
Source organism: Zea luxurians (assembly GCA_029449295.1). Taxonomy (NCBI): domain Eukaryota; kingdom Viridiplantae; phylum Streptophyta; class Magnoliopsida; order Poales; family Poaceae; genus Zea; species Zea luxurians. The sequence continues at coordinate 102,409,522 of JAOPSE010000010.1, forward strand.
CTTGTAATGTGTTGAAGGTGGAAAACTTGGATGCAATTGAATGTGGGGTGGTTGGGGTATTTATAGCCCCAACCACCAAAAGTGGCCGTTGGAAGGCTGCTGTCGCATGGCGCACCGGACAGTCCGGTGCGCCACCGGACACTGTCCGGTGCGCCAGCCATGTCAGCCGGCCGTTGGGTTCTGACCGTTAGAGCTCTGACTGGTGGGGCCTCTGGGCTATCCGGTGGTGCACCGGACATGTCCTGTAGACTGTCCGGTGCGCCGTCTAGCGCTGCTCTGACTCTAGCGCGCACTGTAGCGCATTGAATGCGTTTGCAGTCGACCGTTGCGCGCGAAATAACTGTTGCTCCGCTGGCACACCGGACAGTCCGGTGAATTATAGCGGAGCGGCCTCCCATTTTCCCAAAGGTGGCAAGTTCAGCTTCGAGTTCCCTGGTGCACCGGACACTGTCTGGTGGCACCCCGGACAGTCCGGTGCGCCAGACCAGGGTGCCTTTGGGTTGTCTTTTGCTCTCTTTGTTTGAACCCTTTCTTGGTCTTTTTATTGGCTTATTGTGAACCTTTGGCACCTGTAAAACTTATAGACTAGAGCAAACTAGTTAGTCCAATTATTTGTGTTGGGCAATTCAACCACCAAAATCAATTAGGAAAAATGTGTAAGCCTAATTCCCTTTCAATCTCCCCCTTTTTGGTGATTGATGCCAACACAAACCAAAGCAAATATAGAAATTCATAATTGAACTAGTTTGCATAATTGTAAGTGCAAAGGTTACTTAGAATTGAACCAATATATTTTCATAAGATATGCATGGATTGTTTCTTTATATTTTTAACATTTTGGACCACGCTTGCACCACATGTTTTGTTTTTGCAAATTCTTTTGTAAATTCTTTTCAAAGTCCTTTTGCAAATAGTCAAAGGTAAATGAATAAGATTTTGAGAAGCATTTTCAAGATTTGAAATTCTCTCCCCCTATTTCAAATGCTTTTTATTTGACTAAACAAAACTCCCCCTCAATAAAATCCTCTTCTTAGTGTTCAAGAGGGTTTTAAGATACCAATTTGAAAAATCACCATTTTGAAAAACCTTTTCTTAATTAAAATTTTAAAATTGGTGGTGGTGCAGTCCTTATGCTTTGGGCTACTACTTTCTCCCCCTTTGGCATGAATCGCCAAAAACGGATACTTGAGTGAGATATAAGCCCTTTCTAATTTCTCCCCCTTTGGTGAACAAAATATGAGTGAAGATTATACCAAAGTTGGAGAGTTGCTCGGAGCAACGACGAAGGATGAGTTATGGAGTGAAGTGGAAGCCTTTGTCTTCGTCGAAGACTCCTATTCCCTTTCAATCTATGACTTGGTTTGAAAGACACTTGAAAACACATTATTCATAACACATGAAAGAGATATGATCAAAGGTATATTTATGAGCTATGTGTGCAAAACATCAAAATAAATTCCTAGAATCAAGAATATTTAGCTCATGCCTAAGTTTGTTAAAGGTTTGTTCATCTAGTGGCTTGGTAAAGATATCGGCTAATTGTTCCTTGGTATTAATATATGCAATCTCGATATCTCCCTTTTGTTGGTGATCTCTTAAGAAATGATACCGAATGACTATGTGTTTAGTGCGGCTATGCTCAACGGGATTATCCGCCATGCGGATTGCACTCTCATTATCACATAGGAGAGGAACTTTGGTTAATTTGTAACCGTAGTCCCTAAGGGTTTGCCTCATCCAAAGTAATTGCACGCAACAATGCCCTGCGGCAATATACTCGGCTTCGGCGGTAGAAAGAGCTACGAAATTTTGCTTCTTTGAAGCCCAAGACACCAGGGATCTTCCCAAGAACTGGCAAGTCCCCGATGTGCTCTTTCTATTAATTTTACACCCCGCCCAATCGGCATCCGAATAACCAATTAAATCAAATGTGGATCCCCTAGGGTACCAAAGCCCAAACTTAGGAGTATAAACTAAATATCTCAAGATTCGTTTTACGGCCGTAAGGTGAGCTTCCTTAGGGTCGGCTTGGAATCTTGCACACATGCATACGGAAAGCATAATATCCGGTCATGAAGCACATAAATAGAGTAAAGAACCTATCATCGACCGGTATACCTTTTGATCTACGGATTTACCTCACGTGTCGAGGTCGAGATGCCCATTGGTTCCCATGGGTGTCTTGATGGGTTTGGCATCCTTCATCCCAAACTTGTTGAGAATGTCTTGAATATACTTCGTTTGGCTAATGAAGGTGCCCTCTTGGAGTTGCTTCACTTGAAATCGCAAGAAGTACTTCAACTCCCCTATCATCGACATCTCGAATTTTTGTGTCATGATCCTACTAAATTCCTCACATGTAGATTCATTAGTAGACCCAAATATAATATCATCAACATAAATTTGGCATACAAACAAATCGTTGTCAAGAGTTTTAGTAAATAAAGTAGGATCAGCCTTTCCGACTTTGAAGCCATTAGTGATGAGAAAATCTCTTAGGCATTCATACCATGCTCTTGGGGCTTGCTTGAGCCTATAAAGCGCCTTGGAGAGTTTATATACGTGATTAGGATACTCACTATCTTTAAAGTCGAGAGGTTGCTCAACATAGACCTCTTCCTTGATTGGACCATTGAGGAAGACACTATTCACGTCCATTCGATAAAGCTTGAAGCCATGGTAAGTAGCATAGGCAAGTAAAATGCGAATGGATTCGAGCCTAGCTACGGGTGCATAGGTTTCACCGAAATCCAAACCTTCGACTTGTGAATATCCCTTGGACACAAGTCAGGCTTTGTTCCTTGTCACCACACCATGCTCATCTTGCTTGTTGCGGAAAACCCACTTGGTTCCTACAACATTTTGGTTAGGACGTGGAACTAAATGTCATACCTCGTTCCTAGTGAAGTTGTTGAGCTCCTCTTGCATCGTCACCACCCAATCCGAATCTTGTAGTGCTTCCTCTACCCTGTGTGGCTCAATAGAGGAAACAAAAGAGTAATGTTCACAAAAATGAGCAACACGAGATCGAGTAGTTACCCCCTTTTGAATATCGCCGAGGATGGTGTTCACGGGGTGATCTCGTTGGATTGCTTGGTGGACTCTTGGGTGTGGCGGTCTTGGTTCATCATCCTCCTTGTCTTGATCATTTTCATCTCCCCCTTGATCATTGTCGTCATCGTGAGGTGGCTCATCTTCTTGATCTTCTCCTTCATCATCTTGAGCTTCATCCTCATTTTGAGTTGGTGGAGATGCTTGCGTGGAGGAGGATGGTTGATCTTGTGTTTGTGGAGGCTCTTCGGATTCCTTAGGACACACATCCCCAATGGACATGTTCCTTAGCGCGATGCACGGAGCCTCTTCATCACCAATTCATCAAGATCATCTTGCTCTACTTGAGAGCCATTAGTCTCATCAAACACAATGTCACAAGAGACTTCAATTAGCCAAGAGGACTTGTTAAAGACTCTATATGCCCTTGTGTTTGAATCATATCCTAGTAAAAAGCCTTCTACAGCCTTAGGAACAAATTTAGATTTTCTATCTCTTTTAACAAGAATAAAACATTTGCTACCAAAGACTCTAAAATATGAAACATTGGGCTTTTTACCGGTTAAGAGTTCATAAGATGTCTTCTTAAGGATTCGGTGTAGATACAACCGGTTAATGGAGTAGCAAGCGGTGTTGACCGCCTCCGCCCAAAACCGATCCGAAGTCTTGTACTCATCAAGCATGGTTCTTGCCATGTCCAATAGAGTTCTATTCTTCCTCTCCACTACACCATTTTGTTGTGGCGTGTAGGGAGAAGAGAACTCATGCTTGATGCCCTCCTCCTCAAGGAAGCCTTCGATTTGTGAATTCTTGAACTTCATCCCGTTGTCGCTTCTAATCTTTTGATCCTTAAGCCGAACTCATTTTGAGCCCGTCTCAAGAATCCCTTTAAGGTCTCTTGGGTATGAGATTTTTTCCTGCAAAAAGAACACCCAAGTGAAGCGAGAATAATCATCCACAATAACTAGACAATACTTACTCCCGCCGATGCTTATGTAAGCTATCGGGCCGAATAGGTCCATGTGTAGGAGCTCGAGTGGCCTGTCAGTCGTCATGATGTTCTTATGTGGATGATGAACACCAACTTGCTTCCTGCCTGACATGCGTTATAAACCCTGTCTTTCTCAAAATGAACATTTGTTAGTCCCAAAATGTGTTCTCCCTTTAGAAGCTTGTGAAGATTCTTCATTCCAACATGTGCTAGTCGGCGATGCTAGAGCCAACCCATGTTAGTCTTAGCAATTAAGCAAGTGTCGAGTTCAGCTTTATCAAAATCTACTAAGTATAGCTGACCCTCTAACACTCCCTTAAATGCTATTGAATCATCACTTCTTCTAAAGACAGTAACACCTGTATCCGTAAAAAGACAGTTGTAGCCCATTTTACATAATTGTGAAACTGAAAGCAAGTTATAATCTAGAAAAACATTGGAAATGGAGTGGTCAAGAGATATAGCAATTTTACTCAATCCTTTGACTAAACCTTGATTTCCATCCCCGAATGTGATAGCTCGTTGGGGATCTTGGTTTTTCTCGTAGGAGGAGAACATCTTCTTCTCCCCTGTCATATGGTTTGTGCACCCGCTATCGATGATCCAACTTGAGCCCCCGGATGCATAAACCTACAAAACAAGTTTAATTCTTGATTTTAGGTACCCAAACGGTTTTGGGTCCTTTGGCATTAGATACAAGAACTTTGGGTACCCAAACACAAGTCTTTGACCCCTTGTGCTTGCCCCCAACATACTTGGCAACTACTTTGCCGAATTTGTTAGTTAAAACATAAGATGCATCAAAAGTTTTAAATGAAATGTTAGAATCATTTGATGCAATAGGAGTTATCTTCTTAGGCAATTTTGCACGGGTTGATTGCCTAGAACTAGATGTCTCACCCTTATACATAAAAGCATGAATAACCGGCAGGGCCAGAGTGAGACTTCCTAGAATGAATTCTCCTAATTTTGCTCTCGGGATAACCGGCAGGGTACAAAATGTAACCCTTGTTATCTTGAGGCATGGGAGCCTTGCCCTTAACAAAGTTAGACAATCTTTTAGGAGGGGCATTAAGTTTGACATTGTCCCCCTTCTGGAAGCCAATGCCATCCTTGATGCCAGAGCGTCTCCCACTATAGAGCATGCTTCTAGCAAATTTAAATTTTTCATTTTCTAAGTCATGCTCATTAATTTTAGCATTAAGTTGAGCTATGTGATCATTTTGTTTCTTAATTAAAGCTAGGTGATCATGAATAGCATCAACATTAATGTCTCTACATCTAGTACAAATGGAAACATGCTCAACGGTAGATGTAGAGGGTTTGCAAGATTTTAATTCAACAACCTTAGCATGTAATATGTCATTTTCACTTCTAAGGTTACAAATGGTAACATTGCAAATATCTAAGTCTTTAGCCTTAGCAATCAAATTTTTATTTTCATTTCTAAGGCTAGCAAGAGAGATATTTAATTCTTCAATCTTAGCAAGTAAACTAACATTATCATCTCTAAGATTGGGAATTGAAACATCAATAACATCAGAATCAACCTTAGCAATTAATTTAGCATTTTCATTTCTAAGGTTGGCAATAATATCATTACAAGTGCTTAGCTCACTAGATAATTTTTCACATTTTTCTACTTCTAGAGCATAAGCATTCTTAACCTTAACATGCTTCTTGTTTTCTTTAATAAGGAAGTCCTCTTAAGAGTCCAAGAGTTCATCCTTCTCATGAATAGCACTAATTAATTCATTTAATTTTTCCTTTTGATGCATATTTAGGTTGGCAAAAATGGTGCGCAAATTATCCTCCTCATCACAAGAGTTATCCTCATCACTAGAGGTTTCATATTTAGTGGAGGATTTTGATTTTACCTTCTTTCTTTTGCCGTCCTTTGCCATGAGGCATTTGTGGCCGACGTTGGGGAAGAGGAGTCCCTTGGTGACGGCGATGTTGGCGGCGTCCTCGTCGGAGGAGGAGTCGGAGGAGCTCTCGTTGGAGTCCCACTCGCGACACACATGGGCATCGCCGCCCTTCTTCTTGTAGTATCTCTTCTTTTCTCTCCTCTTTCCCTTCTTGTCGTCGCCCCTGTCACTATCACTAGATAATGGACATTTAACAATGAAATGACCGGGCTTACCACACTTGTAGCACACTTTCTTGGAGCGGGATTTATAGTCCTTCCCCCTCCTTTGTTTGAGGATTTGGCGGAAGCTTTTGATGATGAGCGCCATCTCCTCATTGTCGAGCTTAGAGGCGTCGATGGGTTGTCTACTAGATGTAGACTCCTCCTTTTTCTCCTCCGTTGCCTTGAATGCGCCGGTTGTGCTTCGGACGTGGAGGGGCCATCTAGCTCGATGATTTTCTTTGAGCCTTTGATCATCAACTCAAAGCTCACAAAGTTTCCTATTACTTCCTTGAGAGACATTAGTGTATATCTAGGAATACCACGAATTAATTGAACTTGCGTAGGATTAAGAAAAATGAGGGATCTTAGAATAACCTTGACCATATCATGGTCATCCCATTTGGTGCTCCCGAGGTTGCGCACTTGGTTCACCAAGGTCTTCAAGCGGTTGTACATGTCTTGTGGCTCCTCCCCTTGGTGAAGCTGGAAGCGACCTAGCTCCCCCTCGATCGTCTCCCGCTTGGTGATTTTGGTCACCTCATCTCCTTCGTGAGCGGTCTTGAGCACGTCCCAAATCTCCTTGGCGCTTTTTAACCCTTGCACCTTGTTATACTCCTCTCGACTTAGAGAGGCGAGGAGTATAGTGGTGGCTTGGGAGTTGAAGTGCTGGATTTGGGCGACCTCGTCCGAATCATAGTCTTCATCCCCCGGTGATGGTTCCTGTACTCTAATCTCAACAACATCCCAAATGCTAGTGTGGAGTGAGGTTAGATGATGCCTCATTTTATCACTCCACATATTATAATCTTCACCATCAAACATAGGTGGTTTGCCTAATGGGACGGAAAGTAATGGAGTACGTTTGGAAATGCGAGGGTAGCGTAGGGGAATCTTACTAAACTTCTTGCGCTCATGGCGCTTAGAAGTTACGGACGGCGTGTCGGAGCCGGAGGTGGATGGCGACGAAGAGTCGGTCTCGTAGTAGACCACCTTCCTCATCTTCTTCTTCTTGTCACCGCTCTGACGCGACTTGTTGTGTGAAGGGGATCCCTTCACCTTGTTGGCGGACTCCCCGGATGGAGCCTTCCCATGGCTTGTGGCGGGCTTCTTGCCGGTCCCGATCTCCCTCTTGGCGGATGCTCCCGACATCACTTCGAGCGGTTAGGCTCTAATGAAGCACTGTGCTCTGATACCAATTGAAAGTCACCTAAAGGGGGGGGGGGGTGAATAGGGCGAATCTGAAATTTATAAACTTAAGCACAACTACAAGCCGAGTTAGCGTTAGAAATATAAACGAGTCCAAGAGAGAGGGCGCAAAACAAATCGTGAGCAAATAAAGAGCGAGACACAATGATTTGTTTTACCGAGGTTCGGTTCTTGCAAGCCTACTCTCTGTTGAGGTGGTCACAAAGACCGGGTCTCTTTCAACCCTTTCCCTCTCTCAAACGGTCACTTAGACCGAGTGAGCTTCCCTTCTCAATCAAACGGAACACTAAGTTCCCGCAAGGACCACCACACAATTGGTGTCTCTTGCCTTGGTTACAATTGAGTTTGATCACAAGAAGAATGAGAAAGAAAAGAAGCAATCCAAGTGCAAGAGCTCAAATGAACACAAATGTCGCTCTCTCTAGTCACTATTTAATTTGGAGTGATTCCGGACTTGGGAGAGGATTTGATCTCTTTGGTTGTGTCTAGAATTGAATGTTATAGCTCTTGTAATGTGTTGAAGGTGGAAAACTTGGATGCAATTGAATGTGGGGTGGTTGGGGTATTTATAGCCCCAACCACCAAAAGTGGTCGTTGGAAGGCTGCTATCGCATGGCGCACCGGACAGTCCGGTGCGCCACCGGACACTGTCCGGTGTGCCAGCCACGTCAGCCGGCCGTTGGGTTCTGACCATTGGAGCTCTAACTGGTGGGGCCTCTGGGCTATCCGGTGGTACACCGGACATGTCCTGTAGACTGTCCGGTGCGCTGTCTGGCGCTGCTCTGACTCTGGCGTGCACTGTAGCGCATTGAATGCGTTTGCAGTCGACTGTTGCGCGTGAAGTAGCCGTTGCTCCGCTGGCACACCGGACAGTCCGGTGTGACACCGGACACTGTCCGGTGTGACACCGGACAGTCCGATGAATTATAGCGGAGCGGCCTCCCATTTTCCCGAAGGTGGCAAGTTCAGCTTCGAGTTCCCTGGTGCATCGGACATTGTCCGGTGACACACCGGACAGTCCAGTGCGCCAGACCAGGGTGCCTTTGGGTTGTCTTTTGCTCTCTTTGTTTGAACCCTTTCTTGGTCTTTTTATTGGCTTATTGTGAACCTTTGGCACCTGTAAAACTTATAGACTAGAGCAAACTAGTTAGTCCAATTATTTGTGTTGGGCAATTCAACCACCAAAATCAATTAGGAAAAAGGTGTAAGCCTAATTCCCTTTCACCTCTCTCTAAAGGCTTATAACTGCACCTCTACAAAAATTAGAGAGATGCATAAGAGAAGGAGAGAAAAAATTGATCACAATGATGTATGGACTTGTTGGTTGTCCTTGTGTACTCCAAATGAGCGCCTAGGGGGTCCTTTTATAGCCCCAAATGAGCCCCTAGTCGTTGCCTCTTTCCTTGTGAACACAACCCAAACTCATGGTCAAAGTAAACTTAGCTCTTTTAGGTTGCTTCCATGTTCTAGCTTTGACACTACTCCTCATTCTAGTGACCTTGTTGTATGTCTTGAGCTTGATCTTGAGCCTTATGACTTACACCACATAACCATAGATGTTACCTCATTGGTTGTACTTCGTGCCCTTAGATAGTGATTCTCGATGCACCATATCTTTTTTCAACTCGATCAACCATTGACTTTGCAAGTCTTCTTCTTGAAAGGGAAATGTTCCCTTGGGCCATTTTTATAAATGTTTTGGTGATTAGATGTCCAACACATATTGTTTTGGTTGATATAAGCTAAGTATTAAAGAGATGCAAATGGAAAAGCAAGGTATGATTCTAACCTTAAAAATTTGTTTTTGGTACTAACATTATCCTATCAAGTGCTAGGAACCTTGTCAAAACGAGAGAAATCGTATTGGAGAAGTTTGGCTAAGTCTAGCCAGACTTGCACCAGACTGAGGGGCACCGAACAGTGTCCAGTGCCCAGGATGGCGCGCCGGCGAACAGGCCGCTCTCCGGAAAAACTCAGCGTGTCGCGGCTATAATTCACCAGACTGTCTAGTGTGCCATGGGGATCGTGGCTGCAACCGTCAGCTTCGCCAAAAAGGAAGGAAATCACGCACTATTCATTGTCCGGTGCGCCCGCGAACAAAAGGCAACAATAGCCTTCCAAATGGAGTTCAAAAGCCTCCTAGTTGTCTTGGGGCTATAAACGGGACCCCTAGATGCATGGAGCAGTACAACTGAGCACCCATTGAACATCCTAAGACGCCGAGACATCGCATACATGCATTTGGTTCATCGAGTTAGAGATTCGAGCACTTTTCTGAACTGTGACTCCGCTGTGTTGTTTTTGTGTGCTCGTTCTTGTCTTGCGAGCATGTTCTTGCTACAACTCTCGCTCTTGTGGGTGTTGATATTCCCTCCTTACTCCTGTGCTCACTCGAGATCTTTTGTGTAAGGTGAAAGGGAAATGTGCCCTTGGGCCATTTCTAAGTATTTTGGTGATTGAGTGCCAACACAAGTGGTCATGTGTTAATCTATGCCAAATGATGGACAAAGTGAAAATCAACATCAAGGTATGTTTCTAAGTCTTAGTACTTTGTTTTAAGGACTAATGTATTGTGTCTAAGTACTGGAAACAGGAGAAATCAATTTGGAAAAGAGATGGCTTTGTTCAGCCAAAGACAGTTCAGTCTGGGAGCACCGTACTGTCCGGTGGTGCACCAGATAGTGTCCGGTGCGCCAGGCTGGCTCTGGCGAACTGGCTGCTCTCGGTTTTCATCGGTGGCGTACGGCTATAAATCACCGGACTGTCCGGTGGTGCACCGGACTGTCCGGTGAGCCAACGGTTGGGCGTGCCAACGGTCGGCCGCGCAATCCACGCGTGACGCGTGGCCGGGCCAACGGTCTGAAGGGGGCACCAGACTGTCTGGTGTGCACCGGACAGTGTCCGGTGCGCCAACGGCTCCAAATCGCCAACGGTCGGCTGCGCCAAAATAGGAAAGAAATCCGCACCGGACAGTGTCCGGTGCGCCAGGCGACAGAAGGCAAGAATTGCCTTCCTGGAATGCTCTCAACGGCTCCTAGCTGCCTTGGGGCTATAAAAGGGACCCCTAGGCGCATGGAGGATAACACCAAGCATTCTCTAAGCATTCCTAAGCACCAAGACTCCAATTCCGCGCATTTGATTCTTTGTGATAGCAACTAGAGCTCCATTTGAGTAGAGAACTCTTCAGGTTGTGTTGAGCTCGAGTTGTGACTTGTGTGCGTATTTGTGCTCTGATTTGGTGTCTTGTGTGCGTTGCTCATCCCATCCTTACTTCTGTGCTTCTTTGTGAACATCAAATTGTAAGAGCGAGAGGCTCCAAGTTGTGGAGATTCCTCGCAAGCGGGATATAGTGAAACAAAGCAAAACACCGTGGTATTCAAGTGGGTCTTTGGACCGCTTGAGAGGGGTTGAGTGCAACCCTCGTCCGTTGGGACGCCACAACGTGGAGTAGGCAAGTGTTGGACTTGGCCGAACCATGGGATAAACCACTGTGCCTCTCTGTGTTGATCTCCTTGTGGTTATTGTGTTTTGCAAGAACTCCTCTCTAACCACTTGGCTTTATTGTGCTAACTCCTAATCAAGTTTTGTGGTATTAAGTTTCAAGTTTTTACAGGATCACCTATTCACCCCCTCTAGGTGCTCTCAATTGGTATCAAAGCCGTTCTCTTCAAGAAAGGGACTAATCGCCCGAAGGGATGGATCCTAAGGGAAAGGGGATAGTGATCAATGACAAGGAGAAGGAGTCCTTCATCAATGAGCCGAAAGACGACAAGCCCACTGACTCGGGCTCAAGTCATAAGAAGAAGGACGGGAAGAAGAAGAGGCGCATCAAGAAGATCGTCTACTACGATGACAGCGACGAGTCCTCTTCTTCCCAAAAGGACAACGACGACAACGACTACGAGAAAAAGAAGATGGTTAACTCGAACTTTTCTTTTGATTACTCTCGTATTCCGCATAGTTCAAATGCACATTTGCTTTCCATTCCTCTTGGCAAACCTCCACACTTTGATGGAGAGGACTACGGATTTTGGAGTCACAAAATGCGTAGTCACTTGTTCTCTCTCCATCCAAGTATATGGGAGATAGTAGAAAATGGAATGCAATTTGATAGCATGGATAGCCCCTTATTCATCAATGAGCAGATTCATAAAAATGCACAAGCTACTACTGTGTTGTTAGCCTCATTGTGCAGGGATGAATACCATAAGGTGAGCGGCTTGGATAACGCCAAGCAGATTTGGGACACCCTCAGGATCTCTCATGAGGGAAATGACGTCACCATGCTCACCAAAATGGAGTTGGTGGAAGGCGAACTAGGAAGGTTCGCAATGATCAGGGGGGAGGTGTAACATCCCAAAATTCTAACCCAGGTTCGAAACCCTAAATTTACCCCCTTTTTTCTCATCTTCTATCCCAAAACTCCCTTAGATTTTTCCCATCATATGCATACACTTTGTTTGATCACAAGCACCTCACTTAGATTTTATTTTCCAACACCTAGATTATCCACTAAATGATTTGTTCAAAAAAAAAGAAACAAAAATGGAAATGAGTTATTAAAAATAAAAAGAAAAAGAAAAAGCTCTCCTTCCCCTGCTGGGCCAAGTTTGGCCCATGTCGCGGCCGCCTCCTCCCTCCCCCGCGCCCGCGCATTCCCCCCTTTCGGCCCATTAGTCGGCCCGCCCGCGCGCGAAGCCGCCCGCGCGCTTCCCTCACTCTCTCTCACTGACGAGCCAGCCCCACCTGCCAGCCCCTCTCGCTCGCGCGCTCCCCCTCAATGGCAGACCGGCCCCACCGGTCAGCCGCGTCGTCTTCCTCGCGTACGACGCACCGCTGTCCCCTCACCGTCGTCCCCTCCATCGTCGTCCCCTCGCCGCACAGGAAGAGTTCGACACCGCCCCGTCCTCCCTACTTGACCAACGTCCTTGCCCAGTACCGCCCCGCCGTGGAGTCTCATTGGCGCCGCTGTGCGGCATTAATGCCTGCGCTGTGCGCCTCATCGGCGCCCGCCGAGTTCCGCCGCTCCCCTCCCCTCGGGCGCCTATAAAAAGGTCGCCCCGGGCACCTCCTTCCCCACACCGGCCTCGGCCATTACCCTCCTCCCCTCGCCCGAGCGCAATTCACGAAGCACCGCCGTCTTCCCCCTCTCCGGTGAGTTCTCCCCCCTCCTCTCTCTACCTCTCTATTGGTCCAGCGAGCAATTAAGTGAACCGAGCAGCTTCCTCGCAATGCCGCGAACGCAAAGCACCACTTCCCCGCCCCAGTCCCTCACCCAAAGACCACCGACGGCGATCCCCGCCGCGGAGCTCCGCCACCACCCCGCGGACAGCCCCCTCCCAACCCCCTCTAGCCAAATCAAGCCTACCCCTAGGATCGCCAGCCCCTGCCCGTGCTAAGCCACATCCCCGTGGACCAAGAACCGGGCCACTGGCGGCGAATTGCCGTCGAGCCCACCGGCGGCCGGCTTTTCTCCCCCGCACGGCCGGTTCGCTCGTGCCGTCGACCCGCGGCGCCGTTACCCCCCGCTCTCGCTGACGGGTGGGCCCGCAGTGACGCCATCGCTCCCGCGCGCCCACGCCGTCTCCCTCGTCCGTGGGCCGCAGCTGGGCCGGCGCCCTCGCGTGCGCCTGCCCCGCGCCTAGCTGGCCCGAGAACCTTCCCCCCGGCCCATCTGAGAAGAAACCCCTTTTCTTTTTTCTTTTCCTCACCTTTTTCTCATTTAATTAGTTTTCTTCAATATTTTATGCACCAAAAATTATCCAAATGATTTCTAAAAGTCCTAGGTAATAATAATGTTGGTAAATGACACACTACAATTAGTAAACTACTGTTGATGTATTGTTTTATTGACTGTTTTACTAGAAGAAGTGGGGACCGCGGATCCGGAACCCGTAGCCCCGGAAGAAGGGCTGGAGCCCGATCTCCCGGAAGTAGATCTTTTGTGCCAGGAAAGCTTCGACGAAGGCAAGTCCATCCTTCCCTTGATGCATAAATTACCTATTCTCTCTACCACTGCCTAGGCCGGGAATTCAGGGTGGGAAAATTGCATTGTGAGTGAGAGATGGCTCGCATTGACATACATATTCTAGATACAAATGTGGATTGGGAAAAAGGGCAATGTGTTTCTTCAAATAAGGTCTCTTTTTAAAAGGTTATGCGGTGAAGGGTACTCACCCTCATCACCTTGGGAGTGGGATGATCAAGGACTCCCTGGTTTAGGGGAGGGCCTAAGGTGTTGGCTCAGCTGGTTTAGGCGTGAGCAGAAGGATTGTCCCCTCATATAAGGACCGGCTTGTCATTTTCACTACCTGTACTCCTTAATAGTACAACCACTCGAGACTGTGTGGGCAGTCACTCAATCCGAACTCGTGCGGTCCAACCCAGGGTTGTGAAGGCTAGGGAGCACCGGGAGGATAAGGAGGGGGAAAGTTTTGTCCGGTTTGGACATGGTGGTGGCCTGACTCCTTCCGGATAACCGTTAAGGTTAGGACGTACGAGGAAGGAAAGAGATCCAGCATTCGGGTCTCGTGACGGTGAGATCGCAGAAACCGGGCTAGTGGGTAAAGTGTACCCCTCTGCGCAGAGTTGAAACCTATTCGAATAGTCTGTGTCCACTGGTATGGACGAGTCTGGTATGGTATGGCAATTAGAGATTTTTCTATGAGTTCCACGAACAGGGAAATGTGTGGGTAAGTGGGTGTTGAGAAAGAAACTAAGGCCACGAGAGCGAGAAGCTCAGTGGTGGTTGAGTATTTGGTTACTTTTACGACCTTGGGAGAAACCTTACAGCAACTGTCTTTCTCTAAGAAAATGAAGAGTGACTTCAACTCCACCACATAAAGCATGTATATTATAGGTCTCTTTCTCTCTACGGGAGCGGGGTGGGCTTGCGGAATACCTAGTGTATTCACCCAGATTTATTTATGTTTTTCAGCAGCCAAGGACTTCTTTTATGCTATGCTTGAGGGTTGTGTCTGCACCCAGTTCTGCCTGTGGCTTGGGCTAGTATATTTTCCTACTACGCTTCTTATTTTGGCTCTCTCTTGAGCTTGTACCCCGGTATTGTAATAACCTTTACCTAAAGTCTGTACTATTTGAAGTAAGGAATGTGTTTACTAGCCTCCTGGGACTAGTAATTGTATCACATTTGAGTCCCAAAGGATCGAGACGCTTCAGGTGGTATCAGAGCCCATAGGACTGGCCGTAGGTCGCATCCCTGACCCTAAAACTTGCCCTAAAAAGAAAATACATCTTACCCCAAGAAAAGTCTTCTCTCCTCTTCCCCGATTGTAACAGACCCTTCTTTTCCTATTCCAGATGGAAGACTCTCTGGCCATTAGGACATCCTACTGCTCAGAGGTGGAAGGGTTCCCACATCTGTTGCAAAGCTGTGCGCTTCGCATGGGAATCCGCAAGAAGCCGCAATACGTCTGGAAGGAGTATCTCGAGAGCGGAATGGAGAAATGCTCTATGGCAGTCTACCTGGGAGAAAGCCGAAACTATCCAAACCATCCTTCTTTCCAAGTCACTTTTACCGGATACCGCTTTCCAGATACGTGCCAGAATGTTGCCCGAACAGCCCTCGGACAACTATGCCAGAACTACAACAAGATGATCTTTGAAACCCCCCTTCGCTACTTTCCAACCAGCAACAAGAATACCCCCACCTGGAGGAAAAGACTTCAGGCCCTATCAGGAGGAGATCCTATTGAGGATGATCCCACCATCGTCTACATGGCTGGATACCTTCACACCCTTGATAACCAATATGATGACCTCACCCTCCACTGCACCCACCTAACCTCCCGGGTGGAAAGCCTGGAGCAAAAAGTCAGGGAACTTTCAAGGGAAAAGGCGTCCCTCCAAGAAAGCCTCGCAATAGCAGAAGGCGAGGAAACCAATACCCGTGAGGCCTACCGCACCCTAAAGATGGACTATGACAAGAAACTGAAGAAGCTCGCCCCCGCAAGAAAAATCCGCAAGAAGACCAAAAGCCAAGGATGTCAGACTGAGCAGAAGGAAGAAGCCCCTCCAACCCTACCCCCTGCCGGGTTAAGAAACTCGTCCGACACCGAGGAGATGTCCCTAGCCAGCCTTGATGATCTTCTCAAGGAATTTGGGGACACTTTAGAGAAGGAGTTCGGGAGTACCCTTGATAGCACTCGCATGTAATGAGCTTATGGTAGCTGTGTGCTGTATTATGTAATGGCCTGATGTAATGAATAAAATAACTAGTTAAAAAAATGGCATGTGCATAATAGTGACTCTCTTCCCATGGCAGATGGCTTCGGATAAAACCACGCCTACCGCCTCCGGGATTGGAGCAGGTTTTCCTCTAAGAGCCGAAGGAGAAGCTGGCGGAGAAGGGAGTGAGACCCACCTCCCCGCACCTCCGGATCTACCACTAGACCTAGCCCAAGTTCTAGCCAATCAAACCCGACTCATTGAAGTCCTCACTAGAAGTCTGGAAAACTAGCGCCCAGGTGGTGGAAGGCCACAGGACAGGATGGGAGAATTTTTGAGACTCAAGCCTCCCACATTCGCGGGGTCCAGCAATCCCCTCGATGCAGATGACTGGCTTCGCACGATCAAGAGGAAGCTGGAAGCCATCGGATGCCCCGAAAATCAGTGTGTCCAACTGGCTGCTCATCAGCTTTCAGGAATGGCTTTAGCATGGTGGGACACCTTCAGTGAGGCCGTCAGAGATGCTACCTGGGCAGAATTCGAAACAGCCTTCCGTGAGCACCATGTACCCCAGGGGATAGTTCAACTCAAGGAGGATGAATTCCGAGAGCTAACTCAAGGCGGGAGAACAGTCAGTGAGTATGTGCACAAGTTCACAGAGTTGGCCCGTTACGTGCCTGACGATGTCAGCATCGAGTCCAGGAAGATGGCCCGTTTTCTGAAAGGACTAAGACCCGAGCTTAAGACCATCCTCGCCAGCCAAGACTTCCTCAACTTTTCTCACCTCTCCAACAAAGCCATCCAAGTGGAAAGGGCAAAAGAGGAAGAAAAAGGGCACCTCAAGAGGAAATTCCAAGTTCTTCGAGCTCAACAGCAAAAACGTCACCAGAGAGCTCGACCCTTTGGGCTTCCACCCAGGGGACCAAGCTTCAATAAACCATCTGGACCCACTCCATCGCGCTACAGTCAGTAGAGTCAGAGCTCCCTTCAGGCACCCTCCGTTGCAAGCAACCAACCACCAGCAAATGCCTGTTGGCACTGCGGAGACCCCAGTCACTTCAAGAATAACTGCCCCTAGTTGAAGGCACCCGGACCTACCTACTCCAACTCGGTGAATGGCCCCAAGATTCCCTCGGCACCTACCTCCAAGGCACCTCCTTCCAACAATCAGCAGAGCAGGACTCAGTACCAGGGCAGAGCACGAGTCAACCACGTCGACGCTCAAGAAGCCCAGCAAGCTCCGGGAGTAGTGCTCGGTGAGTTCCTTGTTGAATTTACTCTCGCTACTGTGCTTTTTGATTCAGGAGCATCCCATTCATTTATAGCCACTAAGTTTGTGGAAAAGCATGGCATCCCCTCTATGCCCCTAGCTATCCCTTTGGTCACCCGGACCCCGAGATCAGACCTCCTATGCCAACTCAGGTGCTCCCAAGTCAGAATTCTCTTAAGTGGGGTAGTGTTCCTGGCAGACTTAACCGTCTTGCCATCCCAAGGGATTGATGTGATCCTAGGAATGGATTGGCTCACTAAGCACAAGGGTATCATCAGCTGCGTAAGTAAGACCGTCTTTCTCACCGATCGCCAAGGAAAAGCAGTTTCCTGTCAAGCCCAGCCACGCCAACGATCCAATGATGTTTAATCTGGCAACAGAAAACATGTCCGTAATCGAAGAGTTTGTGGATGTATTTTCGGAAGAGTTGCCTAGAATGCCACTAGAAAGAGGAGTAGAGTTCTATATAGATCTCATTCCTGGCACTGCGCCCATCGCAAAGAGACCATACCGCATGGCTCCCACAGAGTTAGCAGAATTAAAACTCCAGATTGCAGAGCTGCAACAAAAAGGGTACATCCGTCCCAGTTCGTCTCCCTGGGGAGCACCCGTCCTTTTCATTACCAAAAAGGATGGAAGTATGAGAATGTGTATTGATTATCGGTCCTTGAACGAAGTTACAATCAAGAATAAATACCCTCTCCCTCGGATCGATGATCTCTTTGACCAACTGCAGGGAGCCAAATACTTCTCCAAGATAGACCTCAGGTCAGGATATCACCAACTGAGGATCAAGGAAGCAGACATTCAGAAGACTGCGTTCGTCACCAGATACGGGCAATATGAATTCACAGTGATGTCGTTTGGGCTAACAAACGCACCCGCCTTTTTCATGAACCTCATGAATAAGGTATTTATGGAAGAATTGGATAAGTTTGTCGTAGTCTTCATCAACGACATCCTCATCTATTTCAAGAATCGCAAGGACCATGAGCGTCACCTTCGAATCATCCTCGGAAGACTTAGGGCACATCAACTTTATGCTAAGCTCAGCAAGTGTGAGTTCTGGTTAGAAAAGATAGCCTTCCTGGGGCATATCTTGACTGCAGAAGGGATAGAAGTGGACCCATCCAAGGTGGAAGCCGTTTCAAAATGGAAACAGCCATCCAACGTTAGTGAAGTATGAAGCTTTCTGGGAATGGCTGGGTATTACCGCCGCTTTATCAAAGGATTCTCTAGCATAGCGAAACCTATGACCGAACTTCTCAAAAAGGACAATAAGTTTGTATGGACTCCAAAATGTGAGGAAAGTTTCCAGATCATCAAGGAAAAGCTTACAACCGTGCCCGTTTTGACACTACTAGATATACACCAGGATTTCGTCATCTTCTGTGATGCTTCAAGGCAAGGCTTAGGGTGTGTCTTGATGCAAAATGAGAAAGTTATTGCCTATGCATCCCGCTTACTCAAGCCACACGAGCAGAACTACCCCACCCACGACTTGGAGTTGGCAGCCATAGTACACGCCCTGAAAATATGGAGACACTATCTGATTGGGAACAAATGCCACATCTTCACCGATCACAAGAGTCTGAAGTACATCTTCACTCAGCCGGACCTCAACCTCCGTCAAAGAAGATGGCTTGAATTGATCAAGGATTATGACCTCGAAATCCACTACCACCCCGGGAAGGCCAACGTGGTAGCAGACGCCCTCAGCCGAAAACCTTTCGGGATTAAGGGGACCAACTTTTTAGAAGATTGGAAGAAAGAATCAGCTCAGCTAAATGCATGTCTGGGAGACAATGGTAGCCTGGAAGTCAAACCAATGCTAGAATATCTCATATGCAAGGCTCAACGCCTGGACGCAGAGACAACCAGACTTATGGAAAGAGCTCGCAAGGAGCAACTTTCGGATCTTAGGACAGATGAACAAGGAGTCCTTTGGTTCAAGAACCGTCTGTGTGTACCAATGGGAGAGGCACGGAAAGTCCTGCTCAATGAAGCCCACAACTCAGCTTACTCCATCCACCCAGGAACCACCAAGATGTACCTGGACCTCAAAACCAGATACTGGTGGAAAGGGATGAAGAAGGAAATATCACAGTATGTGGCCCGGTGTGACACCTACCAGCGAACAAAGGCCGAGCATCAGAAGCCTGCAGGCCTGCTGCAACCCCTCCCAGTACCTGAATGGAAGTGGGAAGAAATAGGCATGGATTTCGTAACTGGACTACCCCGAACGCAGAAAGGAAATGATTCTATCTGGTAATAATCGATCGTCTCACCAAGGTGGCCCACTTCGTTCCAGTAAAAACCACTTTTGGAGGAGCCGCCCTTGCCCGAATATACCTTAAGGAGATAGTCAGGCTCCATGGCATTCCGTGGAAGATAGTGTCAGACAGAGGAACGCAGTTCACCTCAAAATTTTGGAAAGGCCTCCAGCAAGCAATGGGCACCAAGTTAGATTTCAGCACCGCTTATCACCCCCAGACAGATGGACAAACAGAAAGAGTCAACAAGATCCTCAAAGATTTACTAAGAGCCTGTGTGTTAACATTCGATAGGGATTGGGAGTCCAGTTTGCCGTACGCCGAATTCTCATACAACAACAGCCATCAGGCCAGCATCAAAATGTCACCGTTCGAAGCACTGTATGGAAGAAAATGCCAGACTCCCCTAATGTGGTCCAATGTAGGGAAAAGGACACTAAAAGGACCTGACTTTGTTAAGGAAGCCGAAGAGAAAGTTGCCTTGATCCGCAAGAGGTTACTTGAAGCTCAGAGTCGACAGAAAAGTTACGCAGACAACAGACGAAGAGAACTCATATTTGAGGAAGGAGATTTCGTTTATCTCAAGGTCTCCCCGATGTGTGGTGTCAAAAGGTTCCAAATGAAAGGAAAGCTAGCACCACGTTTTGTCGGCCCCTACCCCATCATTAGCCGAGTGGGACCCGCAGCATACCGCCTTGAGCTACCAGAATCCATGTCAGATATTCATAATATGTTTCATGTGTCTCAGCTCCGCAAATGCCTACAAGTACCAGAAAACCACATCGAGACAGAGGCAATTCAGATTCAAAAGGATCTCCAGTACCGAGAAAAGCCAGTGAAGATTCTCGACTCAGCAGTCCGAAGGACCCGCAACTCAGAAGTGAGACTCTGTAAGGTTCAGTGGAGCAGAGATGGAGAAGAGGAAGCCACTTGGGAAAGTGAGGACTCTCTGAGGAAGGAATACCCTTACCTTTTCTCGAGCCCCGTCTGAAACTTGAGGGCGAGATTCCTTTAAGTGGGGTAGGTTTGTAACATCCCAAAATTCTAACCCAGGTTCGAAACCCTAAATCTACCCCCTTTTTTTCTCATCTTCTATCCCAAAACTCCCTTAGATTTTTCCCATCATATGCATACACTTTGTTTGATCACAAGCACCTCACTTAGATTTTATTTTCCAACACCTAGATTATCCACTAAATGATTTGTTCAAAAAAAAGAAACAAAAATGGAAATGAGTTATTAAAAATAAAAATAAAAAGAAAAAGCTCTCCTTCCCCCTGCTGGGCCAAGTCTGGCCCATGTCGCGGCCGCCTCCTCCCTCCCCCGCGCCCGCGCATTCACCCCTTTCGGCCCATTAGTCGGCCCGCTCGCGCGCGAAGCCGCCCGCGCGCTTCCCTCACTCTCTCTCACTGACGAGCCAGCCGCACCTGCCAGCCCCTCTCGCTCGCGTGCTCCCCCTCACTGGCAGACCGGCCCCACCGGTCAGCCGCGTCGTCTTCCTCGCGTACGACGCACCGTCGTCCCCTCACCGCCGTCCCCTCCATCGTCGTCCCCTCGCCGCACAGGAAGAGTTCGGCACCGCCCCGTCCTCCCCACTTGACCAACGTCCTTGCCCAGTACCGCCCCGCCGTGGAGTCTCATCGGCGCCGCTGTGCGGCATTAATGCCGGCGTTGTGCGCCTCATCGGCAACCGCCGAGCTCCGCCGCTCCCCTCCCCTCGGGCGCCTATAAAAAGGTCGCCCCGGACACCTCCTTCCCCGCACCGGCCTCGGCCACTACCCTCCTCCCCTCGCCCGAGCGCAATTCGCGAAGCACCGCCGTCTTCCCCCTCTCCGGTGAGTTCTCCCCCCTCCTCTCTCTCCCTCTCCGTTGGTCCAGCGAGCAATTAAGTGAACCGAGCAGCTTCCTCGCAATGCCGCGAACGCAAAGCACCACTTCCCCGCCCCACTCCCTCACCCAAAGACCACCGGCGGCGATCCCCGCCGCGGAGCTCCGCCACCACCCCGTGGACAGCCCCCTCCCAACCCCCTCTAGCCAAATCAAGCCTACCCCTAGGATCGCCAGCCCCTGCCCGTGCTAAGCCACCTCCCCGTGGACCAAGAACCGGGCCACCGGCGGCGAATCGCCGTCGAGCCCACCGGCGGTCGACTTTTCTCCCCCGCACGGCCGGTTCACTCGCGCCGTCGACCCGCGGCGCCGTTACCCCCCCCCCCCCTCCGCTCTCGCTAACGGGTGGGCCCGCAGTGACGCCGTCGCTCCCGCACGCCCGTGCCGTCTCCCTCGCCCGTGGGCCGTAGCTGGGCCGGCGCTCTCGCGCGCGCCTGCCCCGCGCCTAGCTGGGCCGAGAACCTCCCCCCCCCGACCCATCTGAGAAGAAACCCCTTTTCTTTTTTCTTTTCTTCACCTTTTTCTCATTTAATTAGTTTTCTTCAATATTTTATGCACCAAAAATTATCCAAATGATTTCTAAAAGTCCTAGGTAATAATAATGTTGGTAAATGACACACTACAATTAGTAAACTACTGTTGATGTATTGTTTTATTGACTGTTTTACTAGAAGAAACGGGGACCGCGGATCCAGAACCCGTAGCCCCGGAAGAAGGGCCGAAGCCCGATCTCCCGGAAGTAGATCTTTTGTGCCAGGAAAGCTTCGACGAAGGCAAGTCCATCCTTCCCTTGATGCATAAATTACCTATTCTCTCTACCACTGCCTAGGCCGGGAATTCAGGGTGGGAAAATTGCATTGTGAGTGAGAGATGGCCCGCATTGACATACATATTCTGGATACGAATGTGGATTGGGAAAAAGGGCAATGTGTTTCTTCAAATAAGGTCTCTTTTTAAAAGCTTATGCGATGAAGGGTACTCACCCTCATCACCTTAGGAGTGGGATGATCAAGGACTCCCTGGTTTAGGGGAGGGCCTAAGGTGTTGGCTCAGCTGGTTTAGGCGTGAGCAGAAGGATTGTCCCCTCATATAAGGACCGACTTGTCATTTTCACTACATGTACTCCTTAATAGTACAACCACTCGAGACTGTGTGGGCAGTCACTCAATCCGAACTCGTGCGGTCCAGCCCCAGGGTTGTGAAGGCTGGGGAGCACCGGGAGGATAAGGAGGGGGAAAGTTTTGTCCGGTTTGGACATGGTGGTGGCCTGACTCCTTCCGGATAACCGTTAAGGTTAGGACGTACGAGGAAGGAAAGAGATCCGGCATTCGGGTCTCGCGACGGTGAGATCGCAGAAACCGGGCTAGTGGGTAAAGTGTACCCATCTGCGCAGAGTTGAAACCTATTCGAATTGTCCGTGTCCACTGGTATGGATGAGTCTGGTATGGTATGGCAATTAGAGATTTTTCTATGAGTTCCACGAACAGGGAAATGTGTGGGTAAGTGGGTGTTGAGAAAGAAACTAAGGCCACATGAGCGGGAAGCTCAGTGGTGGTTGAGTATTTGGTTACTTTTACGACCTTGGGAGAAACCTTACAGCAACTGCCTTTCTGAAAGTCGCCTAGAGGGGGGTGAATAGGGCGAAACTGAAATTTACAAAATTAATCACAACTACAAGTCGGGTTAGCGTTAGAAATATAATCGAGTCCGAGAGAGAGGGTGGAAAAACAAATCGCAAGCGAATAAAGAGTGTGACACGCGGATTTGTTTTACCGAGGTTCGGTTTTCGCAAACCTACTCCCCGTTGAGGTGGTAACAAAGACCGGGTCTCTTTCAACCCTTTCCCTCTCTCAAACGGTCCCTTGGACCGAGTGAGCTTCTTCTTCTCAAACAATTGGAACACAAAGTTCCCGCAAGGACCACCACACAATTGGTGTCTCTTGCCTCAATTACAAGTGAATTTGATCTCAAGAAAGAATGAGAAAGAAAGCAATCCAAGCGCAAGAGCTCAAAAGAACACAACAAATCACTCACTTAACACTAATGCTTTTGTGGAATTAGGAGAGGATTTGATCACTTGGGTGTGTCTTGTATTGAATGCCTAGCTCTTGTAAGTGGTTGGAAGTTGGAAAACTTGGATGACTTGAATGTGGGATGGTTGGGGGTATTTATAACCCCAACCACCAAACTAGCCGTTTGGTGGAGGTTGTTGTCGCATGGCGCACCGGACAGTCCGGTGCGCCAGCCACGTCACCAGGCCGTTGGGTTGCGACCGTTGGAGCTCTGACGTGTGGGCCCGCCTGGCTGTCCGGTGGTGCACCGGACAAGTCCTGTAGACTGTCCGGTGTGCCACCTGTGCGTGCTCTGCTCCTCTGCGCGTGCTGGCGCGCATTTAATGAGTTGCAGTCGACCGTTGGCGCAAAGTAGTCGTTGCTCCGCTGGCTCACCGGACATGTCCGGTGAATTATAGCGGAGCGGAAATCTGAAGCTGGCGAGTTCAGAGCCGCTCTCCTCTGGAGCACCGGACACTGTCCGGTGTGCACCAGACATGTCCGGTGAATTATAGCGAAGCGCCTCTGAAAATTCCCGAAGGTGTGAAGTTGGGCGTCGAGTTCCCTGGTGCACCGGACACTGTCCGGTGGCTCACCGGACAGTCCGGTGCGCCAGACCAGGGCAGCCTTCGGTTGTCCCTTGCTCTTTTGGTTGAACCCATTTCTTGGTCTTTTTATTGGCTAAGTGTGAACTTTTGGCACCTGTATAACTTTTGACTAGAGCAAACTAGTTAGTCCAATTATTTGTGTTGGGCAATTCAACCACCAAAATCATTTAGGAAATAGATGTAAGCCTAATTCCCTTTCAATCTCCCCCTTTTTGGTGATTGATGCCAACACAAACCAAAGCAAATATAGAAGTGCATAATTGAACTAGTTTGCATAAAGTAAGTGCAAAGGTTACTTAGAATTGAGCCAATATAAATACTTATAAGATATGCATGGATTGTTTCTTTTATTTTTAACATTTTGGACCACGCTTGCACCATATGTTTTGTTTTTGCAAATTCTTTTGTAAATCCTTTTCAAAGTTCTTTTGCAAATAGTCAAAGGTAAATGAATAAGATTTTGCGAAGCATTTTCAAGATTTGAAATTTTTCTCCCCCTGTTTCAAATGCTTTCCTTTGACTAAACAAAACTCCCTCTTAATGAAATCCTCCTCTTAGTGTTCAAGAGGGTTTTAAGATATCAATTTTGAAAATACTACTTTCTCCCCCTTTTGAACACAACGAGATACTAATTTGAAAATCATACCAATTGAGAAATTCTTTTTAAAATTAGTGGTGGTGCGGTCCTTTTGCTTTGGGCTAATACTTTCTTCCCCTTTGGCATGAATCGCCAAAAACGGAATCATTAGAGCCCTTGATAACTACTTTCTCCCCTTTGGCAAATAAAATACGGGTGAAGATTATACCAAAGATGGAGAGTTGCTCGGAGCGACGACGAAGGATGAGTTACGGAGTGGAAGCCTTTGTCTTCGCCGAAGACTCCAATTCCCTTTCAATACACCTATGACTTGGTTTGAAATTCACTTGAAAACACATTAGTCATAGCACATGAAAGAGACATGATCAAAAATATATTTACGAGCTATGTGTGCAAGACATCAAAAGAAATTTCTAGAATCAAGGATATTTAGCTCATGCCAAAGTTTGTTAAAGGTCTGTTCATCAAGCGGCTTGGTAAAGATATCGGCTAATTGATCTTTAGTATTAATGTATGCAATCTAGATATCTCCCTTTTGTTGGTGATCCCTTAAGAAATGATACCGAATGGCTATGTGTTTAGTGCGGCTATGCTCAACGGGATTATCCGCCATGCGGATTGCACTCTCATTATCACATAGAAGAGGAACTTTGTTTAATTTGTAACCGTAGTCCCTAAGGGTTCGCCTCATCCAAAGTAGTTGCGCGCAACAATGACCTGCGGCAATGTACTCGGCTTCGGCGGTAGAAAGAGCTACGGAATTTTGCTTCTTTGAAGCCCAAGACACCAAGGATCTTCCCAAGAACTGGCAAGTCCCCGATGTGCTCTTTCTATTAATCTTACACCCCGCCCAATCGGCATCCGAATAACTAATTAAATCAAATGTGGATCCCCTAGGATACCAAAGCCCAAACTTAGGAGTATAAACTAAATATCTCAAGATTTGTTTTACGGCCGTAAGGTGAGCTTCCTTAGGGTCGGCTTGGAACCTTGCACACATGCATACGGAAAGCATAATATCCGGTCGAGATGCACATAAATAGAGTAGAGAGCCAATCATCGACCGGTATTCCTTTTGATCCACGGACTTACCTTCCGTGTCGAGGTCGAGATGCCCATTGGTTCCCATGGGTGTCTTGATGGGCTTGGCATCCTTCATCCCAAACTTGCTTAGAATGTCTTGAGTATACTTTGTTTGGCTAATGAAGGTGCCCTCTTGGAGTTGCTTCACTTGAAATCCCAAGAAGTACTTCAACTCCCCCATCATAGACATCTCAAATTTTTGTGTCATGATCCTACTAAATTCTTCACATGTAGACTCGTTAGTAGACCCAAATATAATATCATCAACATAAATTTGGCATACAAACAAGTTATTTTCAAGAGTTTTAGTGAAGAGTGTAGGATCGGCTTTTCCGACTTTGAATCCATTAGTGATAAGGAAATCTCTAAGGCATTCATACCATGCTCTTGGGGCTTGCTTTAGCCCATAAAGCGCCTTAGAGAGTTTATAAACATGGTTAGGGTACTCACTATCTTCAAAGCTGGGAGGTTGCTCAACATAGACCTCTTCCTTGATTGGTCCATTGAGGAAGGCACTCTTCACATCCATTTGATAAAGCTTGAAGCCATGGTAAGTAGCATAGACTAATAATATACGAATTGACTCAAGCCTAGCTACGGGTGCATAGGTTTCACCGAAATCCAAACCTTCGACTTGGGAGTATCCCTTGGCCACAAGTCGGGCTTTGTTCCTTGTCACCACACCATGCTCGTCTTGCTTGTTGCGGAACACCCATTTGGTTCCTACAACATTTTGATTAGGACGTGGAACCAAATGCCATACCTCATTCCTAGTGAAGTTGTTGAGCTCCTCTTGCATCGCCACCACCCAATCCGAATCTTGCAGTGCTTCCTCTACCCTGTGTGGCTCAATAGAGGAAACAAAAGAGTAATGCTCACAAAAATGTGCAACCCGAGATCTAGTGGTTACCCCCTTATGAATGTCGCCGAGGATAGTGTCGACGGGGTGATCTCGTTGGATTGCTTGGTGGACTCTTGGGTGTGGCGGCTTTGGTTCTTCATCCTCCTTGTCTTGATCATTTGCATCTCCCCCTTGATCATTGCCGTCATTGTGAGGTGGCTCATCTTCTTGATCTTCTCCTTCATCAACTTGAGCCTCATCCTCATTTTGAGTTGGTGGAGATGCTTGCGTGGAGGAGGATGGTTGATCTTGTGCATTTGGAGGCTCTTCGGATTCTTTAGGACACACATCCCTAATGGACATGTTCTTTAGCGCGATGCACGGAGCCTCTTCATCACCTATCTCATCAAGATCAACTTGCTCTACTTGAGAGCCGTTAGTCTCATCAAACACAACGTCACAAGAAACTTCAACTTGTCCAGAGGACTTGTTAAAGACTCTTTATGCCCTTGTGTTTGAATCATATCCTAGTAAAAAGCCTTCTACAGTCTTAGGAGCAAATTTGGATTTTCTACCTCTTTTAACAAGAATAAAGCATTTGCTACCAAAGACTCTAAAATATGAAATATTGGGCTTTTTACCGGTTAGGAGTTCGTATGATGTCTTCTTGAGGATTCGGTGTAGATATAATCGGTTGACGGCATAGCAAGCGGTGTTGACCGCCTCGGCCCAAAACCGATCCGAAGTCTTGTACTCATCAAGCATGGTTCTTGCCATGTCCAATAGAGTTCTATTTTTCCTTTCCACTACACCATTTTGTTGTGGAGTGTAGGGAGAAGAGAACTCATGCTTGATGCCCTCCTCCTCAAGGAAGCCTTCGATTTGTGAGTTCTTGAACTCCGTCCCGTTGTCGCTTCTAATCTTTTTGATCCTTAAGCCAAACTCATTTTGAGCCCGTCTCAAGAATCCTTTTAATGTCTCTTGGGTATGAGATTTTTCCTGCAAAAAGAATACCCAAGTGAAGCGAGAATGACCATCCACAATAACTAGACAGTACTTACTCCCGCCGATGCTTATGTAAGTAATCGGGCCGAATAGATCCATGTGTAGGAGCTCCAGTGGCCTGTCGGTCGTCATGATGTTCTTATGTGGATGATGAGCACCAACTTGCTTCCCTGCTTGGCATGCGCTACAAATCCTGTCTTTCTCAAAATGAACATTTGTTAATCCTAAAATGTGCTATCCCTTTAGAAGCTTATGAAGATTCTTCATCCCAACATGGGCTAGTCGGCGGTGCCATAGCCAACCCATGTTAGTCTTAGCAATTAAACAAGTGTCGAGTTCAGCTCTATCAAAATCTACCAAGTATAGCTGACCCTCTAACACTCCCTTAAATGCTATTGAATCATCACTTCTTCTAAAGACAGTGACACCTACATCAGTAAATAGACAGTTGTAGCCCATTTGACATAATTGCGAAACGGAAAGCAAATTGTAATCTAAGGAATCTATAAGAAAAACATTGGAAATTGAATGGTCAGGAGATATAGCAATTTTACCCAGTCCTTTGACCAAACCTTGGTTTCCATCCCTGAATGTGATAGCTCATTGGGGATCTTGGTTTTTCTCATAGGAGGAGAACATTTTCTTCTCCCCTGTCATGTGGTTTGTGCACCCGCTATCGATGACCCAACTTGAGCCCCCGGATGCATAAACCTACAAAACAATTTTAGTTCTTGACTTTAGGTACCCAAATGGTATTGGGTCCTTTGGCATTAGACACAAGAACTTTGGGTACCCAAACACAAGTCTTTGACCCCTTGTGCTTGCCCCCAACATATTTGGCAACTACCTTGCCGGATTTGTTAGTTAACACATAAGAAGCATCAAAAGTTTTAAATGAGATGTCATGATCATTTGATGCACTAGGAGTTTTCTTCTTAGGCAACTTAGCACGGGTTGGTTGCCTAGAGCTAGATGTCTCACCCTTATATATAAAAGCATGGTTAGGGCCAGAGTGAGACTTCCTAGAATGAATTCTCCTAATTTTGCTCTCGGGATAACCAGAAAGGTATAAAATGTAACCCTCATTATCCTGAGGCATGGGAGCCTTGCCCTTAACAAAATTAGACAATTTCTTAGGAGGGGCATTAAGTTTGACATTGTCCCCCTTTTGGAAACCAATGCCATCCTTAATGCCAGGGCGTCTCCCACTATAAAGCATACTACGAGCAAATTTAAATTTTTCATTTTCGAGTTCATGCTCGGCAATTTTGGCATCTAGTTTTGCTATATGATCATTTTGTTGCTTAATTAATACCATATGATCATGAATAGCATCAATATCAACATCTCTACATCTAGTGCAAATAGAAGTGTGTTCAATGGTAGATGTAGAGGGTTTGCAAGATTTTGATTCTACAACCTTAGCATGTAATATATCATTTTTACTTTTAAGGTCGGAAATGAAAGCATTGCAAACATCTAATTCTTTAGCCTTAGCAAGCAATTTTTCATTCTCAATCCTAAGGCTAGCAAGAGTAATGTTTAATTCTTCAATCTTAGCAAGCAAATTATCATTATCATTTCTAAGATTGGGAATTGAAACATCACAAACATTTGAATCAACCTTAGCTAACAAATTAGCATTCTCATTCCTAAGGTTGTCTATAGTCTCATGGCAAGTGCTTAGCTCACTAGATAGTTTTTCACATTTTTCTACTTCTAGAGCGTAAGCATTTTTAACTTTAACATGCTTCTTGTTTTCTTTAATAAGGAAGTCCTCTTGGGAGTCCAAGAGATCATCCTTCTCATGGATAGCACTAATCAATTCATTTAATTTTTCTTTTTGTTGCATGTTTAAGTTGGCAAAAAGAGTACGCAAATTATCTTCCTCATCACTAGCATTATCATCGCTAGAGGACTCATATCTAGTGGAGGATTTGGATTTAACCTTCTTCTTTTTGCCGTCCTTTGCCATGAGGCACTTGTGGCTGACGTTGGGGAAGAGAAGGCCTTTGTTGATGGCGATGTTGGCGGCGTTCTCATCGGAGGAGCTCTCGTCCGAGTCCCACTCGCGGCATACATGGGCGTCGCCACCCTTCTTCTTGTAGTATTTCTTCTTCTCTTTTCTTCTCTCCTTGTCGTCGCCCCTGTCACTGTCACTAGAAATAGGACATTTTGCTATAAAGTGACCGGGCTTACCACACTTGTAGCAAACCTTCTTGGAGCGGGGCTTGTAATCTTTCCCCCTCCTTTGCTTGAGGATTTGGCGGAAGCTCTTGATGACGAGTGCCATTTCCTCATTGTCGAGCTTTGAGGCGTCGATTGGTTGTCTACTTGATGTAGACTCCTCCTCCTTCTCCTTCGTTGCCTTGAATGCAACCGGTTGTGCTTCGGACGTGGAGGGATCATCTAGCTCGTTGATTTTCTTTGAGCTCTTGATCATATACTCAAAGCTCACAAAATTCCCGAATACTTCCTCAGGAGTCATTAGTGTATATCTAGGATTACCACGAATTAATTGAACTTGAGTAGGGTTAAGGAAAATAAGTGATCTAAGAATAACCTTAACCATCTCGTGGTCATCCCACTTTTTGCTCCCGAGGTTGCGCACTTGGTTCACCAAGGTTTTGAGCCGGTTGTACATGTCTTGTGGCTCTTCCCCTTTGCGAAGACAGAAGCGACCGAGCTCCCCCTCGATCGTTTCCCGCTTGGTGATCTTGGTTAGCTCATCTCCCTCGTGCGCGGTCTTGAGCACGTCCCAAACTTCCTTGGCACTCTTTAATCCTTGCACCTTGTTGTACTCCTCTCTACTTAGAGAGGCGAGGAGTATGGTTGTGGCTTGGGAGTTGAAGTGCTCGATTTGGGCCACCTCGTCCTCATCATAATCCTCATCCCCTACGGATGGTACCTGTGCTCCAAACTCAACAACATTCCATATATTTTTGTGGAGTAAGGTTAGGTGAAATTTCATCAAATCACTACACCTAGCATAATCTTCACCGTCAAAGGTTGGCGGTTTGCCTAATGGAACGGAAAGTAATGGAGTATGTTTAGAAATGCGAGGGTAGCGTAGGGGGATCTTACTAAACTTCTTGCGCTCATGGCGCTTAGAAGTTACGGAGGGCGCGTCAGAGCCGGAGGTGGAAGGCGATGACGTATCGGTCTCGTAGTAGACCACCTTCCTCATCTTCTTTTTCTTGTCGCCACTCCGATGCGACTTGTGGGAAGAGGCTTTCTTCTCCTTCCCCTTCTCCTTGTTGCGGGACTCTCCCGATGAAGCCTTCCCATGGCTTGTAGTGGGCTTGTCGCCGGTCTCCATCTCCTTCTTGGCGTGTTCTCCCGACATCACTTCGAGCGGTTAGGCTCTAATGAAGCACCAGGCTCTGATACCAATTGAAAGTCGCCTAGAGGGGGGTGAATAGGGCGAAACTGAAATTTACAAAATTAATCACAACTACAAGCCGGGTTAGCGTTAGAAATATAATCGAGTCCGAGAGAGAGGGTGGAAAAACAAATCGCAAGCGAATAAAGAGTGTGACACGCGGATTTGTTTTACCGAGGTTCGATTTTCGCAAACCTACTCCCCGTTGAGGTGGTCACAAAGACCGGGTCTCTTTCAACCCTTTCCCTCTCTCAAACGGTCCCTCAGACCGAGTGAGCTTCTTCTTCTCAAACAATTGGAACACAAAGTTCCCGCAAGGACCACCACACAATTGGTGTCTCTTGCCTCAATTACAAGTGAATTTGATCTCAAGAAAGAATGAGAAAGAAAGCAATCCAAGCGCAAGAGCTCAAAAGAACACAACAAATCACTCTCACTTAACACTAATGCTTTTGTGGAATTGGGAGAGGATTTGATCACTTGGTTGTGTCTTGTATTGAATGCCTAGCTCTTGTAAGTGGTTGGAAGTTGGAAAACTTGGATGACTTGAATGTGGGGTGGTTGGGGGTATTTATAACCCCAACCACCAAACTAGCCGTTTGGTGGAGGCTGCTGTCGCATGGCGCACCAGACAGTCTGGTGCGCCACCGGACACTGTCCGGTGCGCCAGCCACATCACCAGGTCGTTGGGTTCCGACCGTTGGAGCTCTGACGTGTGGGCCCGCCTGGCTGTCTGGTGGTGCACCGGACAAGTCCTGTAGACTGTCCGGTGTGCCACCCGCGCGTGCTCTGCTCCTCTGCGCGCGCTGGCGCGCATTTAATGAGTTGCAGTCGACCGTTGGCGCGAAGTAGCCGTTGCTCCGCTAGCTCACCGGACATGTCCGGTTAATTATAGCGGAGCGGAAATCCGAAGCTGGCGAGTTCAGAGCCGCTCTCCTCTGGAGCACCGGACACTGTCCGGTGTGCACCGGACATGTCCGGTGAATTATAGCGAAGCGCCTCTAAAAATTCCCGAAGGTGTGAAGTTGGGCGTCGAGTTCCCTGGTGCATCGGACACTGTCCGGTGGCTCACCGGACAGTCCGGTGCGCCAGACCAGGGCAGCCTTCGGTTGTCCCTTGCTCTTTTGGTTGAACCCATTTCTTGGTCTTTTTATTGGCTAAGTGTGAACTTTTGGCACCTGTATAACTTTTGACTAGAGCAAACTAGTTAGTCCAATTATTTGTGTTGGGCAATTCAACCACCAAAATCATTTAGGAAATAGATGTAAGCCTAATTCCCTTGCAATCTCCCCCTTTTTGGTGATTGATGCCAACACAAACCAAAGCAAATATAGAAGTGCATAATTGAACTAGTTTGCATAAAGTAAGTGCAAAGGTTACTTAGAATTGAGCCAATATAAATACTTATAAGATATGCATGGATTGTTTCTTTTATTTTTAACATTTTGGACCACGCTTGCACCACATGTTTTGTTTTTGCAAATTCTTTTGTAAATCCTTTTCAAAGTTCTTTTGCAAATAGTCAAAGGTAAATGAATAAGATTTTGCGAAGCATTTTCAAGATTTGAAATTTTTTCCCCCTGTTTCAAATGCTTTTCCTTTGACTAAACAAAACTCTCTCTTAATGAAATCCTTCTCTTAGTGTTCAAGAGGGTTTTAAGATATCAATTTTGAAAATACTACTTTCTCCCCCTTTTGAACACAACGAGATACTAATTTGAAAATCATACCAATTGAGAAATTCTTTTTAAAATTAGTGGTGGTGCGGTCCTTTTGCTTTGGGCTAATACTTTCTCCCCCTTTGGCATGAATCGCCAAAAACGGAATCATTAGAGCCCTTGATAACTACTTTCTCCCCTTTGGCAAATAAAATACGGGTGAAGATTATACCAAAGATGGAGAGTTGCTCGGAGCGACGACGAAGGATGAGTTACGGAGTGGAAGCCTTTGTCTTCGCCGAAGACTCCAATTCCCTTTCAATACACCTATGACTTGGTTTGAAATTCACTTGAAAACACATTAGTCATAGCACATGAAAGAGACATGATCAAAAGTATATTTACGAGCTATGTGTGCAAGACATCAAAAGAAATTTCTAGAATCAAGGATATTTAGCTCATGCCTAAGTTTGTTAAAGGTCTGTTCATCAAGCGGCTTGGTAAAGATATCGGCTAACTGATCTTTAGTATTAATGTATGCAATCTAGATATCTCCCTTTTGTTGGTGATCCCTTAAGAAATGATACCGAATGGCTATGTGTTTAGTGCGGCTATGCTCAACGGGATTATCCGCCATGCGGATTGCACTCTCATTATCACATAGAAGAGGAACTTTGGTTAATTTGTAACCGTAGTCCCTAAGGGTTTTCCTCATCCAAAGTAGTTGCGCGCAATAATGGCCTGCGGCAATGTACTCGGCTTCGGCGGTAGAAAGAGCTACGGAATTTTGCTTCTTTGAAGCCCAAGACACCAAGGTTCTTCCCAAGAACTGGCAAGTCCCCGATGTGCTCTTTCTATTAATCTTACACCCCGCCCAATCGGCATCCGAATAACTAATTAAATCAAATGTGGATCCCCTAGGATACCAAAGCCCAAACTTAGGAGTATAAACTAAATATCTCAAGATTTGTTTTACGGCCGTAAGGTGAGCTTCCTTAGGGTCGGCTTGGAACCTTGCACACATGCATACGGAAAGCATAATATCCGGTCGAGATGCACATAAATAGAGTAGAGAGCCAATCTTCGACCAGTATTCCTTTTGATCCACGGACTTACCTTCCGTGTCGAGGTCGAGATGCCCATTGGTTCCCATGGGTGTCTTGATGGGCTTGGCATCCTTCATCCCAAACTTGCTTAGAATGTCTTGAGTATACTTTGTTTGGCTAATGAAGGTGCCCTCTTGGAGTTGCTTCACTTGAAATCCCAAGAAGTACTTCAACTCCCCCATCATAGACATCTCGAATTTTTGTGTCATGATCCTACTAAATTCTTCACATGTAGACTCGTTAGTAGACCCAAATATAATATCATCAACATAAATTTGGCATACAAACAAGTTATTTTCAAGAGTTTTAGTGAAGAGTGTAGGATCGGCTTTTCCGACTTTGAATCCATTAGTGATAAGGAAATCTCTAAGGCATTCATACCATGCTCTTGGGGCTTGCTTTAGCCCATAAAGCGCCTTAGAGAGTTTATAAACATGGTTAGGGTACTCACTATCTTCAAAGCCGGGAGGTTGCTCAACATAGACCTCTTCCTTGATTGGTCCATTGAGGAAGGCACTCTTCACATCCATTTGATAAAGCTTGAAGCCATGGTAAGTAGCATAGACTAATAATATACGAATTGACTCAAGCCTAGCTACGGGTGCATAGGTTTCACCGAAATCCAAACCTTCGACTTGGGAGTATCCCTTGGCCACAAGTCGGGCTTTGTTCCTTGTCACCACACCATGCTCGTCTTGCTTGTTAGGGAACACCCATTTGGTTCCTACAACATTTTGATTAGGACGTGGAACCAAATGCCATACCTTATTCCTAGTGAAGTTGTTGAGCTCCTCTTGCATCGCCACCACCCAATCCGAATCTTGCAGTGCTTCCTCTACCCTGTGTGGCTCAATAGAGGAAACAAAAGAGTAATGCTCACAAAAATGTGCAACCCAAGATCTAGTGGTTACCCCCTTATGAATGTCGCCGAGGATAGTGTCGACGGGGTGATCTTGTTGTATTGCTTGGTGGACTCTTGGGTGTGGCGGCTTTGGTTCTTCATCCTCCTTGTCTTGATCATTTGCATCTCCCCCTTGATCATTACCGTCATTGTGAGGTGGCTCATCTTCTTGATCTTCTCCTTCATCAACTTGAGCCTCATCCTCATTTTGAGTTGGTGGAGATGCTTGCGTGGAGGAGGATGGTTGATCTTGTGCATTTGGAGGTTCTTCGGATTCTTTAGGACACACATCCCCAATGGACATCTTCCTTAGCGCGATGCACGGAGCCTCTTCATCACCTATCTCATCAAGATCAACTTGCTCTACTTGAGAGCCGTTAGTCTCATCAAACACAACGTCACAAGAAACTTCAACTTGTCCAGAGGACTTGTTAAAGACTCTATATGCCCTTGTGTTTGAATCATATCCTAGTAAAAAGCCTTCTACAGTCTTAGGAGCAAATTTGGATTTTCTACCTCTTTTAACAAGAATAAAGCATTTGCTACCAAAGACTCTAAAATATGAAATATTGGGCTTTTTACCGGTTAGGAGTTCGTATGATGTCTTCTTGAGGATTCGGTGTAGATATAATTGGTTGACGGCGTAGCAAGCGGTGTTGACTGCCTCGGCCCAAAACCGATCCGAAGTCTTGTACTCATCAAGCATGGTTCTTGCCAAGTCCAATAGAGTTCTATTTTTCCTCTCCACTACACCATTTTGTTGTGGAGTGTAGGGAGAAGAGAACTCATGCTTGATGCCCTCTTCCTCAAGGAAGCCTTCGATTTGTGAGTTCTTGAACTCTGTCCCGTTGTCGCTTCTAATCTTTTTGATCCTTAAGCCGAACTCATTTTGAGCCCGTCTCAAGAATCCTTTTAATGTCTCTTGGGTATGAGATTTTTCCTGCAAAAAGAATACCCAAGTGAAGCGAGAATGATCATCCACAATAACTAGACAGTACTTACTCCCGCCGATGCTTATGTAAGCAATCGGGCCGAATAGATCCATGTGTAGGAGCTCCAGTGGCCTGTCGGTCGTCATGATGTTCTTATGTGGATGATGAGCACCAACTTGCTTCCCTGTTTGGCATGCGCTACAAATCCTGTCTTTCTCAAAATGAACATTTGCTAATCCTAAAATGTGCTCTCCCTTTAGAAGCTTATGAAGATTCTTCATCCCAACATGGGCTAGTCGGCGGTGCCATAGCCAACCCATGTTAGTCTTAGCAATTAAACAAGTGTCGAGTTCAGCTCTATCAAAATCTACCAAGTATAGCTGACCCTCTAACACTCCCTTAAATGCTATTGAATCATCACTTCTTCTAAAGACAGTGACACCTACATCAGTAAATAGACAGTTGTAGCCCATTTGACATAATTGCGAAACGGAAAGCAAATTGTAATCTAAGGAATCTACAAGAAAAACATTGGAAATTGAATGGTCAGGAGATATAGCAATTTTACCCAATCCTTTGACCAAACCTTGGTTTCCATCCCCGAATGTGATAGCTCGTTGGGGATCTTGGTTTTTCTCATAGGAGGAGAACATTTTCTTCTCCCCTGTCATGTGGTTTGTGCACCCGCTATCGATGATCCAACTTGAGCCCCCGGATGCATAAACCTACAAAACAATTTTAGTTCTTGACTTTAGGTACCCAAATGGTATTGGGTCCTTTGGCATTAGACACAAGAACTTTGGGTACCCAAACACAAGTCTTTGACCCCTTGTGCTTGCCCCCAACATATTTGGCAACTACCTTGCCGGATTTGTTAGTTAACACATAAGAAGCATCAAAAGTTTTAAATGAGATGTCATGATCATTTGATGCACTAGGAGTTTTCTTCTTAGGCAACTTAGCACGGGTTGGTTGCCTAGAGCTAGATGTCTCACCCTTATATATAAAAGCATGGTTAGGGCCAGAGTGAGACTTCCTAGAATGAATTCTCCTAATTTTGCTCTCGGGATAACCGGCAGGGTATAAAATGTAACCCTCATTATCCTGAGGCATGGGAGCCTTGCCCTTAACAAAATTAGACAATTTCTTAGGAGGGGCATTAAGTTTGACATTGTCTCCCTTTTGGAAACCAATGCCATCCTTAATGCCAGGGCGTCTCCCACTATAAAGCATACTACGAGCAAATTTAAATTTTTCATTTTCGAGTTCATGCTCGGCAATTTTGCCATCTAGTTTTGCTATATGATCATTTTGTTGCTTAATTAATACCATATGATTATGAATAGCATCAATATCAACATCTCTACATCTAGTGCAAATAGAAGTGTGTTCAATGGTAGATGTAGAGGGTTTGCAAGATTTTAATTCTACAACCTTAGCATGTAATATATCATTTTTACTTTTAAGGTCGGAAATGAAAGCATTGCAAACATCTAATTCTTTAGCCTTAGCAAGCAATTTTTCATTCTCAATCCTAAGGCTAGCAAGAGTAATGTTTAATTCTTCAATCTTAGCAAGCAAATTATCATTATCATTTCTAAGATTGGGAATTGAAACATCACAAACATTTGAATCAACCTTAGCTAACAAATTAGCATTCTCATTCCTAAGGTTGTCTATAGTCTCATGGCAAGTGCTTAGCTCACTAGATAGTTTTTCACATTTTTCTACTTCTAGAGCGTAAGCATTTTTAACTTTAACATGCTTCTTGTTTTCTTTAATAAGGAAGTCCTCTTGGGAGTCCAAGAGATCATCCTTCTCATGGATAGCACTAATCAATTCATTTAATTTTTCTTTTTGTTGCATGTTTAAGTTGGCAAAAAGAGTACGCAAATTATCTTCCTCATCACTAGCATTATCATCGCTAGAGGACTCATATCTAGTGGAGGATTTGGATTTAACCTTCTTCTTTTTGCCGTCCTTTGCCATGAGGCACTTGTGGCCGACGTTGGGGAAGAGAAGGCCTTTGTTGATGGCGATGTTGGCGGCGTTCTCGTCGGAGGAGCTCTCGTCCAAGTCCCACTTGCGGCTGTTGGGGCCGTGCTTCGGTGCGCCGAAGGTCTTACACGAA
The DNA here is from genome assembly GCA_029449295.1 of Zea luxurians. NCBI lineage: Eukaryota > Viridiplantae > Streptophyta > Magnoliopsida > Poales > Poaceae > Zea > Zea luxurians. The sequence goes on from JAOPSE010000010.1 coordinate 102,446,814, forward strand.
GAAACAGCTTCGGCTGAAGTCGTCTCCAAGAGATGGCCGAAGGTTCCTTTTCATGGAGCTTCGGCGTTACAAACCGACATAGAGATAGAATGACCTTTTTATCCATAGAGGTCTGAGTCAATGTTGTAAACTCTTGTAAGGGGCATAATTGTAATTTGTCACAGGCTGCGACCTGTGCCTATAAATAGATGAACAGTACCTCTGTACTGTTCACGCGAACCTGCCATTTGCTTTCGCATCACACTTGTTCCTTTGCTTTCCTCAGGACCAAAGGTACATTTGTAATTTGAAGCCATTCATATTCATTCATTTATGATAATAAAGATGGAAATAATTCCATGGTCATATTTAAATATTTATTTCATGTTTCATGATTTATATGACATGAATGCTTCGTTCCTTGATATTATGTTTACGAAGGTACGTCCTTCGTAACCTTCGTCCGAAATTCTTTATATCCTGAGGGGATATAATGTTTTGGAGGACGAAGGACCTTAACACCTAACATTTTCTATGTTGCCTTGTTCTTAATTCTTAACATTGGTACATATTGCTATCATCAAATTTGGATGAAGAAGGAAGATGAGCCAAAAACTAGCTTCATAACCCCAAGTGGTACATATTGCTATCTTCGGATGCCTGAGGGGCTCAAAAATGTCGGAGGAAGTTTCAGCCGAATGACAGCGAAGGTTCTCCAGTCTCAGATAGGCAGAAATGTGTTGACTTATGTCGATGACATTATTGTAAAAAGCACGAAGCAGGAAAATCATATTGCTGATCTGCAGGAGACCTTCGCCAGCTTCAGACAAGCTGGTCTGAAGCTGAATCCAGAAAAATGTGTCTTCGGAGTGAAGAAGGGCAAATTTCTTGGATGCTTGGTTTCAACAAAGGGAATCGAAGCTAATCCAAATAAAATCGAAGCTATACTTCGAATGGAGCCACCAACCACAAGAAAGGGGGCCCAAAGATTGACAGGAAGGCTGGCATCTCTCAACAGATTTATATCCAGATCAGCAGAAAGAAACTTACCATTCTTCGAGGTGCTGAAGTCAGCTGAAGTCTTTCAATGGGGCCCAAGTCAACAAAAAGCCTTCGAAGAGCTGAGGCAATACTTAATAGATCTAACAACATTAACCCCACCAACGCCAGGGGCTCCCCTGTTGTTATATGTGGCAGCTTCGCACTCAGCAGTAAGTGCGGCACTTGTCCAGGAGAAGTTTGATGGACAGGTCAAGAAGCAGGTCCCAGTATATTTTGTATCTGAGGTCCTCAGTGTCTCAAAGAAAAATTATACAGAGCTGGAGAAGGTGTTGTATGCCGTTTTAATGGCATCCAGGAAGCTTCGGCATTATTTTCAGGCATACAATATTATTGTTCCTTCTTCGCAGCCATTGAAGGATATCATGAGAAATAGAGAAGCTACTGGCCGGATTGGAAAATGGGCTGCGGAGCTCAATGAATTTTACATTGATTATGTGCATAGATCCTCAATCCAGTCTCAAGCATTGGCAGATTTCATTGCCGATTGGACGCCAGGGGCTCAGGACGAAGAAGCAAATAAAGATGCCGAAGTATGGACAGTGTTTTGTGATGGCTCTTGGGGAACCTTCGGAGCAGGTGCAGCTGCTGTGTTGGTCTCACCGTCCAAGGTTAAAACTTGCTATGCAGCAAGACTTGACTTCAGCTGCACAAATAATATAACTGAGTACGAAGCCCTGCTCCTGGGTCTTCGGAAATTAAAGGCAATGGGAATCAGAAGGGCGATTCTTAAAACTGATTCCCAGGTTGTTTCGGGCCATATTGACAAAAGTTGCAAGGCTAAAGACCCGAAGCTTGAAAAATACCTAGACACGGTCCGAAGGATCGAGGCTTCCTTCGAAGGATTTTCTGTTAAGAATATCCCTCGAGGGCAAAATGAGCATGCTGATTTGTTAGCCAAGTCTGCAGCACAGGGGCTGCCGCTACCTTCGGATGTGTTCTTCGAAACAATAAAGGCACCTTCAGTGGAGCTACTTGAAAGGGCAGTCCTTAACATTTCTCCTGTTTACAGTGAAGATTGGAGAACTGAAATAATCTCTTACCTTCAGGGTAACTTCCTATCAGATGACGAAGCTTATAATAAAAGGATAGAGGCAAGAGCTCGTCCGTATGTCATGATAGAAGGGGAGTTATACAAGCATGGAGTTTGTGCCCCGCTGCTCAAGTGCTTATCTAGAACCGAAGGTATAGAGTTAATGAAAGAAATACATGCAGGCCTGTGTGGATCCCACATCGGATCTAGGCCGTTACTTGGAAAAGTTTTCCGCCAAGGGTTTTATTGGCCGAAGGCAGCTTCGGATGCAGCGGAGTTGGTTCAAAAGTGCGAAGGTTGTCAGAAATGTGCGAGAGATCAGAAGCAACCTTCGTCTTTGACACAGCTGATACAGCCCGTCTGGCCATTGCAAAGGTGGGGCCTCGACTTGCTGGGTCCATTACCACCGGCTCAAGGGAATCTAAAATATGTTATAGTAGCTGTGGAGTATTTTTCCAAGTGGATTGAGGCGAAGCCATTAGCCACAATAACTTCGGCCACTGTCCAAAAATTTTTCTGGCAGAACATTGTCTGTCGTTTCGGAGTACCGAAGGCCATCACTGTAGATAATGGAACGCAGTTCGACTCCGAAGATTTCAGAAATTTCTGTGATCAAATTGGCACGAAGATCCATTTTGCATCAGTCAGGCATCCGGAGTCGAATGGGCTTGTTGAAAGGGCCAACGGCACCATAATGACAGGAATAATGAAGTTAATCTTCAATCAACCCAGGGGAAAGTGGCCAGATCAGTTGACCAAAGTGGTGTGGAGCCACAATACAACAACATCAAGGTCTACAGGCTTTACCCCATTTAAGTTGTTATTTGGTGACGAAGCAATAACCCCGGAAGAAGCCAAAGCTGGATCAATAAGAGTGGTAGCTTCGGCAGAATCAGGTCCCGAAGATACTTGTCTCGTGGAAAAAGATGCCTTAGAAGGGATCAGGCTTCAAGCCGTGGAGAATATCAATAAATACCAGGCTGAAACAGTCAAATGGCGAGATAGAAAGGTCCGGCTAAAAAATATTGAGCCGGGACACTTGGTGCTTCGGAGAGTGGCCAACCCAGACACAGTGGGCAAGCTACAATTGAAATGGGAAGGGCCTTTCTTAGTAGCATCCTCGTCGAGGCCTGGTTCGTACAGATTAAAGGACATGGATGGCAACGAAATTCCAAGATCTTGGAATGCAGATGAGCTTCGGAGATATTATGTATAACTTGATGTAACTTTTTATGTTTTTCTTTTTCTTTTTCATGGCACCCTTTTCCTTTCTAAAGGGGGAGAAAGGTTTTTAATGGGGCCATCATATGTAATTTCCTTTTTAGTTTTATAAGAGCAAAATCCCCCAAAGAATGTAAATGTAAAAGCTGAGAACGCACCATCGAGTGCCAAAACTGAAAAAGAGAAGAAGCTCCAAAGACGTCCCTAAGGGGATGCAGAGCTCACAGCGAAAAGTCAACGCTGATACCGCCTAAGTAAAAGGCGAAGAAGCTCCAAAGACGTTCCTAAGGGAATGCAGAGCTTATACCGCCTAAGTAAAAGGCGAAGAAGCTCCAAAGACGTTCCTAAGGGAATGCAGAGCTTATACCGTCTAAGTAAAAGGCGAAGATGCTCCGAAGTCGTTCCTAAGGGAATGCAGAGCTGATGTGTGGTTGTTTCTAAGGAAATGATGGCTGAGAGTGTGGCTTCGGACATATGTTTTGGACATTCATTCGCACATTACATTACATCATAACATTTGCATTCATAAGCATTCATTCATAGCATTTGTGTTCCTAAGTGGTTGCTTCGGCAAAAAGAAGAAGTGGTCTCTTATGCTTCGTTGTGTACGAAAAGAAGGGAAGGTGTTTTTTCGCCCTCGGCTCAAAATACTGATTTCGTCCACATCAAAGCACCTCAGTAGAAGGGTAAGAATATATTACAAGGTATGTACAAAGTCCCTTGAGAACAGTTTAATTGTATTTACGAAAGTTGTTACAAAAGTATCCTGAGTTTTTTCCTATAGTATACTTCTACTGATCTTCATTAAGCTTCAGCTTCGGCGATAGCTTCGGCGACATATCTTAAGCATCATCTTCACCTTCGTCATCCTACATAAATCAAGGTATCGTGAGTAAAAATCAAATGCAAAAGAGAAGGTAAGTACGAAGTATCATTTCTTACTGGTTCAAGATGACTTCAAGCTTCGTCTCCGGCCTTCTCCCGCCCGCCTTTTGTCCATATCATTTTTATAAATCTATTTGAGATGCTTCGGGCGAGGTCAGGTATATCGTCCAGGATTGATGGAGACAAGGTGAAGTTGGGCCTGTTGACGATTTTTCCATGCTCGCAGCCGGCCTTCAGGAATGCTGCAGCGGTACCCCGAGAAGCTACCCAGGCACAGAAGTCACCGTGCTCGGCGCCGGCTATAACTTCGTCAAGTTCTTCGATCTCAGCTTCAATATGATCGAACGCTTGTGGTAAATTTTCCGCTGAAGGGTTAAACTTCCCGCTGCTAGCTCCAACAGAGTAAAATATCTTTTTTAATCGTTCAATACAATTATTGCTAAATTTCAAGCATTTGTCTTGAAGGCTTGTCAATGATTTCTTCAAGTTTGAGTTGGCCTGGACTTCGGCTTCAAGTTTCGAATTAAGTTCTAGCTTCTCCTGTTCAAATTGTTTTGATTCACTGATAAGCTTCGAATTCAACTCTGATACTTTAGCCTCAGTCTCTGCCAGCAAGCCTTCGGTCGATTGGAGCTCGAAGTCTTTCTTTTCAATGATGGCAGATTGTTCTTTTATCTTGCTTTCTAAGTTTTCAATTATAGCTTCGTGTTTTTTGTCCTCCAAATCTTGCTGCATCTTCAGAGCTTTGCTCAGTAGCATGCTCTGCACAGAAACAACTTACGTTAGTAACATTTTCATTATTAACAGCAATAAAAACCAGAGAAAAGGTTGTTTACCTTGAAGTTGGAGTAAAATAAGCTGCCGACGATATGTTGTCGTCGGTAGCGGCTGATGTCTGTCTCTAGCTTCGGAAAACCGATACTCTTTGATAGAGTACCGATTACCTTAGCTCCAGTTTGGTCTCGAATGCAGCCTAATTTTTCATCGTCCACACCTCCAAATAGGAGAGCTCCTGGCTTGTAGCCGCAAGATTTGGCATAGTCCTTAAGTTCTTCCATTTCGGCCTTCGACAGTTTTTGCCCAATTAAATTTTGGAATGTGTAGGCTTCGTCGTCCGAAGTGTCCTCGGCTATTTCTTTCCCCTTCCCAGGCACTGTGACCATGGTTTTTTCAGCAGCAGTGCCAGCTTCTTCTGTAGCCATGTCTTGCAAGATTTTGTCAATGTCCTCAATGGTAGTTTCTAAGTTTACATCTTCGGCTGTAGCGGCTTCGGTAGCCGCGACCTCCGAAGGTGCGACTTCGACGTTTGTGGTGCCTTCGACAGCTGGTGTTTTCTGAATTGACGCCCTAGGCGGCGTCTTGTCGATAACTTCAGTTACCGCAATAATTCTTTGCCGCTTGGGTTTGCTTATCTTCGTTTGATCCGGCTCGTCCACCTTTCGAAAAAGCTTCGTCAGTTGGAGCCCTAATGGACTTAGCTTCTTGGGCATGGGTTCAGTCATTACCTTTAAAATTTCCTCCACGTCGCTGGTAGAAGGTGGTGTGGGGGTCCCCTCTTCTTCGGATATTTTTCGCTTCGGAGTTGATATTTTTCTTTTCTTGGGAATTTTCTTCTCTTTTGCTGGTCTTTCTTCATCCTTTTTCAGAGTTTCGGCCACTCTTTTTCTTTTGTGGCCCTCGACACCCTTGTTCAACTGCTCATAGTCAGGGTACTCGAAGCCCAGGGCATCAAGCACTCGGTTCAGCCTTCGCTTCGGTCGGGCGCCGAAGGCCGCTGTCATTAGTTGATCCTCTTTTTTGGAATAATTCCCCAGGATTTCATTGCACATCACCTCGATTGTGTCTAGCCACTCTTGGCAGGGCTTCTTAAAGTATTTCTTGAATTTGAAGTGATAGGGCAGCCGGACAAGATCCCCCTCCTTCTTCTCCCCCTTTAACTTTGGCATTTCCCATTCTTTCAGAGTAGGGAAGACTCTGAATGCCAAGAATTCTTGGACCAGATCCCTGGTACCGATATGCTCTGCAATAATTCCGAATTCATCCATTGCCTGCTGTGTTTCACCCTCTGGCGTCATGTTGCAGCGGGGTCGGGTTTCTCCGAAGATCAGCTCGATTGGACTTTGCACAAGCTTCTCCTTGTTGTCATCAACTTTGACATAGAACCATTCCGATTTCCAGCCTGCCGGCCATTTGCTTCGGTAGCTAATTACAGGAAACTTTGCCGTTTTCCGGTAGGCAAAATTGTAGCAACCGAAGTTATCGTGTAGCCCATCTTTTCTGGCCTTGGTTTGATAATGCAACTCATGAACTCGACAGAAACTGTCGGCAAATGGCTCCACTGCTTGGCTTCGGAGGGCCCAAATATAATCGCTAAGTCTAACGATAGCGTTGGGAGTTAACTGGTGAAGGTAGATGCCAAACCTTTTCAGTATCTCCGCAATAATCTCGTGAAGAGGGAATCTAAGCCCAGCCTTTAAAAAGCTCTTGAAGATAACAATCTCGTCCTTCCCTGGCTTCGGGGTGGTTTCTTCTCCCCCGAAGCGAAGTAGCTTCTTCTGGTCTTCATTGAAATAACCTGCTTTCACCATCTTCGAAAGATCAGCCTTTGAAACAGTTGATTTCCCAAAATCCAGGTGACTGGGCTTGCTGGGCATGGCAATACGGTAGTCATCTTCGGGATCAGTCCCTTCAATGTTTTCTTCTTCTCCTTCGGCAGTTGTCGGGTTTGCTTCAGCAGCAGGCATTTCTTCCGCAGTCACTAGACCGGAACGCTGCATCGCTTCGGAGATGGGCACAGTGTTCGAACCTTCGGCTTCGTCTCCCTCACGTACAACTTTGGCAGTAGATCGCACTCTCGCCATTTGATTCTGAGTTTGGGGAAGTCAGAAACTTTTTTCTTTTTTCTTTTCTCCCGAAGCTCTTCTTTCTGACGAAGCAGACGTCGAGATGGACCTTCGTTCGATTCTGAGAATCAAGCTTCGGCTATAGTTAAAAATTTTGGCAGCAAAACAGTGCAAATAGCAATGAATGCTGTGGTAACTTCACACCTACCCGTCTGTTTATATAGTGCTGCAGGTAAGAAGGCGAAGCGGCAGGATTTTTTACACCAAGCAGGCAGTCACTCGTACTCGCTGTGCAGTGGACCGCAAAAGATCAAACAGTAACTCTGCAAGGTGGGCCTGGCACGCGCTCGGAAGCCGGATCGTTTCTCCGCAACGAGCTCAGGGAAGGTGTTTTTTGGACCTTCGGCTTCCCGAAGCTGAAGAGGCTTTTTTCACGGGTCAAGCTCGTTACGAAAAACGATCTAGCACCGCGAAAGGGGCTACTGTTGGGGCCGTGCTTCGGTGCGCCGAAGGTCTTACACGAAGAAACAGCTTCGGCTGAAGTCGTCTCCAAGAGATGGCCGAAGGTTCCTTTTCATGGAGCTTCGGCGTTACAAACCGACATAGAGATAGAATGACCTTTTTATCCATAGAGGTCTGAGTCAATGTTGTAAACTCTTGTAAGGGGCATAATTGTAATTTGTCACAGGCTGCGACCTGTGCCTATAAATAGATGAACAGTACCTCTGTACTGTTCACGCGAACCTGCCATTTGCTTTCGCATCACACTTGTTCCTTTGCTTTCCTCAGGACCAAAGGTACATTTGTAATTTGAAGCCATTCATATTCATTCATTTATGATAATAAAGATGGAAATAATTCCATGGTCATATTTAAATATTTATTTCATGTTTCATGATTTATATGACATGAATGCTTCGTTCCTTGATATTATGTTTACGAAGGTACGTCCTTCGTAACCTTCGTCCGAAATTCTTTATATCCTGAGGGGATATAATGTTTTGGAGGACGAAGGACCTTAACACCTAACATTTTCTATGTTGCCTTGTTCTTAATTCTTAGCATTTGAGAACAAGCCCCCAACAGCGGCATACATGGGCGTCGCCACCCTTCTTCTTGTAGTATTTCTTCTTCTCCTTTCTTCTCTCGTTGTCGTCGCCCCTGTCACTGTCACTAGAAATAGGACATTTTGCTATAAAGTGACCGGGCTTACCACACTTGTAGCAAACCTTCTTGGAGCGGGGCTTGTAATCTTTCCCCCTCCTTTGCTTGAGGATTTGGCGGAAGCTCTTGATGACGAGTGTCATTTCCTCATTATCGAGCTTTGAGGCGTCGATTGGTTGTCTACTTGATGTAGACTCCTCCTTCTTCTCCTTCGTTGCCTTGAATGCAACCGGTTGTGCTTCGGACGTGGAGGGATCATCTAGCTCGTTGATTTTCTTTGAGCCCTTGATCATATACTCAAAGCTCACAAAATTCCCGATTACTTCCTCGGGAGTCATTAGTGTATATCTAGGATTACCATGAATTAATTGAACTTGAGTAGGGTTAAGGAAAATAAGTGATCTAAGAATAACCTTAACCATCTCGTGGTCATCCCACTTTTTGCTCCCGAGGTTGCGCACTTGGTTCACCAAGGTTTTGAGCCGGTTGTACATGTCTTGTGGCTCTTCCCCTTTGCGAAGCCGGAAGTGACCGAGCTCCCCCTCGATCGTTTCCCGCTTGGTGATCTTAGTTAGCTCATCTCCCTCGTGCGCGGTCTTGAGCACGTCCCAAACTTCCTTGGCGCTCTTTAATCCTTGCACCTTGTTGTACTCCTCTCTACTTAGAGAGGCGAGGAGTATGGTTGTGGCTTGGGAGTTGAAGTGCTCGATTTGGGCCACCTCGTCCTCATCATAATCCTCATCCCCTACGGATGGTACCTGTGCTCCAAACTCAACAACATTCCATATACTTTTGTGGAGTGAGGTTAGGTGAAATTTCATCAAATCACTCCACCTAGCATAATCTTCACCGTCAAAGGTTGGTGGTTTGCCTAATGGAACAGAAAGTAATGGAGTATGTTTAGGAATGCGAGGGTAGCGTAGGGGGATCTTACTAAACTTCTTGCGCTCATGGCGCTTAGAAGTTACGGAGGGCGCGTCGGAGCCGGAGGTGGAAGGCGATGACGTATCGGTCTCGTAGTAGACCACCTTCCTCATCTTCTTTTTCTTGCCGCCACTCCGATGCGACTTGTGGGAATAAGCTTTCTTCTCCTTCCCCTTCCCCTTGTTGCGGGACTCTCTCGATGAAGCCTTCCCATGGCTTGTAGTGGGCTTGTCGCCGGTCTCCATCTCCTTCTTGGCGTGTTCTCCCAACATCACTTCGAGCGGTTAGGCTCTAATGAAGCACCGGACTCTGATACCAATTGAAAGTCGCCTAGAGGGGGTGAATAGGGCGAAACTGAAATTTACAAAATTAATCACAACTACAAGCCGGGTTAGCGTTAGAAATATAATCGAGTCTGAGAGAGAGGGTGGAAAAACAAATCGCAAGCGAATAAAGAGTGTGACACGCGGATTTGTTTTACCGAGGTTCGGTTTTTGCAAACCTACTCCCCGTTGAGGTGGTCACAAAGACCGGGTCTCTTTCAACCCTTTCCCTCTCTCAAACGGTCCCTCGGACTGAGTGAGCTTCTTCTTCTCAAACAATTGGAACACAAAGTTCCCGCAAGGACCACCACACAATTGGTGTCTCTTGTCTCAATTACAAGTGAATTTGATCTCAAGAAAGAATGAGAAAGAAAGCAATCCAAGCGCAAGAGCTCAAAAGAACACAACAAATCACTCTCACTTAACACTAATGCTTTTGTGGAATTGGGAGAGGATTTGATCACTTGGGTGTGTCTTGTATTGAATGCCTAGCTCTTGTAAGTGGTTGGAAGTTGGAAAACTTGGATGACTTGAATGTGGGGTGGTTGGGAGTATTTATAACCCCAACCACCAAACTAGTCGTTTGGTGGAGGCTGTTGTCGCATGGCGCACCGGACAGTCCGGTGCGCCACCGGACACTGTCCGGTGCGCCAGCCACGTCACCAGGCCGTTGGGTTCCGACCGTTGGAGCTCTGACGTGTGGGCCCGCCTGGCTGTCCGGTGGTGCACCGGACAAGTCCTATAGACTGTCCGGTGTGCCACCGACGGTGATCCTCTGCGCGCGCTGGCGCGCATTTAATGAGTTGCAGTCGACCGTTGGCGCGAAGTAGCCGTTGCTCCGCTGGCTCACCGGACATGTCCGGTGAATTATAGCGGAGCGGAAATCCGAAGCTGGCGAGTTCAGAGCCGCTCTCCTCTGGAGCACCGGACACTGTCCGGTGTGCACCGGACATGTCCGATGAATTATAGCGAAGCGCCTCTGAAAATTCCCGAAGGTGTAAAGTTGGGCGTCGAGTTCCCTGGTGCACCAGACACTGTCCAGTGGCTCACCGGACAGTCCGGTGCGCCAGACCAAGGCAGCCTTCGGTTGTCCCTTGCTCTTTTGGTTGAACCCATTTCTTGGTCTTTTTATTGGCTAAATGTGAACTTTTGGCACCTGTATAACTTTTTACTAGAGCAAACTAGTTAGTCCAATTATTTGTGTTGGACAATTCAACCACCAAAATCATTTAGGAAATAGATGTAAGCCTAATTCCCTTTCACTTTCTCTAAGAAAATGAAGAGTGACTTCAACTCCACCACATAAAGCATGTATATTATAGGTCTCTTTCTCTCTACGGGAGTGGGGTGGGCTTGCGGAATACCTAGTGTATTCACCCAGATTTATTTATGTTTTTCAGCAGCCGAGGACTTCTTTTCTGCTATGCTTGATTGAGAGGGCTGTGTCTGCACCCAGTTCTGCCTGTGGCTTGGGCTAGTATATTTTCCTACTACGCTTCTTATTTTGGCTCTCTCTTGAGCTTGTACCCCGGTATTGTAATAACCTTTACCTAAACTCTGTACTATTTGAAGTAAGGAATGTGTTTACTAGCCTCCTGGGACTAGTAACTGTATCACATTTGAGTCCCAAAGGATCGGGACGCTTCAGGAGGAGCCAACCCAAACGTACAACAGGCTCAAGACCCTCGTCAACAAAATAAGGAGCTATGGAAGCATGTGATGGACGGACCACGACGTCGTCCGCCTAATGCTAAGGTCTTTCATTGTCCTCGATCCACATCTTGTAAACAATATTCGTGAAAATCCTAGGTACACCAAGATGTCACCCGAAGAAATACTTGGAAAGTTCGTAAGCGGGCGAATGATGATCAAGGAGGCAAAATACGTCGATGAGGCATTGAATGGTCCAATCCATGAGCCTCAAGCCATCACTCTCAAGGCAACAGGTAGTAGGGAGGCGCTACCTAGCAAGGTGGCGAAAATTAAGGCGGCGGGGCTCAATGAGGAAGAAATGGCCCTCATCATCAAGCGCTTCAAGACGGCGCTAAAGGGTCGCAAGGAGCATCCCAAAAGGAGCAAGACGAAGGGAAAGCGCTCCTGCTTCAAGTGTGGTAAGATTGGTCACTTTATTGCTAACTGTCCCGATAATGATAGTGACCAGGAACAAGGAAAGAATGGGAAAACAGAGAACAAGAAGGTTTACAAGAAGGCTAAGGGCGAGGCACACCTTGGAAAGGAGTGGGATTCAGATTGCTCTTCGTCCGACTCCGACGACGAAGGACTCGCCGCCACCGCCTTCAACAAATCGCCCCTCTTCCCCAACGAGCATCACACCTGCCTCATGGCAAAAGAGAAGAAGGTAAACACTTGAAAGTCTACTTATGTTTCTTCTAGTGATGATGAATCTAGCAATGATGAAATAGACTATGCTAGTTTATTCAAGGGCTTAGATAGAACCAAAATCGATAAGATCAATGAATTGATTGATGCTTTGAATGATAAGAATAGATTGTTAGAAAAGCAAGAGGATCTTTTGTATGAAGAACATGATAAATTTGTAGAGGCACAAAAATCTCTTGCTTTAGAAGTTAAAAGGAATGAAATGCTTTCTTGTGAACTATCTACTTGCCATGAGACCATTTCTAGTTTAAAAAGTGTTAATGATGATTTAAATGCTAAACTAGAAGTAGCAAATAGATCTAACTCTTGTGTAGAACATGTTGTGATTTGCAATAAGTGTAAAGATTTTAATGTTGATGCTTGTAGTGAACATCTAGTTTCTATTGCAAAGTTAAATGATGAAGTGGCTAGTCTTAATGCCCAACTTAAGACTAGCAAAAATGAATTTGATAAACTAAAATTTGCAAGGGATGCCTACACCATTGGTAGACACCCCTCAATTAAGGATGGGCTTGGCTTCAAGAGAGAAGCCAAGAACTTAACAAGTCATAAGGCTCCCATTCCCGCCAAGGAGAAAGGGAAGGCCCCTATGGCTAATAGTGCTCAAAAGAATCATGCATTTATTTATGATAGGAAATTTTCTAGAAATGTTCATCATGATAGGAGTTGTAATGCTCATGATTCAAATGCAATGTTTGCTTCAAGTTCTTCCTATGTGCACGGTAGAGATATGCCTAGGAAAAATGTCATTCATCATATGCCTAGGAGAAATGTTGCTCATATTCCTAGGAAAATAGTTAATGAACCTTCTACAATTTATTATGCTTGCAATGCTTCCTTTGCAACTTGTAGAAAGGATAAGAAGGTGATTGCTAGGAAATTAGGGGCAAAATGCAAGGGAGATAAAACTTGCATTTGGGTCCCTAAGACCATTGTTACTAACCTTGTAGGACCCAACAAGAGTTGGGTACCTAAGACCCAAGCCTAATTTGCCTTGCAGGTTTATGCATCCGGAGGATCAAGATGGATTATTGACAGCGGATGCAGAAACCACATGACGGGGGAGAAGAAGATGTTCACCTCCTATGTCAAGAACAAAGATTCCCAAGACTCAATCATATTCGGTGACGGAAATCAAGGCAAGGTTAAAGGACTAGGAAAAATAGCAATTTCTTCCGAGCATTCTATCTCTAATGTGTTTTTAGTTGAATCGCTTGAATATAATTTGTTGTCCGTTAGTCAATTATGTAATATGGGATATAATTGCTTATTCACAAATGTAGATGTGTCTGTCTTTAGAAGGAGTGATGGTTCATTAGCTTTTAAGGGTGTATTAGACGGCAAACTCTACTTAGTTGATTTCGTAAAACTTCACATGTGAGGATGAAGAACCTTCACAAACTTCTAAAGGGAGAACATGTAATAGGACTAACAATTGTAACCTTCGAAAAAGATAGACCTTGTGCAGCTTGTCAAGCAGGTAAACAGGTGGGAAGCTCTCATCATACCAAAAATGTGATGACCACATCAAGACCTTTGGAGTTGCTTCATATGGACCTCTTCGGACCCGTCGCCTATCTAAGCATAGGAGGAAGTAAGTATGGTCTTGTTATCGTTGATGACTTTTCCCGCTTCACTTGGGTATTCTTTTTGCAGGATAAAACAGAAACCCAAGGGACCCTTAAGCGCTTCCTAAGGAGAGCTCAAAATGAGTTTGAGCTCAAGGTGAAGAAGATAAGGAGCGACAATGGGTCGGAGTTCAAGAACCTTCAAGTAGAAGAGTACCTTGAGGAGGAAGGAATCAAGCACGAGTTCTCCGCTCCCTACACACCACAGCAAAATGGTGTGGTAGAGAGGAAGAACAGGACGCTCATCGATATGGCCAGGACGATGCTTGGAGAGTTCAAGACCCCCGAGCGGTTTTTGTCGAAAGCTGTGAACACGGCTTGCCACGCCATAAACCGGGTCTACCTTCATCGCCTCCTCAAGAAGACGTCATACGAGCTTCTAACCGGTAACAAACCCAATGTTTCGTATTTCCGAGTTTTTGGGAGTAAATGCTACATTCTTGTAAAGAAGGGTAGGAATTCCAAATTTGCTCCCAAAGTTGTAGAAGGGTTTTTGTTAGGTTATGACTCAAATACAAAGGCGTATAGAGTCTTCAACAAATCATCGGGTTTGGTTGAAGTCTCTAGCGACGTTGTATTTGATGAGACTAATGGCTCTCCAAGAGAGCAAGTTGAGCTTGATGATGTAGATGAGGAAGATGTTCCAACGGACGCGATTCGTACCATGGCGATTGGAGACGTACGACCGCAGGAACACAAGGAACAAGAGCAGCCTTCTTCCTCAACGACGATGCACCCCCCAACCCAAGATGATAAACAGGTACCTCAAGAGGAGGCGTGTGATCAAGGGGGAGCACAAGATGTCCAAGTTGAAGAGGAAGAAGCACCACAGGCCCCTCCAACTCAAGTTCGAGCGATTATTCAAAGTAACCATCCCGTCGATCAGATTTTGGGTGACATTAGCAAGGGAGTAACCACTCGCTCTAGATTAGTTAATTTTTGTGAGCATTACTCCTTTGTCTCTTCAATTGAGCCTTTCAGGGTAGAAGAGGCCTTGCTAGATCCGGACTGGGTGTTGGCCATGCAGGAAGAGCTCAACAACTTCAAGCGTAATGAAGTTTGGACACTGGTGCCACGTCCCAAGCAAAATGTTGTGGGAACCAAGTGGGTGTTCCGCAACAAACAAGACGAGCATGGAGTGGTGACAAGGAACAAGGCTAGACATGTGGCAAAAGGTTATGCCCAAGTCGCAGGTTTGGACTTTGAGGAGACTTTTGCTCCTGTGGCTAGGCTAGAGTCGATTCGTATTTTGTTAGCCTATGCCGCTCACCATTCTTTCAGGTTGTACCAAATGGATGTTAAGAGCGCTTTCCTCAACGGGCCAATCAAGGAGGAGGTGTATGCGGAGCAACCCCCTGGCTTTGAGGATGAATGGTACCCCGACCACGTGTGTAAGCTCTCTAAGGCGCTCTATGGACTTAAGCAAGCCCCAAGAGCATGGTATGAATGCCTTAGAGACTTTTTAATTGCTAATGCTTTCAAGGTTGGGAAAGCCGATCTGACTTTATTCACTAAGACTTGTGATGGTGACTTATTTGTGTGCCAAATCTATGTCGATGACATAATATTTGGTTCTACTAACCAAAAGTCTTGTGAAGAGTTTAGCAGGGTGATGACTCAAAAGTTTGAAATGTCGATGATGGGCGAGTTGAACTACTTCCTTGGGTTCCAAGTGAAGCAACTCAAGAACGGCACTTTCATCTCCCAAATAAAGTATACGCAAGACTTGCTCAAGCGGTTTGGGATGAAGGACGCCAAGCCCGCAAAGACTCCAATGGGAACTGACGGACACGTCGACCTCAACAAAGGAGGTAAGTCTGTTGATCAAAAAGCATACCGGTCCATGATAGGTTCCTTGCTTTATTTATGTGCTAGTAGACCGGATATTATGCTAAGCGTATGCATGTGTGCTAGATTTCAATCCGATCCAAGGGAG
This sequence comes from Zea luxurians, assembly GCA_029449295.1. Classification (NCBI taxonomy): domain Eukaryota; kingdom Viridiplantae; phylum Streptophyta; class Magnoliopsida; order Poales; family Poaceae; genus Zea; species Zea luxurians. The sequence continues at coordinate 102,462,209 of JAOPSE010000010.1, forward strand.
TGTCACTTAGTGGCTGTGAAGCGAATTCTCAGATATTTAGTCGCTACGCCTTGCTTCGGGATCTGGTATCCAAAGGGGTCTACCTTTGACTTAATTGGATATTCAGACTCCGATTATGCTGGATGTAAGTTCGATAGGAAAAGTACATCAGGGACGTGCCAATTTCTAGGAAGGTCCCTGGTGTCGTGGAGTTCTAAGAAACAAACTTCTGTTGCCCTATCCACCGTTGAGGCCGAGTATGTTGCCGCAGGACAGTGTTGCGCGCAACTACTTTGGATGAGGCAAACCCTCAGGGATTTTGGCTACAATCTGAGCAAAGTCCCACTCCTTTGTGATAATGAGAGTGCTATCCGCATGGCGGACAATCCTGTTGAGCACAGCCGCACAAAGCACATAGACATCTGGCATCACTTTTTGAGAGACCACCAGCAAAAGGGAGATATTAAAGTGTTTTATGTTAGCACCGAGAACCAGCTAGCCGATATCTTTACCAAGCCTCTAGATGAGAAGACCTTTTGCAGGCTACGTAGTGAGCTAAATGTCTTAGATTTGCGGAACTTGGATTGATATATAGCATACATGAGTTTTATACTTTGATCATGTTCCTTTATGCATATTGTTGTTTATTTATGGTGTTCAAGTTGTACAAACACTCCCTAGACCTCAAAAGTCCATGTGTGAGCGATGCACATATTTAGGGGGAGATGTGCTACAACTTGACCCTTTGAGACTAACCATGTGCTTGAGTTTTCTTAATTTAGTCTCAAAGGAGAATTGAAAGGGAAAGGTGGACTTGGACCATGAAAGACTTCCACTGCACTCCGATAAGAGGGTAACTTACTCCAAGTTCATCTCCATGCTCTTATTGCCTTTTTACTCTTAATTGAAGATTTTGGTGAGGCAATGGGGTTCCGGGGCCAAAAATGATCTCGTTTTGATGCTTGATGCTAAAGGGGGAGAAATTAAGGCCAAAGCAATAAATGGATCAGCTACCACTTGAGAATTTTGAAAATAGTAGAATAGAGCTTTTGGTTTGACAAAACTCACTTATTGTCTCTCTTGTCAAAAGTTGCCCTCTTGTGGGGAGAATGGTTGATTATGGGAAAAAGGGGGAGTTTTTGAAATCTTTGATCAATTTCTCTTGGAACAACTCTCTTTAGGTCACAACAAGTGTGTTTGTCTTAGAGATAGGAAATTGAGGTTGATTTGCAAAAACAAAACCAAGTGGTGGCAAAGAATGATCCAAATATGCCAAATTTGAATCAAAACAAGTTTGTGTTCTCATTTGCATTGATGTTGCACTTCTTTTAGTTGCTTTTTGTTGGGTTGGCATAAATCACCAAAAAGGGGGAGATTGAAAGGGAAATGTGCCCTTGGGCCATTTCTAAGTATTTTGGTGACTGAGTGCCAACACAAGTGGTCATGTGTTAATCTATGCCAAATGATGGACAAAGTGAAAATCAACATCAAGGTATGTTTCTAAGTCTTAGTACTTTGTTTTAAGGACTAATGTATTGTGTCTAAGTACTGGAAACAGGAGAAATCAATTTGGAAAAGAGATGGCTTTGTTCAGCCAAAGACAGTTCAGTCTCGGAGCACCGGACTATCCGGTGGTGCACCGGACAGTGTCCGGTGCGCCAGGCTGGCTCTGGCGAACTGGCTGCTCTTGGGTTTCGTCGGCGGCATACGGCTATAAATCACCGGACTGTCTGGTGGTGCACCGGACTGTCCGGTGAGCCAACGGTCAGCCGCGCAATCCGCGCGTGACGCGTGGCCGGGCCAACGGTCTGAAGGGGGCACCGGACTGTCCGGTGTGCACCTGACAGTGTCCGGTGCGCCAACGACTCCAAATCGCCAACGGTCGGCTGCGCCAAAACAGGAAAGAAATCCGCACCAGACAGTGTCCGGTGGTGCACCGGACTGTCCGGTGCGCCAGGCGACAGAAGGCAAGAATTGCCTTCCTGGAATGCTCTCAACGACTCCTAGCTGCCTTGGGGCTATAAAAGGGACCCCTAGGCGCATGGAGGATAACACCAAGCATTCTCTAAGCATTCCTAAGCACCAATACTCCAATTCCACGCATTTGATTCTTTGTGATAGCAACTAGAGCTCCATTTGAGTAGAGAACTCTTCGGGTTGTGTTGAGCTCGAGTTGTGACTTGTGTGCGTATTTGTGCTCTGATTTGGTGTCTTGTGTGCGTTGCTCATCCCATCCTTACTTCTGTGCTTCTTTGTGAACATCAAATTGCAAGGGCGAGAGGCTCCAAGTTGTGGAGATTCCTCGCAAGCGGGATATAGTGAAACAAAGCAAAACACCGTGGTATTCAAGTGGGTCTTTGGACCGCTTGATAGGGGTTGAGTGCAACCCTCGTCCGTTGGGTCGCCACAACGTGGAGTAGGCAAGTGTTGGACTTGGCCGAACCACAGGATAAACCACTGTGCCTCTCTATGTTGATCTCCTTGTGGTTATTGTGTTTTGCAAGAACTCCTCTCTAACCACTTGGCTTTATTGTGCTAACTCCTAATCAAGTTTTATGGCATTAAGTTTCAAGTTTTTATAGGATCACCTATTCACCCCCCCTCTAGGTGCTCTCATAAGGCGTGAGAGACTCCAAAGTGTGGAGATTCCTCACAACGAGATATTGTTGAGATAAAGAGAACTGTGGCATTCAAGTTGATCTTTGGATCACTTGAAAGGGGTTGAGTGCAGCCCTCGTCCGCTGGAACGCCACAACATGGAGTAGGCAAGTATTCTACTTGACTGAACCACAGGATAAAAAATTGTTATGTCACTTGTCTTTATTCTTGTGCGATTATCTCTATATCCACTCACTTCACTTGCATAATTGAAAGTCGCCTAGAGGGGGTGAATAGGCGAAACCTAAAAAAATAAACTTTAAACACACACTTCACCCGGAGTTAGGGTTAGAAACAAATAATGTTGAATTCGAAGAGCATAAGATAGTTCTCCTTACTATGAGTTGCTCAATCAATGCGGATAACTTTGAGAGCAAACCCAAATCAATGTGAGCAAGGGAATTTTAGAGAGAGAGGAGAGGGAAGAAACAAATCGAGTGATGAAGATCAACACAAGTGATATAGGGATTTGTTTCCTGAGGTTTGGTTTCAAGGAACCTACTCCCCGTTGAGGAGGCCACAAAGGGCGGGTCTATTCCAACCCTTTCCCTCTCTCAATCAGTCACTTAGATCGGTCGAGTGCTTCCTCTAAATCACACGGATCACTAAGACCCTGTAAGGATCACCACACAATTAGGTGTCTCTCACTTGCTTTACAAAACACTTGGGAAGTTTAGAATGAAAAGAAGAAAGCAACTAAGCAACAAGAGCAACAAAAGAAAATCAAATCACCCTCTCTCAAGTCACTAAGCACTTTTGATCATTTGACTTGATTTTAGAGCTTGGAGAGGATTTGTTGCTTTGATTGTGTCTTGGAGTCTATTCTTTTGCTCTAGTATTGAATGAGGAAGCTGGAATGCTTGGATGGCTTGAATGGTGGTGGTTGGAGGGTATTTATAGCCCCAACCACTATTTCAGCCGTTGCTGTTGAAAGGGAAATAGGGTCAAACCTTTTCCTAAATGATTTTGGTGGTTGAATCGCCTAACACAAATAATTGGACTAACTAGTTTGATCTAGATTATACATTCTACAGGTGCCAAAGGTTCAACACAAACCAACAAAAAGAACAAGTTAGGCTTCAAAAGAAAGGAGCAAAAAGGAAACCGAAGTGTGCCCTGGTCTGGCGCATCGGACTGTCCGGTGTGCCACCGGACAGTGTCCGATGCACCAGGGTGAATTGACTTCAACTCTGCAGCTTCGGGTTTCCCAGGCACAGCTCCGCTATAATTCACCAGACTGTCCGGTGTGCCACCGGACTGTCCGGTGTGCCACCGGAGCAACGACTATCAGCGCGCAACGGTCGACTCTGATAGTGAACAGTACAGAACAGTGAACACGACAGAAGTTAGAGCAGTTGGTCAGAGGGGCACCGGACTGTCCGATGTCGCACCAAACTGTCCGGTGCCACATGAGGACAAAGCCTCCAACGGTCGACCAGCTCCAAGCCCTAATGATAGGGTGACGTGGCGGCACACCAGACACTGTCCGGTGGCGCACCGGACTGTCCGTTGCGCCCATCGCCAGCAGCTTTCTCCAACGGCTACAATTTGGTTGGTGGCTATAAATACCACCCCAACCGGCCACTTCAAGGGTGGGAGCCCAAGCAACATTCCAAGTCATATAGTTGACATATCCAAGCCCTCCCAACCAACTCCATTCATTGATCCATCCTATACACAAGATTTAGACCACTACAAACCACACAAGTGCCACAAAAGAGAGAGCAAGCAAAAGAAAGCCTCTTGTGAGAGTTTAGCTCTAGTGCCTTGTGAGATTCATTGAGAGAAAGTGTGTGCTACATCTTGTGTTCATTTGTGCATGGAGTTTTGACTCCCATTGAACTTCCTCTAAAGTTTTGGAGGCTTGTAAAGCTAGCAAGAGACACCTAAGTGTGTGGTGATCCTTGCGGGGTCTTAAGTGATCCTTGAGAACAAGAAGAGCTCGTCGATCTTAGGGATCGGTTGAGAGAGGGAAAGGGTTGAAAGAGACCCGTCCTTAGTGGACTCCTCAATGGGGACTAGGCCTTCGAGGGCCGAACCTCGGTAAAACAAATCACCCGTGTCTCGTGTGTTTATTGCTTGTGATTTGTTTATTCTCTCTCTTTCTAAGTTCTCTTGTGCTACTCTTTGCTAACATTATTTTGTGTTGCTTCAAGTTAAATTCTCATTTAGAGAAGCAACTCCTTGCAAGAAAGAACTTGTGTTTATCTTCTTCTTAACTAAGCCCTCTTGCATTATTCTCCACTAACATTTCTAATAGTATTGTTATTGATTAAATTCCACACTCTTCGAAAACAATACTCATTGCGAGCAAAGGTTTTAGTTTTATACTCCGATGATTGTGAATCTTGTTCTAACCACTAATCAAGGGATCTAGTTTGTATTTAGAGCTATAATTTTCAGGTTTCGCCTATCCACCCCCCTCTAGGCGACTTTCAATTGGTATCAGAGCTAGGCACTTCATATTGAGTCTAACAACTCGAAGTGATGGCTCGAAGAAGATCTCTGTAACGCCCTAAATTTGGGGGTAGATTTTTTTTCTTCTTTTCCCTCACCAAATTCAGGCGTTACCCTTTCCTTTTCCCTTTTCTCCTCGCTAAACCTTGATCTTTTCCAAAGTATAGCGGGATTCGGCTTGAGATCCCATGTAAAGCAAAACCCTAAAATATTTTATTTTGTGTGATGCACCATGCCGAACCATGCATACCTTTTGATTGTTTAAAAGTGTGAATGCATTCATCTAGAGGAAAATAGATTTTAGAAAAAGAAAACCTTTTTCTTCTCCTCTTCCCCCTCCTTCCCCATTTTTGGCCCAGCCGCCCCCCTTCCCCCCCCCCCCCGCATGGGCCTCGCGGTGGCCCAGCCGCCCCCCCTTCCCTTCCCGCCGTGGGCCGCCTGGCGGCCCAGCCGCACGCCCCCTCCCCCTTTGGGCCCAGCCGGCCCAACCGTCCCCCCTCCCCTTTTCTTTTTCCAAAAATCCCCTCCCCGCGGGCCTCGCCCATCATCCCCTCTCTCTCCCTCACCCTAACCCTAGCCGCCGCCGCCTCTCCCCTGCCCTAGCGCCGCCGCCGCCTCCCCGGCGCCGCCACCGCGCCGCCCTCCCCTCCGGGGAGGTTTCTCCCTCCCCCCTCCCTCCTCTCCTCCCCTCCCTCCTCCTTCCCTCCCGCCGGCGTCCCCCGCCCCTGCACCATGGGCGCGCCCGCCTCGGCCCCGGCGAGCTCGGCCTCGGCCCCGGCCCCGGCCGCCCTGGCCTCGCCCGCGCCCGGCCAGCTCCGCGCCCGGTCGCCCTCGGCCGCCCCGCGCTCGGCCGCCTGCTCGGCCGCCCTCCCCACGCCGCCCTCGGCCGTCCCCGGCCCGGCCGCCTCCGGCTCGGCGAGCTCGGCCCCGGCCCCGGCCACCCCCGGCTCGGCCGCCCTCGGCCGCCCCGCGCCCAACCGCCCTCGGCCCCTCGCGCCCGGCCGCCCGCTTGGCCGCCCGCCCCGCGCCGCCCCGCCTCGGCCACCCCCGGCCCTGGCGCGCCTCGCTCCGGCGAGCCCCGCGCCCACTCGGCCCCTCGCGTCCGCCCCGCCCTCGGTCGCTCCGACGAGCCCCGCCCCCGCGCCCGGCCCCGCCCGGCCGTGTCCTCGCCCGGCCGCGTCCTCGCTCGCCCGTGCTCACTTGCCCCGGCGCGCTTGCCCGCTCGCCCCGCCGTGCCTTGCTCGCGTCGTGACGGCCCCGGCGTGGCCTCGAGCTCGGCCCAGCGTGCCTTTAGCGTGTGGCTTTGAGCTCGGCTAGCGCTCGGCCCCGACGTGCGCACGGCTAGTTCGTGGCGTGTGCGTGCGGCCTCGCGCGCGTGCTCGCGTAGTGCGCGTGCCTTGGCACGACCCGTCGTGCCCCGTCTACCCCCATACGCTCCGTCTACCCCCCCTGTGTCCTATGTGCGCTAATCACATGTCTATATTAATAAGATAGGAGTCTCAGTTTGGAAATTGGTTACATTAGTTAATTTGTATAGCTAATCATCTATCTTATTCAACGTTAATCTACTAAAAGTGGTCACGTTTACATTAGTGCATGTAGCTAATTCTTTTGTTAGAACCAATTGGAACTAGAGCACGTGACGTTTAGTCATTTGTTTACCCGTAGTGCGTCTCGGGCATAAGCTTTAACTCTCGCGAGACATTTTCCCATCTCTTTCTAACCATGGTAAGTTCATTATCATATGTGATATTCTATGCATATTTACTTTATTTTGTTCTCTTGTATGGTGTACTGTTTGTTTCCTAATTTGAATGGATGGATGTATGTATGCTTGCAATCGCATAGAGAACGATCTGGTTGAAGAGCCTGAGGAACTCGCAGGAGAAGCCCCTGAGCAGCAGTCAGTTGGTGGAGGCAAGTGTCCCTTGACCTATCTCTATCCTATTCATTCTTTAATTCACCTCCCGCTTTACACATTTATGCCTAAGGATTGACTAGTTTTGTTATCCATGTCCTTGTTTACCTATTTGGGTTGGATTATTATTGTTTAGCTTTATGCTATTGCTTAACTCTAATCAATGAACATGATGAGATTATCTATGATACGTTGTTTTCCCCTCTCTTATGATGATGTTATACTTGTGGTCTTCAAGGGGGCTCGAGCGGTTTCTCGAGTGCCTCTCCGTAAGGACCTGTTCTATGGATGACCGCCTGGGAAAACAGTGTAACCATGAGGGTGGAATGGGATGCCCTTAGCTGAATAATTAGAGGATCCGGGGTGTAGTTCACTTAGCCGTCGTGCCGTCAATGGGGCTCGGTGTATGCGGCTCGCTCTGCCAAGTTTGGGTTCGCCCCTTGGGGAGGAGTGCGGTGCATTTAGGAAACCTAACGGGTGGCTACAGCCCCGGGGAATCTTTGTAAAGGCTACGTAGTGATGCCCTGCTAGGCCACCTAGGTAGTGGTCAATGGGGAGTAGCTCTCTCCGGGTAGAAAGGGAATCACGGCTTGTGGGTAAAGTGCACAACCTCTGTAGAGTGTTTGAAAACTGATATATCAGCCGTGCTCGCGGTTATGAGCGGCCAAGGCAGCTCCAGTGATTAGTGGTACTTGATCAGAGACATTTTGGTTTCCAGGTGGCTATGAGATCGATGGTTCTGGTTATGACTATGGTGCTGGTAAGTGGTATTCTTTCCGTTTGGAAAGGGTACATCGGGCTAATAACTTGGGTTAATGCTAAAACCTGGCTTTCTATTAGTAAATAATAATCTGACCAACTAAAAGCAACTGCTTGACTTATCCCCACATAAAGCTAGTCCACTACAGCCAAACAGGATACTTGCTGAGTATGTTGATGTGTACTCACCCTTGCTCTACACACCAAACCCCCCCCCCCCATCCCCAGGTTGTCAGCATTGCAACCACTGCTCAGGAGAAGATGAATTCGTGGAAGGAGACCTTCAGGAGTTCCAAGACTACGACGAGTTCTAGGCGTGGGTTAGCGGCAACCCCCAGTCGGCTGCCTGTGAAGGCCGCGTTTATCTACGTTTCTTTTCCGCACTTTGATTTATTGTAAAGACTATATGGACGTCTCAGACGTATGATGTAATCGACTATTATTTCCCTTTTTAATACTATTTTGAGCACTGTGTGATGATGTCCATGTTATGTAACTGTTGTGTACGTGAATAACTGATCCTGGCACGTACATGGTTCGCATTCGGTTTGCCTTCTAAAACCGGGTGTGACATAGGTGGTATCAAAGTCGTGCTGACTGTAGGACCGCTAACCTAGAATAGAATGGTCGTTCTAAGGACTATAGACCTTTGTCCCTGCCTTGACTTTGATATCCCTTCAAAAGTTGGTCATACCGACCAAACCTATGTTCTACTATATATTATACCTTGCTAAAAATTGTGTTTTATTCTAATCCTTCATTTATTTATGGTTCATTACTTGCTGGTCATATTAATTCTGTTCTCACTCTTTTGCTTGCGGTGTCTTTTGTAGATGGCTCGACTTAGACACACTGCACGAAAGTCTGTCATCCCCTTCTTACCCTCCCGTCTTGCTGAGCGTCCGCTTCGCCGTCCCGTGGCCGGACAGTCCAGCCACTTGGAGAGACTGCACCACCGCCTGCATGAGGAGCAGGAACGTCGACGACAGGAGCAGGAGCAGCAGGGCTCTTCTTTCTCGCTCCAACAGGAGATAGAGTCTGTGAGGAGTTGCTCCTCTGTGCTTCCCCTGGAGGCGCCCCCTGCACCACCACTGGGCGCCCCAGCCTCTGGAGTAGCTGCTGGAGGAGACCCAGACGACGGAGGTGGCGACGACAGCTCGAGCCACGACACCGACTTTTCTGCTGACCAGGAGCCGGAAGGATGGGTTGCTCGACCCATCACTCGCGACGCTGCTCGCGGGTGTCACTTCCATGATGCGCTCGACACCCTGCTACGTCGGGCACTTAACTGGCGTACTTGGTCCATCGAGTATCGTTGTGTGGTCTACCAGCATAGTCGCGGGGTCTACCCGGACCGCTGGGAGGCGACCTGCTTGGTGCGCCGTCCGGAGAACAGTCTCCAGGGTGCGGAGGCCTGCTCATAGCACTATTCTATCTCTGAGCGGGACTCAGCTGAGGCGGCCATGCAAGGTGCTGCACGGCGTGCGCTTTCGCACTACTGCTCGGTTCTCGGTGGGGTAGCTGACGGTCTCGACCTGAAGTATTACCCCCGCCGTCCATCTGGCAGCACAGGAGGCGTGATTGTCTCACCCGTCGGTGAGGACAATCCTAGGTTGAGCAGCACAGTCAACCTAGCCGTCGTGCTAAACACGGAGCTGGACCATGCATTAGACGAGCTGAGTAGGGCTCGTGCTGAGATCGCCCTGCTGCGGGCTGAGCGCGCGGAACGTCGTCACCTGGATGATGGTTCCCCCGCTCCCGTCGGGACTCAGCACCCGTACCGCTCACCTCGGTGTGGACACCAGTCTTATGGCAACCCCGACTGCAAGACCAAGATAAATCTAGAACCATAGATCGTTAGAGTTGGATCTTGTAATTAATACAAAATATATACGTAGAAGCTACAGTCTTAGCGTTAGTCTCGCTCTTAGTTAGTCTTAGTTAGACAGGGTAGTTTGCTATATCCTGTGCATTTATGATTGTCATGATGAACTATGTTTGGTTTGGATCTTTGTAATGACTGTCACCAGAGTGTGGGTATCCCCTGCATTTTGGTTTACCTGTTATAAGTTAATGGAGTTAGCTATATAGTTGGGAAACCTTTTATTCCACTTTCCTCTTTATCTGAGAAGTTGTGTGGTCTGTGTTGGAGATCAGTGAAGATGCTCATCTGTTCAGTGCTGTTGAAAGATTCTATACTCTTTTCTTATGCTGCAAGATTTGCTAGATCAGTTCTGATGTGTGGTTGCATTCTGCAGATGTCAGAGAACAGACGCAGAGGAGGAAGGCGTGCTCAACAGGAGCGAGCCGCTCAACAGGAAGAGGTGTCCCAGCAACAGCACCTGTTGCCCCCGCCCCCGATGTCGATCGAGCAGATGTTTCTGATGCAGACTCAGGCAGTTCAAGCCATCGGTCAGACTCTGGCCGCCATTCAGCAGCAGCAGCAGCAAGCACCACCTCAGCCTCAGATGCCTCAGATGCCCAGAGACGAGCGTGCTGAATTCATGAGAGGTCATCCACTAACGTTTGCTCACTCTTCTGACCCCATGGATGCTGAAGACTGGTTGCGCACTGTGGAGTGGGAGTTGCACACCGCTCAGTGCGATGACAGGGAGAAAGTCCTGTATGGTCCCCGTCTGTTGAGAGGAGCAGCTCAGTCATGGTGGGAGTCTTACCTCGCCACCCATGCCCACCCTAACGCCATCACCTGGGAAGAGTTCAGAGGTAGCTTTCGTCAGTACCATGTCTCTGCAGGTCTGATGACAGTGAAGAAGGAGGAGTTCCTGGCCCTCAAGCAAGGGTCATCGTCTGTCAGTGAGTACCGGGATAGGTTTCTGCAGTTGTCTCGCTATGCTCCTGAAGATGTCAACACTGACGCCAAGCGGCAGTACCGTTTCCTAAGAGGCTTGGTTGACCCTCTTCAGTATCAGCTGATGAATCACACCTTCCCGACATTTCAGCACCTGATTGACAGAGCAATCATGACAGAGAGGAAGCGTAAGGAGATGGAGGATCGTAAGCACAAGATCAGTGGACCCTAGCCTGGAAGCAGCAATCGTCCTCGTTTTTCAGGCAATCAACCTCAGCAGTTCAGGCATAACCAGCTTCCACCTCAGCAACATCAGCAGTTCCAAAGGTAGTATCCTCAGCACCAGTACCAGAACCGTCAGAGCAATCAGTCAGGAGGTCAGTTTCAGAGGCAGAATCAGTAGGCACCCCGCCTTCCTACCCCAGCAAACCAACAAAACAATCAGGCAGCACCAGCTCAGGTTGGAAACAGAGCATGTTTCCACTGTGGAGAGCAAGGCCATTGGGTGATGCAATGTCCGAAGAAGGCAGCCCAGCAGCAGTCAGGACCCAATGCCCCAGAAAGCAGAATGTGTCTCAGCTTGGAGCAGGCAACCGCTCTCAGCCGCGTTACAATCATGGAAGACTGAATCACTTGGAGGCTGAAGCAGTTCCGGAGACCCCCGGCATGATAGTAGGTATGTTCCCAGTCGACTCCCATATTGCAGAAATGTTATTTGATACTGGAGCAACGCATTCTTTCATTACTGCATCATGGGTAGAAGCACATAATCTTCCAATTACTACCATGTCAACCCGCATTCAAATTGACTCAGCCGGTGGTAGAATTCGAGTCGATAGCATTTGTTTGAATGTAAGTGTGGAAATAAGGGGGATAGCGTTTCCCGCTAACCTTATAGTAATGGGTACTCAGGGAATAGATGTCATCCTAGGGATGAATTGGCTAGATAAGTATCAGGCAGTTATCAGTTATGATAAAAGGACAATCAAGTTGGTGTCCCCACTAGGAGAGGAAGTGGTGATCGAGTTAGTCCCGCCTGAGCCAAAGAAAGGAAGTTGCTACCAGATGGTTGTCGATAACAGTGAAGCAGACCCAATTGAGAGTATCAAGGTTGTGTCCGAGTTCCCAGATGTGTTTCCAAAGGACTTACCAGGTATGCCACCAGAGCGGAAAGTTGAGTTTGCCATAGAGCTTCTTCCTGGAACCGCCCCCATCTTTAAGAGAGCTTACAGAATATCGGGACCAGAGTTGATTGAGCTTAAGAAGCAGATTGATGAGCTGTCAGAGAAAGGTTACATTCGGCCAAGCACCTCGCCTTGGGCCGCCCCTGTCCTATTTGTGGAGAAGAAAGATGGCACCAAAAGGATGTGTATCGATTACCGAGCTTTGAATGAAGTCACGATCAAGAACAAGTACCCTTTGCCAAGAATAGAGGATCTGTTCGACCAGTTAAGAGGAGCCAGTGTGTTCTCCAAGATTGATCTGAGGTCAGGTTATCATCAGCTCAGGATCCGACCTTCGGACATTCCGAAGACGGCATTCATTTCGAAGTATGGTTTGTATGAGTTCACAGTGATGTCTTTTGGTTTGACCAATGCACCAGCCTTCTTCATGAATTTAATGAATAGTGTATTCATGGACTATCTCGATAAGTTTGTGGTGGTACTCATTGATGACATTCTGATTTATTCTCAAAGCAAAGAAGAGCATGCAGATCATTTGAGGATGGTATTGCGGAGATTGCTAGAGCACCAGTTGTATGCAAAGTTGAGCAAATGTGAATTCTGGATCAATGAAGTCCTGTTCTTGGGTCACATAATCAACAAGGAAGGATTGGCTGTGGATCCGAAGAAAGTGGCAGACATTCTGAACTGGAAAGCGCCAATAGATGCTCGAGGAATCAAGAGCTTCATTGGAATGGACGGATATTATCGGCGATTCATTGAAGGGTTTTCGAACATTGTGAAACCAATGACAGCATTGCTAGGCAACAAGGTTGAGTTCAAGTGGACCCAGAAATGTCAGGAGGCATTCGAAGCGCTGAAAGAGAAGTTGACAACAGCGCCTGTCCTAGTCTTGCCTGATGTGCACAAGCCCTTCTCGGTGTATTGTGATGCTTGTTACATAGGTTTGGGATGTGTGTTGATGCAAGAGGGAAGAGTTGTGGCTTACTCGTCCCGACAGCTGAAGGTTCATGAGAAGAACTACCCAATCCATGACCTAGAGTTGGCAGCAGTGGTTCACGCACTGAAGACATGGAGGCACTACCTGTATGTTCAGAAATGTGATGTTTACACAGACCACAAGAGTCTGAAGTACATATTCACTCAGTTAGAGTTGAATATGAAGCAGCGAAGATGGTTAGAGTTGATCAAAGATTATGAGTTGGAGATTCATTACCATCCGGGCAAAGCGAATGTAGTGGCAGATGCTTTGAGCAGGAAGAGTCAAGTCAATCTGATGGCCGCTCATCCGATGCCTTATGAGTTGGCCAAGGAGTTTGACAGGTTGAGTCTCGGATTTCTGAACAATTCGCGAGGAGTCACAGTCGAGTTGGAACCTACCTTGGAGCGCGAAATCAAAGAAGCGCAGAAGAATGATGAGAAGATCAGTGAGATCCGGCGACTGATTCTAGATGGCAGAGGCAAAGATTTTCGAGAAGATGCAGAAGGTGCGATATGGTTCAAAGACCGCTTGTGCGTTCCTAATGTCCAGTCTATTCGGGAGTTGATCCTTAAGGAAGCTCATGAGACAACTTATTTGATTCACCCTAGTAGTGAGAAGATGTATCAGGATCTGAAGAAGAAATTCTGGTGGTACGGAATGAAGAGGGAAATCGCAGAGCATGTGGCTATGTGCGATAGTTGTCGAAGAATTAAGGCAGAGCACCAGAGACCAGCTGGATTGTTGCAACCATTGCAGATCCCTCAGTGGAAATGGGATGAAATCGGTATGGATTTCATAGTCGGATTGCCTCGCACTCGAGCCGGCTACGATTCCATTTGGGTAGTAGTGGATCGCTTAACCAAGTCAGCCCACTTCATACCTGTCAAGACCAACTATAGCAGTGCAGTATTGGCAGAGTTGTATATGTCTCGGATCGTTTGTCTTCATGGTGTGCCAAAGAAGATAGTGTCAGACAGAGGAACGCAGTTCACCTCTCATTTCTGGCAGCAGTTGCATGAAGCCTTGGGCACACATCTGAATTTTAGTTCAGCTTATCATCCGCAGACAGATGGCCAGACCGAAAGAACCAATCAAACTCTTGAAGATATGTTGAGAGCATGTGCGTTGCAAGATCAGTCCGGATGGAACAAGAGATTGCCTTATGCAGAGTTTTCCTATAACAACAGTTACCAGGCCAGTTTGAAGATGTCACCATTTCAGGCGCTCTATGGAAGGAGTTGTAGAACTCCGTTGCAATGGGATCAGCCTGGAGAAAAGCAAGTGTTTGGGCCAGACATTTTGCTTGAAGCCGAAGAGAACATCAGGATGGTTCGAGAGAATCTGAAGATAGCGCAATCAAGGCAGCGAAGCTATGCAGACACAAGAAGAAGAGAGCTGAGTTTCGAAGTCGGAGACTTCGTCTATCTGAAAGTGTCACCGATCAGAGGAGTCAGAAGGTTCGGAGTCAAAGGCAAGCTAGCACCCCGCTACATTGGTCCGTACCAAATTCTCTCAAGGCGTGGAGAAGTGGCCTATCAGCTCAGTCTGCCAGAGAATTTGTCTGCTGTGCATGATGTCTTTCATGCGTCTCAGTTGAAGAAGTGCTTGCGTGTGCCAGAAGAGCAGTTGCCAGTGGAAGGTCTTGAAGTCCAGGAGGACTTGACCTACGTTGAGAAGCCAGTGCAAATCCTTGAGGTTGCGGACAGAGTCACCCAAAGGAAGACCATCAGAATGTGCAAAGTTAAATGGAATCACCATTCAGAGGAAGAAGCAACCTGGGAGCGTGAAGATGATCTGTTGGCTAAATACCCAGAGCTCTTTGCTAGCCAACCCTGAATCTCGATGGCAAGATTCTTTTAAGGGGGATAGGTTTGTAACGCCCTGAATTTGGGGGTAGATTTTTCTTCTTCTTTTCCCTCACCAAATTCAGGCGTTACCCTTTCCTTTTCCCTTTTCTCCTCGCTAAACCTTGATCTTTTCCAAAGTATAGCGAGATTCGGCTTGAGATCCCATGTAAAGCAAAACCCTAAAATATTTTATTTTGTGTGATGCACCATGCCGAACCATGCATACCTTTTGATTGTTTAAAAGTGTGAATGCATTCATCTAGAGGAAAATAGATTTTAGAAAAAGAAAACCTTTTTCTTCTCCTCTTCCCCTCCTTCCCCATTTTTGGCCCAGCCCCCCCCCCCCGCGTGGGCCTCGCGACGGCCCAGCCCCCCCCCTTCCCTTCCCGCCGTGGGCCGCCTGGCGGCCCAGCCGCGCGCCCCCTCCCCCTTTGGGCCCAGCCGGCCCAACCGTCCCCCCCTCCCCTTTTCTTTTTCCAAAAATCCGCTCCCCGCGGGCCCCGCCCGTCATCCCCTCTCTCTCTCCCTCACCCTAACCCTAGCCGCCGCCACCTCTCCCCTGCCCTAGCGCCGCCGCCGCCTCCCCGGCGCCGCCGCCGCGCCGCCCTCCCCTCCGGTGAGGTTTCTCCCTCCCCCCTCCCTCCTCTCCTCCCCTCCCTCCTCCTTCCCTCCCGCCGGCGTCCCCCGCCCCCGCGCCATGGGCGCGCCCGCCTCGGCCCCGGCGAGCTCGGCCTCGGCCCCGGCCGCCCCGGCCTCGCCCGCGCCCGGTCGCCCTCGGCCGCCCCGCGCTCGGCCGCCCGCTCGGTCGCCCTCCTCGCGCCGCCCTCGGCCGTCCCCGGCCCGGCCGCCCCCGGCTCGACGAGCTCGGCCCCGGCCCCGGCCACCCCCGGCTCGGCAGCCCTCGACCGCCCCGCGCCCGGCCGCCCGCTCGGCCCCCACGCCCAACCGCCCTCGGCCCCTCGCGCCTGGCCGCCCGCTTGGCCGCCCGCTCGGCCCCCACGCCCAACCGCCCTCGGCCCCTCGCGCCTGGCCGCCCGCTTGGCCGCCCGCCCCGTGCCGCCCCGGCTCGGCCGCCCCGCCTCAGCCACCCCCGGCCCTGGCGCGCCTCGCTCCGGCGAGCCCCGCGCCTGCTCGGCCCCTCGCGTCCGGCCGCCCCGTCCGCCCCACCCTCGGCCACTCCGACGAGCCCCACCCCCGCGCCCGGCCTCGCCCGGCCGTGTCCTCGCCCGGTCGCGTCCTCGCTCGCCCGTGCTCGCTTGCCCCGACGCGCTTGCCCGCTCGCCCCGCCGTGCCTTGCTCGCGTCGTGACGGCCCCGGCGTGGCCTCGAGCTCGGCCCAGCGTGCCTTTAGCGCGCGACTTTGAGCTCGACTAGCGCTCGGCCCCGACGTGCGCACGGCTAGTTCGTGGCGTGTGCGTGCGGCCTCGCGCGCGTGCTCGCGTAGTGCGCGTGCCTTGGCACGACCCGTCGTGCCCCGTCTCCCCCCCCCCCCCCCCCCCGTGTCCTATGTGCGCTAATCACATGTCTATATTAATAAGATAGGAGTCTCAGTTTGGAAATTGGTTACGTTAGTTAATTTGTATAGCTAATCATCTATCTTATTCAACGTTAATCTACTAAAAGTGGTCACGTTTACATTAGTGCATGTAGCTAATTCTTTTGTTAGAACCAATTGGAACTAGAGCACGTGACGTTTAGTCATTTGTTTACCCGTAGTGCGTCTCGGGCATAAGCTTTAACTCTCGCGAGACCTTTTCCCATCTCTTTCTAACCATGGTAAGTTCATTATCATATGTGATATTATATGCATATTTACTTTATTTTGTTCTCTTGTATGGTGTACTGTTTGTTTCCTAATTTGAATGGATGGATGTATGTATGCTTGCAATCGCATAGAGAACAATCTGGTTGAAGAGCCCGAGGAACTCGCAGGAGAAGCCCCTGAGCAGCAGTCGGTTGGTGGAGGCAAGTGTCCCTTGACCTATCTCTGTCCTATTCATTCTTTAATTCACCTCCCGCTTTACACATTTATGCCTAAGGATTGACTAGTTTTGTTATCCATGTCCTTGTTTACCTATTTGGGTTGGATTATTATTGTTTAGCTTTATGCTATTGCTTAACTCTAATCAATGAACATGATGAGATTATCTATGATACGCTATTTTCCCCTCTCTTATGATGATGTTATACTTGTGGTCTTCAAGGGGGCTCGAGCGGTTTCTCGAGTGCCTCTCCATAAGGACCTGTTCTATGGATGACCGCCCGGGAAAACAGTGCAACCATGAGGGTGGAATGGGATGCCCTTAGCTGAATAATTAGAGGATCCGAGGTGTAGTTCACTTAGCCGTCGTGCCGTCAATGGGGCTCGGTGTATGCGGCTCGCTCTGCCAAGTTTGGGTTCGCCCCTTGGGGAGGAGTGCGATGCATTTAGGAAACCTAACGGGTGGCTACAGCCCCAGGGAATCTTTGTAAAGGCTACGTAGTGATGCCCTGCTAGGCCACCTAGGTAGTGGTCAATGGGGAGTAGCTCTCTTCGGGTAGAAAGGGAATCACGGCTTGTGGGTAAAGTGCACAACCTCTGCAGAGTGTTTGAAAACTGATATATCAGCCGTGCTCGCGGTTATGAGCGGCCAAGGGAGCTCCAGTGATTAGTGGTACTTGATCAGAGACATTTTGGTTTACAGGTGGCTATGAGATCGATGGTTCTGGTTATGACTATGGTGCTGGTAAGTGGTATTCTTTCCGTTTGGAAAGGGTACATCGGGCTAATAACTTGGGTTAATGCTAAAACCTGGCTTTCTATTAGTAAATAATAATCTGACCAACTAAAAGCAACTGCTTGACTTATCCCCACATAAAGCTAGTCCACTACAGCCAAACAGGATACTTGCTGAGTATGTTGATGTGTACTCACCCTTGCTCTACACACCAAACCCCCCCCCATCCCCAGGTTGTCAGCATTGCAACCACTGCTCAGGAGAAGATGAAGTCGTGGAAGGAGACCTTCAGGAGTTCCAAGACTACGACGAGTTCTAGGCGTGGGTTAGCGGCAACCCCCAGTCGGCTGCCTGTGAAGGCCGCGTTTATCTACGTTTCTTTTCCGCGCTTTGATTTATTGTAAAGACTATATGGACGTCTCAGACGTATGATGTAATCGACTATTATTTCCCTTTTTAATACTATTTTGAGCACTGTGTGATGATGTCCATGTTATGTAACTGCTGTGTATGTGAATAACTGATCCTGGCACGTACATGGTTCGCATTCGGTTTGCCTTCTAAAACCGGGTGTGACAATCTCAAAAGAACAAGAAGACACCTCCGAAGGAAAACAATGAGGTAACTCTTGAGATATTACTTCTCGATTGTTCTAATTATGATTCATGGTCTATTAGGGTGATAAATGCTTTTAGAACCATAGATCCTCAATTAGAACAAATTTTAGACAAAAGTATCATTCCCTCTAACTATGATAGGAAAAATGCTTCCGAGGAAGATCTAAGATGTATGAGCTTAAACTATCTAGCTTATGGCATCTTAAGTAATTCTCTTAGCAAAGAAGATTATCGTGCCTTCATAATAAGATATGATGAACCTATCTGTGATGCACATGATATTTGGACTAGAATTAAAATCAAATTTGATGAGTCCAAACATGATAGTTCATTTTGTGCTTCTACTTCCTTTGGTATTTGTGAGACTAACCCTTTGAAGGAAGAAGAATAAAATGAACGATGGAGACCAAACGATGAATCCACCTCTCCAAAAGGTTTGTCTTCCCATTTCGATTCCCACACATGTTGTGTGGCTAATGAAAATGATAGCGGAAGCACAAATGAGGATGAGGAGGATGAACAAAGCTTCATGCAACTCTACGCTCATCTAAGCTTAGAAGATAAGGCGGTCATGCTTAAACTTCTAAAAAGAGCGAGAGAGCAAAGCGAAGCTCGTCAAATGCTAGAAGATGTTCTCTCCATGAAAATGCTACACTTTGACGAGTTGACTAAAGAACATGAGGAGCTAAAGTGCTCTCATGTTGATTTGGTCCAAAGGTATGAAACTATTTCAATTGAGCAAGATAACTCTTTACATTGTATCGCTCAATTAGTAAATAGGAATGCCTTGCTTAAGGACCAAATGGAAAAGCTAAAAAATGAAAATATAGCTTTTCAAGAAAAATATGATATGCTTCTATATTATAATGAAAATCTTATGGATGATCATACCATATTAAACATTGCTCATGAGGTTGTGATAGAAAACTTAAAATTCCAACAACCTCACTCATGCACATGTATTCAAATTGAAGCTATATTACCATGTGCTAAAGCTTGTTGTTCGTCGACAAGCAAATCTTCCTTTGAGCTAGAATTTACAGGAACAAAAGATGATACATATCAAAAGCTCAAAGAAGAGAATGAGAGGCTAAAGATGAGCTTGACACAACTTAAAGGGAAGTTCATTGCTCAACCTTCTCAAGATAACCGTGATCACATGGTGAAAAAGCTTGAGACGGAAACAACCGTGGCATGCACTAAATCCCTTGAAGAAAATGTCAAGGACTTGAGGATTGCCAAGAGGAGGGAACAAAAGAAGATAATCAATACCTCTTCCAAAAGCCTCAACCATGCCTCCATACAAGGTAACATCCAAGGTAATGATCAAGCCACACTTCACACTAAGAGAAGTAAAAAGTGTAGTGAATGCTTGAAAAGGGACACTCGATTAGGTCATGTCCTCATATTAAAAATGGCTTGATTATTAACAAGGATGATAAACTTTGTTTTAAATGCTCAAAGAAGGGACACTTAATTAAGTCTTGTCCCTATTTAAAACAAAAAGGCATAGTGTTAGAAAAGAAATTATCAACTAACCATGTAGCAAGCAAGAAACAAGGAAAGAAGAAATCTTCAAGACTTGATGATCACCTTTGCTACATATGTCGAAAGAAGGGATGCAAGGATTGTCCCATGGGTAATTATCCCACCTCTAGCTTGTCAATTATTTCTCATGTAACTAGGCAACCCAAAATTGCAACTTGTGCTAAAAAGGTAATGAGTTTACCAAATGCTAACACAAAGGACTCTTGGGTTCCTAGATCTTTGTTGACTAACCTTAATGGACCCATCAAGCGATGGGTACCAAAATATGCTTGACAAGCTTTGCAGGAAAAGGAGATGGTATGAAGCTTTGGGGTGCTTGAGAGAGTCAATTCAATTTTTATTAACTCAAGCCATCAATCTTCAATGATCTATATCCAAGATTGACCCAAAGTTATTTTGAATTGTTATATCTAAAACTCATATCATCTCGGGGAAGATATTGATGTTGTAGGAAATAAAGAATTAATCCTATGCTGAAAAATCAAGGCCTACAACATGGAGGAAAGCCAAAGAATGGTAACAATTATGCTTTTAAGTGCAAGTATCTTAAATTATCATTTCTTATGTGTCTTATGTAGTCACATAGAAAAATAAAGCACTTCAAATGTTTTTAAATTATGTCACCATTCTTTGAAGAAATTCCTCTCATATGGTAGATTGTATATTCATCATTTCTATACCATGGCAATCTACATGTTTTAAATTGTTGTAAGTATCTCATGGCATGCTTTACACTAATCATCCTATTATTGTCATGTTCTAGATATAGAGAGATATTCCATGTTCTTAAAAGAATAAGGTGTCACGTAAGAAATTCAATTCCTTAGGACACTTATAAAGGGAATCTCTCTTTATATCTAGAAATCGTGGGACTAATGTTTTTGTCTAAATAACCTAAGTAGTCTCACATGTAGAGAATAAGTTTCTCTTTGGAGATGCGCAATCTAACATGAAAAGAAAAGTCAATCCAATGATTTATGTTGTTTTGCCTCGTGCTTAAGTTGGATATGATTCTTCTATATTTATCGCTCTCCATGTTATGAATTAAATTTATTCCCATAATCTTAAAGAATTATCTATGCTTGTTTGGTAAGCAAAATTAAGCATACATCATGGAATAACCTAGTTCATATGCTTTAGTAATCTATTTTCCATTCCTTATCAAAATGGTTACACAAAGGGAAACTAGTGCTTGTGTTACTAATGACATATCTCTTGAGCTTACTTATGAAAACCTACAAGAGAGTAAGTGCAAGACGCAAGCCTCAAGGGTTACTCTTCACCCAAAGAAACAAAGGTAAAAGCAAAGGTATGGGAACTCATCTTCTTAATCAAATATAGTTCCCATCAATGGTTATTTACTCAAAATTCTACCTATGTGAAGAATAGATTCTTTATTGGACTTAAGTCAGCCAGATGTGCATTCAATCTCATTCTCATAAAATGCACTTGTCCATTAGAATCTAATTCATGCCTTTGCTATATTTGTTCTCATATTGATATGCTTTTAAGTCATGATAATAAATTCAATATGAAGAAGTAAAATTCCTATGATTGATCAAGATATTTAAAAGGTGCTTATTCCTCTTTTCTAATAATGTGCACTAACGTTAAGGATTTTACTTCATGTCTGTGTGACTTGTGAATGATGAATTGTTTATATTCCTTATCTAAAAGAAATCATTCTTCATCATATACTCCCTTGTGCTATTAACATCTCTCTTGAGTATTTTCAATAAGTTTGGAAGGAAAAAGAGTCAACTATAAAGGGAGGACACTCAAATGAAAAAGGAAGACATCAAGAGCAACAACACCTACTTGGATAATGAGATCTTCAAAACAATCAATGGTGTGGTTGTAAGCATTCTAAATCTTTTTCATTGTGAGAATACTAGGCATAAATTGTTTATTGCAAATTTTGTAAGCCTTGATCAAGATGAATAATGCTTCTCCCTATTTGTCTTTAAAAGTGAGTACATCTATCCAATTCATTCAATTTCTTGATGCATATCTTTAGGGGGAGCCTATTTCTATATCTTGATTATATTGAGACTAACACTTTATCTTAGTAATCTCATATAGTCTCATGTATGAGAACAATTTTCTCATGAAGTATGCTACTACATATCAATCCATCTTGGTGAAGTAATGTCACCTTTATCAAGGATTGTAGCTTTTATTGTTAAAGTAGCATATTTACTGGATTCTCTTGTTTTAAGCTTGTTTAATGATCTAATTCCTATGTTGTTCTTTTGATTGCATCTTTTGTTTGTTTGATCATTGAATAACTTCAATTAACACTTATGTTTCTTAGTGCCTCATATAACTTCAATCAATATCTCTCTTGATATGCACTAAGTTAAAAGGAGAATTCATGATATATTTATGCAATTTGTGATCTACTTGATATATAATAACAATGACTTAAAAAGGATCACTAGTTGTAGAACTCTCTCTTGTGCAAAGTATTTCCATACACTGTCTTGAATATAGGTCTTAAATAACTAAAACTGAGGACAAAGCACAATGAAGAGAGCGTCTCTATGTGAAGGTACAAAAGGGTAAAACTACTTCCTCTCATTTACACATGTACCTAAATATTCTATACATTCCTTGCATATCTATGCATACCCCTGCTTCATACCTAGTTTAACCTCTCAAAAAAATTCATTCTTGCATTACTGCACTTTTGTTGCAACTAGGTGAAGTGATTTTATTGTCAAAGAGCTTAAAGCTTAACCTTGTGATGAGGATAAGCTACCTTTGTTTCAAAGGTCGAGGGTCCTTAAGTCTCTTTGAAATCCTTAAGGGTAAATGCTTAAAATGATTCCAACATGCTTTCATAAGTGCATAGTCTGTCATGAGCATCACACTTTTATGACACAATGCACTTTACAGTTTCTATGATATAGATATGTTCTCATTAACCTAATTATGTGCACTTGGCATTTAAGGCCAAAATCTGTATTCCTCTCAAGGCACATATTTAGGGGGAGCAATCTATATTATATAGAACTGTTTAAGCTTAATCGACATATCCTTTTAACCATGTCTCTTTCCTTTGGTACATTTGCATATTTCCTATCTCTATTGTGCCAAGGCTAAGACTAATATGTTTCCATAAGCATCTCATGTATTAAGTCTTAGATTGAAAGGGAAGTGGAATATTCGGCAAAGACTTCGCTTCCACTCTACATCTTCGGTATTATCCTTCCTTGTTGGTATTTCGCCAGCTCTCCAATTTGGTATAATCTTCACTCATATATTGTTTGCCAAAGGGGGAGAGAAAGTAAAGAAGGGCTTATATTTCACTCACAAGTATCCGTTTTTGGCGATTCATGCCAAAGGGGGGGAAAGTATTAGCCCAAAGCAAAAGGACCGCACCACCACCAATTTCAAAATTTGTAGTCTTTCAATTTGTATTAAAGAAGTGTTTTTAAAGATTTTCAAATTGATATCTTAATTTTAGAATTTCAAATTGGTATAACCTTTTCAAAGAATTTCATTAAGGGGGAGTTGTGTTAAGTCAAAGGAAAAGCATTTGAGAGAGGGTTGAGAAAATTTCAAATCTTGAAAATGCTTCTCGAAATCTTATTCATATACCTTTGACTATTTGTAAAAGACTTTGAAAAAGAATTTCCAAAACATTTGCAAAAACAAAACAAGTGGTGCAAGCGTGGTCCAAAATGTTAAATTAGAAGAATCATCCATGCAAATCTCATAGAATGAATATTGGTTTAATTCCAAGCAACCTTTGCACGTACCTTATGCAAACTAGTTCAATTATGCATTTATATATGTGCTTTGGTTTGTGTTGGCATCAAACACCAAAAAGGGGGAGATTGAAAGGGAAATAGGGTCAAACCTTTTCCTAAATGATTTTGGTGGTTGAATTGCCCAACACAAATAATTGGACTAACTAGTTTGCTCTAGATTATACATTCTACAAGTGCCAAAGGTTCAACACAAACCAGCAAAAAGAACAAGTTAGGCTTCAAAAGAAAGGAGCAAAAAGGAAACCGAAGTGTGTCCTGGTCTAGCGCACCGGACTGTCCGGTGTGCCACCAGACAGTATCTGGTGCACCACCGGACAGTGTCCGGTGCACCAGGGTGAATCGACTTCAACTCTGCAGCTTCGGGTTTCCCAGGTGTAGCTCTGCTATAATTCATCGGACTGTCCGGTGTGCCATCGGACTGTCCGGTGCACCAGCGGAGCAACGGCTATCAGCGCGCAACGGTCAACTCTGACAGTGAACAGTACAGAACAGTGAAGGCGGCAGAAGTCAGAGCAGTTGGTCAGAGGGGCACCGGACTGTCCGGTGCCACATGAGGACAAAGCCTCCAACGGTCGACCAGCTCCAAACCCTAACGACAGGGTGACGTGGCGGCGCACCGGACACTATCCGGTGGCGCACCGGACTGTCTGGTGTGCCCATCGCCAGCAACCTTCTCCAACGGCTACAATTTGGTTGGTGGCTATAAATACCATCCCAACATGTCACTTCAAGGGTGGGAGCCCAAGCAACATTCCAAGTCATATAGTTGACATATCCAAGCCCTCCCAACCAACTCCATTCATTGATCCATCCTATACACAAGATTTAAACCACTACAAACCACACAAGTGCCACAAAAGAGAGAGCAAGCAAAAGAAAGCCTCTTGTGAGAGTTTAGCTCTAGTGCCTTGTGAGATTCATTGAGAGAAAGTGTGTGCTACATCTTGTGCTCATTTGTGCGTGGAGTTTTGACTCCCATTAAACTTCCTCCAAAGTTTTGGAGGCTTGTAAAGCTAGCAAGAGACACCTAAGTGTGTGGTGATCCTTGCGGGGTCTTAAGTGATCCTTGAGAAGAAGAAGAGCTCGCCGATCTTAGGGATCGGTTGAGAGAGGGAAAGGGTTGAAAGAGACTCGTCCTTAGTGGTCTCCTCAACGGGGACTAGGCCTTCGAGGGCCTAACTCGGTAAAACAAATCACCCGTGTCTCGTGTGTTTATTGCTTGTGATTTGTTTGTTCTCTCCCTTTCTAAGTTCTCTTGCGCTACTCTTTACTAACATTATTTTGTGTTGCTTCAAGTTAAATTCTCATTTAGAGAAGCAACTCCTTGCAAGAAAGAACTTGTGTTTATCTTCTTCTTAACTAAGCCCTCTTGCATTATTCTCCACTAACATTTCCAATAGTATTGTTATTGATTAAATTCCGCACTCTTTGAAAACAATACTCATTGCAAGCAAAGGTTTTAGTTTTATACTCCGATGATTGTGAATCTTGTTCTAACCACTAATCAAGGGATCTAGTTTGTATTTAGAGCTATAATTTTCAGGTTTCGCCTATCCACCCCCCTCTAGGCGACTTTCAGCTATCGATGGGCACACCGGACAGTCTGGTGGTGCACCGGACACAACATTGTTCATTGTCCAGTGAGTGCCACGTCAGCCGACCGTTGGGGTTTGAAGCTATTGACAATTGAAGTCTTCTGTCTTCTTGCGGCACCGGATAGTCCGATGCGATTTGACATCGCAGACTGTCTTCTGACTTCTGGCGGTCAGACTGTTCCGCAGTCGACCGTTGGTGAAGTTGACCATTGCTCCAATTTCTCACCGGACAGTCCGGGCGTGCACCGTACAGTCCGATGGATTTTAGTGGACGAGCTCTGAGAAAACCCGAGAGCGGCCAGTTTGCGGAGGTCTCCAGTCTTGGCACCGGACAGTGTCTGGTGCGCCACAGACTGCACCAATTCTGTTTTGCTCCAACCATGTGGAATTCCCCCAAGGTTATTTTCTTTGAGCATTTTATCACCAAAACAAAATAGAAATGGCCCAATGACACATTTCCCTTTCAGATACAATTATGTATTTTTACAGTACATGCATGTCCTACACATCTTATTCTCTACCTAACCTTCTTGTTCCATTCGTTTTTCTGAATATAACTTCGTGTATTCAAAGGTTGTACTTCCTTAGACGATGCCTCCCGACTTTAGTCTTTCGTCGGCCAACTTTGTCTTAATATGAAGTTTTTTCCCATATATGCTTGATTTAAACAAAGGATTGTGTTAACATGGACCTTTGGCAAGAGATAGTCTTCCCAACAACTTGTGAATAAGAGAGGAATGCGTGTGAATGAATCCATGCATCCACACTATTTAGTGTGGATTTAGTTTTTTTAGTTTTTTAGAATTTTTTGAAATTTAGATGGATGAAATATTGTTGATCAATCTGACGATGCCACGTCAGCTATCGACGGTCGATGCTACTATACTAGTCACCCCTGATTCATAATGGCGCCCACCCCAACATCATTGTCGATACCGACTAATCGGTGTTGGCTAGTCCAGACGCACAACAACCTCTACTGACCGCGCCAACCGATAGACGGCCTTGTCGACCGATCGATCCAACCACTCACCGTTGAAGCCACACTGGGAGGTACCCTACCATTAACCATGTCACGCCAGCAGACGATACCGGTCCACATTGATCCATCCTTTTGACTGGATCTAATGCTTCCAACCTCTTATCGTTTGCCACGCGAGCTACCACTGACTATACAATCTACCACGTTATCGATCGTCGTCAGTTTTTATCTACTACAACGCTCTAGTGCACAACTTTTACCGTTAGTCTCGTAGTGGTTTCTCAAGTACAATGAGAGCATTTTGTATGTTTTTTGAAGCAATGGGGATGCATAGGATAGCAAAGTCAATGACGTACAAATATCAGGCTAACACTAAAGTAGTGTAGTGTCGTTTAAGATCAACCATGTCATGTCGGATATGTGTAAGGGTGTTTGGTTCCTGAAAGTAGCCTAGAGGGGGGTGGATAGGCGAAAACTGAAATTTACAACTTTAAACACACTACAAGCCGGGGTTAGCGTTAGAACAAATGTTAAGTCCGGGATAGAGGGAAAAACAAATCAACCAAGCAATAATGTGGATGAACACGGTGATTTGTTTTATCGAGGTTCGGTTCTAAAGAACCTAATCCTCGTTGAGGTGGTCATAAAGACCGGGTCTCTTTCAACCCTTTCCCTCTCTCAAACGGTCACTTAGACCGAGTGAGGCTTCTTCCTTAATCTCATGGGTCACTTAGACCCCGCAAGGATCACCACACAATTGGTGTCTCTTGCCTCGCTTACAAAGCACTTGAGAGTAAGAAGTGAGAAAGAAAAGAAAGCCAAGCCAAGCAAACAAGAGCAACAAAGAAACACAAATGATCCTCTCACAAGTCCTAATGCGCTAGAGTTGAATTGGGGACTTTGAGCGGGTCGATCACTTGAATTGTGTCTTTGGAGTGGAGTCTATTGCTCTTGTATTGAATGCAATGTGTTGAATGCTTGGATGGTTGGAGTGGAGGTGGTTGGGAGTATTTATAGCCCTCAACCACCAAAACAACCGTTGGGGTGGCTGCTATCGATGGGTGCATCGAACACTGTCCGGTGCGCCAGCCACGTCACCCAACCGTTAGGGTTCGGGCACGGACGACCGTTGGAGCTTTGTCTTCTTGTGGCACCGGACAGGTACTGTGTATTGTCCGGTACGCCTCTAACGGCAACACTGACTTCTGCGTGAACTGTCCGCGCATTGTAGCGTTGCAGGCATCCGTTGCAGTCGACTGTTGCGTTGGCTAGTCATTGCTCCGCTGGTGCACCAGACATTCCGGTGGCACACCGGATATCCGGTGAATTATAGCGGAGTGGCGCTGCAGAAACCCGAAGGTGGCCAGTTCGGAGTTGTACGATCCTGGGGCACCGGACAGTCCGGTGCGCCAGACTAGGGCACACTTGGGTTTCTTTGCTCCTTTCTTTTTGAACCCTAACTTTTATCTTTTATTGGTCTGTGTTGAACCTTTTTGCACCTGTAGAATATATAATCTAGAGCAAAACTAGTTAGTCCAATATTTGTGTTGGTCATTCAACCACAAAAATTATTTATAGGAAAATGTTAAACCCTGTTTCTCTTTCAGTTCCCCTAAATAAAATTTAGTATATGTCATATCGGATGCTTAAATACCAATTATATGACTAAACGACATGACAAATTTATTAATTCTAACTAATTCATGATTAACAAATGTTTACTGTAGCACCACATTTATGAACATAGACTAATTAGACTTAATAAGTTTATCTTACTGTTTATTTCATATCTATGTAATTAGTTTTATAATTAAACTCTGTAATACTTCTAACTTACATCTAAATATTTAGCAAGGATAATTAAACTTTATGTAATATTTCTAACTAACATAATATTTAGTAAGAATATCTTATTTCATATCTATGTAATTAGTTTTATAATTAAGCTCTATATAATACTTCTAACTTACATCTAAATATTTAGTAAGGATAATTAAACTTTATGTAATACTTTTAACTAACATAAAATTTAGTAAGGATGTCATGCAATGTAGACTGTGATAAAGTTTAAAATAGAAGTGCAATATAGCCTGATAAAGTTTAAAATAGGAGACGTGATGGAATTTAGTAAGGATAATTAAACTTTATGTAATACTTCTAACTAACATAAAATTTAGTAAGGATGTCATGCAATGTAGACTGTGATAAAGTTTAAAACAGAAGTGCAATATAGCCTGATAAAGTTTAAAATAGGAGACGTCGTGATGGAAGATAAGATTAGAAAGATAAGACAATAAAGTATAAAATAAGAGGATGGAAGATAAGATGATTAAGATAAGACAATAAGACATGTGATGGGTAGGATTGTCATTGCCCCTCGAGTGGAATAAATACCAGCAAACGAACATGAAAAATTCGACAAACTACGGACCAAGTTTTGAATTAACTTGGATAGCTCAGTATGCTACTGATTCATTTAAAAGATTGTGTTAAATGTAAAGAACGTTAACATGAACGTTTCATACAAAATAATTTAAAACAAAAAATATGTAATTTTTTAAACACAGACTTCGATTTGCGTCTACTTATATTGTGTAAACCAAGTTTTGATTTAAATTGTGGGGTCTAAAAAAAAGAATCCCCTCAAAAAAATTAGCGTATGCTGCTGTTTGGGGCGCACACACGGTATTCTTTAGTAAAAGGCGAAAGAATAGTTCGCTTTGTGTGCACCGCGCAGCTGCGTGCTGATCAAGGTCACTCTGGCACTGCTTATATGCTTCGCTCTCGATGCCAACTGTTTCTAGAGCAGCGAGGTGGTGCTAAGCGCCAACTGCTTTGTCTCCACGCTCCAGCTCTAGCCACGCAGCCGCGGTTCCGCTACATGAACTGGAATTGGGCCTAACAGTGAGAGTGTTACTCGCTCCCGCACACTAATTTTTCTACTGGGCCAACTATGAAAGCTGGGCCGGCCATGGCACGGCAATTTCTTGCTCTTTCTGGACCATTATACTGCACGTTTTTTCCTTCTTTCTTTCAGACGTTTGAATATTTTTTTTAATTCGGACATTCGGATGCTGATGAGTGACGATGAAGAAGAATGATGAATAGTTTTAAATGAAAGCATTCTGGACTTGTTTCCTTCCTAAATTATATAAACTGGATTATGGTAGGAGAATAAACACTTTATAATTATAAATAAGTTAAAATAAGCTACTGAATACAAGTTTATTTTAGCTTACTTATGGTCCCAAAATAATTTTTTACTACCATATATTTTTACCATAATCCAACTTATATAATCTAAAAGGAGAACAAACAGAGCTTTAGTCTCTAAATCAGCATCACAATATTCCATGAGCACGTTCATATATTAGTTTGGAATGAATAGATATACATATTAGTTGATGTTTGCCTGAAAATAAGCTCGGATAGTTTCCATTATAGTTGCCAGTCATACAAATTTCAAGTCACAGTTATACTTACACTGTTTTTATGATGCATTTTTTTGTGATTTTATCCAATTGCTACCTGAGTACCTGACAATGGTTCTTGAGTCTACTACTGTCTAACCATCCCAGTGTCACGCCAATTTTTATTTTATAAATTTATATTGCAAAAAAATATGACGATTTATTAGGAAAATAATCGTCGAACACATAAATAAGCATAAAAGCTATACAGTTCATAAAAATAAAAAATACATCGTTTAAAAAAGTTAAAAGTTTATGATTCATAAAACAAATCAAAACTATATTACTTGGAAAATAAAAAAATCATAAAATAAAAATAAGAACTAATTCATTTTTCAATTGTCATGTTGTGTATAATGGTAATGCACGCATGATCACACTGAGGAAAGAACAATTTGAGATAACGATAATATGGAATCGAGCCTTTAGGATCGCAAATGCTCTTTCTACGTCCTTTCGTACGCCCTTCTAGCATGTGGTAATCATCTTGTGTTTTGGAGATTGTGAAAGGGGAATGATTTTCATAAACACTGGCTACCGAGGGTAGATGTCATCAGTGAGGTAATATCTTTGGTTATAATTATGACCAGCCACGGTGAAATTAACATTTGGTGCTTCACCATTGAGCACGTCAGTGAACAACAACAATTAGTTGATCACGTTAACGTTGTTTTTCGACCCCGCCATCTCAAAAAAAAGGTATGCCAAATCCAAAGTCATACTAGAGAACCGCCTCAAACTTTATGGGCAGAATCCAGTGTCCCCTTTGTAATTTGTCATCTCCATCCGATGGGATAGTTCCTCCACTTTTAATACATGCAACCTATATTTCCTATTATACATAAAAACTCTTTTTCTCCTTAGCTAACAATATCTAAGGCTACGAACAGTGGAACAATGATTATAATCTTTGCAAAAAACATAGAATAACACATCTACGTAGTTCGGGGTACTCTAAGGCTAAACCTTTCCTCATTTCGGTATATTCATTAATATAGTCATCAGCTCTATCGTAGGCAAGCATCATAGGGCAACGATGCATTTTTGGTAGAGGAGAAATCGTTGCAGTTGAGCGCATTGGTTCTAAGAGTGAACTATGGGGATTGCTCGTCCAACCTTCCCGAATTTTAGAGAAAGAGACTCCTATGCGTGTGGTACCTTCTACAAAAGTAGAGCAGAGAGTACATACGAGTTGGTGAACTAGTTTTACATCAACTGGACAGGAGTATCTTCATGGTCTCGGTCGATGTAGCTCCAACGTTGTGTCCTTCGCCTCCTCCTCGTCGAAGACCCCGAACCAAGCTTCATCGTCACATCCATTATAGTTTGATGCAAAAATCAACCACCTCGTCTTCGGTCATATCAATATTCAAACTCGACGAAGACATCACAACAATAATACACTCCAATGAAATGAGAGTGACATTAGTATGATATGATAGAGAAATTTGAAGTGTGAGTTGTTTGAATGAGTTCAACACTCTTCGTCTCTTTATAGTTCAAATTCCACTTTTTAGTTTTTTTAAATAATTTTCAAAATAACATGAACCAATTTAAAAAGACTATATATCAAGAGGTGGTCAGTCCCGACTGCACGTGAGCTCACGTCATTAACGACCAGTGTTGGAACCTGTGTTAGGAGGGTGTTAGCACGTGGACAGTTTAACCCTCGTGTTGTACTTAGGGCATGTACAACCGTAAGATCGTGAATCAGTTTTCCAATTACAAGAGACATCTAATAGACTGCATGATACAACTCTGAGTCCCTAGATCATAAACGCAGTTAAGAGACAATCTACATGGAGAGCTTGGAGTCATACTCTTCTATCTTACAATAAGTCTTTAAAACCCTTTAAGAGACCACATATTAAATAGGGTTGTACATGCCCTTATAAGATTTCTTTGACCAATTATATGAAGTTGACTAATGGGCAATTCAATTTTGTTCTATCTTTGTTACACCTTCAGATAAAATTTATTCCATTCATTTTGTTTCAAATTATAGTTATTAAAAAAATGTTGAGATAAATGTCTATCAAACCATCCTTTATAAAGAACATATAGTTACAGTAAAACAGTGTTCTAGATAATTATGTATTTTTCTATAATAAATTTGATATAAAATTTTAAAAAGTCTGATTTAACAGTGGTGAAGTAAATGACATCTTATGGGGTGTTTGGAAAACTAACTTTATAAAACCAACTCAACTTCATTAACTTTTGAGTTGAGCAGCTCTACTTCAAAGTTGTAGATAATTTCTGAAAATGTTTGGCTTGCAGAACAACTTTAACTTCACTAAAATGATATTTTATTTGCAAGTCCCTTATACCCTTAAATGATATATGACTTTAATAAAAATTAACAGTACACTACATATATAAAATAACAATTATAAGTCATACTAATATCACTTTTGTCCAGTGGACTGAAAAGTGAATATTGATCTCGCTTTCAAAGAAAATCCAACTGCTACACAATTAAAAGTTAAATCCAAAATAAACGAAAAACTATGCAAATGAAACTATGTCTTTCAAGCGAGATGCATGCAGGTGGCCGGTGAGACATATACATGTCCAAACCGGGCCGGCCCGATGTGCAGCCCATGGCCCGGCACGCCTTAGCACGGCCCAGGCCCGACCCGACACGTAGGTCGACGTGCCCGTGCCAGCCCGGCCCGGTGCGCATGTCGTGCTTGGGCAGGCGGCCTGGCACGCGGTGGTGGCACGGGCCCGACCCGGTTAGGCGCTGGCACGGCCTCGGCCCGACCAAAAAACGAGTCCATCACACTCACATGTGCCCTATGCGTTGTGCGCCTGTGCCACATTTCAGAACCCTGTTATGCTCCTTTCTCCTCTCTCACGGTCGTGGGCGACTCGGTTTGGCGATTTTTGTGCCGCCGCTCGCCGTTAGCGCTTGCTGGCGGCCGGTGCCAGTGGAGAAGAACTCCGGCCGATGGCCGACGCTAATCTTCCTCCTCCTCTCTCGGTCTGTCCTATCCTCTTCCTTTCTTGCTCCGCTTGTTCACTATAACGGTGCACCCTAACCCTAACCCTAAATGGCTAAACCTCGATCTGCGCCAAGCTCGCTCCTCTACCTCTGCGGCTCTGCCGTCTGCCTTGTGGTTGTTGGATCCGGTGCTCCGGTGTTGCAGGTAACCCTAAATCTCGTTCTCTCGGTCATTTCTTCCTTTCTCGCTCCGTCGCCATGAGTCGTGTGTGTGTCGTCTTCCTTTCTCGGTATCTAGGTCTTGTCTTCCTTTCTCGTTCTCTCGCTCCGCTGCCATGAGCCGTCTTCCTTTCTCGGTCTCTCACTCCATCGCCGTGAGCACGTAACCCTAACCCTAAGCTCGATTTGTTCAGGTGTGCCGTGTGTGTGCGCCGCGCACCGTGAGGAGCCAGAGAAGCCAACTAAGGCGGTGGCCATGTCCACGGACTCGGCTGACGATATAAGTGTTGTTGCTCATTTTGTGAACTCTATTTGGTGTTTAGAAAAGAGATTGCTTGGTCTTAGACCTATAGAGGTAGCTCATACAGGTCTTAACATTGTTGTGCATGTTGAAATGGTTGCAAATGACTATAGCATTACTGATAAGTTTTTTTATTGTGCTTGATAATGCCTCATCTAACAAAATCGCTATTGATGTTCTGAAACCTGTCTTTTATGGTTATATTGGCCATTTGATACCTGCACCTAGTAGGAATGAGAGTGATTTGAGTAATATCTTTTTGCATCAGCGTTGCGCTTGCCATGTTATTAATCTGATTGTTAAATGTTGTTTGAAACGTTTGCAACCATATCTTGAAGACTTTAGGACTGCTATAACATTTTTAAACTCTTCAAATCAAAGAATTGCTTCTTATAAACAGTACTGCATGAGTGTTGGTGTTAGACCACGTAAATTTGGAGTAGATATGGATGTTAGGTGGAATTCAACATTCCTGATGCTTAAACATTTAGTTCCTTATCATAGCACTTTCTTTGTGTGGATTAGAACTAATTATCCTTGCAAAGAGGATGAGTCTTTTTAATTGAGTGATAATCATTGGGTTGTTGCTGAAAAATTGTTGTGTTTCCTTCAATTATTCTATGACTCAACTGTTGCACTTTCTGGGATATATTACCCTACATCACCTTTAATGTTGCATCATATTTTGAAAATTGCTAGACATCTAAATGCATATGAGAATCATAAACTTTTAAGAAATGTTGTTGTACCTATGAAAACAAAATTTCTGAAATATTGGAGGGAATACCCATTCTTTATGCATTTGCTTTCATTCTTGATCCTAGAGCAAAGATGAGGGGCTTTCATAAAGTTCTTCAAAGATTATCTTCTCTTAATGGGATTGACTATAGTAGATATCCTTCATGTGTTAGATGCAAGTTAACTAAGATGTATCAAATTTATGAGGCCAAATTTGGAGGAGTTTGCTTGACTCCTCAACCACAATCAGGTAGTGGTTCTAGTAAGGCCACAGAGGCATGGGATGATATATATGGTGATGATGAAAATTACAGCAATACTGGTACAGCTGGTACATCTACTGGTTTATGAGTTAACTTCTTACCTTGATAGTGACACTGAAACTAAATTTGGGCCTGATTTCAACATTCTTATTTGGTGGCAACGCCACAATCAAACTTACCCTATTCTTTCTATACTAGCTAAAGATGTTATGACTGTCCCTGTTTCTACAATATCTTCAGAATCTACTTTCAGTCTAGCTAGCAGGGTGCTCGAGGAGCGGCGACGACGGTTGACGACAGACATGGTGGAAGTGTTCTCCTGTATCAAGGATTGGGAGTTGGCTGACCAGCACAAGCAACATACTGTGGAGAAGGAAACCAAAGACCTTGAAGCAACCTTTGAAGATATGTACCTAGATGATGAGCAACGAGTATCACCAGGGAGCAAAAGAAAGGAACATGAAGGAGGAGGAGATACGAGAAAGGAAGCAGCACCAAAGAGTTCAAAAAGCAAACACCCTTAAACTTATTCTCTCTTTCTTTTCCTACTTATTTATGTTCTCTTATTTGTAATATGCTCATATGGACTGTGGACTGAACTATGAAACTATAAATAATTTAAAGAGCTGGTTGTACTCTTTTCCTTCCTAGGGTTTTCTCACGAGGTGTGAGTTTTTACCTAGGAAGGTTTTTAACGAGGCAGCATTGCACTAAGGCTCCACAAGTATTTTGTAGCCTATTTGCCTTGTCCTATGTTTGTTTCAATGTCTTACGTTCAATTTTGATGTGAATATAAGGGTTGTGTTCGCTGCGGCTTAAAGCGGCTTTAATCCGGCTGCGGCTGCGGCTTCTACAGTATTTTGTCTCTACTGATTGCAGCTGCAGCAGTACAAACAGCCGTAACAGTACGGCTTTAAGCCGCAGCGAACACAGCCAAGGTTTTTTTTGTTAAATGTGATGTTTTATGTACATGTATGATTTTTCTGTTAAATTTGATATATTCTGTGTATTTGGTTACTGGGCCCGAGCGCAGCCCGGCACTAACGGGCTAACCGTGCCCCCGGCCCGTTTAACCGTGGACGTGTCGTGCTTGGGCAGCACAGATGACCCACGTGCCAGCCCAGCCCGGCCCGTGTAACTGCCGTGCCGTGCCTGGGCACGACTGAGTCGGGCCGTGCCCAGTCGTGCCTGTGCCAGGCTGACCCGGCACGTCCATTTGGACATGTATAGTGAGACATTTGGCGCACGCGGCCGATCTTGGCAATAGAAAAAAAACTATTCATTTCCTGGTGTGTAACCTATGATAAAATTATCCATCCGTAAAGTACCCCTTTAGCTGCTTCACATTTTTTGTGAAGTCAGTGGTAGCTTTACATTTTTTGGTAAAGCTGGGTTATTGAAGTTGAAAATTTTTTGTGAAGCTGAGTTGATTTTTGTTAAGTGAAGTAGTCCCAAAGGGAAGGAACACTTGCTAACTAATCCAGTAATCCCAGCATGATCAAGAGACACAAAATGAGGTGCTTTTTAGTTCACATATTTGTAACTTGAACAGCATGATCAAGAGACACAAAATGAGGTGCTTTTTAGTTCACATATTTGTAACTTGAACGGTAACCGATAATATTAAACAATGTTTGTTTAAGTCTATCCGTAATTAGATACCACACTATAATGTCCTATTCAAATTTATCATCGCTGATAATTATTACTATTACTATTTACGTTACATTTTATAAACCAAACAGCACCTGAATTGATTGTTTCCTTCATTCATGGATAACGGGTTTTGAACACCAAATAAGGAGTAACCTGACTACATATCACAGTTGCTGCACGGCACAAAGTTGAGGATAAGCGACAAATTAGCTATCGTTCAGTATACATAGAAAGTTGTCTCCATTTTCATCTGGAGTTCTGGACTACTCAATATTAGAAAACAATGGTATAACGATCATTTTTTTTTAAAAAAAGACTACCCATATTACATTACAAACACTAGTCTGCTCTATATGATACGGAAAATGAAATAGCATTACGCCAAACATTTAACCATGTAAGGCCCTTCTAGCTCATAACCCAACTTGCGGTAGTAGTGGCGAGTACCAACCCCCGAAATGACAGCTAATTTCTTCGATCGGTGCTCCTTTCGAGCAATCCTTTCTGCTTCTTCCATTAATAGAGTTCCGTATCCCTGTGAATACACACGGACACAAAACAATGTTAACAATTGTTAAAGAAGAACCTTCTTGATGACAATACAAAGAATGAATAAAAACAATACTCCATCTGTCCCAAATTAATATTCATTTTAGCTCTTGGTTTTCACAGATGATGATAAATCTAAACACATATACAAAACACATATATTAATTATTGTATGGATCCACTAAAAGTCTAAAATGAATTTTTAATTTGGCACAGAGGGAGTACTAGATAACAAAGACTAAACGCAACCATGTTAACTAGTGATGCCTGCCCGTCATTAGCACTAATTTGCCTCTTCGATTTCACTAGACTGAACACATGATACGTTTTAACTAAAATAATTTTTCATATCATTTAAGTTGGGCCTAAGCCTGAAAAGGGAAAAATGAAAACATCTGTTGTAGTGAAGGATACATGGTTAAGTCAAAATGCTTATGATGCACCACAATTATTCCATTACAAAACAAATGGCACAGAGCATCACGATAAGCAACCTAAGAATCAGCCCAACAAAAGAATATTTGGAAATTTAAGGAATCCAGCAGAGAGCACTAATTTTGATTCAGTGTTGCCCCCTCACTCATTTAGCCCAGTGTGTTGGAGCATGTTAAAGCCTCGGTGATGCTTCATCTCTGCTGCGACCCAAATGGCTGGATTTACTAACCACTAGGCTTTATCACAATTAACATTTACACTCTATCAATTTTAAAGTTCACTGGAAGTTTTAAAAACTTGACACTATTAAATAATGGTAACTACAATTGGCCAAGCATGTCAGGTCATAAATTCTAAACATGGTAGCGCCAATTGCCGATGACCAAAGCCTTGGCTGGTTATCATACATTCACTCACTGTCACACTGTCTACATGTAAATACGTGAATCACCTGGTGCTGCAGTTTGTCCACATCACGGCCATGCACAGGGACTGCAGTTCCATAGACATGAAGCTCACGCACAATTGAACACCTCCCTACAAGTTCAGGGCATGTAACATTACGGCCACATTTACGCAAGCGCAACAGCCCGATCAGGATATCCTGTAAAATTCATGAAAAGTAAATTGTGAGTCTATTGCTAAACTCAAAAGACTAACAAACTATTTGTTAGACCCATTGCTAGTCTTCATCAAACAAAAGGAATATCAAGAGAACCAATTAAAGACAGAAAAAGATCTCAAACTGCAGAGAAGGCGAGTAGACTATAATCACATCAGAAATACACCTATACAGGCAAGCATCATATTCCAGAATTCATTTCCATATTGGCTGGCCAGCTATAAGTACCTGTCGTGTATCCTCATAAGAGAGGAATGTTTCCCAACCCTCATTTGCAGCATAGTCACGTCTGACAAGCTCTACTTCATCTGGCCGGATCTTGTGATGGATATCCTACATACAGATGCACAGTTAG
Organism: Zea luxurians; assembly: GCA_029449295.1. Lineage (NCBI taxonomy): Eukaryota > Viridiplantae > Streptophyta > Magnoliopsida > Poales > Poaceae > Zea > Zea luxurians. The sequence continues at coordinate 102,499,591 of JAOPSE010000010.1, forward strand.
AATTATAAAAGGACATCAATTATAGGCCAGTAATTGGTTTTACTGTATTTTGTATTTACCTGAATCCCTGCCTCACGGGTTCTGACGTCCCGGCATTTTAAGCCCAGATCTTCCATTCGAGCCAAAGCAAGCTCGCGAAGGTTACCTTTCTCGACACCAGAAGTAACAAGAGGCATAGGAATATCTCTCTGGACCCGATACACTCGTGTCCAAGGTGGTACCAAAGACAGAATTCTTGCCACAATATCCACCAACAGCTCAGGTGGATAATTTCTATATCTGCAGCAGAAATCTTACTGGGTAAATCCTGGACTTGTGAGCCCTTGTCATTACGGTTGAACATTTTTTAACCGGAAACCAAACTGAACTGTTGGTTTATTCGGTTACAGTTTCAGTTCCTGGCAAGATCGCTGTTCGGTGACAGAAAGAGGGGGGGGGGGGCAAGCAACTGTATATAAACTGAAGTGCTCCCTCACATTCCTCACGAGTGTAACTCATCAATACATCAAGCACGCATGGCCTCTAGCCCTTCACTCTCGTTGGCCCACCTTAGCCCAAGGATACAGCCGTATCAGACTCAAGTGCATAGCCCACTCAGCTCTCACCTCTCCCTATCCTCAGTAGCCCACTCATATATCCCTAGCTGCAGCGGTGGCGTGGTCGTCATGGCATCAGGCGAGCAGCGACAAGCGGGACGTGTGACGCCTGCATGCTGTGAGGAGACGATTGACGAGTGGGTTGAGCTACAACAGGCGAGCAGTAGGCGGTCAAGTGTGGTGACAGCGTGAAGTGAGCGCCCTGGGAGGCAGTGCGGCAAGCTGCAAGTGCAGCGTAGATGGTGAGCAAGCACCGTTTGTCATCAAATCAGGCACCAACCCACTTTAAACTACGACGGTGGCATGCGACACCCACACAGGTATTAAGTTTCATCAGTTGTTGTTTTGGGCAAACTGAAGTTTTTCAACAACGAACAAACCGACCCGAACAATCGGTTTAAACCAATTGCCCAACCTGACTTGTCATTAGTATATAAGTTCTTACCTTAAGATTTAAAAATAACCCCAAGAACGTAAGTAAGATTTAGCAGGACACTAGATTAGAGGAGTACCTGCCAGTTTTCCAGAGCTCATAAAGACCAGTTCCACGAATCACAAGTGTTGGATAAATCTTCAGACCATCAGCCCGGAACGCTGGACTTCCAAAAAATTCTCTGAAACTTTCCAAATCTCTTTCAACTCCAACATTAGGTAAATCTGGCATCATGTGGGCAACCACCTGTCAAAAGGGTGAATCAAGATAGTCAGAACAATCATAAACAAATAATAAAATCAATTAAGCAAAGCTAGGTGACAAAAAAAACCTTAAACCCAGCATCTTTTGCCAAACAGAAGCAATCAGCAACAGCAGCCACTGTGTGTCCTCTGTTTGTGTCACGGGCAACATCCTCATATGTACTCTGGACACCAATTTCCAAGCGGGTACAACCATAAGATAGCATCTGGCGCAGATGAGGCCCCAAGCAATAATCAGGTCTCCTAGAATTCCAAGATAAAAAAAAACATTTCACTGGGATTGAAGTCCCTAGGACGGAAAAGACAACACTTTCCTTTTGAATGAAAAGTGATAAGCAACATCCAATTCTGCGATGATACTTACGTCTCAATCGTCATACCAATACATTTGACAGCACTATGTTCCGAATAACAAATAGCCTCCTCAACATTTGCAGAAGTGTGACCCGATAAAGCATCATGAAGATTTCTGATGAAATAATCACGATATTCAGCTGGTAAGGACATGAAAGTCCCACCCATCAAGATGAATTCGACCTGCAAAGTACATTATCATCTTCAACTGCTGGTCAAAATTGAATACACCATGTCGTGAACATAAGAGTCAATAAAATCGAGCCAAGTGCTGTCTTGGACTACTGACAAACCTTATCCACGCTATGCCCTAGCCTCTTGAGCTGATCTATCCTGCTCCTGGCTTGCACATATGGATTATACCTAAAATATAATGGTAGATCAGGAAAATCATCTACGAAAAGTGTGTGAATAAATCAGTTTAAAATAATTGAAGTGCACAATCATCTGTATCGCTAAACATAATCCTAGGCTACAAGATTATTCAAAGATCACCAATTGGCATTGGTGTACTTTCATATTTAACTAGCAAAAAATAGAGAAGTTTTTTTAGGGGAAATACAGTAGGGGAGACCCCTACTGTGCATTTCACTAGAAACATATGAAGAGAAAAAAGAGTTACATAAAAGGAAAACAATCCTGTATAAGTGAAGGTAGGGGAAAAAACATGCAACAGGCAGCCAAGAGAGAGAGAGAGAGAGAGCACAGAAACTAGTTACATAATTGGTTTAACAAACAACAGGCAGACAAATAGAGAACTTTATCAACAGTTCTTAAAGGCCTGATCATCATTTGTACTCTTTCATTACAGTGTTTTCAGTAAAATGCCCATATCTAATTTAGCCAGTCTATAATGGATTCTATTGAACTCCTGAGACATGATTTTAAGCATGTTCTACTGGCTGTCTAGCAATAGCATGTATAACTCCTAACACGTGATTGGGAGCACGGACACCAATGCAACTTTGCCCTTTCATCGTCGCTCTCAAATATCAACTAGTAATTTTCTATTTTGCAATGTAAATTTCTAACAAAAGCAGGTCCATTTCAATGAACAACATTGCAGTAGACTAACCTAAACAAGGATACTACCTTCATCAATTCAAGCAATACAAGAAGGTACATGTGTAGTATTTATCAGCGGCATCAACAGCCAGTGAGCTAAATCACCTTGCCCGAATGGCACGCATGCTGGTGGGCTCGTATCCCGTGTAGGATTGCGTGCTGTACTCGAAGTCGGAATCGGGACCGCCGGGGCAGTAGACACAGATGTTCCCGGTGGTGGCGATGTGTGGGCAACGGTGCGGCTTCGACATGACGGCGACGACGGCGATACCCGACGCCGTGCGCACGGGCTTAGCGCGCAACCGCGGAAGCAGCGTGGCACGGTCGGCCTCGGGCACGGCGGCGATCATCTCCACTAGCTTGGGCGCCCGCGCCAGACCATATCTCCGGCACGCGGCAGACTTGAGCGAGTTAAGGTCCACATCCTCCCCGCGCCGCGAGAGCTCCCCCATCGCCGAGACGATATCGGCGATGGCCCGCACCCTGGCCTCCTCTTCCGAGAGTCCCGCAGGGAGGGCCACGCCCCCACGCCCCGGTGCTGGCTTCCGGCGACGCGGCTGCTCGGGTGCCGCCACGGCGGCGGCGGCGGCGGCGGTTGCCATCGGGAGAGAAGGGTAACCGCCGAGGGGTTTTTGGCGAGCCTTTTGGGATTGTGGTATCCCCGTCGAGTGGCTTCGCTCATCTGGTATTCCGGAGCGCGTCCTCGCCATTTTGCCATTGTCAAGCTCGTGCAGAGTGCAGACACGGGAGGGTTATGCGAGCACTGCACGAGTTACTTTGTTGATTCTTTGGTAGCAGAAGTGACTTGATCTATCAGACAATTTTCGCAACAAACTATTATTCCGTAAACATCAGTTGGTAAACCAGCAGAGCACTTGTATTCTGTTACATCAAGCACGAATAGAACAAAGAAATCAAAAGTAGACACACAGTCATGTCCCAATTCACAGCATCGTTTTATATTAGTATTTATAATACAACAACACAAACAAGAACACAACGCTCACTGTCATTTCGGTATATATATAAGCCACCCAAACCGCGTATCTGCAATCAAAATCGACGTTGTTTATTGGACTATATGATAGTAATTCTGATTAATGTAGCTACACATGCCAAATCTGTCAAATTCCTCCGTGTGTACATTTTGAACATACAGTTCTTACAAAACCAAACACATCGGACCCACCTACAACAGGGGCAAACCAACGCAAAAAGAATCCCAAAGCTAAAATCACAACCCAGGTTCCAGGAGATCTTGACACGAGAGCCGAAGAGTTACACGGATGCGGCTGGTACGGTGGGCTATTTGTATTCTAGCCAGCAGCGTGACTGGGTTTGCCATTGGGTGCACCTAAGGGATGGTTCCCGCCAGGTTTTGAGGCACCCATTTCCTCCAGGCGCTTCCACATGGCGTCTCGCTTTGAATCAGACTCCGCCTGCTTCAGCTCCTCGTCACTGAACCTCTGGACGCACTCCCCGAAAAATGTGGAATCATGGTCAGAGAAGATCTTGCGTACGTTCAGTGTCAGGCTACGGACAGCTTGGTTCCAGTGATCTCTGGAGTTTCTCTCGAGTGCTGGATAGATGATCGGTAACAGCACCTTGTAGTTTTGCTTAATTAGGGTTTCAATATGGTCATTGTTCCAGAGAAACAGAGCCCGCTCTGCCACCTATGAACAGAAAAGGAGAAAAACATAAGTCATAAATGCTGACTATTGCTAAAAAAACTGCATCAACCTAATGCTGAGCATTTCTTCACCCAGGAAGCCAGCTAAAGTAGTGCTCATATTCTATTATCGATAGGCTACAAACTGCTCAAGTGAACATATAAGATATGTCTCTAAACAAAACCACCAGATACCATCAGCAAAGAAAAAACTACATTCCATTTCACATAATCAGCAGGATCCAAGCAGCACACGTACACAATTATTAACTAGAATGATTAGCAAGAGGGTAGCAAATAATCATGCTTCGAATACGCAAAGGCCATGTTTAAAACCTGTTTTAAGATGACCAGAAAAAGGAAGACAGTCAGGAATATAAGAGGAGGATTTTACACATAGCAAAGACAGGAGCGATAGTCAGAAAACACACGCGACGGCTTTCGAGTAGCACCTCCGGGCAATGGCGAAGCTAGAGCAAAATTGAGGGTGCAATTAGTCTAGTGGATGCATACTAATTTTTTCTAGGGGTGCATATATGGTGAAATTTTAACCGCGTCTATAGAATTTGCATTTTTGAGGGGGTGCATTTGCGTCCGCTAGGTACAACCTAGCTTCTCCCCTACCTCCAGGTCCCGAGGTCGATCCCCCTCGGGAGCAAATTTTCGGGCTTGGTTAAAAAAATCGCATTGCTGTGCCCCGCCCTCTCTCGGGACCGGAATCCTGCGCGCCACCACCCTCCGGCTGGGCCGTTGCAGAGTGGGCAGTCGATCAACCCGTTAGTGATGGAGGCCAGGGTTCAAGGGTTTTCTCGGCCGGGACCACCTCTTCTTAATACGATACCGGGAGGGAGAGCTTTCCCTCCCCGGCCAATTTTTTAGTCAGAAAACACACGTTTGAGAGTCAGAGTCTCAGAGATAGATGAAGAGATGCCACTGATAGGCAGAGGTATGAGCAAATGCAAGAATATACAGATTTCAACAGGCAGAAATTGATAAACAGGTTACATTCCAATGGAGCAATTCACTAATAAAACTGAAAGAATCCCATACATGAAAACAGAAAGGAGAATGTGAGTGCACCCCAATTCAAAATATGGGAAATTATAATGGCTTTGGCTTACTATCCAATTTGGGCCCATGAATACCACTTTTTGATACATGACATTCCTAATGACTTCTACTGTGACTTTTGTTTCAGTAGATACAAAACAAAACGTTTGTATGTGAAAGTGTGCTTAGAGCCCAGTTGAGCTTTCCAATTTCTCCCACGCTTCTAATCCAGTTACTGAAAAAGAAGGCATATAAAGGTATAAAACCTCTTAAGGTCTATATGCAACATATCAGTTTCTAAGTATTTAAGGCAGGAGAAACAAATTTTAAAGGCCAAGGAATAAATTAAATGTAATTACAAAAAAGGTGAAATGGCTTAGAACCAATGATTTATTTAATATTCCCATCACATATAGCATGTATATGAAACAACTGAAAAACATGTACATAATAAATTGTACACTAAAAAACATTCAGTGGTCTGGAGAGAAGGTATCTTAACAGAAAAACAGGAGGCACTATCAGCATGTACATAAATTATACATAAAAAAAGACACCCAGTGGTCCATGTAGAAGGTATCTTAACAGCAAAGCAGGAAACATCATGAGCATTGATCTTTTGCACACTTGGTAGAGCAAGGATTCGCACTTGCACTAGAAGTCATTGGGGGAATTAGTAGATTATACTTGCTATCCAACTTGGACAGCAATTGATATCTGTTTTCTACATGAAATTCATGATGACAGCTTTTACAGAAATGTTATATACAAGTATATTTAAAAAATGTTTGTTAATTAAGTCCCCAATGGCCCAATCTGATTATTACAAAAGAGGGACATAAAGATTTAATTACCATGCAACAGATCAATTTCGAGATAACTTTAAGGTACAAGAAGAAAAGAAAATGAAAAAATAGTATGCACCTAGAAGACTCCAACTCTAACATAAGAAATTGATATGCTATTTTGTAACTATAACTTTTAAAAATGACCTAGCAGGCTAGCACCAACCCTATTTTGTTATTAATCATAGACTAGCTTATATCAGAACAACTAAGAAGTCCATGTGCACAAATTTAAATGAAAATACACACCCTAAACCTGGTGTGTATCTGAAAAAACAAATCTTTACATAGAGTGAGTGCTTTACAGTAGCAACAAACATGTGTCGACACCTGACTTGGTGAACGTCTTCTTCCTCGTGTTCAAGATCTCCATGGCCAATGGCCTTAGAAGGAGAAGGGGGCCTCAGCCACAGTGGTGGTTTGAGGGGCGGCAAGCAAGGCGTTGGGAGACAACTGGATGGCCAGAGCGCGAGCGCGGGGGGGGGGGGGGGGGGGGGGGCGGTTGAATGAAGAACAGTACGAGAAATAGACCTGCTCGCTGGTACCATTACCAGCGGCCACACACTGGCATCTGAAAAGGGAGTCCTAGAAAGTGGAGACACTACCAATATTTTTCCCATGTATATTGGGAGAAGAACTGTAGCTAATTAAATATATGCAGGCAAAAAATTGTGAAATCATAGAGCTAAAGTGGTAGGAGCACGTGTGTCATAGGCTAGACGAACCAGCAAAATAATTTGGTAGAAATTGCTGAAAAACTTAAGTATAGGCGCAGTAAGTTTTTGACCTGGAAATGAAAGCTGTTCATGCTACGGCTAATCTGACGGAAGAGTGGAACCATGCATCTTTGGAACTCTGCAAGCTGTGTTGCCTCTAAAACCTCCTCTAACTCACCCAAGAACATCACCTCCTTTGAACTGTTCGTCACAGGCCAATATTTAAGTAAACCCCTAATAACTGTGTCAGCAAGTTTGCAGTCCTTCTCAACAAACTGTGTGATGCAATACGATAGCTGCTGATGGTACATAGATACACATTTCGGCTTGTGAAGAGGGATCAGTGCACGAACAAGGAACAATTTGTGCTCTTCCTTAAGTGGAAGGGCAAACCCATTGATAATACTGCCCAGGATCTCCAACAACTCTGCAACACCATTATGTTTCTCTGTTTCGAATATAAACCTGTAGAATATGTTGTTAATTGCTTTCCTGATGAATGGTCGATGGACCATGAATTTACCATATATTCGATGAAGTATCGTCTTTAGATAGTCCCTTTCCCTGGGGTCCTCAGAGTCAAAAAGGTCTAGCAGCCTAAGAATAAAGGAATGGTCTATATATCTCTTGGCCAGCTTTGCATCTGTCTCCTGTGAAGCTACAAATCTCAAGAAAACCTCGTACACGATCTGTAGGTGAGACCATGCAGGATCCATGAGAGGCTCATCCTCCTCCAGATCGACCCCTTCAATGGCCTTGTTCTCACGAGGTGTGGGGCTGGAGCTCCGGAACAAATTAATTGACACCATCTTTGTGATCTCCAGCATTACAACCTCAGAGAACTTGCCATTAGTGGAAGTGACGTAATCAACAAGCTCCATAAGTGTCTGGCGCTTCACCTCCTTCTCCTTGAGGTTCTTAGTTGGATCCACAAAGTCATACACAGCGCAACATAGGTTCACCTTCTTGACAAACAAATTCTGCTTCTCTGACATGGGCACGTCCTTGAATGCCGGTAAGGGTTCATTGGAGTGATACACCACAGCCCCATTCATCACTGGATTCGGAATTACACCAGATGGAACTGGGTAATCTCCATTTCCAGCCCTTTTGTTACCTGGGTCCATGCTCCTCGCAACACTGTAGGAATTCGACGGCTCAGTTCCATTCCCCGCAGCAGCAGCTTCCCGGCTATCCCCAGCCTTCCCCGGCTTCCTCGGCAGCCTGCCAAGGATCTGCTTAATCATCTTCCACCAGACCCAACCAAAACCCTAGCAGTACAAATCCGCCACGGAAGCGAAGAGGGGATCTACGCAGACCTGCGGCTCGTGTGCTGAACCAGCAACCACCAAGATCCCACCAGACCCGAGCCGATGAATCCACCGGCCGGCCAAGAAACCGCCGCCCTAGCTCTGATCCCCCGGCGGAAGCGGAACCGACCAATCAAGCAGCTGAGATCATTTGAACCGATACGAATCAGACCTGCTCAGGAAGCCACCCCACCGCCCGGGCCTGAACGGATCAGGCCACGTCTCCATGGCCCGAAAAATCCAGTCTTCCTCCCGCTCCCGGAGCCGCCGCCGGCGGCCGGCCGGCGAAATCTTGGATCCGAGAACCGCAAAGCACAGGGCACAATCGGATGTTAGAGGATGATGAGGGCTGACGGCGAGGTGGGGAAGGAGGGGAGGAACCTTTTCTTGGGCTGACAGGCTCTCTCTCTCTATCGTTTTTGGTTCTCTCGATTTGAGAGGCCTGGAGGTCCCCAAAAGTAGCAAAGGGAGATTGGGGTAGGAGTAAAAGCTCGCGCAAGCGGTGTACGAGGCTGCGACTGCAAGGAGAGCCAGATGCAAGGGAAGGGACGGCAGCCGGAATGTGATGTGTCTTCAGTTCTTCACAGTAAACAAACTGTTCTCGGGTGAGCTGGATAGCTGCCGCTGTCACTTCTGTTTAGCCTCTCCCGGTCCCATTTTGCTGTCTGGGTTCTGGACAGAGGAGATGAAAGCCTTTCATGGATGCGCTAGTGCTGGACAAGGAACGGGGACTCTGGCGCTCTTTTGTCTGTCACTTCACCTCAACCTCAACTACCGGCACCGTTTCTATATATCACAGTAATATTATTTTTTAATAAAATATAAAAATATATGTGTTATTGATTAGCTAGTTCTAAACATGGTATACATAATTTTATTTTATTTTTGCATAACCGTAAAAGTTGATAGACGTGGGCGTTGAATTTAATGTTCGGACCGTAAGTTAGATTAGAAATAAGTATATGGATTTTTTTGCAAAAGAGATAACAATAGAAACTAGAAAATTGGTGTTTTATAGTAAGAGAAGAGAAGGTTATAACTTTATATGTTTACTAGGTGAATGCCCGTGCGTTGCAACGGGAATATATAATACTATAATAACCTATGTATAAACGTGTGTTATATTGTTATGATAAAAATGTTTCGTAATCCATTTATGATCCTAGCCATATATAAATTTTATTATCTTAATCTAGCTATTTCACCATTACATAGTACAGTGTCCGTTGTTGTCTCTCTTTTCTGGAAAAGCTATTCTATTCTTAGTGCCTTAGCCAATCAAGGTCCCGAAGTCTTGCTGCTCGTCCGGCAAGTCAGGGGCATGCTTAACGTGCAACCTTATATGGCTAACAGACACAAACCCATCACATCCTTCATTGTCATCATGAGTCCCGATGTTTGCTGGAAAGGTTTCAAGGGTACTCGAGGTTAGACGAGATTCACCAAAACATATGGTACAATGGCAATGTACAGATATCTATAAGGTTAACAGTGGATATGCAGAATGAAGAAAGCACACTACTTCTACCTTAATATAATTATGATCAAAGTGGTAAAGACTTGTCATAATCATTCTTCAGACATGTGACCAACCTTGATGATTTTCAGTGCGAGAACACGTATGAAAAAGTTTACCATTCTATGTAGCAGGTGATATTATGTTCAATGTGCGACACAGGGTGCTAGCATGACCAAAAAACTCAGCAAGATTACAAATACACAGTATCAGGAACCTGAAAAAAAGTAGAATTCTTAAGTAATGAAATGTGAAAGAGAAACCTGTCAATATAGATGGAAAGCTGTGGATTCTACCTGATTTTCAGGTCACACAAGATCACACACCCTGCATCCTTCTTAACACATAATGAACAGATGAGGGATCTACATCACACCTGACACCCTCACCTCCATATTGTACAAAGAGGTATTCTCTCGAAGACACTGGAGGGGGCAAAAGATCTGATACCAAAATTCCAAATTGATAACCTACACACCTCTCGATACTCCAATAGAAATACATAGCCCTTCTTAGTTGTCTTAAATTTCTTACCTTCACAAGAGCACCGATCACACCTAGGCTGGTAAGCCTCAAGAACTCATACTCTCTTGTTTTGTAGACAGTGTTCAAGAAAGGGTAAAGGTACAGTGCAACCAGTGCTGCAAGAAGAGATAGTTACTGAAAAATGTATGTTATAAACCAGAAGACTAAAAAGTGAAAAGTAAAATCAGTGCAGGGGAAATTTTCTACAGGAAACACTATCTAGATGTGATACATACTTTCTACAACTTAGAATCAAATCTATGTTAAACAAGAGAAAATCCGGGATAACAAGGGCACATTCTTTAAAGTACACCATCATAAAGGTATTCATATTTTTGTCATAAGCATGGTAGCAGTCATTACCATTTACGAATGGCATCCTAATATCAAGGTGTGATGGTCAGGCGGTCAGCAACCCCAGATAGAACAATTAATTTATGCAAGTTATGAAACAATAGTTACAAGTCATTTGTTTCTATCACTTTTCTGGTTTAATAAAGAACTTGTTACTTTCCTTATATTTTATTGAAATATCACTTTTCTTGATTATTACAGTCATGCCTCTAATGTGTTTAAATATTGGTGGTTAGTGGTTAAATATGCTGCCATGTTTATCATAGAAATTGACCATGTTCATAGAAACAAATCATGTTCATACATAGATAATGGCAACACATTTAACCTTACAACATCTAGCACCTAGTGCATACAGCTATGAACCATACAACAACTAACTACTACGAACTACCTAGAACATCACATTGCCTGTCAAGCAACTCGTTGATATCAATATTGTATAAAGCAGTTTCTGTGAAGTTTTCAGTTTACAGTAAAACTTCTAAAACCTGACATGTTTTTAGTTTCCAGTTTCCTGGACAAGTAATCTACAGGTTGCAGTTTATATCTAAAATTTGTAGTTAAATATGGTCCCAACTTGACAGCTTGCAGTTTACATGTGATCTATAGGTTGTAGTTTACATCTAAGACCTTGTCAACCGTTTGTTGTTGGATGAGATATATGATCCTAGAAGCATTCTCAGTTCGCACGACAGAAGGAAAATTTCATCTAGAGAAGGGAGTGAACGACCTCTGCTCTGAGGGAGGTTCAGTCGAGGCAACCAGTCAGGAGATCTGGATAGGTAAAGGGTGACTGGGTGGGAGAGAGCTCTGCAGCGCCTATGGAGAGGGAGTGGCAAGGAAGATGGAGGGAGCGAGGGAGAGAAGAGGGAAGTAGCGAGGTGGGCAATGGAAATTAGTGTTTTTACATGTCACTATATTTTATCATATTGATTCCGTAGCAACGCACGGAAATACCCCACAACTCTATTGTTGTGATGCTTCTCGAGACCAACTAACCAAATATTTGACGCACACTTAACATGTAATGGATGAATGAATATATACCAAAGAGCATCAGAAGGTCAGATAAACATAAAAATATCCATCTGTCACCTATTTACTGCAACTTAATCCTACAGATAAACTTAAGCCTATAGTTCTAAATACCATACTAACCTACCATTTGTATGTGTCAGAACAAAAACAATCAAGAAATTTATCTAAAATCCACAGTAGGTATTTTCAGGAAGTAAAATGTGTTAAATAGGTGTTTCTTGAAAGTCAATTCTATCAATCTAAAACTGAAAATAGCATTGTATGTTATATAAATCCACAGTTTGGGCAAAAGGTTAAATGGCAAGGCATCCAATTGATGAAATCACTCACACAATAGAAGACACTCCTCCCCTAACAATAAGCTGGTAATTAACAATCAAATCACAACACGAGACAAAGGAAGCAAAGATCCAATCCAATCCTGGAGCAGCGGAGTCGTCTAGCGAGAGGGGAAGCAGGGAGAAGAGCATACCAGATGGAGCGGAAGTGAGCGGCGACGGTGAGATGCCAAGATCTAGTAGGCTGCCCACTTTCGCGGCTGGAGCGCCATGGCGGCGAGTGGGGCGGCGCGGTAGCGACAGGACCACGAAGGAGATAGAGTGGATCTGGGCGCCTTCCATGGAGAGCCTGCACGCTTTCACAAATGGAGCGCCATGGCGGCTAGTGGGGCGGCGGGGTTGCGACAGCACCATGACCATGATTCACAAAGTTTGCATAAGTCCAAGCCTGTTCCAAACATTCCAAAGAATTATGTATGCACTGTTGATGAGCTGAGCTGTCAGTTAATCGGGGGTAATTGGTACTACCTTGATCAACCGAGAGGATGAATTATCCTTACACTCCCCATTATTTAAAAACTGCCATAATGCATTCCACAATTCAGTTCCATGGATCACATGGGTTTGACAATACATATTTTCTTCTTTTCTCACTAAGAACTCAGAAGTGCTTACAAACCAGTAACCAAAACCTATACATCTTCTCCACAAAAATCTGCAGATCAGACTGCGTACCTGATACATCCAGTGAGCTGCACTCGGAATCCAGCGCCGATTCGCCACCAGGTCTCCTGCAGTGCGCATCGCCTTTGAGGACCGTGAGTACCCCGTTCAGGACCTCCCGGTCCTAGGGGCATTCGATGATGTCGCGCTGGTGGGGGCGTTAGCTCCACATAGGACCGAGAGGTCTCGGGAGCGTGCCGAAGCTAGCCGATCCGGAGCTGGGCGTGGATGAACTATAGAAATACAGATGAAGGCAAACAAAAAATATAAACTGATTAATATAGATAATTTTCTGCAATATTTGTATACTCTAGGCATCTACTGCACTGCTACCATCAAGGATCATTTTTCTAATGAACTATAGAAATATAGATGAAGGCAAACAAAAAAGATAAACTGATTAATACATATAATTTTCTGCGATATTTGTGTACTCTAGGCGTCTACTACACTGCTACCATCAAGGATCATTTTTCTAATGAACTATAGAAATACAGATGAAGGCAAACAGTAAAGATAAATTGTGTACCTTTATTTCCACAAATCAGTAATGGATTCAGATCCGTGGTTGCGCTCGCCGGCAATCTCCAAGATGCACGTAAACAGCCTGGAACAAACGGGAAGTAAGTGGATTACACTCTATGACTTAAGCTTGCACAATTATACAGATATAACAAATTACTAAGTGGATTCAACGAAGCTGTCAAATCATGGCATATTCACAGTAATATAACAAATTACTAAGTGGATTCAACGAAGCTATCCTCCAACAGGTGATTAATCTACAAAATTACACAAATAATGAATAAGAGCTGGAAAGGTAGTTACTCAACCCAATATTGAAGCTGGGAAACAGAATGACAGGCACCTTGTCTAAGTACAACTCAGTAGCCCAAGTTGAAATCATCGTGATCTGCATCTTGTCCTCTTTGGTGAGGTTATCGAGCCTTCTCAATAAGAAAGTTCTGAGAGCATCCTGTCAAGTAGACATAATCGATAAATAAATTTATATACCATTGTGCTATTATTTGATAAAAAAATCAAGCATAGATAACGGCAACATGATTACAATATCTGTACACAACCCTGGCATGTTCACAGTAATATAAAATAGCAATGACGAAAAGCTCCAAACATCGTCATGATAAAACAAAATTCAAATAAATAGCAAGGACTGAACCTACTAACTGAAAGTACAACCTTAACTTCTATGGGTTTCTGAACTGAAAAATAACAGAGACATAATATTAAAATGAAAATTGTGAAGCATGAGCATCGGATTCAAACGCAAAATTGTGTTTTACCTAGAAAAAGGAAATCAGAGACACAATAATGAAAAGGATCCAGTTAGAAGTTTGGTTACGTATAAATTTTAAACAAAACTCGAAAATTCACCCTTGAATCTGGCACCACCATGAGCAATGTTGTAGTGTTCTGTAATCTATACACTTCCTTTGCAACTGAAAAAGGGTTGTTGTTCTCAAAATGCACAATCACAGGAACGTAGGAGAACCGTGGAAGATCATGAAATGATCCATATTTCAGTTCTGAATTTACAAGTTCTCCTTTGGATGCCTTGTGTTTGATCCAACCTTCCCACCAAGTAACCTGATAGCAAGTGTTTGTGCCTTAACAGGGTAAAGTGACAGATAATGAGCCATTGAATAGTGAAGCGGTAGGTAGTAACTTCACCTACAAAGAGAATTGAAGAAGAAACAACTACATACACGCAGAAGACGATATGAACCTGTGTGGGGTCAACATGAGCATGAACATGTGTGTTCTGGAACCACACTTCCACCTGCCTGGCGCTGAGATGCACCTGCCGTGCGAGCTCCTGCTTCTGCGCCTGTCCAACAATGCATGAAACGTTCATTTGTTCGTCAGTTAATAGCAAAAAAGAAGCAGAAATTCTTTATGCAGACATGAACAACATGTGTGTCCTCACATCTTTAGGGAGGACGTTAGGCAGGCTGTTTAAGTCCACCTAGGGATTCACGGTGGGCAGTTTCATGGACATAAACTACAAAACTGAATGCGAAAAGAAAAAGGGTGTTCAGATAGAATAGGTCGACCCTTGTTCCATTCTAGAACGACAAAACAATGAGTCATTCCAGTTGTGAACTGATAGTGGAAATTTACCTCGACTTGCCGTTGTAGGGACTGCACATAGTTTATGATTTCACCGAGCATCACTGCCTTGCCAACCACCTGAAACAAGAAATCTAATGTCTGAACAGATACATATATTTAGATATATAGCACTAAACCCTTAGCACCTTCTTTAGCAATATCTATGTTAGCTTTTTAAAACGTGTTCTTTACATTTCTCTCTCTATCTACCTGTATATATAATCATGAGCCATTTTTAGCATAGCATGCTATACAGAGTTCTAGACAGTAGACTGTTCAACTCCAATAGAAATTTCAGTAATTCACCAAAGGACATTAACCAACACAATTGGATACATGTAATTGTCAAACTAATAATACAAACTGGTAAGGACAAATCTTCAATAGCTCCAACTTCTCAAGAAATAAATCAAACAAAACAAATACACGAATTTACACCAGAACATCCATAAAAAATCAAGACTGAAACAAACTTACTTTGATTTTGTATAGATTTGTATGGAGTGCATGACTCCAGTCTCACTGAATTGTCACATAAGCATCAGTAGGCGAACAGCTAATAGAATCCATACAGATTCTAGCATTGGTAATCCTGAGCGGACAAAGGAAAATAGAAATGACCATGCTAATCAAGTGACCAAGCGTCATTCATCAGAAATATGGTGTAAAAACAATACCTCCAAACTTTCAACCAATCGATCAATCTAACTCCTAGTTTTCCACATTAGCGGCTCATTTTCCAGTGTTGGAGGGAACATAGCTATAATATTCCATGAAGTCAAGGTGGGCGTCCTAGCACTGAGCATTGGGGACCTAGCCATGGCGGATGGGCAATGGGCGCTGTGTCTGGCATCTGGGCGGCGAACGGTAGAGGCAATGTTGTGCGGATAGGGGCTAGTGCTTTGCTGGGCTACCTTAGGTAGGTCCTCCCATGGACGCCAATGGTGGAGTAGGCCCTGGCTACACGCGTGGGGACGGCGGGGATGCGTGCCACGCGAGGGAGTTGGGTGTGAGAGAGGAGGTGAGCTATTGAGAGAGGAGGGGAGCGGTTGCAGTTGAAATAGAGGAGACAGATGCACGAAGAACAGAGGTTCGATATGTCTGGTGGATACTCACATCAAATACGACGAAGGTGGGGTGCCAGGAGGCTGGGGAGGAGACAGAGATGGCGGAACGAGGGCAGCCCGTTCTGAGTAAGAAGAAGTCCTCGCCCTTTTTGCACTGTGCGGCGCACACATAGCGCAGCAGCGGACGCTCTAGCCTGAGGCGCCAGCTTAGTGGTGTGGGGAGATCGGCGAGCGCGAAGTCGGCGATGTAGCTCATCAGGATGCCCGAGTTGGTGGCGATCTTGGGGATGGAGGAGAGGAAGCCCGGGTGAGGATGCGGTCCCCGACGAGCTTGTGGTAAAGCAGGCGGACAGGCATGTCGAGGCCTCGCCACTGCTAGCCTGCTACTAATGGCAGCGGCTAGGGTTAAGGTTCTAGGCAGCGGGGGGCAGGCCTTCGGATCCATAGTGCCCTCCGGCGGCGGAGGGGTCGGTGCAGCGGCCGACGGCAAGGACTTGTTCTTCTTCTTGCCTTCTTCGACGGCGACAGCTTCATCGTGCTGGTGGCCATGGCTTCCCTGTCCCCAATTGTTCCCCTCTCTGTCTTGGCGTCGCTCGAGGGATGGGGTGTTGCGTGGAGGCCGGCGCTAGGGCTAGGGTTTGGGATGAGAAAGGGAAGGCGGCATGGGCGAGACAGGCTCGACTGAGATAGCCCGTAAGCAAACTCGCTGATGCCGCATCGATGGAGGGAGGGAGTGGACGAGGCCTGCCGGCTCCCGATGCAGGAAGGAGGAAGGGGAGCTCGCGGACGTCTCTGGCATCGGCAAAGTGCGGGAGGGGATTGAGAGGGGAACTGACTCGGAGAAGAGGGGTTCGGCAGGGCATCGCGGATAAGGAGGTTACAAATGAAGAACGCTATCGTCACTGGTGTATATGGTGAAAGGGAAATGTGCCCTTGGGCCATTTCTAAGTATTTTGGTGATTTAGTGCCCAACACATGTGCTTAATTGTAAAATGGGACAAAGTACAAATCATGGAAAAAAGGTATGTTTCTAATCCTTAGTACATTGGTTTTGTGTACTAATATATTTGTCTAAGTGTTAGAAACAGAAAAGGAGATGAAAAGAAAAGAGGAGAAAGTCTTGGCTGTGTGCAGCCAAGACCCAGCTCGGCCTGGAGCACCGGACTGTCCGGTGTGCACCGGACAGTGTCCGGTGCGCCAGGCTGCCTCGGCTCGAACTGGCCGCTCTCGGGAATTCGCCGACGGCGTACGGCTAAAATTCACTGGACTGTCCGGTGTGCACCGGACTGTCCGGTGAGCCAACGGTCGGCTAGGGCCAACGGTCGGCCGCGCGATCAGCGCGCGACACGTGGCCGGGCCAACGGTCGGGAAGGAACACCGGACTGTCCGGTGTGCACCGGACATGTCCGGTGCGCCAACTGAGCGCAGATCTGGAGCAGCCAGCAACGGTCAGAAGTGCTGTTTTTGGAAACAAATCGGGCACCGGACAGTGTCCGGTGTGCACCGGACTGTCCGGTGCGCCACGAGACAGAAGGCAAAGATGGCCTTCCAGATTTGTTCCCAACGGCTCCTAGCTGCCTTGGGGCTATAAAAGGGACCCCTTGGCGCATGGAGGAAGCAACCAAAGCATTCCTTGAGCACTCTTGATCACTCACACATCAATCTTGCGCACTTGTTTGACATTCTAGTGAATTGAGCTCCGTTCTAGTGTGTTAGCCTCTTGAGCTCAAGTCTGGGTTTTGTGTGTGCGTATTCGCTGTGATCTTTGTGTTGTGTGTGAGTTGCTAATCCCTCCCTTACTCCGTGATTCTTTGTGAACATCTTTTGTAAGGGCGAGAGGCTCCAAGTTGTGGAGATTCCTCGCAAACGGGATTGAGATAAGAACAACAAAACACTGTGGTATTCAAGTGGGTCTTTGGACCGCTTGAGAGGGGTTGATTGCAACCCTCGTCCGTTGGGACGCCACAACGTGGAAGTAGGCAAGCATTGGCTTGGCCGAACCACGGGATAAACCACCGTGTCCCTCTGTGCTTGATTCTTGTGGTATTGTGTTTTGTTGAGACTTCACCTTAGCCACTTGGCAATAATCGTGCTAACGCTTAACAAGTTTTTGTGGCTTAAGTTTGAAGTTTTTACAGGATCACCTATTCACCCCCCCCCCTCTAGGTGCTCTCAATTGGTATCGGAGCCGTTCTATTCACAAAGGGACTAACCGCCTGAATAGATGGATCCTAAGGGGAAGGGTATAGTGATCAACGACAAAGAGAAGGAGACCTTCGTCAACGAGCCAAAGGACGACAAGCCTACCGACTCCGGCTCGGGTCAAAGACGGAAGGAAGGGAAGAAGAAGAAGACCAGGCGCATCAAGGAGATAATCTACTACGACAGCGACGAGTCTACTTCTTCCCAAAAGGATGAGGACCACAACGACTACGAGAGGAGAAAACCGGTTAACTCGAACTTTTCCTTTGATTACTCTCGTATTCCGCAAAGTTCACATTCTCATTTGCTCTCCATTCCACTTGGCAAGCCCCCACACTTTGATGGAGAGGACTACGGATTTTGGAGTCACAAAATGCGTAGTCACCTATTCTCTCTCCATCCTAGTATATGGGAGATTGTAGAGAGTGGAATGCACTTTGATAGTTCGGATAGTCCCATGTTCATTAATGAACAAATCCATAAAAATGCACAAGCTACTACTGTTCTTCTAGCTTCCTTGTGCAGGGATGAATACCATAAGGTGAGCGGCTTGGACAACGCCAAGCAAATCTGGGACACCCTCAAGATTTCTCATGAGGGGAACGACGTCACCTTACTCACCAAGATGGAGTTGGTGGAGGGCGAGCTTGGACGGTTCGCGATGATAAGGGGCGAGGAGCCAACGCAAACGTACAACCGGCTCAAGACCCTTATCAACAAGATAAGAAGCTACGGGAGCACGCGATGGACGGACCACGACGTCGTCCGCCTAATGCTCAGGTCCTTTACCGTACTTGATCCTCATCTCGTAAACAATATTCGTGAGAATCCCAGGTACACGATGATGACGCCCGAGGAAGTGCTTGGAAAATTCGTGAGCGGGCGGATGATGATCAAGGAGGCAAGATACGTCGACGACGCGTTGAACGGACCACTCCACGAGCCTCAACCCATTGCTCTAAAGGCAACGAGGAGCAAGGAGTCGCTACCTAGCAAGGTGGCGCAAGTTGAGGCGGCTGGCCTTAATGATGAAGAGATGGCTCTCATCATTAAGAGATTCAAGACGGTGCTTAAAGGTCACAAGGGACAACCAAGCAAGACCAAAGCCAAGGGGAAGCGCTCATGCTTCAAATGCGGTAAGCTTGGTCATTTCATTGCTAACTGTCCCGATAATGAAAGTGACCAGGAAAAGGGGAACAAAAGAGAGAAGAAGAAGCAATACAAGAAGGCAAAAGGCGAGGCGCATCTAGGAAAGGAGTGGGACTCGGATTGCTCCTCCTCCGACTCCGACAACGAAGGACTCGCCGCCACTGCCTTCAACAAATCAGCTCTCTTCCCCAACGAGCATCTCACTTGCCTTATGGCAAGGGAGAAGAAGGTGAGTATTCAAGACTCCACTTATGCTTCATCTAGTGATAGTGAGTCTAGTGATGATGACATAGATTATTCTTGCTTGTTCAAGGGCTTAGATAGATCTAAGATAGAGAAAATCAATGAATTGATTAATGCATTGAATGAAAAGGATAGGCTTTTAGAAAAGCAAGAAGATTTATTGTATGATGAACATGATAAATTTGTAGAGGCACAAAAATCATATGCTTTAGAAGTGAAAAGAAATGAAATGCTTTCTAGTGAAATATCTTCCTGTCATGAAACCATTTCTACCTTAAGAAGTGTTAATATTGATTTAAGTGCTAAACTAGAAGTAGCTAGTAAATCAAATTCTTTTGTTGAACATGTTGAAATTTGTACTAGGTGTAAGGATTTTGATGTTAATGCTTGTAGTGAACACCTAGTTCTAATTTCCAAATTAAATGATGAAGTGGCTAGTCTTAATGCCCAACTTAAGACTAGCAAGAATGAAGTTGATAAAATAAAATTTGCAAGGGATGCCTACACGGTTGGTAGACACCCCTCAATTAAGGATGGGCTTGGCTTCAAGAGAGAAGCCAAGAACTTAACAAGCCATAAGGCTCCTGTCTTCGTCAAGGAGAAAGGGAAGGCCCCTATGGCAAATAGTGCTAAAAAGAACCATGCTTTCTTATACCATGATAGGAGACATGCTAGAAATGTTCATAATGATTTTGATTCACATGTTTATGATTCTCATGCCATGTTTGCCTCTAGTTCCTCTCATAAACATGATAGAAATATGAGTAGGAGAAATGTTGCGCATATGCCTAGGAGAAATATTGCTCATGTACCTAGGAAGAATGTTAGTCATGCTCCTAGAAAATTAGTGAATGAACCTTCTACCATTTATTATGCTTGTAATGCTCCCTTTGCTATTTGTAGAAAGGGAAAGAAGGTTGTTGCTAGGAAATTAGGGGCTAGATGCAAGGGAGATAAAACTTGCATCTGGGTCCCTAAGAATATTTGTGCTAACCTTGCAGGACCCAACATGAGTTGGGTACCTAAGACCCAAGCCTAAATTTGCCTTGCAGGTTTATGCATCCGGGGGTTCAAGCTGGATTATCGACAGCGGATGCACAAACCATATGACGGGGGAGAAGAAGATGTTCACCTCCTACGTCAAAAGTAAAGATTCCCAAGATTCAATTATATTCGGTGATGGGAATCAAGGCAAGGTAAAAGGGTTAGGTAAAATTGCAATTTCCAATGAGCATTCTATATCAAATGTATTCCTAGTAGAGAGTCTTGGGTATAATTTGCTATCTGTTAGTCAATTATGTCAAATGGGATACAATTGCCTTTTTACTAATGTAGATGTGTCTGTCTTTAGAAGATGTGATGGTTCACTAGCTTTTAAGGGTGTACTAGACGGCAAGCTCTATTTAGTTGATTTTGCAAAAGAAGAGGCCAGTCTAGATGCATGCTTAATGGCTAAGACTTGCATGGGCTGGCTGTGGCATCGCCGCTTAGCACATGTGGGGATGAAGAACCTCCACAAGCTTCTAAAGGGGGAACACGTAATAGGTCTAACAAATGTGCATTTCGAAAAAGATAGACCTTGTGCAGCTTGTCAGGCAGGTAAACAAGTGGGAGGAGCACATCACAGCAAGAACGTGATGACCACGTCGAGACCCCTGGAGCTGCTGCATATGGACCTCTTCGGACCCGTCGCCTATCTAAGCATAGGAGGAAGTAAGTATGGTTTAGTTATTGTTGATGACTTTTCCCGCTTCACTTGGGTATTCTTTTTGCAGGATAAGTCTGAAACCCAAGGGACCATCAAGCGCTTCCTCAGGAGAGCTCAAAATGAGTTTGAGCTCAAGGTGAAGAAGATAAGGAGCGACAACGGGTCCGAGTTCAAGAACCTTCAAGTGGAGGAGTTTCTTGAGGAGGAAGGGATCAAGCACGAGTTCTCCGCTCCCTACACACCACAGCAAAATGGTGTGGTAGAGAGGAAGAACAGGACGCTAATCGATATGGCGAGGACGATGCTTGGAGAGTTCAAGACCCCCGAGTGCTTTTGGTCGGAAGCCGTGAACACGGCTTGCCACGCCATCAACAGGGTCTACCTTCATCGACTCCTCAAGAAGACTTCGTATGAGCTACTAACCGGTAACAAACCCAATGTATCGTACTTTCGTGTATTTGGGAGCGAGTGCTACATTCTAGTGAAGAAGGGTAGAAATTCTAAGTTTGCTCCCAAAGCTGTAGAAGGGTTTTTATTAGGTTATGATTCAAATACAAAGGCGTATAGGGTCTTCAACAAATCATCGGGTTTGGTTGAAGTCTCTAGCGATGTTGTATTTGATGAGACTAATGGCTCTCCAAGAGAGCAAGTTGTTGATTGTGATGATGTAGATGAAGAAGATGTTCCGACAGCCGCTATACGAACCATGGCGATTGGAGACGTTCGGCCACAGGAACAGGATGAACGTGATCAACCCTCTTCCTCAACGACGGTGCATCCCCCAACTCAAGACGATGAACAGGTTCATCAAAAGGAGGCGTGTGATCAAGGGGGAGCACAAGAAGATCAAGTGATGGAGGAAGAAGCGCAACCGGCACCTCCAACCCAAGTTCGAGCGATGATTCAAAGGGATCATCCCGTCGACCAAATTTTGGGTGACATTAGCAAGGGAGTAACTACTCGATCTCGATTAGTTAATTTTTGTGAGCATTACTCTTTTGTCTCCTCTATTGAGCCTTTCAGGGTAGAGGAGGCCTTGCTAGATCCGGATTGGGTGTTGGCCATGCAGGAGGAACTTAATAACTTCAAGCGCAACGAAGTTTGGACGCTGGTGCCTCGTCCCAAGCAAAATGTTGTGGGAACCAAGTGGGTGTTCCGCAACAAACAGGACGAGCACGGGGTGGTGACAAGGAACAAGGCTCGACTTGTGGCAAAAGGTTATGCCCAAGTCGCAGGTTTGGACTTTGAGGAGACTTTTGCTCCTGTGGCTAGGCTAGAGTCTATTCGTATCTTGCTAGCATATGCCGCTCACCACTCTTTCAGGTTGTACCAAATGGATGTGAAGAGCGCGTTCCTCAACGGGCCAATAAAGGAGGAGGTGTACGTGGAGCAACCCCCTGGCTTCGAGGATGAGCGGTACCCCGACCACGTGTGTAAGCTCTCTAAGGCGCTCTATGGACTTAAACAAGCCCCAAGAGCATGGTATGAATGCCTTAGAGATTTCTTAATTGCTAATGCTTTCAAGGTTGGGAAAGCCGATCCAACTCTTTTCACTAAGACATGTGATGGTGATTTGTTTGTATGCCAAATTTATGTCGATGACATAATATTTGGTTCTACTAATCAAAAGTCTTGTGAAGAGTTTAGCAGGGTGATGACGCAGAAATTCGAGATGTCGATGATGGGCGAGTTGAACTACTTCCTTGGGTTCCAAGTGAAGCAACTCAAGGACGGCACCTTCATCTCCCAAACGAAGTACACGCAAGATCTGCTGAAGCGGTTTGGGATGAAGGACGCCAAGCCCGCAAAGACTCCGATGGGAACCGACGGACACACTGACCTCAACAAAGGAGGTAAGTCCGTTGATCAAAAAGCATACCGGTCAATGATAGGATCTCTACTTTATTTATGTGCTAGTAGACCGGATATTATGCTTAGCGTATGCATGTGTGCTAGATTTCAATCCGATCCTAAGGAGTGTCACTTGGTGGCGGTGAAGCGAATTCTTAGATATTTAGTTGCTACGCCTTGCTTCGGGATCTGGTATCCAAAGGGGTCTAACTTTGACTTGATTGGGTACTCAGATTCCGACTATGCTGGATGTAAGGTCGATAGGAAGAGTACATCGGGGACGTGCCAATTCTTAGGAAGGTCCCTGGTGTCATGGAATTCTAAGAAACAAACCTCCGTTGC
Source organism: Zea luxurians (assembly GCA_029449295.1). Lineage (NCBI taxonomy): Eukaryota > Viridiplantae > Streptophyta > Magnoliopsida > Poales > Poaceae > Zea > Zea luxurians. Next base: position 102,523,024 of record JAOPSE010000010.1, read on the forward strand.
CCTATCCACCGCTGAGGCCGAGTACGTTGCCGCAGGACAGTGTTGTGCGCAACTACTTTGGATGAGGCAAACCCTCAGGGACTTTGGCTACAATCTGAGCAAAGTCCCACTCCTATGTGATAATGAGAGTGCTATCCGCATAGCGGAAAATCCTGTTGAGCACAGCCGCACAAAGCACATAGACATCCGGCATCACTTTTTGAGAGACCACCAGCAAAAGGGAGATATCGAAGTGTTTTATGTTAGCACCGAGAACCAGCTAGCCGATATCTTTACCAAGCCTTTAGATGAGAAGACCTTTTGCAGGCTGCGTAGTGAGCTAAATGTCTTAGATTCGCGGAACTTGGATTGAATTGTAGCATACATGTATTTATGCCTTTGATCATGTTCATTCTGCATTTTGTTGCTTATTATGTTGCTCAAGTTGTACAAACACTCCCTGGACCTCACAAGTCCGTTGCAAAGTGATGCAAATGTTTAGGGGGAGATGTGTTACAACTTGACCCTTTGAGACTAACCATATGTTTGAGTTTGCTTGTGTTAGTCACAAAGGAGAATTGAAAGGGAAAAGGTGGACTTGGACCATGAAAGACTTCCACTGCACTCCGATGAGGGGTAACTTATTCCAAGTTCATCTCATGAACTCTTATTGCCATTTGCTCTTAATTGAAGATTTTGGTGAGGCAATGGGGTTAAAGGGCCACAATTGATCCCGTTTTGGTGCTTGATGCCAAAGGGGGAGAAAATAAAGGCCAAAGTGATAAATGGATCAGCTACCACTTGAGAGATTTTGAAAATAGTAGATTAGAGTTTTTGATTTGTCAAATTCTTAAGTAATTGTCTCTCTTGTCCAAAGTTGGCTTCTTGTGGGGAGAAGTATTGATTATGGGAAAAAGGGGGAGTTTTTGAAATCCTTGATCAATATCTTTTTGAATGACTCTCTTTATGCTTAAACATGTGTGTTTAACTTAGAGATAGAGATTTGTGTTTGATTTGCAAAAACAAACCAAGTGGTGGCAAAGGATGATCCATATATGCCAAAATTGAATAACACTTAAATTTATGTCATTTGAATTGAGTTTGCACTTGTTCTAGTGGCTTTATGTTGTGTTGGCATAAATCACCAAAAAGGGGGAGATTGAAAGGGAAATGTGCCCTTGGGCCATTTCTAAGTATTTTGGTGATTTAGTGCCCAACACATGTGCTTAATTGTAAAATGGGACAAAGTACAAATCATGGAAAAAAGGTATGTTTCTAATCCTTAGTACATTGGTTTTGTGTACTAATATATTTGTCTAAGTGTTAGAAACAGAAAAGGAGATGAAAAGAAAAGAGGAGAAAGTCTTGGCTGTGTGCAGCCAAGACCCAGCTCGGCCTGGAGCACCGGACTGTCCGGTGTGCACCGGACAGTGTCCGGTGCGCCAGGCTGCCTCGGCTCGAACTGGCCGCTCTCGGGAATTCGCCGACGGCGTACGGCTAAAATTCACCGGACTGTCCGGTGTGCACCGGACTGTCCGGTGAGCCAACGGTCGGCTAGGGCCAACGGTCGGCCGCGCGATCAGCGCGCGACACGTGGCCGGGCCAACGGTCGGGAAGGAACACCGGACTGTCCGGTGTGCACCGGACATGTCCGGTGCGCCAACTGAGCGCAGATCTGGAGCAGCCAGCAACGGTCAGAAGTGCTGTTTTTGGAAACAAATCGGGCACCGGACAGTGTCCGGTGTGCACCGGACTGTCCGGTGCGCCACGAGACAGAAGGCAAAGATGGCCTTCCAGATTTGTTCCCAACGGCTCCTAGCTGCCTTGGGGCTATAAAAGGGACCCCTTGGCGCATGGAGGAAGCAACCAAAGCATTCCTTGAGCACTCTTGATCACTCACACATCAATCTTGCGCACTTGTTTGACATTCTAGTGAATTGAGCTCCGTTCTAGTGTGTTAGCCTCTTGAGCTCAAGTCTGGGTTTTGTGTGTGCGTATTCGCTGTGATCTTTGTGTTGTGTGTGAGTTGCTAATCCCTCCCTTACTCCGTGATTCTTTGTGAACATCTTTTGTAAGGGCGAGAGGCTCCAAGTTGTGGAGATTCCTCGCAAACGGGATTGAGATAAGAACAACAAAACACTGTGGTATTCAAGTGGGTCTTTGGACCGCTTGAGAGGGGTTGATTGCAACCCTCGTCCGTTGGGACGCCACAACGTGGAAGTAGGCAAGCATTGGCTTGGCCGAACCACGGGATAAACCACCGTGTCCCTCTGTGCTTGATTCTTGTGGTATTGTGTTTTGTTGAGACTTCACCTTAGCCACTTGGCAATAATCGTGCTAACGCTTAACAAGTTTTTGTGGCTTAAGTTTGAAGTTTTTACAGGATCACCTATTCACCCCCCCCCCCTCTAGGTGCTCTCATATGGGCCGCGCCAAACATAGCTGGAGTATGGGCCGCACTAAAAATTTAGCCCAGGACGCTTGCACTGCTGTGTTGTTGCATTGTATTGCAAAAAACTTAGTACCGTATCGGCTAGTAAAGGAGGCATAGAGCGGCTTATAAGCGTTAGCTCAGTCTTATAAATAAGAACTCTGTTGTTGAACTATATTGTGTTTGGTGGCTTCAATTCTCACGTTCGTGTGTTACTTTTGCCGGACAGGGAGAAGCGACTGGGTGGGGTAGATGGCAGAACGGCAGAACACACTGATGGCAGAACATGTCAGAGGCAGACTACTATTGCTCTCTTAATAAGTAGTAGAGATACCATTTCGTGAACTTGGGTTACGCGTGCTCGGATATCACTTTGTGCTGGTAGATGCAGTTGCTCGCTTGCTCTAGTGCACTATAATCTATTCTTTTAATATTTCATCGAGTAAAATACATTAGCGGTTTTAAACTTATTGCTTTGTATGTTCCGATCTCTAAGCTCTCAAAATACACATCTAATGCCCTTAAACTTATGAAGATGTATTGTCTCGGACCCTAAACTCTCAACATGCACATTTTTTAGAGATCCAGATCACAAAGAACCATACAAGTAGAAAACCAAAATGTTCATGTTAAGAATTTAGAGACCAGGACGATACAATATCATAAGTTTAGGAACCTTAGATATACACTTTGAGAGTTTTAGAAACCAAGATGATATAAGGCTACAAATTTAGTGACCACCAGTATATTTTAACCTTCTACGACAGTTCTACGACAACTACATTCGAAAGTAACAACAGCTACAATCGCGTGGCGAGTGGCAACCAATTGGGTCTCGCTCGGGGGACCTAGAAATCTCGCCGCTGCATTCTGCATGGCAGCATGAGAAAGCCTAGAAATTTGGAATTTTGCCATTATAAGAACTGGACTTCGCTGGATTGCCATTAAATTTGTGGGTTTCGTTCAAGTGCCATTATCAATCAAGACACATACGCTGAAATGTCTTTTGGCTATTTAACAAAAAGAAAAAGTAATTTATTTGGGTTAGAGATGGCGCACGGACTCATTTACCCTTCTCTTCTCCGTTTCGCCGCTCCGCTCAGTGAATGACCACTTCGTGTGGTTGCACTCCAGCGCGATGGGCACCAGAGCTGAGGCCATCTCCCATACCAGCATCGTCGTAGTGGATGTTTGTTCCTCCTGCTCTCGAGATCAGGCTCGCTGGCGCCGAGCACCTCGGTCTGTGCTTCCGCGCCACCGGCTTGCGCGTCAGCCTCCGCCCACGGAGAAGCCGGAGCCGCCTCCTCGCCGTCCTCTGACGCCTGACGCAGTTGCTACAGCCCACGGCGGCAGCGTAGAGGCGCTCGACGATGCTATCGCGGCGCGCGCGAAGCTCGTCGGGGCGGCCGCGTCCAGCGCTGCGTCAACCAGCGCCCACAGGTTGCCCCCGAAGGCGTCCAGCGCGCGGCCCCGGCGAAATGGAGAAGAGAAGGACAAATGAGTCCGTGTGCCCTCTCTAACCCAATTAAATTGGTTTTTCTATTTATTAAATAGCCAAAAGGCATTTCAGCGTATGTGTCTTGGTTGATAATGGCATTTGAACGAAACCCACAAATTTGATGGTAATCCAGCGAAGTCCAGTTCTCATAATGGCAAAATTCCAAATTTCTCGGCTGCCACCGCCGCCGGGAGCTATTTGTGCCGTGCGAGATCAGCCGGCACGCGGCTCCGGAGAGCTGAATAGCTGCTGGACACCAGCAAACAACCACCAGCAGCTAACAACCCGCCAAACCCAGCACATTCCCCCGCCACTCCCAGTACCAAACTACCAACACAAACACGTGCATCATTCTCCGGCCGAATTTTTTATATTTTGGCCCTTCCTCGAAAAAAATTTTCACATTTGGACCTTAGAAAATTTTAATGTCATTTTTGGACCCTTTGCTCGGCGCCATAGCCAATGGCGCCGAGGTAACACAGCTCGGCGCCATAGGCTATGGCGCCGAGGTGCGTGCTGCGCTGGCACAAACGGACGTCGTGGCTCTGACGTGGTACCGAGCTCGGCGCCATAGATCTTGGCGCCGAGCTCTATTATATACACAAAACTTGTCTAGCTCAGCTGGTAGAGCACAAGTTTTTTAACCTTGGGGTCCTGGGTTCAAGCCCCATGGTGGACATGTTTTAATACTTTTTTTGTCTGTCACTGATTTTTTTTGTTGTCCAGATTTTTTGTTTATGTCGCTGATTTGTCCGTCTACATAAAAATAGTATATTTTCATTGAGTTCTTTTGAACATAAATTCTAAAAACATAATAACATATTCAAGTGGACAAAATACTGTGAGCTTGTGTCTCTGTGTAGGGGTACAATCCCTCACTTTTATATTTAATTTACATACTACTAACTAAACAGTATATTGGTGCATGGTGCGTGCATGTGCGTGCTCATCGTCAAGTACGTTTTGTTCGTTTATTAAGCTTAAGGAAACGTACTTGCATTGGTTAGCGGCCACCGGTTTAGCTATGGTGCATCGCGATCACGGGCGCAATAATGCACGCAATCTTGAGGTTGTGGGTTCGAGTACATTAGATTATTAGAGTTTTAGAGTCGAAAATATAAATATATTTGCATTGGTTAGCGGCCACCGATTTAGCCATGATAAATTTTAATTAATATTAAAAAGTATAATTTCGAATACATTAGATTATTGGAGTTTTAGAGTCCAAAATATAAATATACTTAATAAACAAAAAGATTATAATTAGAGTCCAAAATATAAATATACCATGTATAAATAAACAGTGACTTGATGATTTTATAAAGTACTCCATACTTTCATAGGGTGGGTTACTTATGTGCATGGTACTTGCGTCACGGAGTTTGAATAAACAAAAACAAAAACAAAAAATATCTAGATGAATAAATAAATCAGTCACAAAAACAAAAAAACTAGATGAAAAATAAATCTGAACGGACAAATCATTGACATAAACAAAAAATATGGACAACAAAAAAATAAATTAGTGACAAAGACAAAAAAAAATATTAAACATCCACCATGGGGCTTGAACCCACAACCTTAAGGTTAAAAACCTCGCACTCTACCGACTGAGCTAGACATGTTTTGTTGTTATACATCCGAGCTCGGCGCCATAGATCTTGGCGCCGAGCTCGGCACCACGTTGGCGCCACGTCGTTCAGGTTGTGCCAGCGCAGCACGCACCTCGGCGCCATAGCCTATGGCGCCGAGCTGTGTTACCTCGGCGCCATAGGCTATGGCGCCGAGCAAAGGGTCCAAAAATGACATTAAATTTTTCTAAGGTCCAAATGTGAATTTTTTTTCGGGAAAGGGTCAAAATACAAAAAAAATTCGGATTCTCCGGCGGCCACAACGGCGCGCACAAGACTAATAAAAGGCTCTGGAAAGCGGCGCGACCGAGCATAGTGGACAGTATGGACACCGCGCAAGCTACTTCACGTCTGATTGCATCGCGTCGCGCCGCTAATGCAAAAAGCAAGCGCGGCCGCTTAAAAGCCTAACCCGGCTTGGCTTTTCGTTTCCTAGGCGATGGCGCGGGCGGCGGGCTGCAACGTGCGGGGAGCGTGCGCGTGTCTGCCAGGCTTTCAGTATACCAGGTCAGCCTCGCTATAGCCACAGTTGTGCAGAAAATAGCACGAACGCTAATCTACCTGACTTCCATCAGTGGCAGAGTGTGACTTAAAATCTGGATAGAGCCAAGTCGACATCGTAGGACACTAGCTACGGTTCTAATTCTAAGCTCACAGATAGTGTATTGTGCACCAAGGCTATATCAGAGTCTATAAACCATAACCCCCTAAATTTGAGATAAATTTAGCAATCACCAGTTGTATCCGCGTATTTCTGCATTGCACCTTGTTTCGAGTTAAGGTCAATCACTCTTAAAACAATGTATGACAGTCATATAAGGCTATTCTCAATTCATTGTCTAGACAAAGTTGCCACGTCATATATTACCATAGAAAATACGGTTGTTCCAATGTATAATATCACTAGGTAGATGCCCGTGCGTTGCAACGGAAACATATCGTCAGCATAGGAAACGCAGCTCATACCAATCTAATATCAAAGGTCTCGACGATCATAAGCTCTGCCGCTGCCCCTAGGCAGCAGCCGCCGCCAGCATCAGGCGGCCCCAAGCAACGTCCAGCGCACTGGTCGCAGCCCCTGCTTCGTCGGGAGCCATGATGCTTCGCCGATAATCCCCAAATACCCAGCCTACTTGTCGGGCAGCGCCACTGGGGGCATGGCGGCCCCGCAGCCAATGGAACGCTGTACGACGTGGTAGACAGGCTGCTCTCCCAAGAGCGCAGCAGCCTGCTGCCCCACGTAAATGGACAAACAAAAAAGTTATTGCTACAAACTTATGATCAGATAGACAAACAAAAAAATAATGTAAATGATATATAAAGTTGTTATTATAAGTAAGTTAGAAAGCGCAACAACAATACGACAACCCCATGAGGCCATGATGCACAATAACACAGATCCACTATGCATAAAACTCCCAAGTGAACAACGCCTGTGATGAATCTGCTACTGACGCTAGAGCTGTCAATGCTCCCCCATGCACCATTTGCTTGCCATTCTAGAATATGAACATGAGCAATTAGCATTGTTTACTAACCATGATAACAAATATATTTGAAGCAACCTGAAACCTAATTCAACACAAGTAATTGCATACCTGAAGAAGAACAAGTAATTTATTCACGATTCCATCCAGGTAAGGCGTAAAAAATTCTAGTATACAATTCTCACTAAAATTTAAAATCGCCGAAACATCATGTGCCTATAAACAAGAAGAGCAATATAGGTCAAAATAGATTGCCAGGTCCTAAGATGTATGGCATGAACATGTAATCAGGTATAGTAGAATATAGACATACAAATTGTATAAACTTAATATCTCAATGCACACAAAAAACTTAAACAACATTCAGTTCAGAGGTCTGGCATACATAAAGTTAGTATTTGCTTGGTAATCAAATTACTTTTTTTATCATAGAAACTTGTAAGCTCAAAGATCAAAAGGGATTTGTTTGACATTTAGATGTGCTAGCTACCCACATATATTTATATTTAAAACATGTAAACCACACACAAACCATATTGGTCTACATCAACCTGTTTATTGATGCAACCTCAATTAAAATTGTGTTGTCTTACAATTTTTAATAATAGGCAAATATGTCGACAACCGTACATTAATCTAATCTTTTTTAGCGATACTGATAAGTCGTTGTTGTATGTTTGGAGGGATAGCATAGCGGCATGAATTCTCCTCGTAACTTAATAGATCAATTACAAAGTTCCTTCGAAGACTATTTGCATCTTACACACAAAGACATAAGAGAACAAAACGTCAAATTTATATTATGTAACTGAAATGTATGTTTGAACATGAAACAAACGTACTCCAATTACCCTATCAAATTCCATTCGTCTAGCACTCTCCCACATGACCATAGCTTGTAGAACGAAGTAGCTGGTATTAACCCTATAAAATAATGTTTGGTCAACTATATTATATACAATGGTTATCATAGAAAAAAATTAAACCGTTGAGAACATGGTATTGAGAAAAATACCCTTTTAAGTCCATTGGAAGACCAGACCGAATTGTATGTTCCCACTTAAAAATATCATCTGCCCATCCAGAACGTTTCTTATTGTAGGCAACCTTATATTTCTTGGAGGCCATGATAATTGCTTCCACAAACCTCTTGTATGGCATGTGTTTACACCAATCTTGAGTGGGTGTAAAGTCTATAAAAGTCACGTACTTTTTACCATGATCGATTACGATAAGTGTGTAGCATCCATTGAATTTCCATGGCATTAGAACCTACAAAATATCAGTCATTAGGATTGTAACGAAGTGCCTTTTATAAATACATTCGAAATGAACACATACTTACATATTTACAACCAGTGATATAATAGTTCAATGAAGGCCAACAGTCGAGTGTTTTGGCTAACTCTTCTGCTGTAGGATCCTGATGGTACTTTGGAAGTTTACCAAAACCAACCATTCTCTGGATAAATATATATACATGTCCACATGAGCATTATATGTATAGTTACAAGATATTACTACATTATTGATTGGAAACAAACTTACCCAGAAGCGCATGTCCATATAATACTTTTTATCCTTTATCATTTCATCTTTCGACATATGTGACTCTTTAATGGCCAACAATCGAACAGCCATGTCAAAACATTTTAGAGTCATATCTAGATTTACCCTTAATATGTTTTGCAGGTCTTTGATAGATATTTCTATCTTAAAAGGGTTGAAACTTCGCACCCATGTCATCCTGTAATGCAACATGACAAAAGTCTATATCAAAACTCTACGTAGTTGGTACCTATAAAATAGATAAAACAATGATCACTTACTCTAATGTCGTATCATCTTGGATTGTCATGATGTAATCACATAGAACATCTATTAAATCGGCTTTGGTCACTGGCATGTCCTTTGTGGAAAGGCCTCTCAGTAAAAATTCATTAGTGCACTCATCGGTCGGGATTTTTATAGGAGTTCTTTTATCCCAATCATGAACAAACCACCTTTCTAAGTCTGCTTGAGTGATGGGGCCATCATCATCTTCCATCAATACTTCGCTTTCTTCAGATACACAAAGTAGTTTCCTCTTCTTAGGATTTGTGGGACTATCTAATATCTAAACATCAGAGGAGCTTCCAGCATCGACTTCTTTGTCATACTTGTATAATGGACACCCCTTTCTCTTGTTTATATCTGAAGATAGTAATATAGCAGTGTCGGCGTTTCGGACCCGGGGGTCCCTGGACCGACGAGTGAGATTGTCGCTGCGTGTCCCTGCCCAGATAGGTTGGCGCGGGATGGAACACAAGATGCGGGGCAAGCATTGTATTATCCTGCACCAGGGGTGCCACTCGTAGTAGGGGTTACAAGCACGTCGTGAGAGGGAGAGAGAGAGAGGGAGCCTGTTCGTTCGCTCCTTTCCCCCACGCAAACCCCCCTCCAGGATGGCCCTGGTCCTCCCTTTTATAGACGCAAGGAGAGGGTCCAGGCGTACAATGAGGGGTGTAGCTATGCGCTAACGTGTCCGGCAGAGAAGTACCTAAGCCTTGTGTACATGCCAATGTGGCCGTCGGGGGAGAGCTTGAGCCATGTACACGTGATAGCGTGGCCGTCGGAGGAGCGCCTGAGTCCTGTAGGAGCACAGCTGGCAGTGCGGCAAGGATCCTGCTGACGTCTCCTTGATACCGTAAGGGGCTGAGAGCCACCGGCGTCATGGTGCACGCGGGGCACCATCATTACCCGTCGTCGGGGTAAGCCAGATGGGACGCCGGTCTTGTTCCTTGTAGCCTGAGCAGGCTAGGGATAGGGTAATGATGTATCCCCTGTTGGCGCGGTCGGTCCGAGCCCAAGGTCGGGCGAGGCGGAGACTTCTCTTGAGGCCGAGGCCGGGGTCGGGCAAGGACGCGATTCCTCCCGAGACCGAGGTCGAGACCAAGTCCGGGGGTCGGGCGAGGCGGAGACCTCCTCCCGAGGCCGGAGCCTGAGGTCGGGCAAGGCAGAGACCTCCTCCCGAGGCTGGAGCCTGAGGTCGAGACCGAGTTCGGGGGTCGGGCGAGGCGGAGCTTCCTCCTGAGGCTGGAGCCTGAGGTCGGGCGAGGCGGAGCTTCCTGTTGCGCCTGAGGCCGAACTCGGTGGTTGATCATGACTTGTTGTCAGTCTTCGCCTGGGTGGTTGGCACGACAGTCGGAGCGAGGCGAGCGGCGCTGTTTTCCCGTCACATCGGACAATAAAGAAGAGGGGCAAAGTGACTACGGTCACTTCGGCCTGGCTAACAGAGGCACGTGTGTCAGGACACGGCGTCAGGCGTCCCCTGCATTGAATGCGCCTGCGAAGCGGTCGGTTGGTGATGCGGTCTGGCCAAGGTTGCTTCACAATGAAGCCTACCCGAGCCAGGCTTCAGGAGAGCCGAGGGGGTGCCCGCTGCCTGAGACGGCCCTCAGGCGAGGCGTGAACTCGTCTGGGACTACTGCTCCAGCCCGAGGCTGGGCTCGGGTGAGGTCGCGTCCCTTGGGTAGACGAAGCCTTGACTTGAACCGCGCCCGTCAGTTGGTCTGAGGGTGTTTACCAGCCGTGATTAGGAGTGTTGGGGGTACCCCTAATTATGGTACCCGACAGTAGCCCCCGAGCCTCAAAGGGAGTGTTGGTACTCGTTTGGAGGCTTTTGCCGCATTTTCGGTGAGGGGACCGACCTTTCTCGGTTTTTGCTTTGTTCTGGTGGGTGCGCGCGAGCGCACCCGCCGGGTGTAGCCCCCGAGGCCTCGGAGGAGTAGGTCTGAATGCTTTTTGTGGTGCCTCGGCCGGTCTGATCGTTCCCTCATGCGGCCTGGCCGTAGCCCGGGTGCATGGTCAGGTTCCAAGTTATCAAGCTAGTTTTTTGACGCTGTCAAGAGTTTGTCTGTAGCTGGGTGCGAGAGCAGCCCCCGAGCCTCTGCACGGAGCGAGAGGACGATCAAGGACTTTCCCGACTTTTATCATACGCCCCTGCATCGCCTTTCCGCAAGGAGGAGGGGGGGAAAGCGCCATGTTGCCCTCGGAGGGTGTCAAACATGGTGTTTCCAGTGAGCTGCTAACGGGTGATCCGAGTGAACGCCCATGCCCCGTTCGTTAGGGGTCGGCTGGTGGCCCAGAGGCGCGCTCCAAAAGTACCTGCGGGTGATTCGCCGGACCCAGACCCCTTCGATAGGGTCCGAGGGCTCGATGCCTCCCTTCGGTGGGATTCCGTTACAAATCGTTCTCGCCGGTCTCGGAAATGTCCTAGGGTACCTCGGGAGTGTAGCCCGAGCCTCAGCCATGTATCGGACGTACCTAGAGTCATCCCTCACTCTGTGTGCTCTAGGGCGACTGTCGAACCCTTCCGAGGGGCCAGCCTACGAACCCCTGATCAGTAATGGACACGGAGCCCGAGCGCTCTAGGGAGGCTGTCGAACCCTTCCGAGGGGCCAGCCTTTGAACCCCTGATCAGTAATGGGCTTGAAGCCCGAGTGCTCTGGGGCGGCTGTCGAAACCCTTCTAAAGGGCTAGCCTTCGAACCACTGATCAGTAGGAGGGCTCGGGGCCCGCTTCCTTCGCCGAGAAGGATCCTTTTCGAAGCATCCCCTTTCCCGGTCCCTGTAGCGAGAGAGAGAGAGGAGGAGGGGAAGGATATGTATTTAAATAAGGTGGTGCACCTTTTCTGACGCGATCATCATGGCGGAGGCGAAACGACGCCCGCCTCGCCTGCTAGAGGTGTCGCTTGCTCTGCCGGGGAGTTAATGCGACGGGACGGGCGATTCGCGTGGCGCCCGTTGCGCGTGCGAGCCGTTCGAGGAACGGGATACAGGTGCGTCGTCTTCACGCCGTGGGAGAGGGCTCTCCCGTCGCTTCAGGAGGGGACGTGAGCCTGCAGGTGACTTGACCGCTGCTTCCGCTCGTCTGCCGCTGTAGTTACTACCGGCCCACTTTTGGCCATGCCAACCGTCGTGCCTACCCCCGCGGCTGACTGACCCGTGGCCGTCGCCTTTAATTGGCACTGTTGGGTCATGCGTAGGGCTGCCTCGAGTCGCGGTACTGGTTCCACAGTCGAGGAGGCGCGACATTCGGTGGAAGTGGCGGTGTGGCTCTTTGCACATCATAACCGGCGCGCCGGTTACATGACATGTGGGCCCGCTTCCTTTACGCTGGTCCATCCGGATGTGGTCGAAGCCGAAAGGGCGCACAGTTGCGGTGTAGTTGGATGCCGGTCGCGTGGCAGTCCACCCTTTCGACCACCGGTTTCTGCGAAGATGGGAGAGCGCTTGTAACAGTGGGGCGGTTGCATGCCTCGCGTGCGGCGGTTCGCCTTCTTTGCGCTTCGGATCAGCTCGTATGACGTGTGGGACCCAGCCCCCGTGTCGTAGGGGGAGAACCCTGGAGTATGTCAGTGGAGACTTTGCCCGTGATGCTAAGGGGTGCAAGTGAGGAGGTCTGCCTATGAAAGGGGATCGATCCCCCGGGCAGTGGCCATGCCTTCGTTCTCCCCTCATGCATTGCGCCCTTCCACCTTTCGAGCCCCCGGATGGGGTGTACTGGCATCGCCTTGCACTTGCTATCGTTGGAGGAGTGCGACCTCGTGGTGGTTGTGTTAGAAATATGCCCTAGAGATAATCATAGAGATGAGCATATTTCTTTGTATCCATGATATATATATTGCTTAATTGAATATCCATGGAAGGCACCTTGTATTGATTAGCAATTATGTGAATTGTTTGTGAGATTCTTTACTTATATGGTTATTCTAAATGATGTCCCTAGTCAGAGTCGATGACTAGCACATGTATTAGTTGACGACTACATTTCACAAGTCATGAACATGGAGATGTTAAACTAATAATGTGGGCGCATGTATGACATGAGGCTGGACTGACCCAACGTGAGATATTGTAATATAGTTCTCTTTTTGCAACATGAATACTGTATCCTTAGACCTGAGATTGTCGCATGTTCTCAAGATGTGAATTGACTTACTTAGGGACTATCGAACGCTATTCCGTAGCTGGGTAGTTATAAAGGTAGTTTTGGGTTTGTCAGGAAGCATGCTGTGAGGCATGGTCAGTCAAGATGGAATTTGTCCCTCTCTTTGTGAGAGAGATATCTTTGGGCCCCTCGAGTGATTGGATCAAGAAATGCATGGCCGTGCTAGGGTTAAGAGTTAACCATTGAAAGGATTCCAATTCACAGTATCAAGAAAGAGAGGTCAGCTTAGAGCCAGACCAAATATCGTGAGACAAAGGGAACAACATGTACGTAATGTTGCAATGGTTCGTCTAATATGATCTTTACGTGCGCATAGGAGTTGACATGTCTTGCTAGAGGCCGCTGTCAATTATTGGGCCAAGTAAGAGTACTCGGGCTATGTCTATTTGTACGTGTACCTATAGGGTCACACACTTAAGGGGAAGGAAGCCTAACTCGGATTAGATCCGAAATTAGACTGGGCTTTAGGGTTACTGATGGGCCTCCATCCACCATAACGCCTATATAATGAGGGGTAGGGGCGCGGTTAGGCTTAACCTAATTCGCCACCAGCAAACGAGCAGCCACCGCTCACCTCTCGCCCTCGCCAAGCCACCGTCGCGAACCTAGCAGTTCGGTACGCGGCGCTTCCTCCCTGTACGTGTGGATACCTCGGAGGTGCTGCATCTGGAGCACTAGGACGAACCGTGCGAGGACGTGAAGGACGCCGATGACTGCACGACACTGCTCGACGCATTCGTCTACATCGAGACGTCTTCCGCTGCTCTGCGCGTCTAGTGGTAATTCCATGACCTATAACCGCAGTAGTTCTTGGTATTATGGGGTTGAAAATTTTGTTTTGCGCTAGCGTAGCCCCCCATAATCCTTCAGGTTGGCACTTTTCAGCCATCGCTCGGCTTCAAGGATTTTCGTCGTGCAGCCCGGCTGCATTCCCTCACCAATGGTCAGTTTGGTGGGGAGAAGCAAGCCGGGCTGCGGCCTCCACCCTGCCCTCAGCTTCAAGGATCTTCGTCATCCTTGCTGAGGCAGAGGGCGAGCAGAGCCGGGGTTCTACCTCCCGCATGGGCTGGCAGGCCATCTCTTCCTTCAGCATTCAGGGGAGAAGGCGCTCACTGGCCTTGCGGAGGGGGCGAACTTCGGCAACGCGGGACCGGTCGGTCGCAAGCGTCGTCAGCTCCAGCGTGCCTGGCTCGCTGGCTTAGCTGGCTCTGTCGCGGCCTTTGACGCTGCCTCCTGCCGCTTGACCCGGGCATGGCCGTCTGTCCATCGCGCGGGCGACTGTTGCGTCGTGCGCACCGGGGGATCGTCCAAGACGCCATACGCCGTATGGGCGGCGTTCGTGTTCTTGGATTGTCTTGTCCTCACTCCGGCACGACGCCTCCGCGTGGAGGTTGGGGCCTACCCGTCCGCGAGGACTTGAGTGGGATCTGCCGGTGCAGGCTGGGGCGTCCGCCATTTGTCGGCGTGGCGCTGGCGCGCAGGTGGCCGCTGTCGTCGGTGCTGAGGTGGTGGCAGCCAAAGAAGGTTTCTCCGCCGACGAGACCATCGACGCCATCTGCGGCCGGACCGCCGGCTCTTTGGCTTTGATGGCTTGTCCTCGCCCCTTGAGTGGAGACGTGGGTGAGGGCCTCGTCACAGCAGCGTCTGCCCTGAGGTCATCGCTGCTGCTGTTTAGCCACCTGAAGCGGGGGTCATTGTCGCTGCTGGCGTAGTGGTCGCCGGCGAGCCACCTAGAGTTTGTTGTCCCGCAGGCCCTCTGGTGTGGAGGTTGTTCATACCTGCGGGAGCGGAACCGGAGTCCCGTTTGTAAGGGGATATACTGGGTTTTTGCCGGAGCAAAATGTAACTGCTTCAAGTACTTAGACATTTGTTGTAGGTCGGGAGAACCGCCGAGGGTTCTGCCGACGCCTAAGTCTGTGAAGCATAGTTACCCCAAGTATATGTGTTTGTTCTTTGTGGCTGTCGAGGCCTGAACATTTGGGTATTCAAGTATAAAGCTGTGTTTCTTCCTCATTCCGAGCACTGGGACTTGCCTGTTGGCTAGCCGAACTACTTAACCGAGCGTGAGTTGCCTTTCGCGGAAGGTGACGAGTGAGGTATCCGTATCCCGGAGGCGTAGGAGTCCCTCGGCTCGGTCGACCTTGCCACTCTAGGCCTCTCTTGCTCAGCTTTTAGAACCCTCGACTGCTCTGTGATGAGCCAAAGCTGGAGGCAGCGGTGTTGGCGTGGGCAGAGGCAGAGTCGGCTCGAAAAGAGACTTCGTCGGCCCGGGAGCTGGCGGCTTCCCAGGCCGAGGAAGATGTGGCAGCAGCAACAGGAGCTTGGCCAAGACATCCGCTGGCGCGGTGCTGGCGTCCTCCCTTGGTTGGAGGTCCTTTCGCCTGGGTCGCCGTTCGAGGCCAGGCCAGGTTCCGCCGAGGGTGGAAACAACGCCAAGGGTGCTGCTGCTCCCCCTGCCGATACCTGAACCTGCAGGAACAGTTTGTCCGTAGCATGCGCATGTTTTTTCGCGGCCGCCGAGGCCTAAACACTTTATCGTCATGTTAAAAAGCTGCATCTTCTTTCCTCTCGTTTCGAGCATCACGACTTGTCTGTCAGTAGCAGAATCGTTTATCCAAGCGAGAGTTACTTTTCGCGGAAGGTGATGAGTGAGGTATCCGTATCCCGGAGGCGTAGGAGTTCCTCGGCTTGGTCGGCCTTGCCGCTTACGTGCACTCTCATTTGGTCGTAGGATTCCGTTATTGATACAGTCGAGAAGGCACGAAAGTCATTTTCTACCCGAGTGTTTGGACTTGTTCGGTAGCAGGATCGCTTATCCGAGCGTGAGTTACTTCTCGCGGAAGGTGATGAGTGAGGTATCCGTATCCCGGGGGCGTAGGAGTTCCTCGGCTCGGTCGGCCTTGCCGCTTACATGTACTCTCGTCGTTCTCAGGATCCCGCTATCGATACGGAAGTCAAAAGCACGAAGGTTGTTTTGGTAGAAAATTTTTCCGGGGAAAATTTTGACGCAGAGGGGGTTCCCCCCTTCTAGCCCCCGAGGGAGGGTCGGGCTTTGCTGAGGCAAGGCCGACCCTTCCTTGACGGTTAGACTTTATGTATGTAAAGAAAGCGGGGTACATGAACGACTTAAAACATCTTAAGGGTAGAAGCGATGTAGCTGTTGGATGTTCCAATCGTTGATGTAGACCTCGCCTTGGTCGTTGGCCAGCTTGTATGTTCCGGGCTTCAAAATCTTGGTGATGATGAAGGGCCCTTCCCAGGGAGGAGTGAGCTTGTGGCGCCCTCGGGCGTCCTGTCGCAGACGAAGCACCAAGTCTCCCACTTGGAAGCCTCAGGATCGAACGCTTCGGGCGTGGTAGCGTCGCAACGACTGCTGGTACCATGCCGAATGTAGTAAGGCAACATCCTGAGCCTCCTCGAGCTGGTCCAGCGAGTCCTCCCGGCTGGTCTGGTTGCTTCGGTCATCGTACGCCCTGGTCCTCGGGGAGCCGTATTCTAAGTCCGTGGGGAGGACGGCCTTGGCCCCATAGACTAGAAAAAATGGCGAGAAACCCGTGGCTCGGCTCGGCGTCGTCCTTAGACTCCAGACTACCGAGGGTAGCTCTTTCATCCACCGCTTGCCAAACTTGTTGAGGTCGTTGTAGATCCTCGGTTTGAGTCCCTGCAAAATCATACCGTTGGCACGCTCCACCTGCCCATTCGTCATGGGGTGAGCTACGGTGGCCCAGTCCACACGGATGTGGTGGTCGTCGCAGAAGTCCAGGAACTTTTTTCCGGTGAACTACGTGCCATTGTCGGTGATGATGGAGTTTGGGACCCCGAATCGATGGATGATGTTGGTGAAGAACGCCACCGCCTGCTCGGACCTGATGCTGGTTAAGGGTCGGACCTCGATCCACTTGGAGAATTTGTGGATGGCGACCAGCAGGTGCGAGAAGCCCCTGGGTGCCTTCTGCAAGGGACCGACGACGTCTAGACCCCATACAGCAAACGACCAAGTGATGGGTATCGTCTGCAGAGCCTAAGCGGGCAGGCGCGTCTGCTTTGCGTAGAATTGACACCCTCGGCAGGAGCGTACAATCCTAGTGGCGTCGGCCACCGTGGTTGGCCAGTAGAAACCTTGTCGGAAGGCGTTTCCCACAAGGGCTCGAGGTGCTGCATGGTGGCCGCAAGCCCCCGAGTGTATTTCTCGCAACAGCTCTTGTCCTTGGGCGATGGATATGCATCATTGGAGGATGCCCGAGGGGCTGTGGTGATGGAGCTCCTTTTCATCACCCAGCAAGACGAATGACTTGGTGCGCCGAGCCAGCCGCCGAGCTTTGGCCTTGTCGTGGGGAAGCTCTCCTCGGAGGAGATATTCCAGGTACGGGGTCTGCCAGTTCGGATCTGGCGTGACCCCATTCTATTCCTCCTCGACGGACAAGGCCTCTTCCTTGATGGCCGAGGGTACCTCAGGTTCGGCCGAGGCCTCCTCGGGCTCGGGCGAGTCATCAATCTTGACGGATGGTTGATGTAGGTCTCTGGAGAAGACGTCCGGGGGAACCGTCGTCCGCCCCGAGGCTATCTTCGCCAGCTCGTCCGCAGTCTTGTTGTACCGTCGGGCGATGTGGTTGAGTTCCAGCCCGTAGAACTTGTCTTCCAGGCGCCGGACTTCGTCGCAGTAGGCTTCCATCCTCCGGTCGCGGCAGTGGGAGTTCTCCATGACTTGGTCGATGACAAGCTGCGAGTCGCCACGAGCGTCGAGGCGCCGGACCCCTATCTCGATGGCGATGCGCAGCCCGTTAACCAGAGCCTCGTACTCGGCCACGTGGTTTGACGTCAGAAAATGGAGGCGAATGACGTAGCAAAGATGCTTTCCGAGGGGTGAAACGAAGAGCAAGCCAGCGCCTGCTCCTGTTTTCATGAGTGACCCATCGAAGTACATGGTCTAGAGCTCGGGTTGGATTGGAGTTGTTGGTAACTGGGTGTCAGTCCACTCAGCTAGGAAGTCTGCCAAGACCTGGGATTTTATGGCCTTCCGAGGAGCGAATGATAGCGTTTAGCCCATGAGTTCCACCGCCCACTTTGCTATCCTACCCGAGGCCTCACGGCACTGGATGATCTCCCCCAGGGGGAAGGATGACACCATAGTCACCGGATGAGACTCGAAGTAGTGTCTTAACTTTCGCCGTGTCAGAATCACTGCGTAGAGCAGCTTCTGGATCTGTGGGTAGCGAACTTTGGTCTCGGAAAGCACTTCACTGATGAAGTAGACTGGCCTCTGGATGGGCAGTGCATGCCCTTCTTCCTGTCTCTCGACTACGATCACGGCGCTGACCACCTAAGTGGTCGCGACTACGTAGATCAAGAGGGCTTCTCCTGCTGCGGGGGGCACCAGGATGGGTGCATTTGTAAGGAGCGCCTTAAGGTTTCCGAGGGCTTCCTCGGCCTCGGGGGTCCAAGTGAAGCGCTCGGCCTTCTTTAAGAGGCGGTACAGAGGCAAGCCTTTCTCGCTAAGGCGTGAGATGAAGCGGCTCAGAGCCGCAAGGCATCCCATGACCCTCTATACTCCTTTCAAATCTTTGATCGGTCCCATGTTGGTGATGGCCGCGATTTTCTCCGGATTGGCCTCGATACCCCGCTTGAAGACGATGAATCCCAGGAGCATGCCTCGGGGGACTCCAAAGACACACTTCTCAGGATTGAGTTTCACGCCTTTCGCTCTTAGACACTTGAATGTCGTTTCAAGGTCAGAGAGGAGGTCGGAGGCTTTCTTCGTCTTGACAACGATGTCATCGACGTAAGCCTTGACCGTTCTGCCGACGTGTTCTCCGAACACGTGGTTCATGCACCTCTGGTAGGTGGCGCCTGCATTCCTCAAACCAAATGGCATTGTAGTGTAACAGTACATGCCAAAAGGTGTGATAAAAGAAGTCGCGAGCTGGTCGGACTCTTTCATCTTGATTTGGTGATAGCCTGAGTAGGCATCAAGGAATGACAGGGTTTCACACCCAGCAGTGGAGTCCACAATTTGATCGATGCGAGGTAGAGGGTAGGGAACTTTCGGACATGCTTTATTTAGACCAGTGTAGTCTACACACATCCTCCATTTCCCATCCTTTTTCCTTACAAGAATAGGGTTAGCTAACCATTCGGGATGGAATACCTCTTTGATGAACCCTGCCGCGAGTAGCTTGTGGATCTCCTCGCCTATGGCCCTGCACTTTTCTTCGTCAAAACGGCGCAAGGTTTGCTTCACGGGTCGAGCTCCAGCTCTGATGTCTAGTGAGTGCTCGACGACATCCCTTGGTATGCCGGGCATGTCCGAGGGACTCCACGCAAAGACTTCGGCGTTTGCGCGGAGAAAGTCGATGAGCACTGCTTCCTATTTGGGGTCAAGCTCGGAGCCGATCCGGACTTTCTTGCTGGCGTCGTTGCTGGGGTCGAGAGAGACGGACTTGACCGCCTCAACTGGTTCGAAGTTGCCGGCGTGCCGCTTCGCGTTGGGCGCCTCTTTGGAGAGGCGTTCCAGGTCGGCGATGAGGGCCTCGGACTCGGCGAGGGCCTCAGCGCACTCCACGCACTCCACGTCGCATTCGTACGCGTGGCGGTACGTGGATCCGATGGTGATGATCCCGTTCAGGCCCGACATCTTGAGCTTGAGGTAGGTGTAGTTGGGGACAACCATGAACTTGGTGTAGCACGGCCTTCCCAACACCGCATGGTAGGTTCCTCGGAACCTGATGACCTCGAAGGTGAGTGCTTCCTTTCGAAAGTTGGAGGGAGTCCCGAAGCAGACGGGTAAGTCGATCCATCCGAGGGGCAGGATTCGCTTCCCGGGCGCGATCCCGTGGAAGGGTGCCACACTAGCCCGGACCTCGGACCTATCAACCCCCAAGAGTTCTAGGGTCTCGGCGTAGATGATGTTAAGGCTGTTGCCTTCGTCCATGAGGACTTTGGAGAGCCTAACGTTGCCGATGATCGGATCGACGACAAGCGGGTACCTTCCTGGGCTTGGCACGAAGTCAGGGTGGTCGCCTCGGTCGAAGGTGATAGGCTTGTCGGACCAGTCTAGGTAGACTGGCGCTGCCACCTTCACCAAGCAGACCTCTCGGCGCTCCTGCTTGCGGTGCCGAGCCGAGGCGTTCGCCATCTGCCCGCCGTAGATCATGAAGCAGTTGTGGACCTCTGGGAACTCCACTTCCTTGCCGCCCTCCTTCTTGTTGTTGTCATGGCTCTTGCCATCTTCCGCCGGAGGCCCGGCCTTATGGAAGTAGCGTCGGAGCATGACACATTCTTCGAGGGTGTGCTTGATGGGCCCCTAGTGATAGGGGCACGGCTCCTTGAGCATCTTATCGAACGCGCCGGCCCCTCCAGGAGGTTTCCAAGGGTTCCTGTGCTCGACCGCAGCGACAAGATTCTCGTCAGCGGCGCCGCGCTTCGCTTGCGACTTGTACTTGGCCTTTTTCTTCGTGCCCCGCTTGGCGGACGCCTCGGGGGCGTCTTTCTTCGGCTCTCTCTGAGGCTACTTGTCCTTTCGGAAGATGGCTTCGACCGCCTCCTGACTCGAGGCGAACATGGTGGCGATGTCCATCAGTTCGCTCACACGGGTGGGAGTCTTGCGCCCCAGTTTGCTCACCAGGTCTCGGCAAGTGGTGCCGGCAAGGAAAGCCCCGATGACATCCGAGTCGGTAACGTTGGGTAGCTCGGTGCGCTGCTTCGAAAACCGCCGGATGTACTCTCAGAGGGACTCCCCTGGCTACTGGCGGCAGCTTCGGAGATCCCACGAGTTCCAAGGGCACACGTACGTGACTTGGAAGTTTTTTGCGAAAGCCTTGACCAGATCGTCCCAATCGGAGATCTGCGCAGGAGGCAGATGCTCCAGCCAGGCTCGGGCGGCGTCGGAGAGGAAAAGGGGTAGATTACGGATGATGAGGTTGTCATCATCTGCCCCTCCCAACTGACATGCCAGTCGGTAGTCCGCGAGCCACAGCTCCGGCCTCGTCTCCCCCGAGTACTTGGTGATGGTAGTCGGGGCTCGGAAACGGGCAGGGAACGGCGCTCGTCGTATGGCCCGGCTGAAGACTCGCAGACCGGGTGGTTCGGGCGAAGGACTGCGATCCTCCTTGCTGTCGTAGCGTCCCCCACGCTTGGGATGGTAGCCTCGGTGCACCTTCTAGTCGAGGCGGGCTCGACGGTCAAGATGGTGGTGCTCGTTGCCGAGGCAATCCCAGGCGGCAGGCGCCTCGTCCCGCGTGCGCTCGGGATGGACCGAGGCTTCCCGCATGCGTCGGGAGACACCGCGTGATGCTCCGACGGGTCAGCTCGCCCCCAGGAGGCGGAGCTCTCGGCTCGTCGAACTACGGCGCCTTCCAGGAGATCCTTGAGTTCGCCCTGGATACGCTGTCCCTCGGTGGTGGATGGCTTCGGCATGGCTCGAAGTAGCATCGCCGCTGCAGCTAGGTCCTGGCCGGACCCGCTGACGGCCGGGGGCAGCGCTGCCTAGGCATTGTCGACGATGCGGCGCCGGATGTCTTGGGCCCGACGATAGGCTTCTCCGGCGAGGGTTCGGCTTGCCCACTCCTGTTCGATGTTCTGTCGGAGCTACACAAGCCGGCCTGCTTCCCCGTCGACCCGGGCCTGCATCTCACAGATTTGCTCGAGCTGTATGTCCTGACCCCCCGCAGGGACTGGGACCACTGCTAGCTCCCACGGGATGTCAACGCGAGATGTGGGCCCAGGGGGATCGTCAACCTCCGGCATACCGAGGTGGTTGCCTTCGTTGTGATCTCCCTGATCGACGTGGAAACATTCGTGACTTGGGCCGAAACCCTCGTCGTCAAGGTCATGGCCATCGTCAGAACAACCAGAGAGGCAGTGGTCACATGCGAACATGAAGTCCCGCATGGCACTGGGGTCATTGAGGCCAGAGAAATCCTCACCGGAGTCGGGGTCGTCCTCTTTCTTGGAACCCACCGGTCCGAAGGTTGAGACGGCTGTCAGTCGGTCCCAGGTCGACCACATATGGTACCCCGAAAGGTTTGGATACGCCTTTACGAAGGCGCTCACCGTAGCGGGGTCGCTAGGTGGATCGAAGCTGAATCGAAAGGGTACGGGATGGAAAACGGATGGTACCTCTTGGTCGATGGACAGTGGTGAAGTCACGTCGGGGGTGGAGCACACCGTCA
Organism: Zea luxurians; assembly: GCA_029449295.1. NCBI lineage: Eukaryota > Viridiplantae > Streptophyta > Magnoliopsida > Poales > Poaceae > Zea > Zea luxurians. The sequence goes on from JAOPSE010000010.1 coordinate 102,545,208, forward strand.
TCTCAGGTACGAGGGTAACGCCCAGCAGATCCTTTGCGAGGGTGCTGACGTCATTAGTCCGCTCGGGTCTGACACGTTGCGGGGAAGTGACACCCGCTGTTGTCTCAAGTGCGAGGACAATGCCCGACATGTCCCTCGGGGGAGTGCCGGCGTCGTCGACTCGCTCTGGTGCGACAGCCGACAAGGTGCCACCTCCTGCGTGGCCATGGTTGCCCCGTCTCCGCCTCCTCCGGCGAGGAGGGTGGCGGGGACGACCGAAGCGCTCCTCTTCTGCTGCGGGGAGATGCTGTCGCTGAGCTCGCCCCCGCCGGGCGAGTAGAAGACCGTCGTTGTCGTCGCGCCGCGGGGGGAGGAGTACCATGTCGTAGCTGCCGTCGAGGGACATGAACTCGAGACTCCCGAAGCGGAGCACCGTCCCGAGCTGAAGAGGTTGCTGAAGACTCCCCATATGGAACTCAACGGGAAGGCGTTCGTTAACACGCAGCAGGCCCCTACCTGGTGCGCCAACTGTCGGCGTTTCGAACCCGGGGGTCCCTGGACCGACAAGTGAGATTGTCGCTGTGTGTCCCTGCCCAGATGGGTTGGCGCGGGATGGAACACAAGATGCGGGGCAAGCCTTGTATTATCCTGCACCAGGGGTGCCGCTCGTAGTAGGGGTTACAAGCATGTCGCGAGAGGGAGAGAGAGAGGGAGCCTATTCGTTCGCTCCTTTCCCCGCGCGAACCCCCCTCCAGGATGGCCCTGGTCCTCCCTTTTATAGACGCAAGGAGAGGGTCCAGGCGTACAATGGGGGGTGTAGCTATGCGCTAACGTGTCCAGCAGAGAAGTGCCTAAGCCTTGTGTACATGCCATCATGGCCATCGGGGGAGAGCTTGAGCCCTGTACACGTGATAGCGTGGCCGTCGGAGGAGCGCCTGAGTCCTGTAGGAGCACAGCTGGCAATGCGGCAAGGATCCTGCTGACGTCTCCTTGCTGCCGTAAGGGGCTGAGAGCCACCGGCGTCATGGTGCACGCGGGGCACCATCATTACCCGTCGTCGGGGTAAGCCAGATGGGACGCCGGTCTTGTTCCTTGTAGCCTGAGCAGGCTAGGGATAGGGTATGATGTATCCCCTGTTGGCGCGGTCGGTCCGAGCCCAAGGTCGAGCGAGGCGGAGACTTCTCTTGAGGCCGAGGCTAGGGTCAGGCGAGGACGCGATTCCTCCTGAGACCGAGGTCGAGGCTGAGTCCGAGGGTCGGGCGAGGCGGAGACCTTTTCCCGAGGCCGGAGCCTGAGGTCGGGCGAGGTGGAGACCTCCTCCCGAGGCTGAAGCCTGAGGTCGAGGCCGAGTCCGGGGGTCGGGCGAGGTGGAGCTTCCTCCCGAGGCCGAAGCCTGAGGTCGGGCGAGGCGGAGCTTCCTGTTGCGCCCAAGGCCGAACTCGGTGGTTGATCGTGACTTGTTGTCAGTCTTCGCCTGGGTGGTTGGCACGGCAGTCAGAGCGGGGCGAGCGGCGCTGTTTTCCTGTCACATCGGACAGTAAAGAAGAGGGCGAAGTGACTGCGGTCACTTTGGCCTGGCCGACTGAGGCGCGTGTGTCAGGACACGGCGTCAGGCGTCCCCTGCATTGAACGCGCCTGCGAAGCGGTCGGTTGGTGAGGCGGTCTGGCCAAGGTTGCTTCACAACGAAGCCTGCCCGAGCCGGGCTTCGGGAGAGCCGAGGGGGTGCCCGCTGCCTGAGACGGCCCTCGGGCGAGGCGTGAACTCGTTTGGGACTACTGCTCCAGCCCGAGGCTGGGCTCAGGTGAGGTCGCGTCCCTTGGGGAGATGAAGCCTTGACTTGAACCGCGCCCGTCAGTTGGTCTGAGGGTGTTTACCAGCCGTGATTAGGAGTGTTGGTGAGAGCACCTAGAGGGGGGGGGTGAATAGGTGATCCTGTGAAACTTGAAACTTAAGCCACAAAAACTTGTTAAGTGTTAGCACAATTATTGCCAAGTGGCTAAAGAGAAGTCTCAACAAAACACAATACCACAAAAGATCAAGCACAGAGGTGACACAGTGGTTTATCCCGTGGTTCGGCCAAGACCAATGCTTGCCTACTCCACGTTGTGGCGTCCCAACGGACGAGGGTTGCAATCAACCCCTCTCAAGCGGTCCAAAGACCCACTTGAATACCACGGTGTTTTGTTTTGCCTTTCACTATCCCGTTTGCAAGGAATCTCCACAAATTTGGAGTCTCTTGCCCTTACAAGTATATGATCACAACGAAGTACAGAGTAAGGGAGGGAAGCAACACACACAAATCCACAGCGAAACGCGCACACACACGGCCAAGAATCGAGCTCACAAGAGTATCACAAAGTTCTCACTAGAACGGAGCTCGAAACACTTAGAATGACAAACGAATGCGCAAAGACTGAGTGTGGATGCTCAAGAATGCTCAAAGGTTGCTTGTGTATCTCCTCCATGCGCCTAGGGGCCCCTTTTATAGCCCCAAGGCAGCTAGGAGCCGTTGAGAGCAAATCTAGAAGGCTATCCCTGCCTTCTGTCGTCGGGGGCACCGGACAGTCCGGTGCACACCGGACACTGTCCGGTGCCCGATTTGTTTCCTTAAACAGCGAAGCCGACCGTTGCAGACCGTTGGCAGATCTGGAGCCGTTGGCGCACCGGACATGTCCGGTGCACACCGGACAGTCCGGTGCCGTCTTCCGACCGTTGGCTCGGCCACGTGTCCCGCGCAGATTGCGCGGCCGACCGTTGGCCCGGCCGACCGTTGGCTCACCGGACAGTCCGGTGCACACCGGACAGTCCGGTGAATTTTAGCCGTACGCCGTCGGCCAATTTCCCGAGAGCGGCCTGTTCGCGCCGAGTCAGCCTGGCGCACCGGACACTGTCCGGTGCACACCGGACAGTCCGGTGCTCCAGACCGAACTGACTCTTGGCTGTACACAGCCAAGTCTTTTTCTCTTCTTCTTCTTTCTGTTTCTAACACTTAGACAAGTATATTAGTACACAAAACCAATGTACTAAGGCTTAGAAACATACCTTTACTTCATGATTTGCACCTTGTTCATCCATGGACATAAATTCACAATTAAGCACATGTGTTGGCACTCAATCACCAAAATACTTAGAAATGGCCCAAGGGCACATTTCCCTTTCAATCTCCCCCTTTTTGGTGATTTATGCCAACACAACATAAAGCAACTAGAACAAGTGCAAACTCACTTCAAATAAAACTCAAATTTATTTTGATTCAATTTTGGCATATATGGATCATCTTTTGCCACCACTTGGTTTGTTTTTGCAAATCAAACTCAAATCTCTATCTCTAAGTCAAACACACATGTTAAAGCATAAAGAGAGTCATTTCAAAAGAGATTGATCAAGAATTTCAAAAACTCCCCCTTTTTCCCATAATTACTACTTCTCCCCACTAGAAACCAAAAGAGACAATAAAAGGGTTTTGACAAACCAAAAACTCTACTCTACTATTTTCAAATTTCTCAAGTGGTAGCTGATCCATTTATTGCTTTGGCCTTTATTTTCTCCCCCTTTGGCATCAAGCACCAAAACGGGATCAATCTTGGCCCTTTAACCCCATTGCCTCACCAAAATCTTCAATTAAGAGCAAATGGCAATAAGAGTTCATGAGATGGACTTGGAATAAGTTACCCTCTCATCGGAGTGCAGTGGAAGTCTTTCATGGTCCAAGTCCACCTATTCCCTTTCAATGCTCCTTCGAGACTAAATCAAGCAAACTCAAGCATATGGTTAGTCTCAAAGGGTCAAGTTGTAACACATCTCCCCCTAAACATGTGCATCACTTTGCAACGGACTTGTGAGGTCCAGGGAGTGTTTGTACAACTTGAGCACCATAGTAAGCAACAAAATGCAGAATGGACATGATCAAAGGCATAAACACATGTATGCTACATTTCAATCCAAGTTCCGCGAATCTAAGATATTGAGCTCACTACGCAGCCTGCAAAAGGTCTTCTCATCTAAAGGCTTAGTAAAGATATCGGCTAGCTGGTTCTCGGTGCTAACATAAAACACTTCGATATCTCCCTTTTGCTGGTGGTCTCTCAAAAAGTGATGCCGGATGTCAATGTGCTTTGTGCGGCTGTGCTCAACAGGATTTTCCGCTATTCGGATAGCACTCTCATTATCACATAGGAGTGGGACTTTGCTCAGATTGTAGCCAAAGTCCCTGAGGGTTTGCCTCATCCAAAGTAGTTGCGCACAACACTGTCCTGCGGCAACGTACTCGGCTTCAGTGGTGGATAGGGCAACGGAGGTTTGTTTCTTAGAGTTCCATGACACCAGGGACCTTCCTAAGAATTGGCACATCCCCGATGTACTCTTCCTATCGACCTTACATCCAGCATAGTCAGAATCTGAGTACCCAATCAAGTCAAAGTTAGACCCCTTTGGATACCAGATCCCGAAGCAAGGCGTAGCGACTAAATATCTAAGAATTCGCTTCACTGCCACTAAGTGACACTCCTTAGGATCGGATTGAAATCTAGCACACATGCATACGCTAAGCATAATATCCGGTCTACTAGCACATAAATAAAGCAGAGAACCTATCATGGACCGGTATGCTTTTTGATCAACGGACTTACCTCCTTTGTTGAGGTCGGTGTGTCCGTCGGTCCCCATCGGAGTCTTTGCGGGCTTGGCGTCCATCATCCCAAACCGCTTCAGCAAGTCTTGCGTGTACTTTGTTTGGGAGATGAAGGTGCCGTCCTTGAGTTGCTTCACTTGGAACCCAAGGAAGTAGTTCAACTCGCCCATCATCGACATCTCGAATTTCTGCGTCATTACCCTGCTAAACTCTTCACAAGACTTTTGGTTAGTAGAACCAAATATTATGTCATTGACATAAATTTGGCACACAAACAAGTCACCATCACAAGTCTTAGTAAAAAGAGTTGGATCGGCTTTCCCAACCTTGAAAGCATTAGCAATTAAGAAATCTCTAAGGCATTCATACCATGCTCTTGGGGCTTGTTTAAGTCCATAGAGCGCCTTAGAGAGCTTACACACGTGGTCGGGGTACCGTTCATCCTCGAAGCCAGGGGGTTGCTCCACGTACACCTCCTCCTTTATTGGCCCGTTGAGGAAAGCGCTCTTCACATCCATTTGGTACAACCTGAAAGAATGGTGAGCGGCATATGCTAGCAAGATACGAATGGACTCTAGCCTAGCCACAGGAGCAAAAGTCTCCTCAAAGTCCAAACCTGCGACTTGGGCATAACCTTTTGCCACAAGTCGAGCCTTGTTCCTTGTCACCACTCCGTGCTCGTCTTGTTTGTTGCGGAACACCCACTTGGTTCCCACAACATTTTGCTTGGGACAAGGCACCAGCGTCCAAACTTCATTGCGCTTGAAGTTGTTAAGTTCCTCTTGCATGGCCAACACCCAATCCGGATCTAGCAAGGCCTCCTCTACCCTGAAAGGCTCAATAGAGGAGACAAAAGAGTAATGTTCACAAAAATTAACCAGTCGAGACCGAGTAGTTACTCCCTTGCTAATGTCACCCAGAATTTGGTCGACGGGATGATCCCTTTGAATCATCGCTCGAACTTGGGTTGGAGGTGCTGGTTGCGCTTCTTCCTCCATCACATGATCATCTTGTGTTCCCCCTTGATCACACGCCTCCTGTTGATGAACCTGTTCATCGTCTTGAGTTGGGGGATGCATCGTTGTTGAGGAAGAAGGTTGATCTCGTTCATCTTTTTCCTGTGGCCGTACTTCTCCAATCGCCATGGTTCGTATAGCGGCCGTCGAAACATCTTCTTCATCTACATCATCACAATCAACAACTTTATCTCTTGGAGAGCCATTAGTCTCATCAAATACAACGTTGCTAGAGACTTCAACCAAACCCGATGATTTGTTGAAGACCCTATACGCCTTTGTATTTGAATCATAACCTAATAAAAACCCTTCTACAGCTTTGGGAGCAAACTTAGAATTTCTACCCTTCTTCACTAGAATGTAGCACTTGCTCCCAAAAACACGAAAGTAAGATACATTGGGTTTGTTACCGGTTAGAAGCTCATACGACGTCTTCTTGAGGAGGCGGTGAAGGTAGACCCTGTTGATGGCGTGGCAAGCCGTGTTCACGGCTTCCGACCAAAAGCACTCGGGGGTCTTGAACTCTCCAAGCATCGTCCTTGCCATATCGATTAGCGTCCTGTTCTTCCTCTCTACCACACCGTTTTGCTGAGGTGTGTAGGGAGCGGAGAACTCGTGCTTGATCCCTTCCTCCTCAAGGAACTCCTCCACTTGAAGATTCTTGAACTCGGACCCGTTGTCGCTCCTTATCTTCTTCACCTTGAGCTCAAACTCATTTTGAGCTCTCCTGAGGAAGCGCTTGAGGGTCCCTTGGGTTTCAGACTTATCCTGCAAAAAGAACACCCAAGTGAAGCGGGAAAAGTCATCAACAATAACTAGACCATACTTACTTCCTCCTATGCTCAGATAGGCGACGGGTCCGAAGAGGTCCATATGCAGCAGCTCCAGAGGTCTTGACGTGGTCATCACATTTTTGGTGTGATGAGAGCCTCCCACCTGTTTCCCTGCTTGACAAGCTGCACAAGGTCTATCTTTTTCGAAATGAACGTTAGTCAACCCTATCACGTGTTCTCCCTTTAGAAGCTTGTGGAGGTTCTTCATCCCCACATGTGCTAAGCGGCGATGCCACAGCCAGCCCATGCAAGTCTTAGCCATTAAGCATGCATCTAGACCGGCCTCTTCTTTTGCAAAATCAACTAAGTAAAGCTTGCCGTCTAGTATACCCTTAAAAGCTAGTGAACCATCACATCTTCTAAAGACAGACACATCTACATTTGTAAATAAACAATTATATCCCATATTGCACAGTTGACTAACAGATAGTAAATTGTAACCAAGAGACTCAACTAAAAATACATTTGATATTGAGTGCTCATTAGAAATTGCAATTTTACCTAACCCTTTTACCTTGCCTTGATTCCCATCACCGAATATAATTGAATCTTGGGAATCCTTATTTTTGACGTAGGAGGTGAACATCTTCTTCTCCCCCGTCATATGGTTTGTGCATCCGCTGTCTATAATCCAGCTTGAACCCCCGGATGCATAAACCTGCAAGGCAAATTTAGGCTTGGGTCTTAGGTACCCAACTCATGTTGGGTCCTGCAAGGTTAGCACAAATATCCTTAGGGACCCAAATGCAAGTTTTATCTCCCTTGCATCTTGCCCCTAACTTCCTAGCAATTACCTTCTTACCCTTTCTACAAATAGCAAAGGGAGCATTGCAAGCATAATAAATGGTAGAAGGTTTGTTCACAACTTTTCTAGGAACATGAGCAATATTTCTCCTAGGCATATGTACAACATTTCTCCTATACATATCTCTATCATGCTTATAGGAAGAACTAGAAGCAAACATGGCATGAGAATCATAAACATGTAAATCAAAATCATTATAAGCATTTCTAGCATGTCTCCTATCATGGTACAAGAAAGCATGGTTCTTTTTAGCACTACTAGCCATAGGGGCCTTCCCTTTCTCCTTGACGAAGATGGGAGCCTTATGGCTTGTTAAGTTCTTGGCCTCTCTCTTGAAGCCAAGACCATCCTTAATTGAGGGGTGTCTACCAACCGTGTAGGCATCCCTTGCAAATTTTATCTTATCAACTTCACTTTTGCTAGTCTTAAGTTGGGCATTAAGACTAGCCAATTCCTCATTTAATTTGGAAATTAAAACTAGGTGTTCACCACAGGCATCAATATCGAAATCCTTACACCTAGTGCAAATCATAACATGTTCTACACAAGAATTAGATTTATTAGCCACTTCTAGTTTAGCATTTAAATCATTATTAACACCTTTTAAAATAGCAATGGTTTCATGACAAGAAGATAATTCACTAGAAAGCACTTCATTTCTTTTAATTTCTAGAGCAAGAGAATTTTGTGCACTAACAAATTTATCATGCTCCTCATATAAAAGATCCTCTTGTTTTTCTAGTAATCTATTCTTATCATTCAAAGCATCAATCAACTCATTAATTTTATCTATCTTAGATCTATCTAAGCCTTTGAACAAGCATGAATAGTCTATGTCATCATCATCACTAGACTCATTATCACTAGAAGAAGCATAAGTGGAGTCTTGAGTACTTACCTTCTTCTCCCTTGCCATAAGGCATGTGAGACGCTCGTTGGGGAAGAGGGAAGACTTGTTGAAGGCAGTAGCAGCGAGTCCTTCATTGTCGGAGTCGGAGGAGGAGCAATCCGAGTCCCACTCCTTTCCTAGATGTGCCTCGCCCTTTGCCTTCTTGTATTGCTTCTTCTTCTCTCTTTTGTTCCCCTTTTCCTGGTCACTTTCATTATCGGGACAGTTAGCGATAAAATGACCAAGCTTACCGCATTTGAAGCATGAGCGCTTCCCCTTTGTCTTGGTCTTGCTTGGCTGCCCCTTGCGACCATTTAGCGCCGTCTTGAATCTCTTGATGATGAGAGCCATCTCTTCATCATTGAGTCCGGCCGCCTCAATCTGTGCCACCTTGCTAGGTAGCGCCTCCTTGCTTCGTGTTGCCTTGAGAGCAAGGGGTTGCGGCTCGTTGATCGGACCATTCAAGGCGTCGTCCACATACCTCGCCTCCTTGATCATCATTCGCCCGCTAACGAATTTCCCGAGAACTTCTTCGGGCGACATCTTGGTGTACCTGGGATTTTCACGTATATTGTTCACCAAATGAGGATCAAGAACGGTAAATGACCTGAGCATTAGGCGGACGACGTCGTGATCCGTCCAACGCGTGCTTCCGTAGCTCCTTATTTTGTTGATAAGGGTCTTGAGCCGGTTGTACGTTTGAGTTGGCTCCTCTCCCCTTATCATGGCGAATCGTCCAAGCTCGCCCTCTACCAACTCCATCTTGGTGAGCATGGTGATGTCGTTCCCCTCGTGAGAGATCTTGAGGGTGTCCCATATCTGCTTGGCATTGTCCAAGCCGCTCACCTTATTGTACTCTTCCCTGCACAAAGATGCTAAGAGAACAGTAGTAGCTTGTGCATTTCTATGAATTTGTTCATTTATTAGCATAGGGCTATCCGAGCTATCAAATTTCATTCCATTCTCCACAATCTCCCATATGCTTGGATGGAGAGAGAATAAGTGACTACGCATTTTGTGACTCCAAAATCCGTAGTCCTCCCCATCGAAGTGTGGAGGTTTGCCAAGAGGAATGGAAAGTAAATGCGAATTCGAACTATGTTGAATACGAGAATAATCAAATGAAAAGTTCGAATTGACCGTCTTTTTGTAGTCGTTGTCGTCATCCTTTTGGGAAGAAGTAGACTCATCACTATCGTCGTAGTAGATGATCTCCTTGATGCGCCTTGTCTTCTTTTTCCTCCCTTCCTTCCGTTTATGCCCCGAGCCGGAGTTGGTAGGCTTGTCGTCCTTCGGCTCGTTGACGAAGGATTCCTTCTCTTTGTCGTTGATCACTATTCCCTTCCCCTTAGGATCCATCTCTTCGGGCGGTTAGTCCCTTTTGTGAAGAGAACGACTCCGATACCAATTGAGAGCACCTAGAGGGGGGGTGAATAGGTGATCCTGTGAAACTTGAAACTTAAGCCACAAAAACTTGTTAAGTGTTAGCACAATTATTGCCAAGTGGCTAAAGAGAAGTCTCAACAAAACACAATACCACAAAAGATCAAGCACAGAGGTGACACAGTGGTTTATCCCGTGGTTCGGCCAAGACCAATGCTTGCCTACTCCACGTTGTGGCGTCCCAACGGACGAGGGTTGCAATCAACCCCTCTCAAGCGGTCCAAAGACCCACTTGAATACCACGGTGTTTTGTTTTGCCTTTCACTATCCCGTTTGCAAGGAATCTCCACAAATTTGGAGTCTCTTGCCCTTACAAGTATATGATCACAACGAAGTACAGAGTAAGGGAGGGAAGCAACACACACAAATCCACAGCGAAACGCGCACACACACGGCCAAGAATCGAGCTCACAAGAGTATCACAAAGTTCTCACTAGAACGGAGCTCGAAACACTTAGAATGACAAACGAATGCGCAAAGACTGAGTGTGGATGCTCAAGAATGCTCAAAGGTTGCTTATGTATCTCCTCCATGCGCCTAGGGGCCCCTTTTATAGCCCCAAGGCAGCTAGGAGCCGTTGAGAGCAAATCTAGAAGGCTATCCCTGCCTTCTGTCGTCGGGGGCACCGGACAGTCCGGTGCACACCGGACACTGTCCGGTGCCCGATTTGTTTCCTTAAACAGCGAAGCCGACCGTTGCAGACCGTTGGCAGATCTGGAGCCGTTGGCGCACCGGACATGTCCGGTGCACACCGGACAGTCCGGTGCCGTCTTCCGACCGTTGGCTCGGCCACGTGTCCCGCGCAGATTGCGCGGCCGACCGTTGGCCCGGCCGACCGTTGGCTCACCGGACAGTCCGGTGCACACCGGACAGTCCGGTGAATTTTAGCCGTACGCCGTCGGCCAATTTCCCGAGAGCGGCCTGTTCGCGCCGAGTCAGCCTGGCGCACCGGACACTGTCCGGTGCACACCAGACAGTCCGGTGCTCCAGACCGAACTGACTCTTGGCTGTACACAGCCAAGTCTTTTTCTCTTCTTCTTCTTTCTGTTTCTAACACTTAGACAAGTATATTAGTACACAAAACCAATGTACTAAGGCTTAGAAACATACCTTTACTTCATGATTTGCACCTTGTTCATCCATGGACATAAATTCACAATTAAGCACATGTGTTGGCACTCAATCACCAAAATACTTAGAAATGGCCCAAGGGCACATTTCCCTTTCAGTTGGGGGTACCCGTAATTATGGTACCCGACAAGCAGCCAATTTTTTTCCTAAAGTGTGACATGTCATCCTGCAAATAAGTAACAATTTATTTAGCAATTATATGTATCAATTGGTTTGGCATAATAACAGAAGACAGCAAACAGATATTCATGTTATAGCCACATGTAATTTATTGTTCAAAAAAGAGACCCATGAGAAAATACAAACTGCCAACAAGAAAATCTGTGCATGTGATAAATATGCAGATTGCAGTTATGTCCACAGTGTATGCAAAGCAAAACGATTGAACCAATCATAAAAAATCGTCGGTCGTACGACAAAAAACAAAGACGAGCACGACCTGGAATAGTAGGGATGCAAACAAGTCTGCAGCCTAGAAGAAAGCTCTACCACAATTCACGGCGTCCATGATGCACGCATAATGTCATAGTAGTAATAATATACCTAGGTAAAATTATCATATAGTTCATCCCCTATCCAGTATTCAATATAGTTTAGTAGAAAGAGGCCACACGAGGAGCTACATCAACCAAATGATAAAATGTTAAGCTTAACAACAATGAATATTAATAGCAACACAGAAGAATGTATGGTGTACCTATCTGTATGCTTTGCATATTCCATTTCTATTTCTCTAAGTGGCCAAGAAGCAACTCGGAGGTCTGGCCACCTATTAGGTACCATAATTAGGGGTACCCCCAACGCTCCTAATCATGGCTGGTAAACACCCTCAGACCAACTGACGGGCCCAGTTCAGGTCAAGGCTTCGTCTACCCAAGGGACACGACCTCACCCGAGCCCAGCCTCGGGCTAGAGCAGTAGTCCCAGACGAGTTCACGCCTCGCCCGAGGGCCGCCTCAGGTAGCAGGCACCCCCTCAGCTCTCCCGAAGCCCGACTCGGGCAGGCTTCGTTGTGAAGCAACCTTGGCCAGACCGCCTCACCAACCGACCGCTTCGTAGGCGCATTCAATGCAGGGGACGCCTGACACCGTATCCTGACACACTCGCCTCAGTCGGCCAAGCCAAAGTGATCGCAGTCACTTTGCCCCTCTTCTGTACTGTTCGATATGACGGGAAAACAGCACCGCTCGCCCCGCTCCGACTGCCGTGCCAACCACCCAGGCAAAGACTGACAACAAGTCACGATCAACCACCGAGTTTGGTCTCAGGCGCAACAAGAAACTCCGCCTCGCCCGACCTTAGGCTCCGGCCTCAGGAGGAGGTCTCCGCCTCGCCCGACCTCAGGCTCCGGCCTCGGGAGGAGGTCTCCGCCTCGCCCGACCCCCGGACTTGGCCTCGACCTCGGCTTCGGGAGGAATCACGTCCTCGCCCGACCCCGGCCTCGGCCTCAAGAGAAGTCTCCGCCTCGCCTGACCTTGGGCTCGGACCGACCGCGCCAACAGGGGATACATCATTACCCTATCCCTAGCCTGCTCAGGCTACAAGGAACAAGACCGGCGTCCCATCTGGCTTACCCTGGTGACGGGTAATGATGGTGCCCCGTGTGCACCATGACGCCGGTGGCTCTCAGCCCCTTACGGCAGCAAGGAGACGTCAGCAGGATCCTTGCCGCACTGCCAGCTGTGCTCCTACAGGACTCAGGCGCTCCTCCGATGACCACGCTATCACGTGTATAGGGCTCAAGCTCTCCCCCGACGGCCACGTTGGCATGTACACAAGGCTTAGGCACTTCTCTGCCGGACACGTTAGCACATAGCTACACCCCCCATTGTACGCCTGAACCCTCTCCTTGCGTCTATAAAAGGGAGGACCAGGGCCATCCTGGAGGGGGGTTCGCGCGGGGGAAGGAGCGGACGAACAGGCTCCCTCTCTATCTCTCTCTCCCTCTCACGACGTGCTTGTAACCCCTACTACGAGCGGCACCCCTGGTGCAGGATAATACAAGGCTTGCCCCGCATCTTGTGTTCCATCCCACGCCAACCCATCTGGGCAGGGACACGCAGCGACAATCTCACTCGTCGGTCCAGGGACCCCCCGGGTCCGAAACACCGACAGTTGGCGCGCCAGGTAGGGGCCTGCTGCGTGTTAACGAACGCCTTCCCGTTGAGTTCCAGATGGGGAGTCTTCAGCAACCTCTTCAGCCCGGGACGGTGCTCCGTTTCGGGAGTTTCGAGTTCATGTCCCTCGACGGCAGCTATGACATGGTACTCCTCCCCCCGTGGCGCGACGACAACGACGGTCTTCGACTCACTCGGCGGCGGCGAGCTCAGCGACAGCATCTCCCCGCGGCAGAAGAGGAGCACTCCGGTCGTCCCCGCCACCCTCCTCGCCAGAGGAGGCGGAGACGGGGCAACCATGGCCATGCAGCAGGCGGCACCTTGTCGGCTGTCACACCAGAGCGAGTCGACGACGCCGGCACTCCCTCGGGGGACATGTCAGACATTGTCCTTGCACCTGGGACGATGGCGGGTGTCACTTCCCCACAACGTGTCAGCCCTAAGCGGACTGATGACGCCAGCACCCTCACAAAGGATCTGCTGGGCGTTACCCTCGTACCTGAGATGACGGTGTGCTCCACCCCCGACCCGACTTCACCACCGTCCATCGACCAAGAGGTACCGTCCATTTTCTATCCCGTACCCTTTCGATTCAGCTTCGATCCACCTAGCGACCCCGCTACGGTGAGCGCCTTCATAATGGCGTATCCAAACCTTCTGGGGTACCACATATGGTCGACCTAGGACCGACTGATAGCTGTCTCAACCTTCGGACCGGCGAGTTCCGAGGAAGAGGACGACCCTGACTCCGGTTGGGATTTCTCTGGCCTCAATGACCCCAGTGTCGTGCGGGACTTCATGTTCGCATGTGACCACTGCCTCTCTGGTTGTTCTGATGATGGCCATGACCTTGACAACGAGGGTTATGGCCCAAGTCGCGAATGTTTCCACGTCGATCAGGGAGATCACAACGAAGACAACCACCTTGGTATGCCGGAGGTTGACGATCCTCCTGGGCCCGCATCTCGCGTTGACATCCCGCGGGAGCTAGCTGTGGTCCCAGTCCCCGCGGGGGGTCAGGACAAACACCTCGAGCAAATCCGTGAGATGTAGGCTCGGGTCGATGGGGAAGCAGGCCGGCTTATGCAGCTCCGACAGAACATCGAACAGGAGTGGGTAGGCCGAACCCTCGCTGGAGAAGCCTGTCATCGGGCCCAAGACATTCGGCGCCGCATCGTCGACAATGCCAGGGCAGCGCTGCCCCCGGCCATCAGCGGGTCCGGCCAGGACCTAGCTGCAGCGGCGATGCTACTTCGAGCCATGCCGGAGCCATCCACCACCGAGGGACGGCGTATCCAGGGCAAACTCAAGGATCTCCTAGAAGGTGCCGCAGTTCGACGAGCCGAGAGCTCCACCTCCCGGAGGCGAGCTGACCCCTCGGAGCATCACGCGGTGTCCTCCCGACGCATGCGGGAAGCCTCGGTCCATCCCGAGCGCACGCGGGACGAGGCGCCTGCTGCCTGGGATCGCCTCGGCAACGAGCACCACCATCTCGACCGTCGAACCCGCCTCGACGAGAAGGTGCGTCGAGGCTACCAACCCAGGCGTGGGGGATGCTGTGACAGCGAGGAGGATCGCAATCCTTCGCCCGAACCACTCAGTCCATGAGTCTTCAGTTGGGCCATACGACGAGCGTCGTTCCCTGCCCGTTTCCGAGCCCCGACTACCATCACCAAGTACTCGGGGGAGACGAGGCCGGAGCTGTGGCTCGCGGACTACCGACTGACATGCCAGTTGGGAGGGGCGGATGATGACAACCTCATCATCCGTAATCTACCCATTTTCCTCTCCGACGCCGCCCGAGCCTGGCTGGAGCATCTGCCTCCTGCACAGATCTCCGACTGGGACGATCTGGACAAGGCTTTCGCGGGAAACTTCCAAGGCACGTACATGCGCCCTGGGAACTCATGGGATCTTCGAAGCTGCCGCCAGTAGCCAGGGAGTCCCTCCGAGAGTACATCCGATGGTTTTCAAAGCAGCGCACCGAGCTGCCCAACGTTACCGACTCGAATGTCATCGGGGCTTTCCTTGCCGACACCACTTGCCGAGACCTGGTGAGCAAACTAGGGCGCAAGACTCCCACCCGTGCGAGCGAACTGATGGACGTCGCCACCAAGTTCGCCTCGGGTCAAGAGGCGGTCAACCACCGAGTTTACTCATCACCTTCCGCGAGAAGTAACTCACGCTCGGATAAGCGATCCTGCTACCGAACAAGTCCAAACACTCGGGTAGAAAATGACTTTCGTGCCTTCTCGACTGTATCAATAATGGAATCCTACGACCAAATGAGAGTGCACGTAAGCGGCAAGGCCGACCGAGCTAAGGAACTCCTACGCCTCCGGGATACGGATACCTCACTCATCACCTTCCATGAAAAGTAACTCTCGCTTGGATAAACGATTCTGCTACTAACAGACAAGTCGTGATGCTCAAAATGAGAGGAAAGAAGACACAGCTTTTTAACATGACAATAAAGTGTTTAGGCCTCGGCGGCCGCAAAGAACACACACATGCTACAAATAAACTGCTCCAGCAGGATCAGACATCGGCAGGGGAAGCAGCTGCGCCCTCGGTGCTGTTTCCGCCTTCGGCAAAGTCTGGCCCAGCCTTAGACGACGACGCGGGCGGAAGGATCTCCACCTCGAAGGAGGAGGCCAGCACCGCGCTCGGGCCCTCGGCGGCCACGTCAAGCCTCTGGACCTCGGCTAAGGCAGCCTCGTCTTCGTCGGGTAGACAGTACCCCTCGCTGACCCGCTCCAAGTCCACATCGTAGTGGGAAGCGAGCACGACGAAGGCCCGCCTAACGCCGTGGTGCAGCGCCCCGCGGAGTCTGCTGCGCACATGGCCGCCCAAGGCCCGCAGATGACTCTGGGGGGAGCTACCCGAGGGGATGTCGTCAAGGTCAAAGGCTCGGCAAAAGCCCGAGATAGCCTCGGACATGGCCACACGGTCGGCCTCATTTTGCTCAGCCGCTCGGGCGTGCGCCTTGACGGACTCATTAAGAGTCATCTCGAGCTCTGCAGATAGCCGATCAAAATTCTTCAGACACGAGTTGAAGAATGAAGCTGAATTGAAGTTGCAAAGCAGGCGAAACATACCTTCAGCCCGGGCACGCTCCTATGAGGCCACGACTTGGGCAGACTGGGCAGATCTGACGGCCACAGCTAGGTCCACCGCGAGGGCCCCGGCCCGAGCAGACACCTCGGCCAGCTGACCCTCAAGGGCCTCAGCCCGGCCCGCGGCCTGGGCAGCCTGGCTCCGAGATTGGTCCCGCTCATCGATGGCCTGGCCAAGCTCCAGCTGCCGCTGTTGTGCCTCCGTCCGTGCCAACGCCGCTTCTGCCCGCGCCGCCGCTGCCTCTACCTTCAGATCATCACAGAGCAGCCGAAGGTCCGTCAGCTCGGTGCTCTATCGGGCAAGGTGCTCGTTAGCCTTGGCAAGCGCGGCCCTCTGGGACCGCAGCGAACCCCAGATGCCGCTCTCGCGGTAGATGAACAGTGACTTGGCGATGCTTACATCCGCCAGTTCCTGAGCAAGGAAGACAAGGTATTACAAAGAATGCCTTGGCCATGCAAGGTATGCGCCTGAAATCCTTACCGGAGGACCCTGGGAACGTCCCTGGAAAGGATCTCCATGGTCGACCGAAGCGACCCCATCGCCGCCTCGGCATACTCACGGAGCTCATCCTGAGACTGCTCCTCTTGCTCATCGTTGAGGACGAGGAGGGGTTTCGAGGCGCCGCAGCTCCAGAACCGGAACGCCTGCCCACATCACTCATTGGGGTTGTGCTGCGCGGGGATGAGGACCCCGCCCCTCGAGACGGGCCATGGCGCTTTGCGCTCCTCCACCATGGCGTCGGGTTCCCCTGCAGTCAACACGTCGGGCACCATCGCCATCGACGCGCTGGGCTCCCCCTCGGCTAAGGTGGCGGGTTTCTGGTCGCCGACCTCGGCAACAGCGTTAGCCCCCTCCTTAGGGCCAGGAACAGGCGAATTAGCAACGACCACGGCAGGAGTCGACGCCGGCACCGATGACACGTCAGGCGGGCTCGGGGCCACGACCGCGTCAGCAGCCTCCCCCGGCACGACGGCCGCCCCGACGGAGGGTTCGGCCTGGGAGGCTTGCCCCATGGAAGCTCGTGCCGCCTGGGCCCCCCCGCTCGGGAGCATCCTGTGTAGAGGCCAGCCAACCGGCATGGCGCGCCGCGGCACCGGCTGCAGAAGCTGGCACCGTCTTAAGGGCCTTCGTGGGGGTCAGGCCGATCAGGCCCTGCCTCCGCTTGCTGAAAGGAAGAGAGAAAGCAAGTTCAAGACACGCGATGAAAGAAGCCAAAACAGAGGCATTCTTAGACACTTACCCGCTCCGGACCAAGGCCAATCGTGCCTGCGGGGAGGCCCCTCGGGCCTCGGTCCCCGCAGGCGCCGCCAAGGGTTGCCCCGCTACCGACTTCGGCGCTGCTCCCACCTCGGGCGCCCGAGGCGCCGAAGGAGCGGCCTGCCCACGCGTCGCCGCAGCGGCCGGAGGATCGACCTCTTGCCCAGCCGGCACGGGCGCTTGCCCCTGGGGGACAGAGGGGTCGGCCTGACTCCCTAGAGTCAACGCAGCTACCTCGGCCAAGGGGTCAGGTGCCCCCTCAGCCTACCTCCACTCCTCGGACTGGGACCCCGATGTCCCGGCCTCGGGCACTGATGGTACCAGCCCACTTGGAGGCTGGCACGGCAACCCTGGCCCGGCCCCGGGTCTGGGCTAAGGCCAAGATGGGACACCATGTCGTCATCCTCGTCATCATCATCGTCATCATCGTCGTCGGGCGTCTCCGGCGATGGCTCCCTCGGGAGCCCGTCCCTCTCTTGTCTCTGACGACGCTTCTCCAAGGCGTCCCGAGCTCGCATCTGCTCGCGAGCCTGAGCCTTCTCCACGTCCTTCTTCTTCTTCTCGTCCGCGGCGACCCTCCGCGCGGCTTGGTCCACCGCGTCCTCCGGGACCCACGGCAGGGCGGGTTTATAAAAACTTAACCCCTGGAAGAGCAAAGATCCCAACAGTGGGAATCGAAGGCAACTCGGCGCAGTACAGGAGAAGGATCGGATACTTACCAGGGAAACATACCCATGGTCGGGACGCATCGCAGGTTGGGTAAGGGCGCCGGCATCCAGCCTCCCTACCGTACCCGCTACCCGCTTGCGGAGGTCGTCGTCGGGGAGGGAGGCCGAGGACATCTGCAAGCCCTCCAGATCGACCCTCGGTCTCATCTCCGAGAGCTGCAACCGCCGCTCTGCCAAAGGGAGCACCCTCCGGCGATGGATAGCGGCAACAACCCCCGCAGCAGTAAGGCCCCCATCTCGTAACTTCTGCAAAGCCTGCAGAATAGGCTGGAGCTTCTCCTGTCTATCACGCGTGGCACCCTAGCGCCAGTTGCTGCCGGCGGCGGTCACCACTCGCTGAGAAAACGACGGAAGCCTCCCGTCGTCGTTCCGGATATAAAACCATCGGCGCTGCCACCCCTTGTTCGAAGACACAAGGATGGCAGGGATGTACTGCTGCGCGCGCCCCTGCCTCAGCTGGAGGGTGCAGCCACCGGCCCGCACCGCCATACAGACCTTCTTCGCATCCGTCGTCAAGGCGAAGAGCTCCGCGGAGAAGAGGTGGGTCCACAGATCCCAGTGAACTTCGATCCCCAGAAAACCTTCACAAACCGCCGCGAAGATGGCCGCTTGCGCAATGGAGTTGGGGTTGAGGTTGTGCAGCTCCACCCCGTAGTGGTGCAGGAGCGCCCGCATAAAGCGGCTCGCTGGCACTCCGAACACCTGCTCATGGAAGTCGATGAAGCTAACCACGTACCCCGGCGGCGGGGAAGGGACGGCCTCGCTCGGGGCCATCCACTCCGGCTGCGCCCCACCGGAGAGGGGACGGAGCAGACCATCGGCGACGAGGGCCTCCAGATCCTTCGCGATGACGGTGGAGGAAGGCCACGGGTCACGCGGTGGGACAACGGTCACCCTATCAGCCATCACTGAATGAAGGTGGTGGAGGCGGAGGGGATGAGGTGCACGGTTTCCTTTTCCCTGGCTATTCTCTTAGGTTGCGAAAACCAGAGCAAAAGGCAGGCGCAAATGGCAGAGTGACGAACCACTGCCGGCCCCCTTCCGAGTATATAAAGGCCCGGGCGAGAACCGTTCAAAACTTCGCCCGAACTCGCCGCGAAATTCAAAACTCGAAGGTAAAGCGATCTTTCCGTTCCTCAAATGGCTCGCACGCGCAACGGGCGCCACGCGAATCGCCCGTCCCATCGCATTAACTCCCCGGCGGAGCAGGCGGCACCTCTGGCAGACGAGGCGGGCGTCGCTTTGCCTCCGCCATGATGACCGCATAAAAAAATGTGCGCCACCTTATTTAAATTCATATCCTTCCCCTCCTCCTCTCTCTCTCTTGCTACAGGGACCGGGAAAGGGGATGTTGTGGAAAGGATCCTTCTCGGCGAAGGAAGCGGGCCCCGAGCCCTCCTACTGATCAGGGGTTCGAAGGCTAGCCCCTCGGAAGGGTTACGACAGCCGCCCCAGAGCACTCGGGCTTCAAGCCCATTACTGATCAGGGGTTCGAAGGCTGGCCCCTCGAAAGGGTTCGACAGCCGCCCCAGAGCGCTCGGGCTCCGTGCCCATTACTGATCAGGGGTTCGTAGGCTGGCCCCTCGGAAGGGTTCAACAGTCGCCCCAGAGCACGCAGAGCGAGGGATGACTCTGGGTACGTCCGATACATGGCCGAGGCTCGGGCTACACTCCCGAGGTACCCTAGGACATTTCCGAGACCAGCGGGAATGATTTGTAACAGAATCCCACCGGAGGGAGGCATCGAGCCCTCGGACCCTGTCGAAGGGGTCCGAGTCCGGCGAATCACCCGCAGGTACTTTTGGAGCGCGCCTCTGGGCCACCAGCCGACCCCTAACGAATGGGGCACGGGCGTCCACTCGGATCACCCGTTAGCAGCTCACTAGAAACACCATGTTCGGCGCCCTCCGAGGGCAACATGGCGCTTCCCCCCTCCTTGCGGAAAGGTGACGCAGGGGCGTAAGATAAAAGTCGGGAAAGTCCTTGATCGTCCTCTCGCTCCGTGCAGAGGCTCGGGGGCTGCTCTCGCACCCGGCTACGGCCAAACTGTTGACAGCGTCAACAAACCAGCTTGATAACTTGGAACCTGACCATGCACCCGGGCTACGGCCAGGCCGCATGAGGGAACGATCAGACCGACCGAGGCACCACGAAAAGCATTCAGACCTCAGAGGAGTCAAACCACTCCTCCGAGGCCTCGGGGGCTACACCGGGCGGGTGCGCTCGCGCGCACTCACCAGAACAAAGCAAAAACCGAGAAAGGCCGGTCCCCTCACCGAAAATGCGGCAAAAGCCTCCAAGCAAGTACCAACACTCCCTTCAAGGCTCGGGGGCTACTATCAGGTACCATAATTAGGGGTACCCCCAACGCTCCTAATCACGACTGGTAAACACCCTCAGACCAACTGACGGGCGCGGTTCAGGTCAAGGCTTCGTCTACCCAAGGGACGCGACCTCACCCGAGCCCAGCCTCGGACTGGAGCAGTAGTCCCAGACGAGTTCATGCCTCGCCCGAGGGCCGCCTCAGGCAGCAAGCACCCCCTCAGCTCTCCTAAAGCCTGGCTCGGGCAGGCTTTGTTGTGAAGCAACCTTGGCCAGACCGCCTCACCAACCGACCGCTTCGCAGGCGCATTCAATGCAGGGGACGCCTGACGCCGTATCCTAACACACGCGCCTCAGTCGGCCAGGCCGAAGTGACCGCAGTCACTTCACCCCTCTTCTTTACTGTCCGATATGACGGGAAAACAGCGCCGCTCGCCCCGCTCCGACTGCCGTGCCAACCACCCAGGCAAAGACTGACAACAAGTCACGATCAACCACCGAGTTCGGTCTCGGGCGCAACAGGAAGCTCCGCCTCGCCCGATCTCAGGCTTCGACCTTGGGAGGAGGTCTCCGCCTCGCCCGACCTCAGGCTCATGACGCCGGTGGCTCTCAGCCCCTTACGGCAGCAAGGAGACGTCAGTAGGATCCTTGCCGCACTGCCAGCTATGCTCCTACAGGACTCAGGCGCTCCTCCGACGACCACGCTATCATGTGTACAGGGCTCAAGCTCTCCCCCAGTGGCCACGTTGGCATGTACACAAGGCTTAGGCACTTCTCTACCGGACACGTTAGCGCATAGCTACACCCCTCATTGTAAGCCTGGACCCTCTCCTTGCGTCTATAAAAGGGAGGACCAGGGCCATCCTGGAGGGGGGTTCGCGCGGGGGAAGGAGCGGACGAACAGGCTCCCTCTATCTCTCTCTCCCTCTCGCGACGTGCTTGTAACCCCTACTACGAGCGGCACCCCTGGTGCAGGATAATACAAGGCTTGCCCCGCATCTTGTGTTCCATCCCACGCCAACCCATCTAGGCAGGGACACGCAGCGACAATCTCACTCGTCGGTCCAGGGACCCCCCGGGTCCGAAACGCCGACACCACCTGTGATCTTTTAACTCCTTACACTGAGATACCATATCAATTTGTCTTTGGAGTCCTTTTATCTTTATATTATTATAAAAACATAGAATTAGAAGTTGAGATTTTAAGTTAATAAGGGATTAGTAATTGTTGAGTTTGTATAAACTCACAGTGTCAATGAGGTCATTGCGACCGGATGATGTACCAAGTGAGTCGAGCACTTGTATCTCCATATTTCTTGCATTGATCACGGCAAGATACCAGTGCATTTCTCGGATATTTATTGGAATAAACACCTACAAGTCAATTATAAATATTGCATAATAATACATGTAAAACACTAACCGTGTAGATTGCAATCTCGTATTTACCATGTCATGGTCTAGATAAAGTAAAACCCTTCTTTTAGCGCTAGATATTTGTGCCATGTCTTTACTTGGATATAACTCATCTGTTTTAGTTTCAACATCACTGTCTCGCTTTAGAAAGTTGAATTGAAAAGCATTTTCTATGTGTACACGACCTCTAGATCAGCATTTTAGATGATCTTGAGCTTTTATTAAATTTATGTAACAGTCTATCACCTGCAAGTATGTAAGTTATGGTTGAAAATACCAGGGTGAGTATCTTGGAAGTGTGGTGCTCCTAGCTAGTTGAGTTATCATGAATTACCTCATCACCTAGATATGCGTCCGGTTGAAATAGACATTCCATCCACTTCCTTTCCACAAAGACATCATCAATAAGCACGACTTCTACCCTTGGTTCACAAGGGATTTCTTTAATCCAATCGATGAGTGCAAGATCACCATGCGTGCAAATATAATCTATGAACAAAACAGTCATGAGATCAAACATAAATCACTTACAATAAAAACAATACAAATTGATCCATACGGTAGTATGGAAGTTATCATACCTTTCGGCACTATTGTAGTAGTCACCGATTTTTTTGGTTTGTTATGAGACAAGGACATTAGTAGAGATTCATCTATAGATAATGTATTATCTCTTTGGATGACTGTAAGTGCAACATTTTCCTCTTTAGATTCCATCCACGGGAGACAAAAACCTATAATCATTGTTACTATGTATTATTTGATACACGATTCAAATGTTTCTACTATAACCAGCTAAACAATTTTACATGCATTAGTGATAACATAACAATGAACAATTAATATTGCAAATAAAATGATATAAACATATTGTAGAGGGGAGGCGGCGGCAGTCTACAGTCAATCATTTGAATGCAGATTTACGTAACATTATTCTCCAGAGACTAACATACTGCACTGCAGTTATTAACTTCAATAAATAAAATCTGAGACTGGTTGTACAGTTTTTGACCCCAATAAAATATGAAGCTGCATTCAACCTCAAATTATCCACAACCCGAAACATCCGCATATAGTGTTCACATACAGTGTTGGCCGAGTTCACAGACATTATACCGACAGAAATAAATTCACAGTCTAGCTACGACGTAAGGACCTCCTTATAGACAATATTCTTTGTGTATGTTACGCCATTTATTATTGACTTATTTTCCATCCCCTTCTTCATTTTATCATCAGTGACTGGAATTACAAGTACCTTCACATTCAATCGAGTTGTGGCCCTTGAGAGAGCAACATATAGCTGGCCATGAGAGAATACTGGTTCAGGCAAGTACACAGCAACATTAGGAATCGTCTGTCCCTGAGACTTGTTAACAGTCATGGCGAAACTTAGTCTTACCAGAAACTGCTTCCTTTTAAAATGGAAAGGGAACATCTCGTCATCAGAAGGGCATAGGGGTATACGAGGCAAGAAAACCCGCATTCCAGCATGCTGACCAAGGACAATTTCAGCATCGATACTATTTTTTTGGAAACCACGTACCACCAGCCGTGTACCATTGCAAAGTCCGTTAGCAGGTCTATATTCCTAAGCAACATGATTGGGCACCAAATTTTGAGCTTCAGAACGTGCGGGGGTAGTCCATTAGGAGTCAGCGTGTTTAGGAATTCTGATGGATAATAGTTATTAGGATCGTCCACCGTGGTGTCAAAGCTATGGTACATCATCTGCTCCCGTTGGAAACGATCGATCATCCTCATATTTATCATATCCACCCAGTCATTCCGAGTAGTCAATATTGCTCTTGAAGTGATGTAGCTTGTATTAGACATGTTTTCGTTTAGACTGGGGTAAATGTCATCTATCAATCTGTCAAGGTCGCGGTCATCACCGGTATATGGCACACATACCTCATCTGGAAGACGAACATCACCATCGTTGTTCACTTCCTCAGTTCCACCACCGACACGCAACAAATATTCTGCAAACCATGGGTCGCTCTTTGCTCTCATGTTACGAACAAGCTTTAGGTGGCACATTGATTCCCATAGGTAAGAACTGCGTAGAGAGGCAGCAACTATCTGAGCCCTTGACCCCTTACGTACAACAGGGAGTACTTGTCTAAAGTCTCCCCCAAACACAATAGTCTTCCCACCAAAGGGCAGACCAGGGCGTCCCATGATATCACGCATGTTGTTGTCCAACGCTTCAATTGATTGTCTCTTAGCCATTGATGCCTCGTCCCAAATAATGAGCGACACTTTCTGTAGCAACTTTGATGTCCCACTTTGTTTCGTGAAGGTACATATAGCACCATCATCAATAGTAAGTGGTATCTTGAAGTGTGAATGGGCAGTTCTCCCACCAGGCATTATGGAAGCCGCAACCCCAGATGTAGTTGTTGCAACTGCAATCTTGTCCTGACTACGTAGCACCGCAAGCAATGCCTTATACAGATAAGTCTTTCCAGTCCCACTAGGCCCATCCACAAAGAACACACCGCCATTACTAGTGTCAACAACAGATAAGATCTTTTCATAGGCATACTTCTGCTCCTCATTTAGGGTTTCATGCAAAGCAACATCTTCTGTCGTCGCCTCGATACTTTCCTCCTCGTAAATCTCTCTATCAATACCTTGTGAATCGTCATATCTATCGATGATAGCAGGGAGAGGGAATGTCTTTATGTCTTTACCCATTGACTGCAACATGTTTCTAATGTCAATCAAGACCATCTGTTGCAAATGGGTTTTGCTCAGAGTAATACAATGATAATCCTCGGACATTGTGTTAAGGTGTCTCTGCCACAATTCAGCCACATCATTCGGCTCGTAGTAAACCAGTATCGTTGCAAACAACCTCCATAGCGCTGATGGCATTTGGTAAAGAGCAGCTTCATTGAGACACTCATCTATTGTGTTGTCTGCTTCAAGTAATCCCCTTCTTTGTGCTGCCTCACGAAACGATGGTAGTGTGTCACCGTCTACTATCCTTACATCCACATAGGAGGTAGCACCAGTCACATGGTTTAGGAGGAGCCGAAGATAGAAGCGCTCCCCCTCAAATGGTAGAGCAGAGATGATTCTACCGACTTGTCCACCCGTATTCCGTTTCCTCCTTTGCCACACTTTGCCCTGCTGCCAAGTGTACCACTCAGGGAAGTCACGATACAGGATGCCTCGAGCCTCCTCGTACAACTTATTCGCCTCAAAATATGCTGTAATCATTGACCTATCAGCACCTAGATGGTTGACGACTCGCTCGACCATTTGTCGCTCGTGAAACGTCACCATGTGCATGTTTGGAAGATAGAGTTGCAGTTGCATCACAGATGGAGAGTTCTGACTAAGCTCAAATCCATATATCCTCCATAAGGCTTCGGGAGGAGTCACCCACCTTGCATCTCTATACTGCTGGATCTCATCTACATCACCATTTTCCTTACTCACATCTCTCATAACAAAAGACGCACGATCATGGCCTTTGTATATGTACTTGAACAGGTACTTAATAGCCTTGATGCTCCCACATGCCTCAACATTGATGTGACAGTTGAAGAGCCAAAGGAGGTAAGGGTTGTAAGGGACAACCCATCTATTGTCCAATTCACATCCTCGAACCTTTTCCTTACGCCCATCGTCATGACGTCTGTAATTAGGATATGAATCCTTCCCTTGCATGGTTGCCTCACGGAAATGCCGGGGGTATTGATTCTTGCACGATGCACGACCCTTAGTGCATGGGCAGTTAGGGTTTAGCGACCCGCACGGGCCATGCATCATATGCTTGATAACCATCTTTCGTAGTTCAGGGTACTTGTTGGACGGGATCTCAGCTGAGATCAAAAGGTCATACTGTTCAGGGCATGTGAGCTTGTACTTCCTTTGCATGATGAGTAGAAAATGGGCATGTGGCAAACCTCGTTTCTGAAATTCCACGACGTAGACATAGGCTCGGACTTTACCGAGAATATCCTGTTTAGTCAACCTATGCTTTAGCTCCTGTAGTTTCGCATGAAAGACACGCACTACAAGATCCGGACGATCTTGCGGCGTCTGTCTAGGTAGAAGCTCTCTCCTTATCTCATCCCAATTAGGGTTACATGTCATGGTAAGAAAGATGTCTGGTTTACCAAACTTCCGCACTAGAGCCATAGCATCCATATATCGACGTCTCATGTCACGAGGACCGCCAATAAACGACGGTGACAACACAGTTCGCTTTCCAACCTTCTCTCCTCTAACATCTCCATCTAACATGCTATCCACCAAGCCCTGGTATAGGTCTGCCCTTAACCGATCCTGGTTCTTACGTATGAAATCTAAACAGGAGCTCTCAATCTTAATGTATGTGTCGACCGCGAACTGCTGGAAAAGCTGTTTACCATGAAGTATTGGATTGAATACCCCTGGACGTATCTGAAATTTGTAGCAGTAGTAATCATGCACGGACACACATAGATGGGTAGGAGGTTCTGCATACGCAAGAATCGATTATTTAGTGATGCCAAAAACATATTTAATAATGCGAACAACTTAGAAATTACAAAGAAACAACTAACCCGCATCTTCATCATTTGCATTACTTGCCCTATGCGTCGCCCGGTATGCATCCACTTCGTCCATGGATACACCAACCTTTGGGATATTTGCATGCCATCCAAGTTCACCTCTAGGGAAGAACAGTGGATATGATAGCGCATTGTAGCATCCATGGTATGAGCGAATGTCATGGCTTGACCTATCCTTCCCATGTAGCATAACACTCTTGCTGAACTGGCCTTGCCGTTCGCTCCCCTCGATCCAGACAGCGGCCACCTCCGAAGTGAGAGGTGTGTTATATGTCTTCTGGTTCAACGTCTGGTCAAGGTTCAATGCGATGTGATAGTCAGCAAGGTTATCAACATGACCCATGCTCCTAAGGTGCTCAGAGTACGAATTTCCACGAAGTATGCCAACTATCTGTTTAATAATCTCTTGGTCTTTCTGAATCTGATCTTCACGACACTTACGGTATCGATGCTCGAGACTGGGATCATCATCGTAAAAGTAAAGCTCTAGGTGTTTATGCTCTGCCCCACATTCACTACCGAATGACTTGATATTATGGTACATCATGCCTTGTGCACGGAATGTGTATATACCAGAATCCCTCATATTAGTTGTCATACTGTCGAGGCAACAATACAGGGAAGTGAAAGAAAAATGGCCATTAAAAAACCTGATGTTATCACGAAAGTGCCTAGCATCAGAGTCTGCACTATCCCACAACCTCCTGAGCTGGGGAGGGGTCTCTAGTGGGGCTAGCTCAACCTTCCCACCTCGACAGCAAAACCCAGGCGGCTCATACTCAAACTCCTTCGCAGTGCAATAACCACAGTCGGGAACATGCTTCAGCATATGTGTTTCTTCAGGGATGTTACTGTAGACCTTGTCGTACGGGTTAGGCACATCAGTGACAACAGATTGATCTTGAGTACCATCTATCTCGAAGTCCTCGTTAGTGTCCTCATCTGATATTTTTTGGAAAAGAACGATTAAGACATTTGAATTTAGATACGCATTGGTATTGTAATAGAAATTGACATAAGTACATTTACCAGCGAATAGATATCCCTCGTTCTCATCATTATCCTCTCTGAATATGACACCCTCATCATTGTCATCAACTGGATCGTGAAAATACAATCCAAGTAAAAGACAGGGCATTCAGGGTTGAGAAAATATATAAGCTCAATAAAGATTTTTAACAATTACCATTGGAAATGAACCTTGGGATCGACTGGCTTTGCTCCAACCCACTTCCTTGTTCGACCATGTTTGCACTCCCATTTGTTGCCACGATCGCACTTTGGCGTGTATTCCTATATTGTACTGATGGAAACACACATTTAGTCGAACTACATGTTATCGTCGTCGTGCAAGATCCATTTAAAACTGGTTAGTATAATTACCAGTGTTGTTGATCTCTATAGTTGAACCGGGTTGTGTCGAATCATCCATTTGTCCGACGTCACTGATAGTATCCTTAGTCAAAGTAACCACATTATGTGCAATGTTTGCTTCAAATTTCTTGTTTTGACGGGCTAAGATAGCTTGTCTTTCACCAGGCATAACATGATGTTTACGTCTTAGTGGCTCAGTAGACATATCGGGTGAACCGACATCCTCAGTTTGTGTTGAAGCTGGCATGAAAGGTGTACTGGTGTATTCAGGGATAACCCAGTCACATGCGTTATCAGAGGATGAATCAGGTTCCGATACATCTGCTGTAGGGTGTACAACCTCAGAGGTATATGTTGGGACCTCCATGGCGATGGACCCATGATTCAAAGTGCTAGCTTGCAGTGCTCTACGTTTTCTTATGTACTCTAACTTTCCCTCTTTCTGCCTTGGTGTCTGATTATACAACCTAAGCTGTTCATTTTGGTCACCTATAAAATATGAACACAATTACTTTCCAATTGTAGGGTTATGCACAGATTTATTAATTAAAATTGGATGTTTTTCATCACCTCCTGACACATTGGGCATTACATTGTGTCCCTTGTTTCGTTGACGTGCTTCACAATGCTTCCTATTCTTCTCGTTTTTTTGTTCAACGGACATCGCTGCATATCTTTCCCTATCCCTTTTCCTCTTACGCTCCTTAGCATCGACCATTGGTCCGAGCAATTCATTTTGATCACCTATAATGTAAGTTTGTGTATTAGTGTTCCCTACTTACTACGTTTCGATGATGTATGGTCAGTTTGTGTATTGACCTTTACCTCTAATGATATTGCTAGAGATGTCTGTGAATGGTTTGCGACCGGCATTATGTCCCATCTGATCTATAACAAGAACAGTACCCGAGAAAACATGAGCATAAAAATAATACTGCAAGAACCAAGGGTGAAATGATCTGACTGCAATAAACCAAGCGAATAGAAGATCAAAAAAGATGCCCTTGGTAATAGAGGTTATAGAAACAAGCATCATAACCGAGAGTAAAGAGATAAGACCTAGAGAGAGGTGATAGGAGAACGATTTTGGTGTCCGTATAAGATATTTTATTATATTCCAAGTTTGAACTGCATAGATGGATATCAGTGACGCGCTAAGTAATTGTTTTTATAACTCTGGTGATGTGGAATATCTTCTTGGAGCACGCCTAGCTCCTATAGATGGGCTTCGGTATACCAAATGTACATTAAATTTGATCCAGATTTGATCTGTATATTTGACGTAATTTCACGAGCGAAGTTACGATTTTAATGTCAAACATGAGACAATATTATACCAATATAGTGTTCTAAATGGAAAACGTATGGGCTAAACGATTTGATGTTCCACTTATTCATTGATATTTCCCAGTAGAACAAAATGTTTTACAAATCTTGACACATGTAAGTTGCACCAATAACAGTACATTTATTCCATCATAAAATTGAGATTTGCAAAAGTTACAGACTCTATCTACGCCTTTGGTCGTCAAGATATCTAACGGCAAACTGACGATCGTTCTGCGCCACCAAAGCCTTTTGAATTGCTGCAATGAGTGCAACATTTAATCACATGTATACTCAGTTCACAATATAATGAAAACAAGTACATAATTTTGATGTAGGTAATCTTATAAAATACTTACGTTCAAAATAATGGGTGTTGTGATGGAACAGTTTGAAGTGTATTGTTGTATGGTCAGTTGATTCGAGACACTCTAAAATAGCATGTTTAAATATTCAATATGAATCATTATAAAAGAAAAATTAGTGAATAATGTGTTTGCAAGGCGTAAACATATGTTGTATCTTGTTTTCTGAACCACCGAAACATGGTCCCAATTATGATGCTATAATTCTCATTAGCCAACGCCCAGCGGAGTGCATTTTTTAGTAAATCGCCCCAAACTTTAATGGTATGTAAAGACCACCTTGTGACATTGATTTTGTGAAGAATAGATTAGTACTAATAGATTTAACATCATATCGGTAATATTAATTTAATATACCTAGCATCCATTATAACAATCTTCCTGAATGTACCCCACATTGTGCGATGGATTGTATCCAAGTGGACTACAATAGCCATAATGTCTACAAAAAGCACAATTAAATATGGATTAATACTCAATTTTGTGTAAAGGAAATTTTAATAGGGTTAGTAGATCGATATATTCTTACCAACTAAAGTCCTGTTTGGCAGCTCGGCAATATCATCAAGGTTCAAGAATATATGTTTTGGAAATGGTGGCATTTGAACTGGGACATCGTATGGCTCTACGACAATTTGTTGGGTGAAATACAACTCCATGGTACCATTTAGATGTCGAAAATTAAATGCACCTGGATTAAGACCAAACCATACGTTGTGCATCTTGTAGACATGCTTTTCATGGAGCAAACTGTTGAGGTACTTGACTATCTCATACCGAGTTGCAATGGCCTCGATCTTGGCTCCCTAATTTGATTTCAGCACAAAATAGATTGTGGTACGAACATTATATATAGTTATGTAAATGAAACCTAAAGAGGGGTTGTCTTACATTGATGTCAGACAAAATGTAATGTTGTCTGTCACGATAACGTGGTTCAATCAGGAATTTAACTTCAACTCGAGCGACAATGCTATACATCCGTTGTACCCCATAAAAATCTTCATCGCTAGAGTCGTCGAACAACCTGAAGCTATATTAAACATGCGACTAAATAACGTTCATATAAATTTAATAGCGAAATCTTGTGTTAACTGTTGTTTACAATATAACTTACATAGGCATCCTGTCTTTCTTGTCTAATGCAACTCTTTCACGGTTCAATACGACTGGCTCCATCAAAACCTTTTATCATTTGAAAATATTTTAAACTAAATTGTAAAATGGTCTAATGCATTGATATAGCACGACATAGGAGCAGTGTGGGTTGGTTGGTGGAGCACTTATTTTGGACTGTAGGTGTGACTGTGATTAAGGCTTGTAGTTCACGAGTCTGCAACTCATGCAGTTGAAAAGAACAGACCTAATATAGTGGTGAGTTTTCAGCCATTCCAAATAAACCAAACAAGGTAGATTGGCAATTTTCTAACTTCATGATGACTTCTGGATAATCAGTCCAGTGAACACATATACGTTGTAGGTGAATTTTATTGAAGCAGAAATTTGATAGTTAGATGGTGTTTTCTATTTGAGCAGTAAATGGTGTTTGTTCTTGTACTTAATGGCAGATCCAAAATTGAAGGAAGAGAAGCATGTGAGAAAGAGAATTGTGAACGGATGCAACTCACCGTACACATATCATACTATTAGCTAAGCCTTACCACTATCATTAGATAAATAGCATCAACCTCTATATACAGGAAGTATGCATATAAAATTTACACTACCCCAATAAATACCCGAAATACACACAAGTTTGGAATATTATACTATACAAAAGCCAAAGTGACCAATAATTAGGAACGCAGGGAGTAGATAATAACGTAAATAACAAAAATCACCTCCCATGGTGCAGGATAGATACAGTAGTTTTACATGTTATAGTAGTAAGAAAAATCTTTTTAAGAAATAAATGGAATCCAAAATAAAATTAACAATAGCATAATATTTTGTGAACTGCGAGCACTTTAATGCTTAACACATGTATAAATTAGTGAATAGTGAACAGATCAATGTATTACGTATTTCTATTAATGAAAGCACTAAAAACTCAATCAGTAAAATTAAACAAAGCCAACCAGCAGACAGCTTGATACCTTCACCGCAAGGGGACACACGAGTGGTGATGTGGAGAACCTTAGTAGGGATCCTAACAGGTCCCTTAACCCTCAAATGCTTGTCCTTGGCTCCCTTTACTAAATCCGCACAATCTAAAATGTACCAGAAATCGCACAAATTTGTCACTTCAATAATTCATTGAAAATAACTCTGCAACGACAGTCCAATACTATGGTGTAGCATGCAACATAGCCAATGAACAAATGCAGAATAATCAGCCTAATGATAGAAGGTAGTAAGTATATATACAAAAGCAGATGAGTGCAAATCATAATTCGAATCGCGCATAGAAAATGGGTTCGCACACCCAGCCATTGTAATCCGCGACTAACTGTCTCAGAAAAAAATTTGTACATGTTCTCTAAAACCTGACAGAAATCTGGAAACAACAAGCTATCGCCAGATCAAGAACAAGCTTGTATTTGGCTCATCGGTGCTCATACTAACATGTAATGACTCATGGTCAGGTTGATATCTTTATGGACGTGACCTTTGATAGTTTGCATGAGATTGGACCGATGTTATATGATCATATTTTGAGTAAAGAGGGTCGACCAAAGAGTTTTGAAAAATAAAAATTGTAGTTCATTGAAGATGATGATTGGTATGTAAGTATTACAATTATTGATTCTCCACTTAATGATGTTACTTGTAAAATTATTCTAGAACTTATGATGTTTGTGACTTTCAGATTAAGGCCAAGACAATCAGTGAAATTCACTCTGAGGCAGAAAAGAATCTTGGATTATGCCCTGGAGCAGCATCTGTCATTAGGAATGGCCGTAGCTCACCAGGAGGACCCCTTTCACCTGGAGGGGGGATTTCCAATGAATCGGCCAAGAACTGGAGGCATGATGCCTGAGATGCCTGGTTCAAGAAAGATGCCTGGAATGCCCGGGTTGGACGGTAGATGGTGTTTGTTATTGTATTTAATGGTAGATCCAAAATAGAAGTAAGAGAAGCATGTGAGAAAGAGAATTGTGAACGGATGCAACTCACCGTACACAAATCATACTATTAGCTAAGCCTTCCCACTTACATTAGATAAATAGCATCAACCTCTATATACAGGAAGTATGCATATAAACTTCATGCTACCCCAATAAATACCCGAAATACACACAAGTGTGGAATATTACACTATTACTAATTAGTGTGTCAATTATAGATCAGATAAGGAGAAAATTATGTAATATGCAGGCTGACATTAGAATACCTGTAAGTAATAGAGCGATAGAACTAAATAATGGCAGCTATGTTTGTATCTCCATACGACTTGGAAGCTCAGGTAAGCTAGGGCATTTTTCGAAGAAGCAAACATCAAATAAATAGCATAATTTGATGAAGCACCTACAGCTAGCATGGAAATGAACTAATAAAAAAAGAAATAACAAAAAACAATGAACTCATACAGCCAATAGGGTAAAATAAAGGAAAGTACCTGCCAGCCGAGGAATCTGCAGCCGTAAAAGGCACACCTGTCAGCCGTCACACGAACTGATGTTGCTTGTCCAGACACCTATATAACACAACACACCAGCATTGTTTAAAATATTAGAGTTTCAGCATTGCCAGCTATTCAAAGCCTAATTTTAGGTTCAAATAATTTAAACAAGATCTCTGAACCAGATTTCAAATCATGTGTCGCATATAGAACCGTGTTCAATTACAAAAAGAAAAGAAATCACTTCAATATTCTTGCAAATGGATAAATGAACTCTATGCATTCAACTTAGTAATTTTGCAAGACGTACACAATTTTAAGTGTATTCCAATTTCTCTATAATTCATTTATTATGTTCCTTGAAAACTGGATTTATTTGTTTGGATGGCCATATACTGCATTGATTTGATGAGGATGGAAAACAATGAGACAAAGATTTTATCCATGTAAGATATTTGACTATTGTCTTTGTACATCGTCAAGATACAACAGCCATAGATGCAAAATGAAATACAATTAAAAAGGACCCTGGCTTTTGATTGTTGAGTCCCAATACACAAACTGTAGCAGCAAAACCTTTAAACATTGAAGAAAAATAGTAATCACTGAGTAAAACTTGTCTGGAACTTCTTAACTGATATGATTTCTTGGCTATTTTTATTTTAGTAAGGAGTTCTCAGACTGTCTGATGTTTTTACTTTTCAGTCATGTGTTTGGGAGAGATGGCTACTCAGGATGATGAAAACCGTGTAAGAAAATTGTTAAGTGCCATTGGAAAAGTCTGGACAGCTGAAGAGAAATATTTTGATGCTGTAACTGGTCTGAGGTATGTAGCTTATTATGTATGTGATACTGAAATGGGGTGTCAACATTCAAGAGTGAAGCTGTTGCAATGGTCAAAGTTATGACATTTGTCAACTGTGCTAGCCCATGCAGAGGATGCCTACCAGTTGCAATGCCTAACAATGGCTTGCCTACTGTGCTGAATTTCAGCATAAGATACAACCTGTGTAGAAGAGCAACACTGTTAACCTGGTGTTGCTATGATTCTATACGTTACTGGTTTCATCCTCATGCTTCCGATTGCAGGTACCCCATATATAGAATTCCAACAGGGCCAACATTGAAGGATCTCGATGCCTATTTTTTGACATTCCATTGCCTAGCAACAACTTTCAAGGGTAAATACTAAGCGAATTGTAGCGCCATAAGGATTTTACTTTGCCTCTTGACAGAATGCAATGGCACCTGTGTGACATTTTTGCCTCTTGACAGAATGCAATGGCACCTGTGACATTTTGCCTTTGTAGACACAACTTCAGATTTTGCATCTGTTGCATATAGAGTTCTTACCCCCATTTTTCTTGTAGATTGTGACCCTCCTACGCTAGCATGCCCTGGCTTTGGGGGAATTAACCGCGGCACGACTGCAGCTGAGAAACTATCTTTGCCTATCTTTGGGCTGGCACCTTACAAATTACGTGCCTCCATTTGGACATCTGACAAAACCCAAGAACGGGACCGCGTCACCTCTCTGATGCAGGAGGCTGACAGCTGGCTCCGCACAATACAAGTACAACGTGGAGATGACCCGTGGCTGTAAATGGTTCATTTAGTATGAATATGGCATAGAGACACCTAAGTGCCATTTTGTAACGGGGGGAATGTATGAGTTATAAGCCTGCGTGCATAACTTTTTCTCCTGTCTCCAGTAAGTTGTATCTTTTGTAGGTTTGTTTTGTGGGGTGAAAGTAAAGATGGATGGTGGAAAAGGCAAAATTGGAGGCAGTGTAGAACTGAAGTGAAATATGGGAAAAAGAATAAAGATTTCCAGTTATTAGAGTTGAGAAAGTTTCAGTGTTCATGTTTTGGTTACCAAAGTCCATCACTCATCGGTTCTACAATAAATAGAAGAAATACACTAGAAGTACAAATACTGATCTTCGAAGTGCAGATGTTGGTCCTCTTCGTTTTAACAGAGGGTTCCTTCAGGTAGTTTTTTTAAATAGAGCGTTTAGGCCTTATTCAATCTGACTGTTGCAACACAATTAGGCAAAATCTTATTCAATCTGAGAGCAAGTTAAATTGAACGAAAAAATCTGATAAGAGATGAAATCACAACAAGGGAAAAAACAGCTAGCTGCTGGGTCGTGGCCTGTTACTTCCCTTTGTTGCAATGCGGTGGGCTAGGGATGCAGTTTGGCTCCAAAACAATATCGCTACAATAGCTGGTTTTATGATATCAAGATCCACTACTCAATGCAACTAACCTGGCATAGTAGCATCATTGACATTGGAAAGCAAAACTGTGTCATTGTGTTATGTTCATAATTTTTATGTGCTGATGGTTCTGTTTACAGGTGTCCATTGTCGAGTCAAATCATATTCTTAATGAAGTGAATACCCACATCCTTCCTTCCCACAATGATCTCACCCCAATAAC
The DNA here is from genome assembly GCA_029449295.1 of Zea luxurians. Lineage (NCBI taxonomy): Eukaryota > Viridiplantae > Streptophyta > Magnoliopsida > Poales > Poaceae > Zea > Zea luxurians. The sequence goes on from JAOPSE010000010.1 coordinate 102,580,536, forward strand.
TACAATAGCTGGTGGAAGTGTTGCCAACTAAATCCGTGGGCTCTCAGCTGGTTTTGGAATATCAACTGGGGACTATTGTTTGTCAACAATATGAGCTTTAGTGGTGTAGATCTCACAAGTTTAAGGGCCAAAAAAGGGCACACCGCTCAGGTAGCCTAATACAATGTTGGTGATGAAGAATATTGTGGTTATGACTATAGCCTTATACGGCAGCTTTCAGAAGTTAGAATCAGCAACTTCGTAACTCACCAGCTATTATTCCTTACACCTCCGCCAGTTCTAAACTTATATAACGAATTAATAGTAAAGTTTTTAGAGCTGTCCAAACTACAGAGCACGAAGTATTTCCATTGTATACCAGTTCAGTTATGGTAGCTAGTTTTGGTGACGCATTGCAGTTCAGCTTGTTTCATACAAGAGATATGGAATTCTAAACTAGGTGCTTCCGCTGGCAAGGCAGGGTAGATATGATGAAATTGCAGACTCAAAACTGAGCGACAAGTTCTCTGAATCTGAACTGAGAAGAATGGTCTTAGTTTGGGCTATTCTGTACTCATTCAGAATTTGAAAACAGAACAACAATGCTTGAAGTTGTGTCGTTGTTGAAAGGCAAATCAAAAGAAACACTTCTTAAGCTTGAAAGAGATGAGTTGTTCAGCTCAGACTCGTTGGTGAGTTCACAAGGAACACCAAACCCAGATGGGGGGCAGACTATGTTAAACAAAAAAGGATATGTCTGAGACAAACTGTTTAATCCAAAATCCTATTTTGCATAATTTGCGAAGTCTTATGCTGAACTGTGTGTAGCGTCGATTAATTATTTGGAAAAGGCAAAAACAACAATAGTTTGTCTCAGACACATCCTTTTTTGTTTACCAAAAAAGTATCAAAGTTAGGAGCAGAATTTCAGAGGAAGCACTTGGAATTGGTCAGACCATTATTGCACAAACAGTCTTCTGAGGGTCATATGTGGGTTAAATGTTGGAGCCTCAAGTTACCAGTATGTTGTACTGTCATGATATGTCTGAGGATCATATGTGGGTGTAATAGCTGATATGACTATATGAGTAGTCACATTGGCAGTGCCGGAGAAGCCCTATAGTCATCCAAAGTTTGTACACATTTTCTAGTGTATGTATTATTATGCTTGTATGAAACTCACCATACACAAATCATACTATTAGCTAAGCCTTCCCACTATCATTAGATAAATAGCATCAACCTCTATATACAGGAAGCATGCATATAAACTTTACACTACCCCAATAAATACCCGAAATACACACAAGTTTGGAATATTATACTAATTACAAATTACTATGTCAATTAATACTCGACCAATCAAATTACTGTTTACACAGTTGTAGACATTCAGCAGAGAAATGCATCAACTCATTTTTTGCCTAGGTTGGGCCGTGGAGATCCACTTGCATTAGTGATTGTTTGGTTCCTAGCATGTAATTTGTCTCGCATAAAAGAATATTATAATTAATTTTTTAGTATAAACACGTGCCAATTAAGTCCAACATTTCATCATAGTATGACTAAAAACAAACACAATTGACCAATCATTAAAGGAGCACCAATATTATATCACCAAGCAAAACTTAAAAAATGACTGAATCGATAGAAGTTGATATATTTGGAAGGGAAAGAAGCATACTTTAAAAGGAAAGAAGTAGCAACAAACCTCAACGAGTAGAAAATATATGTCGACTCTTTTGGGGGCAAAATGATTGTTGGACCGAAGATCAATGCAAACTGCAAAACAAGAACAAAAAACATGAAATTATTTGATATAGATGGCATCTTTATTCCTGAACCACAGCATAGTATGACTAATAAACAAACACAATACCCTAAGTGCACAAAGATAGATATAATGCTTATTACTTTTAGAAGGTATGCACACCAATCTGGAACAGATGCACTCCTCTGTATAAGAGAGAAGGATTTTGCATATGATTAAGGCAACTACAGGATCAGTTGAGAATTAAGAATGAGGAATTTGAAGTGTTAGCAAAGTCACATCAACTGCAAGCAAACAGCTATGAGAAACAAATTTATTATCTGCAAGAGAAAACCATTATATGGAGGAGGTGCTTGAACAAGAACAACAGAAAAACGTAAATGCTTCTATTAGTATAGATGAGCAAGACAAGAAGGCTGTTCTTTTCACTGAATGCCAAAAGTATGCTGTGGAAAATCATTCAGCCAATATGTTGGTAACACAGTTGATGGGGGAAGCTAAATATCATGGGGAGGAGAGAAAAACATTGCTAAAGCACAAAGAAAACTGAGGCAAGGGATTTCAAAGCAAATGAAGTTATGAATATCTGCAAAGATCTAGCACCTGCTGATTTAGCTGAGGACGAAGTTCTGTTACAAACGGTTTTAGTGGACAGTGGTAACTGGTAAGATATAGGAAATGGAGAGGAGGGGCTCAGGTGCTAAGGAAGTGGTAACTGCACATACCATCTGCCCAATTTGCAGTAAATGGGCTTGGATTTGCGGATGGATATTTTCCTCTTCCTCACCATTTATATTTCTTCTCTAATGTTCTTGATGGTCTTCCATATCATATTTATTGGTGTTTGGAATTATGGAGGATTGAAATACTATAGAAATTTTTTCTATATGATCATTTAAAACAAAGGATTGAGTTATTACATATATTCTATAAAAACCCTATAGAATAGACTATTACAGTGAGATTTTGAAGGATTTTTAACGTGAGGTCTAACCACTTGAAAATTTTCCTATGAAATGTAGGTGCTATCCCTATGTTTTATCAGTCCTGCCCTTTAAAGGAAGCCTTATACTTCAATATATAATCAGGCGGAAGGGCTTCAACCGCCAAAACCAGGTGATGGTGGCACGATGCATTTCTGACTTCGAAACAAACAAACAAAAAAAAGGAGCCAACGGAGACCTGCACCGTGGCATCCTCTCCTCCGTAGCTTGATCATTAAGCTTGGAACCCTGAGTAGCATGTGGACGTCAAAGATCTATGCCGGCTCTCGGCGTCGTCCGCTGTCTGCTACTTCGTCTTTCTCCATTCCCGTCGCCTGGGCACTTCACGAGCCTTGCGTCGCGTACGTGTTTTTCCATCCGGATTCGTATATCGAGTCGGTAGCTTCATGGCTGTCGAGGGGAATGACGTCCGGTCCGAACAAGCCACGTCTGCTGCTGCGCCACCGCGGGCTTCGGACCAGGCTTCATTCCCCATGACTCATGGAGACGTCAGCTATCTGCCGAGCTTCCCGTGCTGCAGGGCAGGCGTCCATGTTCTCGTCAGCAAGGCAGACAGGTACACGTGCAGTCCGGGGTTGGGAGGATGCAATAAATCTGCTTGGTAAGCTGGTTGAGGAACTGCTGCTATTCAGGTGACAGGGCAATTCCAGCAGACTGCGGAGCTGGACTTCCAACATCAACGCAGTTTGCTGGTTTAACCAGGATTCGTCCTGCACTCATTACAGTCCTCTCCACTGCATCCCCTACCTCTTCTACTAATGTCTCAATAACCTGATGGGTCGATTCCTCCTCTCTTTCCTTGTCTTCCACCAACCTTGCCTTCTATAATTGTCTTCTTGAATATACCATCAGCTATGGGGTAGCCTGGGATGAACTAAAATGAGGCGGCTTTAGTGAATCAAGGTCTAGAAGGCCTTTTTCAATTAAGCCATCAGGTCCATAGAATAGCTCCACAGCCTTGGGATGCATCAACTCCACATAGATGAATTTAGGAAATGATTCACCATGACTCTTGTGTGTCCATAGATGAATTTAGGAATTTCCTTCATCGGATACATTTTAAACTTAAGGATGAAGAACTTAAAGAAAGGATGGATGAGATATGTAATTGTGCATCTTATAGGGGTCAAACTCTCACCAGCACAGGTAAAATGAGTAGTGCAATCTTGTGATTCATCAAAAAATTACTTGTTCTCTAACTATTATCCTAGTAAGAGGAATGATGTAATACAGAAAGGCACTTGAAATCCAATGCCTTCAAGATCTGACAGATCCTAGTAAGATCAATGTGTCCATGTTTTCCTTTTTCCAAACCATGTTTATCATCATATCTTTGATTACATGTTTATTTTTTGTAGCTAAAGTTGACCAAGACAGATCAATAGGATCCTACCAAGAGTTGCAATCTGATATTGAAATGGCACAAGTTATTGCTGATATCAAATTCACCTATGTTGTCTCATGTCAAGTTTATGGCATGCAAAAGACATCAAAGGATTAAAATGAAAAAAGGCGCTATCAGAATATCCTCAGTCTCATGATAATGTACAGAAGCTAATGCTCTATACCAATATACCTACATAGTAAGCTTGCTCCAACCCATCTAACTTGTAAATTACACAGGAACCCATCACTACGAGTTGCTTTCATTGTTCTGTTTCTCATAGCTTTATCAAGTATATACAATTATCAAGTTAGTTTCATGCCACTAATCTGTAATTTACATATGTCAGCTATGTACAGTATAGCTGTTGTCAGCTATGTACAGTATATCTGTTGAGCATAGTATTCTGCAAGAAAAGTAATATAACTAATAAAAATAAGAGCTACTCCGCTATATGATCTCAGGTTCTTTTAGTTGAGAGCATTCTGGTTGTTGATAATTACAAGGTAAATTGTGATACCTTGCAGTTGTCTATATAGTGTTCATTCTGTGTTGGTTAATTTTATTTCTGTGATTTCCTTAAATAAAATTCGTTTTGGTCATAATAATTACCATGAGTGGAACAAATAAATAAATAGACTTGTTTCTTTGTCATATTTAGAGCCGGGACTATCTGTTTGTAAAGGGAATTGGTTTGTTGCATTTATAGCAAGTGTATTGCTCAATCTCAAATGCTGCAAGCAAGAAGAGAGCTTGGACATGGAAATTATCCTGGGTGGAGTAGCTTCTATCAGCGATGAGATCTCTTGGTTCAAGAATGAAGGTAACAGGTGGTGAAGCTGCGGCCACCTTGGAGCAAACAGATGGCGAAACCGAAGAGCCGACCATTGTAGCACTTGCTAATGAATATACAGAGCAGGAGGTTGCTACTCAGCAGAAGTGTGCAAAGATACACGACTTTTGCCTAGGGATACCTTTTGGTATGATTCCAACTTTGCAGCTTGCAAACTTTTTGGTGAATACAATTAAGTATAAGTTTTTTTATTGCTTCGGTACTACTGATATAGCAGCATGGTTTGTTTCTATGTCTTCTCTATTTCCACCCCCCTGACTAAATCTTTAGATAGGGGTTTAGGGAGCTTCTAAGCATTTTATCAATATCTCAACCTTTTTAGAGCTTCTCAGTTTCTCCAATACTATGCTATCCATTCAACATTTTCTCTAAAGTATCAGGGAAAAACATACCGTCTTTGCTTGAAGAAATTCTGTGATTGCATTTTTCCCCTTTACATGTTTGCTCCCAGCCAACTTAGAACTCTTTAAATATTAGGTTCCTTTAAACGAATGTCTAGGCAATTTAAATGGATTAATACAAGATTTTAGCATGAGGAGATCCATATGCTAATCAGTACTGGTGGAAATGTTACAAAAGCCCACTCGGAGGGATCTAGCCTGGGGGAACTGATTAAGCTTGGGTGGCAAACTGCGCTTGATACTGGATTTGGAGTGAGTCTGAGGTGGCTGAAAGATCAGAGTGCTTTGATAACTAAAAGTGGTGGCTCAAATGAGATGATAATGCACACATATAGGGTCTCTTTTGCACAGCTCCAGCTCAAAGAATATTTGGAGCTGGTGATGTGGAGAACCTTAGTAGGAATCCTCACATAAATGTTACCATTAAAGTTTTTCATTTGAGTATAGCTGCTCTAAATTAGTGTTGGACTGCAGTCAGGTTAGCTCACTAGGGACTTGAGCATCATGAGAGCTGTCCTTTGCTCTGAATAATTTAACTGTTCTACAGGTTAGTAGAAAGAAATGTTTTTTCTCTTATAATTTGAAAGAGGTTTTGTTACTGATGTGGAGAAACCAAGAATCCACAACAAAGGAAGACCACTGTGTGTGGCTGATGTTATTGGCTTCTTTTCGGATATCACGGAGGTTTGTTCTTATATTATTTATCTAGTGCAGTTTCTGGGTTCTAGGTGGTCAAACACTCTATTAGCTTGCCGGTTCCATGATACAGTTTGGTATATGTCCAGGATCAAATATGTTGTTTAATTTGAGAATGTTTTATCAAGCTTCTCAGTTAGTGAAGATGGATCCTTGTCTTCCATGATTCAAGATTTCGAGCTACAGTAAATGAACTGTGTAATCCAATGAATCTTGGGGCAAAATGATTCCTTGCCCCCCAAAAATATCACTCTTAGACATATCCACAATTTTTACAAATAAATCAGAAAAGAGTGGGATGCCAAAGATTGGAGAGACTATAGTAGTAACTCTTGCTGCTCATGCCAAACACATGATTGATAGATGCAATTTAAAAATGGCTCCTAGCTAACTGAGTATAAACCATAGCCGAATGATGAGTCGATCATACCTTGGTCGATGCCCGCGCGGTTGAGTAATAACAGTTCCTATCCGTCAGCGGGGCAAGCTACTTCACCTTCGTCCTTCCTCTCCAGTGACACAATGTCGGGGCAATGAAGTGGCGTGGGGCTTGATAAGGGCGGATGTCTGCGGCTTATTCGTGGCCGCGAGGGGTATTGAGATAGGGGGCGAATCGCGTGCGTGCGTAGCGAGGGGTATTGAGATTGGGGGCGGATGTTTGCGGCTGGGGTGTGGTTAGCGAGGGCACGGCGCGCGGGTTGTTTCGCGGGCGTAGGGAAGCGGCCGTTCCATGCCATGGATGGCAGCGTGGGTGCAAAACCCGCGGCGGTTGTGGGGATTCCCAGCAAAATCGTGACGGTCGTGGGGAATCCGAGGCGGTTAGGTGCCAGGCTGTGGCGCGCGGGATGCGCGGGAGCGGGATTTCGCGGCGGCTGCTGCGGCGCGCGGGCTAGTGGGAGGAAGTTGCGGGAGGCCGTTGCGGTCGCTGGAGCGGGATTTCGCGGCGGCTGCTGCGGCCAGCTGGCGTGCGGGAGGATGCTGCGGCACGCGGGATGCGTGGGAGCGGGATTTCGCGGCGGCTGCTGCGGCGCGTGGGCTTGTGGGAGGATGTTGCGGGAGGCCGTTGCGGTCGCTGGAGCAGGATTTCGTGGCGGCTGCTGCGGCCAGCGGGCGTGCGGGAGGATGTTGCGGGAGGCCGTTGCGTGCGCTGGCGCGTTCGCTGGCATGGGCGTGCGGCGTCGCGGGCGCTGGCGTGGGCATGCGGGAGCGGGCGCTGCCGCGGGCGTGCGGTGCGTGAGGTGCGGGCGGCCGTGCCGTTCGCTGGCGCGTGCGGTTCGCTGACACGTGCGGGAGCAGGGGCAGTCTATACTGCCCCCTTAATAGTTAGTAGAGATGTGTTATTTTGTAGTCCCCACAAGACAATTAAACATGAGAGTATGAATGGTGGGTCACTTGGATGGTTCATATTTTAATGGATATGATCTTGTGCCTAAGTGGTATCTCCTTTAATATACTGATTTATTCTCTTCTTTTTTTAATAATATGCCACATCTAACCTACATGACATATTAAATGAGTTTGGTACTGTGCACTGGGTGTTGGAATTTTGGTCCACTAGTGTGTGGCCAAATTCAAATAAGGAAGCCAAGGTGGTGTGAGAGCGAGTATAAGGCTTTAGTCCCATACTGCTTATCTAAGTATGAGAGAATCAACTTATATGTGTGAGTGTTCGCTACACTTCACATAAGACAAACTAGTCGATTACCCGTGCGTTGCAACGGCTCACAACAATACTCACGTAAATTATCCACCAAAAAGATCTCAAAAAATTTTATTGATTGTCTCCGCTCTTCGTATAATATTTTTTATGAACGCACGGGTACCATAGACAGCAAAACAGAGACCCATATCCCTCGCCTCCCCCACTTCCAAGGTTTCGTAGAGCAGGAGGGGAAGGGAAGAGGCAGATATACCTGTCCGTTGCCAGAGAAGAACAGGACGAAGACCTGGGCATCTAGAGGCGACATAGGTATTATACCGCTAGATATATAGGGAGAGAGCATGCAAGCGGAGAAAAAAGCCCAGCCAGAGCAGCTCCAAACCGAGAGGCACCTGACCAGGCGTCAATCCGAGACGGGCGAGAGAATGCGAGTGTATTCCCAGCCCTGGACCCGCCGAAGCAACACAACACCACCAACAACTCTGTAGCATATGCTGACTACTGCCACGCTATGGACCTTGGTTGTCCAATATCTCAGACCTGGACTCCTCATCGCCAAGATAACCTAAGCATGGCAGGCGCCACCATGTTCTCCTTGACGACATGCACGGAGAAAGGCCAGAAGCATGACCAACTCGCCCCGTACCCGCGTCGGCGAGCGTCGGTCGGTTTGCGGCTGCGACCGTGGGCGGGGGCAGCAGATTGGGGAGGAAGAACCGGGTGAAGGCCGGGAAGACGGACGGGACGTCCGACGATGGCGAAAACGATGGTGTGCGCATGATCTGAAACGTCCTCGTGAAGGTGCAATAGCCACTGCACGAGTCGGTGTCGGGGCTGGTGTCGGATGGGGGGAGGCACATGCTCATACACCCTCTGCCGAGAATGGGGTGGTGCAGAGGTGGAGGCATGAGGGGAGAGAGAGAAAAGAAGAAGAATGACGAATGAGGTGGTGGCAACTGAGCCGAGGACCATCATTATCGTGCGGAGGTATAGATGGCCAAATGAGTCATGTCTGGCGAGCCGACCCGAGGCGCGACCCATTTAATAGTGTCTGGACCAACCCGGCATGAGCGCCGTGCTGTGCTTGGGATGTAGGCTCAGCCCGATATGATTTTTTTTTTCAAAAAATCATATATACATATGTACAATTTATATTCAATATTATAAACACATGACCATGATGTTCTACTGATTAGACAGCTTCACCCAGTGTCCCACACCCTTCTTTCACCTGGGTGTGTGTTCAAACCCCACCTCTTGCATCGTTTTTAACATAATCTACCTCCTGCACCTCTTTTTAACATTTTACACTGAGTTGATTTAAAAAATATATATAGGGATTTTTTGAAAGGGAAATAGTCTCAATATTTTCTATAATCGATTTTGGTGTTTGACGACCATCACAAACCTTGTGGACTAACCAGTTTGCCCAGTTGATCATTTCACAGGAGCATAAGTTCATCTACAAACATTCTAAGTCGACTGTCCGGAATACCGTAGATTATTCCGGATAGAAGAAGTTTTTTTTGGGAAAACACCTACGCGCGGACCGTCCGGGCCCTTGCGGCGGACCGTCCGCGACACCAGGGTGACCCTCAGACAGAACCAATGCAAAAACACAAGTCTACACCGCGGATCGTCCAGCCTCAAGCGTGGACCATCCGATCTGTGAAGAACCGAAAAACCCGAAGGTGACGGGTTCGGTAAAATGAATTATAGCGTCTTCGCGAACTGTCCGAGGTGCACGACTGGACCGTCCGTGACTGCCTTTATCTGACATCTGACGATGCATTAAATGCAAAGTAGCCGTTGATATAGCCGTTACTGCTGACCGTTGCGATTTCAGCCATTGATGTGCAGGGGCGGACCGTCCGGACCAGGGGTGCGGACCGTCCGCGGTTGGCAGAAATGGAGCAATGGCTAGGAAGTGGTTGGGGGCTATAAATACAACCCCAACCACCTCCATTCACTACATCCAAGCATTCCAATCCTTCACATTCAATACAAGAGCTAGCAATCCATTCAAAGACACAATCAAAGCTTCCAATCTCTCCAAGTTCCACAATTGAGACAAGTGATCATTAGTGATTAGTGACTTGTGTGAGAGAGAGTGATTTGTGTGTTATTTGTCGATCTTGTCGCTTGGCTTTTGCAATCGTGCTTTCTTCTTCTCCCATTCTTATTCTCAAGTGACTTGTAATCAAAGCAAGAGACACCAAGTGTGTGCTGGTCCTTGCGGGGTCTAAGTGACCCATTTGATTAAGGAGAAAGCTCACTCGGTCTAAGTGACCGTTTGAGAGAGGGAAAGGGTTGAAAGAGACCCAGTCTTTGTGACCACCTCAACAGGGACTAGGTTCTTTGGAACCGAACCTCGGTAAAACAAATCACCGTGTTCGTCCGCTTTATTTCTTGGTTGATTTGTTTTCTCTCTCTTTCGGACCCAGATTTAATTTTAATGCTAACCCCGGCTTGTAGTGTGTGCTTAAGTTTGTAAATTTCAGATTCCACCTATCCACCCTCTCTAGGCGACTTTCAATTGGTATCAAAGCCTGGTGCTTCATTAGAAACTAACCACTCGAAGTGATGTCGGGAGATCACGCCAAGAGGGAGATCGTGACCGACGGTGACAAGTCCGCAAGCTCGGGAAGAACCCATTCAAGGGAGTCCGGCCATAAGCATAAGGAGGAATCCACTTCCTTCATCAAGTCACAACGGAGAGGTGACAAGAAGAAGATGATGAAGAAAGTGGTCTACTACGAGACCGACTCTTCGTCACCCTCCACCTCCGGCTCTGAATCGGCGTCCGTCACTTCTAAGCGCCATGAGCGCAAGAAGTATAGTAAGATGCCCCTCTGCTATCCTCGCATTTCTAAACGTGCTCCATTACTTACCGTTCCCCTAGGCAAACCACCATTTTTTGATGGTGAGGACTATTGTGTGTGGAGTGATAATCTAACCTCACTCCACAAAAACATATGGGACATTGTTGAGTATGGAGCGCAGGTACCGAAGGAAGGGGACAAGGACTACGATTTGGACGAGGCTGACCAAATTCGGCACTTTAACTCCCAAGCCACAACTATACTCCTCGCCTCCTTGTGTCGAGAGGAGTATAATAAGGTGAAGGGTTAAAGACGGCCAAAGAAATTTGTGACGTCCTAAAAACGGCGCACGAAGGAGACGAGGTGACCAAGGTCACCAAACGGGAGACAATCGAGGGGGAGCTCGGTCGATTCATCCTCAACCAAGGAGAGGAGCCAAAAGCTATGTACAACCGGCTCAAAACCTTGGTGAATCAAGTGCACAACCTTGGGAGCACAAAATGGGATGACCATGAAATGGTCCAAGTTATTCTTAGATCACTCGTATTTTGTAATCCTACTCAAGTTCAATTAATACATGGTGATCCTAGATATAAGCTAATGTTTCCCGAGGAGGTTATAGGAAAGTTTGTGAGCTTTGAGTTGATGATCAAAGGCTCCAAACAAATCATCAAGCAAGGTGGCACCTCCACACCCAAGGTGCAACCCGTCGCATTCAAAGCGACGGAAGAAAAGAAAGAAGAGTCTACATCAAGTAGGCTCCCCATCGACGCCTCTAAGCTCGACAACGAGGAAATGGCGCTCATCATCAAGAGCTTCCGCCAAATCCTCAAACAAATGAGGGCGAAGTATTATAAGCCCCGCTCCAAGAAAGTATGTTACAAATGTGGTAAGCCCGGTCATTTTATTGCTAAATGTCCATTATCTAGTAATAGTGACAGGGGCGACGACAAGAAGGGAAAGAGGAAGGAGAAGAAGGGGTACTACAAGAAGAAGGGCGGCGATGCTCACGTTTGTCGGGAATGGGACTCCGATGAGAGCTCCACCGACTCCTCCTCCGACAAGGATGCCGCCAACATCACCGTCAACAAGGGTCTTCTCTTCCCCAACGTCGGCCACAAGTGCCTCATGGCAAAGGATGTCAAAAAGAAGAAGGTAAAATCTAGAGCCTCTATCAAATATACAACATCTAGTGATGAGGGTAGCTCTAATGAAGATGAGGATGATTTACTTAGTCTTTTTGCCAACCTTAACATGCAACAAAAGGAAAAACTAAATGAATTGATAGGTTCCATTCATGAGAAGGATGAACTCTTGGATAGCCAAGAGAATTCCTTATCAAGGAAAATAAAAAATATGTTAAGGTAAAAAATGCTTATGCTCAGGAAGTAGAAAAATGTGAAAAATTGACTAATGAGCTTAGCATTTGTCATGACACTGTTTCCAACCTTAGAAATGAAAATGCTAGTTTAATTGCTAAGGTGGAAAAATCAAATGTTTGCAATGATTCAATTATAAATCTTAGAAATGAAAATGCTAATTTAATTGTAAAGATTGATAAATTGAATGAATCTCTTTCTAGCCTTAAGAATGAAAATGATAGCTTAATTTTAAAGGCTAAAGATTTGATTGTTTGCAATGATTCCATTTCCTGTCTTAGAGATGAAAATATCATGCTAAAATCTAAGATAGATGAATTAAAATCTTGCAAACCCTCTACATCCACTGTTGATCATGTTTCTATTTGCATGAGATGTAGAGATATTAATGTTGATGCTATTCATGATCACATTGCTATGATTAAACAACAAAATGATCATATAGCTAAACTAGATGCTAAAATTGGCAAGCATGAACTAGAGAATGAAAATTTTAAATTTGCTCGTAGCATGCTTTATAATGGGAGACGCCCTGGCATTAAGGATGGCATTGGTTTCCAACAGGGAAGCAATGTCAAGCTTAATGCCCCTAAAAGATTGTCTAATTTTGTTAAGGGCAAAGCTCCCATGACTCAAGATAACGAGGGTTACATTTTATATCCTGCTAGTTATCCTGAGCACAGGATTAGGAGAATTCATGCTAGGAAGTCTCATTCTGTTTCCCATCATGCTTTTATGTACAAGAATGAGGCATCCAACTCTAGGCATTCCACTCACATTAAAATGCCTAAAAAGAAATCTATTGCATCAAATGAACCTAAAGTTTCATTTAAAACTTTTGATGCATCCTATGTTTTAACTAACAAATCAGGCAAAGTAGTTACCAAATATGTTGGGGGCAAACACAAGGGCTCCAAGACTTATGTTTGGGTACCCAAGGTGCTTGTTTCTAATGTGAAAGGACCTAAGACCGTTTGGGTACTTAAGAACAAGGCCTAAACTTGTTTTGTAGGTTTATGCATCCGGGGGCTTAAGTTGGATTATTGATAGCGGGTGCACAAACCACATGACAGGGGAGAAAAGGATGTTCTCCTCCTACGAGAAAAACGAAGATCACCAAAGAGCTATCACATTCGGGGATGGAAATCAAGGTTTGGTCAAAGGACTTGGTAAAATTGCAATATCTCCTGACCACTCTATTTCCAATGTTTTTCTTGTAGATTCTTTAGATTACAACTTGCTTTCAGTTTCTCAATTATGCAAAATGGGTTACAACTGTCTTTTTACGGATATAGGTGTTACTGTCTTTAGAAGAAGTGATGATTCAGTAGCATTTAAGGGAGTACTCAAGGGTCAGCTATACTTAGTTGATTTTAATAGAGCTGAACTCAATACTTGCTTAATTGCTAAGACTAATATGGGTTGGCTCTGGCATCGCCGACTAGCCCACGTTGGGATGAAGAATCTTCACAAGCTTCTAAAGGGAGAACACATTTTGGGACTAACCAATGTTCATTTTGAGAAAGACAGGGTTTGTAGCGCATGTCAAGCAGGAAAGCAAGTTGGTAACCCACCATCCACACAAGAACATCATGACGACCGACAGGCCGCTTGAGCTACTCCACATGGATTTATTCGACCCGATCTCTTACATAAGCTTCGGCGGGAGTAAGTATTGTCTTGTAATTGTCGATGACTATTCTCGCTACACTTGGGTATTCTTCTTGCAGGAAAAAACTCAAACCCAAGAGACTTTAAAGGGATTCTTGAGACGGGCTCAAAATGAGTTCGGATTAAGAATCAAGAAGATAAGAAGCGATAATGGGACGGAGTTCAAGAACTCTCAAATTGAAGGCTTTCTTGAGGAGGAGGGCATCAAGCATGAGTTCTCTTCTCCCTACACACCTCAGCAAAATGGTGTAGTGGAGAGGAAGAATAGAACTCTATTGGACATGGCGAGGACCATGCTTGATGAATACAAGACTCTGGACCGGTTTTGGGCCGAGGCAATTAACACCGCCTGCTACTCCATCAACCGGCTCTACCTTCATCGAATCCTCAAGAAGACATCATATGAACTCCTCACAGGTAAAAAGCCCAATGTTTCATATTTTAGAGTCTTTGGTAGCAAATGCTTTATTCTTGTTAAAAGAGGTAGAAAATCTAAATTTGCTCCTAAGGCCGTAGAAGGCTTTTTACTTGGTTATGACTCAAACACAAGGGCATATAGAGTCTTCAACAAATCAACTGGATTAGTTGAGGTTTCTTGTGACATTGTGTTTGATGAGACTAATGGCTCCCAAGTGGAGCAAGTTGATCTTGATGAGCTAGATGATGAAGAGCCTCCATGTGTCGCACTAAGGAACATGTCCATTGGGGATGTGTGTCCTAAGGAATCCAAAGAGCCCACTCAAGCTCAAGATCAACTGTCATCTTCCATGCAAGCATCTTCACCAACCCAAGATGAGGATCAAGCTCAAGATGATTGAAAATGAAGATCAAGAAGATGATCCACCTCAAGAGGAGGACAATGATCAAGGGGGAGATAACAATGATCAAGACAAGGAAGATTATCAAGAAGAACAAGGTCAAAGACTGCCACACCCAAGAGTCCACCAAGCGATTCAAAGAGATCACCCCGTGAACTCCATCCTCAGTGATATTCATAAGGGGGTAACAACTCGATCTTGAGTCGCTCATTTTTGTGAACACTACTCTTTTGTTTCCTCTATTGAGCCATACAGGGTAGAGGATGCACTAAGAGACTCAGATTGGGTGTTGGCAATGCAAGAGGAGCTCAACAATTTCACGAGGAATGAGGTATGGCATTTAGTTCCACGTCCTAACCAAAATGTTGTAGGAACCAAGTGGGTCTTCCGCAACAAGCAAGATGAGCATGGTGTGGTGACAAGGAACAAAGCCCAATTTGTAGCCATGGGATATTCACAAGTCGAAGGTTTGGATTTTGGTGAAACCTATGCATACTTACCATGGCTTTAAGCTCTATCAAATGGACGTGAAAAGTGCCTTCCTCAATAGACCAATCAAGGAAGAGGTCTATGTTGAGCAACCTCCCAGCTTTAAAGATAGTGAGTACCCTAATCATGTTTATAAGCTCTCAAAGGCGCTTTATGGGCTCAAGCAAGCCCCAAGAGCATGGTATGAATGCCTAAGAGATTTCCTTATCACTAATGGCTTTAAAGTCGGTAAAGGCGATCCTACTCTCTTTACTAAAACAATTGCAAAGGATTTGTTTGTATGCCAAATTTATGTTGATGATATCATATTTGGGTCTACTAACAAAGCTACTTGTGAAGAGTTTAGTAGGATCATGATTCAGAAATTCGAGATGTCTATGATGGGAGAGTTGAAGTATTTTCTATGATTTCAAGTCAAGCAACTCCAAGATGGCACCTTCTGATAGGGAAATGTGCCCTTGGGCCATTTCTAGTATAGTTTTGGTGATTAAGTGCCCAACACATATTGAGTGAGTAATTATGTGCCAAATGATGGATGAAGTGCAAATCAACAAGAAGGTACGATTCTAGACTTAGTACATTGGTTTTTGTGTACTAATATATTTGTCTAAGTGCTAGAATCAGAGAAAAGAGAAAAAGGAAAAGTCTTGGCTGTGCAGCCAAGACTCAGCGCAGTCTGGCCCACCGGACTGTCCGGTGGTGCACCGAACTGTCCGGTGAGCCAACGGCCGCCAGCGCAACGGTCGGCCGCCAAATCCGCGGGCGACGCGTGGCCCGCTTCAACGGTCGGCGGGAGGCACCGGACTGTCCGGTGTGCACCGGACAGTGTCCGGTGCGCCAACGGCTACAATTCTGCAACGGTCGGCTGTGCCATTTTAGGAAGGCGATCTGCACCAGACCATGAACAGTGCCTGTTCGGTGTTGCACCGGACTGCCCGGTGCGCCACCCGACAGAAGGCAAGAATTGCCTTCCCAGATTGCCTCCAACGGCTCCTAGCTGCCTTAGGGCTATAAAAGGGACCCCTAGGCGTATGGAGGAGCCACCCAAGCATTCTTTAGTCATCTCTAAGCACCAAGACTCCATTCTCGCGCATTTGATTCTTTATGATAGTGACTTGAGCTCTATTTGAGTAGAGAACTCCTCGCATTGTGTTGTGAGCTCAAGTTGTGGCTTGTATGCGTGATTGTGCTCGTGCTTTGAGTCTTGTGTGTGTTGCTCTCCCCTCCCTTACTTCCGCGCTTCTTTGTGATCATCAATTGTAAGGGCGAGAGGCTCCAAGTTGTGGAGATTCCTCATGAACGGGAGATAGTAAAAGAAAGGAAAACACCATGGTATTCAAGTTGATCATTAGATCACTTGAAAGGGGTTGAGTGCGACCCTCATCCAGTGGGACGCCACAACATGGAGTAGGCAAGTGTTATACTTGGCCGAACCATGGGATAAATCACCGTGTCTCTTGTGCTTGTTTTCTTCATGACCATTGTGTTTCACAAGAGCTTGGTTCTTGCCACTTGATTCTATTGAACTAACACTTAACCAAGTTTTGTGGCTACAAGTATTTGATTTTTACAGGATCACCTATTCACCCCCCTCTAGGTGCTCTCAATTGGTATCAGAGTCGGTCTCTTCACGAAAGGGACTAATCGCCTAAAGAGATGGATCCTAAGGGAAAGGGGATGGTGGTCAACGATAAGGAGAAGGAGTCCATCTTCAACGAGCCAAGGGACGACAAACCCACTGACTCTGGCTCGGGTCTTAAGAAGGACGGGAAGAAGAAGAGGCGCATCAAGAAGATCGTCTACTACGACAGCGACGAGTCTTCTTCTTCCCCAAGAGACGACGACTACGACGAGAAAAAGAAACCGGTTAACTCAAATTTTTCATTTGATTATTCTCGTATTCCGTTCAACTCCAATGCTCATTTACTTTCAATTCCACTTGGGAAACCTCCGCACTTTGATGGAGAAGACTACTCATTTTGGAGTCACAAAATGCGTAGTCACCTATTCTCTCTCCATCCAAGTATTTGGGAGATTGTTGAAAACGGAATGCTTTTTGATAGCACTGACAACCCTGTTTTCATTAATGAGCAAATCCATAAAAATGCACAAGCTACCACTATTTTGCTAGCATCCTTGTGCAGGGATGAGTACAACAAGGTGAGCGGCTTGGATAATGCCAAGCAAATTTGGGACACCCTCAAGATTTCTTATGAAGGGAACGACGCCACCATGATCACCAAGATAGAGTTGGTGGAAGACGAACTAGGAAGGTTTGCAATGATCAGGGGAGAGGAGCCAACGCAAACGTATAACGGGCTCAAGACCCTGGTCAACAAGATCAGGAGCTATGGAAGCACGAGATGGACGGACCACGACATCGTCCGACTTATGCTCAGGCTCTTCACTGTTCTTGATCCTCATCTTGTGAACTCAACCCGTGAGAATCCTAGGTACACAAAGATGATGCACGAGGAAATACTTGGAAAGTTTGTAAGCGGGCATATGATGATCAAGGAAGCAAGATACGTTGATGAGGCATTGAATGGCCCAATGCCCATCTACGAGCCTCAAACCGTTGCTCTCCAAGCAACAAGCAGCAGGGAGGCGCTACCTAGCAAGGTGGCGCAAGTTGAGGCGGCCGGGCTAAACGAGGATGAAATGGCCCTCATCATCAAGCGCTTCAAGACGGCGCTAAAAGGACGAAAGGAGCATCCCAACAAGAGCAAAGCAAAGGGAAAGTGCTCCTGTTTTAAATGTGGTAAGACTGGTCATTTCATAGAAAATTGTCCCGGTAACTCTAGTGACCAGGAATAAGGAAAGGGCGGGAAGAAAGAGAAGAAAAAGAGCTATAGGAAGGCAAAGGGCGAGGCACACATCGGAAAGGAATGGGACTCGGACTGCTCGTCTTCTGATTCCGACGACGAAGGACTCGCTGCCTCAGCCTTCAACAAGTCCTCTCTCTTCCCCAACGAGCGCCACACCTGCCTCATGGCAAAGGAGAAAAAGGTAAGCGCTCGAGATACCCCTACGTATGCTTCTTCAAGTGATGATGAATCTAGTGATGATGAAGTAGACTACACAAGTCTATTCAAAGGTTTAGATAGAACTGAAGTTGATAAGATCAATGAATTGATTGATGCTTTAAATGAAAAGAATAGATTGTTAGAGAAGCAAGAAGATATTTTATATGAAGAGCATGACAAGTTTATTAGTGTACAAAAATCTCTTGCTTTAGAAACTAAAAGGAATGAGATTTTATCTTCTGAAATTTCTGCTTGCCATGAGTCTATTTCTAGTTTGAAGAGTGTTAATGATGAGTTAAATGCTAAGTTAGAAGTAGCTAATAAGTCTAGTTCATGTGTGGAACATGTCGTAATTTGTAATAGGTGCAAGGATTTTGATGTTAATGCTTGTAATGAACATCTGACATCCATTACTAAATTAAATGATGAAGTTACAAGTCTTAATGCTCAACTTAAGACTTGCAAGGTGGATTTTGATAAACTAAAATTTGCATGGGATGCCTACATTGTTGGTAGACACCCCTCTATTAAAGATGGGCTTGGCTTTCGAAAGGAAGCCAAGAACTTAACAAGTCAAAGGGCTCCCATTTTCGCCAAGGAGAAAGGGAAGGCCCCTATGGCTAATAGTGCTCAAAGGAATCATGCTTTCATCTACAGTGATAGAAAATTTTCTAGAAATGCTCATAGGAGTCATGCTTATGATTCACATGCTATGATTGCTTCAAGTTCTTCTTTTGTGCATAGTAGAAATATGCCTAGGAAAAATGTTGCTCATGTGCCTAGGAAAGTATGTAATAAACCTTCTACAATTTACCATGCTTGCAATACTTCTTTTGCAATTTGTTGTAAGAATAAGAAAGTGATTGCTAGGAAGTTGGGGGCCAAGTGCAAGGGAGACAAGACTTGCATTTGGGTCCCAAAGGCTATTATAACTAACCTTGTAGGACCCAACAAGAGTTGGGTACCTAAAACCCAAGCCTAATTTGCCTTGCAGGTTTATGCATCCAGGGGCTCAAGCTAGATTATCGACAGCGGATGCACAAATCACATGACGGGGGAGAAGAAGATGTTCACCTCCTACGTCAAGAACAAGGATTCCCAAGATACAATCATATTTGGAGATGGGAATCAAGGCAAGGTCAAAGGCTTAGGCAAGATAGCCATCACAAATGAGCACTCTATCTCTAATGTATTTCTAGTAGAGTCGCTAGGCTATAATCTACTGTCTGTTAGTCAATTGTGCCACATGGGCTACAATTGTTTATTTACAAATGTTGATGTGTCTGTCTTTAGGAGTGATGGTTCATTAGCATCTAAGGGTGTACTAGATGGCAAACTCTACTTAGTTGATTTTTTGAAAGAGGAGACCGATCTAGATACATGCTTAATAGCTAAGACTAGCATGGGCTGGCTGTGGCATCGCCGTCTAGCACATGTTGGGATGAAGAACCTCCAAAAACTTCTAAAGGGAGAACATGTGTT
This sequence comes from Zea luxurians, assembly GCA_029449295.1. Taxonomy (NCBI): domain Eukaryota; kingdom Viridiplantae; phylum Streptophyta; class Magnoliopsida; order Poales; family Poaceae; genus Zea; species Zea luxurians. Next base: position 102,599,971 of record JAOPSE010000010.1, read on the forward strand.
AGGACTGACAAATGTGTATTTCGAAAAAGATAGACCTTGTGCAGCATGTCAAGCAGGTAAGCAGGTGGGAAGCTCTCATCACAGCAAGAATGTGATGACCACATCAAGACCTCTGGAGCTACTTCATATGGACCTCTTCGGACCCATCGCCTACCTCAGCATAGGGGGAAGTAAGTATGGTCTTGTTGTTGATGATGATTTTTCCCGCTTCACTTGGGTATTCTTTTTGCAGGATAAATCAGAAACCCAAGGGACCCTCAAGCGCTTTCTAAGGCGAGCTCAAAACAAATTTGAACTCAAAGTGAAAAAGATTAGAAGCGACAACGGGTCCGAGTTCAATAACCTTCAAGTGGAGGAGTTCCTTGAGGAGGAAGGAATCAAGCACGAGTTCTCCGCTTCCTACACACCACAGCAAAACAATGTGGTGGAGAGGAAGAACAGGACGCTTATAGACATGGCAAGGACGATGCTCGGAGAATTCAAGATGCCCAAGCGATTTTGGTCGGAAGCTGTGAACACATCTTGCCACACCATGAACCGGGTCTACCTTCATCGCCTCCTCAAGAAGACGTCGTACGAACTTCTAACCGGTAACAAACCCAACGTTTCATATTCTCGTGTATTTGGGAGTAAATGTTACATTCTAGTGAAGAAAGGTAGGAATTCCAAATTTGCTCCCAAAGCTGTAGAAGAGTTTTTGCTAGGTTATGACTCAAATACAAAGGCGTATAGAGTCTTCAACAAATCATCGGGTTTGGTTGAAGTCTCTAGCGACGTTGTATTTGATGAAACTAATGGCTCTCCAAGAGAGCAAGTTGATCTTGATGATGTAGATGAAGATGATGTTCCAACGGACGCAATTCGCACCATGGCGATTGGAGATGTGCGACCACAGGAACACCAAGGGCAAGATCAACCTTCTTCCTCAACGATGGTGCATCCCCCGACTCAAGATGAAGAATAGGTTCCTCAAGAGGAGGCATGTGATCAAGGGGGAGCACAAGAAGAACAGGTTGTGGAGGAAGAAGCACCATGGGCCCCTCCAACTCAAGTTCGAGCGACGATTCAAAGGAATCATCCCATCGACCAGATTTTGGGTGATATAAGCAAGGGAGTAACAACTCGCTCACGTCTAGCTAATTTTTGTGAGCATTACTCATTTGTCTCTTCTATTGAGCCTTTTAGGGTAGAAGAGGCCTTGCTAGATCCGGACTGGGTGTTGGCCATGTAGGAAGAGCTCAATAACTTCAAGCGAAATGAAGTTTGGACATTAGTGCCATGTCCCAAGCAAAACGTTGTGGGAACCAAGTGGGTGTTCCGCAACAAGCAAGACGAGCACGGGATGGTGACACGAAACAAGGCTCGACTTGTGGCAAAAGGTTATGCCCAAGTCGCAAGTTTGGATTTCGAGGAGACTTTTGCTCCTGTAGCTAGGCTAGAGTCTATTCGCATTCTACTAGCCTATGCCGCTCACCACTCTTTCATGTTGTTCCAAATGGATGTGAAGAGCGCTTTCCTCAATGGACCAATCAAGGAGGAGGTGTACGTGGAGCAACCCCCTGGCTTTGAGGATGAATGGTACCCCGACCATGTGTGTAAGCTATCTAAGGCGCTCTATGGACTTAAGCAAGCCCCAAGAGCATGGTATGAATGCCTTAGAGATTTCCTTATTGCTAATGCTTTCAAGGTTGGGAAAGCTGATCCAACTCTTTTCACTAAGACTTGTGATGGTGACCTATTTGTGTGCCAAATTTATGTCGATGACATAATATTTGGTTCTACTAACCAAAAGTCTTGTGAAGAGTTTAGCAGGGTGATGACACAGAAATTTGAGATGACGATGATGGGCGAGTTGAACTACTTCCTTGGGTTCCAAGTGAAGCAACTCAAGGACGACACCTTCATCTCCCAAACGAAGTACACGCAAGACTTGCTCAAGCGGTTTGGGATGAAGGATGCTAAGCCCGCAAAGACACCAATGGGAACCGACGGACATGTCGACCTCAACAAAGGAGGTAAGTCCATTGATCAAAAGGCATACCGGTCTATGATAGGGTCTTTACTTTATTTATGTGCTAGTAGACCGGATATTATGCTTAGCGCATGCATGTGTGCTAGATTTCAATCTGACCCAAGGGAGTGTCACCTTGTGGCCGTTAAGCGAATTCTTAGATATTTAGTTGCTATGCCTTGCTTCGGAATCTGGTATCTAAAGGGGTCTACCTTTGACTTAATTGGATATTCAGACTCTGATTATGCCGGGTGCAAGGTTGATAGGAAGAGTACATCAGGGACGTGCCAATTCCTAGGAAGGTCCCTGGTGTCTTGGAGTTCAAAGAAACAAACTTTCGTTGCCCTATCCACCGCTGAGGCCGAGTATGTTGCCGCAGGACAGTGTTGCGCGCAACTACTTTGGATAAGGCAAACCCTCCTGGACTTTGGCTACAATCTGAGCAAAGTCCCACTCTATGTGATAATGAGAGTGCAATCCGCATGGCGGACAATCCTGTTGAACACAGCCGCACAAAGCACATAGACATCCGGCATCACTTTTTGAGAGACCACCAGCAAAAGGGAGATATCGAAGTGTTTTATGTTAGCACCGAGAACCAGCTAGCCGATATCTTTACCAAGCCTTTAGATGAGAAGACCTTTTGCAGGCTGCGTAGTGAGCTAAATGTCTTAGATTCACGTAACTTGGATTGATCTATAGCATACTTGTGTTTTATGTCCTTGATCATGTTTCTTTATGCATATTATTGCTTATTTATGGTGCTCAAGTTGTGCAAGGGATCCCCGGACCTCACAAGTCCATGTGTGAATGATGCACATATTTAGGGGGAGAAATGCTACAACTTGACCCTTTGAGACTAACTGTGTGCTTGAGTTTACTTAATTTAGTCTCAAAGGTGGATTGAAAGGGAAAGGTGAACTTGGACCATGCAAGACTTCCACTGCACTCCGATGAGAGGGTAATTTACTCCAAGTTCATCTCCATGCTCTTATTGCCTTTTTACTCTTAATTGATGATTTTGGTGAGGCAATGGGGTTTAAGGGCCAATAATGATCCCGTTTTGGTGCTTAATACCAAAGGGGGAGAAATTAAGGCCAAAGCAAATGGATCAACTACCACTTGAGAACTTTGAAAATAGTAGAGTTAGAACTTTTGATTTGTCAAAATACTCTTATTGTCAAAACTTGGTCTCTTATGGGGAGAATTTATGATTATGGAAAAAGGGGGAGTTTTTGGATCTTGATCATTTTCTATCTTGGATTATCTCTCTTTATGCCCAAACAAGTGAGTTTGACTTAGAGATAGGAAAATGAATTTGATTTGCAAAAACAAACCAAGTGGTGGCAAAGAACGATCCAAATATGTCAAATCTTGTAAAAGACAATTTTTATTCTCAATTGCATTGATGTTGCACTTCTTTTGTTGCTTTTTGATGTGTTGGAATAAATCACCAAAAAGGGGGAGATTGAAAGGGAAATGTGCCCTTGGGCCATTTCTAGTATAGTTTTGGTGATTAAGTGCCCAACACATATTGAGTCAGTAATTATGTGCCAAATGATGGATGAAGTGCAAATCAACAAGAAGGTACGATTCTAGACTTAGTACATTGGTTTTTGTGTACTAATATATTTGTCTAAGTGCTAGAATCAGAGAAAAGAGAAAAAGGAAAAGTCTTGGCTGTGCAGCCAAGACCCAACGCAGTCTGGCCCACCGGACTGTCCGGTGGTGCACCGGACAGTGTCCGGTGCGCCAGGCTGGCTTCTAGCGAACTGGCCACTCTCGGGAATTCGTCGGCGGCGTACGGCTATAATTCACCGGACTGTCCGGTGAGCCAACGGCCGCCAGCGCAACAGTCGGCCGCCAAATCCGCGGGCGACGCGTGGCCCGCTTCAACGGTCGGCAGAAGGCACCAGACTGTCCGGTGTGCACCGGACAGTGTCCGGTGCGCCAACGGCTACAATTCTGCAATGGTCGGCTGTGCCATTTCAGGAAGGCGATCTGCACCGGACCATGAACAGTGCCTGTCCGGTGCGCCACCCGACAGAAGGCAAGAATTGCCTTCCCAGATTGCCTCCAACGGCTCCTAGCTGCCTTGGGGCTATAAAAGGGACCCCTAGGCGCATGGAGGAACCACCTAAGCATTCTTTGATCATCTCTAAGCACCAAGACTCCATTCTCGCGCATTTGATTTTTTTGTGATAGTGACTTGAGCTCTATTTGAGTAGAGAACTCCTCGCATTGTGTTGTGAGCTCAAGTTGTGGCTTGTATGCGTGATTGTGCTCGTGCTTTGAGTCTTGTGTGTGTTGCTCTCCCCTCCCTTACTTCCGTGCTTCTTTGTGATCGTCAATTGTAAGGGCGAGAGGCTCCAAGTTGTGGAGATTCCTCACGAACGGGAGATAGTAAAAGAAAGGAAAACGCCGTGGTATTCAAGTTGATCATTGGATCACTTGAAAGGGATTAAGTGCGACCCTCGTCTAGTGGGACGCCACAACGTGGAGTAGGCAAGTGTTATACTTGGCCGAACCACGGGATAAATCACTGTGTCTCTTGTGCTTGTTTTCTTCGTGACCATTGTGTTTCACAAGAGCTTGGTCCTTGCCACTTGATTCTATTGAGCTAACACTTAACCAAGTTTTGTGGCTACAAGTATTTGATTTTTACAGGATCACCTATTCACCCCCCTCTAGGTGCTCTCACCTTCATCAACCAAACCAAGTATATTCAAGACATACTCAACAAGTTTGGAATGAAGGATGCCAAGCCCATCAAGACACCCATGGGAACTAATGGGCATCTCGACCTCGACACGGGAGGTAAATCCGTAGATCAAAAGGTATACCGGTCGATGATAGGATCTTTACTCTATTTATGTGCTTCTCGACCGGATATTATGCTTTCTGTATGCATGTGTGCAAGGTTCCAAGCCGATCCTAAGGATGTTCACCTTAGGGCCATGAAAAAATCATGAGATATTTAGTTTACACACCTAAGTTTGGTCTTTGGTACCCCAAGGGATCCACTTTTGATTTAATAGGTTATTCAGATGCTGATTGGGCAGGGTCGAAAATTGATAGGAAGAGCACATCAGGGACTTGTCAGTTTCTAGGGAGATCCCTGGTGTCTTGGGCTTCAAAGAAACAAAACTCAATAGCTCTTTCTACCGCCGAAGCCGAGTATATTGTCGCAGGTCATTGTTGTGTGCAATTACTTTGGATGAGGCAAACCCTCAGGGACTATGGCTACAAATTGAGCAAAGTCCCTCTTCTATGTGATAATGAGAGTGCAATCTGCATGGCGGATAATCCTGTTGAACACAGCCGCACTAAGCACATAGCCATTCGGTATCACTTTTTGAGGGATCACCAACAAAGGGGGGATATCGAGATTGCTTATGTTAGAACCAAAGAACAATTAGCCGATATCTTGACCAAGCCTTTAGATGAGAAAACCTTTACCAAACTTAGGAATGAGCTCAATATTCTTGATTCTCAGAATTTTGATTGAAACATTGCACACATAACTCATTTATATACCTTTGATCATATCTCTTTCATTTTGGTACAAATGCAAATCTATACTACTAATTATGTGTCTAATGTAGGCGTCCACACCCGGATGGTGCACGTTCTGCCGCTGGCGCACCCCGCCCCACATCCCGCCCGCAATCCGTGCCTCCGCCGCCGTAGCCCTTCCTTTGCCGCAGCGCTTCCAGAAATCTCCATCCCGAAACCTCTGCGCACACCCCGCGCCGTCCCCGCTATGCAGTCCACAGTCGTCCGCTGGTGCCATGATCTGAAACTTCCGCGCACACCCTTGCGGCCGCGCCGTCCCTGTGCTATGCGCTCCATGGAAGGTCGGCATCGCTTCGAAACCTCCACGCACACCCATGCGGTCACGCTGTCCCTATGCTCTGCTCTCTATGGAAGGCCTGCGACACTCCGAAACCTCCACGCACACCCACACAGCCATGCCGTCCCCGCGCTCTGCTCTCCATGGAAGGCCGTCGCCGCCCTCCCACGCCTGATTTGCTCTCCATGGAAGGTTGTCCCCGCGATCTGCTGTCGCCGCCTCGCGTGCTTGATTTTGCCGAGTGCGCCGCCAGGGTGCTCGAGCGAAGAGGTGAGGGCACCAAGCTCGAGCTCGCCATGAATCTCCACATTGCTGGTTGCCTCGCCTCACCGGGGACCCAGCACGATGGTCAGGGAGCTGGTGGGTGGGGGAGACAGGGAGGAGCAGAGGAGGATGTCAAGCTCAACATGGTATTGGGCGAAGAGGTGAGGGCACCGAGCTCGAGCTCGCCATGAATCGCCACATCGTTGCTGGCATCCACTGTGGACTCAGCCACCAAGCTCGCACCTCCCTCGCCGAGACATCGCTGTCACCCTACGCGCCTGCCCATCCCCACATCACACCCGGGAGGTACGTGGCCCCGAGGATCCCCACCCTCCTCCCCACGCCGATCCGCCCCTTCCTCCTCTCCGTCTGCTACGCGCGCCGCGTCTCTCTCGCCCCCGCCCTGTCTGTCTCGCTGCGTCCACTCTCCATCCAACTTCGCCCCGCGTCCGCTCCATCCATGGAAGAACAGCAAGCCATGCCCAGCCGCGTCCGCTCTCCGTCTTCGCACAGATCCACGCGCATAACCGCCCAACTTTGCCCCGCGTCTGCGCCATCCATGGCAGCCACCCCGGATCTGCGCGCCCCAGCCTCCATGGAAGTCGTCAGCACGCAGAACCTTCCAACTGCGCCCCGCATCCGCGCTGTCCATGGAAGCCGCCCCTGATCTACACGCCCCCACCTTGCAACTTCGCGCAGATCCCTCCATGGAAGTCGCGCTAACCTCGACCCAACTGCGCCTACACTCTGTACATGGAAATCGTCGCTAACCTCGACCCAACTGCCAAATACGGTGTCTCCCACCCGGATCTGCGCACCCCCAAATTATGGTATAGCGCAGACAGAGGCTAACCTTCCATTGGCAGCACGCAGATCATCCAGGGCGAACCTATATGTAAACCCTAAATAATACTTTAAGAAGTTTAGTTATTTATTATATTACAAGAATAATAGTAGGGAATTCTAAGACTTTAGTTATTCGAGAAATAATAGTAGAGTATATTGACTATGTGTTTTATTCATGATATATATATAGTTTTTTTTATATACTAGGTGTATATATATAAACAAATAACAATAGTGTATTCATGCTGAAATTTTGGTTGTGCATTTTGAAATTAAAATAGTGACTCCAAACTAGTACTTGAATTGAATAATAGAAATTCGAAATTGGTTCAAATGGAGAGAAAGAAAACCAAGATAAAACAAAAAACAAGAAAATGAGATAAGAAAATCAAGGAATAAAAGAAAAGAAAAACACCTCACATGGTATACGTTGCCCATTTCCCATCCCTCTCTCTCATATCGGTCGAAGCCCAGGAGTAGTATTAGGTTTTTTTATGAATATCATTATTTTTATTGGCTGGCCGGGCGATGACGTCATGATGATGTCAGGAATGACATCAGCGCTACAAATTCACAGCCACTGGCGACTGGGCCATGTGGGAGCCACTTCGTATAAGCGCTCGTATTTTTCTCTGAATGGATGTGGGCTGTAACCGCTTGCCGCAATCCTTCCTCTGCTTGCCCTACAAAGCTGGCCCCTGGTGTGCTATTTTGATTGGCACAGCCGAACGCCAGACCTCATACGCGCATACTGCACCGGGTCTCTCTGCCGCCGCGAACGAATTGGGTGCTGCTGCCGGTGCGGGTGGTTGCCGGGAGCAGTGTGTTCTTGCATGTGGTCGCCATCGTCCACCGAGGCTTGCTGCGCTATCACCAGCGCCCGGCCGTGCCGTGGTCGGGAACGACCACAGGGTGAAGAAACTGGGCGCCGGAGTACTACGCCTTGCCGTGGACTGCGTGCCACGGCCGGTCAACCTCTCCTCCATCGACGGTGAGTACCTCTCCCTCTCCCAAGCCGCCAGTGCCGGTGCCGCCTCCCAACGCCGGCGTCGGATATGTAGATAGATGTGGGCAGCCGCTTTAGGTAGAAGAACGACGACCTCGCGCCGTCCGATTATGATTGCGCGGCGGGGATTAGATCTCCCCAGGAACGTCTCTGGCGGTTGGATCTGTTTTATGCGGCCTGGATTTGGTGAGCACCAGGTTTGGGCGTGTGTGTCCTGAGCGGTCGGATCGTGATCGTGTGGTTCGGGTCCAGGCGGGGTTTCATAAAGTGTGGACCGTTGGATCCGGATCCGAGGTCCTAGAGTGCATACCCTTTCGTAGAATTCTGATCTAATCTTGCGCGTCTGTCTCCGATCGGACGGCCTCGATTCACCGATACCGCTTCATCTTGCGAGTCTTGCAAAAACAACCCTGAACTTTATAAGAATGAACCCGCCATCCAACTTGAAATAGCATGTGTCTAAGGAATCATTCAGTATAGCCCCTGGACTTTTAGGTATTAGTGCGCTCAGTCCAGGCACTGAGAAGATCAGAGAAATTAAGATAGAAAATGATTTTTAATACAAAATTAATTCCAGAATCTTGTTTAAATCATAGAAAATTCATTTTAACTCATTTTTGACCCTTTCCAGTTCCTATAATTTTATAATATTATTGTTTATCAAATAGTACCACTGTTTTGACATGAATGTTACAATAAAATTTATATCCTATTTAATCTTGTACAAAACACATAAAACCTTCAAAAATTCATAACTTGAAATATATAACTCCAAATTGATTCATTCCAGTGGCTTTTATTTTGTTTAAATATTGTTTACCACCTGATATCTTTGTCTAACCATGAAACTTGATTTAAAATTATCCACATAAATAACCCTATTCTAGGCATTAAATAACTTCAGAAAATCATAACTTAATAACTCTAACTCCGATCTTATTAGTTCTCGATCCCGCGATCTCGTAGTTTCGCATAGATCTTTATTATTCAATTTGTTCTCATGTTTGGTGTGATGTTAATTTTATCTATACCATGTTTGTATTGCTACGACTAGCGCGAGGACACGTGTCATCTGAAAAGCATGTTGGTACCTGGAATCTGAAGTGCCAGGCAAGTTGTGCCCTTGATTCACTTTTGTTACCCAATAAAGTTCCTTATAATCATTTACCATGCATAGGTTTAATTTTGATGGGACCCAATAGGTCACCCTAGTCTGTTTATCCATTTTACCTTGTTTACCCTTGAATCATATGGGTAGTTATGCTATTGCTTTACATGGTTTTGGGTTAATATTTTATTATTATCCATGTTCCAGTTATTTTATTTTATTTATGTTCATGTCAAGATCATTATATTATTGTTAATTGGAACATGGAGCTTAACTTGAGAAACACGTGCCACCACAAGGGAGGAATGGGACCCCTTGGCTGACTAATTAGGAAAGCTAGTGGAAGACTACCTTACCCGAAAGGGGCAAGGGCAGTAGGGGAGTGGTCAGTGTAGGGAGGTCCTTGTTTGATTTTGCTGCGATGGCGGTCAGACGAGAACCCTGCATTGGAACTTCCTATAAACTGTAGCGGGTTTTCGGAAGCTAGTGGAACTTTGTAAAGGCCTCGTAGTGGATCCCTAGCCATTCACCTTGGTAGTGTCTAAGGGCCTAGCTAACCCTGGCGACATGGGAAACACGACTTATGGGTAAAGGGTACAACCTCTGCAGAGTGTAAAACTGGTATACTAGCCGAGCTCATGGTCATGAGCGGCTCAGGACTCTCCGATGATTAAATTATGGAACCTAAACTCAATTTGTCATTTGCATTTGCATGGGTTTATTATTAATTTTGTTCTATTACTTTATTTAAGGTTTGGTATTTACTTACACTTAGTAACTGCTAATAAAATTTGACCAACTACTTAAAAGCAATGCTCAGCTTTAACCCCTGTTGTTGATCATCCTTACACTTCATGATCTCCCACCTTTGGTGAGTTCATGCCACATTATTCCCCACAACTTGTTGAGCGATGAACTTGTGTGAGCTCACCCTTGCTGTCTCACACCCCCCCATAGGAGAAGAACAGGTGGTTCAGGAGGAGCCACAAGGCGAGGAGTATGATCTGATCTAGGTGGCGTTTCTCAGTTGACATTGGCGCCGATGATCCTTAGTTTGTGTTATGTTTATTTTTACTTTTGTAAGTCTTCCGCTATGTAATAAATACTCTGATTATATTGTGACATTTATCTCTATACACTCTGTTATTATATATGTTGTCTTCTTGGCGCATGTATGAGATGCACCCGGCTTTGTCCTTTAAAACTGGGTGTGACAGAAGTGGTATCAGAGGAAATGTTGACTGTAGGACGAAACCTAGATAGAAATGGACAATACCTACTTACCTTACTCTGATTTATTCCATACTTACCTTATCTTGATCCTGTCTCACCTTTTGCTGTCATACTCTGATTACTCTTATCTTTTCTACTCTATGACAAGATAGGATTTCACACCTTGGAATCCTATATTTATGAACTTTTTTTAAGAGATAGGAGACCTAAGAAAAAAAAAATTAAAAAACTAATTTCTCTATGAAAAAATGTTGGTTGATTGTTCTGATGATAAATGCTTGATTTGCTTCTTTGATTAATTGAAACATTATAGTTGGGCATCTTAGCATGTACCACCATAAGGTAATGTATTAGCTTTAGTGGATAACACACTACTCTACTTAGCTAATAAATCCCCTGCAGTAACATTTCTCGTAATTACTCGCCTTGTCTACAATTCTTCCTTTCTTACCCTGTGTTTCTAACCCAGATGAGCTACCCCTATAGTGTTAGAAGAGAGCACTATAGACGTGATCCTTGGTAGGTCATGGTTAAGAAAGGCAAAAGCAGTATATACATTGTGCTAAGGGAACCGTAGAACTCACCAATTCCAAAGGACAAAGATTTGAAGCTGAAGTCGCAGTAACTACCACCAGACTAGCAGCTTTCTTAGTAGATGAGAAGTTGGTGGGTGACAACATCCGTGCAGTTAGGGATTTTCCGGATGTCTTTCTAGAGGAGTTATTAGGGATACCACCAGATATGGAAGTTGAGTTTGTCACTGCTCTCTTACCTGGGACTGATCCTATTTCTAAACGGCCATATAGGATGTCCTTAGATGAACTAAAGGAACTTAAGAAATAGTTAACAGAGTTACAAGAGGCTGGGTACATTCATTCGGATTCTTCACCTTGTGGAGCGCCAATTCTATTTGTACAGAAGAAAGAAGGATCATAAGGGATGTGCGTGGATTATAGGTCCCTTAACGATGTCACTGTGGAGAACAAGTATCCACTACCCCGCATTGAGGATTTATTTGATTAGATGAGAGATGCAAGGGTATTCTCGAAGATTGAACTCCAACCGGGTTATCACCAAATGAAGATTAGGCCATCGGATATTCCCAAGACAAATTTCTCGACCCGATATGGTTTATATGAAATTATCGTTATGTCATTTGGACCAACTAATGCACCAACCTATTTTATGGATCTGAAGAATAAGGTGCATGATCTGGACAGATTCGTCGTGGTTTTCATGGACGATATTTTTATTTATTCCAAGAGTGATAGTGATCATGAGGAACATATGTGATTGGTACTACAGAAGCTTTGAGATAATGGTGTGGAGCATACCCACTACAGTTGCTGAGGTCCGGAGTTTCTTGGGACTTGCAGGATATTATCAGAGATTTATTAAAGGATTTTCTAAGATCGCTAAGCCTAAGACTTCGCTTCTGGAGAAGGGAAGAGAGTTTAAGTGGGACGAGAAGTGCCCAGACGACTTTGCTCAATTGAAGAAGAGGTTGAGGTCGCCACCAGTGTTGGTTATGCCAGATCTACAGAAGGGATTTGACATTTATTGTGGTGCCTGCAGCCAAGGCTTGGGATGTGTGCTCATGCAAGAAGGACACGTGATTGCCTACGCGTCTCGTCAGTGGCGGAAACATGGATTGAACTACCCCACTTATGACTTAGAACTGACAGTCGTTGTGCATGCACTTAAGATATGGATGCATTATATTATGGGAACCAAGTGTCAAGTATACACAGATCATAAGAGTTTGAAGTATATATTCACTTAGAAGGATCTCAACCTTAGGCAACACCGTTGGTTGGAGCTTATTAAGGATTATGATTTGGAGATTCACTATCACCCGGGCAAGGCAAATTTGGTTGCAGATGCCTTGAGTCGAAAGGAGCATGTTCATTCAGCTTTTGTTGCCCAGCTACCCGATGAGATTGTTGAGGATTTCAGGAGACTTAACCTGGGGATAGTTGCTCATACTGAAGGAGTTACTATTGATGTGGAACCTACTTTGGAGCAAGAGATCCGCAAAGGTCAACTTGGTGACGCCAAAATCTAGGAGATCAAGGACCTAATAACAGAGGGTAGAGGTCCGGAATTCACAGAAGATGAGCAAGGCACGATATGGTTCAAGAATCGGATCTGTGTTCCCGATATTGATAGTCTTCGTGAGACTATACTAAAGGAAGCCCATGACTCAGATTATTCTATTCATCCTGGTAGTACCCATATGTAGCAGGATTTAAAGCGGAAAGTATTGGTGGTATGGATTGAAAAGAGATGTGGCTGCACATGTGGTTATGTGCGATGTGTGTCAAAGAGTGAAGGTTGAACACCAGAGGCCAGCTGGACTACTACATCCACTGAAGATACCCGAATGGAAGTGAGAAGAGATCGGTATGGATTTTATTACTGGATTGCCTCGCACCCCGAAAGGATATGATTTGATATGGGTTATTGTGGATAGACTGACCAAAGTGGCTCATTTCATTCCGGTCAAGACTACTTATAAGGGATCTCAATTGGTAGAGTATATATGGCTTGGATTGTGTCTCAACACGGTGTGCCGAAGAAGATCGTTTCGGATAGAGGATCACAGTCTACCTCCAGATTTTGGAAAAGTTTTCACGAGAATATGGATATGAAGTTGAATTTTAGTTCGGCCTACCTCAGACTAATGGACAGACTAAAATGACTAATCAAGTATTGGAGGACATGTTGAGAGCTTGTGCCCTTCAGCATGGTAGTAGTTGGGACAAGAGTCTACCTTATGCTAAGTTCTCATATAATGATAGTTACCAGACCAGTCTGAAGAGGTCACTGTTCGAGACTTTATATGGCAGGAAGTGTAGGACTCCTCTATATTGGGATAAGACTAGAGGAAGACAATTCTTTGGACCTAAACTTATTGAAGAGGCAAAAGAACAAGTCCGTATAATTCGGGAGGATTTAAGAGTAGCTCAGACCAGGCAAAAGAGCTATGCTGATAATAGAGGGAGACCACTAGAATTTGAGGATGGAGGTTATGTGTACCTTAAGGTGTCACCACTTCGTGGAATGAGGAGATTTAAAGTTAAGGGCAAATGGTTCCCCTCGCTATATTGGACCACTCTAAGTTTTTAGGCGAGTTGGAGAGATGGCCTATCAACTCGATCTACCTGATAATCTATTCGATGTGCATAATGTATTCCATGTGTCTCAACTTAAGAAGTGTCTCCGTGTCCCTGAGGAACAGTTACCAATGGAAGAGCTCAGTGTTCAGGGTGATTTGACCTACATGGAGTATCCCATCAAAATTCTTGATACATTGACTCGAGTTACAAGAAATAAGGTGGTAAAGATGCGCAAAGTATAATGGAACCATCATGGAGAAGATAAAGCTACTTGAAAAAAAAGAAAAAGAGCTTCACATAGTTTTTCCCCATCTTTTCCCTAGTTCTTCCCTACTTCTTTCCTAATCTCGAGGACGAGATTCTTTGTAAGGGGGGTAGGATTTGTAAACCCTAAATAATACTTTAAGAAGTTTAGTTATTTATTATATTACAAGAATAATAGTAGGGAATTCTAAGACTTTAGTTATTCGAGAAATAATAGTAGAGTATATTGACTATGTGTTTTATTCATGATATATATATAGTTTTTTTATATACTAGGTGTATATATATAAACAAATAACAATAGTGTATTCATGCTGAAATTTTGGTTGTGCATTTTGAAATTAAAATAGTGACTCCAAACTAGTACTTGAATTGAATAATAGAAATTCGAAATTGGTTCAAATGGAGAGAAAGAAAACCAAGATAAAACAAAAAACAAGAAAATGAGATAAGAAAATCAAGGAATAAAAGAAAAGAAAAACACCTCACATGGTATACGTTGCCCATTTCCCATCCCTCTCTCTCATATCGGTCGAAGCCCAGGAGTAGTATTAGGTTTTTTTTATGAATATCATTATTTTTATTGGCTGGCCGGGCGATGACGTCATGATGATGTCAGGAATGACATCAGCGCTACAAATTCACAGCCACTGGCGACTGGGCCATGTGGGAGCCACTTCGTATAAGCGCTCGTATTTTTCTCTGAATGGATGCGGGCTGTAACCGCTTGCCGCAATCCTTCCTCTGCTTGCCCTACAAAGCCGGCCCCTGGTGTGCTATTTTGATTGGCACAGCCGAACGCCAGACCTCATACGCGCATACTGCACCGGGTCTCTCTGCCGCCGCGAACGAATTGGGTGGTGCTGCCGGTGCGGGTGGTTGCCGGGAGCAGTGTGTTCTTGCATGTGGTCGCCATCGTCCACCGAGGCTTGCTGCGCTATCACCAGCGCCCGACCGTGCCGTGGTCGGGAACGACCACAGGGTGAAGAAACTGGGCGCCGGAGTACTACGCCTTGCCGTGGACTGCGTGCCACGGCCGGTCAACCTCTCCTCCATCGACGGTGAGTACCTCTCCCTCTCCCAAGCCGCCAGTGCCGGTGCCGCCTCCCAACGCCGGCGTCGGATATGTAGATAGATGTGGGCAGCCGCTTGAGGTAGAAGAACGACGACCTTGCGCCGTCCGATTATGATTGCGCGGCGGGGATTAGATCTCCCCAGGAACGTCTCTGGCGGTTGGATCTGTTTTATGCGGCCTGGATTTGGTGAGCACCAGGTTTGGGCGTGTGTGTCCTGAGCGGTCGGATCGTGATCGTGTGGTTCGGGTCCAGGCGGGGTTTCATAAAGTGTGGACCGTTGGATCCGGATCCGAGGTCCTAGAGTGCATACCCTTTCGTAGAATTCTGATCTAATCTTGCGCGTCTGTCTCCGATCGGACGGCCTCGATTCACCGATACCGCTTCATCTTGCGAGTCTTGCAAAAACAACCCTGAACTTTATAAGAATGAACCCGCCATCCAACTTGAAATAGCATGTGTCTAAGGAATCATTCAGTATAGCCCCTGGACTTTTAGGTATTAGTGCGCTCAGTCCAGGCACTGAGAAGATCAGAGAAATTAAGATAGAAAATGATTTTTAATACAAAATTAATTCCAGAATCTTGTTTAAATCATAGAAAATTCATTTTAACTCATTTTTGACCCTTTCCAGTTCCTATAATTTTATAATATTATTGTTTATCAAATAGTACCACTGTTTTGACATGAATGTTACAATAAAATTTATATCCTATTTAATCTTGTACAAAACACATAAAACCTTCAAAAATTCATAACTTGAAATATATAACTCCAAATTGATTCATTCCAGTGGCTTTTATTTTGTTTAAATATTGTTTACCACCTGATATCTTTGTCTAACCATGAAACTTGATTTAAAATTATCCACATAAATAACCCTATTCTAGGCATTAAATAACTTCAGAAAATCATAACTTAATAACTCTAACTCCGATCTTATTAGTTCTCGATCCCGCGATCTCGTAGTTTCGCATAGATCTTTATTATTCAATTTGTTCTCATGTTTGGTGTGATGTTAATTTTATCTATACCATGTTTGTATTGCTACGACTAGCGCGAGGACACGTGTCATCTGAAAAGCATGTTGGTACCTGGAATCTCAAGTGCCAGGCAAGTTGTGCCCTTGATTCACTTTTGTTACCCAATAATGTTCCTTATAATCATTTACCATGCATAGGTTTAATTTTGATGGGACCCAATAGGTCACCCTAGTCTGTTTATCCATTTTACCTTGTTTACCCTTGAATCATATGGGTAGTTATGCTATTGCTTTACATGGTTTTGGGTTAATATTTTATTATTATCCATGTTCCAGTTATTTTATTTTATTTATGTTCATGTCAAGATCATTATATTATTGTTAATTGGAACATGGAGCTTAACTTGAGAAACACGTGCCACCACAAGGGAGGAATGGGACCCCTTGGCTGACTAATTAGGAAAGCTAGTGGAAGACTACCTTACCCGAAAGGGGCAAGGGCAGTAGGGGAGTGGTCAGTGTAGGGAGGTCCTTGTTTGATTTTGCTGCGATGGCGGTCAGACGAGAACCCTGCATTGGAACTTCCTATAAACTGTAGCGGGTTTTCGGAAGTTAGTGGAACTTTGTAAAGGCCTCGTAGTGGATCCCTAGCCATTCACCTTGGTAGTGTCTAAGGGCCTAGCTAACCCTGGCGACATGGGAAACACGACTTGTGGGTAAAGGGTACAACCTCTGCAGAGTGTAAAACTGGTATACTAGCCGAGCTCACGGTCATGAGCGGCTCAGGACTCTCCGATGATTAAATTATGGAACCTAAACTCAATTTGTCATTTGCATTTGCATGGGTTTATTATTAATTTTTTTCTATTACTTTATTTAAGGTTTGGTATTTACTTACACTTAGTAACTGCTAATAAAATTTGACCAACTACTTAAAAGCAATGCTCAGCTTTAACCCCTATTGTTGATCATCCTTACACTTCATGATCTCCCACCTTTGGTGAGTTCATGCCACATTATTCCCCACAACTTGTTGAGCGATGAACTTGTGTGAGCTCACCCTTGCTGTCTCACACCCCCCCACAGGAGAAGAACAGGTGGTTCAGGAGGAGCCACAAGGCGAGGAGTATGATCTGATCTAGGTGGCATTTCTCAGTTGACATTGGCGCCGATGATCCTTAGTTTGTGTTATGTTTATCTTTTACTTTTGTAAGTCTTCCGCTATGTAATAAATACTCTGATTATATTGTGACATTTATCTCTATACACTCTGTTATTATATATGTTGTCTTCTTGGCGCATGTATGAGATGCACCCGACTTTGTCCTTTAAAACCGGGTGTGACACTATAAGATGTCAAGTGTGTACGCCCCAACAACCCACAGATGCGGCTCAACACTCTCCATCGTCTAGTATACTAGGTACGCACGGATCTCATCTGTGTGTTGTTTCTGTAATAACATGTTGATTGTGTCATCTGTAGTATTGTTAGTCTTCATCAGTACTCACATCAACTTTTTTCTTTGTTTTTCACCACACACAACTAAAATCTATGTTGTTTAGCATTTCTTCTGTATGGTGTATGATCTAGGCAATATGATAAGCTATTGAGTGGAATATCTCATTCTATATTGGTAGATATTAGGTGAACAACCCTTTCTAAACAACCCTTTCTGAACATGCACTCTTACTACAGACACATTACATAAATACAAAACCCAAATGACACTACACTGGAAGAATGAGTATTCATCTTAATTAGGCTATCATCAGCACTGTCCAACCTTCTATCTCACCTCTTATTCAGCTTCACTTTGTAAATAGTAGTATTGTTTATACTGTAAAATAGTATTTTCGATGGCGGAGAAATGCCACTGTGTTAACATGTCTACTGCTATTCCTTTTCAAATAAATAGGGGAAAACATGGCTGCTATCATTGGCTAGAACTGAAGCGGCCATACACCATACAGGAGTGCTAAACAATATTTGAAGATATTAGGTGAACAACCCTTTCTGAACAACCCTTTCAGAACATGCACTCTTACTACAGACACGTTACATAAATACAAAACCCAAATGCCACTACACTGGGAGTATGAGTATTCATCTTAATTAGGCTATCATCAGCACTGTCCAACCTTCTATCTCACCTCTTATTCAGTTTCACTTTGTAAATAATAGTATTGTTTATATTGTAAAATAGTATTATCGATGGCAGAGCAATGCTACTGTGTTAACATGTCTGCTGCTATTCCTTTTCAAATAAATAGGGGAAAACATGGCTGCTATCATTGGATAGAACCGAAGAGACGGTATGTTCCATGGCTAGCTAGAACCTTCCTTTTTTCCATCACTCGGGCGTAATACTAGCCAGTTATCTTATCTTAAACATTTGTTAGCTGCCTATTATTCATGCAGAAAACGTACAGGCACTACCAAAAGTGCCAAAAATACGGTAGCCATGATTAATTGACTAAGACCATTGAAAAATAGACTCGTATTAGTAATTTTTTTCTTGACTGACAGTTAAATGATGATATAGTCCTGTATCTCTACATTGAAATGCATGACAGCATGACCGTTAGGCTTGCTGCCTTTATTTTCTCCTTTCTCCTTCATGACTTATCCATACAGAGTGCTTCTGCTTCTACAGATTCACAATTAAACATATAATGGTCTGTAGTAAGAGTGCATGATCCTAGGCTACGCAAGGGTTGTTCAGAAATCTTCTCTGCCTTTTCTTTTTAGAGAACTAGACTATTAAGGAACAAAACTATTATAATCAGATTGTGTGACCCGCCTGAAAACTATGTTCTGTTATCAGTGTTTTGGGCCGTCGCAATTCAGTTAGCAGCATGCATGTTCAATTGTTGGTGTCTTTGTTAAGTTTGAGTAGAAAAGCTCAATCTAGCATGCTCTGCGCTCTGTTTTGCTTTCCATGATTCGTTGATTATCTATGCAGTTTTTGCACGATTACTATGAGTATGTGCTTTCATATATTGTTTACTCGATAACTTGAATAGTTTACAACGTATGATAATAGTGATGTTTTGGTAGATCATCTG
Source organism: Zea luxurians (assembly GCA_029449295.1). Taxonomy (NCBI): domain Eukaryota; kingdom Viridiplantae; phylum Streptophyta; class Magnoliopsida; order Poales; family Poaceae; genus Zea; species Zea luxurians. Next base: position 102,618,796 of record JAOPSE010000010.1, read on the forward strand.
ATAATCTCTACTACTCTATATGACCATATGCACTTGACATTTAGAAAATTGGTTTGCGCTTCTCAAAAGATAGTTGCATTCTTTGCAAGTCCTTGTCATACATGTCTCGTGCTACATGTCTGAATTGGCTCACTTAGTGTTTTATCACATCATCATAAAGCGTTTGGCTCTGGTTCTGCATGGCTATGGTCGTCTCGGCAAAGAAGTCAGTCCACTTACAGATGTAGCCCCATCACATGCCAGTAATTAAATAACTAGCAGATAGTAGTATTAATCAGCGGATGGTCTAATATTAATCATCTTATATAGATAATATATATATATATATATATATATATATATATATATATATATATATATATTGGGTATTGTAGGTAAATGGTACTTACTTTCTAACATTATTAGAGGAAACCAATGAAATGTGTACCTGATAGAAGTGCCAGTAAAAACCATACTCATAGTTTGCAATTGTACAGATAAATGAAACAGTGAGCCTCCTTGACCGCCTTACTTCTGCTAAACCAGTTCTCCAGTCTTGGTGTTTCCAAAGGATCCCATGATCCTTCTCATGCAAACAAACACAGTTCTTAATTGTCTTCACACCACCAGTGAAGTTTGTGAAATGTGCATCAAAATATTTTATGTAGCTCAAGCACCCTCTTGTAGAAATCCTTGCATTGTAAAGAAATATAGCTTTTCAATGACCATTTCACCCTTTTTGTATCCACCATTTCTAGATTTCACAAGTTCCAGTGAATAGGTGATAGTTGTGATTTTAAGGTGGTTGAAAATGAAGGTAGGAGAAGGGGCACATGAATCTAAATGATGCATACTTAAGTGGCACTTTTGCCTCTATCAAATTTTCTCCCTGTTTATTTGATGCTTGCCTTTGTTTCATTGTTTTATATTTGAGTTGTGATTCTTTTAGTGCAAAACTTGCTTTTTTAATCATTTATATTTAGTGGTGATATCTGCTGGATAGGCTTCAGGAGAGGCTAAGAAAGTCTAAGCATTTAGGACTTGAAGAGGCTGCAAAGAACAAAGGTTTTGACCTTGGTAACGGTGAGTTATTTTATTAATGTTTTTATGCCAACAACTTTAGCTTTTGTACACTAGCACTGTTTTCTTAAGGCAAAACAATTGAATTCGGGAGTGGTTTATTCGCATTAGAATGACGATGATAAAAACTAGGAGATAAATATCTTCCAAGATGGGAGTTTTTCTTCTCTCAAAACCAGGAGATAAAAACCTTTATTTTAACTCCCCTGTCCAAATCTGAGAGGATACAAGAATCTGAATCTGACTCCAATGAATGAACATGAGGAGAATTCACATGACCCTCTTCTAGATACCATTAATTTCAAAATAAAGAAGTTAGTATTTCATTTGGTAATATATATTGGCAAAGTATATAAGTAAAAAAAGTTTATTGTAGAGTAAAATTGTTAATCTGAATGTTTATGCCACTTTGATTTGATTTTAACATAGGGGGATCTTCTGATTTTGCGGGAGTAATCCACTAAAGGTTCATTGTTTGATTTTCCATTATATGTGGCACAGAAATATCTTCCCTTTGATAAAACAACTAAGGGAGTTCTATTTTTTAACATCAGATAAAAATACCTTTTTCACCTTTCCTATTTGTGTTACATCCTATGTTTATAAGGCGCACAATCTTTTTGCCAATTTGACTTCCGAAATCTTTGATCATCATGTATACCTAATATTAAAGATACATAAACTATGAGGCGACATGTGGAACTACAAATTCTCCATATTTGAATGGTTTATGATCACATGGCAATTAAGTGACAAACAAATCAATGGTCACCTGATGTTTGAAACGTACAAGATAAATCCAAATGCGGTAACTGTTACAGTATTACAGTTTAGTGGTCAGTTTGTGTTTTATAGGCTTGCATTGCATCTGATCCAATACTAGACAGCAATAAATTCTTTTAATCCCAAATAAGTTGGGATACATTAGTTAGAAATTAGAACCCAATATAGACCACATGTCAAGGTTAGGTCACATGAATAGTTGTTTTCCACACACTCATATTCAAGCTAAAACTTTAGTACATTGCATCCTTTCAAGACTCCATTATATCTGATCCAATCCTTCACTCATTGCAAACTATTGAGGAGGAATAACTATTTGGCAGATGCACTCATTGCAAACTGTTGAGGAGGAATAACTATTTGGCAGATGCAGACATGCAGTAGCTTCACACTTGGTTCATCGGACAACAGTTCTTTGAACTGAGTAGAGTGGAAGACAACTGAACCTAACACCCATCTATGACCCAGCTTACATATAGGCAAGTTTTATAACATAGCATGCTTCAAATATAACTTTTGAGCTTGAGTTACGTATGCTTTCAGTCACTACTCTTCAACTATGCTGGTTCAGTCACTACTCTTCAGAACTGAGGTGTGTCTTCCTATAATAGGTGGTTTTACTGGGTTCTGCATTAGATCCTCGCATACAAGGTGACTTCACAAATTTAGCCAATAAGTTGTATAACCGAGTGAAGCTATGTTTGAACTATGCTACGACGAGCCACGTCACATTTGGTTAGTTTTATCTAATACGAGTTGGGTGCATATTTCCATTTCCGTAACCATTTCCTTTGAATCTGGTTTCTAATGGATTTTCCACAGATTTAGGATTTCCTGATAGAAAATTGTGCCTTGCATCTTAATGAAAAGAATGGTGCATCTGTTTTTTTCTGCTAACACATGAGCTGTCAAGTTCATTTTTAAGATGATAGTACTACACAAGGTTGAAATGCTAAAGGATATATGGCATCTGTACCGGTTCATAAATGCAGTAACTTTGATGTAGTGTCACTTTTCAGTTTTGTGCTATAATAACTATTACTTATACATACCCACCCAAAAAAATCTTTGTGCCTATTTCTGTTTGACCCTCCATCATGACAAAAATAATTCGGTTTGATTAAGGTAATGTGATGAATGCATGATTGAAGGCTTTATGGAAGCATACTATTTAACACCAATGATTGGTTCTGCTCATTATCTATTGTTATTTTGTTAAAAGAAGTCTTCTGGTACCCTTTTTTCTAGCTACCTGGTTATGATTCTCTCCATTTGCAGCAACATGCTAAAGAGCAAGATGACACCAAACTAATGGAAAATGTAATCCATGTTCTATCAAGAAGTTTCTTACCGCTGCAACCAGGCACAACTGACATAGTTGTTGGGGACTCGTTCTCAAATACTAAGAGTTAAGAACAAGGCAACATAAAAAGTGTTAAGTGTTAAAGTCCTTCGTCCTTCGAAACATTATTCCCCTTCGGGAAATAATGAGTTTCGGACGAAGGTCATAAGAGACATACCTTCGTAAATATAACAAGTAATGACGAAGGATTCATATAAAACATGAAATATAATATAAACATCATAGAATCATTTCTATTTTATTAACATGAAGAAATAGAAATGATTTCAAATTACAAATATACCTTCAGTCTTGAGAGAAGATAAAAGTACAAGCGTGACGCAAAAGCAAGTGCCAAGTCAGCGTGAACAGTACGGGAGTACTGTTCATCTATTTATAGACGCGGGACGCAGCCCACGTAAAATTACATCCATGTCCATTACATTTGTTAATGACTTATGGAAATCTGTCAAGGCCCACGTAGTCTTTTCATCTTTAAGTCGGTTCCCCTTTCTGCTATCGCGACGAAGCTTCCCTGCGCACAGCTTCGGCTGTGCATCATCCTTCGTGGGGCTTGGTAATCAGCTCGTCCTTCGTCCGGTCCAGGCTTCGTCCTGACCGTACTTCATGTTCATAATTCTGAGTCCGAAAGTACCTGTTCACATAATCCACTTGGAAAACATTGTCAAATCATGTTTTTGAGGACCTTCGGAGGACGAAGGCCCCCAACAGTAGCCCCTCGCAATATTAATTTGTTAATGATAAATTCAGATTGCGATATGGACGAAGGCCTTGAGCCGAAGGTCCGAAAAAACACCTTCCCTTTGCTAGAATAGCATCATTCACTGACAAGTGGGGTCTTTCAATTTTGAACGCCCTGGGCGTATAAATAAGATCATACCGCAAACTTATTTGGTACACACTCTTGCCATCTGCTTCGGCCCACTACATTTTTAGCTCTTGTGCACTACGATTTGCTGATCTTTTTGTTTTTAAAGCTTCGGCCTTGAAAACATTTTTTTAGCGCTTCCGAAGATGTCTGAAGGTAAGAAGATTGCTGCCGAGACGAAGCTGAGCCTCGAGGAAGAGAAGAACTTGGGGTTCCTTATAGCAATGGCGGAAACCAACACAGAGAAAATCACCAAGGAAATTCTTGAAGGTTTGTCCGAAGATACTGATGACAGCGACAGTTTTGATGTTGAAAGTGGTGGGGAAGAATCCGAAGATCGACCATGGCGACCAAGTCACACGGTTTTCGGGAAAACTACTATTAAGCAGAGCCACATTGATAATATGAGGGGGCGGTATTTTCGGGATATATCTATTGTGAGGGCTGATGCTGGAGAAAAGACTTCTCCCACCCCCGAAGAAGATGAAGTCGTAATTTTCCGAAGCTTTCTCAGGGCTGGGCTTCGATTCCCGCTAAGCAACTTTGTTGTTGAGGTACTGAAAACATTCCAAGTCTACCTTCATCAACTTACTCCCGAAGCTGTCATAAGAATGGGGATGTTTGTCTGGGCTGCAAGAAGCCAAGGTTTAGAAGCAAATGCTAAAAGTTTTTGCAACATTCATGAGTTGTTATATGAGACGAAGCCCTGGGGAAAAGAACAATATCACAACAATTTTGGGTGTTACAGCTTCGGTGCCCGCTCCGGGTCAAGCCGCCCTGTGCCAACCTTTCGGAAGAGGTGGCCCGGAGCCTGGATGACTGAATGGTTCTATGTAAAGAATGACTTATCGGTGCAAGAAGATGTCAAAAGTATCATTATGCGCCCCATCTGGCAACGCTTCGGACTTCGAAGGCCGAAGGTTGAAATGGATGAAGTAGCCGAGGAATGCCAAAGAGCCTTCGGCGTGGTCTGCTCTTTCATTGGGACAAGGGACTTGGTCCAAGAGCACATTGCCTTCAGGGTATGGCCACTTGCAGGAAAGTGGGAAATGCCGAAAGAGACCATCAAAGAGTCCGACGAAGGCGGACTAGTTAGACTGAAATACACATTCAAATACGGAGATAAGTTTGTTGAACCTGATGATGAATGGCTGAAAAGTATTGAAACATTAAGTGACGAACTACTTGGGGCATATTCGAAGGCTGAGAACACTGCGTTATCAGCAGCCTTCGGAGGCCGAAAAAGAAAAGGCTCAACCGGGTGTTTGACGCAGTCGGGTTTGTCTACCCTGACTATCATTATCCGGTACTGGGTCGCAAAAGAAAAATTACTTCTCCGGCAACAGAAGCTACCACGAGTGCCACTAATGAGCCAGCGCCGCAAAGGAAAAAGATGAAAGTGCTCACCCATCGAGTGCGCTTCATCGAGCCGGCCACAGTGCCAAAATTTATTGGTGAAGTCTCTTTGGCCTCTGAAGCTACAGAACCAGCTGCAGTGCCGAAGATAGAAGAGAAAACTGAAGCGCTTCTGGCAGAAAAAGCAGAAAAACCGAAGATTGAAGAGCGGAAAATATCGGAAATCTTAAGTCCTTCAGCAACTGTTGAAACAACAAAAAATCAAAAGGGGCCGTCGGTAACCCCGAGAAGAAAAAGAATGGTGAACGTGTTAGATGTTTTGGAGACAATTAAGTCTTCAAGCACAACTCCAAAAGGGACTATTGAAGTTGCTGAAGTGTCTACCGAAGCTGAAGTTGCTGAAGCTTCAAAACAACAACCTGAAGCCGAAGCTGGGCCCTCAGAGCCCACCAAAGAACAATCTTTGGAGACCGAGAAAATATCAGAACCAGCTTTGGTTAAAGAAATTGACACTGCCGCCCCCGAAGCTCCTTCCAGCGCACGCGATTACATCGTGCGACATGCTTCGGGGAAGAAATTATCCGAAGAGGAAACTTACGAAGCTAACTACTATGCTAGAGAGCTAAAGTATCCGAAGGGGGCGATAATATTCAATGGGACAAATGAAGATGACTTCCTATACTGCCTCCCTGATAACAAAGAATTATCTGTCTGCCGGGAGATGGCTAGAAGTATGGGTTTCCCGAAGCTCGAAGCTGGATTGTGTGCTATGACGAAGGAAGATCTCACAGACAGTCTTGCATACAATAGCTTAAAGGTATGGGAATTAGACGCTTGATAAAATTTTTTTACGTAATTCTTTCTTTTATTCTCATATAGATTCTTTTTTGTATAGGGTTTAATTTTAAGCAACGCATTAAGAGCACAAAAGAGCGCTGAAGATGAAAGCTACGAAATTGCGTTCAACAATCTACGTTCAGAAGTTATTAAACTGAGAAACGAAGCTCTAGAAAAAGACAAAATTCTACTTACATTAGTAGACAAGGTAAAAAAGGACGAAGCTGCTGCGAAGATTCAGACCGAAGCTCACAAACGCGAGATTAAAGATCTTCAGAAACAACTGGCCCGGGCGAAAGAAGAGCGCATACTTGAAGAAACAAGACGGGAATGCAGCGACCAATGGGCTGATCATTTGGAGGCAACCGTGGAAGAGCTTCGGTCTTCTAAGAAAAAATGCTACGAAAAATCCATGGAATGCGTGAATAAAATTAAAACCAGCTTCGCCAGCGTGGGCGCCTTTTCCAGCGAAGAGAATTTCTCTCGAGGCAATCCCGAAGGTCCACTGGAATGGATTAGTCACGAAGCAGAGGCCTTCGAGGAGATCCTGAGCAGTCGTGGCGACATCTGCGCTTTTTCGGGCGCCAGGGGAATTGCTTCTGTCTTAGAGAAGAAAGGTTGCGGGCATGTAAAATTTTTAGCTCAGTCCGAAGCTGCCTTATCTTCCGAAGACATCAAAGACCCCTCGGCCGAAGCAAGCGTGGTTGGTGGCAAATTTTTTACTGATATCTGGAACGACGGCGGCCGGGGAATGGCGCAAGAAATCATTCAAAGGAGTGAAAAAGGCATCCATGATGCTAGGAAAGTGACAGAAGCTGCCGAAGGGCAAATAGGTATTAATTAGTCGTTCTTATTGTGTTGTAATTTTTATTTCAAACTTTGTTCGAGATTTGTAATAGTAATGAAGAAATGTTCTCTTCCCTCAGAACCTGCTGGATCGACTGCCGACCCCCACACAAAAGGAGATGAGGAGATTAAACGAATGGCCGAAGCTATCATGGATAAAGTTGTTGATCAACTTCTAAATGAGGCCGCCGAAGCAGTATTAAGAGAAGACTAAATGTTATTAGAAAAAACATTGGAAGTGTGATCTTTGTAATATTTTGTACATTTGAATGTAATATACAAGTCTCTTTTCATCATTCAATTCTTTACGATGCATGAAATTCTATATACATACCATTTTGAGCCTTCGGCGAAAAAACACCTTCCCTTCTTTTCATGCTTCGTGAAGAAAACATTCTCCGTTAGAACTGTTCTGATGAATCACATCCATACTTCGTGTAAACATTCTCCGAAGCTATACAATTTTGATATTACTCTGATGAAGCTCATCCACGCTTCGTAAAAACATCTTCCGAAGCTATTTTCCGAAGATTATCATTGTATTCCCTCGTGACTTTACATAATTTGCTCTTTCTCAAAGCAACCTTTCGAAGGTTGATTCTGTGTCCCCTTCTTTTGCCATATGCAACATGATGTATGATGCTTATGCTATGCAAGATGATGTGATGATGTTATGTTATGCAAATGACATTTGTTCCGAAGATATTCACAAAATATATTTGTAAGCTCTGCATCCCCTTAGGAACGTCTTTGGAGCTTCTTCGCCTTTTACTTAGGCGGTATAAGCTCTGCATTCCCTTAGGAACGTCTTTGGAGCTTCTTCGCCTTTTACTTAGGCGGTATCAGCGTTGACTTTTCGCTGTATGCTCTGCATTCCCTTAGGAACGTCTTTGGAGCAAAAAACTTACACTGCGCTCCCTTTGGAACGGCTTTTTGTAACTTCGGCAACTTACTCTGCGTTCCTTAGAACGACTTTTTGTTGCTTCGAAGGATTTTTAACAATTCGAAGGTCCTCCTTGTTACCGCAAATATTTAAGCTTCAGCAACTTAAGCTTGTGGAGAAGATAGATTTTCCTCATAACCAACCACAAAACTATTATATGAAAACTGAAATGTTCTTTTATTACACAGAAAATAGAACTTAAACGGAAAAACTGTTATCAAAGTAGGATATCTGTCAATAAATGTGCTTCGATTCTGGCACAGTACTATTGACTGTGCGAGCTTCAGATTGCTCTCTGAGATCCCTTTGGTGCGGAACATATTGGTTCCCTTCTGGCTGTTGGCCTTGCTGCAGCGGAGGTGGAGGCGGGGGCTGTTGCCATGAAGCTTGAGGTTGACTCGCCGAAGCTACGGAAACTGCAGGGTGGTTGCCCACATATTCCGGGATGTAAGGCTGATGGTACGAAGCAGTATGCATGACCTGCTTCGACTGTCCTTGTTGCGCTGCAGCTTCTGCTAGCTCCTTTTGTTTCTGGATGGTGACATGGCACATCCGGGTGGTATGACCCTTGTTCTCACCGCAGAATAAGCAAAATGTCCTCCTTGGTTGATCTCCAAATCTCCCGCCGAAGCCCCTGGCGCCTCTGCCTCTTGGAGCTGGTGGCCGAAAGAAAGTTTGCTGTTGCCCCGAAGCCTGTGAGGAGCACTGCGGCCTGTTCTGCTAACTGCCCTTGTCATCATTTTGAGTGGAGTTGTGGATGGACCTGACATGCCTCGGATAGAATCTTCCTCCGAAGCCCCTGGTCATCTCAGAAAACCTGAAGGCCTCCTCCCTTCTTTGGCGAAAGTCATTATCAGCACGAATGTACTCGTCCATCTTTTGGAGCAGCTTCTCCAGAGTCTGAGGAGGCTTCCTAGCAAAGTATTGGGCTGCAGGTCCAGGACGAAGCCCCTTGATCATGGCTTCGATAACAATTTCATTGGGCACCGTTGGTGCCTGCGCCCTCAAACGCAAGAACCTTCTGACATACGCCTGAAGGTATTCCTCATGATCCTGAGTGCACTGGAACAAGGCTTGAGCAGTGACCGGCTTCGTTTGAAATCCTTGAAAGCTGGTTAACAACATATCCTTCAGCTTCTGCCATGAGGTGATCGTTCCTGGTCGAAGGGAGGAATACCAGGTCTGAGCAACATTCCTGACGGCCATAACAAAAGACTTCGCCATGACTGCAGCATTGCCCCCATACGAAGACACTGTTGCTTCGTAGCTCATCAAGAACTGCTTCGGGTCTGAGTGGCCGTCGAACATGGGAAGCTGGGGTGGCTTATAGGATGGAGGCCAAGGTGTAGCCTGCAGCTCAGCGGACAAAGGAGAAGCATCATCGAAAACAAAATTTCCCTGATGGAAATTGTCATACCAGTCATCTTCGTTGACGAAGCCCTCCTGATGAAGTTCTTTCTGCTGAGGCCTTCTGTTTTGCTCATCATGAGTAAGATGACGAACTTCCTCAGAGGCTTCGTCTATCTGCCGTTGCAACTCAGCTAGCCGGGCCATCTTCTCCTTCTTCCTCTGCACCTGTTGATGTAGCATCTCCATATCCCTGATTTCTTGGTCTAGCTCTTCCTCCTGAAGCGTCGGGCTGACAGCCTTTCTCTTCTGGCTTCGGGCCTCCCGAAGAGAGACGGTCTCCTGGTTATGGTCCAGCGGTTGCAGTGCTGCAGCCCCAGTCGCTGAAGCTTTCTTCGGCGCCATAGCGAAGGTCTATAGCTTCCGAAGGTGTCCACAAAAGCTCGAAGTGGAAGTGAGTTCACCGGAGGTGGGCGCCAATGTTGGGGACTCGTTCTCAAATACTAAGAGTTAAGAACAAGGCAACATAAAAAGTGTTAAGTGTTAAAGTCCTTCGTCCTTCGAAACATTATTCCCCTTCGGGAAATAATGAGTTTCGGACGAAGGTCATAAGAGACATACCTTCGTAAATATAACAAGTAATGACGAAGGATTCATATAAAACATGAAATATAATATAAACATCATAGAATCATTTCTATTTTATTAACATGAAGAAATAGAAATGATTTCAAATTACAAATATACCTTCAGTCTTGAGAGAAGATAAAAGTACAAGCGTGACGCAAAAGCAAGTGCCAAGTCAGCGTGAACAGTACGGGAGTACTGTTCATCTATTTATAGACGCGGGACGCAGCCCACGTAAAATTACATCCATGTCCATTACATTTGTTAATGACTTATGGAAATCTGTCAAGGCCCACGTAGTCTTTTCATCTTTAAGTCGGTTCCCCTTTCTGCTATCGCGACGAAGCTTCCCTGCGCACAGCTTCGGCTGTGCATCATCCTTCGTGGGGCTTGGTAATCAGCTCGTCCTTCGTCCGGTCCAGGCTTCGTCCTGACCGTACTTCATGTTCATAATTCTGAGTCCGAAAGTACCTGTTCACATAATCCACTTGGAAAACATTGTCAAATCATGTTTTTGAGGACCTTCGGAGGACGAAGGCCCCCAACAATAGTCTTCAGGTATCTCATTGTCTGTTCTCAGTTAGCTATATTAATGATGTTTACTATAGGTTCTGTTTGTTGTTTTTATATTACTGTAGACCATGATCTAGCCTCTATAAAATCTATTTTAGTGATTCATTGCATCATATTACTCCTATCTTTTTGCAATATAGTCGATGCCATGAAGACGGACATGGAGGTTGTGTTCGAGGTGCTGAAGAGCCTAGAGGACATTGAGGAGCTAGACCTCGAGTGGCTGCATGATCCTCACAAGCTGCAAGCGTGCGTGGATAAGGACACCTCCTCATCATACTTGTGCGGCGTCGGCCCATTCGGGCTGGTGGTGATGGCGACCGAAGGCATGCAGAGCAAGAGCATATCGCTGTATTCTTCAGGGAGTGACCAGGATCTCAGCTTCTCGATCTATGCTTCTTTGTGATTTCTCTTCTAATTTGTCTACCTCCTTTTTCTGCCCGCAGATTGGAGCAAGAGCAAGGTGGTCAGATCTAGATTGAAAGTCAGTAAGACGAAAGCCGTTTTTACCTCACTGGTCAAGCAACACCATTCACTCTTTGATGCAACATGGGAAGCTTTATTTCCTGAAGCACTAGCTGGGAAGTCAGTGAGACGAAAGCTCACAAGGGCAGGTCCAAGGGCACTGATCTTCCCAGCACCTGCAAACGCTGCCTCAGCATCCATGCGCCTCTTGAAGATCACCTGGGCAGAGTTGGCACTGTTTGCAACATCTGCCTTCACTTCATTGACATGACTGTATTGGCTAAAGATCTTGATAAGGTCACACTTTGTAGGAGAAATGCATGGCCTGCTGAAGTGCAGCACCAAATTTTCTCTCTCTGCTGAAGACCACATGCTGCTACAGAGAGCTGCCATAGCATTTCTCCACAAGATGCAAGTCCAACCATTCTGTTCTTCCAAGAAAATACTGGCAATATCCTTTTTCCCCTATGTACATATAAACCATACTTCATATGATGGGTCAAATTTTATCAGACTCATTCTATTAAATCCTTTACTGTTAGACATCGCTCACGATGACGCAGCAACCACAATGCAATGTTTTTATGCTTTCCTATAGAGGGCATGCTATTTCTTACTTCTATTATATTTATGCCATTCAAACTTGTAGCTCTCAATATTTTGTGGGTTTAAATGTTCTTGTTTTCTTTATTTGCGATACATCTAAATCCGATTTTCTTTGTAGGTATGGTGAGAGTGATGGTTATCCTTCTCAGAAAGGGAGAGATCAAGAAAGATGAGATATAAATTCATATGCTACCAGAACAAGAAAGATGAGAGCGGTTGGTGGCTAAGGCTCCTGAAAAAGGACCTGTGTTCTTGAAGGTTGACTGGACAAATGGTATGATGAGGACGTCGAAGATGTTGGATGTTAGAATTTCACTTTTGGTTGATTATGTTTTTTCTTATGCGCCTGACAAATCTAGATATGCAACCAGACATGCTTTATTCTTGTTCCTGTTTTGTTTTCCTTATGTATTAATTCCTTAACTTATAATGCACATGATGTTTTCCTTATGTATTAACTAGGAACGTGCCCGTGTGATGCCACAGAACACAAATTGCGACCCTCCAATGGACTTAGGGCCCTGGCGACGGGCAGCGTGAGTACAATAGTGACGGCAAAATATGTGATTATTAAACATAGATACAGAACGATATAAATATGTCTATCCAAATAGATTAAAATGGAATCACACAAATAATTTCTAAAGAGTAAATATATAATGCTTAATCATAAGTAAATATGTTGACACCTTGTACACTAATCTAATCTTTTTTAATAATATTGTTAACTCTCTGCAGCAGCGAAAAGTAGCATCACTGGGAGACGGAGATACCTTGAGGTTGCGGAGCAGGAGAGGGTGGCCGGTTCCAGGGTGGGAACCAGGGGAGTATGCAGCAGCACAGTCGCCTCGCCGGTGACAGGGCAGCGTGCGTAGAGCGGGACTCTGTGGAGAGAGCACGGCTTGCACCGTGCTGCTTCGGGAAGGGCGGAGAGGGGAGAGAAGCCTGCACGAGAGTTGTGGGCTTGTGGCCCTCCGTTTCCTAGCCGCGGTGAGGTGTGGCGAGAGTGCGAGACGGGGCGTGGGGAGGGAGCACAGATAATAGTATGCTTGAAAGTGCGGAACATTTACAAAATGTTAGTGCTGTTCAAGTAAAACAATTGAATGGAAGGAAAGTATGCCAAAAAACTCTAGGCTAGATACAATCTATAATTATTGGTAGAAAAACAACATTAAGTTTAGAATATTACAAGAAGTTGATGATGGGGCTTCAGTAGCAGCATATATATTATTGGAACATGCAGGATAAACTGCTTAAATAGCAGCTTTCACATGCAGGATAAATAGCAAGTATTCAACGACAATAGATTTTGGGAGCTGTCAATTGCAGCTTTTTTATAGCAATCTAAAAACTTCATTAACCTTCGCACAGCATTAAGTCGTCGACGACCAAATCTGATACAATGTCTAGAAAATTATACATCTAAATCTGTCAATTGCAGCTTTAACATGCAGTATAAACTGCTTAACAATCATAATTATGTGGTAATCTCTAATGAAGTTGAATCACAAGATCACCACTGACTATGTTATAATTACAAATATGTAGCTATGATCATGCAAGTGGGGCCTCTTTTACTTTGTTCGTATTCAGAGAATCACAGTAGGCTTTTAACCAACCCAATCAATCAATTTTGATTGTTTAACTACCTCTGCCATTTGTCAGAGCATCTTAATATAGACAGATGACACATTATTTCTTATCAGTTTTGAAGTTTCAAAGTAGATATCAATGGGTTGCCCTTAGAGAAAAGGACAGGTTGTTTGTAGTATCTTCATGGCATGGCATGTGTTCTTGTCGAGGAGGTGGCCCAAGTGGGCATTCAAAATGGTTGGTGCCAGATCAAAGTCGCTCGTCATATCATATCTATTATGTCTCAGTTGAAGTTGGAATGTTTGAATCATTAGCATTCCAGATTATTGCAAACTTTCACCAGATTCTTTTTTCACTCTTGTGGACCGCTATTGAGGGAATCTGGGAAGGTGCTCACCTGAGAGATCACCTGAGAGATCACATAAGCGTCGCCATAGTAGAAGCTCTAGCCATAGCACTGGAACTGAAATGTATTTTTATAATAAATTAATTTAAGGACAAAAATATAAATACGTTGATTGTAAAATTCATCAAACGTGAGCCATTTAAATTAGCATGTAACTCATAGTTGTATTTTCTAGGGCAAACAAAACCATAGTTAGAAGTGCAAGACATTATCTAGGGCAACATGAAAATGACTTGCCTGACAGACACAAAAGTTTTAAGAAAATATAGTACAAGAGTAACATTTTGGTTTCAGAATTTTAGTGAGAACAAGAGAGTTTCAGTTAGAAGCTTGCAGCAGCATAAATACAAATTCGCATTTCAAAAACGACATGCATGCTTTATCTAACTTGTGAAATTATGGAGATTCAGTCGGCTAACAAATTATGAAGGTTTACAAAAATATACTATGCTAGTCAAAAGTTGTGGATTCATACGGTGACCGTTCCATCCCCAACTTTGCCATGGAAGAGAACTGCCCACCTAGGGATCTCGTCTGTCAGACTCCTAGCCATCCATAGCTAAAATGGCACAGGAACATACCATAAAGATGACCAAACCCATCTTCTCTATAAATGCCATTGGACCTGTCACAAATCAAGATGTAGACCCATAAAAAACTGAAGGCAGTCATTAGTTCTATATTAATGCTTCTGTCGAAGTGATTAAACAATCAATAATAAATCGTGGCTAGTTTGCGAATATTCCATCAGAGGACTGCCCACCCAGGGATCTCGTCTGTTAGACTCCTGGTCATCCATAGCATGATGAGACCATGTTCGCATTACCCCTAAAAGCTAAAGTGGCACAGGAACTTACCTCAGAGACGGCCAAAACCAGCTTCTCTGCAAATGCCATTGGATCTGTCACAAATCAAGATGCAGACCCATAAAAAATTGAAGGCAGTCATCGGTTCTAAATTAATGCTTCTGTCAAAGCGATTAAACAATCAATAGTAAATCATGGCTAGTCTGCGAATATTCCATCCTTTTCAAGGGACGTGACCGAGTCGCGCTCTGCTCTGTTGTTCCGTGGTTGATAAGATTCACACACTTACATTTCAGACCTGGAATTGAAAATAATATGAGATGAAGATGCATACTACAAATATTTTTAATGTTCCTAGTAGTAGATGCTCATGCCCCAAAGAAAGTTGAATGAGAAGAGCTTACCCTGAGGAAGCCAAGAAGTGCTGGGACTTTGCCTCAGTGCTACCATGCTTTCATCTGCTATTTCCTTCCTTGCTTTAAACCATCAACAACATCACCACTTGGCTTCCACGGTTCACGGCGATACTCCTACTAAGAGAAAGGCAATGAGGGCAAGAAGGAACAGAATGGCCGAGAGAGAGTAAATCACGAGCAGGTGGAGGGAGCACTCATGTGCGAGCGGAGGGAGGCGGAAGCACGTGGGCAGAGTCACTCGTGGGGTCAGGGCGGAGCAGCTCGGGTCATGGGTGGAGCGCTGCCTAGCTGTTGGTTGGCCTGCAGGAAGAGGGACCCTAGGATGAGCCTGCCGCAGGTGGGACGAGCGGGTGAGTGAGATTTCCAAGGGCGGGGACGATGGTCGGAAGCACGAGCGGCGTTGATGGGTGGCAGCGATGGGCGCAGGGTAGGCGAACGAGCGGTGAGGGGGAGGTCAGGGCAGGGACCGTGCGGCAGGCAGGGCTGGCGAGGGCACGCCTAGGGGCGAGTCGTAGGTGGGACGAGCGGGCGGGGACGGCAGATTCGATGATAATCTCGGGAGTGGGGGAGTGTGCAGAGCGCAGAGAACAGGGGCGGGGGCTCTGAACACGCCCGCGGGGGAGGGGGCGAGCGGGTGTGGGGAAGGAGGCGGTTGCGGGAGCGGGAGCGGATCCGGCGTTAGGCGCGACTCACGAGTGAGGATGGAATCGCAATCGGACGGTGGGGATGGACGCAATCGGACGGTCGGGATACAGGCGGGGCACGGTTGTGCCTGGTCTACACTATCGTCTTAAGGATTAGTAGAGATTCCTTAACTTTTAAAGCACATGATGAAGGCTGGTTGTCGGGTAAGTTCTCTTAAACTTTGGTAAGCTTATGTACTATCGCTATGGATCTTTTGAATCAATTACAAGGTAATTCATTTAAAAATCGTAGTAACACACGTGTACCTAAATATCATATATAAAAGTCTGCATGGTACTGATGATTGCAATGTAGTGGTGAAACAACTAGATTAAAATAACAAAATTTATGTATGGATAGGATCACAAATGTATTAAAAAACCTTTTCTCATAACAGTACTGTGGTATTATGTGTTTCCGTTGCAACGCACGGGCACTCACCTAGTTTCATGTTATTTATGTACCAAGGCTATGACTAATGTGTATTCAAGTGTATTTCTACTAAGTCATAGATTGAAAGGGAAATGGAGTCTTCGGCGACGACAAGGCTTCCACTCCACTCTATCGGTATCAATTACCCTTTGCCGTCACTCCACACCACTCTTTGATTGGTATAATCTTCACTCATATCTTATTTACCAATGAAGGAGAAAGTAAAAAGGGCTCTCCAAAGTCTCCGTTTTTGGCGATTCATGCCAAAGGGGGAGAGAGTATTAGCCCAAAGCAAAAGGACCGCACCACCACCCTTCAAAAATTTTTAATTGACATATTTCAAAATTTGTATGTTTTTCAATTGGTTAGGATTTTTCAAATTGATATCTAAAATAATTTGATCTTCTTTCAATTGGTAAAACCCTCTTGAACACTAAGAGGAGAATTTCATCCAGGGGGAGTTTTGTTTTATTCGAAGGAAAAGCATTTGAAACAGGGGGAGAAAATTTCAAATCTTGAAAATGCTTCTCAAAATCTTATTCATATACTTTTTAATATTTGCAAAAAGACTTTGAAAAGATTTTCCAAAAGAATTTGTAAAAACAAGACAAGTGGTGCAAATGTGGTCCAAAATATTAAATATCAAATCAAACTTATATACTTAGAAATACTTTCATTTCAAAATAACTTATGCACATCTATCAAAATGCAAACTAGTTATATTTCTATATTTGATATTTGCTTTGGTTTGTGTTGGCATCAATCACCAAAAAAGGGGAGATTGAAAGGGAAATAGTCTCAATATTTCCTATAATCGATTTTGGTGTTTGACGACCATCACAAACCTTATGGACTAACCAGTTTGCCCAGTTGATCATTTCACACGAGCATAAGTTCATCTACAAACATTCTAAGTCGACTGTCCGAAATATCGTAGATTATTCCGGACAGGAGAAGTTTTTTTAGAAAAACACCTACGCGCGGACCGTCCGGGCCCTTGCGGCGGACCGTCCGCGACACCAGGGTGACCCTCGGACAGAACCAATGCAAAAACACAAGTCTACACCGCAGATCGTCCGGCCTCAAGCGCGGACCGTCCGATCGGTGAAGAACCAAAAAACCCGAAGGTGACGGGTTCGGTAAAATGAATTATAGCGTCCTCACGGATCGTCCGGCGTGCACGACTGGACCATCCGCGACTGCCTTTATCTGACATCTAACAACGCATTAAATGCAAAGTAGCCGTTAATATAGCCGTTACTGCTGACCGTTGCGATTTCAGCCGTTGATGTGCAGGGGCGGACCGTCCGGACCAGGGGTGCGGACCGTCCGCGGTTGGCAGAAATGGAGCAACGACTAGGAAGTAGTTGGGGACTATAAATACAACCCAACCACCTCCATTCACTACATCCAAGCATTCCAATCCTTCACATTCAATACAAGAGCTAGCAATCCATTCAAAGACACAATCAAATCTTCCAATCTCTCCAAGTTCCACAATTGAGAAAAGTGATCATTAGTGATTAGTGACTTGTGTGAGAGAGGGAGAGAGTGATTTGTGTGTTATTTGTCGCTCTTGTCGCTTGGCTTTTGCAATCGTGCTTTCTTCTTCTCCTATTCTTATTCTCAAGTGACTTGTAATCAAAGCAAGAGACACCAAGTGTGTGGAGGTCCTTTGTGACCGTTTGATTAAGGAGAAAGCTCACTCGGTCTAAGTGACCGTTTGAGAGAGGGAAAGGGTTGAAAGGGACCCGGTCTTTGTGACCACCTCAACGGGGACTAGGTTCTTTGGAACCGAACCTCGGTAAAACAAATCACCGTGTTCATCCGCTTTATTTCTTGGTTGATTTGTTTTCTCTCTCTTTCGGACTCGGATTTAATTTTAACGCTAACCCCAGCTTGTAGTGTGTGCTTAAGTTTATAAATTTCAGATTCCGCCTATCCACCCCCCTCTAGGCGACTTTCACTTTTTTATAAAAAATTAACGCGGGACGACCGTTGGAACTGTTGTTTTAAGTATAACAGAGATAAAGGGCTATGAAAAATGCCACACGCGCACGCACTCGCTCGTGTTATTTATGGCGTGGCTTGTGATGATGCGTGATCGCGTCATGACGTGACGTCTTGTAAATAGTTGTTTTTTTGCCTTTTTTGTTTGGTTATCGAATACCACACCTAGACTGCCATATCAAATAGAAGTAATGGCGTGCACGTTAGGTGCGAGTTTTTTGCGTGGTTGCGCGTAGAGAGATTTCAGGGAGCAATTCCTGAAATTTAGCAGATCGAATCAACACGGTTGTGGCAACCCCTCTATAATAGAGGACGTCCTTCAGTTGGAGAAATACGCGAACATCAACCGACTCGTCCTCTTCTTCTAATCTCTCTACGCCAGCGCTTCCCTGCACTGCCGTCCCTTCATCTATCGTGCAGTACATCAAGGGAGAGTGATGTCTCCGAATCGTCGCCGGTAATCTGACGATCTGCATGGATGTCGACGAATCAGGTTTCTCGGAAGTGATTCACGCACATCTGGTCGGGTTCCTCATCATTACTCGTGGGAAAACATTGTAAGTAAAATCTGCATTTTTAGATTATTGTGATGATGGTCTTATGGTTACATTCGTTGTTGATTCTTCTTTTATGTGTTAATCTTGTTTAGTTAGTTCATACATGTTCTGTTGTAACGGCATGGATACTATATGTCAGTAGATCCGATCTTTATGTTTTATGCTGCTTTATCAAATTAATCTTAGACCCTGATAATTTTGTAACATTGGAGATAGCCTAACTGAGACGGAGAGTATCAGGGGAGAACCATATGCACTCCCAGCCAAAAAACAAAATTTTAAAAATGGCAGAAGTAAACGTTGTATTGTGTGACAACTAGACTGGACGAAATGCTCGTAGCTCGTTGGCTCGATTAGTTCGTGATCAGCTCGATTCGTCTCGCCTCAGATCTACCCGTTTGATTTTTTCACGAGCTGATGATATTCTAGCTTGGTTTATTGATGAGTCAGCTCACGAGCTAAACGAGCCACCATATTTCAGCAAAACGAAACTATATGTATATCATCTATGTAATAATTGATTAATATGTTATATGTATGTGTGGTGTCTATGACCTATTAGTTAAACTAATAATTGATGAACTATGTCTATGTGTTAAATTGGTCCATACAAATATAATTGTGGGTTAAACTTATGAACACATGCGTAAATTGTGAATTGATGAGTTATGTTAATTTGATGTTACATTCTTATTATTAACCGCGGGAGCAACGCTGGAACGAAGTTCTTCCACGTATTGCTGAAAAATTCCAGCCGTTCGATGTCAGATCAAAGCTGCATGCGAAGCGTCTGTTCACAGTGTGTTGTTCTGCTGGAAGAATCCAGAACTCACTACATACAGACAAAAAGAAATATTAAACCAAGTGTATCTTCTGCTGGAAGGAAGCACTCGCTCATCAGTAACAACGAAGGCGACGCCCTCAAGGTGAAGGTACGAATCCCTCCCCGCCACATCCTCTTCCTTTGGTCCCCTCCACCCCCACCCCTCGGGTCCAGATGA
This sequence comes from Zea luxurians, assembly GCA_029449295.1. Taxonomy (NCBI): domain Eukaryota; kingdom Viridiplantae; phylum Streptophyta; class Magnoliopsida; order Poales; family Poaceae; genus Zea; species Zea luxurians. The sequence continues at coordinate 102,638,374 of JAOPSE010000010.1, forward strand.
CTGAAGCTGTAGGGCGACGCGTTTCCGCCGGATCCATCACTACTACATGACATGGATGTTGCGGCTGTCGTAGGCGGCGGCCATGCCCTTCTTCTCATGCTCCATCCGCACCGCTCGCATCAGCTCTCCGGCCATCCGCGAGGTGGTCGAGGCGCAGTCCCACTGCATCACCACCAGCAGCTTTTCCACTGACTCGGGCGCGGAAGCCACGGCCTCCCGCATCCTCCGGTCGCCGCCGCCCGCGCAGCAGCACAGCCACAGCGCCATTACGGCAGCATCCTCTTCCCTCGGTCCCCTTCACCCCCACCACTCGGATCCCCAGTCGGAGCGCAGTCCCCCTGCATCACCAGCAGCAGCATCCCCACTGCCTCGGGCGCGGAAGCCACGACCTCCCGCATCCTCCGGTTGTCGCTGCCCGCATTCTCCGGTCGCCGCCGCCCGCGCAGCAGCACATCCACAGCGCCACCACGGTAGCATCCTACAGTCCCAGCCCAGCCGCCCCTGTCCTTTATAACCTCCGCCCGCCGCTCGCAGCTCGCTCGCACACTCGGTCCGCCCGTTCCCATTCTCCATGGTCGCCACCGCTTGCAGTTGCAGCTAGCAGAGCCGACTGAGCTTGATACGCAGTCAGCGAGTCCGATGACGCCATGGACGCCGTCTCCTGCGCTGGCGTGGCACCGCAGAGCGCGCTCCTATCCCACTCCTCCTTCGCCGACGCGGCCATCGCGCGCGCGCTCCACTCCTCCCTCTCCAGTCACACCCTGGAACAGCCCGCCACGACGGCGGCCACGGCGATGTTGATATACGGCGCCGTGGCAAGGACGGACTGTCCCCTCGGACCCCCCCCCCCAAGCGGCCAAACATCAGCATGGACGCTTGCGCTGGTACCCCTCAAACGAAGCAGCAGGAGGAAACAAGCAGTTCACTTGCTCCCACATTTGTTTATATTTTTATGAAATAAAAAAATGATTACATTAGTAACGCATATGATATATGGTCGTGTTCCCAAGCCCTCAAATTGTTGTATCAAAACAAAAATGTTAAAAGATATTAGTTGTTCTTTTACTAACTTCCGTAATTTTTTTGATCCTATTGCAGGTCAAAAACATCTAAACAACCTCGGTAGCTCTTTGAAAAAAAAAGACTCAAGCAGGAAAGAAAAATATAATTTGCAACAAAGACTGACGACAGCAAAAGGTAATTTTCTATAAATTCTTTCATCACATAATATCTCCAGTAATATCATTAGCATTTTTTCACTTTGTATTATACATATTCGTTGTTAATATTTATATATATAGACACACATACATTATTCATATTAATTGTCCAAATGCGAATATCCATTACCTATTCTTTTATTGAACGTGAGAGCAATAATGTAGTAACGGTATAAGTACATATGTATTCATGCATAAATACATATATGCATCATTTGTAATAAGGTATATCTTACCTGTTATTTCTCATATATCGCAAGCTAGTTGGTTTCCAAAAGCTTAGTTCTACCTTTACTACAAAGAATCGTTCACTTATATTTATAAAAATATATATATGTAACTTAACAAACTTATATTTTAAAAACGATAAATAAATAAACAGACTTTTTTTGTGCGCTAGGAAATAGTGTACTAATACAAAACCGCATGATCAAATCTCCATCATTAGATCGATAAACAAAAGGTGTCATATATAAATAGAGACCTACAAAACAGTCTCACCATGGATTGCGATGAACACAATGGAAATACAAGAAAAAGAAAAAATAGTAAGTCTACTTTCCTACACATATCTTTCTCGAATGAAGAAAACTTATTATTACCAGTAACAAAAAAAAATAATACAATTCATTTTTTTAATAAAAAAAGGTTCGTCTGGATTGTATTCACCATCAATTATCAATGCTACGGAAGCAAGGCAAAATCGCAGACGCTATTTGAACCAAAAGCGTATGGGTAAAAAAGGTAAGTTATAGATAACTACATGTATATATACAAAATCATATATATTTATGTGTACGTTATCCGTATGCATTGATATATCTGTGTATATGCATGTATATCTGACACCACACATAATTAAGCTAACAAATAGTGTTTGTTTTCTCTGAACATAGGCATACCAAGTCAAACAACAGAAACTTTACACTGTGGTCATTTTACTAAGGAATACATACAGGCACTCAAAGGTAAATTGTTAAAAAAATACATCAACAAGAGCTTTTCAACGACCAATCAATGCAAAAGACATCACACTTCTAATCTTCTTCACTTTACTCTTATGGATGATGTTTTTATGACATCTGCAGCTTGTTATCCAAATCGATCATATTATGGAAAGCCTGACTATGAGTGCCAACACTGCAAAGCTGTGTTCTGGTATGGTGAGAGAGTTAGAGCAAAATAGCGTGATGGATCTATTGTTTATAACAATTGCTGCAAAGGTGGCAAAATTAGTATTCCTCCGTACAAACCAAGACCCGAACCTCTAGCTACTCTTGCAAGATTTGACGGCGATCATATATCAAAGAAATTCATTAAAAGCATTAGACAATACAATTGTCTATTTGCTTTCACATCAATGGGTGCTCAAATTGATAAATCAGTAAATGATGGACGTGGCCCGCCGCTATTCAAAATATGTGGTCAAGTTCATCATCGTATTGGGTCTCTGTTACCTCCAGATGGTTCTCCTCCGAAGTTTATACAGCTATATATCTATGACACTGTAAATGAGGTGCAAAATAGAATACAATGTATCAAAGGCAGTGAAGAATCACATATGGATTTAGATCCGACTATAGTGAATGATCTAATAAAAATGCTTGATCTTCACAATCCATTGGCTAAAAAATTCAGAATGGCAAGAGAAGTCTATCTAATAATAAAAACGAAGAATTCATCATCAGACTAATTGGAGCCAAAGAAGGTGATTCTGTACAATATAATTTACCATCAGTGGAAGAACTCGCAAGGTTAGTTGTTGGTGACTTCTCTCTTGACACGTTTAAGCGTGACATAATTATTGAAACACAGAGCAGAGAACTTAAACGAATATCTGCATTACACCCAGCTTTCATGGCTTTACAATATCCGCTTCTTTTTCCTTTTGGAGAGCGTGGATTTCAGATTGGAATTATCTACAATGGTGTTAATCCGTTAGAAAAAATACAAGGATTCACATGACCATGCAAGAGTATTATTGCCACCAATTTCATTACAGAAAAAACCAACCCAATCCATATTTATGTTACGGACTACTATCTAGTCAAGCAAAAGTTGATGCTCGAGCTTGTATTGATGAGGGCAGGATAGATTACAAATTACAAAATCAAAAAAATTACGCATGGACACAATTCAAGGTATAACAGATGCTATTAGTCGTGGATGCACAAGTGGCAATGAGATGGGTAAAACAATTATTTTACCTGCATCACATATCGGCGGCAGACGTTATATGATACAAAACTATCATGATAGTATTGCGATTTGTCGTGTTCATGGACCACCAGATTTCTTTATCACTTTCACCTGCAATGCAAATTGGCCTGAAATTCAAGAGAGCTTATTCGAACCTGGGCAAAATCCTCCAGATAGATCTGATGTGATCGTACGAGTTTACCACATGAAACTTCACGATATGCTTCATGATATTAGATCTAAATCTATTTTTGGCCCATGCAACGCAGGTACAAAAACTTGATCACTTATTATCTACACAAAGAAATAAAAACGTATTCAATTACATATTTATTTATTCTCTTTCACTACATAAACAAAACCAAACATTAGGTAACTAAATGCATTCAATTAGTCTACGATTATGCTTAAAACTACTTACTCACTGCTTTGTACAATTTGTTCTACCTACTGCAGTGCTTTACACTACAGAATTTCAAAAACGTGGCCTTCCTCATTCCCATATTATATTTTGGGTCTCAATTGATACAACGCAGCCGACCCCAGAGCTCATTGACTCTTTTGTATCTGCTGAATTTCTAGATCCAAATACTGATCCACTTGCATATTGTTTGGTTGCCGAACATATGATACACGGTCCATGTGGTCCACTCAATCCAGGTTGTCCCTGCATGAAAAATGGCAGATGCTCAAAAAACTATCCAAAAGAATTTCATGAAACTACATCATTTGATAGCCAAGGGTTTGTTGTCTACAGGCGTAGAAACAATAATAGATATGTTATCAAGTCAGGCAACAAACTCGATAATAGGTGGGTTGTACCCTACAATCCAGCACTTATGAAAATTTATCAGGCACATATAAACATTGAGTGGTGCAACAAAACAGTTTTTGTTAAATACCTCTTCAAATATGTGACAAAAGGTCCAGACTGTAGTAAAGCTTACCTACAAAAAATAAGAAATGGTGAAGAAGCCCCATATGACGAAGAGACAGAAGCAAGGAATGAAGTCAAGGAATATTTAGACAGTCGATATTTATGCGACAAAGATTCGTGCTGGCGCGTTCTAGGTTATGAAATCCATAGAGACTATCCTTCTGTTGAAAGAATGCCAGTTCACCTACCAAATGAGAATTCAATCACATAAAATGCAACATCAAATATGTCTCAAGTACTATCTGAACCATTGCTACGCAAAACAATGCTTACTGAATGGTTTACTACCAATAAAGAAAGGGAGGACGCAAGAGAGTTAACTTACATAGAATTCCCATCAAAATGGAGATGGGAAGAATGAACAAGAAGCTGGAAACCAAGAGGAACAAAGGAAGGAAAAATTGGTCGTATCTACTATGTACATCCATCATTAGGAGAAAGATATTATCTTAGAATGTTGCTATTGACTGTCAAAGGCGCACAGAGCTACGAATATCTACGAAAACATAACGGTGTGCTACACCGCACCTTCAAAGAAGCATGTAAAGCTCATGGTCTTCTAAACGATGATCAAGAGTGGTATAATGCATTTGATGAAGCAGCTAAGTGGGCAACTTCGAATCAGCTTCGACAACTTTTTGTGACTATGTTGCTATTTTGCGAAGTTGGAGACGAACACACATTCTTTGAGAAAGTTTGGAAATTACTAGCGGATGACATTCAATACAATATGCGCAAAACAATGAATCACCCTACATATCAAATGGATGAACATCAAATAAGAGATCAGCTAATAGACCAGCTCACAATTCTATTTAACAAATGTGGTGGAAACATAAAGGATCACAACCTACCTCCAAAAAGTGTATCTTTCCAAGCTTTGCATGGAAATCGGTTCATCGAAGAAGAATTGTTTTATAGCATCAATGATATGTTGACCCAATCATATGAGTTACAATGTAAATTGAATACACAACAAATGAGTGCCTTCCATTCAATTATACAAAATGTACTCTCTGATACACCAGGATTCTTCTTTGTTTCTGGTTATGGAGGCACTGGGAAAACATTTTTATGGAAATCCATTATAACATACTTACGAGCATAGAAAAAAATAGTACTTGCAGTTGCATCTTCAGGAGTTGCGTCGTTGCTGCTACCCGGAGGTCGTACAGCTCATTCTCGCTTCAAGATTCCTTGTGATTTAGATGAAACTGCTATCTGCGATATTAAGAAAGGTACAATGCTCGCTGAATTAATTGAAGCAGCTTCATTGGTGATTTGGGACGAAGCTTTCATGACACATAGAGCTACGTTCGAAGCTCTAGATCGCACTCTTCGAGATTTAATGTCAACAAATTCACATAAAGCTATGACAATTCCCTTTGGCAGAAAAGTTGTTGTGTTAGGAGGGGGTCCTCGTCAGATCTTACCAGTAATAGAAGGTGGCACTCGCACACAGATTACCAGTACTGCAATTACTAACTCACCTCTATGGCATTCAGTTACTATTCTACAATTAACAGAGAACATGCGACTTTCATCACCTAATTTACCAGATGAAGTGAAAAATGAAATTGCTCTTTTCAGCAAATGGACATTAGACATTGGTGAAGGAAAGATTGAAGCATCAACAAAAAATGGTGAATCAGAACCTTCATGGATCATAATACCTTCTGATTTTCTGTTAATGCCAGAAGGGAACAATTTATCTATTTTGGTACAAAGTACATATCCCAACATTTCAGAAAATTATAACGATCCTGAGTATCTAAAAGCAAGAGCAATCTTAACACCTACAAATGACATGGTCGACTCAATCAACGAATACATAGTGTCTATAATTCCTGGTGACACTAAAGAATACAGGAGTTGTGATACAATTATAAAAGGTCCAAACACAAATGATGAATACGACTTATTGTATCCAGTGGAGTTCCTAAACTCGCTACATGGTAACAACTTTCCACAGCATCTACTTGTGTTAAAGAAGGGTGTGCCAATAATGCTCCTTAGAAATCTTAACCAATCCGAAGGACTATGCAATGGCACAAGACTGATTATTACTTTATTGGGAGATCTGGTATTAGAGGCAAAGATAATAACGGGAATTCACTCTGGGAAAATTGTTCTCATTCCAAGAATATGTTTACCATTGAAGAACTACAAACTTCCATTTGTTTTGCAAAGAAGGCAATTTCCTGTTAAAGTATGTTATGCTATGACAATTAATAAAAGCCAAGGACACACACTTACAAACGTTGGGATATATCTCAGAAGACCAGTTTTCACTCATGGCCAATTATATGTTGCTATATCAAGAGTAACATCAAAGCAAGGATTAAAAATATTGATTGAAGATGATGATGGAAAACCAAGCAATGAAACAAAAAATATAGTCTACAAGGAAATATTTTCACGCTTTAGTAGCACAACTATGTAAACATTATGATCCTTACCATACTATGTACAACATAATATTGCTATTAGGTATTAAAAATTGCTTCTTGCTATAATAATATTTTTTGTTGGCCATATCTCTTTCATTTTTTGTGCTCTTCGTATTATTTGAAACATATAGCATCTATCTACATTAGTAAATAGCAATACATGTTAATTGCATATCTAATTAAACTTCAAAGCAAAATACCATTTCTTCTGTCCAGCTCTATTTATAGAATAATTCTAATTTGTATCCCTTTAAATCTAAAAAATACTTTAATCAACTCTATGCAAGTGTTTATTCACCAATCTGCATTGCTTCAACATCAAAGGATGCTCACTACTTATTCTTTACATTTTTCATAAACAGGCATGGAGTTCACGCTTATCCCAGATTTAGTTCCACAAAACAGACATGCTGTTATAAAGGTGTATATCTCAAGAAAATGGATTTTCCGTGGTGCAATGGACAACGGACCCATACATCACATTGATCTTGTGTTGATAGACAAAGAGGTGAAAAACAGCGCCATAGACCAGTTATCTTGGAATTCTTAGTTATTACACTTATACTCTTTTTTGCCTCTATTCTACAGGGTCATGGCATATGTGCTGAAATCCCTGGAAATCTAGCTGAAGAAAAAGGATCCATCATCGAAGAAAATAAAATATATGAGATCAGCAGATTCAGAATATCTTCAGCAAGACTGATGTTCAAACCTGTTCACATGGACAAAATGATCCACTTCACGTATCACACAATTGTTAGTGCACCACTTGATACTCCACCGGCATTTCCAAGATATGTCTACCATCTAACTCCATTCGATCAACTTGAATCTTATATTCAAAAGAATGAATACTTCCTTGGTAAGTTTGTCATATCAAAATTATCTACAGCTTATTATTGCCATACTTTTAACTGACCTATTCTACGTTTTTTAATGATAACATCTTATCTATTGCTATGATCTATTAGATGTACTCGGAGTTATAACTCAAGTGAGTGCATTAAAACCAGTCGGGACACATACCCAGGAAAGCTCAAATGTCATAAAAGAGATCATAATAAAAGATATCAAGTATGAAACAACTACTCTCATACAACACGATTTTCTACAAATGTTCGAATTTTAAATTCACCATGTAACTACAATATGCAGTGATGTCATAGTGAGAGTAACCCTATGGGCAGAAAGGGCTAGAGCTTTTAAATTAGAAAATGTTTACAACCCTCTAGAGCAAAAGCCAATTGTCACACTCTTTGTGGGTTGCCTAGCAAAAAATTTCCAAGGTAAATACAAATCAGATCAACATTGTTTTCTTCTCATTTTTTCATATCAACAACAGAATAGAAAACAAACTTTATAAAACTAATTTAGTTTTTTTTTGCTATGATAAACTATAGGTGTATACTTAAATGGTGGAACAACATGTAGATGGTATTTCAATCCAGATATCAGAGAAGCTACTCCTTATTATCAAAGGTGTGTCATCTCTACCAATAAATAATCAACCAAATTCTTTTGCTTTTATGCCCCTTTTTAAAGCCAACACATACACACTCAGATATTATCCATACTTACAAACATATTTTCTGTGCAGGTTTGAATCTCAAAAAATCAAACTACATATACCATCAGAACAGGAACAACTATATGTTACAAAAGAAACAAATGTAGAACACAAGACCTTACATGAGCTTCTTGAGTTGCATCCATATGCTTTTCCGGTATGACCACGAAATTTTTTTACAAACTATTACAATGACCAAATGAATATATTTTTCATATAATCTTGCACTGGCAATTTTGTAGAAACAAGGATATCAATGCACAGCTACAATCATAGAAGTACCTACAACAAGTCGTTAGTGGTTTCCAGCTTGCACAAAATGCGGTCGAGCATGCAAACCGCAAAATGGTGGTTACTATTGCTCCTACTGCAAATCAGAAGCGTACATACTAAGGTAAGCCTATTAAAGAATAACCAAAACAGTAACCAAAATCTTGCATATAAAAATATCAACTGATTTCAATCTGGTCTAGGTTTATTGAAGATCGCATTTCTACTAACAGAATTCCATTTTCTACTTAGAAATATTTAATGTTGTACTGCATTTATTTCTATAAAACAATACTATATATGCAACACTAACTGTTTCAAAGTATCGCATGTTTCCCTCATTATTCCAGTACCCTCCAATGCAACAATCGCTAAAATTCCTCTTTTAAATTCAATTATGCTGCTACATCTTCACAGTCACAGATTAGGCTTAATGTCTTTTTTACATAACATTACAGGTATAAATTAACATTTATGGGATCTGATGGAACAGCAACAACACAAATGTTCTGCTTTGATACTGTAGCACGACATATAGTTGGTAGATCATGTGAAACAGTTATAAAACAAGTCACCGAAGTAGCACCAATACCTCCAGATCTTGCACAAATAGTATCCTTAAAATTTACATTTCGTGTAACAGTATCAAACCAGACCTTCTCTCAACGAGAGCAGCGACCCACTGTGTTACAAATAAATTCTATAGTCGCTGTACATGGAAAGACAACGCTCTCTACCAAAAGAAATTCAAACTATCATAGATCAAGGTCCCTCAACGCCAAACAAAGAAGCTACGCTCAAATTATTAGAAGAATCACCTTCTACTTCTATGGAAAGGTTATCGACAAAAGTATTAACAGATGTAAGCTATTTCTTCAAAGTTTCTTTTATCAGCATATAAATTAATAAAAAAATTTATACATATTGTGTTTCTCTTATATTTTAGGTTGGCAGAAAACTCACATATTCAACACAGGCTGAAGACATCACAAAGTACTCATTCCTATCTTTACATTTAGATACACAAAGCTTTGTTAGTGTATCTACACAAAAAATAACTTATCCTATCTGCAGGTCTCAAATCTTGGATGCACCAAAAGAAACCAATGCAGACAAGGTTAGAATCCCCTTTTTCATTAAGAAAATAGTATCCTGGAAAAAACTATGGAAATCTTTATCTAAACTGAACCTACAACTATGATTACCATTTTCCTCCTAAACTGATTTATAATCACATTCCGATATGAAAATAGTAATATGAACTACTTAAAGTTTTCCTTCCTACAATTCATTATCCCCTTCTTTTCTTTTGCATACCATTCTTTATACTAACAAGAATACACTACCAACAATACTACCATGGATTCAATATTGTATCAATTCTATCTACATCATATAAGAGTGGCTGATGTGTCTTTGTCCCCCAAGAGTGCTATATCACAAGGTCTCCTTACTGTTGTATACACGTATTAATATTTTTTCATAGCACAAGACATTCTAAAGATCTAACAGATCTCGTTGACATCATTACATAACAGTTTCTTTCGGTCAACCAAGTTATATAAACTCTCTTCATTTGCTTAGTCTCCATAGAGGCATAGAGTGGGGCTATTGATTCTTTATCATCTTTGTTTTAATGCCTCAGTTCCTAAACTTTTCTATATGCTTATACTAAAAATGATTCAAAAATCAGCAAATGCTTTCACAGATCTTGTTTCAATAAAATACTAACTACATTTACATACAATTTGTAGGAAACGGGTGACGCCTAAGAGGGGGGGTGAATTAGGACTTCTAAAACTTTTACTAAACTAGGCCACAATTAAATCCTTAGAGCAAAACCTATGCAAATAATCAAAACTAGAATGTGCAAACTCGGTTTTGTATAAGTGTTGCTATCTCTACCGCAAAGGCTAAGTTTCAATCTACACTAAATAAGTATGACAAATAAGATTGAAACTTAAATGCTTAATATAAATGCGGAATGTAAAGAGCTAAGTAGAGAAGCAAACTCTCGTGGAAGACGCCGGTATTTTTACCGAGGTATCCGGAACCACGCAAGGTTCCGACTATCCTCGTTGGTGCCCCTACGCAAAGGGAAGCCCACGCGAGGGCCAAGCACCACGGTCGAGTAACTCCGTAGAGAGCCACGGGCCTTCTCCACGCACAAGTGGTGCTCCGCTTCCGGCTCCTCTCGGACGCTCCCCGCAGTCTCCACTATCGAGCTTCCGGCCGAAACGCCGCGGGCCTCGTTCCCTCCGGTACACGGTGGCGGCCGTGACACAAACGCGGTTGTCACGGTCTCGCAAGACTCTCGCCCCACTCGGTACAATTACAACGACTCACGCAAGAGCCGAGGGGTTGTGTGGTTTTACAAAACTCACTCAACTAACTAGGGTTCACCTAGAGCAAGCGCTAAAGCGGTCTAACTAACCTAAGCACTTCGCAAAGCACCTACGCTAATCACCGAGTGATTCTATTAAGCACTTGGGTGTTTGAGCTCTTGAAATGTGCACTATATGCCTTGGTATGTTGCTTGGGCTCCCACACCTTCAAATGGCTGATTGGATGAAGTATATATAGGCCCCAACTCAACTAGCCGTTGGAAAGCAGACTGTTGTAAGGATGGCACACCGGACAGTCCTGTCAGCCAACGGTGCGCCAACTGTGTGCCAACAGTGCGCCAACGGTGAGCCAACGGTGCGCCAACAGTGTGCCAACGCTGTGTGCCAACGGCTAGTTCTGACACACCGGACAGTCCGATGCACCAACTGTGTGCCACCGGTGAGCCAACTGTGTGCCACCGGTGCGCCAACTGTGCGCCACCGGTGAGCCAACTGTGTGCCACCGGTGCGCCAACTGTGTACCACCGGTGAGCCAACTGTGTGCCACCGGTGCGCCAGCTGACAGCCCATCTTCTAGGTCTTCGCTGATTTCTTCGGGCTTCTTTTGTTCTTGAGTATTGGACTCCTATGCATCTTTTTATGTCTTCTTTTGAGGTGTTGCATCCTCATTGCCTTGGTCCAATTCTCTTCACATCCTGTGAACTATAATTATAAACACTAGCAAACATATTAGTCCACAAGTTGTGTTAATCATCAAACACCAAAACTCAATTAGCCAAATGGCCCGGGGTCCATTTTCCTTACAATCTCCCCCTTTTTGGTGATTGATGACAACACAACCAAAGCAAGCAAATAATACAAGTATTTTAATTAAAATGTGCAATCTACTTGCTAAGATGCATGATTGTCCCCACAATGTGATATTATGGACTTAAGCCTCCCCCTAACTCCATAATTCACTTACTTCCTATTTTTGGACCAAATAACCAAAACCACTTGAAAAGCCATTTGTAGATATAAAATTTTAAATTGGTGGTGTTTGGTGTTTGATAAAGTTTTCATTGCTTTGGTCCCTAAACTTCTCCCCCTTTGGCATCAACCACCGAAAAGGAAGACATTAAAAGCATGTAGGAAGTAAATAAAAGCTTGCCCTCAACAAGAATTGTATCAAATGATATCACTAGAAGGATATTAAAATAAACCATATGAATGATACCAGTTGAAAGGAACTCCCCCTAAATGAGTGTTCTCTTTAGAAAGAAGTTTCTCCCCCTTTTTTAGAGATGAAGAAATACTCCCCCTGACAGAGATCCTCTACTTAGGAAAAAGCATGTGAAAAATTAGAGGTGCAAGACATGGTTTGAAAAGACTAACTTCCCTTATGCATAGGTAACAGAATATGAGTTAACTACTTATGCATTTTTAGCAACATATGATATGAAATATAGTCTAATCAAATATTGGAGAAGACATGTAAATGATACTGAATGTAGTCTCAAAAGATACCAATTGAAGATCAATGGCGAGCTTGAGAGACATAAGAGTTCTTGGAGATTTTGCAGTGGAAGATTGTTGTCTTTCTCCGGGGACTTCATTTTCCTTACAATGAGACTATCACATGAAATAGACTTGAAAAGGTGTTAGTCTCAAAGTGTTAGATTATAGAGTAACCTCCCCCTAAAGGTGTGCATACAAGTTTTGAATACTTGTAGGAGACATGCACTTTGATTTGATATCAAGAGGGGCAAATTATCCATAATCCAAACTTTGGCACATATAAGTTAAATGATACACTTTGTAGAAATCAAAATTTTCAATTGATGCATCATTTACTATGGAGTGATATAAAAGCTATGTGTCGTGCTTTAACTAAACATTTTAAGCCATGTAGGTTTGCTTAAGTATATGAATTTAAAAACTAGCAATCCTACCATATGATTTACCTAGTATGCATGATTTTGAACAAAAGTACATAACAAATGTAATACTAGGCAAGAAAGGTAAACTAGATAAAAGATAAATAGATACGCATATCTAAAAACGAGAAATACAATAAAACTAGTTACCTTAGTCATGGGTGGGAAATTTGGGTCCAAAATTTTCACTAACCCACTTGGCAATAAACTTGATCCAATATGATGTATCCCATGATATACATCCCAATTTAGCCAAGTCTCCAAATTTCCCGAGGACCTTCGGTCCACTCACTTCCCTTTCGGGATCCAAACCTTCTTGGTGCTTTTCATGGTTGAAATTATCTCCTTTGGCACCCAGATGCGTTTGGCCCCCTTTCCTTTGTTGGCTTGCTTGTTGGCCTTGATTGCTATCACCTTTCCGTTCTTTTTCTTCTTGATCAAATATGGTGTAGCATCCTTTTTGTTCACCTTTTTGATGTAGGTGTTTGAGATTCTGCTTGATGGCTTTTGCTTGAGCTTTTGTCTTTGTTTATCCCCGGTCATCGCCTTGCATTGGAAAGACTTGTGGCCTTCCTTGTGGCATAGCCTACAAATCGCAGTTTCTCCCTCCATAGGCTTGTTCACTCCCGCAGTGGTGTTATTCTGTGGAGGTTGGATTTGTTTGGCTTTGCCTTTCTTGTCATACAAAGCCTTGCCAAGGCGAGCCACTTCTTGCTTTAATTGTTCATTTTCCTTTGCAACCTCATCTGTACATGTCTCTACAACAATATTCTCAACAACGACTTGGTTGCAGGGGTTAGAATCATCAATTAAATCAAAGCAGGAAGTAGAAGCATCTTTCTTAATTATTTCAGGTATTTCAACTAAAGATGCTGCTGGGGTGCTACCAATGTTTTCTAGCTTAGTAGTTAGCTCATTGTTGTGTATGCTAAGAATTTCCATTTTCTCTAGCAAATTTTCAATAGCTTCTTGGGAGCTAGCTAACTTAGCCTTAAGTTTTTCATTCTTTTTAATAAGGCTATCATCGGTAGCAGTGGATGGAGCACTAGATTCTAATAGCTCAATTTTAGTTGATAGCTCACTATTTAAGTTTGCAAAAGTTTCAAATTTTTCTAGCAAACCTTTGTAATCATTTTGAGAGCTAACCAACTTATTTTTCAAAGTTTTAAGTTGAGCTTTTTGCTTAGTGCAAACATCCTGGAAAAATTCTACGGCTTCCGCAAGCTCATCTAGAGAGGGCTTTCCCTCACCTTCATCATCACTACTACTTTCATCACTAGAGGATGGAATGCTTTTGTTACCTCTTGCCATAAGGCATTTGTGTGATGACCGTGATGATCGTGACGAGGACCGGTGGCTGCGCGTCCTTGGAGGTTCATCTTCACTTGAAGAATCATCCCAAGTTCTAACACTTGTTAGCGCCTTGCCTTTGCTCCTCTCCTTTTTGGGCTTGGCCATATTTGGACAGTTGTCCCTGAAGTGGCCCTTCTCCCCACATGCGAAGCATCCTCTCTTCCTTTGCTTTTTCCTGTCAATGTTAAAGAGAAGATCCTCGACCTGCAGGGGCACACCCATTATATTAATCTTGCGGATCATCCTCATTACCTTTCCGACGCATCGGATTGTTTCTTCGTCCTCGGAGGATGATGTGCATGGTTGATTATCTTCATCATCATCACTTTCTTCTTCCTCCTCTTCTTCGCTTGAGGAACTTGGAGTGGGAGCCTTCTTTTTGCCCTTCCTTTCATCACATGCAAAAGCATATGGTCTTGAGAAAGTTGGCTCCTCTCCCCGACTCATTTTTCGCGACATCTCAAAAGCCGCGATTTTCCCAATCACAATGGTCGGGGTCATGTTGCTCAAGTCCTCCATGTTGTGAAGGATGGTGATGATGCTCCCATATCTTTGTTGTGGTAGTAGGGAGATAATCTTCCTCACAATGTCCGCATCACCTAGCTTATTAATGCCAATCGAATTGAGCTCATTGATAATTAGATTCAAACGAGAATACATGTCTCTAACAAGCTCATCATCTTTCATAGCAAAAGAATTGTACTCATTTAAGACTAGGCAATGTTTTTGCTCACGGACATTGGATGTGCCGTCATGGAGCTCATGCAATTTTAGCCAAATCTCATTAGCAGTTTTCAAGGTAAATACTTGATTAAAAATATCCATGCTAAGAGATTCATACAAGCAATTTTTGGCTCTAGCATTTAAATGAATTTCTTTTTCCTCACTCGTGGTGGGTTTCTCGGGATTCTTGAGGGGTTTCATCCCGTCACGAGTGACTCTCCAAACACCTAGATCAACGACCTCTAGGTAACAAGCCATTCTAGCACTATAATATGGGAAGTTAGTGCCGTCGAAGTGTGGTGGCCTATGGGTATCCATCCCTTCCTCTAAAAAGCGTCGGCTCTTTTAGCGGTGAAGCTAAAGCGTTTCAAATGAGCCAAACCGGGCTCTGATACCACTTGTAGGAAACGGGTGACGCCTAAGAGGGGGGGGTGAATTAGGACTTCTAAAACTTTTACTAAACTAGGCCACAATTAAATCCCTAGAGCAAAACCTATGCAAATAATCAAAACTAGAATGTGCAAACTCGGTTTTGTATAAGTGTTGCTATCTCTACCGCAAAGGCTAAGTTTCAATCTACACTAAATAAGTATGACAAATAAGATTGAAACTTAAATGCTTAATATAAATGCGGAATGTAAAGAGCTAAGTAGAGAAGCAAACTCTCGTGGAAGACGCCGGTATTTTTACCGAGGTATCCGGAACCACGCAAGGTTCCGACTAATCCTCGTTGGTGCCCCTACGCAAAGGGAAGCCCACGCGAGGGCCAAGCACCACGGTCGAGTAACTCCGTAGAGAGCCACGGGCCTTCTCCACGCACAAGTGGTGCTCTGCTTCCGGCTCCTCTCGGACGCTCCCCGCAGTCTCCACTATCGAGCTTCCGGCCGAAACGCCGCGGGCCTCGTTCCCTCCGGTACACGGTGGTGGCCGTGACACAAACGCGGTTGTCACGGTCTCGCAAGACTCTCGCCCCACTCGGTACAATTACAACGACTCACGCAAGAGCCAAGAGGTTGTGTGGTTTTACAAAACTCACTCAACTAACTAGGGTTCACCTAGAGCAAGCGCTAAAGCGGTCTAACTAACCTAAGCACTTCGCAAAGCACCTACGCTAATCACCGAGTGATTCTATTAAGCACTTGGGTGTTTGAGCTCTTGAAATGTGCACTATATGCCTTGGTATGTTGCTTGGGCTCCCACACCTTCAAATGGCTGATTGGATGAAGTATATATAGGCCCCAACTCAACTAGCCGTTGGAAAGCAGACTGTTGTAAGGATGGCACACCGGACAGTCCTGTCAGCCAACGGTGCGCCAACAGTGCGCCAACGGTGAGCCAACGGTGCGCCAACAGTGTGCCAACGCTGTGTGCCAACGGCTAGTTCTGACACACCGGACAGTCCGATGCACCAACTGTGTGCCACCGGTGCGCCAACTGTGTGCCACCGGTGAGCCAACTGTGTGCCACCGGTGCGCCAACTGTGTACCACCGGTGAGCCAACTGTGTGCCACCGGTGCGCCAGCTGACAGCCCATCTTCTAGGTCTTCGCTGATTTCTTCGGGCTTCTTTTGTTCTTGAGTATTGGACTCCTATGCATCTTTTTATGTCTTCTTTTGAGGTGTTGCATCCTCATTGCCTTGGTCCAATTCTCTTCGCATCCTGTGAACTATAATTATAAACACTAGCAAACATATTAGTCCACAAGTTGTGTTAATCATCAAACACCAAAACTCAATTAGCCAAATGGCCCGGGGTCCATTTTCCTTACACAATTAACATATTCTATTTAAACTATTGCAGGAAGTTCCTGCTGACAAGGACAAAGAGATCGAACCTAATCTTCGGTCTCCTCCAAAAAGGTAAACTTCTATACACTTATCTAATACAAGTCAAGAATATCAATTGTTCTTTATATACTTTTAGCACAAAACAAAGATTTATGCCTTATATTTCGTAATATTCAGTAAATTTATTAATGCTCTAAATTTCATTCGACACGCACAAACAAGAACCACTAAAAATCAAGGATTCCACAGAACCAGAGCACCGCCAAGAATGATATGTGCAAGCGCATAAAATTAGTTCAAAGAATAGCTAATCTATAAATTCTATGCAACCCTTTTTATAACCCTAAAATTATAGTGCTAACAACACTACAACCAGTTCGTATAGCCTGGCTCGTTTCTATGTAGGGTAGATTGTCTTTCTAAAGGAGCCATCAAGACTAGATATTATTAGCTTGTATAATTAATACTCAGATCCTAATGACTGCTTAGTGCTCTAATTATTGTATATATTTTATCAAATCTGCCTTTCTATCTGTTAAAAATATATCATGTGATGAAATACAGAAATTAAATTCTTGGAAGGAATCATTATAGAGTCCTTAAAAATTATGTTTTGGTGATATCCGAACAGTGTACCTCTCTAAACAGATTGGAACAGAGAGTCAATATGCAATGAAAATGTCAATAAGATTTCTTTCCTAATTATATAAGAATTACTTGCTCACAAATATGTACTGTAATATTTTTAGCAATTCATTTCTAAAATGTCTACTACGCGCGCAAAGCGCGCGAACATCACTAGTTGATGTAGTATGTGAAACTATGAGTATAATTATTTTTTTATTGTTAGCTTAGTTTAAAATTAACTAGGAATTGATTATTATATATATATATTGTTTTTTCCTCTAGCTCTAGCTTGTGAGCTAAACGAGTCAGCTCAAGCTCGTAAACGTGCCGAACCGACTCTATGACTTATGACTTGTTAGCTTAATGAGCCGAATCAAACTAAGCTGGCTCGATGTACGGCTCTAGACGCATGTAGCTATTCTCGTGTGATCGTGCATGATAAGAAACAACACACTTGAGTTAGTTTGCAGGCAAGGATAGGCACCACGACCCAAACAAGAAACAAATATGAAAAGTCTGAATTCAGAAAGATAGATACCCTTTTGCAGTCTATTTTTTATTAGCAAATTCAGCACTTCATCTGAAGGCTTGTACATCACTGGGCCTAAGCATACGTATGGGCTGACGATACCAATAAAGGCTCAGCCCAAAATATGTTTAGAGCCGTTGAGGCCGGCGAGCAGGGTAAAAAATGTTGGCCGCGTGCTCGCTCTCTCCTAGGGATGGCAATCGGGCGGGTAGTACACAGATATATAGTTCGCGAATCAATATCTGCGAGACAAAACTTAACTCATAGCCGTATCCATAAACATTCGTGGGTATGGATCAGTATCCATTCCCGTACCCGCCGGGTATCCGCTATCCGTGGATATCCGTTACCCGTCCGCCCACTACAATTTTAGCATTAAACACCAAACAACAATTTTATTACATTTCAAAATAATTATCATTCCAATAGCATTAAATGATAATTTCAGCACCAAACAACATGTTATGTATAAAAATTAAAAAATAAGAATTTATGACAATATATAAATCCGGATGGCCCACATATTAGATATCCATTGGGTAACGGGTATGGATACTGGATATCCATACCCGTGAAAAGATATCTGTGGATACCTTATTATATTCATAACCGTACCCGCGAATATTAAATTGCACCATACCCATATCCAATAGATAATTATCCGCGGTTATTTATCCATACCCGTCTACTCTCTCCATCTCAGGTTGAGCTCAGCGCATCGAATCTGGAGTCCAAGCCCGACCCGCAGCCCGCAGCCCGTCTCGCCTCGCGAAGGCTTCCTTTCCTCCCCCCTTTCCGTCCAAAGTCTCCAAGATGGAGTACCCCCACCAGCAGGCGGGCCCTTCCTCCACGACCACCACCCTCATCTGTCCGTACGCGACTCGCCGCAGGAAGAGGGCCGCGGGCGACGACCTCTCGTCGGCGGTGGACATGGATGTCGACGCCGACGCGCAGCGCGCCACGGTACGTACGCGCTCCCGGTCCCTCCCCGTTCCCCGTCGCGTGCTCACGCGCTTATTGCGCGATTGGGTCCGCGTCGCCGCCGGGCGAATAGGAACAGACGCAGGCTCCCGGTAGTTTCGGTTCTTGGAGCCGTCTGCAGTTTCTTGGGCAGGGTTCTTGGATAATTTCGGGTTCGCGCCGGCCCTAGGGTCCGGAGTTCCGAATTTGTGTGTGTAAGATGGGTTCTCTTCTCATCTTCTGAAATGACCATTTGGGGAATGAACACATGCATGATTGCTTGGGGGGTGGTCATGTGACAGTCCCAAAATTACAAATTTGAATTGGTTTCTGGGAGGGTTTTATTTTTAGAGTAATGATCATACTTTCTTTTTTTGGGTCAAACCTTTGTATTCTGAATTCTCCACCTGTCATCTAGGTAGATGTGACAGTCTGAAAATGAGTTTTCTTTGGAAAATCCCAGGACAAGCTGAAAGCAGTGTCAGAGGCACTTGGGCATGAGATCCGGGTTTTTTCAAGTGAGAACTTTGCTTCACAAACCAGCAAGTTGCCTAGTGCAGATCATGGTACCTAAGTATCATCTTCTTTTATCTTTACCAAAATATGTCTTGTGTTTATGCTAGTTCTGCAGTGACATCAAAACATTGTTATTGCAGAGGAAGATGACGACTTTTATGAGCTTCAGCCTGCTGATTACTACAACTTGATTTCAAACAGGATGGGAGGTAGAAAATATTGTTTCGGACTTTAGTTATTTAGTGTCAACTTAGTTTAATATATTGACCAACCTGAATTATTTTGCATTCTGATTTACTTACGGTAGCACTGTTGAAAATGGCAAATTTGTGCAGAGCACTTTAAAATGCTGAAGACTCGCAAGATGCGGGAAGCAGAACTTGCTGCTCAGCGAGCAAAGAGAACAAAAGTAGGGTTATGATGCACATTATTTACATTTATTTATTTTTTACGATCAATCAACGTGCAATGCTTCTTCATCCAGTCCTCTATACAAAGGAACACTTTGAAGATGGCAATTGTTATTATCAGTTCTTTTGTTACATTCTGTGTGTGACTCGTAGTTACCTCCTTTTTAATTCAGCGCTGAGCAGTGCCTTAAGAAATGTTTGAAGAACAGTTTTTTCTTATTTTACATAAATACTCCCTCCATTCCATTATACACGGCGCATGCATGTTTTTGGTTTTGGCGATGTTACTAAGCAGTCTGAAGTATCAAGGAGGCAAGTAATTAGTCAATGGCTGAGACGTCACACGCATTCATGAGGGCGTAGCACCCAAGCTTCGCACATGGGCTGAGTACCGCACAAAAACAGAACGGTGGACGGACCTATGCAGCCACGTGCGCCCGACGATGGACGGATTTCGCATCAGCGGCGTAGATGACTGTGCTAGTTAATACGTTTGGTATCTGCAAAGACCCCTGTAACGCCCTGTAAAACGGAATGGAGGGAGTATATGAGTTAATTAACTTCTATCATGTGAAACTGTCCTAAGAAAAGAAAACATGGCATAACATTATCTAGTTCTAGCTGCTTGTTTTAAAGCAAATTGTCTCATTCTTAACTTATTTTGGGTTTTTTAACTGAGTTACATCATTATGAGTTCTAAATACTTGTTTTTAATGGAGTAACCACCTTATTATAGACAGTAATGAGGGTGCGTTTCCCGGATGGCTACATTCTTGAGGCTGACTTTATTCCATCAGAGAGGATACATAGTCTAGTGGACCTGCTCTTGAAAGTACTTGCTAGACCAGATCTGCCATTCTATCTTTGTAAGTTCTGCTTCTCTCTTAGCAGGGGTAATAGATGTAGAGTTTACCTATGTTTTTTCTGTCGTCTTTCACCCTTCATCATTCCTTCGTATTTTACCATTGGATAATTTGTTCTGGATATAAATTGCTACAATTTGTCAATTAGATTTTTTCTTATAGTTATTCTTGGCAAGCGAACATATTGGCAATCATTAATTAGGGAAACAGCTAACTGACACAAATAATTTCGCACTTACGAAATCTGTGATTTTTTTTAATACATCACTTTGTGTGAAGGGTTTTAGAGTCGATATTTGCTGCTATTTTCATCATGATGCAATTATTACTAACCGCTACAAACAATCTGATACCAATTGCCTCAAACCTTGATCTAGATGGCACTAACACCTAACCCAAGCAGCGCGACCTCACCGATCGGCAGCAGCTGCACCGCAAGGGCAGGGATAGGAGAAAGGGACTAACCCTAACATTGCTATTCGTCTTGCTTACCCACAATGGTAGCTGGTTGCACCTTTTATAGAGCTACTAGGCATGGCCCTAACAGATTAAAACTAATCTTTTCTAGTCACTAATCCTTAACAAAACTGATATACTTGCTATCCAATCTTCTGATTCCTTATAACGCTAAAGATAAGAATATGGTCCCATTGGCTACAAGGATAGGTTACTGTTCGCGTCAACAGTAACACCTATAATCTGCACGTGACAGATTGTATAAGTGTAGAGCCCCTGAACACTGATTCATCAAGTCAATACAATAGTAAGAAATGGGAAGTCTATTTTCAATTCGCTTCCTTCTGGCAGTTTGGTGCCTATTCTGGACTACAGAATCATTTTCAGTGAAGAGATTATGTTGTAAAAGTTAAACAGCCGCAGCTTATAAAGTGATGCTTATGATTGTCTATCATAGTGCCTATTTTTAGATAAATCAAACATGCATCACTGAACTTGTATGCCAGATGTTCCTTAGATTGAATTTGTGAAATCTATAGTCTGATAATCGTTGTGATCTTTGGTATTATTTGGCGTGGGTTTGACTTGTATATAAAGTTATAATTCTATGCATCTTCCATACTCATATCTTAAAGACTTAAACCTGTACTGTTTGCAATCTTTTAATGCCTGGGTCTGTTTGATTCAACAACAGATACAGTACCTCCAAAGAAGCGAATACTGGACACATCACAGGACTTCTATACAGCTGGTTTTGTCCCTGGGGCTAATGTTCATTTTTCTTATGATCTCCCTGAAGGTATGCATCATCATAATGACTCATGCCAAGTTAAGAAATAAACGACAATTACCTCTCAGCTGTATGTTTCAAATATATGGTGTAATTTAACAGAGGTTAATTCCAGTGCCATGCTTTTCTCCTCACCCCATCCGCACACGCAGAAATACATGCAAATACATGAAATAATTTGTCACTGGTGGTGCCTATGGCAAATTATTTATTTAGCCCCTGTTAGTCTGATACTATACAAGAGTATCATGGTTGTCACTTTGTTAGACATTTAGATACTCATGAGTTCTTGACTTCTTGCAATGAGTTGTATCAAATGCTTTGGACCTGCAGATTCGTTGTTAAATGCAGATGATCTAAAAGCAGGACCCTTTCTCCGCGAAGAAATTCTAAGTTTGGATGGATTGTCACTTCTGCTGAAACCTGCTAGTCAACCTGATGATTCTAGAATGAACTCTTCTTCTCTTCAATCTGATGCATCTCAATCTGTTCCTGTACCAACAACAACAAATAAGAAGCCTGGCAGACCAAAGTGGCTGAAAAGGTAACATTATTTGTTCGTCTTAATTGCAATATTTGTTTGGAGGCCTTTCCTAAGTTTTTTGTGTGAAAATTCTAATTCCATCCAAAGGAGAAAAAAAATTCTAGAGTAATCTTCTTTCCATTGTGGTCCAATAATTAAAAGGAGAAAAACCTGTCAAGTTTCTGGTGATAATTGTTATGAATAGCACTGGGCACTTGCTACTCTCATGCATATTTGAGAAAATTATTTCCTTATCATATGCACTTGCTATCCACCGTTTCAGAACATTTGTAGAGTTTGCAAGGAGCTTTAAATTGCAATTTCATTTTAGTGCATGCATCTAATACTATTCTGATTGTTGAATCAACCCCACCACCATAGTCCATAGGGTATGTCTCGTGATAATTCTGTTTGCTTGAAACTCACATGTGTGCTCTAGCTACTTTGTTTCAGAACATATTTTGACTTGCTGGATCACGACAAAATAACTGGTACCCTCTTCTTGCAGGTGATACCACTCCAGGTGTCAAGTGTGTGCCATCAACACAGAATCACTCTGTTAGGCTTCTAAACACTATTAATGGCCGAACAAGCTCAAATCTGAACAGGCTACACTGCTGTAGTACAAGAATTGGATCCTCTGCTTACAGAAGCTGCAGGGGCATTAGAAATAGAATCCCACCTTTTTTTCTAGGTGGGAGCCAAGTAGCATGTAAATTTGAATGTGTCGCGACTCATCAAGTCGTCAGAACAGTGCTCCGCTGTGGCAAACGGCGGAGATAATAGTCCAGTGTTGTTAACACTTCACGGTGCAATGCGATGCCTGTCTTCACTATTTAGTCTTGACAACAATGTATTTCAGAAAACTGAAAGTGCCCGAGGTAGCTGGAATATACCAAGTGTGGGGCTTTCAGTTCTGGAGGACATGACATTGTGGCAGGTTGATTTCTTGTAATTGATGGAGATGGAGCCCTTACCAGCGACCGGCTAATTTGTCGCTAAACGGCATGTGTTTTCTTCTTTCTGACAGGGACTTGTGGTTCAGGTAGATCATGTGTGATTGTGATTTGTAGTTTAAATTCGACTTCTAGGACCTGCTCTTCTGTGGTTTGTACTTTCGACAAAAGAGCTGAGTTACTTATGTTACTACCAAATGCTCATAACTACTCATAGGATGAAAAAGGTATGCCAAATGTTGCCTCAGAATCTGGAGGCTGGGTTGCTGATCTTTTTCTCTTTATTATTTTATTGTATAGGTCACTAGCAGTTGTGCGGTTAGGACTTGAGAGTGGGGGGATGCTGCTGCCTGCTATACGAGGCTGTCCATGTGACTCTGTCCTTTTTGTCTGCTTGAGAATGCAGTGGTCGGCCGTTCGGTTCAGGGATGGGTTCGTTTCAGCCTGAGAAGGGGAGCAGTCTGGTCAGCAGTGCCAGTTGATCCGTCCGTTGCAACCGACACTATACAATTACAGAGATGAAAAGGACACGAGCTACACGTATCGTTGTTTGTTTATATTAAGCTGATGCTGATGTAGGAGTATATCAGTGTACATGGGTCAGGCTGACCGCTCGTGAGCCAAGGCGCATGCCAGAATTGCAGGTCGCGGGATCTTGTACGTGGTGAGTATACTGGTTACAGGAGAACCACCAGCAGCAGCAGCCATGCCAACGGTGAGTTAGCAGAAGCACACCACGAGGCGAACACATGATCATATACCATGGAGATATCAGATATGTACCTGGAGCCAGCGAGGAAGAGGCCGAGCTTGGATGGAACTGAAGTCCAAAAGGCATTGCATTGCGCCCTCTTTCTGATCTGACCTGACGACGACTGATCTGGTTTTTCATTTCACTAGAGACGACGGTGCTATGATCCTCCAGGATACACTGACTGTATCCTCCTCTCCTGCCGCCGCTCTCCCTATTTAGGATTAGGTCTGTTTCCGTGAGACGCTTGAGCTTTCGGAGCACCCGAGCCGCCGTCCAGTTTACATCGGACGGTGCTGCGTGGCCGTCAGGGAAAAGGATTAGGGGACGGGGAGAGAACGAAACAAAACCCAAATATCTGGACGCACACACTGGGCCGCGCTGCTTCTCCGTCACGCTGAATCGTCGTCGCCGCCGGCCAGCCGCAGGAGCTCGCCGTCGCGCGTTTTTGAAGCTCTCGAGGAAAGGGGGCGCGCGCAGGCGCAGCATGAGAGCGGCCGTGAACACGCCACCTCCGCGCTGCTACTCGCGGCGGCGCGCCAGCGCCACGCTGCTGGAAGCGCGTTATGTGTTCGACCACGTGCCGCAGCGGCGCCTGCCGAGCCTGGCCGCGGAACTCCGCGCGCGGCGCTCGGCCGCGTCTGCGGCTGCCCCCACCTGTGGCGCCGCTTCAGGTACTGAAATTGGATCGTGTTCTTGGTTTACCCCCTTCTTCTGCATGCGCTTGACTTTGGAGCTGCCTCGTTTGTGCACTGGAGATCGTCTGGTATTTGGCCAGTGGTAGCATATCATTGGAATGTTTGCATGTGTTGTTCAATGACCCTTTAGGTTTGGTATTGGGGGTTTAGGACAGCGGTTTTGTTTGTGTCACACTAGGACAGTGGGTGTTCAAGAATGGGAGCAAGCTTAGTTCGCAACTAATAAAAAGTAGTTTGAAATGCTACCAATTACGTATTACTTAACCAGGCTACCCCAGAAGTCCATTGTCCATTGAATCTTCCTTACCATTTGGATTGGATGGTAATTGTTTTTGGTTTGTGCGGCGCACCCCTTTATGTTTGGTTTTTGGGGTCCTGTTCCCCTGAAGAACTGGTCCAACACATGTTTTGGTTTTCTCCTTCAAATAAAACTTTCGGCAAAGCTTTTTGTTCCAAAAAGATTCGTAGCGGTGAGAGGTGTCTCACGAGTTCGAAGAGCCTCTCCTCCACATTTGTGGGGAAAGGCTTGCCTCGGTTTATTCCTTTCTCATACCCCATATGACATCACTCTTGCTTGTTTCCTTTTACCCTTAACCCCCTGCAACTAAGAACTAACTGTTCTTATCTGTAGCTGCTACCAATCCTGGAAATGGACTAATTAGCTCTTAGCCTTTATTCAATCATGTGATTTAGCTTTATAGGATTAAGAAATTTATGGACTCAACCACCACAACCATATGCTCTTGCATTAGAAACTTTTTGTTTCATTGTCATCTGTATTGCATCAAAATAGATTGGGAAAAATAGCATATATGATGGTTGACCTCGAATTGAAACTTGACTAATTTTCCTGACAAGCAACAAGCTTTGAACTCGGAAAATGCTTAGATACGCATACAGAAATTTTGAGGCGGGAAAAATAGTTCTTCGTTATTGATTTGTTCTTATCTGTTTGGAACATCATAGCATCTACACGCTTGTTGGGAGGCTGTAGAGGTTTGCATGCTGTTGTTGACTTCCTAGAGTTTGCTTCTCTATAGTGGACACCATTGCTTGAGAGGTGGGATCTCTTTAGCTAGTTCTCTTTGCCCAAATATTTTCTTGTCCCAAGCAATGTCTTCTTGCTGAAATGGGGTAAGGTATAAACCCTTGCTGGCAATATTCTACCCCTGCTTCGTTCAAGAAGTGAAGCAAGTTCTTCATATAAATGAAGCATACTATTTGCCATGCACTGCGCATTCTGGGGTTAGCCGTTCTTGAGTACTTCCTACATGCTTTCCCAGATCAACTTCTCACCTTCGTTAATATATGTCATACTTATTCCAAACCACAGCATCATTTGTCAAGCTTTCTAACCATTGAGCAGTTACTCGTTTGTTTAGGGCATTGCTGCAGATTCCAACGGCCTATTCTTCAATTTCTCGCGTGCGTTTAGCCCCGGCTGCATTCTTGCCAGCAAGATACAACTTTGAAGGCTATATCCCCCGTAGCTGCTCCAGTTCATCGCTTCAGATCTATAGCCGGTCATCGATGTTAAATCTACCACCATCTTCAGCTCTCACGGTGTCCTCCCAGCTCACCTCCTCTGACGTAGCCCAGCGTTCAGAGGAATGGTTCACTCTTCGCAAGGACAAGCTCACCACAAGCACCTTCAGTACCGCCTTGGGTTTCTGGGCTGGCAACAGAAGGGCAGAGCTGTGGAACGAGAAAGTCTTTGGCGCGACAGAGACCAAGCTGGCGGACACCGCGAGGTCTGCCATGGACTGGGGCACGCATCATGAGAGCGTAGCCATAGAGCAGTACACGAGCATCACAGGAAGACACGTGGGCACCTTCGGCTTCGCGGTGCACGCCGAGGCCAGCTCCGGATGGCTGGGAGCCTCGCCCGACGGAGTCCTCGGGTGCGGGCCGGACGGCGGGATCCTGGAAGTCAAGTGCCCCTTCAACAAGGGCAAGCCCGAGCTCGCGCTGCCCTGGCGCGCCATGCCCTACTACTACATGCCGCAGGTGCAGGGCCTGATGGAGATCATGGGCAGGGACTGGGCGGAGCTCTACTGCTGGACGCCCAGCGGGAGCAGCCTGTTCCGCGTGCCGCGGGACCGCGCGTACTGGGAGCTCGTGCACGAGGCGCTGCGCGACTTCTGGTGGGGCGACGTGGTGCCCGCGCGGGAGCTGGCGCTCCTGGGGAAGCACGACGAGGCGAGGTCCTTCGAGCCTCGGCCCAAGCACCGGCTCACGAACCTGGTGCTGTACAGGAGCAGGAAGCTGGCCTCCGAGGCCAAGCTGCTGTGGATGGATGTTGGCGGCCGTGTAGAGTTCTTTCAGTGAGACGTTCTGCCGGTGGCTGTACTGTGCACTGTGTTGTGACTATTCTTTGAATTAACTCATTGCCTTCCAAGCGACCTGTTCTTTTTTTTGTTCTGTTTTTTACGAGCGTATGATCTTCCACTCACGTCTTGTGATCGTTTTGTGTGTGCATCGGATTTGATGTATTTCCATTCGCTGAAACTGTGAAATCTGGAAAGATGACGGGTTAGAACTAGAAGGTTCTTGTTTAGCTCAGATAATGGATTAGGTGGGTCGGCCAAATACAAGTGCAAATATATTTGTGGTTTTCCTAGCATATGGATACCAAGCTGTGTCGTGGCACCGGGGATTTCCTGCGTTCATTGTGCCCACATGTACGCCGAGGAGAAGTAATCGAATCATACAGCGATTGCCTGCTCGCTGGATATTCTCATTCGTCGTTCCCTCCGTCCTGGATGTCAGAAACGGCAAAAACGGACTGCTTTTTATGGACTAATTTTTAATCTTTTATTTTATTTTAGTATTTAAATTGCTAAATAAGAAAAGTTTTAACTTTTATATTTAGTAATTTTAAAATTAAAATAGAATAAAATAGAGATACTAAAAATTAGTAAAAAAACAAACACATCTTATCCATCCACCTGCCTGGCAGCCTGTGCCTGTTGCTTGCGATTTCCGAACTCTCAGGAATCCTCTCGGCTTGCATGTGGGACAAGCAACTCGTCTTCAAAGTTCAAATCACCCACGCCAAATGTGGCCGGCGCCTGGCTTGGCAGGTTGAGACATGCGGTCGGGAGCACTGCCTTCCTGTCACTTTTTGTGGCTCTTATGGTTATCCGCGTTTATACTACTCTAAATTTATTATCTAAAAGAAGTATTCTATCTTTATTATTAAAATTCTTTACCTTATATTATAATTATCTGTAGTAATGTTTACTCTATATCTCAACTCTATACTAATAACCATATATTTTACCTATTATGTATGGCCAAACCTATGTTAGGCGCAATAGGGCCAAGGCTGTCCAGGTGGGGCCCAAGGCCCAATAGCGAATAGATAAGCTCTATCTAGTTAGTTATACTTATCCAAAGTTAGTAGATAAAAATCAGCTCTATCTAGATAGTTATACTTATCCAAAGTTAGTAGATAGACTTGAGATAGCTCTATATATAGATCTGTAAACTCTGGAATAAAGACAAGCAGAATTCCAATCTATTCTGGCTTCCCAGAGGGAGCCAGAGTCTCCTGTGATCTTCTCCCTGCGCGCAACCCAGCCAGGATCACGACGGCGCCCCAGCGCCGCCACCCTGGTAGCACCAAATCCCCTCCCTACAATCTGCGCAATCTGCTCGGTAGAATCTGTAGTTCTACCAATCTGGTATCAGAGGACTCGACGATCATGAGTTCCTCCAAGTCGCCGTCACCGGGACAACAGCCGCCGCCGGCCTCAAGCCCGCCCGCAGCGCCGGTCGTCTCCCTGGTCGCGGTCCCTGCGTCGTCGGAGGCCATGGCGCTCGGCCCTCCCGGCGCGGCCATCAACTAGCAGGCCGCCCCCGCGCTCACACCGGCCCAGATCGCGACGTCCTTGGCGGATCTCAGCCACGCCGTGCGCGATATACAGATCACCATGAACGCCATGCTGACAGGCCACCTCCCCTTCCCCAATCCACAAGCCGCCCATCCACCCCAGCCGCCGCACCCGTCCCTGACAGCGCAGCCACCGCCGGCCGCACTGCCCCCACCCACGCAGCCACCTGCGCCACTCCCTCCACTCGCCCGGCAACCAATTTCTTACCAGTACAGCATGCCGATCGACCCCGGGCCTTCATCCACCGCATCACCGACCACAGCCCCCATCCATATGATCCGCTTCCCACCATCCCCATCCCCCATCCCATCTTGGGCGCAGGGCGCGCCTACGGTTTCACCACCAGTGTACTCTGAGGCACTCCCGCGACCGGCGCTCACAACTTCCTTACCCAGCAGCACCGTCGGTGGGCCTCCCGGGATGCTGTTAGGAGGCGGCGACGACCCCCTGTTCCCGGGTCGGGGGCCCTTGCGCCCCCACGTACCCGCAGCGACAGCAGCGTGGTCACCGTACCATGGGCTGCCTCAGGACGACGACGTGGAGACCGCAGCCTACGGAGGCGCTGAGGCGCGCGCGCCTCCACGCTACTACAAACTGGATTTCGCCACATACGATGGCTCCGAGGATCCGCTGAACTGGCTAAATCATTGTGAGCAGTTCTTCCAGGGGCAGCGCACGCCAGCCTCGGATCGCACGTGGCTGGCCTCGTACCATCTTAAGGGGCCGGCACAGACGTGGTACTATGCCCTGGAACAAGACGAGGGCATGCCGTCTTGGGATCACTTCGCCGAGCTGTGTCGCCTTCGCTTCGGTCCAGCAGTGCGCGGTTCTCGCCTTACGGAACTGGGATGCCTCCCCTTCCTGTCCACGGTCCAGGAGTACTCGGACCGCTTCCAGGCGTTGTTGTGTCGAGCTCGGGACGTCTCCCCCATGCAGAAGGCGGAGCTATTCGTGGGCGGCCTTCCCGAGTACTTACAGGTGGACGTTGAGCTGCACGACCCGCAGGATCTACAAACTGCCATGTACCTGGCACGGGCGTTCGAACGGCGCGCGGCGGCCTGGCCCCCATTCCAGCAGCGCGGGTCGCGACCACCGCAACGGGCGCAGGGCTCGGGTCGCGTGACACCAGCACCGCCCGGGGCTCTACCGACCGGTATGACGACGCCAGGCAATAGTACGACTCCGACATGCCCATTTCGCCCATTGTCCCCGGGCGAGCAGCAGGAGCGGCGCCGGCAGGGGCTCTGCTTCAACTGCGATGAACCCTACGTTCGGGGACACGTCTGCCAGCGGCTGTTCTACTTGGAGGTCGACGACTTCCTCGACGAGGCGTCCGGTGAGGGTGAGGTTGACCCCCTTGAGGAGCCGGCCGCCCCAGACGTTACGGGAGCCAACGCGTTGGTGGTCTCGTTACACGCGCTGGCGGGCATCCGGACGAACAAGACGCTGCTGCTACCAGTCACCATCAACGGCGAGCGACTACTCGCGCTCATGGACACAGGGTCAACCCACAACTTCCTCAACGCTGACACGATGAGCCGCCTCGGGTTAGCTATGGCGGGTGGCGAGCACCTTTGGGTCACGGTGGCCAACGGTGACCGCCTACCCTGCGCCGGCATCGCCCGCGACGTCCCCGTCATCATCAACGACGAGTCCTTCTCCATCACGTGCGTCGGGATGCGCCTGGGCTGCTTCGACTTCATCCTCGGCGTGGACTTCCTAGAGACGTTGGGCACCATCCAGTGGAACTTCCGAGCACTGACCCTGTCGTTCGAGCACCAGGGCCGGCGCATCCACTGGCAGGGTGTGCGGGCCACGCAACAGCCTGCCCCGCAGCAGCTGGCTGTGGCAGTCGTCGACACTGCCCAACAGCCCCTCATGGACGTCCTTCTACAGCAACATGGCGCCATCTTCGATGAGCCCACGGGACTGCCCCCGGCCCGCCCCTACGACCATCACATCCACCTGCTGCCCGGTACAGCTCCAGTGGCCGTACGACCGTACCGGTACGCACAGCTGCAGAAGGACGAGCTGGAGCGACAGTGTGAGGCCATGCTCACACAAGGCATCATACGACCCAGCACGTCGTCGTTCTCCGCTCCGGTGCTCTTGGTTCGCAAGGCGGACCGCTCGTGGCGTTTCTGCATCGACTACCGCGCCCTCAACGCCAAGACGTCCAAGGACAAGTTCCCGATCCCGGTGGTGGACGAGCTCCTCGACGAGCTCCATGGAGCCCGTTTCTTCTCCAAGCTGGACCTACGCTCAGGCTACCACCAGGTGCGGATGCACACCGATGACATCGCCAAGACGGCGTTCCGCACCCATCATGGCCACTATGAGTTCCTGGTCATGCCGTTCGGCCTCTCGAACGCACCTGCTACTTTCTAGGCCCTGATGAACGACGTACTCCGCCCATATCTTCGGAAGTTTGTGCTTGTCTTCTTCGACGATATCTTGATCTACAGTGCATCATGGGCGGAGCACCTCTAGCATGTGGGCATCGTCCTCGAGACATTGCAGGCACACCACCTCCACCTGAAGCGCTCCAAGTGTTCCTTCGACGCCACATCAGTGGCATATCTGGGCCATGTCATCTCCGAGGGCGGGGTCGCCATGGACGCCGACAAGGTCGCGGCAGTGGCCTCCTGGCCGCCCTCGCGGTCTGCACGAGGCCTCCGGGGCTTCTTGGGACTAGCAGGGTACTACCGGAAGTTCATCAAAGACTTCGGCCTCATCGCAGCCCCGCTGACACGTCTCTTGCGACGAGACGCGTTTGCCTAGGACGATGACGCGACAACAGCCTTCCACACCCTAAAGCACGCCCTAACGACAGGTCCAGTGCTCCAGATGCCGGACTTCGCCAAGCTCTTCGTCGTCGACTGTGACGCGTCAGGTGCAGGGTTCAGTGATGTCCTTCATCAGGGCACGGGACCTCTCGCCTACTTCAGCAAGCCATTTGCAGCCCGCCACCTTAAGTTGGCGGCCTACGAGAGGGAGCTCATCGGCCTCGTGCAGGCCGTCTGTCACTGGCGCCCGTACTTGTGGGGGCGCCACTTTTCTGTTTGGACTGACCACTACAGTCTCAAATTCTTGCTGGATCAGCGCTTGTCCACAGTTCCTCAGCATCAGTGGACCAGCAAGTTGTTCGGTTTCGATTTCTCGGTGGAATACAGGCCGGGGCGCCTGAACACCGTGGCCGACGCCCTGTCCCGCCGCGACTCGGAGGCTACCATGGAGGACACGGCTATGGCAGCACTGGCCATCTCGGGCCCGACATTCTCCCTGCTGGACGACTTCAGGCGGGCGCTGGTAGCTGCACCTGACGGGCAGCACCTCCTCCAGCAGCTGCGGGATGACGTATTGGCTGCACCATGGCGCCTCGTCGACGGGCTGCTCCTGCACGGCACACGCATCTTCGTGCCGAACTATGACGACCTGCGCCACCAGGTGCTGACACTGGCGCACTCGGCATGTCATGAGGGCATCCAGAAAACCCTCCATCGACTACGGGAAGACTTCTACATGCCACATGATCGCGCGCTCGTCCAGGACTGGGTGCGCACCTGCACCACGTGCCAGCAAAACAAGACACTGGCGCAGCAGCCGGGCGGCCTCCTGCAACCCCTTGAGGTGCCGTCCCAGGTGTGGGCCGACATCTCCATGGACTTCATCGAGGGGCTGCCCAAGGTGGCAGGCAAGTCCGTCATCCTCACGGTGGTGGATCACTTCTCCAAATACACCCACTTCATCGCCCTCGGCCACCCCTACACCGTGTCGTCCGTAGCACGGGCATTCTTCGACGGCATCGTACGACTGCACGGGTTCCCGTTGTCTATTGTCAGTGACCGGGACCTCGTCTTCACCGGGCACGTGTGGCGCGACCTCTTCAGGATGGCGGGGGTGACACTAAAGATGAGCACCGCCTTCCACCCACAGACGGATGGACAATCGGAGGTGGTCAACAAAATTATTGCGATGTATCTTCGGTGTGTCACCGGCGATCGACCGCGGGCATGGGTGGATTGGCTGTCCTGGGCGGAGTATTGCTATAATACCTCCTACCACACAGCATTGTGTGCCACTCCCTTCGAGGTGGTCTATGGCAGATCCCCACCGTCCATGCTACCTTACACGCCAGGGACGACACGTACTGAGGCCGCAGACGACATGCTACGCTCTAGAGATGAGATGCTGACCGAGGTGCGCCAGCGCCTTTTGCAGGCCCAGCAGCTCGCCAAGAAGTATTACGATGTCGGGCATCGGGAGGTCCAGTTCTAGGTGGGCGACTGGGTGTGGCTACGCCTGCTACACCGCACCTTTCAGTCCCTCCATCCGCGCGCGAAGGGAAAGCTGGGACCTCGCTATGCAGGCCCTTTCCGTGTCCAGGAAAGGATTGGGTCGGTAGCCTACCGCCTGCAGTTGCCAGATGGTGCTCGCTTCCATGATGTCTTCCACGTCAGCCTGCTGAAGCCGCACCGTGGGGATCCTCCTGCAACTCCGGGGACGCTTGACCCAGTGATGGATGGTCGGCTGCTTCCTGTGCCGGCCAAGGTGCTTCGCGCTCAACTTAGGTGGGGCGTGTGGCAGGTTCTTGTACAGTGGCGTGGACTGGCTGAAGATGACGCCACATGGGAAAAGCTTGAAGAGTTCCGTGCTGCTTACCCCAACTTACAGCTCGAGGACGAGCTGTTTGAGAAGGCGGGGAGAGATGTTATGTATGGCCAAGCCTATGTTAGGTGCAATAGGGCCAAGGCTGCCCAGGTGGGGCCCAAGGCCCAATAGCGAATAGATAAGCTCTATCTAGTTAGTTATACTTATCCAAAGTTAGTAGATAAAGATCAGCTCTATCTAGATAGTTATACTTATCCAAAGTTAGTAGATAGACTTGAGATAGCTCTATATATAGATCTGTAAACTCTGGAATAAAGACAAGCAGAATTCCAATCTATTCTGGCTTCCCAGAGGGAGCCAGAGTCTCCTGTGATCTTCTCCCTGCGCGCAACCCAGCCAGGATCACGACGGCGCCCCAGCGCCGCCACCCTGGTCGCACCAAATCCCCTCCCTACAATCTGCACAATCTACCCGGTAGAATCTATAGTTCTACCATTACCACTTCTTTCCAACCAAAAAGTAGATAGCGTTAGTTGTCGTACAACGTTGTATCTATGGTTCTTACCTTGCTACGACAAAATAGCATAGGCTTCTGAGCATGCGGCTGCCACACATTTTTCGTTTACAACAACACTTTCTCTGGTAGGGTATCGCGTACAGTCGCTCAGTGCGGATAATCTAAATCATGTGGTACAAATGACCAGTAGTCCAGAAGTTTGTTGGTTCAACAGATTTGCGATGTCTGTTTATAATTAGAACCGTAGTAGGAATGACAATTTAATCTGTAAACCTAAAACCCGACAGGTACTCGATGGATACAAGTACAAGTGAAGATTTTGATCTACGGGTGCATCTACACCTGACTCGAAGATTTTAAATAAGTAATTTGGCTAATGATTCATGATTTTTTTTGTTGCTTGTCAACATGAGAAGACTTAAATTCTGTAGATATAACCTAATATTTAATTGCTTAAAGCTGAATTATTACATAAGTGTACACTGAGTAAAAACTCGTACGTGATCTGAAACTCGGCAGGTTCAGGTATAAAATTACACTCGCGGATGCGATGGTGAGCAATTGTTGTTAGACTTCACAGGTGCAATTGCGGATGGGTTTTTACCCCACCCGACCCATTGCCATCTTAAACGGCAGTGCTCGCGCTGCTAATCAACAATCTGTGACCAAAACCAGAAAGGCGTCCATTCTATTCCATATGTTCTGTGTATATTTGGCTACTTAAGAACAAGAATAATAATGGGCTATAAGTCTGCTTACATAGCATTTTTATAGCATTTTTATTTATGTGGAGGAGATATCAAAACGTAAGGAAAGTAGGCTCTAATGCAAGAGTCAGCTCCTACATGGGCTCTAAAACAAAAGGATTAAAGTGAAAGATACAAGATATAATCTAGGAGCCAACTTATAGTCAACATCATTATATGAATGCTTTTATTGTTGGCTTTAGATGTCAACATCATTATATGAATATTTTTGTTGTTGGCTCTAGATGTCAACATCATTATATGAATATTTTTATTGTTGGTTATATGAACGTTTTTATTGTTGATTCTAGATGACATGTCCATTATAGACTCTATTATTAAACTTGCTCTAACCCACTGTGCCTCTTTTCTATCTAGAAGAACAGGACCAGTGTCACACCCGGTTCCAGGGGTAGAACCGAGCGCATACCATATGTGTGCCAGGATCCATTTCCACACATATGTTGACGTCACAAGTGTAGTATATCAAAAGACAATGCAATAAAGGCGTAAAGAGAGTAGAATACTTTATTACATCATCTGAAATATTGTATCTTTAACAAGTATCACATCAAAGTAAAGCGGAAATAAACAACTGGGCAATCTCCCACAGGAAGATGACCGACGCATCGTTAGACTTAGAATTCATCGTCGTCGATAAAATCTCCATCAAATTCTCCAGCATCACCCTTTGATCAAAATATTAGCAAGGGTGAGCTCACTTATGGTCGGGGCTCAGCAAGTGGGGGAAAAACTAATGCAGGTATAACAAAGTGAGGCTAAGGTTGAGCAGTAAGCATTTTAGTTGGTCAACATTTTATTAACGACACCTGTCTTACTAATAAGTGTGAATCCCATATATCCCATTTAAACAAAGGAATATGAATATATCAAAAACACTTAAGTGAAACCACTTAAGAAAATTATTGGCAGATCATCGGATCTCAATTTAATTCCATCTTCAAGTTCAATTATCATGTGAGGAGTCCAAGTCGCTCATAACCGGGAGCACGGCTGATATATCAGTTTTACACTCTGCAGAGGTGGTACAACTTTACCCACAAGCCATGTATCCCATCTAGCCCGGGTTGATCGGACCCTTAAACACCGCCGAGGTGAATGGCTAGGGATCCATTATGAGGCTTTCACAAAATACACTTAATACGAAGCAACCCGCTAAGGTTTCTAAAGACGATGGTGGTGGCCCCCTGGGTGAGGTACCTTAGCCAAGAATACGACCCCATGTTAACGTGGGCTGCCAGCACCTACCGCTCCCCCTCTTGCCCATATTTCAGGTAAGGTTGCTAGGCACTAAGCATATAAAGCTAATTACCAAAGCCAGAGCCATGATAGCACTCTTGGTTGCACTGTTATCCTGGGTGGTCACTCCATGTTCCAATTAATTTGTAATAAAGTTGTCTTAACCATCGGGTTAATGCCATAATTGCCAATTAACATTTTGGAACATTAAAACCAATTAATGAGTGACATTAGAAATCATTAAGTTGAGCGGTAGCACAAATTTTGCACAGCTTAATAATTTTCCCAGGTTAAACAAGGAATACAGGTAGTAAATCTAGGAAATCCTTAATTAGGTTATCCCATCAAATTATGCAATATATACAATGAATAGGTACAAACAGAATATGCAGAGAGAGAATCCACTTGCCTTGCTCAAAAGCGTCTTGCGGGTCGTACTCGAACGTATTCGAATCGCCTACCGCACAATCGGCTTCTAATAGAGTCACATAGCGCACATACAAAAATAAAACATAAACCAATAAATAAACATACACCATTCAACAAACAATGAAACATACACTTTACAAATCATACTTATAAAATAAAAACATTCCAAAAAGAAAACTTAATTTGTAACTATAATATAAAATAAAACACATCAACGGTCATCTCATTTTCTACAACATACTATTTATTTTGTTTCCATAATTCACTAGAGAGATCTATGTGGCAAATTTGACTATGAAAATGTGTACTATATAAATTCATTAATATAGATATCGTGCTAAACCAAACTCTATGGAGTAAGTTTAATTAGCTAATCAATTATTTCTACCGGATAGTACGTAGAGTATATTTTATTATTTCTTTCTAAAAAAAATTATAGTAGACGTTACAATATTATTTAAAAAGTCACATAACCTTGATATTAAGAGAACTCACTACAGGAAACGCATAAATATTCGTGGGCTGGAATATTTTCGTGGGCCGGCCGACGAAAATACAGCAGTTATTTTCGTCGGTCTCCGTGGCCGACGAAAATAGAGGTTATTTTCGTAGGCCGCTAATATGTACGTCGGCCGGCCGACGACAATTCGACACTTATTTTCGTCGGCCCCTGCGGCCGACGAAAATAGAAGTTATTTTCGTGGGCCGCTATATTTACGTCGGCCGGCCCACGAAAATAACTTCTATTTTCGTCGGCCTAAATCAGGCCGACGAAAATACAACGACCCTAATCCCGCGGACACGCTCGATTCGATTCCGTTTTGCTCACCGCCGCTCACCGCAGCCCGCTCCTCACCCCGCCCGTCGCCGCCGCAGCCCGCCGTCTGCCGCCCTCGCCGCGCCCGCTCCTCGGACACGCCCGCCCGTTCGCCGCCCCTCGCCGCGGCAGCCCGCCGTCCGCTCCTCACCGGCTCGCGCGCCGCGGAGCACGCCCGCCCGTTCACCGCCCCTCGCCGCGGGCAGCCCGCCGTCAGCCGCCCTCGCCGCGCCCGCTCCTCACTGGCTCGCCGCGGGCAGCCCGCCGTCCGCCGCCCCTCGCCGCACCCGCTCCTCACCGGCACGCCGCGGGCACGCCCGCCGTTCGCCGCCCCTCGCCGCGAACACGCCGCCGTCCACCGCCCCTCGCCGCGAACACGAAGCCGTCCACCGCCCCTCGCCGTGCCCGCTCTTCACCGCCGCGTGCCGCACGCCCGTGCCCGCTCCTCACCGCCACACGCCCGCCGTCCACCGCCCCTCGCCGCGGGCACGCCGTCCGCCGCCCCTTGCCGCACCCGCTCCTCACCGCTCCGTCGAATTCGAACCCGCCCAGGCTCCGGACACGCGCCGTCGATGTCCTCCCACGTCCGCTCCGGTATGGTCGCCTTGTGATTAAGATTTGAGTTAACTTGTCGAGTTATTTTTTAATGTTTAGAGTTCAGTTTTAATCGTTAACTGTAGCGAACCGTATGTGTCACCCGTTCGGGAACGGCGAACGTCACATTGGCTTGTGAGGTTCGCTGTTCCGGAATTGTCCACGTATTTTGGACAGCCTGAGAGTGTAAGCCGATGCTTGTGATTTGTGACATGTGCCTTACTATTGACGCGGAATTTCGGTTGTGTAACCCAGTTGTTCTCCAACACACCATGTTCAGGCGTGTGCTTGGAGAGCAGCGGGGTTATGCTGCCGAAATTTCGCGACAATCGTAGGCTACACGTCATAAATCACAAGCATCAGCCTACACTCTTGGGTGGGTTTAGGGCCTTTACCTAATAGGGAGTTCACCTAATTAAGCCACGGACGATCGTTGATGTTCTTTGACTTTTGTTTAGCCTTTGAAATGGACGGTGATCGGAGGGTGATGTATGACGGGTGGAGAAAGGATGGGGCACATTCGAATGAATGGATGGGTGTAACAAAGGCTTTTCTTGAGCACGCTTTCAAAGATGCAACTGGTCGTCTAGTGAAGTGTCCTTGCAATCTGTCGGCGTTCCGAGACCGGGGGGTCCCCGAGCCGACGAGTGAGTGTGCCGCGTGCCCCAGCCCAGATGGGTCGAGCGCGTGGGCGAGCGCGAAGGGGGGAGAGAGAGCGAGAGCGAGGTGGCCGGAGCCGGGTCGTGAGGGAGTCGGAGATTCCCGCAGCCTTCGTGTTCGTCCCGCGCCCAGGTCGGGTGCGCTTGCAGTAGGAGGTTACAAGCGTCTGCGCGGGTGAGGGGAGCGAGCGGCCCCGAGAGAGCGCCTGCCCCTGCCCCTCGTTCCCGCGAGGCCAACCTTCTCTAAGAAGGCCCTGGTCCTTCCTTTTATAGGCGTAAGGAGAGGATCCAGGTGTACAAATGGGGGTGTAGCAAGGTGCTACGTGTCTAGCGGGGGAGAGCTAGTACCCTAAGTACATGCCAAGGTGGCAGCCGGAGAGATCTTGGCGCCCGGCTAGTGTGGCGTCGTGGCTGTCGGAGAAGCAATGGAGCTTGACGGAGGGACAGCTGTCGGAGTGGTTGGGCCCTTGCTGACGTCCCCCTGCTTTCGTAAGAGAGCTGAGAGCCGCCGTCGTCATGGGTCCAGCGGGGTGCCATCATTGCCTATCTGGCGGAGCTAGCCAGATGGGACGTCGGTCCTGTTCCCTGCGGCCCGAGTCGGCTCGGGGTAGGGTGATGATGGCGCTTCCTGTCGACGTGGCGGACTTGTGCCCTAGGTCGGGCGACGTGGAGGCTCCTCCGAGGCCAAGGTCGAGTCTGTCCTGCATGGCCGAGGCCGAACCTGAGCTCCCGGGTCGGGCGAGGCGGAGGTCGTTCGGTAGAGGTCGGGGTGGAGTCCGAGCCCTGGGTCGGGCGAAGCGGAGTTCGCCGTCTTCCGGGGCCTTAGCCCGAGTCCGAGCCCTGGGTCGGGCGGAGCAGAGTTCGCTGTCTTCCGGGGCCTTAGCCCGAGTCCGAGCCCTGGGTCGGGCGGAGCGGAGTTCGCCGTCTTCCGGGGCCTCAGCCCGAGTCCGAGTCCTGGGTCGGGCGGAGCGGAGTTCGCCGTCTTCCGGGGCCTTAGCCCGAGTCCGAGCCCTGGGTCGGGCGGAGCAGAGTTCGCCGTCTTCTGGGGCCTTAGCCCGAGTCCGAGCCCTGGGTCGGGCGGAGCAGAGTTCGCCGTCTTCCGGGGCCTTAGCCCGAGTCCGAGCCCTGGGTTGGGCGGAGCTTCCTCTGGCGCTTTTGGCCAAGCCTGGCTGCCCGTCAGTCTTACTATTTGCGTTAAAAGACCCCAGTGACTTGGTCGGTCGGTGCGGTGATTTAGTCAGGGTTGCTTCTTAACGAAGGCAAGGCCTCGGGCGAGCCGGAGATGCGTCTGCCGTGAAAGAGGAGACCTCGGGCGAGACGGAAACATCTCAGGGTCGGCTGCCCTTGCCCGAGGCTAGGCTCGGGCGTGGCGTGATCGAGTCGCTCGTACGGACTGATCCCTGACTTAATCAAACCCATCAGGCCTCTGCAGCTTTATGCTGATGGGGGTTACCAGCTGAGAATTAGGCGTCTTGAGGGTACCCCTAATTATGGTCCCCGACAGTAGCCCCCGAGCCTCGAAGGGAGTGTTAACACTCGCTTGGAGGCTTTCGTCGCACTTTTTTGCAAGGGGACCAGCCTTTCTCGGTTGCACTTTGTTCCGGTGGGTGCGCGCGAGCGCACCCGCCGGGTGTAGCCCCCGAGGCCTCGGAGGAGTGGTTTCACTCCTTCGAGGTCTTAATGCCTTGCGTAATGCTTCGGCTGGTCTGGCGGTTCCCTCATGCGAACAGGCCGTAGCCCGGGTGCACTGTCGGGGTCCAAGTTCTCGGGCTGGTATGTTGACGCTGTCAACGGTTCGGCCGAAGCCGGGTTTGCGAGAGCAGCCCCCGAGCCTCCGCACAGAGCGAGAGGACGATCAGGGACAGACTCGGCTTTTTTATATACGCCCCTACGTCGCCTTTCCGCAAGGAGGAGGGGGGGGAGAGCGCCATGTTACCCTCGATGGGCACCGAACATGGTGTCTCCGGTGAGCTGCAATCGGGTGATCCGAGTGGACGTCCGTGCCCCGTTCGTTG
Source organism: Zea luxurians (assembly GCA_029449295.1). Classification (NCBI taxonomy): domain Eukaryota; kingdom Viridiplantae; phylum Streptophyta; class Magnoliopsida; order Poales; family Poaceae; genus Zea; species Zea luxurians. Next base: position 102,678,764 of record JAOPSE010000010.1, read on the forward strand.
GGGGTCGGCTAGGGGCCCGGAGGCACGCCCAAAAGTACCTGCGGGTGATCTGCCGGACCCGGTCCCCTGGCGACGGGGTCCGAGGGCTCGTTGCCTCCCTCCGATGGGATTCCGTTACAGAGTCGTTCCCGCTGGTCTCGGAAATGTCCTAGGGTACCTCGGGAGCGCAACCCGAGCCTTGGTTATGTATCGAACGTACCCCTGGTCATCCCTCGCTCGGCGTCTGAGGCGACTGTGAACCCTTCGGGGGGCCAGCCTTCGAACCCCTGATCAGTAATGGGCGCGAAGCCCGAGTAGCCTGAGGCGGTCGTGGAACCTTTCGGGGGGCCGACCTTCGAACCTCTGACCAGTAGTGGGTGTCGGGCCCACGCGATCTGAGGCGGCTGTTGAACCCTTCGGGGGGCCAGCCTTCGAACCCCTGATCAGTAATGAGGCTCGGAGCCTAGTTCCTTCACGGGGAAGGATCCCTTTGGGGTATCCCCCTTCCCGGTCCCTGTTGCAAGAGATAGAGAAAGAGGAAAAAGGGAAAAAGGGTACGAAATTGAACGACGTGGCGTACCTTTTTTGGTGTGGTCGTTTTGGCGAAGGCGAAGCGTCGCCAGCTGCTTCTGCCAAAAGCGCTGCCTGTCGAGCCGCGGAGTTAATGCGCCGGGGCGAGCGATCGGCGAGGCTGCCGTTGCGCGTGCGCGAGCCGTTCGAGGAACGGGTCACGGGCGTGTCGTCTTCACACCGTGAGAGAGGGGGTTCTCTTGCTGCCTCCGGATGGGACGTGAGCCTGGCTGATGGCGTGATCGCTGCTCTTGCGCGCCTGCCACTGTCATTACTGCCGGCCCACTTTTGACCGCGTTTGACCGCTGTGTCAGGCTGGCGCAGCTGGGCCGCGCGCTGGGCCGCCTCGGGTCGTGGTATTGGTTCCGCAACCGAGGAGGTGCGGTGGTGGCGCAAGTGGCATAGTGGCTTACATGCAGCATCCGGCGCGCCGGTTGCGCGACGCGTGGGCTTGAGCCTCCGTGCTGGCCTGTCAGGAGTCGGAGAGGCGCGTCCACTTGGCGCGGTTGCATGCCGCCCGCATGGCTGCCCGCCCCCTTCGCCCGTTGGTCTGGGCAAAAGTGGAGGGTCACTTGTAACTGCTGGGTGGTTGCGCGCGCGCGGCGGTTCGGCTTCTTCCGCTCGGAGCCGGTCTGCATGACAGGTGGGTCCCAGCCCCCGCGCCACAGGGGAGGGCTTTGGAGGCGTGTTGGAGAAGACTCAGCCCGTGACGGTTGGGGGCGCAAGCACGGAGAGTTGCCTTTAAAAGGAGGGCGACCCCTTTCGTAAGGCGACCATGTCTTCTTCCTCCCTTATGCGTCGTGTCTTTCCATCTTTCAAGCCCCCGGATGGGGGAAACCGCCGTCTCCGTGCCTCATCGTCGGAGGACACTACTTCATGGGAGCGGGTACCTTTCAGCCATCGTTCGGCTTCAAGGATTTTCATCACACAGCCCAGCGGCTCCCCTCTGCTGGTGATCACCCAAGACGGTGGCCTCCAGCTCCCGAATGGGGAGGGGCAAACCGGGCTGTGGTCCCGGCCCCGCCCTCAGTGTTGAGGGTGTTCGTCATCCTCGCCGGGGCGGGGAGCGAGGCGAGCCGGGGCCCCACCTCCTACGCGGGTCGGCGGGCCACCTCATTTTCCAGCTTCTGGTGGTGGCAATCGCCTTTTAGCCCCACGGCGGAGACATCCTCCAGCCATGCCGGGGAAGGAGAACTGTTGCTGCCCAGCTAGGATGCAACATTCCGTCTTCCTCCTCGCATTCGCGGCGAGGACGGCTGCGAGGATCTGCCGGGGTGCTTAGGGGCGTCCCGCGTTTGCTGGTGATTCACCCAGAGCTTGTCGCTCCTCGGGCTTCCCTGGCGGGGAGGTTGTCCGTACCCGCGGGGGCGGAACCGGAGTTCCGTTTGTAATGGCACCTCGAGTGCCGGGTTTTTTGTTCATTTTGGCTTTCGGGGCCTGAACATGTATGTAATTACGGCACGGAGCCGTGTTTTTTCCTCATTTCCGAGCACTAAGACTCGTCTGCTGATTGTCTGAACCGCTTCACTAAGCATGAGTCGCCCCGTGTCAAGGTGACGAGTGAGGTATCCGTATCCCGGAGGCGTAGGAGCCCCTCGGCTCGGTCGGCCCTGTTGTCCGAGGCTCCTCTAGCTTAGTTAAAGAGACCCCTCGGCCGCTCTTCGACGAGCCGAGGCCGGGGGTAGCGATATCAGCATGAGCAGAGGCAGAGTTGGCTCGGAAATGAAACCTGGTTGGCCGGAGCCTAGCCGGGTTGTCCGTTGGCAGGATCGACACCGGAGTCGGTCAGCCGAGGCTTCGAACCGGGCTCGTGCCCTCGGAAGGTGGTTGGCCGAGGCCCCGGAGGTGGCTGGCCGAGCCGCCTGCTCGGGCCGGATTCCCGGAGAAGTCCCTGACAACGATCGCCCGGGCGTGGTGATGACGCCGTCCTTTGGAGCGGAGGCCCTCGGACCGCGTCGCCGTCCGAGGCTAGTTCGGGCCTTGCCGAAGGTGCTGTCGACGCCGAGGGTGTCGCCGCCCCCTTCCAGCGCCAAGACCTGAGCCTGCAGGATCAGCCTGTCTTGTAGCGTGTGCTTTGTGCGGCCGTCGAGGCCAGAACACACACCCTTGCTGTGTTGTAAAGCTGCGTCCCTTTTCCTCTTGTTCCAAGCATCTGGACTTTTTGTCGGTAACAGGGATGTGTGTGCGAGCGAAAGTTGCTTCTCGCGGAAGGTGAGGAGTGAGGTATCCGTATCCCGGAGGCGTGGGAGTCCCTCAGCTCGGTCGGCCTTGCCGCTTACGCGCACTTTTACTCGTCCATGAGGCCCTATCACCGACTTAGTCGAGAAAACTCGAAGAATCGCTTCGACAGAAGAGCTTCCGAACGTAGAGACTTGTTCGATCCGTGGAGTCACCTTATCCGAGTGCGAGTTACTTATCGCAGAAGGTGATGAGTGAGGTATCCGTATCCCGGAGGCGTAGGAGTCCCTCGGCTCGGTCAGCCTTGGCTGCTTACGTGTACCCTGTCGTTTCCATGACCCACTTTTCGAAGTAGTCAAAAAGCACGAAAGATATTCTGATAAAAGAGATTTTTTGTTCGAGGAAAATTTTGACGCAGAGGGGGTTTCCCCCCTTTTAGCCCCCGAGGGAGGGTCGGGCTTTGCCGAGGCGAGGCCGACCCTTCCTTGTTGACTAAACTTTGCGTGGGTGCGAGGTATATGAACAATTTGGAAACATCTCAAGGGTAGAAGCGACGTAGCTGTTGGATGTTCCAAGCGTTGCCGTAGACCTTGCCTTGACTGTTGGCTAGCTTGTACGTTCCGGGCTTCAGAACTTTGGCGATGACGAACGGCCCCTCCCAGGGGGGCGTGAGCTTGTGCCTCCCTCGGTTGTCTTGCCGCAGCCGAAGCACCAGATCGCCCACCTGGAGGTCTCGGGGTCGGACCCCTCGGGCGTGGTAGCGTCGCAGGGACTGCTGATACCGCGCCGAGTGTAGTAAGGCCCTGTCCCGAGCCTCATCCAGCTGGTCCAGCGAGTCTTCTCGGCTAGCTTGGTTGCTTTCTTCGTTGTAGGCCCTCGTCCTCGGGGAGCCGTATTCCAGGTCAGTGGGCAGGACGGCCTCGGCCCCGTAGACCAGGAAGAACGGCGTGAAACCTGTGGCTCGGCTTGGCGTCGTCCTCAGGCTCCAGACCACCGAGGGGAGTTCCTTCATCCATCGCTTGCCGAACTTGTTGAGATCATTGTAAATTCGGGGCTTGAGCCCTTGTAGAATCATGCCGTTGGCACGTTCCACTTGCCCATTCGACATGGGATGAGCTACGGCGGCCCAGTCTACCCGGATGTTGTGATCCTCGCAAAAATCCAAGAATTTTTTGCTGGTGAACTGGGTGCCGTTGTCGGTGATGACGGAGTTCGGGACCCCGAAACGATGGATGATGTTGGTGAAGAACGCCACCGCCTGCTCGGATCTGATGCTGTTCAGGGGTCGGACCTCGATCCACTTGGAGAATTTGTCGACGGCGACCAGCAGGTGCGTGTAGCCCCCGGGCGCCTTCTGTAGAGGGCCGACGAGGTCCAGACCCCACACAGCGAAGGGCCAGGTGATGGGTATCGTCTGTAGAGCCTGAGCGGGCAGGTGGGTCTGCTTCGCATAGAACTGGCACCCTTCGCAGGCGCAGACAATTCTAGTGGCGTCAGCCACCGCCGTCGGCCAGTAGAAGCCTTGGCGGAAAGCGTTCCCGACGAGGGTTCGAGGTGCTGCATGATGGCCGCAAGCCCCCGAGTGTATTTCCTGCAGGAGTTCCTGACCCTCGGCGATGGAGATGCATCGCTGGAGGATGCCCGAGGGGCTACGGTGGTAGAGCTCCTTCTCATCGCCCAGCAAGATGAACGACTTGGCGCGTCGCGCTACCCGCCGAGCCTCGGCTCGGCCGAGGGGCAGCTCTCCTTGGCGGAGATATTGCAGGTACGGGGTCTGCCAATCTTGATCTGGCATGACCCCGCTCTGCTCCTCCTCGATGTGCAGTGCTTCGCCCTCGGGGGCCGAGGGCTCCTCGGGTTGAACCGAGGATGGCTCGGGCTGGGCCGAGGTCACCTCGGACGGGGCCGAGGGCACCTCGGGCTCGGGCGTGCCGCCTATCTTGACGGAGGGTTGGTGCAGATCCCGGGAGAAGACGTCCGGGGGAACCGTCGTTCGCCCCGAGGCTATCTTCGCCAGCTCGTCCGCAGTCTCGTTGTAGCGCCGGGCGATGTGGTTAAGCTCGAGTCCGTAGAACTTGTCTTCCAGGCGTCGAACCTCATCACAGTAGGCCTCCATCTTCGGGTCGCGGCAGTGGGAGTTCTTCATGACTTGGTCGATGACGAGCTGCGAGTCGCCGCGTGCATCGAGGCGTCAGACCCCTAGCTCGATGGCGATTCGCAATCCGTTGATCAGAGCCTCGTACTCAGCCACATTGTTGGACGCCGGGAAATGGAGGTGGAGCACGTAGCGCAGGTGTTTCCCGAGGGGCGAGACGAAGAGCAGGCCCGCGCCGGCTCCCGTCTTCATCAGCGACCCGTCGAAAAACATGGTCCAGAGCTCCGGTTGGATCGGAGTCGTCGGCAACTGGGTGTCGACCCATTCAGCTACGAAGTCCGCCAGTACCTGGGACTTGATGGCCTTTCGAGGGGCGAACGAGATTGCCTCGCCCATGATTTCCACCGCCCACTTCGCGATCCGTCCCGAGGCTTCCCGGCACTGGATGATCTCCCCCAGGGGGAAGGATGACACCACAGTCACTGGATGAGACTCGAAGTAATGTCGCAGCTTTCGCCTCGTCAGGATCACTGCATACAGCAGCTTCTGGACTTGTGGGTAGCGGATCTTGGTCTCGGACAGCACCTCGCTGACGAAGTAAACTGGCCTCTGAATGGGCAAAGCATGCCCCTCTTCCTGCCTTTCGACCACGATCGCGGCGCTGACCACCTGAGTGGTAGCGGCGACGTAGACCAAGAGGGCTTCTCCATCAGCTGGGGGTACCAAGACGGGCGCCTGGGTGAGGAGCGCCTTCAGGTTCCCGAGGGCTTCCTCGGCCTCGGGAGTCCAAGTGAAGCACTCAGGCTTCCTTAAGAGACGGTACAGGGGCAGGCCTCTTTCGCCGAGGCGCGAGATGAAACGGCTCAAGGCCGCGAGGCATCCCATGACCCTCTGTACGCCTTTTAAGTCCTTGATGGGCCCCATGTTTGTGATGGCTGTGATCTTCTCTGGGTTGGCTTTGATGCCCCGCTCGGAGACGATGAATCCCAAAAGCATGCCTCGGGGCACCCCGAAGACGCACTTCTCGGGATTGAGCTTGACGCCCTTCGCCTTGAGACACCGGAATGTCAGTTCGAGGTCGGAGAGAAGGTCGGAGGCTTTCCTCGTCGTGACTACGATGTCATCGACGTAGGCCTCGACCGTGCGACCGATGTGTTCGCCGAACACATGGTTCATGCACCGCTGGTACGTTGCACCCGCGTTCCTCAAACCGAACGGCATGGTGACATAACAGTACATGCCGAAGGGCGTGATGAAAGAAGTCGCGAGCTGGTCGGACTCTTTCATCTTGATTTGATGATACCCTGAGTAGGCATCGAGGAAAGACAGGGTTTCGCACCCTGCAGTGGAGTCCACGATTTGATCGATGCGAGGTAGAGGGTAGGGGACTTTCGGACATGCTTTGTTGAGGCCAGTGTAGTCTACGCACATCCGCCATTTCCCCCCTTTCTTCCTCACAAGTACAGGGTTGGCAAGCCATTCGGGATGGAATACCTCTTTGATGAACCCCGCTGCCATCAGCTTGTGGATCTCCTCGCCTATCACCCTGCGCCTTTCCTCGTCGAATCGGCGCAGAGGCTGTCTGACCGGTCGGGCTTCGGCCCGAATATCCAGCGAGTGCTCGGCGACATCCCTCAGTATGCCGGGCATGTCCGAGGGACTCCACGCAAAGACGTCGGCGTTTGCGCGGAGAAAGTCGACGAGCACTGCTTCCTATTTGGGGTCGAGCCCGGATCCGATCCGAATCTGCTTGGAGGTGTCGCCACTGGGGTCGAGAGGGACGGCCTTAACCGTCTCCGCTGGCTCGAAGTTGCCGGCATGTCGCTTCACGTCCGGCACCTCTCGGGAGAGGCTTTCCAGGTCGGCAATGAGGGCCTCGGACTCGGCGAGGGCCTCGGCGTACTCCACGCACTCCACATCGCATTCGAATGCGTGTTTGTACGTGGGGCCAACGGTGATGACCCCGTTGGGGCCCGGCATCTTGAGCTTCAGGTAGGTGTAGTTGGGGATGGCCATGAACTTCGCGTAGCATGGCCTTCCCAACACTGCGTGGTAGGTTCCTCGGAACCCGACCACCTCGAACGTCAAAGTCTCCCTTCGGAAGTTGGAGGGTGTTCCGAAGCAGACAGGAAGGTCGAGCTGTCCGAGGGGCTGGACGCGCTTCCCGGGAACGATCCCGTGGAAGGGCGCAGCGCCTGCTCGGACGGATGACAGATCGACGCGCAGGAGCCTAAGGGTCTCAGCGTAGATGATGTTGAGGCAGCTGCCCCCATCCATCAGGACCTTGGTGAGCCTGACGTCGCCGATGACGGGATCGACGACGAGCGGGTACTTCCCTGGGCTCGGCACGTGGTCGGGGTGGTCATCCCGGTCGAAGGTGATGGGCTTGTCGGACCAGTCTAGGTAGACTGGCGCCGCCACCTTCACCGAGCAGACCTCCCGACGCTCCTGCTTACGATGCCGAGCCGAGGCATTCGCCGCATGCCCTCCGTAGATCATGAAGCAGTCGCGGACCTCGGGGAACTCTCCTGCTTGGTGATCTTCCTTTTTGCCGTCGTCGCGGGCCCTGTCACCCTCTGCGGGTGGCCCGGCCCGGTGGAAGTGGCGCCGAAGCCTGACGCACTCCTCGAGGGTGTGCTTGACGGGCCCCTGATGGTAGGGGCACGTCTCCTTGAGTGCCTTGTCGAAGAGGTTGGCGCCTCCGGGGGGCTTCCGAGGGTTCTTGTACTCGGCGGCGGCGACAAGGTCCGTGCTGGCGGCGTCGCGTTTCGCTTGCGACTTCCTCCTGCCTTTCTTCTTGGCGCCGAGCGGAGTAGACGCCTCGGGAGCATCTTCCGACGGGCGGCCCTGGGGCTGCTTGTCCTTTCGGAAGATGGCCTCGACCGCCTCCTGACCAGAGGCGAACTTGGTGGCGATGTCCATCAGCTCGCTCGCCCTGGTGGGGGTCTTGCGACCCAACTTGCTCACCAGGTCACGGCAGGTGGTGCCGGCAAGGAACGCGCCGATGACATCGGAGTCGGTGATGTTGGGCAGCTCGGTGCGCTGCTTCGAGAATCGCCGGATGTAGTCCCGAAGGGACTCTCCCGGCTGTTGCCGGCAGCTTCGGAGGTCCCAGGAATTCCCGGGGCGCACATACGTGCCCTGGAAGTTGCCAGCGAAAGCCTGGACCAGATCCTCCCAGTTGGAAATCTGCCCCGGAGGCAGGTGCTCCAACCAAGCGCGAGCGGTGTCGGAGAGGAACAGGGGGAGGTTGTGGATGATGAGGTTGTCGTCGTCCGTCCCACCCAGTTGACAGGCCAGGCGGTAGTCCGCAAGCCACAATTCCGGTCTCGTTTCCCCCGAGTACTTTGTGATAGTAGTCGGGGGTCGGAATCGGGGCGGAAACGGCGCCCGCCGAATGGCTCGGCTGAAGACCTGCGGACCGGGTGGTTCGGGCGAGGGACTCCGATCCTCCCCGCTGTCGTAGCGTCCTCCACGCCTGGGGTGATAACCTCGGCGCACCCTTTCGTCGAGGCGGGCCCGACGGTCACGATGAGGGTGCTCGTCACCGAGGTGGCCCGGGGGCGCAGGCGCGGTATTGCGCGTGCGCCCGGTGTAGACCGAGGCTTCCCGCATGAGTCGGGAAGTCGCGGCACGAGGTTCCGAGGGGTACCCCTGCCTTCGGGAGGCAGAGCTCTCGGCCCGCCGGGCTGCAGCGCCTTCCAGGAGATGCTTGAGCTCTCCCTGGATTCGCCGACCCTCGGTGGTTGATGACTCCGGCATCGCGCGGAGGAGCATTGCTGCGGTGGCCAGGTCCTGACCGGTTCCGCCGGATGCGGGTGGCGGTCTGTCCCTGGCATCGTTGGCGATGCGGTGCTGGAGACCTTGGGGCAGGTGACGTATTCCTCCGGCCGGGGGCTGGCTCGCCCATACCTGCCCGACGTTCCGGCGGATTGCCTCGAGCGCTCCTGCTCCCTCATCGAGCCCGGCCTGCGCCCCGCGGACTTGCTCGAGCTGTGGGTCGTGACCCCCCGCCGGAACGGGGACCACAGCTAGCTCCCGCGGGATGTCGGCGCGAGGCGCTGGCCTAGGGGGATCACCATCCTCCGGCATGCCGAGACAGCTGCCTCCGGAGGGATCCCCTAGCTCGACGTGGAAACATTCGCGACTCGGGCCGCAGTCCTTGTCGTCAAGGCTGCGGCTGCCGTCGGAACAGTCGGAGAGGCAGTAGTTGCATGCGGTCATGAAGTCCCGCATGGCACTGGGGTTGCCAGATCCAGAGAAATCCCAGCAGATGTTGGGGTCGTCATCTTCCTCGGACCCAGAGGGTCCGTAGGTCGAGACACCCGTCAATCGGTCCCAAGGCGACCGCACACGAAACCCCAGAGAGGTTGCACTCGCCTCAACGTGAGCGCCCACCAAAGCGAGGCCGCCAGGCGGGTTGAGGCCGAGTCGAAATGACGAAGGATGGGAATCAGCCCGTACCTTTTGGTCGATGAGGATCGACGAAGTCGCATCGGGGGCTGATCGTGCTGTCGTCCTGGGTGCGAGGGCGACGTCCTGCAGGCCCTCCGTGAGCGTGCTGGCGTCGTCCACTTGCTCGGGATCGGCGTGTCGCGGGGGGACGGCGCTCGCCTTCGCCTCAAACGCGTGGGTGATGCCCGACGCGTCCTCCGTTGGGGCGCTGGGGATGTCGATTTGCTCGACAGTCGACTAAGCGCAGCCTCCCGCTCGGCCTTGGTTGCCCCGCCTCCTCCTCCGATGGCGAGGGAGAGGATGGGGTGAGCTCGAAAGTTGTCCTTCCCCCACGCGGGAAAGACGTCGTCGATTTTGCCGCCGGCGGGCGGGCTGTCCGCCACCGTTGTCGCTGTCGCGCGGCGGTGGAAGGAGTATCATGTCGTAGCTGCCGTCGAAAGACATGAACTCGAGACTCCCGAAACGGAGCACCGTCCCGGGTTGAAGAGGTCGTTGGAGACTGCCCATCTGGAGCTTGACGGGAAACTACTCGTCAACACGCAGCGTGCCCCTACCTGGCGCGCCAACTGTCGGCGTTCCGAGACCGGGGGGTCCCCGAGCCGACGAGTGAGTGTGCCGCGTGCCCCAGTCCAGATGGGTCGAGCGCGTGGGCGAGCACGAAGGGGGGAGAGAGAGCGAGAGCGAGGTGGCCGGAGCCGGGTCGTGAGGGAGTCGGAGATTCCCGCGGCCTTCGTGTTCGTCCCGCGCCCAGGTCGGGTGCGCTTGCAGTAGGGGGTTACAAGCGTCCGCGCGGGTGAGGGGAGCGAGCGGCCCCGAGAGAGCGCCTGCCCCTGCCCCTCGTTCCCGCGAGGCCAACCTTCTCTAAGAAGGCCCTGGTCCTTCCTTTTATAGGCGTAAGGAGAGGATCCAGGTGTACAAATGGGGGTGTAGCAAGGTGCTACGTGTCTAGCGGGGGAGAGCTAGTACCCTAAGTACATGCCAAGGTGGCAGCCGGAGAGATCTTGGCGCCCGGCTAGTGTGGCGTCGTGGCTGTCGGAGAAGCAATGGAGCTTGACGGAGGGACAGCTGTCGGAGTGGTTGGGCCCTTGCTGACGTCCCCCTGCTTTCGTAAGAGAGCTGAGAGCCGCCGTCGTCATGGGTCCAGCGGGGTGCCATCATTGCCTATCTGGCGGAGCTAGCCAGATGGGACGTCGGTCCTGTTCCCTGCGGCCCGAGTCGGCTCGGGGTAGGGTGATGATGGCGCTTCCTGTCGACGTGGCGGACTTGTGCCCTAGGTCGGGCGACGTGGAGGCTCCTCCGAGGCCGAGGTCGAGTCTATCCTGCATGGCCGAGGCTGAACCTGAGCTCCCGGGTCGGGTGAGGCGGAGGTCGTTCGGCAGAGGTCGGGGTGGAGTCCGAGCCCTGGGTCGGGCGAAGCGGAGTTTGCCGTCTTCCGAGGCCTTAGCCCGAGTCCGAGCCCTAGGTCGGGCGGAGCAGAGTTCGCTGTCTTTCGGGGCCTTAGCCCGAGTCCGAGCCCTGGGTCGGGCGGAGCGGAGTTCGCCGTCTTCCGGGGCCTCAGCCCGAGTCCGAGCCCTGGGTCGGGCGGAGCGGAGTTCGCCGTCTTCCGGGGCCTTAGCCCGAGTCCGAGCCCTGGGTCGGGCGGAGCAGAGTTCGCCGTCTTCCGGGGCCTTAGCCCGAGTCCGAGCCCTGGGTCGGGCGGAGCAGAGTTCGCCGTCTTCCGGGGCCTTAGCCCGAGTCCGAGCCCTGGGTTGGGCGGAGCTTCCTCTGGCGCTTTTGGCCAAGCCTGGCTGCCCGTCAGTCTTACTCTTTGCGTTAAAAGACCCCAGTGACTTGGTCGGTCGGTGCGGTGATTTAGTCAGGGTTGCTTCTTAACGAAGGCAAGGCCTCGGGCGAGCCGGAGATGCGTCTGCCGTGAAAGAGGAGACCTCGGGCGAGACGGAAACATCTCAGGGTCGGCTGCCCTTGCCCGAGGCTAGGCTCGGGCGTGGCGTGATCGAGTCGCTCGTACGGACTGATCCCTGACTTAATCAAACCCATCAGGCCTCTGCAGCTTTATGCTGATGGGGGTTACCAGCTGAGAATTAGGCGTCTTGAGGGTACCCCTAATTATGGTCCCCGACACAATCGCTGCGAGAACAAGTGGCCTCAGAAGAAGGAAGAAATGGAGAAACACCTTTGCAAAAGTGGGTTTATGCCGAACTACCTTGTATGGTACCGGCATGGAGAGTCTATTAAACACGTTGACGTGGAGGTGGAACTTGATGACGATCATGATAGGATGGACGACATGTTGCATGATCTTGGTAGGGAGGTTGAAATGAACGCTGAGGAGCCGGGGCAGCTTCCACGCGATGCTCAGGAATTCTTCAGGCTACTCGCCGCGGGGGAAGAGAGACTGCACGAGCACACTCAGATGTCAGTTCTTGGGACTCTCACAAGACTAATGGCGATAAAGTCGAAGCACAACATTTCAAACAGTGCTTACAACGACATCGTCCAACTGATGGGCGAGGTTCTCCTGGAGAATCATAAGTTGCCAAAGAATATGTACTTCGCAAAGAAGATGTTGGCTGGTCTTGGGATGACATATGAGAAGATCAACGTGTGTCCCAACAGTTGCATGCTATTCTTTGAGGAGGATGACAAGCTGGACCGTTGTAAGCATTGTGAAGCTTCTAGATATGTCGAGGTGACAAATGATGAGGGTGAATTGGTAGTTACGAAGGTCGCAGCTAAGCAACTTCGTCGGTTGCCCATCATTCCTCGGCTTTCAAGGTTGTTCCTCAACAAGGAAATAGCTCTGCATATGACGTGGCCAAAGAATGGTGTACGTCTCGTCACTGATCCAGACATAATGGTCCATCCGTCGGATGGTGATGCGTGGAAGGCAATTGACGAGTTTGATCCCGAATTTGCAAACTGTAACACCCGGTTTTAAAGAACAAAGCCGGGTGCATCTCATACATGCGCCAAGAAGACAACATATATAATAACAGAGTGTATAGAGATAAATGTCATAAATCATCAGAGTATTTATTACATAGCGGAAGTCTTATTACAAAATAAAATAATAAAGATAACGAACTAAGGATCGATGGCGCCAATGTCAACTGAGAAACGCCACCTAGATCAGATCAAACTCCTCGATACTTGACTCCACTTGAAACCACCTGTTCTTCTCCTGTGGGGGGGGGTGTGAGACAGCAAGAGTGAGCTCACATACGATCATAGCTCAACAAGTTGTGGGGAATAATGTGACATGAACTCACCAAAGGTGGGAGTTCATGAAGTGTAAGGCTGATCAATGAGATAAAGGCTAAGGCTGAGCATTGCTGTTATAAGTTGGTCAAAATTTTATTAGCAGTTACTAAGTGTAAGTAGATACCAAACCATAGTAGTAATAAAGAACAGTAATAATAAAATAATCCCAAATGCAATGACATGACAAATTGAATTTAAGTTCCATATTTAATCATGTGAGGGTCCGAGCCGCTCTTGACCGTGAGCACGGCTAGTATACTAGTTTTACACTCTGCAGAGGTTGCGCATCTTTACCCACAAGTCATGTTACCCATCTGCCAAGAGATGGCCAATCCCATACACCTCTACCGAGGAGGCGAGGCAGGGTAACACTACGAGGCCTTTACAAAGTTCCACTAGCTTCAGACTACCCGCTACAGTTTATGGGAAGATCCAGTAAAGGGTTCCTGGCTGATAGCCATCGCAGCAAAATCAACCAGGGACCTCCCCGCACTGACCTCTCCCCTACTGCCCTTGCCCCTTTCGGGTAAGGTAGCCCTCCCCTAGCTTTCCTAGTTAATCAGCCAAGGGCGTCCCATTCCACCCTTGTGGTAGCACTGTTTTCCCGGGTGGTTCTCCATGTTCCCATTAACATAATGATCTTAACATGAACAAGGAATAATAAAACAGATAACAATAAACAGTATAACAATGAGTGATGAATATCTTTATACCCAAATCCACATAAAGCAATAGCATGAACTACCCAAAACTTTAGTAGTAAAACCAGTGGTGAAGCAAGGTATAAAGATAGTCAAATCTAGGGTATCCTATTGGGTCCCAGCAAAATTATCCTATGCAGATCATTATGAATAATAAGAACATGAATGGGTAAAAGAAGTGATCAAGGGCACAACTTGCCTGGCACTTGAGATTCCAGGTACCAACTTGCCTTTCAGATGACACGTGTCCTCGCGCTAGACGTAGCAATACAAGCAAACATGGTATATACAAAATTAACATCACACCAAACATAAGAATATACTGCATAATAATGATCTACGCGAAGCTACGAGACTAACGCAACTTGAACGAATCAAATCGGAGTTAAAACGGAGGAGTTATGAATTTCCTAAGGTTTTATGTATTTGATATAAGATTAAGTGAAAGAATAATTTTAATGTGTTTGTCATGTCAGAACAGAGGCACTAATGGGTAGATAATATTATTACAAAAATTTAGAAAGTGGAATGGACCAATTTGGACTAAAAATGGAATTTCTATGAATTTTACAAGTTTCTAGATTTGTTTTTGTATTAAAAATGAATTTCTAGTATTATTTTTCTGTTTTTAAACGTCTCTGGACTAGGCCTCGAATACCAGGAAACACAGGGGCCAAATCATAAGTCTTACGTAGACTCAGAATTCCTCTATTGCGGACTGCGGATTGAATAGTAAAGACCCTAGGGGCTCTTTTGCAAAGCATCCAAGCCGAAGGGGTATCTCAAGATATCGGCCGTCGGATTAAAACCCACGGTTTGGATTTAATGAAGGACTCCTATACTCTGCGCCGCCCGATCCAAAATGGACGGACCAGATTATATCTGGTTTGCCCCGAACCGGTACGCCGCCCTGGCCACTTGGATCACAATCTGACGACCCAGATTTAATGAAATCTGAACCTCCCACCGCCATCCGATCTACAACCAACGGTTCACGATTCATCCCCGAACGGACACCGCTGCTTCTAATCTCCACCGTTCATCACGGATCCGAAGGCTCTCACGCTTCTTCTTTCTTACGCCGCCGCCCACATCAACCTACGCATCCGACGCCGGTGCAAAGAAACAGCCCACCGGTACAGGCAGCATGGGAGAGGGCGAGGTACTCACCGCCACCGATGAACTGGACGACGACCGGACGCAGGGCACAGCGGAGGCGCAGTATCCCGGCGTGCTCCACTCTCTCTCTTCGCGGTTGCAACAGACCACCGCACGACTGGCCACCGGTGACCGCTCGTCGGACCCACCGTGCGTCAAGCAGCGATGGAGAATTTCTGGCTCCCCAGGTGAATCACCACGACAACGCCAGACGGCCGAGCGGAGGCAACTTCGGTGGTTTTGGAGCAGCGTTTTGACAAATCTACCGGCGGTGGTCTTCCTCCATAACCGGTGCACGACGGCGAATTAGTTTGGGGCTAATAGCGTGGCAGAAATAGATCAGCGGCATTCATAGGGCATCTGCTTTTGTAGCCAGGCGGATGGGTGGCTACGGGTCAACGACCGTGAATCTCGCTGATACGGTTGCAGCTGGAGACGATCTACAGTGCCGACCCAGGGGACCCACCATACCCCGGCTGCCGTATACGTTCGTTGCTACCGAGGGGGAAAAAAAAAGAAAAGGAAATACCCATCGCATGGGCCGAGTGGGCGAAAAAGGGAGAATGGGCTGATGCACTCAGTTGGGCCCTGCGATTCATTCCCAGCCGATGGCCCAAGCTTCCTATTCGTTTTTTTTTTTTATTTTTCTTTTATAATTTCACTTTCCTTTCTTTTTGCTTTTAAATTCCAATTTAAATTCAGATTTAAATTCAAATCATGTGCCAAGTTATCCTCACATTATATTGTGAAATCAGAAGTACCAATTTTTGAAATATAATTACATACATATTATTTATTTATTTTCACATCATTTCTCTTTTTCTCCCTTTTCCTCAAATCTTCTTCTCACTATATTTTATTTTTATTCATATCATTATTGTTTTAAATGCACAAACAAAGATCCAATATGATGCAATAGTTTATTTAGATGTTATCGGTTATTCAATCCCCCCTTTTGATGGTGTTTATTCACATGTGATATTAACTAAAGATGGTACACACATATAGATAAAGGAAATATTCTCTCTTCATATGAGTTACAAATTTAGGTATTACAAATCCTACCCCCCTTAAAAATAATCTCGTCCTCGAGATTTAGGAAGATCTAGGGAAAAGGTGGGGAAAATCTATACGATGCTCTTCTTCTCTTTCCCAAGTTGCTTCATCTTTACCGTGGTGACTCCTTTGCACTTTGCACATCTTTATAACCTTATTCTTTGTAACTCGAGTCAAGGTATCCAGAATCTTGATGGGGTACTCAGCATAAGTTAGATCCTTTTGAACACTAAGGTCCTCCATTGGTAATTGTTCTTCAGGGACACGGAGACACTTCTTTGAGTTGAGATACGTGAAACACATTATGCACATCCGATAGGCTAGCAGGTAACTCGAGTAGATAGGCCATCTCTCCAACTTGCCTAAAAAAAAAAACTCCGAATGGTTCAATATAGCGAGGGGACATTTGCCCTTAACTTTAAATCTCTACATTCCACGAAGTGGTGACACCTTGAGGTACACATAATCTCCTTCCTCAAATTCCAGTGGTCTTCTTCGGTTATCAGCATAGCTCTTTTGCCTGGTCTGAGCTACCCTCAAATTCTCCCGAATTATACGGACTTATTCTTCTGCCTCTTGAATAAGTTCAGGTCCAAAGAACTGTCTTCCTCTAGTCTGGTCCAATATAGAGGAATCCTACATTTCCTGTCATATAGAGTCTCGAACGGTGACATCTTCAGACTGGCCTGGTAACTATTATTATATGAGAACTCAGCATAAGGTAGACTCTTGTCCCAACTACTACCATGCTGAAGGGTACAAGCTCTCAACACGTATTCCAATACTTGGTTAGTCCTTTCGGTCAGTCCATCAGTCTGAGGTAGGCCAAACTAAAATTCAACTTCGCATCCGTATTCTCATGAAAACTTTTCCAAAATCTGGAGGTAAACTGTGATCCTTTATCCAAAATGATCTTCGATACACCATTTAGAGACATAATCCAAGCCATATATAACTTCGCCAATTGAGATATCTTATAAGTAGTCTTGACCGGAATGAAATGAGTCACTTTGGCCAATCTCTCTACAATCCATATCACCAGTATCTCTGCTTCAAATCCTGATACATCTTAGTACTATCAGGATGAATAGAATAATCCAAGTCATGTGCCTCCTTTAAAATAGTCTCATGAGGGCTATCAACCTTAGGAATACATATCCTGTCCTTGAACCATATGGCACCTTGCTCATCTTCCGTAAATTCTGGACCTCGACCTTCAGTAATCAGATCCTTAATCTCTTATATCTTAGCATCACCGATTTGTCCTTTGTGGATCTCTTGCTCCAAATTAGTTTCCACATCAATAATAACTCCTTTAGTGTGAGTAACTATCCCCAGGTTAAGTCTCCTGAAACTCTCAACAATCTCATCGAGTAGCTGGGCAACAACAGCTAAATGAACATGCTCCTTTCGACTCAAGGCATCTGTAACCAAATTTGCCTTGCCCGGGTGATAGTGATTTTCCAAATCATAATCCTTAATAAGCTCCAACCAACGGCGTTGCCTAAGGTTGAGATCCTTTTGAGTGAATATATACTTCAAACTCTTATGATCCGTATATACTTGGCACTTAGTTCCCACTCGAACTCTCTTCCCTTCTCCAGAAGCGAGGTCATAGTCTTAGCGATCTTAGAAAATCCTCCAATAGATCTCCAATAATATCCTGCAAGTCCCAAGAAACTCCGAATCTCAGTAACTGTAGTGGGTACGCTCCACACCACTATCCTTCACTTTAGCAGGATCCACTGATACTCCTTCATTAGAAATGATATGTCCAAGGAATGGCACCTCGCCAATCCAAAACTCGCATTTACCGTACTTGGCGTAGAGTTGATTATCTTAAAGCTTCCGTAGCACCAACCTTAGATGTTCTTCATGGTCACTCTCATTCTTAGAATAGATAAGAATATCGTCGATGAACACCACGACGAATCTGTCCAAATACTCCAAGAACATCTTATGCCTCAAATCCATAAAATAAGCTGGTGCATTAGTTAATCCAAACGACATAACGATGAACTCATACAATCCATATCGAGTCGAGAAGGCCGTCTTAGGAATATCTGATGGTCCAATCTTCATCTGATGGTACCCCGATCGGAGGTCAATCTTCGAGAATACCCTGGCTCCTCTCATCCGATTAAATAAATCCTTAATGCGGGGTAACAGAAACTTGTTCTTCACAGTGACATCATTAAGGGACCTTTAATCCACGCACATCCCTTACAATCCATCTTTTTTTCCTTTACAAACAAAACGGGTGCTCTCCAAGGTGAAGACTCGGACGAACGTACTCAGCCTCTTGCAACTCCGTTAATTGCTTCTTGAGTTCTTTTAACTCTTCTACAGACATTCTATACTGCTTGGCTCCAACATTATAGCAGTAACTCCAAATTCTCTACCCATAATGGTCAATGTCAATCTACGTGTCTTTTGATTCGCCTCAACAGGTCCTTTAGGTGTAGTTATTCTCATGGGTTTTCTCATATTGTCCAACACATTTGCACAAACTCAAAATCTCAGCATGACGCATAATTTTATTAGCAACTCATGGGGTCAAATAGATCTTTTTATTCCTCCTAAAATAGTATCTTACCGAATACTAACTAAAGGAACATGTAGATCCTACAAATAGTAGTAATTTACATATATGTTTATGTAGCTTGGTGGAGCCGGTGATGGTGGAGATGGTGGTTGCTCTTGTTGTTGTCTCTCCAACCGTGATTGCCTTATTTCTTGCTGTATCTCCAGACGGGCCTGACGTATTTCCTCGCGTTCTTGTCTTATCTGGCTTTGCATTTCGGTCATCATGTCTGTCAATTGCTGTATTACCAGCCTTTGGGTTGCGATCACTTGCTCGGTTTCAACAGGTGGGGGATTTGGAGGATTCATTTCTGTTTGCTGTTGCATGATAATCTTCCCTTCCTAGTATTGACCATGAGAGTTAGATACATAAGGTAAGAAAGGGCAGTAGACAAGGCAGTAATTACAATCGTGTTACTTTGGGGGACTTATTAGCTAAGTAGATTAGTGTGTCACCTACTAAAGCTAATACAATACCTTATAGTGGTACATGCTAAAATGCCCATCTACACTATTTCAATCAATCAAAGAAGCAAATCAGGCATTTAGCATCAGCACAAACAACCAATATTTTTAATAGAGAAAATAGTTTTAATTTTGTCTTAGGCTTCCTATCTCTTAAAAAATGTCATAGGGATAGGGATTCCAAGGTTTGAAATCCATCTTGTCTTAGAGTAGAAAAGGTAAGAATGATCAGAGTAGAACAGTAGAAGGTGAGACAGGATCAAGATAAGTGTAGAAAGAATCAGAGTAAGGTAAGTGTAGAATGATTCAGAATGAGATAAGTAGGTAAGGGTTTGTCCATTTCTATCTAGGTTTCGTCCTACAGTCAACATTTCCTCTGATACCACTTCTGTAACACCCGGTTTTAAAGAACAAAGCCGGGTGCATCTCATACATGCGCCAAGAAGACAACATATATAATAACAGAGTGTATAGAGATAAATGTCATAAATCATCAGAGTATTTATTACATAGCGGAAGTCTTATTACAAAATAAAATAATAAAGATAACGAACTAAGGATCGATGGCGCCAATGTCAACTGAGAAACGCCACCTAGATCAGATCAAACTCCTCGATACTTGACTCCACTTGAAACCACCTGTTCTTCTCCTGTGGGGGGGGGTGTGAGACAGCAAGAGTGAGCTCACATACGATCATAGCTCAACAAGTTGTGGGGAATAATGTGACATGAACTCACCAAAGGTGGGAGTTCATGAAGTGTAAGGCTGATCAATGAGATAAAGGCTAAGGCTGAGCATTGCTGTTATAAGTTGGTCAAAATTTTATTAGCAGTTACTAAGTGTAAGTAGATACCAAACCATAGTAGTAATAAAGAACAGTAATAATAAAATAATCCCAAATGCAATGACATGACAAATTGAATTTAAGTTCCATATTTAATCATGTGAGGGTCCGAGCCGCTCTTGACCGTGAGCACGGCTAGTATACTAGTTTTACACTCTGCAGAGGTTGCGCATCTTTACCCACAAGTCATGTTACCCATCTGCCAAGAGATGGCCAATCCCATACACCTCTACCGAGGAGGCGAGGCAGGGTAACACTACGAGGCCTTTACAAAGTTCCACTAGCTTCAGACTACCCGCTACAGTTTATGGGAAGATCCAGTAAAGGGTTCCTGGCTGATAGCCATCGCAGCAAAATCAACCAGGGACCTCCCCGCACTGACCTCTCCCCTACTGCCCTTGCCCCTTTCGGGTAAGGTAGCCCTCCCCTAGCTTTCCTAGTTAATCAGCCAAGGGCGTCCCATTCCACCCTTGTGGTAGCACTGTTTTCCCGGGTGGTTCTCCATGTTCCCATTAACATAATGATCTTAACATGAACAAGGAATAATAAAACAGATAACAATAAACAGTATAACAATGAGTGATGAATATCTTTATACCCAAATCCACATAAAGCAATAGCATGAACTACCCAAAACTTTAGTAGTAAAACCAGTGGTGAAGCAAGGTATAAAGATAGTCAAATCTAGGGTATCCTATTGGGTCCCAGCAAAATTATCCTATGCAGATCATTATGAATAATAAGAACATGAATGGGTAAAAGAAGTGATCAAGGGCACAACTTGCCTGGCACTTGAGATTCCAGGTACCAACTTGCCTTTCAGATGACACGTGTCCTCGCGCTAGACGTAGCAATACAAGCAAACATGGTATATACAAAATTAACATCACACCAAACATAAGAATATACTGCATAATAATGATCTACGCGAAGCTACGAGACTAACGCAACTTGAACGAATCAAATCGGAGTTAAAACGGAGGAGTTATGAATTTCCTAAGGTTTTATGTATTTGATATAAGATTAAGTGAAAGAATAATTTTAATGTGTTTGTCATGTCAGAACAGAGGCACTAATGGGTAGATAATATTATTACAAAAATTTAGAAAGTGGAATGGACCAATTTGGACTAAAAATGGAATTTCTATGAATTTTACAAGTTTCTAGATTTGTTTTTGTATTAAAAATGAATTTCTAGTATTATTTTTCTGTTTTTAAACGTCTCTGGACTAGGCCTCGAATACCAGGAAACACAGGGGCCAAATCATAAGTCTTACGTAGACTCAGAATTCCTCTATTGCGGACTGCGGATTGAATAGTAAAGACCCTAGGGGCTCTTTTGCAAAGCATCCAAGCCGAAGGGGTATCTCAAGATATCGGCCGTCGGATTAAAACCCACGGTTTGGATTTAATGAAGGACTCCTATACTCTGCGCCGCCCGATCCAAAATGGACGGACCAGATTATATCTGGTTTGCCCCGAACCGGTACGCCGCCCTGGCCACTTGGATCACAATCTGACGACCCAGATTTAATGAAATCTGAACCTCCCACCGCCATCCGATCTACAACCAACGGTTCACGATTCATCCCCGAACGGACACCGCTGCTTCTAATCTCCACCGTTCATCACGGATCCGAAGGCTCTCACGCTTCTTCTTTCTTACGCCGCCGCCCACATCAACCTACGCATCCGACGCCGGTGCAAAGAAACAGCCCACCGGTACAGGCAGCATGGGAGAGGGCGAGGTACTCACCGCCACCGATGAACTGGACGACGACCGGACGCAGGGCACAGCGGAGGCGCAGTATCCCGGCGTGCTCCACTCTCTCTCTTCGCGGTTGCAACAGACCACCGCACGACTGGCCACCGGTGACCGCTCGTCGGACCCACCGTGCGTCAAGCAGCGATGGAGAATTTCTGGCTCCCCAGGTGAATCACCACGACAACGCCAGACGGCCGAGCGGAGGCAACTTCGGTGGTTTTGGAGCAGCGTTTTGACAAATCTACCGGCGGTGGTCTTCCTCCATAACCGGTGCACGACGGCGAATTAGTTTGGGGCTAATAGCGTGGCAGAAATAGATCAGCGGCATTCATAGGGCATCTGCTTTTGTAGCCAGGCGGATGGGTGGCTACGGGTCAACGACCGTGAATCTCGCTGATACGGTTGCAGCTGGAGACGATCTACAGTGCCGACCCAGGGGACCCACCATACCCCGGCTGCCGTATACGTTCGTTGCTACCGAGGGGGAAAAAAAAAGAAAAGGAAATACCCATCGCATGGGCCGAGTGGGCGAAAAAGGGAGAATGGGCTGATGCACTCAGTTGGGCCCTGCGATTCATTCCCAGCCGATGGCCCAAGCTTCCTATTCGTTTTTTTTTTTTATTTTTCTTTTATAATTTCACTTTCCTTTCTTTTTGCTTTTAAATTCCAATTTAAATTCAGATTTAAATTCAAATCATGTGCCAAGTTATCCTCACATTATATTGTGAAATCAGAAGTACCAATTTTTGAAATATAATTACATACATATTATTTATTTATTTTCACATCATTTCTCTTTTTCTCCCTTTTCCTCAAATCTTCTTCTCACTATATTTTATTTTTATTCATATCATTATTGTTTTAAATGCACAAACAAAGATCCAATATGATGCAATAGTTTATTTAGATGTTATCGGTTATTCAATCCCCCCTTTTGATGGTGTTTATTCACATGTGATATTAACTAAAGATGGTACACACATATAGATAAAGGAAATATTCTCTCTTCATATGAGTTACAAATTTAGGTATTACACAAACGACCCTAGGAGTGTACGGCTTGGTCTATCGACGGACGGATTCACACCTTTCAATACCAGTGCAAGCCCTTACTCGTGTTGGCCTGTCTTCATTGTGCCATATAATCTTCCTCCTGAGTTGGTCAATAAAGAAGAGTTCATGTTCCTTGCACTAGTCATCCCAGGCCCCGAGCATCCAGGGCCAAAGCTGAATATGTTTGTTCGCCCTTTACTTGAAGAGCTGAAACAATTGTGGAGAGGTGTGAAGGCTTATGACAGCCATACTGAAAAGGAGTTTACCATGCGCGCAGACAGCCATTCAAGCATGATTTCAGGAATTCGCTTACTGCATTCAGAAGTGGAGCCAAAATCAGAAATGGGCCACCAAAGAGGCAAACTGCACCGCAGATAATGGCATGGCATGCTTGTCTGAAGCAAGGAGAAAATGATAGGTTTCAAGGCTACGGGGAGGACCACAACTGGACCCATATTTCATCAATATGGGAGCTTCCGTATGCAAAAGCCTTGATCATGCCGTACAACATAGACTTGATGCACCAAGAGCGTAATGTTCAAGCATAGGAGATCGAGGAGGAGTGGGGGCAGCGCGGCCAGCGAGGACAGCTCGGGCAGTGGGCTTTTTCAGGGCACCTCACAGAGCCGACAGAGGCAGCAGCAACTTCTCGACTGTCTAGATGAAGTGCATGGTGAGGAGGGTGAGCAGGAGGCTCCTCAGCAGGATGCTCATGTGCAGGGTGAGGAGGGTGAGCAAGATGAAGAGGGTGAGCAGGATGAGGAGGTTGACCCTATGGGGGCAGGCAGCGCGGGCGACGCGTCAGATGGTTCTACATCCTTCAGGTATTATTATGCATATTAGTTTAATTGATATTAGTTTTAAATCATTTCATCATATTTAATTTACTTGTATACTTAGGTATAAGAAGAGCAATGCGCTTGGTCCGAGGCCTGCTGAGAGGAGGCTCATCCGGCCGCATGGAGAATGGTGGGGCTTATTTCTGTTGTGTTAATTTTTTAATATGAACGTGATTGCACTGGTTTACTTGTTTTATTAATGTTTGTAGGTCATGGGAAGACTTGACTTGGGACGGTACAGGCAGACGTCCCAAGGTGAACGCGGTGTTGGGTAGCCTCTGTCGCTTCTACTATCCTGGCATGGTGGAGCTCAATGGCGAGAGGTTCGCGGCTATGCAGTGGGCCGACTGGGGTCTGAAGGACTATGTCCAGCCAGGGGAAAGCAGTAGCGGAGGGGGAAGTTCAGAACAAAAACCAAGGACTTGTCAGGTGGCTGTGTGGGACGAGTTCTGGGTGAGTTTACTTTCGTATATAAGCAATTCACTGGGGTCTGAAGGACTATGTCCCAAGGATCGCAGCCATTTCAAGCGTGGATGGCACCGCCACCGACGGGGTGGGTGCCACCACCTCAGGGGTAGCCAGCACAACAGTACCCGTGGATGCATGCACAGCCTCCTTATCACCATGGATCACAGGTGACGTTCCATGTTTAGTTTTATGCAAATAGTGACCAAACATAGCCAGTATAGGTATAGGGATAGCAAAACACAGCCTTATTTGAATGATTGATGAATTGCAGGGTTCAGCGTCACATGCTCAGGAGGGTGCTGTCAACGTCCACGACTTCCTCGTCCATGGTTCTGGAGGGAGTGGCCACCTTCCTGGTGGTGGAGGAGGGAGTGGCCAAAACTCCCACAGCCCGCAGGAGTGATTAGTGAGTAGTGAGTTTGTTTGAAACTATGGACTTATGGTATTGAAACTATGTATGGACTATGGACTTATGGACTATGGACTTATGGACTATGGACTATGGACTATTTATGTATATGTGAATGTGTTTTGTGATATGTATATGTCAATGTGTTTTGTGATATGTATATGTGAATGTGTTTTGTGAATTATGTATTTTGATTGTGAATCTGTATATATGTGAATTGTGATATTGTGTATTTTGCTGTGAATTATTAATAGGTGCAGAAAAATCTGTTTTGGGGGGGAACCATCAATTTTCGTCGGCCTCGGTGGTGGCCGACGAAAATATCCTGGGAACATATTTTCGTCGGCCATCAGCGGGCCGACGAAAATAGCCTGGGCGTATTTTCGTCGGCTTTCCCAAGGCCGACGAAAATATTCAGTCGACCAATTATTTTCGTCGGCCTTGGGAAAGCCGACGAAAATAGGTATTTTTCGTCGGTACCGACGGAAATAGGTACCTATTTTCGTCGAACTTATTTTCGGCGGCTATTTTCGTCGGTCTGCCGACGAAAATAGTCTATTTTCGTCGGTTTAGGCTTATTTTCGTGGGCTTTTGGCCCACGAAAATTTAGGTGTTTCCTGTAGTGACTAAATTAAACTACTAATTTAACTCTACTATTTAGATTATGGTGGACATGGTCACAACTGTAATATTTATATGCTCCAAGAAACTTTATATTTACCAATTTAACTTTTTAGAAGAATTACAATTAGGTTTCCTAAAAAGTGTATAAACGTGTCATTATCATTTATTTACCAAAAATTAATGTATAGATATAAGTACGTTTCTATACAAAAAAAAAGAAATAGAAAATATTAGCTTTACTCCTATTAGAATCTACATGATCCATATCTCGTAAGAAAAATATGAAATCTATAAATTTTAATTAGAACAACATGAGCAATAGTTGTGTATTTTCTTCATTTCTGAAAAACTTTACGCAAGGTACATTTCTTTTTGTTTCTTGTTTAGCAAAACTATGTTTAAATATTTATAGCTCAAATTCAAATTACAAAAAAAATGAGAAGAATAGTGTAAACATTAATTGATCACAAAACAACAATAACAAAATATACGGAACTAATTATAAAATAGCTAATTTATTTGTACTCCAAAGCACTTAAATTCTAATCCAAAATTCATCGCAGGGACTAGCACAAATTTAATCGTAGCCATGAGAAGTTAAACTACAACCGTGAAGTCTTCTCTACCTCAAGATGCGGCAACAACAGAGTTGGGGAAGCACGACGGGAGGTGATCGAGAGGCGAGGTTCTAGGCACACAGTAGAAGAATCCTGAACGGATTCCAGCAACGCCCAAACGACAAAAACTTTGCGTGGCGTCGTGAGCAGCGGCAGCAAACGCCGCGTTCAGAATATCGTGGACGGAGGCTGTGCGAGCATGTGCGAGGAGGAGGGCAGAGATTGAGCGTATGGGGTTTTGGCCAAGCGATCCTTTTATAGGCGGAGAGGTATGGAGAGAAACGCAGCCGACTTGAATGCTCATTTGAACGCTGCCATCAATCCTCCATTAATGGCATATTTCAACGGAGGAGTAATGCTGCGACGAGCGAAAGACAGGGGAAACGGCCTGATGCGGCTTGACGCGGGCATGGAGAGCGCGTGCGGCGTGAGGCTTGGTGCGATTCCACAGCAGCTAGGTGAGCACAGAGAAGACTAGGAGGCAACGACGAGTCGAAACCGGCGGCGGCACTGTATATTCAAAAGAACAGACATTGCTAGACATTGAAGGAGGTGCTGACGTATGGGGTCCACTCACAAGTGAGAAGGGAAAGGAGCCCACGTGACTTGAAGCATTAACGTGGGAAGATAGAACGTATGGTGCTTATGATGGTTGTCGTTTTTTTAATATATTATTCATTAAAATATAAATTAATATATATAAATATATATATATATATTAAAAGTTATAATAAATCTGAAATAATAATAGTATTTTCATGAATAAAATATAAATATTAATTTTAGGTGAAAGCCTATTATTTAAATAAATTGGTTTTCACAACAACAAAAATCTTTGCAATACATTAGCAGACAAAAATCATGCTCCATAATATGAATGCGATAAATACTTGATTTAAATTTTAATTTACTCAAAAGATTGGTTACCTGTTATGTCAGTATTCTTTTTATTTTGAAAATAACCTTTTCTCTCTGAAAATTTTATCTACGAGAGTTGAATTGCATTTAATTGATGTGTTTTGGGTGTTACAACCAGACGCTTGGTTCATGAGGGGAACACTAAGGGCGTGTTTGCCGCCATGGCCCAGCAGCCTGGCTGCGCTCTCGGGATGCAGTTCCTGTGTTTGCGTCGCCTGGATTGCTCGGGAGCCAGGCTGTGCGCGTGCAAATTGAGCCTCTCAGCCTGGCTCCACAGAAACGAGCTCAAGGTCCGTTTCCTGGGAGCCTGGCTACTCGTGGCGCAAAGATTCCGCGTTTAGGTAGTTTTGGTCTTCTAGCCTGTCTGCATATTAGGTGACAAACACCAGCTCGTCTGAGCCATGCTCATATGGTACAAGTGCGCAAACAAAGTAAGTTGCAGTAGCCGGGACAGGCTAGCCTCAGCCTGGACCAGTTGAACGGGCCGAGCTGGCCAGGGACAAGGTCACAAACACGCCCTAAGCAGCATGAAAACATGACCGCAAAGAGCAAAAGCTACAAAGGGGGAACGCAGCATCTCGCAGGCTTTGTTTCAGGTTTCAGCTATCAGCGGCACTTTAGGGTGACAATGGCCACTAAATTTTAGACTTAAATTATAAGGATCTAAATCAGCTCTATTTCTATTCATTTTAAACTGAAATTATTTAAGAGCTCATAAGAAACATTTAGATCGTTATCTATTACCACCTCTGGCGCACTAGCAATGGATGGGCATTTATTTCGCTCGCCGAGACGGACACAGTTCCCAGACAAACGGTATAACAAGCATAGCAGCCAGAAAAAAAGAACTGAAAATACACCAGGCAAAAACAGGCCCCAGAGCATCTGCAAGCGAGAAAGAATCTAGTTAAGTTAGAAGTTTGTCTTTATTTATTCCAATAACTTGTCAATTGTCAAGTAACATAGCACACAGCCACACAGCTAGATAGGTAACATTGGACAGACAGATACATCTGATATTTTGAGGGCAAATGAAATCAATAACTTCTGATGTTCCAGGAAGATGCAGCATCAAGCAGCCTGCTGGGAGAATGTTTATACTGTTGTCCAAACTCCGGAGCAGAGCACTTGATTATTCCAAAAGGAAACATACCTGAAACGAAAGTACAAGGGACTCAGCAAAAGACTCGGGCCCGACTGGAGACCGGTATTCTAGTTTCATGCATTAACTGAGCCAGTACAAAATTACTGTAAGGACCAAAAGAATATTATTAGAAGTGTAACATCACCTACCGCAATTGTTAGTTGTCGGCTGACACCTTGATAGGGAAACCATGATCGTCTTCTGGTTATACTGTTTTTTTTCTTTTTCTTGTAAGCAAAAACAATTTCAGTCATTGCAACTACACCGATAGCAAATTGGTATACCTCTTTTTTTTTCCTTGTTAGAAATACTCAGTCAAGATACTGATGGATGGGAGCATCAATCAACAGAAGAAGTGTTATGTTAAAAGTTAAAACTGTATCCATCCAATGAAGATAACAGATTCGAACATCTACTTTTCTGTGGGGAGCAAGTCTTCATATTTGATACAGTCACGGCAAAGTTTCCCCAAACAAAATGACTCTTGGAACACATTGGCAATGTCTATACATCTCCCACATAGCAAACATCTCCAGATGCAAACAATACACCCTCTGCAAGTACTATGTCTGCTGTTCTTGCACTCCTTTGATGGGCAATCATAAACAAGTTTGTAGTTTGGACAAAGAGGGCACTTCTCAATATCAAGAGCAAATTCATCATGAAGATCTGGTACGAAAGAATCGGGAACATATCCACCATAAAGATCTAGTAAAAGACGACCAGAATGAAAGATCCGAGGCTCCTGTTTGTGTAATGCCATCTTCTTGTCTATTTTCATCAAGGACAACAACTCTTCATATTGCGCTTCTGATGCAGTGACGTGATTTGTAACTCTGAGTTTCTTTATACCAATATCTGTTTCCATATTAAATGACCTCAGATTGTCAATAAGACCTTGATAAGTAATCCGGAAAGCACCAAAAATGCCCAACTGTATCAAAAAATAAATAGAGACAAGAGGCAGTTAAGTAAATGGAGAAATGTGGATTGCCAAAACTGGTAGCACAAGTTTTTCATACCAGTTCAATTGATATTGCAACAAAACTGAAATACTATAAAGCAAATAAAAATTCATGTCAAAAAAATCATAAACTTTAGTTAAAAATACCCTTCTTTGTATTCTGTTGCAAAAACATGCAATAATGCAATATTATCAAGTGCAAGTAAGTAGTCTTCTCTAGCTATTTTGCATTCTAGTTTGTGGTCTGGCAAATATCTTTATAGACAGACCCAATGCTGGCAGCTCCCACATGAGTAGGGTTTGTTGATAGAATAACTGAAAGCCGTACCCCTGCATTTTGCAGAGAGGCTGTGTCGAACTCTTAACCTTTGTCTCAGTGGCAAATATCATATAGACAAATCACAAATGAATGAAATTAGCTAAATGAAAAAAATGTTGAATCTAAGTTTTCAGTTCATCTCATATATCCAAATAGAGAGTAGCCAAGCCATGTACCACAGCAGTACATAAGCACCCTATAACATTGGCTGGATGCTCAGAGCTGTAAGTACAGAATTCAACAACAATGTACAACATTTTCAAGACAATAACAATAATATAAGATAGTGCAGCAAGCCAGCAATATAACATTATAACGTTGGATTGCCAAGAATATCGTAAGATAAAAACTAGATTCCTATGGAGATGTATCATGAATAAAACAGATTCCTATGGATCACACAATACTAACCTTTGTTAACTGTAGATTACTCTTTAAAACAGCTTTCAATCCCTGATCTGTGATGTTGTTACAGTGCATAAGACTCAGGCACTGCATAGAACCTGGGGACTTCTGTGTCAGGCACAGAAGATCAGCATCAGACATCTTCTTCCCCAAGCGCGAGTCAATATGGATGCACTTCCATAAAAAGGGTTCGTTCCGGACAGCTGAATGCAATGACTTGCACACCATCTCAACAGAGAGGATGTCACGTAAGCCAAGATAGCTCAGAACAAACACCATCGCTTCATGTGCATCATTTCCCTCCTGGACAGGAGCAACATCAACCATATCCCAGCATGCCAAAGCTGGGTTACAAGAGCTAGATGGGTCCTCCTCAACCATATTATCACAGCATGACAAAGCTGGGTGACAAGAGCTATATGGGTCCTCCATGACCCCAATAGAGTAGGACATACCAGGAGGCAACCGTGAAAACTGTTCCATGCCTCCAGCACCTGAGAGGCCTCCACACACAAAAGAATCCTCAAAAACACCAGTATAGGCACCACTCCATGGCTCCGGAGTGAGCATAAAAGCCTGGTTCAAGTAATAACTCAGGTCATCAGAGAAATCATCGTCATCACCGCTTCCAAAATGCCCAGCACCAGACATGAACGTGAGGTCCCCGATGCAACTGGCGATCGCAGCTGTGAACGTAGTTTCCAGGTTCATCCCAAAGGGGTCCGTGGGTAAGAGATCCACAGGATCCGCCTCCTTCATCTCCATCTCAGGCTCATTCCACCACAGTGAATTCACCCCGGAGGATGATACAGGAGAGGCCTCATCCGACCAGCACCCACAACCAAGCATCATGTTGGCACATTCATCGGTCACCAGGAGCGAGCGTGACGAGTAATTCAGCGCCATAACCTCCAACCTCCCTTCCACTACCTCTCTATATCTCTCGCTCTCTCTTTTTTTCTCCCTCTCTATTTTCTTTTTTTCTTTTTTCTTTTGATTTTATCTACAGACGACGATAGAACACGCGGCCCTAGATCTTCTCAAGAGAAGAACCCTCTATTCCTGGTCCGGGCCGATCAAAAAAACACAATCCCTAGGACCAAAAACTTCACGGAGCAGTCTCGATCACGGAGCCCAATCCAATAGCAGAGAAGGTAGACGTCCAGACGTCCCCCTCCTAAAAAAACGAATACCCTCTACCAATACACCCCCAAATCTAATCAGCCGACATCACCAATACCACTCAGCCTGGATAATCACGCCCAAATCGGCAGAAACAATTAGCACCAATACAAACACTCCTCAGATCCCAGCAACAGTAACAGTGAGAAAGGGAAACCAGAAATCCCCAAACCGGTACGGCGAGGCTCGGTGGCGATTGGCGAATCGGGCTGCAGGCAGATGCAGAGCTCCGAATGCGGCGGCGGTAGGACGGGTGGTGCTGGGATTGGAGTAGAGACGGTGGCGCGCGCAAACCCTACGCGAGAGGCAGGCTATGAGGAGAAGGTTGTGGTGGTGTGCAGAGGGGGGTGGCGTGGGGGTTCCGCAAAAATCTCGAAGCCTCCTCTTCCTTCCTGGCTGCCGTCCCCTTTGGTCTCTCTTCCGCGCCGCGCGGGGGGAGCGGAGGAGAAGGAGGGGTTGAGAAGGGACGAGAGCGCGTGGCGGCCTCTGCTCTGGTGGGGGCTGGGGCTGGGGCTGGGGCAGCGGCTGGCTAGGCTTAGTTTCGCCTTTTAATTTGCGTTTTTCTCCCGTCCGGAACGGGATTTTCTCAAAATACAACGAACGAACTTGCGGGTTTGCGCCGTTGGGATAACGGTGGGGCTGGCTGAGGCGGACTGCGCAAGGCGATGGTTGGAATGCTGCGCCGTTTTGGCGGCGTTCAGTTTCACTCAAATTCTAAGATCGTAGGATTTTGTTTTAGATAAGTGTTACCTCTGCATTATCTAAAATCTGTTGAAACCAAACATGACCTTTACTATTTGGAAACTCACTGAACATGAAAAAACAATAAAAACCGGAAAGACGCCATATCCGCCTGAGATGGAGTGGTACGTAAAATGGTGCAAACGAACATTTGTGGAAGCAAGAATATTCTTCCATATAAAAAATTAGTCAGTTGCTCTGATTTGCTACTATTGTTATATATCAAATAAATAGATATTTATATATTTATTTTAATATAATTATTGTTCATTTGTAAACACTAAGATATGTGTTGTCTAGTGGTTAGCCCTAAATTTTATGAACATGGAGCGTGGGGGTGAGTGCTAGGTAGACGCAGTAGCTGCACGGGCCCTGAGGTCCATAGAGAGCATTGATGTGAGGCCCATAGGGCACGACGCGCGATGCGGGGCGTCTGGAGTGGGCCCAGAGTGTTGGCACTGAGGATTAAGATTTTAATAGGATAGTATAAATTAGAGCATCTTCGGTAGTTTCCAGCAAAATATAAGCCTCCTTTTGAATGTGAGAATTTCATAGAAATTATATGAAAATTTCACATGAATCAATTTACTTTCACAGAAAAACACAGGAAAACAAAAACTTCCCTCAATCCAAAAGATGCCATATACGATAAATCAATGAGTTCTCTAAGTGCCTATAAAATATTGAAATCACATTTCTTCGGTTCGAACAACTTTCAAAAACTTGTTTCTAAAATATAGCAAGTATTTTGTATTAAAATTTTCAAATGGTTATAAAACACACCAAATAGTTTCGTATATTTACTCTCGTAGAGTAATTCCAATAGTTATGTATAATTGTACTTTCTAAATGCTAGATTTAGCAAATCCTCAAATAATATAGGAAGAAAAAAACTCATCTCCTCCTCTCTATATATTAGAGTCTAAATATATTAAAACTTATCATGCCACCAATTTGATTGGGACCACTTTTGTTTTCATCTCTCTTTCGTATCTCGATCTCAAAATTTTGACATGACAGATTCAACCTGGTGAGCTGTGTTGGTTTTTTATTTGCTGCAACAATTATTTATTCAATTATTTTCGACGTGTGCATGTACGATTGTTGTATTGTCGATTATTTAATCTCAAGATGACTAGTTGCCACAATTGTATATCGCCGGTGGTCGGCGTATAAGCCCCTTCTAATCTATCTTTACTACAAAGTGAAAAAAATACCAAAATAAATAAGTAACATAAGTTTTTGTTTAGAGAGTTGCTAAATAGTTGCTAGATGTAGAGGAAGAATGAGGTTAGATAAGAAGTAGCTAAATTTTAAATAAAAACATATATAGAGACTAGGTGAGTGCCCATGCGTTGCAACGGAAACATATAATACCGCGATAACTTATCTACAAATGTGTGTTATACCGTTACGAGAAAAGATTTCGTAATCCATTTGTGATCCTAGTCATACATAAATTTTGTTATTTTAATCTAGCTATTTCATCACTACATTACAACCATTAGTACCATGCAGGACTTAGTACCATGCATGACTTCTATATATGATAGTACAATGTTCGTGTGTTTCTACATTTTCTATATATTACACAAGTAGAACTTGTTAAAATATGATAGTTGTTCAAACAAGTTCCAAATCAATATCTCATCCATTTCAAATGTACATGGCCTATATAATTTGTAATTTTACTTTGACATATACAAAATATATGCAAATTACCCTTTCTTTCCTTTATTTATTCTCATTATTTCTTCAACATCTTTCATTACATACATTATTCCTTAGAAATTAATATCATCAATATTGTGGAAATCACCCATCAGAAATACAAAAGTGCCTTGTAAACCCCATAAACATTTCTCTTGCTAAGGCCACCGGGGAAGCGGGGAAAAAGATCCCATCCAAATGGTTATCCTCCCCCAAATATGTGACAATGTCAAGTTCATATATGGTTTGTTACTCTGTGTTGTTAATTCTTTTCTGTTCATTTTATATATTAGTCCTGTTTGACAGTGAGCTATTTCATAGTGTTGCGAGTTCTAATTTTTCTTGATGCGTGGTAGCGGTACTGTACTAACTTCCATCAGAATATGGTTCTTTGTCCGAGGTTGGGAGAAAAAGAAATTTGGCAGTACAATGTCATATCTGAATTTTGATCCATTTAACAACCAGTGTAATAATTCAATTCTGGTTTGCTACCCACTTCAGGGCTTGTTCTTTTCAACTTAACCCATGTGAATTGGATGGTATTGAGCCGATTTAAATCTATAGTAAGTTAAAATTCATTCTTATCCATTCTAACTCTAATCCATATATAATTGGAATAATCGAACAAGTCCTCACTAATTTTGGTTGTATCCTCCTATGTAGCTAAATTTATAATTTCAACCTAAACTATATCTAGCTTCTCGTTAGTTATAGGTGGATATCTTTCCTCACCAACCTATATATGTAGCTAGGATTTTCTCTCGACCACATTTGGTGTGTGAGGGAAACATGAAGACTTTGCTTCAAAACAAAGATGTTTCAGACAAAGCTTCACTTTCTTCAACCTTCACTTCTATTATATTTTTTTGCTATTACCAAGAAGAATCTTATTGACGCAACTCATCAGCAATTCTTTTTAGCATTAGTGCAAGAGAGAATTGATGTCATGTTGCCATGGGCAAACTTATTTTTTTCTGAAATGTGAAGGTGCCTATCTGTGGAGATAAATATCAAGCAAACATGTGTTAAGCTCTTTGCAGAGAATACAAATTATTTCACAAACGGTCCCTCAGCCCCAATAGCTTCCTTTGTCACCAAACATATTGTATCTCTACCACCTAATCAGCAGATCATAGTCCACCCAGGTAAGTTACTTCTACTAATTAACTTGTTCAAGAAAAAAATTGTCTTCTACTCTCAACTACTGTCTTCTTGTAATTGCAGTGAGCATTATTTTGGCAATTGCAGAAAATGGGGACATGTTTGAATTCTCGGTGTGTACATCATCATGAAAATGAAATAAAACATGCATATTTTTTTGAATAAAATACTTGCAGTTTATTTGATTAGGTTATAAGAATATTGCAGAATTTGAGTAGTAAAAACCAGACAACGACACAAAATGGTATATCTCTAAATATATGAATGACCAGTGGCCCAATGAGGTTTCAAATTGGTTGCTACTGTTATTCCCAGCTGAGTTGTTCGTTCTAGTGTGCTCAGAGCAAGTGGGAGTGAACGACTGATTTCTATCTAACAGGTATTTTACACGTATGCAGGGATTTTTGATAAACAACTGAAACATGACGGTTTTGTGTGAGCAATCGATATCACCGTCACAGGGAGATTTGTGATTGAGATAGAGTTTCTCGACCTGAAGGTCGCTGATCCATTTGTAAGCTCTGAAATGATGAAAAAAGTAACAACAGTACCAAACCGAGAAGATGTCCAAAGGCCCCAATGCCATCCTTTGATAGCCGTCTAAGGTTTGAATCAATACGATTCAAGTTAGTATGCTCATAAGATAAACTGTCGACTCACATTTGCATTATGTTTTAACGTGCACCAACCCAACGCCCAACCATGCTCCCCGCACCCTGGACCCATCCGCTCCATGCATGTCGCGCCCGCCCGCCAGTCGCAGTAGCCATCGCACATGCTGTGCGCGCGCCCGCCAGCCGCACTCCAGATCCCATAAACACATTATTTCCAGGTGCAAACTGCGAGCTATCATCTTGTTAAGGGGATGAAATCATTGTATCATAACCACTAAAATTACAAGTTATCATCTTGTTAAGTGAACCAAAGAACCACTAAAACTTGCCTCAAGTGGTAGCTATCAGACATGAGATCATCCCTAGCTGTCGTCACATGAAGATAGTAATCAATATCCAGCTCCCAAGATGTGATGACAAAACAAAAGGGATTGTTGTCTGTGTCTAGTTGGCTAGCCAGTGCCCAGTGGCGAGCGCTCTTGATGCACAACACCGCCCAACACTTTGCCTGTTCAAATCAGTGCAGTGTGCAGATGATTCGAAATAAGAATGTGCGGATCTTGTAGACGAGCAAACGAAGAAAAAGGAATTTCAGCTTTATTTTTCAAGATGGATGAAAAGCTCTGCTAATAAGCAAAACCGACCTGGGTGTGTTTAGTTTGTGTACAATGTACTTCACACCAAGCATACTCCACCTTAATTCTGAGAAGACACGCTGGAAGAGAAGATGAATAAAAATAATCATCAAAATAACTAGTAACATCTAGGCATTACTTTAACAAACTCCAATCGTCAACAACAATAATAACTATTGTTTTATTGAAATTGCCCATTTCTGCAATTGTAAAAAAGCCATAAAGTACTCAGTTTGGATCTAAAGTGTTTACTCTGCTATTATGGAAAATACTTTGAAATAACCTTTACTTCTAAACTACACACATCTACATTAGCTACTAAATTTATGATTTCACGCAATTGGCTTTACCTAAGGAACAAACAATCTAATACAAGAGCAATGGGGACGAAACGGAGTCGAGCGAGTGAGCACTGAAGGGGAGCGAGGACTCACATACCCATCGTTCTGCCGCTCAACCCCTGCAGCTCACGATCGAGGAAAACAAGTGAATCGATCAACCGAATAGTAAAAGTGGGAGCCTCTGGCCCTGGGTCTGCCCTTATGTAATGATCTTACCTGTGGCTAAGAGAACACTTTTGATTCAACCCTTTTGTGAAGTCAAACCTCAATCCTTCAAAAAGTTCAGGCTTCAAAGACACTACAAAAGGAGTATGTCATCTGTCAGCAGAGATCACGAAAGTAATACTAAAGTTATACAGTAGTGTGCATGCACCAAAAAACAGAACATCAATTGGACCATTTAGGTTTGCTATTGCTTTGGTCATACACGAAAAATAATAAACTACACAGAGCATATATCCCTCATCCCCAGTTAATTGAAAGGGAACTCAACAAGTGGATAAAAAATTCAAAATGACATTCTATTATTGTAATCTAAATTTTGAACATTACTACAGTTCAATCATTCTATTCAACCATAACATTTGTCTTAAAGTACTTCTCATCTCTTTCGGATAGAACAATATTTGATGGAGACTACTTAAACAGTTGAACTTGACTAAGGCTATGAAAGAAATGTTGAAGATTTTATTGGAGCTGAAAAAAACAGAAAGCCAGCTTATGGGATCAAACTATATTTATAGCCATTTGTCAGTTATCAAAGTATACTGAGCAATGCCCATTGCCAAATATTTATAAGGTAGGAGTAGGAACCAAGCAAGTTGCCATGCACATCAAAACCTATAAGAAGTCTGAAAAGATCTTAGGCACTAAAGATGTGCATAAAAGCTCATGGGTAAGAACTAAAGAGCAAAACAGTTTGCACATGGACACAAGAAAACAGATTACCCCTTCGCCTAAATTGTGTTTTCTATAACCAGCTAACTAATAATAGAATACCATTCCCTTAGTATATTAAAAGGTCATATAAAGTATCAAACCAAATGAGAATGGGCTCGTAGCTGGGTAACATGGCATGTGAGGTAAGCTGCTCACTTGAGTTCAACCATCAGGATTGTTTGAAAGGTGTTTCATTGTGGCATGCCCCCATAACAATTTCTAGATTAGCCTCTAGGATTTTTGTGCCAACACTC
Organism: Zea luxurians; assembly: GCA_029449295.1. Classification (NCBI taxonomy): domain Eukaryota; kingdom Viridiplantae; phylum Streptophyta; class Magnoliopsida; order Poales; family Poaceae; genus Zea; species Zea luxurians. The sequence goes on from JAOPSE010000010.1 coordinate 102,715,212, forward strand.
GGGTTGAATCTTTGATACTCAGGATTGTTTGATGGGTGTCTCATCATGGCATGCTGCCAAATTAATTTCCAGATCAACCTACAGCGCCTTTGGGCCATGATGGGACAGCAACGGGCCCGTATTTCAATCCAGGGCTTCGTGAACCTCTCCAGCAGGTATATGTGTGCATAGGGTCAATCTAGTGTACGTCTTAAGGGCAATAATTGATGTGCATGTGGGATGTATGGAATGTGTTAAGATGTGTGTTTAGAAACTACAATTTGTGCCATGAGTGGAGGCCTAAAAAAGCATCAAGAAGATTGTCGGGGACCATAATTAGGGGTACCCTCAAGACGCCTAATTCTCAGCTGGTAACCCCCATCAGCATAAAGCTGCAGAGGCCTGATGGGTTTGATTAAGTCAGGGATCAGTCCGTACGAGCGACTTGATCGCGCCTCGCCCGAGCCTAGCCTCGGGAAAGGGCAGCCGACCCTGAGATGATCCCGTCTCGCCCGAGGCCTCCTCTTTCACGGCAGACGCATCTCCGGCTCGCCCGAGGCCTTGCCTTCGATAAGAAGTAACCCTGACTAAATCACCGCGCCGACCGACCAAGTCACTGGCGCCTTTAACGCAAAGAGTAAGACTGACGGGCAGCCAGGCTTGGCCAAAAGCGCCAGAGGAAACTCCGCTCCGCCCGACCCAGGGCTCGGACTCGGGCTAAGGCCCCGGAAGACGGCGAACTCCGCTCCGCCCGACCCAGGGCTCGGACTCGGGCTAAGGCCCCGGAAGACGGCGAACTCCGCTCCGCCCGACCCAGGGCTCGGACTCGGGCTAAGGCCCCGGAAGACGGCGAACTCCGCTCCGCCCGACCTAGGGCTCGGACTCGGGCTAAGGCCCCGGAAGACGGCGAACTCCGCTCCGCCCGACCCAGGGCTCGGACTCGGGCTAAGGCCCCAGAAGACGATGAACTCCGCCTCGCCCGACCCAGGGCTCGGACTCCGCCCTGGCCTCCGCCGAACGACCTCCGCCTCGCCCGACCCAGGAGCTCAGGTTCGGCCTCGGCCATGCAGGACAGATTCGACCTCGGCTTCGGAGGAGCCTCCACGTCGCCCGACCTAGGACACAAGACCGCCACGTCAACAGGAAGCGTCATCATCACCCTGCCCTGAGCCGACTTGGGTCGCAGAGGACAAGACCGACGTCCCATCTGGCTAGCTCTGCCAGATAGGCAATGATGGCGCCCCGCTGGACCATGACGACGGCGGCTCCCAGCTCTCTTACGAAAGCAGGAGGACGTCAGCAAGAGCACAGCTGTTCCAACAGCTGTCCCTCCGCCAAGCTCCACTGCTTCTCCGACAGCCACGACGCCACACTAACAGGATGCCAAGATCTCTCCGGCTGCCACCTTGGCATGTACTTAGGGCACTAGCTCTCCCCCGCTAGACACGTAGCGCCTTGCTACACCCCCATTTGTACACCTGGATCCTCTCCTTACGCCTATAAAAGGAAGGACCAGGGCCTTCTTAGAGAGGGTTGGCCTCGCGGGAACGAGGGGCAGGGGCAGGCGCTCTCTTGGGGCCGCTCGCTCCCCTCACCCGCGCGGACGCTTGTAACCCCCTACTGCAAGCGCACCCGACCTGGGCGCGGGGCGAACACGAAAGGCCGCGGGAACCTCCGTCTCCCTCGTCGCGACCCGGCTCCGGCCACCGACCTCTCGCTCTCTTTCCCCCCTTCGCGCTCGCCCATGCGCTCGACCCATCTGGGCTGGGGCACGCGGCACTCTCACTCGTCGGCTCGGGGACCCCCCGGTCTCGAAACGCCGACAGTTGGCGCGCCAGGTAGGGGCCCGCTGCGTGTTGACGAGCAGTTTCCTGTCAAGCTCCAGATGGGCAGTCTCCAACGACCTCTCCAACCCGGGACGGTGCTCCGTTTCGGGAGCCTCGAGTTCATGTCTCTCGATAGCGGCTACGACATGGTACTCCTTCCACCGCTGTGCGACGGCGACAATGGCGGTCGACAGCCCGCCCGCCGGCGGCGGAATCGACGACGTCTTTCCCGCGTGGGGGAAGGACAACTTTCGAGCTTGCCCCATCCTCTCCCTCGCCATCGGAGGAGGAGGAGGCGGGGCAACCAGGGCCGAGCGGGAGGCTGCGCTCCGACGGCTGTCGAGCAAATCGACATCCCCAGTGCCCCAACGGAGGACACGCTAAGCGTCACCCTCGCGTTCGAGGCAAAGGCAAGCGCCATCCCCCCGCAACACGTCGACTCCAAGCAGGTGGACGACGCCAGCGCGCTCACGAAGGGCCTGCAGGACGTCGCCCTCGTACCCAAGACGACGGCGCGATCAGCCTCCGACGTGACTTCATCGCTCCTCGTCGACAAAAAGGTACCGACTGCTTCCCATCTTTCGTCATTTCGACTCGACCTCAACCCGCCTGGCGACCTCGCTTTGGCGGACACTCACGTTGAGGCGAGTGCAACCCCTCTGGGGTTTCGTGTGCGGTCGCCCTGGGACCGATTGACGGGCGTCTCAACCTACGGACCCTCTGGGTCCGAGGAAGACGACGACCCCAGCATCTGCTGGGATTTCTCCGGATCTGGCAACCCCAGCGCCATGCGGGACTTCATGACCGCATGCGACTACTGCCTTTCCGATTGTTCCGACGGCAGCCGCAGCCTTGACGACAAGGACTGCGGCCCGAGCCGCGAATGTTTCCACGTCGAGCTAGGGGATCCCTCCGGAGGCAGCCGTCTCGGCATGCCGGAGGATGGCGATCTCCCTAGGCCAGCGCCTCGCGCCGACATCCCGCGGGAGCTAGCTGTGGTCCCCGTTCCGGCGGGGGGTCACGACCCACAGCTCGAGCAAGTCCGCGGGGCGCAGGCCGGGCTCGATGAGGAAGCAGGAGCGCTCGAGGCAATCCGCCGGGACGTCGGGCAGGTATGGGCAAGCCAGCCCCCGGCCGGAGAAATACGTCACCTGCCCCAGGGTCTCCAGCACCGCATCGCCAACGATGCCAGGGGCAGACCGCCACCCGCATCCGGCGGAACCGGTCAGGACCTGGCAGCCGCGGCGATGCTCCTCCGCGCGATGCCGGAGTCATCAACCACCGAGGGTCGGCGAATCCAGGGAGAGCTCAAGCATCTCCTGGAAGGCGCTGCGGCCCGGCGGGCCGAGAGCTCCGCCTCCCGAAGGTAGGGGTACCCCTCGGAACCTCGTGCCGCGACTTCCCGACTCATGCGGAAAGCCTCGGTTTACACCGGGCGCACGCGCAACACCGCGCCTGCGGCCCCGGGCCACCTCGGCGACGAGCACCCTCATCGCGACCGTCGGGCACGCCACGACGAAAGGGTGCGCCGAGGCTATCACCCCAGGCGTGGGGGACGCTACGACAGTGGGGAGGATCGGAGTCCCTCGCCCGAACCACCCGGTCCGCAGGTCTTTAGCCGAGCCATTCGGCGGGCGCCGTTTCCGCCCCGATTCCGACCCCCGACCACTATCACAAAGTACTCGGGGGAAACGAGGCCGGAATTGTGGCTCGCGGACTACCGCCTGGCCTGTCAACTGGGAGGAACGGACGACGATAACCTCATCATCCGCAACCTCCCCCTGTTCCTCTCCGACACTGCTCGCGCTTGGTTGGAGCACCTGCCTCCCGAGCAGATTTCCAACTGGGAGGATTTGGTCCAAGCTTTCGTCGGCAACTTCCAGGGCACGTACGTGCGCCCTGGGAATTCCTGGGACCTCCGAAGTTGTCGGCAACTGCCGGGAGAATCTCTTCGGGACTACATCCGGCGATTCTCGAAGCAGCGCACCGAGCTGCCCAACATCACCGACTCCGATGTCATCGGCGCGTTCCTTGCCGGCACCACCTGCCGTGACCTGGTGAGCAAGTTGGGTCGCAAGACCCCCACCAGGGCGAGCGAGCTGATGGACATCGCCACCAAGTTCGCCTCCGGCCAGGAGGCGGTCGAGGCCATCTTCCGAAAAGACAAGCAGCCCCAGGGCCGCCCGTCGGAAGATGCTCCCGAGACGTCTGCTCCGCGCGGCGCCAAGAAGAAAGGCAGGAGGAAGTCGCAAGCGAAACGCGACGCTCCCGACGCAGACCTTGTCGCCGCCGCCGAGCACAAGAACCCTCGGAAGCCCCCCGGAGGTGCTAACCTCTTCGACAAGGCACTCAAGGAGACGTGCCCCTACCATCAGGGGCCCGTCAAGCACACCCTTGAAGAGTGCGTCATGCTTCGGCGCCACTTCCACCGGGCCGGGCCACCCGCGGAGGGTGGCAGGGCCCGCGACGACGACAAAAGGGAAGATCGCCAAGCGGGAGAGTTCCCCGAGGTCCGCGACTGCTTCATGATCTACGGAGGGCATGCGGCGAACGCCTCGGCTCGACATCGTAAGCAAGAGCGTCGGGAGGTCTACTCGGTGAAGGTGGCAGCACCAGTCTACCTAGACTGGTCCGACAAGCCCATCACCTTCGACCGGGACGACCACCCCGACCACGTGCCGAGCCCGGGGAAGTACCCGCTCGTCGTCGACCCCGTCATCGGCGACGTCAGGCTCACCAAGGTCCTGATGGATGGGGGCAGCTGCCTCAATATCATCTACGCCGAGACCCTCAGGCTCCTACGCGTCGACCTGTCATCCGTCCGAGCAGGCGCTGCGCCCTTCCACGGGATCGTTCCCGGGAAGCGCGTCCAGCCCCTCGGACAGATCGACCTCCCTGTCTGCTTCGGAACACCCTCCAACTTCCGAAGGGAGACTTTGACGTTCGAGGTGGTCGGGTTCCGAGGAACCTACCACGCAGTGCTGGGAAGACCATGCTACGCGAAGTTCATGGCCATCCCCAACTACACCTACCTGAAGCTCAAGATGCCAGGCCCCAACGGGGTCATCACCGTCGGCCCCACGTACAAACACGCATTCGAATGCGATGTGGAGTGCGTGGAGTACGCCGAGGCCCTCGCCGAGTCCGAGGCCCTCATCACCGACCTGGAAAGCCTCACCCGAGAGGTGCCAGACGTGAAGCGACACGCCGGCAACTTCGAGCCAGCGGAGACGGTCAAGGCCGTCCCTCTCGACCCCAGTGGTGACACCTCCAAGCAGATCCGGATCGGTTCCGGGCTCGACCCCAAATAGGAAGCAGTGCTCGTCGACTTTCTCCGCGCAAACGCCGACGTCTTTGCGTGGAGTCCCTCGGACATGCCCGGCATACCGAGGGATGTCGCCGAGCACTCGCTGGATATTCGGGCCGGGGCCCGGCCGGTCAGACAGCCTCTGCGCCGATTCGACGAGGAAAGGCGCAGGGTGATAGGTGAGGAGATCCACAAGCTGATGGCAGCGGGGTTCATCAAAGAGGTATTCCATCCCGAATGGCTTGCCAACCCTGTACTTGTGAGGAAGAAAGGGGGAAATGGCGGATGTGCGTAGACTACACTGGTCTCAACAAAGCATGTCCGAAGGTCCCCTACACTCTACCTCGCATCGATCAGATCCTGGACTCCACTGCAGGGTGCGAAACCCTGTCTTTTCTCGATGCCTACTCAGGGTATCATCAAATCAAGATGAAAGAGTCCGACCAGCTCGCGACTTCTTTCATCACGCCCTTCGACATGTACTGTTATGTCACCATGCCGTTCGGTTTGAGGAACGCGGGTGCAACGTACCAGCGGTGCATGAACCATGTGTTCGGCGAACACATCGGTCGCACGGTCGAGGCCTACGTCGATGACATCGTAGTCAAGACGAGGAAAGCCTCCGACCTTCTCTCCGACCTCGAACTGACATTCCGGTGTCTCAAGGTGAAGGGCGTCAAGCTCAATCCCGAGAAGTGCATCTTCGGGGTGCCCCGAGGCATGCTCTTGGGATTCATCGTCTCCGAGCGGGGCATCGAAGCCAACCCGGAGAAGATCGCAGCCATCACAAACATGGGGCCCATCACGGACTTAAAAGGCGTACAGAGGGTCATGGGATGTCTCGCGGCCTTGAGCCGTTTCATCTCGCGCCTCGGCGAAAGAGGCCTGCCCCTGTACCGTCTCTTAAGGAAGGCCGAGTGCTTCACTTGGACACCCGAGGCCGAGGAAGCTCTCGGGAACCTGAAGGCGCTCCTCACCCAGGCGCCCATCTTGGTACCCCCAGCTGATGGAGAAGCCCTCCTGGTCTACGTCGCCGCTACCACTCAGGTGGTCAGCGCCGCGATCGTGGTCGAAAGGCAGGAAGAGGGGCATGCTTTGCCAATTCAGAGGCCAGTTTACTTCGTCAGCGAGGTACTGTCCGAGACCAAGATCCGCTACCCACAAGTCCAGAAACTGCTATATGCAGTGATCCTGACGAGGCGAAAGCTGCGACATTACTTCGAGTCTCATCCGGTGACTGTGGTGTCATCCTTCCCCCTGGGGGAGATCATCCAGTGTCGAGAAGCCTCGGGACGGATCGCAAAGTGGGCGGTGGAAATCATGGGCGAGGCAATCTCGTTCGCCCCTCGGAAGGCCATCAAGTCCCAGGTACTGGCGGATTTCGTAGCCGAATGGGTCGATACCCAGTTGCCAACGGCTCCGATCCAACCAGAGCTCTGGACCATGTTTTTCGACGGGTCGCTGATGAAGACGGGAGCCGGCGCGGGCTTGCTCTTCGTCTCGCCCCTCGGGAAGCACCTGCGCTACGTGCTCCGCCTCCATTTCCCGGCGTCCAACAATGTGGCTGAGTACGAGGCTCTGGTCAACGGATTGCGAATCGCCATCGAGCTAGGGGTCCGACGCCTCGATGCACGCGGCGACTCGCAACTCGTCATCGACCAAGTCATGAAGAACTCCCACTGCCGCGATCCGAAGATGGAGGCCTACTGTGAGGAGGTTCGACGCCTGGAAGACAAGTTCTACGGGCTCGAGCTTAACCACATCGCCCGACGCTACAACGAGACTGCGGATGAGCTGGCGAAGATAGCCTCGGGGCGAACGACGGTTCCCCCGGACGTCTTCTCCCGGGATCTGCACCAACCCTCCGTCAAGATCGGCGACGCGCCCGAGCCCGAGGTGCCCTCGGCCCCGTCCGAGGTGACCTCGGCCCAGCCCGAGCCATCCTCGGCTCAACCCGAGGAACCCTCGGAGCCCGAGGGCGAAGCACTGCGCATCGAGGAGGAGCAGAACGGGGTCATGCCAGATCAAGATTGGCAAACCCCGTACCTGCAATATCTCCGCCAAGGGGAACTGCCCCTCGACCGAGCCGAGGCTCGGCGGGTAGCGCGCAAGTCGTTCGTCTTGCTGGGCGATGAGAAGGAGCTCTACCACCGTAGCCCCTCGGGCATCCTCCAGCGATGCATCTCCATCGCCGAAGGTCAGGAACTCCTGCGGGAAATACACTCGGGGGCTTGCGGCCATCATGCAGCACCTCGAACCCTCGTCGGGAACGCTTTCCGCCAAGGCTTCTATTGGCCGACGGCGGTGGCTGACGCCACTAGAATTGTCCGCGCCTGCGAAGGGTGCCAATTCTATGCGAAGCAGACCCACCTGCCCGCTCAGGCTCTGCAAACGATACCCATCACCTGGCCCTTCGCTGTGTGGGGTCTGGACCTCGTCGGCCCTCTGCAGAAGGCGCCCGGGGGCTACACGCACCTGCTGGTCGCTGTCGACAAATTCTCCAAGTGGATCGAGGTCCTCAGGTCCGACCCCTGAACAGCATCAGATCCGAGCAGGCAGTGGCATTCGTCACCAACATCATCCATCGCTTCGGGGTCCCGAACTCCATCATCACCGACAACGGCACCCAGTTCACCGGCAAAAAATTCTTGGATTTTTGCGAGGATCACAACATCCGGGTGGACTGGGCTGCCGTAGCTCATCCCATGTCGAATGGGCAAGTGGAACGTGCCAACGGCATGATCCTACAAGGGCTCAAGCCTCAGACTTACAACGATCTCAACAAGTTCGGCAAGCGATGGATGAAGGAACTCCCCTCGGTGGTCTGGAGCCTGAGGACGACGCCAAGCCGAGCCACAGGTTTCACGCCGTTCTTCCTGGTCTACGGGGCCGAGGCCGTCTTGCCCACTGACCTGGAATAGGGCTCCCCGAGGACGAGGGCCTACAACGAAGAAAGCAACCAAGCTAGCCGAGAAGACTCGCTGGACCAGCTGGACGAGGCTCGGGACAGGGCCTTGCTACACTCGGCGCGGTACCAGCAGTCCCTGCGACGCTACCACGCCCGAGGGGTCCGACCCCGAGATCTCCAGGTGGGCGACCTGGTGCTTCGGCTGCGGCAGGACGCTCGAGGGAGGCACAAGCTCACGCCCCCCTGGGAGGGGCCGTTCATCATCGCCAAAGTTCTGAAGCCCGGAACGTACAAGCTGGCCAACAGTCAAGGCGAGGTCTACGGCAACGCTTGGAACATCCAACAGCTACGTCGCTTCTACCCTTAAGATGTTTCCAAGTTGTTCATATACCTCACACCCACGCAAAGTTTAGTCAACAAGGAAGGGTCGGCCTCGCCTCGGCAAAGACCGACCCTCCCTCGGGGGCTAAAAGGGGGGAAACCCCCTCTGCGTCGAAATTTTCCTCGAACAGAAAATCTCTTTTACCAGAATATCTTTCGTGCTTTTTGACTACTTCGAAAAGCGGATCCTGGAAACGACGGGGTACACGTAAGCAGTCAAGGCTGACCGAGCCGAGGGACTCCCACGCCTCCGGGATACGGATACCTCACTCATCACCTTCTGCGATAAGTAACTCGCGTTCGGATAAGGTGAATCCGCGGATCGAACAAGTCTTTACGTTCGGAAGCCCTTCTATCGAAGCGATTCTTCGAGCCTTCTCGACCGAGTCGGTGACAGGGCCTCATGGACGGGTGAAAGTACGCGTAAGCAGCGAGGCCGACCGAGCCGAGGGACTCCCACGCCTCCGGGATACGGATACCTCACTCATCACCTCCCGCGAGAAGCAACTCTCGCTCGCACTAACATCCCTGCTACCGACAAAAAGTCCAGATACTCGAAACAAGAGGAAAAGAGACGCAGCTTTATAGCGCAGCAAGGGTGTGTGTTCTGGCCTCGACGGCCGCACAAGGCCCACGCTACAAGACGATTTGACCTTGCAGGCTCGGGTCTTGACGCTGGAAGGGGGCAGCGACGCCCTCGGCATCGACGGCATCTTCGGCGAGGCCCGACCTAGCCTCGGATGGCGACGCGGTCCGAAGGCCTCCGCTCCGAAGGACGACGTCATCACCACGCCCGAGCGATCGCCGTCAGGGACTTTTCCGGATCCGGCCCGAGCGGGCGGCTCAGCCGGCCACCTCTGGGGCCTCGGCCGACCACCTTCCGAGGGCGCCAGCCCGGTCCAAAGCCTCGGCTGATCAGCTCCGACGTCGATCCTGCCAACGGACAACCCGGCTAGGCTCCGGCCAACCAGGTTTTATTTCTCGAGCCAACTCCACCTCTGCTCATGCTGATATCGCTACCCCCGGCCTCGGCTCGTCGAAGAGCGGCCGAGGGGTTTCTTTAACTAAGCTAGAGGAGCCTCGGACAACAGGGCCGACCGAGCCGAGGGACTCCTACGCCTCCGGGATACGGATACCTCACTCGTCACCTTGACACGGGGCGACTCATGCTTAGTGAAGCGGTTCAGACAATCAGCAGACGAGTCTTAGTGCTCGGAAATGCGGAAAAAAACACGGCTCCGTGCCATAATTACATACATGTTCAGGCCCCGAAAGCCGAAATGAACAGAAAACCCGGCACTCGAAGTGCCATTACAAGCGGAACTCCGGTTCCGCCCCCGCGGGTACGGACAACCTCCCCGCCAGGGAAGCCCGAGGAGCAACAAGCCCCGGGTGAATCACCAGCAAACGTGTGGCGCCCCTAAGCACCCCGGCAGATCCTCGCAACCGCCCTCGTCGCGAATGCGAGGGAGGAGGCGGAATGTTGCATCCTAGCTGGGCAGCAACAGTTCCCCTTCCCCGGCATGACTGGAGGATGTCTCCGCCGTGGGGCTAAAAGGCGATTGCCACCACCAGAAGCTGGAAAATGAGGTGGCCCGCCGACCCGCGTAGGAGGTGGGGCCCCGGCTCGCCTCGCTCCCCGCCCCGGCGAGGATGACGAACACCCTCAACACTGAGGGCGGGGCCGGGACCACAGCCCGGTTTGCCCCTCCCCATTCGGGAGCTGGAGGCCACCGTCTTGGGTGATCGCCAGCGGAGGGGAGCCGCTGGGCTGTGTGATGAAAATCCTTGAAGCCGAACGATGGCCGAAAGGTACCCGCTCCCACGGAGTGGTGTCCCCCGACGATGAGGCACGAAGACGGCGGTTTTCCCCATCCGGGGGCTTGAAAGGTGGAAAGACGCGATGCATAAGGGAGGAAGAAGATATGGTCGCCTTAAGGGGTCGCCCTCCTTTTAAAGGCGACTCTCCCTGCTTGCGCCCCCAACCGTCACGGGCTAAGTCTTCTCCAACACGCCTCCAAAGTCCTCCCCTGCGGCGCGGGGGCTGGGACCCGCCTGTCATGCAGACCGGCTCCGAGCAGAGGAAGCCGAACCGCCGCGCACGACGCGCGCGACCACCCAGCGGTTACAAGTAACCCTCCACTTTTGCCCAGACCAGCGGGCGAAAGGGGCAGGCGGCCATGCAGGCGGCATGCAACCATGCCAAGTGGCCGCGCCTCTCCGACTCCTGACAGGCCAGCGTGGAGGCCCAGGCCCACGCGTCGCGCAACCGGCGCGCCGGATGCTGCATGCAAGCCGCTGCACCGCTTGCGCCACCACCGCACCTCCTCGATTGCGGAACCGATACCGCGATTCGAGGCGACCCAGCGCGCGACCCAGCAGCGCCAGCCTGACGCAGCGGTCAAACGCGGTCAAAAGTGGGCCGGCAGTAATGACAGTGGCAGGCGCGCGAGAGCAGCGGCCACGCCATCGGCCAAGCTCTTGTCCCATCCGGAGGCAGCGAGAGAACCCCCTCTCACGGTGTGAAGACGACGCGCCCGTGACCCGTTCCTCGAACGGCTCGCGCACGCAACGGCAGCGTCGCCAACTACTCACCCCGGCGCATTAACTCCGCGGCTCGACGGGCAGCGCTACGGGCGGGAGCAGCTGGCGACGTTTCGCCTTCGCCAAAACAACCACACCGAAAAAGGTACGCCACGACGTTCAATTTCAAATCCTTTTTCCCTTTTCCTTCTTTCTCTATCTCTTGCAACAGGGACCGGGAAAGGGGATACCCCCAAAGGGATCCTTCCCCGTGAAGGAACTAGGCTCCGAGCCTCCTTACTGATCAGGGGTTCGAAGGCTGGCCCCCCGAAGGGTTCAACGGCCGCCTCAGATCGCGTGGGCCCGACACCCACTACTGGTCAGGGGTTCGAAGGTCGGCCCCCCAAAAGGTTCCACGACCGCCTCAGGCTACTCGGGCTCCGCGCCCATTACTGATCAGGGGTTCGAAGGCTGGCCCTCCGAAGGGTTCACAGTCGCCTCAGACGCCGAGCGAGGGATGACCAGGGGTACGTTCGATACATAACCAAGGCTCGGGCTGCGCTCCCGAGGTACCCTAGGACATTTCCGAGACCAGCGGGAACGACTCTGTAACGGAATCCCATCGGAGGGAGGCAACGAGCCCTCGGACCCCGTCGCCAGGGGACCGGGTCCGGCAGATCACCCGCAGGTACTTTTGGGCGTGCCTCCGGGCCCCTAGCCGACCCCCAACGAACGGGGCACGGACGTCCACTCGGATTACCCGATTGCAGCTCACCGGAGACACCATGTTCGGTGCCCATCGAGGGTAACATGGCGCTCTCCCCCCCTCCTCCTTGCGGAAAGGCGACGTAGGGGCGTATGTAAAAAAGCCGAGTCTGTCCCTGATCGTCCTCTCGCTCCGTGCAGAGGCTCGGGGGCTGCTCTCGCAAACCCGGCTCCGGCCGAACCGTTGACAGCGTCAACATACCAGCCCGAGAACTTGGGCCCCGACAGAGCATCTGGGCTACGGCCTGTTCGCATGAGGGAACCGCCAGACCAGCCGAAGCATTACGCAAGGCATTAAGACCTCGAAGGAGTGAAACCACTCCTCCGAGGCCTCGGGGGCTACACCCGGCGGGTGCGCTCGCGCGCACCCACCGGAACAAAGTACAACCGAGAAAGGCTGGTCCCCTTGCAAAAAAGTGCGACAGAAAGCCTCCAAGCGAGTGTTAACACTCCCTTCGAGGCTCGGGGGCTACTGTCGGGGACCATAATTAGGGGTACCCTCAAGACGCCTAATTCTCAGCTGGTAACCCCCATCAGCATAAAGCTGCAGAGGCCTGATGGGTTTGATTAAGTCAGGGATCAGTCCGTACGAGCGACTTGATCGCGCCTCGCCCGAGCCTAGCCTCGGGCAAGGGCAGCCGACCCTGAGATGATTCCGTCTCGCCCGAGGCCTCCTCTTTCACGGCAGACGCATCTCCGGCTCGCCCGAGGCCTTGCCTTCGATAAGAAGTAACCCTGACTAAATCACCGCGCCGACCGACCAAGTCACTGGCGCCTTTAACGCAAAGAGTAAGACTGACGGGCAGCCAGGCTTGGCCAAAAGCGCCAGAGGAAACTCCGCTCCGCCCGACCCGGGGCTCGGACTCGGGCTAAGGCCCCGGAAGACGGCGAACTCCGCTCCGCCCGACCCAGGGCTCGGACTCGGGCTAAGGCCCCGGAAGACGGCGAACTCCGCTCCGCCCGACCCAGGGCTCGGACTCGGGCTAAGGCCCCGGAAGACGGCGAACTCCGCTCCGCCCGACCCAGGGCTCGGACTCGGGCTAAGGCCCCGGAAGACGGCGAACTCCGCTCCGCCCGACCTAGGGCTCGGACTCGGGCTAAGGCCCCGGAAGACGATGAACTCCGCCTCGCCCGACCCAGGGCTCGGACTCCGCCCTGGCCTCCGCCGAACGACCTCCGCCTCGCCCGACCCAGGAGCTCAGGTTCGGCCTCGGCCATGCAGGACAGATTCGACCTCGGCTTCGGAGGAGCCTCCACGTCGCCCGACCTAGGACACAAGACCGCCACGTCAACAGGAAGCGTCATCATCACCCTGCCCTGAGCCGACTTGGGTCGCAGAGGACAAGACCGGCGTCCCATCTGGCTAGCTCCGCCAGATAGGCAATGATGGCGCCCCGCTGGACCATGACGACGGCGGCTCCCAGCTCTCTTACGAAAGCAGGAGGATGTCAGCAAGAGCACAGCTGTTCCAACAGCTGTCCCTCCGCCAAGCTCCACTGCTTCTCCGACAGCCACGACGCCACACTAACAGGATGCCAAGATCTCTCCGGCTGCCACCTTGGCATGTACTTAGGGCACTAGCTCTCCCCCGCTAGACACGTAGCGCCTTGCTACACCCCCATTTGTACACCTGGATCCTCTCCTTACGCCTATAAAAGGAAGGACCAGGGCCTTCTTAGAGAGGGTTGGCCTCGCGGGAACGAGGGGCAGGGGCAGGCGCTCTCTTGGGGCCGCTCGCTCCCCTCACCCGCGCGGACGCTTGTAACCCCCTACTGCAAGCGCACCCGACCTGGGCGCGGGGCGAACACGAAAGGCCGCGGGAACCTCCGTCTCCCTCGTCGCGACCCGGCTCCGGCCACCGACCTCTCGCTCTCTTTCCCCCCTTCGCGCTCGCCCACGCGCTCGACCCATCTGGGCTGGGGCACGCGACACTCTCACTCGTCGGCTCGGGGACCCCCCGGTCTCGAAACGCCGATAAAGATTTTCTTACAATTTATTCCATGTGCATAAAAACATGGGCAGTGAGCTGGTAAACTGAATAAACAAGTCATAAGTCATCTGGATAGAGACACAATGCATATGGATAATTGGTATTTGTGACAAGATATCAATGTTAAAGAAATAATTAAACAAATGCCAAATCCTAGAGACAACAGGTGTAGTGGAATCAAATGCTTCAGAGCAAAAACTACATCTGCAGTATCAGTTAATGTGCTGCACTGTGGGCATTGTGTGCAAAAGATACTTGTGTCATACACAAATGGCCAAGCAATTCCTAAGACACATCTATCAATGTTGTGTAATAATGACAATCAACTAAGCACCATAATTTTCAGATCCAACTATGAACCCCCATAAAACTAAAGCAGCAGCCTAGAACTTGATCCATATCGAGAAATTCAATCTTCGTCGACCAACCAATTCTACCACGGGTATCGCCAACCACGTGGCAGCGCATACCGAGTGAAAACTACACAATGCTGCAGCACTGCACACGCGCTAGCTGGTTATGGAGTTAAAACTGGACGGGTAAGGGGACAAACTGAGAGCCTCGCACTGGATCTCCTCGAAGGGCATGGGGCAGAGGAGGTTGAGGTAGTCCACCTTCTCCTCCTTCTTCTCCTATTCACTGACGTCTGCGGGAGGATCCCGGCGAGCCCGGGGCCATAGGGCGGCGCGCCCTCCTGGGGTAGCGCTGAGTGAGGAGAAGGTGGCGCTAGCTGATTTTATTAGGGCTGTTGTGCTGCCGGTTATAACATCTCTCCCGGCCTTCACAAACAGCTCGTCCTCGAGCTGGAAGGCAGGATTACGGGGGTGGGGAGCTATTTTAGTACGGGGTCTGAAATAAAATAAGATGGCACAAGAAGGGAAATTAAAGACCTTTTCAATGCATCAATGCCTTTTGCTTCCTCCCCAAAGCAACCAAACCTCCATACCATAATCACAACAGTCAAATATACAAGGAGCCTCTCCAGACAGCATTGCGTGGTCAACTTCTGATGTTATAATGTTCTACCGATTTAAAACTATGCAATACAAATAGCGTCGACAAGGGTATTTGAGATTTGGTGGTCAAAAACAAAAGGAATGAGGAGGTAACCATCCCCTAACCAATCGGCTAATCTACCAAGTCGTTTCCATTGCGCCTCTTCTTTGCAAGGAAATCACAGATCTACCAAAGTTGAGCAGACAAGAAGAACTGTAGCTACCTTTCCACGAAGAGAGGCTTCTTTTGCGGTTGTGAATGAACTTGTAGCACAAGGCGACAGCGATGGCCAACGCTAGCTCTGTGCTCCAGTACGGACTTCACATCAGTGACACCACCTGCACCTCTCCTTCGTCCTCGAGCACCGCCCTTGGACCTAGTCTTGCCACCCTTCAACTATATTAGCCTAGACTCACATTTTTACCAATCCATAGCAGTTATTCATTTAGTACTGAAATGAGAGAGGAGTTCTAAAGTGTACCTCTGTTCTGTAGGGACTATCTGTCTGGAGGTGAAAGCTTCAGCTGGGCCTTACAGTCTTGTGAACTGCAAAAAGGATAAAATTTGAACCATGATATGTATTTATAGCACAGGTGATTACCAAAACAGTCGCTGCACACACACATACATGATGCTCAGTACAGCAAACAAACTCGACACAAGAAGGAAAAAGTAAGACATGAGCAGAAGTGAAAAGATGTAGCCTCAAAACTAACAAGTTCAGATATAGAGCTAGTTATTTTGCAATTGCTCTATATCTAACTTGTAGTCTATTTTCTTAGACACAACTCTTAGGCTCAAAATTTCCCTGATCCTAGACGATGTTGAGATATTGTTGGTAAATATGGAGTGACAATATTTTATACTGCACCAGCACTTATACGCTTATAGGTGAGTGCCCGTGCGTTGCAACGGAACCGTATAATAACACGGTAACTTATGTACATGTGTGTGTTATAGGTATATGCTCGTGCGTTGCTACGGAGTTAATATTATAAAGCACAATATTTTTTATGGCAACACACGAGCATATACCTAGTTAGATTCTTATGTGGTGAGGTCACAACTATTTAATTCCATTATGCTCTATAGGTTGCATGTACACGAGATAGTTCACGAGCAACTACTGATGAAGTGGTTCCTAAAGAGCTTCGGGCTAAATGACAATAACATACTGATGAAGTAGTTCCTAATACAAGAGCATACTGATGAAGTGGTTCCTAATACAAGGAACCACAACAGATCAAACCCTAAACATTGTTGATTAGTTGTCTCCTGCTCATATCAAATTACCAGGAACCACAGCAGATCAAACCAATTAAAGCAAAATGTTCCTCAGGTAAAATCCTATTGAGCTGGTGATGAAAAATATGCAGGAAAGCAATTACTTAAGAGATGTTCTACATAAAGAACTGACTGCACATATGTTTTTATCAACAAAGAAGATGTTGTACAGTAACTGAGTATTCACAATATCAATAGCTAAGAAAGGATAATAAAGAGTATAGACAAAAAAGGATTATACGCAGTCATTGAAATATAAAAGGGAGGATGATGAATTAGGGGGAAATGTGTTATAGGTAGATCAATCTCTAATCCTTAGAAAGAGAGGAAATTATTGCAGGTTCATTTGTTAGCTGGATTTGATAAGCCTAGGGCATAGTAGTTACACAAAAATTACTTCAAGCTTTGCACAGGGATGGTCTTTGATATATTGCTCGAGTTCAGAATCATCCCTAAATCTAAAACCGTACAAAGCCTGACGTTGCGTTAGACCGACTGGGTAAATTCTGTATAATTTCAGGTCATCCCCACCTCTAATGCTCGGTGGCCTTTCATCCTTCCATACAGGAACGTGGTTGAGGGACCTAAATTTACTGAGCACTGCGGATTCCAAGGCTCCCAGAGTTAACTGGCTTGATCTGCACAACATAGATTGCAATATGTTTAAACATGTACATGCAGCGAGATCAATTGAAAGATAAAAGATAGTCATTCAACACAACTTGACAGTCATTGAGAAACATAACAGAAGAGATGGGACTACAGAGCAGAAGTTTCCTTTATTACCCGTAAGACCTATGATTGAAAGAGCAATGCACAGACTGTGGGCGTTGATGGCGGTATTTCTCAACCAAAATAGCAATGCATATAATCTTTTTAAAACATAAAAGAGCTATTTATCTAAAAGCTATTATGTTATGTTTGGTATACGAAACCCTCGCACCATGCGAGTCAGACAATACACATTTTTTCTTTACAACAGAGTTTATTCTCAACCAAAACATAATCGTGTATCAGGGACAACATCCCTCTATTGTGTTTAGCAGACAAGTGCATTCCTATTAGAAACTTCAGACTTGTTTATATAAATGAGTTGTGGGGAACATACATGTAGGCAGTTCCTAGAGAGGTATCATATTTCTAGATCAGTAGTATAAGACACACACCTAATTGTGAGAGAAATAATAGGGAAAACTGCTTTATACTTAGTAAACAACACGATTTATCTACAAGAAATCATATTATCTAAAATAAATCTAATTGTTCAACATAGGCAGTCCAAGTATCATATTATTCACAACAGAGGTACTTAAAATACAAAACAGCTCTGAATCATATGAGTTCACGCACCTTACGGGGGAGAGTTGTAGAGATTCAGTGGTCCAAGGCTCCAAACTGTATAATAAGGTGAACATATGCAGTTATGAAAATATGAACAGGAAACTGAACATGAACACAAGAGAACAGAGGATTGGGAAACTCAACTGCGCGAATCTGAAACAGGGAATATGCGAGGAGGATGGGTGTCGGGTGGCGGCCTCGCATCTGTTATCCCTCTAGATTTCTTTAATAGTCGTAGGTGGGCAGATGTAGCATCCCAAAAATTCAAATCTTGAAATTTTCTCAAACTCGCTCTAAATTCAAAATGAATTTCAAATTTCATTTCAAAATGTTTGTTTGCGAGTTGATATCAACAAATAAAGTATAGTGGTCTATATTCTCTCTAAAATCCTCCTCAAAATATCCTACAAATATTTCCCCAGTGATCCCCCTCAAATTGTTTCCAGAAATACTGCCCAAATATTCTACCGATATATCTCTAGATATTTTCCTCTTGAGAAATACCTTCCAAATCATTTTTCAAGTCCCTACAAATATTTTCTTCATAACTTTCCTCATGCTCATACGTATACGTATGCCTACGGTATCATACGGTGAGCTCTACAAGCTAATTACACTCATATAAGACAAATCCATGCTAATCTCCTACTAATCCTCTCATCTCTCCCCCTAATCCCCCCACCATGGCTATAAATAGAGGGGCAAGGGCCTCCTCTCATCCCACCCCAAGCCATTTCATGGCAACTCTCTCCCCCCCACACCCACACGCCCACTCCCACTCCACCTCCCACACAAGCACACACTAGCACAAGGATCGTTCGTCCCCCTGTTCTTAGTTTGTTTGTTCGTTCGTCCGATCGTTCATGGTTCGTTCGTCCATTCGTCCGATCGTTCGTCCGTTCGTTCGTCCAAATAATCTTTTTCCTGCCGTTATGCTGCCGAAATTCTGATCGTTCGTTCGTTCGATCATTCGATCGTTCATCGTTCGTTCATAGTTCCTATTCATCGTTCATCGTTCGTTCATCGTCACTATTCACCATCCATCGTTCGTTCATACGAACTATTCACCATCACTATTCACCTTTACTATTCACTGTTACTATTCATCGCTCATCCGATCACCCCAAATTTCAACTACTCATCCATCATGCTGTCCAGTCCACCTAAGACCAGCCAGACCCATATTCCAGTCATACGAACTCCGGTGACTGTGATTTTCATTCCAGTAGGGAACTTCCCATCTGGTCACCCATCCTAGATTTCTCCAAGTTGAGCACGCTTAACTTTGGGATTCTTTCAAGCCAGACTTCCAAAAAGAAAGGCAAACCATGTTTGTATGGATACGTCTTCAATCCTATAAAACCTGGCCCAAGATACCACAGCCCACTCGGACCAGAATACCACAACATTCCAGCTAATTGGGTCCCGCCTCACTGCTGTCTGATGTGACACAGTAGGTAGGAACAGTTTCCACCAACATAAACCTCTGCACAAGAAAAGCCCAAAAATAATTCCTCGCACCCCGCTCAAAAATACAATTGTATTTTTGATTTTCCAAATATCTATAAATATTCAAATTCTAGAATATTCCAAGAATATTCCTTTCCTTTTCTTTTTCTCCCTATGATTATAAAATCCAAAACTCCTCCATCCAAACTCAGATTTTAGTCATTCTTGTTTCTAAAATTCTTGTCAAACTATTCCCTATCCAACCATGTCATCCCTTAAGCATGGTTCATATTCCAGAAAACTCCCAAAATACTCTTGTCCTATATTCTGCCTATAACTCTCTTGTTCATATTAAGCCAGACGATTCATTCGTCACTATTCTCACCAACAGTGAACTTCACTGTGCTACACCACATACACCCAGCTATAAATACACCCAGCTACCCTCTCCCTCTCCACACACATCCAACACCCTCAGCCAAGGCAAACACCCCACCCACTCAGTTACTCTGCTCTGCCGGCTACACGCATAGTGTCGCTTTGTCTCCAGTCCACCCTCCTGGTAAGCACCTTCGCTCCACCACCAGCAGTATCTCAACACCACATGACACATATTCTACTCAAGACTCTACCCATCCATATATCGCTATTCTGACCACTATACTAAATATTTGTTGGTATACTTGTTGGTTTGTATGTTTGCTTGTTCATGTTGCATAGTTATCGGAGCTTTCGTGCCGTCTCGTGGAGGCCAGACCTGCAAGTCTACGCCAGGCAGTAGAGCTAGAAGCCAGTTCCGCGAGCTCCTCTTCCCCCTTCGCCGGATAAGCACGACAAGCTCACTGGATCCCTTTGATGCATAAATTACCTATGCTTTTTCAACCACAACCCTCAGCCTGTTATTTTATGCATGATACGATTTTGAGACAAGTTATTATGGCCACCCAGCCGCTTGCCACAATCAATCCCTGATATATTTGTTACAAATGATTTGAGGAAAGGTGTGAGTTTTCAAAAGAAAATGCTTTTCAAAATGTGTATGATGAAGGGTTTTCACCATTATCACCTTTGAGTAGGGATGATCAGGGACTCCCTGATTTAGGGGAGGGCCTAAGGTGATGGCTCAGCTGGTTTAGGCGTGAGTAGAAGGATTGTCCCCTCATATAAGGACCGGTTTGTCATCTTTCGCTACCTGTACTCATGATAAGTACAACCACTCGAGACTGTGTGGGCAGTCACTCAATCTGAACTCATGCGGTCCAACCCTAGGGTTATGAAGGCTGGGAAGCACCGAGAGGATAAGGAGGGGGAATGTTTTGTCCGGTTTGGACATGGTGGTGGCCTGACTCCTTCCGGTATAACCGTTAAGGTTAGGACATGCGGGGAAAGAAAGAGATTCAGCATTCAGGTCTCATGACGGTGAGATCGCCGAAACCGGACTAGTGGGTAAAGTGTACCCCTCTGCGCAGAGTTTGAAAACCTATTCGAATAGTCCGTGTCCACAGGAATGGACGAGTCTGGTATGGTATGGCAATTAATGTTTTGTTTTCAAAAAAAGGTGCGTTTGAGAAAAATGTTTTTTAAAAGGTCCGGCGGTTGAGCCGTGAGCTTTGGTGGACAGGAATTCCAGTAGCTGTTTTTGAAAATGAAAACCAGTGGGAAACTGCTGAGATACCTGGATGGTTTAGTCGAGGGGATTTTGTTCTATATTGAAAAACTTCCTGCTCCTTTGGGAGAGGATGCGCTTTGCAAAATACAAAATGTTTTACAAAACAACCCTGCATAAAATATTGCTGTTTCTGCAAAATATCCTGAGCTCCACATATTCAATGCATTATATCTGATTTCCCCATTCCGCGGGTGAAGGTGGGCTGCTGAGTACGTTTGTACTCACCCTTGCTTATTTGTTGTTTTTCAGAAAAAGAAGATCGGGTAAGAGTTACGACTGTTCCCAACCTTGCCTGTGGTTGTTGGACCGCTGAATTTCTTCGCTGCGTATATCGGGCTGCTTTAGCCCCACTCTGATGATATGTCCTGAGTTGTGGACCAACTCTTAAAGTTGTTCGCCACCTTTATAGGTTTGTATCGTTTAAGCAGATCTATAATCATCTGATGTATAAATGTGTTTACTAGCCTCCTGGGACTAGTAATTGTATCACATTTGAGTCCCAGAGGATTGGGGCGCTTCAGGTGGTATCAGAGCTGTTAGGTTGGCCGCAGGACGTAACCCTTAGCCTGATCCAAAAGTTTTTTAGTCAAAACTATTTTCTTTAAAAAAAATTCTTGCTCTCATCCCTTCATTTCAAAAATGCTTTCCCCCTTTCCTTCTCTCAGAAGTCAGATGGAGGTTCGTTGCCAAACCAGCTTTTGCCAGAATGAAGATGGTTTCCCCAAGTTGCTGAGAGCATGCATAGTCCGCCTCGGAATAAGGAGCCAGCCAGAGTATGATGGTCATGAATTCGTCGAGCATGGCACAGAGAAGTGTGTCGTGACTGTATACATTGGATCCAGTCCGCACCATGTGGAATGGAGTGTCACTGCTGCTGGGCACGGATTCAAAGACACCTGCCAAGTCGTCGCCCGCAAGGCATTAAGGGCCCTGTGTCAAATTTATCAAGAGGAAGTGGCCGACACCTCGCTCAGATTCTTTCCGCCCTTTCAGAGAAACCGTCTAGTTTGGATGGCCAGGATGCGTGCATTGGAAGGGAAGCAGCTGCTTGAGGACGACCCCACAGTCGTGTACCTCACTGCATACTTGCTCACCCTGGATGCACAGTATGATTTCTTGGCTCGGCACCACCGTCAGATGATTGCCCGAGCAGAAGATGCAGAGGAGCGCAACCGTCAGCTCCATTTGGATCTCACCACAGCTCAAGCCCGTGCAACTGCATTGGAAAGTCGTGAAGTCATTGCGGTTGAAGCCCTGAAGCAAGCCAAGGATGAGCACGTCTAGAAGCTGATGGAGGCCTACTTGGTCACCCATAACCAACGTAGAGCCCTGCGGATCCAAGAGCCCGCTTCATCCAACCCAGTTCAGCCCATGAGTGCTGAAGATCCCCAGATTCTTGAAGGTCACCCGGTCTCTATCAGAGGAGAGAAGAAGTCTTGGGAACTACCGGAAGGAGCCATAGTCTTGGAAAGAATTCCAGTCTTCCCTCAGGCTATGGATAAGCAAGAGCACCCTGAATCCCCTCAAGATCCCCCGCCGGAGTTGTTTGAGCTCCTCACCATGAAGAAGATTCCAGCACCATCCCTTGAAGTCAAGGAAGAAGCTGCAAGCACCCCGCCAGCACCGCCGCCCTCTGAGGAGCTACAAGAGCCAGTCCCGCTTGAAGAAGAGTTCGACCCCGTCTTGCCATCTCAGTCGCCGCCAGAAGAAGTCATCAACATCAACTCCCTCTTGACCCATCTAGGAGATGTCTCAGATTGAAGTTGTGCGCCAGCCTTGCCAGAAGAGAAGCTGCCTGGTCTGAAGTTAGTTACGCCCAGTCCTCTGCATGCATTGGGTAGTGAAGTTTTTCTTCACTTTGGCTAGAGCCCTGCATGTATGAGAGGTAATCGTGTAGACTCATGTTTTGCAAAACTCTAATTGTGTGGCCCCCTAGGGCATTTCAAAATGAATTTCGCTTGATGTTTTCTCCCCTTTTGAGTGCATATGTGATGCTTTAACGTTAGTGCTCATAAGTTGCATTTAGCATAGTTCTCAATTCAGGAGCCAAGCAATAGTAGTTATGCTTAGCCCCCGAATCTGAGTAGTTCGTGCTTTGGAAAAACTCTATTCTTACCCTATTCAAAATATTTGATTTGTTTGTGCTTATCATTGCTGAGCTTGTGTGTTCTCTTTCTTTTTAAGAAAGGTTTTCTCTAAAAACATATATCACAAATTAGAGCTAATCCTCACCTTATGCTTCCATTCTCCCCTTAACCCATCTCAAGAGAAAAGTACCTTACCCAAGAAGATACCGAGAAGCTTACCCTTGAAGCCTGGAATAAGCTACAGAAGAAACCTATCCAGCTGCTCAGTCAAAAGGACCGACCACGAGAATCAAAGCACTACCCCTGAGTCAAAGTGAGCAGGAAAGAGGACAGAAGGAGTTATTACCATACAGAGAGGCAAAGATTCTTGGAACCAGAGACCACAAACATCAGGGTCATTGACCCCACCACTCACCCGTGCCCCCGCACGCGTGCCCGCCTCCATGCGCACTAGCACCACCGCCCACGCCCCCTTTGCAGCGCACTACCGTCACCCACACCCCCTTTTGCAGCGCACCCACCGCCATCGTCGCCGGCAACATGCCCCCCTTCCCCTTGTCGCACCTGCTGCCGCGTGGCACCTGCTCCATCACCACCACTCCACACCCCCCGAGCACCACCATCAGTGCTGCTCGCCTATAAATCCCCCCCACCAGCTCCCTCAGTTCTCATCCCATGCAAAGCACACACCTGATAAAATCCCCTCTGCCAAATCGCAAGCAACTCTATTTTCCACTCCCTTGCTCCTAAGATCACAATGCTTGGTGATTCTTGGGTTGAAGACTGTTGCACATGGTTCATAGTCTTCGGTTTCCTCCTCTATATGATGGTAATACTCTTTGATAGAATCCTCTAGTGGGAAGAGCAAAGAGAAAGAAAGGGTCAGTGAAAAGAAGATAGTGAAGAGAAGATAAGAAGAAGGTTCTCCCATAATCAACCCTGTGACAGTCATCTCTCTGCAGCCTGGTCAAGCAGCAACAACAGAAGGCCCCGTAACACCCTTGTTATGAGGAACTTCAAGGAGTTCAAATCCCCAAGATTCAAGAGTTCTACCCTCATTCTTTTTAAGTGGGGTAGTGTTCCAGCAAGGTTCCTGCTATGGAGAAAAAGAAGAAGGCATGTAGCAAGCTTGTGGAGGACCAGATCATCAAAGCATATAAGTTTCTGGATGAGAAGTGGTCACCCAAGTTTTGTTGATGAAGCACCAGAAGACTAATCAAGGAAGGAATCCATGTGGGAGTTCGCAAGAGAAAGGTTTGCGTGTTGGCATCAATGCTTACTCAATAAGCTAGTTGCCAAGCGAAAGCTAGAAGCCTGAAGATGATCTTGAGTAGCCAGAATCAGCGTTTGCAATCAGTAGCCGGATGCTCTGCAAGGGCCAGATCTTGTTGAAGTTCCATCTCCTCGAAGAGTTGCAAAGTGAAGATATGTAGCTGAAGTAAAGCTATACCCATAACCCTTCTAAGCCGAATCTCGAGGACGAGATTCCTTTTAAGTGGGGTAGATTTGTAGCATCCCAAAAATTCAAATCTTGAAATTTTCTCAAACTCGCTCTAAATTCAAAATGAATTTCAAATATCATTTCAAAATGTTTCTTTGCGAGTTGATATCAACAAATAAAGTATAGTGGTCTATATTCTCTCTAAAATCCTCCTCAAAATATCCTACAAATATTTCCCCAGTGATCCCCCTTAAATTGTTTCCAGAAATACTGCCCAAATATTCCACCGATATATCTCCAGATATTTTCCTCTTGAGAAATACCTTCCGAATCATTTTTCAAGTCCCTACAAATATTTTCTTCATAACTTTCCTCATGCTCATACGTATACGTATGCCTCCGGTGTCATACGGTGAGCTCTACAAGCTAATTACACTCATATAAGACAAATCCATGCTAATCTCCCACTAATCCTCTCATCCTCCCACTAATCCTCTCATCTCTCCCCCTAATCCCCCCACCATGGCTATAAATAGAGGGGCAAGGGCCTCCTCTCATCCCACCCCAAGCCATTTCATGGCAACTCCCTCCCCCCCCCACACCCACACGCCCACTCCCACTCCACCTCCCACACAAGCACACACTAGCACAAGGATCGTTCTGTCGTTCTTCGATCGTTCGCCCCCTATTCTTAGTTTGTTCGTTCGTTCGTCCGATTGTTCGATCGTTCGTCCGATCGTTCATGGTTCGTTCGTCCGTTCGTCCGATCGTTCGATCGTTCATCCGTTCGTTCGTCCAAATAATCTTTTTCCTGCCGTTATGCTGCCGAAATTCCGATCGTTCGTTCGTTCGATCATTCGATCGTTCATCGTTCCTATTCATCGTTCATCATTCGTTCATACGAACTATTCACCATCACTATTCACCTTTACTATTCACCGTTACTATTCATCGTTACTATTTATCGATCATCCGATCACCCCAAATTTCAACTACTCATCCATCATGCTGTCCAGTCCACCTAAGACCAGCCAGACCCATATTCCAGTCATACGAACTCCGGTGACTGTGATTTTCATTCCAGTAGGGAACTTCCCATCTGATCACCCATCCTAGATTTCTCCAAGTTGAGCACGCTTAACTTTGGGATTCTTTCAAGCCAGACTTCCAAAAAGAAAGGCAAACCATGTTTGTATGGATACGTCTTCAATCCTATAAAACCTGGCCCAAGATACCACAGCCCACTCGGACCAGAATACCACAGCATTCCAGCTAATTGGGTCCCGCCTCACTGCTGTCTGATGTGACACAGTAGGTAGGAACAGTTTCCACCAACATAAACCTCTGCACAAGAAAAGCCCAAAAATAATTCCTCGCACCCCGCTCAAAATACAATTGTATTTTTGATTTTCCAAATATCTCTAAATATTCAAATTCTAGAATATTCCAAGAATATTCCTTTCCTTTTCTTTTTCTCCCTATGATTATAAAATCCAAAACTCCTCCATCCAAACTCAGATTTCAGTCATTCTTGTTTCTAAAATTCTTGTCAAACTATTCCCTATCCAACCATGTCATCCCTTAAGCATGGTTCATATTCCAAAAAACTCCCAAAATACGCTTGTCCCATATTCTGCCTATAACTCTCTTGTTCATATTAAGTCAGACGATTCATTTGTCACTATTCTCACCAACAGTGAACTTCACTGTGCTACACCACATACACCCAGCTATAAATACACCCAGCTACCCTCTCCCTCTCCACACACACTCAACACCCTCAGCCAAGGCAAACACCCCACCCACTCAGTTACTCCGCTCTGCCGGCTACACGCATAGTGTCGCTTCGTCTCCAGTCCACCCTCCTGGTAAGCACCTTCGCTCCACCACCATCAGTATCTCAACACCACATGACACATATTCTACTCAAGACTCTACCCATCCATATATCGCTATTCTGACCACTATACTAAATATTTGTTGGTATACTTGTTGGTTTGTATGTTTGCTTGTTCATGTTGCATAGCGTCGGCGTTTCGAGACCGGGGGGTCCCTGGGCCGACGAGTGAGTGTCGCCGCGTGCCCCAGCCCAGATGGGTCGAGCGCGAGGGCGAGCGCGAAGGGGGGAGAGCGAGGCGGCCGGAGACCGGCATGAGAGAGGTGGGAATCCCGCGGCCTTCGTGTTCGTCCCGCGCCCAGGTCGGGTGCGCTTGCAGTAGGGGGTTACAAGCGTCCACGCGGGAGAGGGAAGCGAGCGGCTCTCAAGCGAGCGCCTGTCTTGTCCTCGTCCCCGCGCGGCCAACCCTCTCTAAGAGGGCACTGGTCCTTCCTTTTATAGGCGTAAGGAGAAGATCCAGGTGTATAATGGGGGTGTAGCAGAGTGCTACGTGTCTAGCGGAGGAGAGCTAGCGCCCTAAGTACATGCCGTCGTGGCAGCCGGAGAGATTTTGGCACCCAGCTGGTGTGATGTCATGGCCGTCGGAGGAGCGATGGAGCCTGGCAGAGGGACAGCTGTCGGAGCGGTTGGGTCCTTGCTGACGTCCTCTTGCTTCCGTAAGGGGGCTGAGAGCCGCCGTCGTCATAGAGTATGCGGGGCGCCATTATTGCCTATCTAGCGGAGCTAGCCAGATGGGACGCCGGTCTTGTTCCCTGCAGCCCGAGTCAGCTCGGGGTAGGGTGATGATGGCGCCTCCTGTTGACGTGGCTGGCCTGCGCCCTAGATTGGGCGATGTGGAGGCTCCTCCGAAGCCGAGGTTGAGTCTGTCTTCCGTGGCCGAGGCCGAGTCCGAGCCCCTGGGTCGGGCGAGGCGGAGGTCGTCGGCTGAGGCCAGGGCGGAGTCCGAGCCCTGGGGTTGGGCGAAGCGGAGTTCGTCGTCTTCTGGGGCTGAGCCCGAGTCCGAGCCCTGGGTCGAGCGGAGCGGAGTTCGTCGTCTTCTGGGGCTGAGCCCGAGTCCGAGCCCTGGGTCGGGCGGAGCGGAGTTCGCCGTCTTCCGGGACTTAGCCCGAGTCCGAGCCCTGGGTCAGGCGGAGCGGAGTTCGCCGTCTTCCGGGACTTAGCCCGAGTCCGAGCCCTGGGTCGGGCGGAGCGGAGTTCGCCGTCTTCTGGGACTTAGCCCGAGTCCGAGCCCTGGGTCGGGCGGAGCGGAGTTCGCCGTCTTCCGGGACTGAGCCCGAGTCCGAGCCCTGGGTCGGGCGGAGCGGAGTTCGCCGTCTTCCGGGACTTAGCCCGAGTCCGAGCCCTAGGTCGGGCGGAGCGGAGTTTCCTATGGTGCCTTCGGCAGGGCCTGACTGCCTGTCAGTCTCACTCTGTCAAGTGGCACTGCAGTCGGTGTGGCGCAGGCGGCGCTGTCCTTCTGTCAGGCCGGTCAGTGGAGCGGCGAAGTGACGGCGGTCACTTCGGCTCTGCTGGGGGGCGCGCGTCAGGATAAAGGTGTCAGGCCACCTTTGCATTAAATGCTCCTGCGATTTGGTCGGTCGGTGCGGCGATTTAGTCAGGGTTGCTTCTTAGCGAAGGCAGGGCCTCGGGCGAGCCGGAAATATGTTCGCCGTCGGAGGGGGGCCTCGGGCGAGACGGAAATCCTCCGGGGTCGGCTACCCTTGTCCGAGGCTAGGCTCGGGCGAGGCGTGATCGAGTCGCTCGAATGGACCGATCCCTGACTTAATCGCACCCATCAGGCCTTAGCAGCTTTAT
Source organism: Zea luxurians (assembly GCA_029449295.1). NCBI lineage: Eukaryota > Viridiplantae > Streptophyta > Magnoliopsida > Poales > Poaceae > Zea > Zea luxurians. The sequence goes on from JAOPSE010000010.1 coordinate 102,742,849, forward strand.
GCTGATGGGGGTTACCAGCTGAGAATTAGGAGTCTTGAGGGTACCCCTAATTATGGTCCCCGATAGTAGCCCCCGAGCCTCGAAGGGAGTGTTAGCACTCGCTTGGAGGCTTTCGTCGCACTTTTTTGCATGGGGACCAGCCTTTCTCGGTGGCATTTTGTTCCGGTGGGTGCGCGCGAGCGCACCCGTCGGGTGTAGCCCCCGAGGCCTCGGAGGAGTGGTTTCACTCCTTCGAGGTCTTAATGCCTCGCGTAATGCTTCGGCTGGTCTGGTTGTTCCCTCATGTGAGCTGGCCGTAGCCCGGGTGTACGGTCGGGGCCCAAGTTCTCGGGCTGGTATGTTGACGCTGTCAACGGTTCGGCCGGAGCCGGGTTTGCGAGAGCAGCCCCCGAGCCTCTGCACAGGGCGAGAGGGCGATCAGGGACAGACTCGGCTTTTTTACATACGCCCCTGTGTCGCCTTTCCGCAAGGAGGAGGGGGGGAAAGCGCCATGTTGCCCTCGATGGGCGCCGAACATGGTGTCTCCAGTGAGCTGCAAGCGGGTAATCCGAGTGGGCGTCCGTGCCCCGTTCGTTAGGGGTCGGCTAAGGGCCCAGAGGCACGCCCAAAAGTACCTGCGGGTGATCTGCCGGACCCGGTCCCCTGGCGACGGGGTCCGAGGGCTCGATGCCTCCCTCTGATGGGATTCCGTTACAAGATTGCTCCCGTTGGTCTCGGAAATGTCCTAGGGTACCTCGGGAGCACAGCCCGAGCCTTGGTTATGTATCGAACGTACTCATGGTCATCCCTCGCTCAGCGTCTGAGGCGGCTGTGAACCCTTCGGGGGCCAGCCTTCGAACCCCTGATCAGTAATGGGCGCGGAGCCCGAGTAGCCTGAGGCGGCCGTGGAACCCTTCGGGGGGCCGGCCTTCGAACCTCTGACCAGTAGTGGGTGTAGGGCCCACGTGATCTGAGGCGGCTGTCGAACCCTTCCGGGGGGCCAGCCTTCGAACCTCTGATCAGTAGGGAGGCTCGGAGCCTGGTTCCTTCACGGGGAAGGATCCTTTTCGGGGAATCCCCCTTTCCCGGTCCCTGTTGCAAGAGAGAGAAAGAGGAAAAGAGGAAAAGGATACGAAATCGAACGACGCGGCGTACCTTTACTGACGCGGTTATTATGGTGAAGGCGAAGCGTCGCTCGCTTCTCCTGCCTGAGGCGCCGCCTGTCCCGCCGCGGAGTTAATGCGACGGGGCGAGTGGTTGGCGGGGCGGCCGTTGCGCGTGCGCGAGCCGTTTGAGGAACGGAACACGGGCGCGTTGTCTTCACGCCGTGAGGGAGGTTTCCCTCGCTGCCCCCGGATGGGACGTGAGCTTGGCTGACGACGTGACTGCTGCTCCTGCCCGCCTGCCACCGTCATTACTGCCGGCCCATTTTTGGCCGCATTGACTGTCGCACCAGGCTGGCGCTGCTGGGTCGTGCGCTGGGTCGCCTCGAGCCGCGGTATTGGTTCCGCAGTCGAGGAGGCGCGGTAGTGGTGCGAGTGGCGGTGCAGTTACTTGCACGAAGCATCCGGCGCGCCGGTTGCGTGACGCGTGGGCCTGGGCCTCCATGCTGGGCGTGTCGGGAGTCGGAGAAGGGCGTCCACTTGGCGCGGTTGCATGTCGCCTGCATGGCTGCCCTCCCCTTTCGCCCGTTGGTTTGGGCAAAAGTGGAGGGTCACTTGTAACCGCTGGGCGGTCGTGCGCACCGCGCACGGCAGTTTGGCTTCTTCTGCTCTGAGCCGGCTTGCATGACATGTGGGACCCAGCCCCCGCGCCGCGGGGGAGGGCCTTGGAGCGTGTTGGAGAAGACCCAGCCCGTGACGGCTGGGGACGCAAGTAGGGATAGTCGCCTTTAAAAGGAGGGTGACCCCCTTCGGAAGGCGACCATGTCTTCGCGCTCCCTTATGCATCGTGTCTTTCCACCTTCCAAGCCCCCGGATGGGGGATACCCGCCGTCTTTTCGCCTCATCGTTGGAGGAACGCAACTCCGTGGGAGTTGGTACCTTTCAGCCATCGTTCGGCTTCAAGGATTTTCATCATGCAGCCCGGCTGCACCCCTCCGCTGGTGGTCACCCAAGACGGTGACCTCCAGCTCCTGGATGGGGAGAGGCAAGCCGGGCTGTGATCTCGATCCCGCCCTCAGCGTCGGGGGTGTTTGTCATTCTCGCTGGGGTGGGGAGCGAGGCGAGCCGGGGCTCTACCTCCTGCGCGGGTCGGCGGGCCACCTCTTCTTCCAGCTTCTAGTGGTGGCAATCGCCCTCTAGCTCTACGGCGGAGACGTCCTCCAGCCATGCCGGGGAAGGCGAACTGTTGCTGCCCAGCTAGGATGCAACATTCCGCCCTCTTCCTCGCATTCGCGGCGAGGACGGCAGCGAGGACCTACCGGTGCGCTTGGGAGCGGCCCGCTCTTTGGCTTTAATAGCTGGTTCGCGTCCCTTGAGCGAGAACGCGAACGAGAGCCCTCCGGCGGCCACGTCCACCCGGGACCATGGCTGCTGCTGCAGAGGTCGCTGGCGGGTCTCCCGGTGTTCGTCGCCCCGCATGCTCGAGGCTGCTCATACCCGCGGGGACGGAACCGGAGTTCCGTTTGTAATGGCACTTTGAATGCCAGTGTTTTTGTTCATTGTGGCTGTCGAGGCCTGAACATGTATGTAATTTTGGCACGGAGCCGTGTTTTTTTCCTCATTTTCGAGCACTAAGACTCGCCTGTTGGTTATCTGAACCGCTTCACCAAGCGTGAGTCGCCCCGTGTCAAGGTGACGAGTGAGGTATCCGTATCCCGGAGGCGTAGGAGTCCCTCGGCTTGGTCGGCCTTGTTGTCCGAGGCTCCTCTAGCTTAGTTAAAGGGACCCCTCAGCCGCTCTTGGATGAGCCGAGGCCAGGGGTAGCGATATCAGCATGAACAGGGGCAGAGTTGGCACAAAAATGAAACCTGGTTGGCCAGAGCCTAGCCGGGTCGTCCGTTGGCGGGACCGACGCTGGGGTCGACCAGCCGACGCCTCGGGTCGGGCTGGCGCCCTTGGTGGAAGGCTGGTCGAGGCCCCGGAGCGACCGGCCGAGCCGCCTGCTCGGGCCGGACTCCCGGAGAAAACCCTGGCAGCGATTGCCCGGGCGTGGCGATGACGTCGTCCTTCAGAGCGGAGATCCTCGGACCGCGTCGCCGTCCGAGGCTAGGTCGGACCTCACCGAAGGTGTCGTCGATGCCGAGGGTGCTGCTGCTCCCTTCCAGCGTCAAGACCCGAGCCTGCAGGATCAGATTGTCTTGTAGCGTGTGTCTCCTGCGGCCGCTGAGGCCAGAACACACCCTCGCTGTGTTGTAAAGCTACGTCTCTTTTCCTCTTATTTCGAGTATCTGGACTTTTTTGTCGGTAACAGGGACGTTTGTGCGAGCGAGAGTTGCTTCTCGCGGAAGGTGATGAGTGAGGTATCCGTATCCCGGAGGCGTAGGAGTCCCTCGGCTCGGTCGGCCTTGCCGCTTACGCACACTTTTACCCGTCCATGAGGCTCCGTTACCGACTCAGTCGAGAAGGCTCGAAGGATCGCTTCGGCAGAAGAACTTCCGAACGTGAAGACTTGTTCGGTCCGTGGAATCACTTATCCGAACGTGAGTTACTTATCGCAGAAGGTGATGAGTGAGGTATCCGTATCCCGGAGGCGTAGGAGTCCCTCGGCTCGGTCAGCCTTGGCTGCTTACGTGTACTCCGTCGTTTTCAGGATCCACTTTTCGAAGTAGTCAAAAAGCACGAAAGACATTCTGGCAGAAGAGATCTTTTTTCGAGGAAAATTTCAACGCAGAGGGGGTTCCCCCCCTTTTAGCCCCGAGGGAGGGTCGGGCTTTGCCGAGGCAAGGCCGACCCTTCCTTGATGACTAAACTTTGCGTGGGTGCGAGGTATATGAATAACTTGAAAACATCTTAAGGGTAGAAGCGACGTAGCTGTTGGATGTTCCAAGCATTGCCGTAGACCTCGCCTTGACTGTTGGACAGCTTGTACGTTCCGGGCTTCAGAACCTTGGCGATGACGAACGGTCCCTCCCAGGGGGGCGTGAGCTTGTGCCTCCCTCGGGCATCTTGTCGCAGCCGAAGCACCAGGTCGCCCACCTGGAGGTCTCGGGACCGGACCCCTCGGGCGTGGTAGCGTCGCAGGGACTGCTGATACCGCACCGAGTGTAGTAAGGCCTTGTCCCGAGCCTCTTCCAGCTGGTCCAGCGAGTCTTCTCGGCTAGCTTGGTTGCTTTGATCGCTGTAGGCCCTCGTCCTCGGGGAGCCGTATTCCAGGTCTGTGGGCAAGACGGCCTCGGCCCCGTAGACTAGGAAGAACGGCGTGAAACCCGTGGCTCGGCTCGGCGTTGTCCTCAGGCTCCAGACCACCGAGGGGAGTTCCTTCATCCATCGCTTGCCGAACTTGTTGAGGTCGTTGTAGATCCGAGGCTTGAGCCCTTGTAGAATCATGCCGTTGGCACGCTCTACTTGCCCATTTGACATGGGATGAGCCACGGCGGCCCAGTCCACCCGGATGTGGTGATCCTCGCAGAAGTCCAAGAACTTTCTGCCGGTGAACTGGGTGCCGTTGTCGGTGATGATGGAGTTTGGGACCCCGAAGCGATGGATGATGTTGGTGAAGAACGCCACCGCCTGCTCGGACCTGATGCTGTTCAGAGGTCGGACCTCGATTCACTTGGAGAATTTGTTGATGGCGACCAGCAGGTGCGTGTAGCCCCCGGGTGCCTTCTGCAAGGGGCCGACGAGGTCCAGGCCCCACACAGCAAAGGGCCAGGTGATGGGTATCGTCTGCAGAGCCTGAGCGGGCAGGCGGGTCTGCTTCGCATAGAATTGACACCCTTCGCAGGTGCGGACAATTCTAGTGGCGTCGGCCACCGCCGTGGGCCAGTAGAAGCCCTGTCGGAAGGCATTCCCGACAAGGGCTCGAGGCGCTGCGTGATGGCCGCAAGCCCCCGAGTGTATCTCCCGCAGGAGTTCCTGACCTTCGGCGACGGAGATGCATCACTAGAGGATGCCTGAGGGGCTGCGGTGGTAGATGATGTTGAGGATGCTGCCTCCGTCCATAAGGACCTTTGTGAGCCTGATGTCGCCGATGACGGGGTCGACGACGAGCGGGTATTTCCCCGAGCTCGGCACGTGGTCGGGGTGGTCGGCTTGGTCGAAGGTGATGGGCTTGTCGGACCAGTCTAGGTAGACTGGCGCCGCCACCTTCACCGAGCAGACCTCCCGGCGCTCTTGCTTGCGGTGCCGAGCTGAGGCATTCGCCGCTTGCCCACCGTAGATCATGAAGCAGTCGCGGACCTCGGGGAACTCTCCTGCTTGGTGATCTTCCTTCTTGTCATCGTCGCGGGCCTTGCCACCCTCCGCGGGTGGCCCGGCCCTGTGGAAGTGGCGCCAAAGCATGACGCACTCCTCAAGGGTGTGCTTGACGGGCCCCTGGTGATAGGGGCACGGCTCCTTGAGCATCTTGTCGAAAAGGTTGGAACCTCCGGGGGGCTTCCGAGGGTTCTTGTACTCGGCGACGGCAACAAGATCCGCGTCGGCGGCGTCGCGTTTCGCTTGCGACTTCTTCTTGCCTTTCTTCTTGGCGCCGTGCTGAGTTGACGCCTCGGGAGCATCTTCCGATGGGCGGCCCTGGGGCTGCTTGTCCTTTCGGAAGATAGCCTCGACCGCCTCCTGGCCGGAGGCGAATTTGGTGGCGATGTCCATCAACTCGCTCGCCCTGGTGGGGGTCTTGCGACCCAACTTGCTCACCAGGTCACGGCAGGTGGTGCCGGCGAGGAACGCGCCGATGACATCCGAGTCGGTGATGTTGGGCAGCTCGGTGCGCTGCTTCGAGAATCGCCGGATGTAGTCCCGGAGAGACTCTCCCGGCTGCTGTCAGCAGCTTCGGAGGTCCCAGGAATTCCTGGGGCGCACGTACGTGCCCTGGAAATTGCCGGCGACAGCTTGGACTAGGTCGTCCCAGTTGGAGATCTGCCCCGGAGGCAGGTGCTCCAACCAGGCGCGAGCGGTGTCGGAGAGGAACAGGGAGGTTACGGATGATGAGGTTGTCATCGTCCGTTCCACCCAGTTGGCAGGCCAGGCGGTAGTCCGCGAGCCACAGTTCCGGTCTCGTCTCCCCCGAGTACTTTGTGATAGTAGTCGGGGGTCGGAACCGGGTCGGGAACGGTGCCCGTCGGATGGCCCGGCTGAAGGCCTGCGGACCGGGCGGTTCGGGCGAGGGACTCTGATCCTCCCCGCTGTCGTAGCGTCCCCCACGCCTGGGGTGGTAGCCTCGGTGCACCCTCTCGTCGAGGTGGGCCCGACGGTCGCGGTGATGGTGCTCGTTGTCGAGGCGGCCCGGGGCCGCAGGCGTGGTGTTGCGCGTGCGCCCGGTGTAGACCGAGGCTTCCCGTATGAATCGGGAAGTCGCGGCATGAGGTTCCGAGGGGTACCCCTGCCTTCGGGAGGCAGAGCTCTCGGCCTGTCGGACCGCAGCGCCTTCCAGGAGATTCTTGAGCTCCCCCTGAATTCGCCGACCCTCGGTGGTTGACGGCTCCGGCATCGCGCAGAGAAGCATCGCTGCTGCAGCCAGGTTCTGGCCGACCCCACTAGATGCGGGTGGTGGCCTGACCCTGACGTCGTCGGCGACACGGTGCTGGAAACCCTGGGGCAGATGACGTATTTCTCCGGCCGGGGGTTAGCCCGCCCATGCCTGCCCGACGTCCCGGCGGATCGGCTCAAGCGCTCCTGCTCCCTCGTCGAGCCTGGCCTGCACCCCGCGGATTTGCTCGAGTTGTGGGTCATGGCCCCCCGCCTGAACGGGGACCACAGCTAGCTCCCGCGGGATGTCGACGCGGGGCGCTGGCCTAGGGAGATCACCGTCCTCCGGCATGCCGAGATGATTGCCTTCAGAGGGACCCCTAGATCGACGTGGAAACATTCGCGGCTTGGGCCGCAGTCCTCGTCGTCGAGGCTGCGGCTACCGTTGGAACAATCGGAGAGGCAGTAGTCACATGCGGTCATGAAGTCCCGCATGGCACTGGGGTTGCCAAATCCAGAGAAATCCCAACAGATGCTTGGGTCGTCGTCTTCCTCGGACCCAGAGGGCCCGTAGGTCGAGACGTCCGTCAACCGGTCCCAAGGCGACCGCATGCGAAACCCCAGAGGGTTTGGACTCACCTCTACGTGAGCGCCCGCCAAAGCGAGGTCGCTAGGCGGGTTGAGGCTTAATCCAAATGAAGTGGGATGGGAATCGGTTGGTACCTCTTGGTCGACGAGCGGCGATAAAGTCACGTCGGGGACTGACTGCACCATCGTCTCAGGTACGAGGGCGACGTCCAGCAAGCTTTCCGCAAGCGCGCTGGCGTCGTCGGCTTGCTCGGGATTGGCGTGTCGCGGGGAGACGGCGCTCGTCTTCGTCTCAAGCGCGAAGTCGATACCCGGTGCGCCCCCCGTTGGGGTGCCGGCGCCGTCGACTTGCTCGACAGCCAACGAGGCGCTGCCTCCTGCTTGTCCTTGGCTGCCCTGCCTTCCCCTCCGTCGGCGGGGAAGAAGGCGGGACGAGGTCAAAGGTTGTTCTTTCACCATGCGGGGAAGACGTCGTCGATTCCGCCGCGGGCGGGCGGGCTGTCGGCTGCCATTGTCGTCGTCGCGCGGTGGGGGAAGGAGTATCATGTCGTAGCTGCCGTCGAAGGACATGAACTCAAGACTCCCGAAACGGAGCACCGTCCCGGGTTGGAGAGGTTGCTGGAGACTGCCCATCTGGAGCTTGACAGAAAGCTGTTCGTCAACACGTAGCAGGCCCCTACCTGGCGCGCCAACTGTCGGCGTTTCGAGACCGGGGGGTCCCTGGGCCGACGAGTGAGTGTCGCCGCGTGCCCCAGCCCAGATGGGTCGAGCGCGAGGGCGAGCGCGAAGGGGGGAGAGCGAGGCGGCCGGAGACCGGCGTGAGAGAGGTGGGAATCCCGCGGCCTTCGTGTTCGTCCCGCGCCCAGGTCGGGTGCGCTTGCAGTAGGGGGTTACAAGCGTCCACGCGGGAGAGGGAAGCGAGCAGCTCTCAAGCGAGCGCCTGTCTCGTCCTCGTCCCCGCGCGGCCAACCCTCTCTAAGAGGGCCCTGGTCCTTCCTTTTATAGGCGTAAGGAGAGGATCCAGGTGTACAATGGGGGGTGTAGCAGAGTGCTACGTGTCTAGCGGAGGAGAGCTAGCGCCCTAAGTACATGCCGTCGTGGCAGCCGGAGAGATTTTGGCACCCAGCTGGTGTGATGTCGTGGCCGTCGGAGGAGCGATGGAGCCTGGCGGAGGGACAGCTGTCGGAGCGCTTGGGTCCTTGCTGACGTCCTCTTGCTTCCGTAAGGGGGCTGAGAGCCGCCGTCGTCATAGAGTATGCGAGGTGCCATCATTGCCTATCTAGCAGAGCTAGCCAGATGGGACGCCGGTCTTGTTCCCTGCAGCCCGAGTCAGCTCGGGGTAGGGTGATGATGGCGCCTCCTGTTGACGTGGCTGGCCTGCGCCCTAGATTGGGTGATGTGGAGGCTCCTCCGAAGCCGAGGTCGAGTCTGTCTTCCGTGGCCGAGGCCGAATCCGAGCCCCTGGGTCGGGCGAGGCGGAGGTCGTCGGCTGAGGCCAGGGCGGAGTCCGAGCCCTGGGGTTGGGCGAAGCGGAGTTCGTCGTCTTCTGGGGCTGAGCCCGAGTCCGAGCCCTGGGTCGGGCGGAGCGGAGTTCGTCGTCTTCTGGGGCTGAGCCCGAGTCCGAGCCCTGGGTCGGGCGGAGCGGAGTTTGTCGTCTTCCGGGACTTAGCCCGAGTCTGAGCCTTGGGTCGGGCGGAGCGGAGTTCGCCGTCTTCCGGGACTTAGCCCGAGTCCGAGCCCTGGGTCGGGCGGAGCGGAGTTCGCCGTCTTCTGGGACTTAGCCCGAGTCCGAGCCCTGGGTTGGGCGGAGCGGAGTTCGTCGTCTTCTGGGACTGAGCCCGAGTCCGAGCCCTGGGTCGGGCGGAGCGAAGTTCGCCGTCTTCCGGGACTTAGCCCGAGTCCGAGCCCTGGGTCGGGCGGAGCGGAGTTCGCCGTCTTCCGGGACTTAGCCCGAGTCCGAGCCCTGGGTCGGGCGGAGCGGAGTTCACCGTCTTCTGGGACTTAGCCCGAGTCCGAGCCCTGGGTCGGGCGGAGCGGAGTTCGCCGTCTTCCGGGACTGAGCCTGAGTCCGAGCCCTGGGTCGGGCGGAGCGGAGTTCGTCGTCTTCCGGGACTTAGCCCGAGTCCGAGCCCTGGGTCGGGCGGAGCGGAGTTTCCTATGGTGCCTTCGGCAGGGCCTGACTGCCTGTCAGTCTCACTCTGTCAAGTGGCACTACAGTCGGTGTGGCGCAGGCGGCGCTGTCCTTCTGTCAGGCCGGTCAGTGGAGCGGCGAAGTGACGGCGGTCACTTCGGCTCTGCCGGTGGGCGCGCGTCAGGATAAAGGTGTCAGGCCACCTTTGCATTAAATGCTCCTGCGATTTGGTCGGTCGGTGCGGCGATTTAGTCAGGGTTGCTTCTTAGCAAAGGCAGGGCCTCGGGCGAGCCGGAAATATGTTCGCCGTCGGAGGGGGGCCTCGGGTGAGACGGAAATCCTCCGGGGTCGGCTGCCCTTGTCTGAGGCTAGGCTCGGGCGAGGCGTGATCGAGTCGCTCGAATGGACCGATCCCTGACTTAATCGCACCCATCAGGCCTTAGCAGCTTTATGCTGATGGGGGTTACCAGCTAAGAATTAGGAGTCTTGAGGGTACCCCTAATTATGGTCCCCGACACATAGTTATCGGAGCTTTCGTGTCGTCTCGTGGAGGCCAGACCTGCAAGTCTATGCCAGGCAGTGGAGCTAGAAGCCAGTTCCGCGAGCTCCTCTTCCCCCTTCGCCGGATAAGCACGACAAGCTCACTGGATCCCTTTGATGCATAAATTACCTATGCTTTTTCAACCACAACCCTCAGCCTGTTATTTTATGCATGATACGATTTTGAGACAAGTTATTATGGCCACCCAGCCGCTTACCGCAATCAATCCCTGATATATTTGTTACAAATGATTTGAGGAAAGGTGTGAGTTTTCAAAAGAAAATGCATTTCAAAATGTGTATGCTGAAGGGTTTTCACCCATATCACCTTTGAGTAGGGATGATCAGGGACTCCCTGGTTTAGGGGAGGGCCTAAGGTGATGGCTCAGCTGGTTTAGGCGTGAGCAGAAGGATTGTCCCCTCATGTAAGGACCAGTTTGTCATCTTTCGCTACCTGTACTCATGATAAGTACAACCACTCGAGACTGTGTGGGCAGTCACTTAATCTGAACTCGTACGGTCCAACCCCAGGGTTATGAAGGCTGGGGAGCACCGGGAGGATAAGGAGGGGGATGTTTTGTCCGGTTTGGACATGGTGGTGGCCTGACTCCTTCCGGTATAACCGTTAAGGTTAGGACGTGCGGGGAAAGAAAGAGATTCGGCATTCGGGTCTCATGACGGTGAGATCGCAGAAACCGGACTAGTGGGTAAAGTATACCCCTCTGCGCAGAGTTTGAAAACCTATTCGAATAGTCCGTGTCCACAGGAATGGACGAGTCTGGTATGGTATGGCAATTAATGTTTTATTTTCAAAAAAGGCGCGTTTGAGAAAAATGGTTTTTTAAAAGGTCCGGCGGTTGAGCCGTGAGCTATGGTGGATGGGAATTCCAGTAGCTGTTTTTGAAAATGAAAACCAGTGGGAAACTGCTGAGATACCTGGATGGTTTAGTCCAGGGGATTTTGTTCTATATTGAAAAACTTCCTGCTCCTTTGGCAGAGGATGCGCTTTGCAAAATACAAAATGTTTTACAAAACAACCCTACATAAAATATTGATGTTTCTGCAAAATATCCTGAGCTCCACATATTCCATGCATTATATCTGATTTCCCCATTCCGCGGGTGAAGGTGGGCTGCTGAGTACATTTGTACTCAACCTTGCTTATTTGTTGTTTTTCAGAAAAAGGAGATCGAGTAAGAGTTACGACTGTTCCCAACCTTGCCTGTGGCTGTTGGACCGCTGAATTGCTTCGCTGCGTATATCGGGCTGCTTTAGCCCCACTCTGATGATATGTCCCGAGTTGTGGACCAACTCTTAAAGTTGTTCGCCACCTTTATAGGTTTGTATTGTTTAAGCAGATCTGTAATCATCTGATGTATAAATGTGTTTACTAGCCTCCTGGGACTAGTAATTGTATCACATTTGAGTCCCAGAGGATTGGGGCGCTTCAGCAGAGGGCGCCGAGGAAGTGCAGCGTCGTCGATGGAAGGTGAGCGACAACGATGGAAGGGGATTGCGAGGAAAGGGGCGTTGATGGCGGGGGCGTCCGCGACCCATCACTGCATCGGCCACCTTCCATCGACAGAGCGAAGCGGAGCGTGGGGAGGTGGGCGTTGATGGCGAGCAGCGAATGATGAGCATGAGATCTGGGAGTGGGAGGAGGGTGTTGATGGCGGCGGATGATGGAGCGAGTCACGGCAGCGTCCACACGGGCGTTGATGGCTTTTGCGGCAGCGGATCACGGCGGCGACGAAATCGCGAGGGGGAGCTGAGCGTAGCGTAGGGAGGAGGGCGTTGATGGCGGGGAGCGGATGATGACGAGGAGAGCGTTGATGCACGACGGCGGCCATGGACGGCGGACCGCGCTCCTCGCTGGACGAATCGGTGGCGGTGCCACCGTCGCCGCTGGGCGTGCCGTGGTACGGGAACGAAGGCGGCGGCGCGTAGTGCGGGTGGGGCGGAGGCAGGAGCAGCGGGATGCGAGAGGCCGTCGCGGTCGCCGAGAGCATGAGTTGGTGGCGGCGGCGACGCGCGTCGTCTTTGCGGTGGAAGCTGCGGTGGCAGCCACATGCAGTGCACTTGAGACTGTCGTTGTCCCTGGGCATGAACTCCCCGTAGCCGTCGATGATGTGGCCGCCCAGCGCCGCCGCGTGGTTCCGCAGGCACTCTGGTTCCCCAGGGCGGGGGCGGGGGTGGGGGCGGATGACGGCGTGGAGCTGGCGCCCATCTCCTCTACGACGGGCTCCTCCTCCTCCTCCTGGCCCCTGAATTCCATCAGCGCACGCCTGCCCCTAGCTCCCTGCCGCTGCGACGAGATCTAGAAGGGGGAGGACGATGTTGATGGCGGGGGGTCACGGAGCGGAGATTCGTAGCGGCTGACAGGATTGCGCGCTGGATTGACGGATTGACGGATTCGAGATTGACCCCGCCTGCTCAGTTGGGGGCGGGGATCTCGGACAGGGAGGACGGGGGCGGGAGGCGGAGGCATGGAAGGGGCGCGGGGAGGAGTATGGAAGGGCGGCCGAAGATGGAAGGGAGGCGGGGGAGGAGGATGACTTTGCTGGCGAGAATCACGGTCAGGCGGAGCAGGGGAAGGGGGTCGCGGAGGAGGGCAGAACGTGCACCATGTGAAATTGTGGACGCCTACACTAGACTCTTATAGAGTAGTAAAGATGTTGAGGAGGAGTTTTTAGATTAGCTGTCTAAATTGTTGATTTAGAAATTGTTTTAGAGAAGTACTCAAGTTGGTCTTATGCATTTGCATTGAAAAAATTCTGTTACTCCTTATTCTTTTCATGTTATGGTACCTCCAAACCGGTGAATCGATAGGTACACGGATATTTCCATGCGATTAGTTTGGTTTTCCAAGTGCATTAAACTGGAAGTTAAAATAAGAAGTGGTGGAAGAGAAGTTATACTTAATCTTACAAAAAAATATAGATTGAAAGTGAATTTTATAATTTCTGGAAGATGCTCTAAGTTAGCTTTATATTATCTTCCAAAAAAAATACAACTACATACGAAAATGAACTAAATGGGAACACACCTTTGTACACGAGACTTTTGTTTCCTCTGCTTTGTCTAGATCTGATTTTTCTTCAAAAATCTTTTGTCCATCTTTCCTAGATTCTGAGTACTATGAAATAGAGCTAGCCAAACAATAGCTGAAGGATAAGACCAATGATTAAGTTAGTGAATCTATTTATTGTTGCGCCTCCACCCATAATGAAAACAATAATGACATGATGCAATAATAAAAGGAAACTTCGATAAATTGGAGATGTTAGAGGACGAAAAGCGGTAATAGTAGGGTTAATACTACAAGTGTCGCCAAAAAAATTACAGCCCTCTCTTTGAGTCCGCACGATTAGATTGATTTTCCAAGTGTAAAGAAACTGAAAGGAGTTGTTGAAGAGAAGTTATTTTTTATCTTACCAGGAAATATACAGATTGAGAATGGATTTAGACTATATTCAACAATTCACTCTATATTTTTCTCCTTATATCTCATTATCCTACCATATAGGCAACTAGTAACTCGCACGCGCCCCGCGCGTGTTTTTTTTGCAATATAAGTAGAAAAAATCGCAATATAAGTGATAACATGGTGCTCTAATGCTTGTAAGATGCACATTAATTAAACTATTCACATATATTACAAAAGCTAGAACAAAGGCTAGTTCCGATTGTGTCAACATCTGAAATCAAGTTGTTATATTTATATAAATTATCTTCAAAAGGTTGATGCATCCATACACCATACATAATTACACAGAGCTTACAAAATAAACACCCAGAACTTCCAAGAGTGTTGATGGTAGAAGTCGACATTCAGTTTTGGGAATATTTCTGGGTAGGTTCTTCTTGGATGTGCACGGGTTCTTCCTTGAACCTATTGGTCAGTTATGAAAAAACAGTGAGCTATTATATATATTTTACTCATGAATTAATTAGCTAGACGGCCTGTCTCATGAGCTTTGTATTTAAGTATTTCCACGCGAGGGGCCAACCTACAAAGTCCATTGGAAAATAGGTTAGTAAGCGGTCAGCAATGTCTGTAAATAATTCTGCAAAGGAAAATGTATGTGTTGAAATGTATCAAGGAAATGAACTGTTGTACATATGAATCAATGAAATGCAAATAAAATAGGGATAGGGTAGACGTGGTAATTAAACCTCATGGTAGCTTGCATAATTGGAGTTGAACCTGATTTGGTGCATATAAAGAGAAATCTACTGAGTTAGTTGTTATTAGTGGCATTTCTCTAACACACCGGAATCGGACTGTGCTAGGGTGTGGCCAACTGGCCACTCCTTTACTTGGCCATGTTTGGTTTGAGGGAATAAAGATTAGTCATTCTATTTTAGTCTCATTTATTCCCTAAATAACCAAACGATGAGACTAAAACAGGGATTAAAATGCTTTAGTCTCTAGTCCCTCAATGGGTGACTAAAAGGGACTAAACCATATTAATTTCACCTTTTGTCTCTCATATATTTCAGTTGCACTAATGGTAGAATAATGTTAAGGGGCATTTTAGTCTTCTTATGAGTCATTTAATGTGTTCTGAATACTTTTAGTCACCGCAATCAAAACAAGGTAGTGACTAAACTTTAGTCCCTGGTCTAAATAAACCAAAGAGACCCTTGGTTTTATGTTTGCTAAAGCAAAAAAAGGCATAACTACTAATGGAGAGGCAGCTCATTGATGTAGGGTAGCAAGAAGTAGCCGCTTTAGGTAGCGCATACTCGACTTCATTCCGAACAAATTGGGCTCCACCTATTTCTAGGCAGTAAAGAGGTCTCTTTACTCATTAAAAAATCTCAGTATTTACCATTCCAATCTAGCTCTCAAGGCGGCACGTGCAGTATAAGATGTCCATACTTCTAATTTTATATGTATAGTTCCTGTGTGGGCCTGATGTTTTGTATCCATACTTTCTCTAGAAAAAAAAGAAGGTAATCATTGGGGTTGTTCGATTTTAGAGGTTGTATGAATAAAAGGACTAAGAGTATCTCCAAGAGACATTTCATTTTAGGCTCGCTATTTGACTCTCTATTTAACTTTTCATAAAAATTATACTCTATATGTAGCATCTACATCCCAACAGATTATCTATCTAGTTTGGCTACTCAGGTGACTAGCTAAATTTAGTTAGTGAGTGAGCCAATTTGGAGAGTCGGATAGCTTGACGAGTCAGATAGCTAGTCTGTTGGAGAGTTATTTTGTTGTTGAATAGCTATAATTTGGCTTGGCGAGCCATTTAGCTAGTCTCTTGGAGATGCTAATTTTAGTCTAGTAAGAGCTAATAGCGGTTCATTAGTCGTTATAACCCATTAATCCTTATTACGCATAGCCTAAGATGAGCTAATTTTTTTAGCAAGAGGATCAACAGGACTGTAGTCTCCAAACTAATAAGAAGCAAAAGAAAAATAGGCATATTCAATATGGAAAGTCTGCGGCTAGCAAACTCATCCGTAAAGTAAATAATAAAGAGGTGTAGGGACGGTTGCGACAGACATTCTGAATGGATATAGCCCCATGTAGGCCGTAGGGATAATTGAATCTGATGCGGAATCGAAGTTTAACATGATGAGGTATAGGGATGGTTGCTTGCGAAATCGGATTTGAATTTAATATGGAAGACGATATCCTCACCTCAATGGCTGAGCCGCAGCCGCCCACCGGCCAGCTCCTAGACCCAGCCGACGCCCTAGCACTCGTACGGCAGCCGCCCAGCGTCCCACGGCCCCGTGCTCCAGCCGACCGGTCGTCATGGCACATTGGCGTATCGCCGAGCACCCACGAGGCCGCAAGCGGTGAGCCCCATTGTCACACGAACCGCGCCACCTCGCCCTAACGTCTGGTGGAATCGCAACGCCGCGGAGAAAGTGGGGCCTAGGACGGGGATGGCGACGGAGAGACCTCGAGGCTCGCTGTGCGGGCGCGAGAGGCAGGAGGCATGGTGCGAAGATGGCGTAGGGGAGGCGGGGAAGTGCAGGTGAAGTGAGATGCCAACAAATGAAGAGGAAGATGTAGTACTTCGATCTGTTTCTGGAAAGTTCCCATCGTTTTGGCTGGAGTGTGGCTGCATACGGAGGATATGTGATCGTGTGTTTCAAATTGGACGGGCGATAGAAATTCAGATGACGTGGATCACCTGGTCATGCCACTTTGCGTCACGCTCTATTATATAGGAATCTCTCTCCCTTTATATCTCAACTCCCTATAGCGGTTAACACTCTATCACACATCTATACACCACCGTACTATTATTATACACATTCGCTTTCAATTAACTCAATTACCACCTATTTTCAATTGCACAGACAAATATTTGGTACTTGCAGGGGAGCGGTGGTGGCATGCTTGGAGCACGTCGGCCAGCCACCACCTCCACGCGGCGCAGCGGATGGTCATGACGGGCCTGTCGGCACCGGAGAAGGAACGGGGTCGGCAAAAAAGACGAAGGGTGTGTTTGCGACCCTGTGTCTGGCCAGCTCGGCCGGTCTAGGTTGAGACTAGCCTGTCTCTACAACTCACTTTATTTGCGCACTTGTATCATATGAGTCTCGCTCAGACGAGATGGTGTTTGTCACCCAGTATGCAGCCGGGCTAGAAGATGAGTCTGGCTCATACGAGATGGTATTTGTCACCTAGTATGCAGCCGGGCTAGAAGACTAAAACTAACTAAACGCGGAATCCTTGCGCCACGAGCAGCCAGACTCCCAAGAAACGGACCTTGATCTCATTTCTGTGGAGCCAGGCCGAGAGGCTAAACTTGCACACGGACAACTAGGCTCCCGAGCAAGCCAGACGACGCAAACACAAGAGCTGCAGCCAGGAAGCGCAGCCAGGCTGCTGGGCCATAGCGGCAAACACACCGCAAGTGGCTGTAGACGCATGAAGAAGGTAGCGTCCCCCTAAATCTATGGAGAGATAGAATGTTGCTACATGAAAGGGGGACTCACACGCAGTGGTTTCCTCTAAATTTCTCTTCCTATATCATTTTTTGTTTTACATCATCAACATTTCATCTACTACTTTTTCATCTACCGCAGCGGTTCCCCCTACATTCTCCACCTATACCCCACTACAACTATAAAATATCATTATCTAACCATATTCATCATCTATTACCATTTTTTCTTCACCTATTAAAAAACCACCATACAAATGAACAGTGCAAGGGGGGCGGCAGAACTCACGCTGGCTGTGGCGGAATCCTATTCACATCTACTGGCTGGAGGGCCTTGTAGGGGGCGCCGTTGCAGCCGTGGGGGCTCCTGTAGCCGCCAGATCGAGGGGAGGGGGCGGCCTGGCGGACGCGGCTGCGGACAACCTCATAGAGGCAACCGATGTAGTCTTTAGAGTAGTACTGTGGCCTCTAAAGGAGGGGAGGGTGATGGTTGGCGGAACCGTTGAAGATAGTCTTAAGTAACTAGATGGGATTCATTTATTGTCTAGATCTGATTCTTCTTCCAAATCTGCTCTCCATCTTTCATAGGTCTTCGAGCAATATGGAAAAGAGAAGGTTGATAGTTGGAGGATAAGACTGGCAATTAAGCAGTGAATGCATTTATTGTTGTGCCACCATCCATGATGAAACATGAAAGTCGCCTAGAGGGGGTGAATAGGCAAATATGAAATTTACAAACTTTAAGCACAACTACAAGCCGGGGTTAGCGTTAGAAATAAAATCGAGTCCAAAATAGTGGGCAAAAACAAATCAACCAAAGAAATAGAGCGGATGACACGGTGATTTATTTTACCGAGGTTCGGTTTTTGCAAACCTACTCCCCGTTGAGGTGGTCACAAAGACCGGGTCTCTTTCAACCGTTTCCCTCTCTCAAACGGTCACTTAGACCGAGTGAGCTTTCTCCTTAATCAACGGGTTACTTAGACCCCTCACAAGGACCACCACAACTTGGTGTCTCTTGCTTTGATTACAAGTTGCTTGAGAACAAGAATGAGGAAGAAGAAAAGTGATCCAAGCGACAATAAATCAAATGAACACACATAATTTCTGTCTCACAAGTCACTAAGTGTTTGGAGTGGTTTTGGACTTTGGAGAGGATTTGATCTCTTGTTTGTCTCTTGGAGTGAAGTCTAGAGCTCTTGTATTGAATGCAATATGCTGGGAACTTGGATGCCTTGAATGGTGGTGGTTGGGGGTATTTATAGCCCCAACCAACAAAACAGCCGTTGGGAAGGCTGCTGTCGATGTGCGCACCGGACAGTCCGGTGCGCCAGCCACGTCACCCAACCGTTATGGTTCTGACGGTTTCGATCGTTGGAGCTCTGACAGTCTGGGCCACCGGACAACCATTATTCACTGTCTGGTGCGCCTTCTGGCGCTGCTCTGACTCTGCGCGAACTGTCCGCGCATGGTTCACGTTGTTAGTCGACCGTTGGAGTCGACCGTTGCGCTGGCGATCGTTGCTCCGCTGGCACACCGGACGGTCCGGTGACCCACCGGACAGTCCGATGAATTATAGCGGAGCGCGGCCTCAAAAACCCGAAGGTGAAGAGTTTGAGGTCGATCCACCCTGGTGCACCAGACACTGTCCGGTGGCACACCGGACAGTCCGGTGCGCCAGACCAGGGTTCACTTCGGTTTCTTTTGCTCCTTTCTTTTGAACCCTAACTTAAGATCTTTTTATTGTTTTGTGCTAAACCTTTGGCACCTGTAAAACATATAATCTAGAGCAAACTAGTTAGTCCACTATTTGTGTTGGGCAATTCAACCACCAAAATATTTATAGGAAAGGGTTTGACCCTATTTCCCTTTCAATCTCCCCCTTTTTGGTGATTGATGCCAACACAAACCAAAGCAAATATATAAGTGCAGAATTGAACTAGTTTGCATAAGGTAAGTGCAAAGGTTGCTTGGAGTTAAACCAATTTATACTTCCATTAGATATGCATGGATTGCTTTATTTCTTTTAACATTTTGGACCACGCTTGCACCACTTGTTTTGTTTTTGCAAAATCTAATCTTTTCAAAGTACTTTTGCAAATAGTCAAAGGTATATAAATAAGATTGCAAGAAGCATTTTCAAGATTTGAAAATTTTTCCCCCTGTTTCAAATGATTTTCCTTTGACTTAAACAAAACTCCCCTGGATGAAATTCTCCTCTTAGTGCTCAAGAGGGTTTTACCAATTGAAAGAAGATTAACCATTTAATACCAATTTCAAAAATGCTAACCAATTGAAAAATCCTCTTTTAAATATTTCATCATAAGATACCAATAAAAAAACTTCTTTTTAAACTTTGAAATTGATTTTTCATCATAAGATACCAAAAAAACTTCTTTTTAAACTTTGAAATTTGTGGTGGTGCGGTCCTTTTGCTTTGGGCTAATACTTTCTCCCCCTTTGGCATTAATCGCCAAAAATGGAGACATTTGAGATCCCTTTTTACTTTCTCCCCAATAGTACAAGTAAATATGAGTGAAGATTATACCAAAGTGGAGAGCGGTGCGGAGTGACGGCGAAGGGTAAATAATACCGATAGAGTGGAGTGGAAGCCTCGTCTTCGTCGAAGACTCCATTTCCCTTTCAATCTACGATTTAGCATAGGAATACACTTGAAAACATATTAGTCATAGACATAATAGAGATATGATCAAAGGTATGTAAATGAGCTATGTGTGCAAAGTATCAATCAAAGTTTCGAGAATCAAGAATGTTTAGCTCATTCCTAAGTTTGATAAAGATTTTCTCATCTAGTGGTTTGGTAAAGATATCGGGTAAATGTTCTTTGGTGCTAACATAAGCTATCTCGATATCCCCCTTTTTTGTTGATCCCTCAAAAAGTGATACTGAATGGCTATGTGCTTAGTGCGGCTGTGTTCAACAGGATTATCCGTCATGCGGATTGCACTCTCATTATCACATAGGAGAGGGACTTTGCTAAATTTGTAGCCATAGTCCCTGAGGGTTTGCCTCATCCAAAGTAATTGCGCGCAACAATGGCCTACAACAATATACTCGGCTTCGGCGGTAGAAAGAGCTACTGAATTTTGTTTCTTTGAAGCCCAAGACACCAGGGATCTTTCCAAGAACTGACAAGTCCCTGTTGTGCTCTTTCTATCAATTTTACACCCTGCCCAATCAGCATCTGAATAGCCTATTAAATCAAAAGTGGATCCCTTGAGGTACCAAAGACCAAACTTAGGTGTATGAACTAAATATCTCAAGATTCTTTTCACGGCCCTAAGGTGAACTTCCTTAGGATCGGCTTGAAACCTTGCAGACATGCATATGGAAAGCACAATATCCGGTCGAGATGCACATAAATAGAGTAAAGATCCTATCATCGACCGGTATACCTTTTGATCTACGGATTTACCTCCTGTGTCGAGGTCGAGATGCCCATTAGTTCCCATGGGTGTCTTGATGGGCTTGGCATCCTTCATTCGAAACTTGGTAAGTATATCTTGAATGTACTTGGTTTGGCTGATGAAGGTGCAGAAAGGGAAATGTGCCCTTGGGCCATTTCTAAGTATTTTGGTGATTAAGTGTCCAACACAAATGGTTGTGTGTTAAACTATGCCAAATGGTGGACAAAGTGCAATTCAATACAAAGGTATGATTCTAGACTTAGTACATTGGTTTTTGTGTACTAACATATTTGTCTAAGTGCTAGAATCAGAGAAAAGATAAATGGAAAAGACTTGGCTCGAGCAGCCAAGACTCTGCTCACTCTGGATGCACCGGACTGTCCGGTGGTGCACCGGACAGTGTCCGGTGCGCCAGGCTGGCGCTGATCAACTGCTCGCTCTCGGGAACAGAACGGCAGCGTACGGCTAAAAAACACCAGACTATCCGGTGGTGCACCAGACTGTCCGGTGAGCCAACGGTCGGCCGCGCAATTCGCGTGTGACGCGTGGCCGGGCCAATGGTCTGATGGGGGCACCGGACTGTCCAGTGTGCACCGGACAGTGTCCGGTGCACCAACGGCTCCAAATCTTCAACGGTCGGCTGCGCCAGAATAGGAAAGAAATCCGCACCGGACAGTGTTTGGTGGTGCACCGGACTATCCGGTGCACCAGTCGACAGAAGGCAAGATTTGCCTTCCTGGATTGCTCTCAACGACTCTTAGCTGCCTTTGGGCTATAAAAGTGACCCCTAGGTGCATGAAGGAGTACACCAAGCATACTTTGAGCATTCTTGATCATTCTCACTCCGACTTTGCGCACTCGTTTAACATTCTTAGTGATTTGAGCTCCGTTCTAGTTGTGAACTTTGTGATACTCATTTGAGCTCAATTCTTGGTTGTGTGTGTGCGTATTTGATGTGGATTTGAGTGTGTTGCTTCCCTCCCTTACTCTAGTGCTTTCACCTTTATTCTTATTGTAAGGGGAAGAGACTCCAAGTTGTGGAGATTCCTTGCAAACGGGAAAGAGTAAAGAAAGAAGAACATCATGGTATTCAAGTTGATCATTGGATCACTTGAAAGGAGTTGAGTGCAACTCTCGTCCATTGGGACGCCACAACGTGGACTAGGCAAGTGTTGTACTTGGCCGAACCACGGGATAAATCTTTGTGTCTCTTGTGTTTGTTCTCACTGTGTCAATTGTGGTTCACAAGAGCTCTCCTTAGCCACTTGATTTCATTGTGCTAACACTTAATCAAGTTTGTGGCCTTAAGTTTCAAGTTTTTACAGGATCACCTATTCACCCCCCCCCCCCCGCCTCTAGGTGCTCTCAATTGGTATCGGAGCCGTTCTCTTCACGAAAGGGACTAATCGCCCGAAGAGATGGATCCTAAGGGAAAGGGGATGGTGGTCAACGACAATGAGAAGGAGTCCATCTTCAACGAGCCAAGAGACGACAAAGTCAATGACTCCGGCTCGAGTCAAAACAAGAAAGACGGAAAGAAGAAGAGGCGCATCAGGAAGGTTGTCTACTACGACAGCGACGAATCTTCCTCTTCTCAAAAGGACGACGAATACGAGGAGAAAAAGAAAACGGTTAACTCGAACTTTTCTTTCGATTATTCTCATATTCCGCAAAGTTCCAATGCTCATTTACTTTCTATTCCACTTGGTAAACCTCCTCACTTTGATGGAGAGGATTACGGATTTTAGAGTCACAAAATGCGTAGTCACTTGTTCTCTCTCCATCCAAGCATATGGGAGATAGTAGAAACTGGAATGCAATTTGATAGTACAGATAGTCCCACATTTATCAATGAACAAATTCACAAAAATGCACAAGCTACTACTGTGTTGTTAGCATCATTGTGCAGGGAAGAATATCATAAGGTGAGCGGCTTGGATAACGCCAAGCAGATCTGGGACACCCTCAAGATCTCGCATGAGGGGAACGATGTCACCATGCTCACCAAGATGGAGTTGCTGGAAGGTGAACTAGGAAGGTTCGTGATGTTCAGGGGGGAGGAGCCAACCCAAACATACAACAGGCTCAAGACCCTCATCAACAAAATAAGGAGTTATGGAAGCACGCGATGGACGGACCACGACATCATCCAACTTATGCTAAGGTCCTTCACCGTCCTTGATCCTCATTTGTTAACTCTATTCGTGAGAATCCTAGGTACACCAAGATGATGCCCGAGGAAATACTCGGAAAATTTGTAAGCAGGCGAATGATGATCAAGGAGGCGAGATATGTTGATGAGGCGTTGAATGGCCCAATCCACGAGCCTCAAACCGTTGCTCTCAAAGCAACAAGTAGCAGGGAGGCGCTACCTAGCAAGGTGGCGCAAGTTGAGGCGGCCGGGCTAAATGAGGACGAAATGGCCCTCATCATCAAGCGCTTCAAGACGGCGCTCAAAGGTCGCAAGGAGCATCCCAACAAGAGCAAGACGAAGGGAAAACGCTCCTGCTTCAAGTGTGGTAAGATTGGTCACTTTATTGCTAACTGTCCCGATAATAATAATGACCAAGAACAAGGAAAGAGCGGGAAGAGGGAAAAGAAGAAGGCCTACAAAAAGGCGAAGGGCGAGGCACACCTTGGAAAGGAGTGGGACTCGGATTGCTCCTCGTCCAACTCCGACAATGAAGGACTCGCCGCCTCGGCCTTCAACAAGTCGGCTCTCTTCCCCAACGAGCATCACACATGCCTCATGGCAAAGGAGAAGAAGGTAAATACTCGAAGTACTATTACGTATGCTTCTTCAAGTGATGATGAGTCTAGTGATGATGAAGTAGACTATGCTAGTTTATTCAAAGGTTTAGATAGAACTAAAATTGATAAGATCAATGAATTAATTGATGCCTTGAATGAGAAAAATAGATTGTTAGAGAAACAAGAGGATCTTTTATATGAAGAGCATGATAAATTTGTTAATGCACAAAATTCTCTTGCTCTAGAAGTTAAAAGAAATGAAATGCTTTCATGTGAATTGTCTACATGCCATGAATCTATTTTTAACTTAAAGAGTATTAATGATGACTTGAATGCTAAGTTAGAAGTAGCTAATAAATCTAGCTCATGTATTGATCATAAAGTAATTTGTAATAGGTGTAAGAATTTTAATGTTGATGCTTGTAGTGAACACTTAATTTCCATTTCCAAATTAAATGATGAAGTGGCTAGTCTTAATGACCAACTTAAGACTAGCAAGAATAAATTTGATAAACTAAAATTTGCAAGGGATGCCTATACTATTGGTAGACACCCCTCTATTAAGGATGGGCTTGGTTTTCGAAAGGAAGCCAAGAACTTAACAAGTCATAAGGCTCCCATCCCCGCCAAGGAGAAAGGGAAGGCCCTATGGCAAATAATAGTCAAAAGAACCATGCTTTTATGTATCATGATAGGAAGTTCTCTAGAAATGTTCATTATGATAGGAGTTACAATGCTTATGACTCAAATGCCATGATTGCTTCAAGTTCTTCCTTTATGCATAGTAGAGATATGACTAGGAAAAATGTTATTCATCATATGCCTAGGAGAAATGTTATTAATCATGTGCCTAGGAAAGTGTGTAATGGAGATAGCACTGTCTTTCATGCTTGCAATGATAAGTTTGTTCTTTCATGTAAAAATGAAATAGTAATTGCAAAAAAGGTGGGGGCCAAATGCAAGGGAGACAAGACTTGCATTTGGGTCCCTAAGGCTATTGTAACTAACCTTGTAGGACCCAACAAGAGTTGGGTACCTAAAACCCAAGCCTAATTTGCCTTGCAGGTTTATGCATCCAGGGGCTCAAGCTGGATTATCGACAGCGGATGCACAAACCAAATGACGGGGGAGAAGAAGATGTTCACCTCCTACGTCAAGAACAAGGATTCCCAAGATTCAATCATATTCGGTGATGGGAACCAAGGCAAGGTTAAAGGACTAGGAAAGATCGCTATTTCATCCGAGCACTCCATTTCTAATGTGTTTTTAGTTGAGTCGCTCGGGTATAACTTGTTGTCCGTTAGTCAACTTTGTAATATGGGTTATAATTGCTTATTCACAAATGTAGATGTGTCTGTATTTAGAAGAAGTGATGGTTCATTAGCTTTTAAGGGTGTACTAGACGACAAACTTTATTTAGTTGATTTTGCAAAAGAGGAGGCCGATCTAGATGCATGCTTAATTGCTAAGACTAGCATGGGCTGGTTGTGGCATCATTGTTTAGCTCATGTGGGGATGAAGAACCTTCACAAACTTCTAAAGGGAGAACATGTGTTAGGTCTAACAAAAGGGAGATATCGAAGTGTTTTATGTTAGCACCGAGAACCAGCTAGCCGATATCTTTACCAAGCCTTTAGATGAGAAGACCTTTTGCAGGCTGCGTAGTGAGCTAAATTTCTTAGATTCGTGGAACTTGGATTGATTTATAGCATACATGTGTTTTATGCCTTTGATCATGTTTCTTTATGCATTTTGTTGCTTGATTATGGTGTTCAAGTTGTACAAGCACTCCTCGGACCTCAAAAGTCCATGTGTGAGTGATGCACATATTTAGGGGGAGATGTGCTACAACTTGACCCTTTGAGACTAACCGTGTGCTTGAGTTTACTTGATTTAGTCTCAAAGGTGGATTGAAAGGAAAATGTGAAATTAGACCATGAAAGACTTCCACTGCACTCCGATGAGAGGGTAACTAACTCCAAGTTCATGCTCTTATTGCCTCTTTACTCTAAGTTGAAGATTTTGGTGAGGCAATGGGGTTTAAGGGCCAAAAATGATCCTGTTTTGGTGCTTGATGCCAAAGGGGGAGAAGTTAAGGCCAAAGCAAGAAATGGATCAGCTACCACTTGAGAATTTTGAAAATAGTAGAGTTATAATTTTTGTTTTGTCAAAATACTCTTATGGTCTGGTCTCTTATTGTCAAAAATTGGTCTCTTGTGGGGAGAATGTTTGATTATGGGGAAAAGGGGGAGTTTTTGAATATTTGATCAATTTCTCTTGGAATACCTTTCTCTATGCCTCAACAAGTGAATTTGACTTAGAGATAGGAAATTGAGGTTGATTTGCAAAAACAAACCAAGTGGTGGCAAAGAATGATCCAAATATGCCAAATTTGAATCAAAACAAATTCTTGTTCTCATTTGCATTTGATGTTGCACTTCTATATGTTGCTTTTTGTTGTGTTGGCATAAATCACCAAAAAGGGGGAGATTGAAAGGGAAATGTGCCATTGGGCCATTTCTAAGTATTTTGGTGATTAAGTGTCCAACACAAATGGTTGTGTGTTAAACTATGCCAAATGGTGGACAAAGTGCGAATCAATACAAAGGTATGATTCTAGACTTAGTACATTGGTTTTTGTGTACTAACATATTTGTCTAAGTGCTAGAATCAGAGAAAAGATAAATGGAAAAGACTTGGCTCGAGCAGCCAAGACTCTGCTCAGTCTGGGTGCACCAGACTGTCCGGTGGTGCACCGGACAGTGTCCGGTGCGCCAGGCTGGCGCTAATCAACTGCCCGCTCTCGGGAACAGAACGACAGCGTACGGCTAAAAATCACTGGACTGTCTGGTGGTGCACCGGACTGTCCGGTGAGCCAACAGTCGGCCGAGCCAACGGTCGGCCGCGCAATCCGCGTGTGACGCGTAGCCGGGCCAACGGTCTGATGGGGGCACCGGACTGTCCGGTGTGCACCGGACAGTGTCCGGTGCGCCAATGGCTCCAAATCTTCAATGGTCGGCTGCGCCAGAATAGGAAAGAAATCCGCACCGGACAGTGTCCGGTGGTGCACCGGACTGTCCGGTGCACCAGTCGACAGAAGGCAAGATTTGCCTTCCTGGATTGCTCTCAACGACTCCTAGCTGCCTTGGGGCTATAAAAGGGACCCCTAGGCGCATGAAGGAGTACACCAAGCATACTTTGAGCATTCTTGATCATTCTCACTCCGACTTTGCGCACTCGTTTAACATTCGTAGTGATTTGAGCTCCGTTCTAGTGGTGAACTTTGTGATACTCATTTGAGCTCAATTCTTGGCTGTGTGTGTGTGTATTTGCTGTGGATTTGAGTGTGTTGCTTCCCTCCCTTACTCTAGTGCTTTCACCTTTATTCTTATTGTAAGGGCAAGAGACTCCAAGTTGTGGAGATTCCTTGCAAACGGGAAAGAGTAAAGAAAGAAGAACATCGTGGTATTCAAGTTGATCATTGGATCACTTGAAAGGAGTTAAGTGCAACTCTCATCCATTGGGACGCCACAACATGGACTAGGCAAGTGTTGTACTTGGCCGAACCATGGGATAAATCTCTGTGTCTCTTGTGTTTGTTCTCACTGTGTCAATTGTGGTTCATAAGAGCTCTCCTTAGCCACTTGATTTCATTGTGCTAACACTTAATCAAGTTTGTGGCCTTAAGTTTCAAGTTTTTACAGGATCACCTATTCACCCCCCCTCTAGGTGCTCTCAGGTGCCCTCTTGGAGTTGCTTCACTTGAAATCCTAAGAAATACTTCAACTCCCCCATCATAGACATCTTGATTTTTTGAATCATGATCCTACTAAACTCTTCACAAGTAGATTTGTTAGTAGACCCAAATATGATATCATCAACATAAATTTGGCATACAAACAAATCATTTGCAATTGTTTTAGTAAAGAGGGTAGGATCGGCTTTGATGACTTTGAAGCCATTAGTGATAAGGAAATCTCTTAGTCATTCATACCATGCTCTTGGGGCTTGCTTGAGCCCATAAAGCGCCTTAGAGAGTTTATACACATGATTAGGGTACTCACTATCTTCAAAGCCAGGAGGTTGCTCAACATAGACCTCTTCCTTGATTGGTCCATTGAGGAAGGTACTTTTCATGTCCATTTGATAGAGGTTACATCCATGGTAAGTAGCATAGGCAAGTAATATGCGAATTGACTCAAGCCAAGCTATGGGTGCATAGGTTTCATCGAAATCCAAACCTTCGACTTGTGAATATCCCTTGGCCACAAGTCGGGCTTTGTTTCTTGTCACCACACCATGCTCATCTTGCTTGTTGCGGAATACACACTTGGTTCCTACAACATTTTGGTTAGGACGTGGAACAAGATGCCATACCTCATTCCTCGTGAAGTTGTTGAGCTCCTCTTGCATTGCCAACACCCAATCCGAATCTCTTAATGCATCTTCCACCCTGTATGGCTCAATAGAAGACACAAAAAAGTAAAGTTCACAAAAATGTGTGACACGAGATTGAGTGATTACCCCCTTATGAATATCGCCGAGGATGGATTTCACGGGGTGATCTCTTTGTATCGCTTGGTGGACTCTTGGGTGTGGCGGTCTTTGACCCTGTTCTTCTTGATAATCTTCCTTGTCATTGTCATCTCCCCCCTTGATCATTGTCCTCCTCTTGAGGTGGCTCATCTTCTTGATCTTCTTCTCCATTGTCTTGAGCCTGATCCTCATCTTGAGTTGGTGGAGATGCTTGATTTGAAGATGATGGTTGATCTTGTGCTTGTGGAGGCTCTTCGGAATCCTTAGGACACACATCCCCAATGGACATGTTCCTTAGCACGATGCACGGAGCCTCTTCATCATCTAGCTCATCAAGATCAACTTGTTCCACATGGGAGCCATTAGTCTCATCAAACACAATGTCACAAGAAACCTCAACTAATCCAGTGGACTTGTTGAAGACTCTATATACCCTTGTGTTTGAGTCATAACCAAGTAAAAAGCCTTCTACAGCCTTAGGAGCAAATTTAGATTTTCTACCTCTTTTAACAAGAATAAAACATTTGCTACCAAAGACTATAAAATATGAAACATTGGGCTTTTTACCGGTGAGGAGTTCATATGATGTCTTCTTGAGGATTCGGTGAAGGTAGAGCCGGTTGATGGAGTAGCAGGCGGTGTTAATCGCTTCGGCCCAAAACTGGTCCGGAGTCTTGTACTCATCAAGCATGGTCCTCGCCATGTCAAGTAGAGTTCTATTCTTCCTCTCCACTACACCATTTTGTTGTGGTGTGTAGGGAGAAGAGAACTCATGCTTGATGCCCTCGTCCTCAAGAAACCCTTCTATTTGTGAGTTCTTGAACTCTGTCCCATTGTCGCTTCTTATCTTCTTGATTCTCAATCTGAACTCATTTTAAGCCCGTCTCAAGAATCCCTTGAGTGTCTCTTGGGTTTGAGATTTTTCCTGTAAAAAGAATACCCAAGTGAAGTGAGAATAATCATCCACAATTACAAGACAGTACTTACTCCCGCCGATGCTTGTGTAAGCTATCGGGCCGAATAAATCCATGTGGAGTAACTCAAGTGGCCTGTCCGTTGTCATTATGTTCTTGTGTGGATGGTGGACGCCAACTTGCTTTCCTGCTTGACATGCGCTACAGACCCTGTATTTCTCAAAATGAACATTGGTTAGTCCCAAAATGTGTTCTCCCTTTAGAAGCTTGTGAAGATTCTTCATCCCAACATGGGCTAGTCGGCGATGCCGGAGCCAACCCATATTAGTCTTAGCAATTAAGCAAGTATCGAGTTTAGCTCTATTGAAATCAACTAAGTATAGTTGACCTCGAGTACTCCCTTAAATGGTACTGAATCATCACATCTTCTAAAGACAGTAACACCTATATCCGTAAAAAGACAGTTGTAACCCATTTTGCATAATTGAGAAACAGAAATCAAATTGTAATCTAACGATTCTACAAGAAAAACATTGGAAATAGAATGGTCAGGTGATATAGCAATTTTACCAAGTCCTTTGACCAAACCTTGATTTCCATCCCCGAATGTGATAGCTCTTTGTTGTCACACCCGGTTTTAGAAGGCAAACCGAATGCGAACCATGTACGTGCCAGGATCAGTTATTCACGTACACAGTAGTTACATAACATGGACATCATCACACAGTGCTCAAATAGTATTAAAAGGGAAATAATAGTCGATTACATCATACGTCTGAGACGTCCATATAGTTCTTACAATAAATCAAAGTGCGGAAAAGAAACGTAGATAACACGGCCTTCACAGGCAGCCGACTGGGGGTTGCCGCTAACCCACACCTAGAACTCGTTGTAGTCTTGGAACTCCTGGAAGTCTCCTTCCACAGCTTCATCTTCTCCTGAGCAGTGGTTGCAATGCTGACAACCTGGGGGGGGTTTGGTGTGTAGAGCAAGGGTGAGTACACATCAACATACTCAGCAAGCATCCTGTTTGGCTGTAGTGGACTAGCTTTATGTGGGGATAAGTCAAGCAGTTGCTTTTAGTTGGTCAGGTTATTACTTACTAGTAGAAAGCCAGGTTTTAACATTAACCCCAGTTATTAGCCCAGTGTATCCTTTCCAAACGGAAAGAATACCACTTACCAATACCATAACCATAATCAGAACCATCAATCTCATTGCCACCTGTACCAAAGTATCTCTGATCAAGTATCACTAATCTCTGGAGCTCCCTTGGCCGCTCATAACCGTGAGCACGGCTGATATATCAGTTTCATAACACTCTGCAGAGGTTGTGCACTTTACCCACAAGCCGTGATTCCCTTTCTGCCCGGAGAGAGCGACTCCCCATTGACCACTACCTAGGTGGTCCAGCAGGGCATCACTACGTAGCCTTTACAAAGATTCCCCGAGGCTGTAGCCGCCCGTTAGGTTTCCTAAATGTACCGCACTCCTCCCTAAGGGACAAATCAACCTTGGCAGAGCGAGTCGCATACACCGAGCCCCATTGACGGCACAACGGCTAAGCGAACTACACCCCGGTTCCTCCAATTATTCAGCTAAGGGCGTCCCATTCCACCCTCATGGTTGCACTGTTTTCCCGGGCGGTCATCCATTGAACAGGTCCTTACGGAGAGGCACTCGAGAAACCGCTCGAGTCCCCTTAAATGCCACAAGTATGATCATAAATAAGAAGGGGAAAACAGCGTATCATAGATAATCACATCATGTTCATTGATTAGAGTTGAGCAATAGCATCAAACTAAGCAGTAATAATCCGACCCAAATAGGTAAACAAGGACATGAATAACAAAAGCTAGTCAATCCTTAGGTAT
Source organism: Zea luxurians (assembly GCA_029449295.1). NCBI lineage: Eukaryota > Viridiplantae > Streptophyta > Magnoliopsida > Poales > Poaceae > Zea > Zea luxurians. The sequence goes on from JAOPSE010000010.1 coordinate 102,773,076, forward strand.
AAATGTGTAATGCGGGAGGTGAATTAAAGAATGAATAGGACAGAGATAGGTCAAAGGACACTTGCCTCCACCAACCGACTGCTGCTCAGGGGCTTCTCCTGCGAATTCCTCGGGCTCTTCGACCGGATCGTTCTCTATGCGAGCGCAAACATACATACATCCATATATTTAATACAAAAGAACAGTACACCATACAAGGGAACAAGTAAAGCGAGTATGCATCAAGTATGACATTCCATATCGTATTCATTAAGGTTAGAAAGAAACGGGAGAGGGTCTCGCAGGGGGTTAAAGCTTATGCACTAATGATTAGTTACAATTGGTTCTTAACAAAAGAATTCTGTTATATGCACTAATGGAAACCTAGTCATTTTTAGTTGATCAACATTGAATGAGATAAACAATTAACTACGTGAATCAACTAGCGTAACGGAATTCTAAATTAAGCTTCATATTTCAATAACAGTAACAATGATTAGCCTACCTAAAATAAAATAACTATGATCACAGAAAGTAAAATAAAATAAAATAAAATAAAAATAAAAAATAAAAAAAAACAGAGGGGGGGCGGTTGAACCGGCCCTAGGGCGGTTGAACCGGCCGGGGCAGGGCGGCTGGGCCGGCCGAGCAGGGGCGGCCGAGCGCGGAGGGGAAGGGCGGCTGAGCCGGGGCGGTTGAACCGGCCGGCTGGGCGGTTGAACCGGCCCTGCGCAGGGGCGGGGGGGGCGCGGTCGGGCGGCTGCCAGGGCGCGGCCAGGGCTGGCCAGGGGCGCGGCCGAGGCTAGCCAGGGGCGCGGCCGAGGCTAGCCAGGGGCGCGGCCGAGGCTGGCCAGGGGCCGGCTGGGCGGGGGCTGGGGCGGCCGGGGCCGGCTGGGCAGCCGGGGGGCGCGGCTGGGGGCGGCCGGGGGCCGGGGCGGCGCGGCCAGGGGCGCCAGGGCGCGGCCAAGGGCCGGCCGGGCGGCTGGGCTGGGGCGGCCAGGGGCGGCCGAGGGCCAGGCGGCCAAGGGCGGCCAAGGGGAGAGGAGGGGAGAGGGAGAGAGAGGGAGGAGGGAGGAGGGGGGGCTCACCGGGGCGGGCGGCCGAACCGGCAGGGGGCGGCGGCCAAGCTGCAAGGGCAGGGGGCGGCGGCGGCTAGGGTGGGGAGGGAGAATGAGAGGGAGAGAGAGGGGAGGTTGGGGGAAAAGGGGAGGTGGGGGGGCGGCTGGGCTTTTTGGGCCCAAAGGGGGCGCAAGGGCGGCTGGGCCGGCCAGGGAGCCCACGGCGCGGGAGAGAGAGAAGGGAAGAGGGAGAGAGAAAGAAAGAAAAAGATTATCTCCTTTTCGAAATCCGATCTTCCTAGATGAATGCATCCACGTTCTCAATCAATCCAAAAGAATGCATAGTTCGGCATGGTGCATCAAACAACATAAAACAACTCTAGGGTTTTTCTTCACACGGGAATTCCAAATTGAACTCCGCTAAAGCTTTGGAAAAGATCAAGGTCTAGCGAGGGGAAAAAGAAAAAGAAAAGGTAACGCCCGAATTTGGCGAGTAAAGAAAAGAAAAAATTCAACTGCAAAATTCGGGGCGTTACAAACCTATCCCCCTTAAAAGAATCTCGCCCTCGAGATTCAGGGCTGGCTAGCAAAGAGCTCTGGGTATTTGGCCATCAGATCATCTTCACGCTCCCAGGTTGCTTCTTCTTCAGAGTGGTGACTCCATCTGACTTTGCACATTCTGATGGTCTTCCTTCGGGTGACTCTGTCTACAATCTCAAGGATCTGGGCTGGCTTTTCAACATAGGTCAAGTCCTCCTGGACTTCCAGACCTTCCACTGGCAACTGCTCTTCTGGCACACGCAAGCACTTCTTCAACTGAGACACATGAAAGACATCATGCACGGCAGACAAATTCTCTGGCAGGCTGAGCTGATAGGCCACTTCTCCACGCTTTGAGAGAATTTGATACGGACCAATGTAGCGGGGTGCTAGCTTGCCTTTCACTCCGAATCTTCTAACTCCTCTGATCGGTGACACTTTCAGATAGACAAAGTCTCCGACTTCAAAACTCAGCTCTCTTCTTCTTGTGTCTGCATAGCTTCGCTGCCTCGATTGCGCTATCTTCAGATTCTCTCGGACCATCTTGATGTTCTCTTCGGCTTCAAGCAGAATGTCTGGCCCAAACACCTGCTTCTCTCCCGGCTGATCCCATTGCAACGGAGTTCTACAACTCCTTCCATAGAGCGCTTGAAATGGTGACATCTTCAAACTGGCCTGGTAACTGTTGTTATAGGAAAACTCTGCATAGGGCAATCGCTTGTCCCATCCGGACTGATCTTGCAACACACAGGCTCTCAACATGTCTTCGAGAATTTGATTGGTTCTTTCAGTCTGACCATCTGTCTGCGGGTGATAAGCTGAACTGAAATTCAGATGTGTGCCCAAGGCTTCATGCAACTGCTGCCAGAAATGAGAGGTGAACTGCGTTCCTCTGTCTGACACTATCTTCTTTGGCACACCATGAAGACAAACGATCCGAGACATGTACAACTCTGCCAATACTGCACTGTTGTAGCTGGTCTTGACAGGTATGAAGTGGGCTGACTTGGTCAAACGGTCCACTACTACCCAAATAGAATCATAGCCGGCTCGAGTGCGAGGCAATCCGACTATGAAATCCATACCGATTTCATCCCATTTCCACTGAGGAATCTGCAACGGTTGCAACAATCCAGCTGGTCTCTGGTGCTCTGCCTTAATTCTTCGACAACTATCGCACTTAGCCACATGCTCTGCGATTTCCCTCTTCATTCCATACCACCAGAATTTCTTCTTCAGATCCTGATACATCTTCTCACTGCCAGGGTGAATCGAATAAGCTGTCTCATGAGCTTCCTTGAGAATCAACTCCCGAATAGACTGGACATTGGGAACACACAAGCGGTCTTTGAACCATATCACGCCTTCTGCATCTTCTCGAAAATCTTTGCCTCTGCCATCTAGAATCAGTCGCCGAATCTCACTGATCTTTTCATCATTCTTCTGCGCTTCTTTGATTTCTCGCTCCAAAGTAGGTTCCAATTCAACTGTGACTCCTCGCGAATTGTTCAGAAATCCGAGACTCAACCTGTCAAACTCTTTGGCCAACTCATAAGGCATCGGACGAGCGACCATCAGATTGACTTGACTCTTTCTGCTCAAAGCATCTGCCACTACGTTTGCTTTGCCTGGATGGTAATGGATCTCCAACTCATAGTCTTTGATCAACTCTAACCATCTTCGTTGCCTCATGTTCAATTCTGACTGAGTGAATATGTACTTCAGACTCTTGTGATCTGTGTAAACATCGCATTTCTGTCCATACAGATAGTGCCTCCATGTCTTCAGTGCGTGAACCACTGCTGCCAACTCTAGATCATGGATTGGGTAATTCTTCTCATGAACCTTCAGCTGTCGGGACGAGTAAGCCACAACTCTTCCCTCTTGCATCAACACGCATCCCAAACCTGTGTAACAAGCATCACAATACACAGAGAAGGGCTTATGCACATCGGGCAAGACTAGGACAGGCGCTGTTGTCAACTTCTCTTTCAGCGCTTCGAAGGCCTCTTGACATTTCTGGGTCCACTTGAACTCAACCTTGTTGCCTAGCAACGCTGTCATTGGTTTCGCAATCTTCGAAAATCCTTCAATGAATCGCCGATAATATCCGGCCATTCCAATGAAGCTCTTGATTCCTCGAGCATCTGTTGGCGCTTTCCAGTTCAGAATGTCTGCCACTTTCTTCGGATCCACAGCCAATCCTTCCTTGTTGATTATGTGACCCAAGAACAGGACTTCACTGATCCAGAACTCACACTTGCTCAACTTTGCATACAACTGGTGCTCTCGCAATCTCTGCAATACCATCCTCAAATGATCTGCATGCTCTTCTTCGCTTTGAGAATAAATCAGAATGTCATCAATGAATTCCACCACAAACTTATCGAGATAATCCATGAATACACTGTTCATCAGATTCATAAAGAAGGCTGGTGCATTGGTCAAACCAAAAGACATCACTGTGAACTCATACAATCCATACTTGGTAATGAATGCTGTCTTCGGAATGTCCGAAGGTCGGATCCTGAGCTGATGATAACCTGACCTCAGATCTATCTTGGAGAACACACTGGCTCCTCTCAACTGGTCGAACAGATCTTCTATTCTGGGCAAGGGATACTTGTTCTTGATCGTGACTTCATTCAAAGCTCGATAATCGATACACATCCTCTTGGTGCCATCTTTCTTTTCCACAAACAAGACAGGGGCGGCCCAAGGCGAGGTGCTTGGCCAGATGTAACCTTTCTCTGACAGCTCATCAATCTGCTTCTTAAGCTCAACCAACTCTGGTCCGGATATTCTGTAAGCTCTCTTAAAGATGGGGGCGGTTCCAGGAAGAAGCTCTATAGCGAATTCAACTTTCCGCTCTGGTGGCATACCCGGTAAATCCTTTGGAAACAGATCTGGGAATTCAGACACAACCTTGATACTCTCAATTGGGTCTGCTTCACTGCTATCGACAGCCATCTGATAACAACTTCCTTTCTTCGGCTCAGGCGGGACTAACTCGGTCACCACTTCCTCTCCTAGTGGGGACACCAACTTGATTGTCCTTTTATCACAACTGATAACTGCCTAATACTTATCTAGCCAATTCATCCCTAGGATGACATCTATTCCCTGAGTACCCATTACTATAAGGTTAGCGGGAAACGCTATCCCCCTTATTTCCACACTTACATTCAAACATATGCTATCAGCTCAAATTCTACCACCAGCTGAGTCAATTTGAATGGGGGTTGACATGGTAGTAATTGGAAGATTATGTGCTTCTACCCATGATGCAGTAATGAAAGAATGCGTTGCTCCAGTATCAAATAACACTTCTGCAATATGGGAATCGACTGGGAACATACCTACTGTCATGCTGGGAGTCTCCTGAACTGCTTCAGCCTCCAAGTGGTTCAATCTTCCATGATTATAGCGCTGCTGAGTGCGGTTGCCTGCTCCAGGCTGGGACACATTCTGCTTCGCTGGGGCATTGGGGCCTGACTGCTGCTGGGCTGCCTTCTTCGGACATTGCATCACCCAGTGGCCTTGCTCTCCACAGTGGAAACATGCTCTGTTTCCAACCTGAGCTGGTGCTGCCTGATTGCTCTGCTGGCTTGCGAGGGCAGGAAGACGAGGTGTCTGCTGATTCTGCCTCTGAAACTGACCTCCTCCTGACTGATTGCTCTGACGGTTCTGGTACTGATGCTGAGGATACTGCCTTTGGAACTGCTGATACTGCTGACGCTGCTGATGCTGCTGAGGTGGACGCTGGTTCTGCCTGAACTGCTGAGGTTGATTACCTAAAAAACGAGGACGGCTGCTGCTTCCAGGCTGGGGTCCACTGATCTTGCGCTTACGATCTTCCATCTCCTTACGCTTCCTTTCTGTCATGATTGCTCTGTCAATCAGGTGCTGGAATGTTGGGAAGGTATGATTCATCAGCTGATACTGCAGAGGGTCGACCAAGCCTCTCAAGAAACGGTACTGTCGCTTGGCGTCAGTGTTGACATCTTCGGGAGCATAGCGAGACAACTGCAGAAACCTGTCTCGATACTCACTGACAGATGATGACCCTTGCTTAAGGGCCAGGAACTCCTCCTTCTTCACTGTCATCAGACCTGCAGGCACATGGTACTGACGAAAGCTACCTCTGAATTCTTCCCAGGTGATGGTGTCGGGGTCGGCATGGGTGGCGAGGTAGGACTCCCACCATGATTGGGCTGCTCCTCTCAACAGACGGGGACCATACAAGACTTTCTCCCTGTCGTCACACTGAGCGGTATGCAACTCCCGCTCCACAGTGCGCAGCCAATCTTCAGCATCCATGGGGTCAGAAGAGTGAGCGAACGTTGGTGGATGACCTCTCATGAATTCAGCACGCTTGTCTCTGGGCATCTGAGGCATCTGAGGTTGGGGTGGTGCTTGCTGCTGCTGCTGCTGCTGAATGGCGGCCAGAGTCTGACCGATGGCCTGAACTGCCTGAGTCTGCATCAGAAACATCTGCTCGATCAACATCGGGGGCAGGGGCGGCAGCTGCTGCTGCTGGGGCGCCTCATCTTGCTGACCGGCTTGCTCCTGCTGAGCACGCCTTCCTCCTCTACGCCTGTTCTCTGACATCTGCAGAACGCAACCACACATCAGAACTGATCTGGCAAATCTTGCAGCATAAGAAAAGAGTATAGAATTCTCCAACAACACTGAACAGATGAGCATCTTCACTGATCTCCAACACAGACCACACAGCTTCTCAGATAAAGAGGAAAGTGGAATAAAGGTTTTCCCAACTATATAGCTAACTCCATTAACATAATAGGTAAGCCAAAATGCAGGGGATACCCACACTCTGGTGACAATCATTACAAAGATCCAAACCAAACATAGTTCATCATGACAAACATAAATGCACAGGATATAGCAAACTACCCTGTCTAACTAAGACTAACTAAGACCGAGACTAACGCTAAGACTGAAGCTTCTGTGTATATATATTTTGTATTAATTACAAGATCCAACCCTAACGATCTATGGTTCTAGATTTATTTTGGTCTTGCAGTCGGGATTGCCATAAGACTGGAGTCCACGCCGAGGTGAGCGGTACGGGTGCTGAGTCCCAACGGGAGCGGGGGAACCATCATCCAAGTGACGACGCTCCGCGCGCTCAGCCCGCAGCAGGGCGATCTCAGCACGAGCCCTACTCAGCTCGTCTAATGCATGGTCCAGCTCCGTGTTTAGCACGGCGGCTAGGTTGACTGTGCTGCTCAACCTAGGATTGTCCTCACCAGCAGGTGAAACAATCACGCCTCCTGTGCTGCCAGATGGACGGCGGGGGTAATACTTCAGGTCGAGACCGTCAGCTACCCCACCGAGAACCGAGCAGTAGTGCGAAAGCGCACGCCATGCAGCATCCTGCATGGCTGCCTCAGCTGAGTCCCGCTCAGAGATAGAATAGTGCTCTGAGCAAGCCTCCGCGCCCTGGAGACTGTTCTCCGGACGGCGCACCAAGCAGGTCGCCTCCCAGCGGTCCGGGTAGACCCCGCGACTATGCTGGTAGACCACACAGCGATACTCGATGGACCAAGTACGCCGGTCAAGTGCCCGACGTAGCAGGGTGTCGAGCGCGTCGTGGAAGTGACACCCGCGAGCAGCGTCGCGAGTGATGGGTCGAGCAACCCATCCTTCCGGCTCATGGTCAGCAGAGAAGTCGATGTCGTGGCTCAAGCTGTCGTCGCCACCTCCGTCGTCTGGGTCTCCTCCAGCAGCTACTCCAGAAGCTGGGACGCCCAGTGGTGGTGCAGGGGGCGCCTCCAAAGGAAGCACAGGAGAGCAGCTCCTCACAGACTCTATCTCCTGCTGGAGCGAGAAGGAAGAGCCCTGCTGCTCCTGTCGTCGACGTTCCTGCTCCTCATGCAGGCGGTGGTGCAGTCTCTCCAAGTGGCTGGACTGTCCGGCCACGGGACGGCGAAGCGGACGCTCAGCAGGGCGGGAGGGTAAGAAGGGGATGACGGACTTTCGTGCAGTGTGTCTAAGTCGAGCCATCTACAAAAGACATCGCAAGCAAAAGGGTGAGAACAGAATTAATATGACCAACAAATAATGAATCATAAATAAATGAAGGATCAGAATAAAACAAAATTTTCAGCAAGGTATAATATATAGTAGAACATAGGTTTGGTCAGTAGGACCAACTTTTGAAGGGGTACCAAAGTCAAGGCAAGGACAGAGGTCTATAATCCTTAGAACGACCATTCTACTCTAGGTTAGCGGTCCTGCAGTCATCACGGCTTTGATACCACTTATGTCACACCCGGTTTTAGAAGGCAAACCGAATGCGAACCATGTACGTGCCAGGATCAGTTATTCACGTACACAGCAGTTACATAACATGGACATCATCACACAGTGCTCAAATAGTATTAAAAGGGAAATAATAGTCGATTACATCATACGTCTGAGACGTCCATATAGTTCTTACAATAAATCAAAGTGCGGAAAAGAAACGTAGATAACACGGCCTTCACAGGCAGCCGACTGGGGGTTGCCGCTAACCCACACCTAGAACTCGTCGTAGTCTTGGAACTCCTGGAAGTCTCCTTCCACAGCTTCATCTTCTCCTGAGCAGTGGTTGCAATGCGGACAACCTGGGGGGGGGGGGGGTTTGGTGTGTAGAGCAAGGGTGAGTACACATCAACATACTCAGCAAGCATCCTGTTTGGCTGTAGTGGACTAGCTTTATGTGGGGATAAGTCAAGCAGTTGCTTTTAGTTGGTCAGGTTATTACTTACTAGTAGAAAGCCAGGTTTTAACATTAACCCCAGTTATTAGCCCAGTGTATCCTTTCCAAACGGAAAGAATACCACTTACCAATACCATAACCATAATCAGAACCATCAATCTCATTGCCACCTGTACCAAAGTATCTCTGATCAAGTATCACTAATCTCTGGAGCTCCCTTGGCCGCTCATAACCGTGAGCACGGCTGATATATCAGTTTCATAACACTCTGCAGAGGTTGTGCACTTTACCCACAAGCCGTGATTCCCTTTCTGCCCGGAGAGAGCGACTCCCCATTGACCACTACCTAGGTGGTCCAGCAGGGCATCACTACGTAGCCTTTACAAAGATTCCCCGAGGCTGTAGCCGCCCGTTAGGTTTCCTAAATGTACCGCACTCCTCCCCAAGGGACAAATCAACCTTGGCAGAGCGAGCCGCATACACCGAGCCCCATTGACGGCACAACGGCTAAGCGAACTACACCCCGGTTCCTCCAATTATTCAGCTAAGGGCGTCCCATTCCACCCTCATGGTTGCACTGTTTTCCCGGGCGGTCATCCATTGAACAGGTCCTTACGGAGAGGCACTCGAGAAACCGCTCGAGTCCCCTTAAATGCCACAAGTATGATCATAAATAAGAAGGGGAAAACAGCGTATCATAGATAATCACATCATGTTCATTGATTAGAGTTGAGCAATAGCATCAAACTAAGCAGTAATAATCCGACCCAAATAGGTAAACAAGGACATGAATAACAAAAGCTAGTCAATCCTTAGGTATAAATGTGTAATGCGGGAGGTGAATTAAAGAATGAATAGGACAGAGATAGGTCAAAGGACACTTGCCTCCACCAACCGACTGCTGCTCAGGGGCTTCTCCTGCGAATTCCTCGGGCTCTTCGACCGGATCGTTCTCTATGCGAGCGCAAACATACATACATCCATATATTTAATACAAAAGAACAGTACACCATACAAGGGAACAAGTAAAGCGAGTATGCATCAAGTATGACATTCCATATCGTATTCATTAAGGTTAGAAAGAAACGGGAGAGGGTCTCGCAGGGGGTTAAAGCTTATGCACTAATGATTAGTTACAATTGGTTCTTAACAAAAGAATTCTGTTATATGCACTAATGGAAACCTAGTCATTTTTAGTTGATCAACATTGAATGAGATAAACAATTAACTACGTGAATCAACTAGCGTAACGGAATTCTAAATTAAGCTTCATATTTCAATAACAGTAACAATGATTAGCCTACCTAAAATAAAATAACTATGATCACAGAAAGTAAAATAAAATAAAATAAAATAAAAATAAAAAATAAAAAAAAACAGAGGGGGGGGCGGTTGAACCGGCCCTAGGGCGGTTGAACCGGCCGGGGCAGGGCGGCTGGGCCGGCCGAGCAGGGGCGGCCGAGCGCGGAGGGGAAGGGCGGCTGAGCCGAGGCGGTTGAACCGGCCGGCTGGGCGGTTGAACCGGCCCTGCGCAGGGGCGGGGGGGGGGGGCGCGGTCGGGCGGCTGCCAGGGCGCGGCCAGGGCTGGCCAGGGGCGCGGCCGAGGCTGGCCAGGGGCGCGGCCGAGGCTGGCCAGGGGCCGGCTGGGCGGCCGGGGGGCGCGGCTGGGGGCGGCCGGGGGCCGGGGCGGCGCGGCCAGGGGCGCCAGGGCGCGGCCAAGGGCCGGCCGGGCGGCTGGGCTGGGGCGGCCAGGGGCGGCCGAGGGCCAGGCGGCCAAGGGCGGCCAAGGGGAGAGGAGGGGAGAGGGAGAGAGAGGGAGGAGGGAGGAGGGGGGGCTCACCGGGGCGGGCGGCCGAACCGGCAGGGGGCGGCGGCCAAGCTGCAAGGGCAGGGGGCGGCGGCGGCTAGGGTGGGGAGGGAGAATGAGAGGGAGAGAGAGGGGAGGTTGGGGGAAAAGGGGAGGTGGGGGCGGCTGGGCTTTTTGGGCCCAAAGGGGGCGCAAGGGCGGCTGGGCCGGCCAGGGAGCCCACGGCGCGGGAGAGAGAGAAGGGAAGAGGGAGAGAGAAAGAAAGAAAAAGAAAAAGATTATCTCCTTTTCGAAATCCGATCTTCCTAGATGAATGCATCCACGTTCTCAATCAATCCAAAAGAATGCATAGTTCGGCATGGTGCATCAAACAACATAAAACAACTCTAGGGTTTTTCTTCACACGGGAATTCCAAATTGAACTCCGCTAAAGCTTTGGAAAAGATCAAGGTCTAGCGAGGGGAAAAAGAAAAAGAAAAGGTAACGCCCGAATTTGGCGAGTAAAGAAAAGAAAAAATTCAACTGCAAAATTCGGGGCGTTACATTTGTGGATCTTCGTTTTCTCGTAGGAGGAGAACATCTTTTTCTCCCCTGTCATGTGGTTTGTGCATCTGCTATCAATGATCCAACTTGAGCCCCCGGATGCATAAACCTACAAAATAAGTTTAGGCCTTGTTCTTAGGTACCCAAACGGTCTTGGGTCCTTTCACATTAGAAACAAGTACCTTGGGTACCCAAACACAAGTCTTTGATCCCTTGTGTTTGCCCCCAACATATTTGGCAACTACTTTGCCCGATTTGTTAGTAAGCATATAAGCAGCATCAAAAGTCTTAAATGAAATGTTATGATCATTTGATGCAACAGGAGATTTCTTTTTAGGCATTTTAACACGGGTAGAATGCCAAGAGCTAGAAGCTTCATTCTTATACATAAAAGCATGATGTGAAACATTTTGAGGTTTCCTAGCATGAATTCTCCTAATCTTATGCTCGGGGTAACTAGCAGGATATAAAATATAGCCCTCGTTATCCTGAGCCATGGGAGCCTTACCCTTAACAAAATTAGACAATTTCTTAGGGGCATTAAGCTTGACATTGTCTCCCTGTTGGAAGCCAATGCCATCCTTAATACTAGGGCGTCTCCCATTATAAAGCATGCTACGAGCAAATTTAAATTTTTCATTTTCTAATTTATGCTTGGCAATTTTAGCATCTAGTTTGGCTATATGATCATTTTGTTGTTTAATCATAGCAATGTGATCATGGATAGCATCAACATTAATATCTCTACATCTAGTACAAATAGTAACATGATCAACACGAGATGTAGAGGGTTTACAAGCATTTAATTCATCAATCTTAGCATGTAACATTGCATTTTCATTTCTAAGATTGGAAATAGAAACATTGCAAAAATTTAAATCTTTAGCCTTAGAAATTAGTTTATCATTCTCAATCTTAAGGCTAGAAATTGATTCATTCAACTTGTCAATCTTAGCAAACAAACTAGCATTATCATTTTTAAGGTTGACAAGAGAATCATCACAAACATTTAATTTCTCAACCTTAGCAATTAATTTGGCATTTTCAATTCTAAGGTTAGAGATAGTGTCATGGCAAATGCTAAGCTCACTAGTTAATTTTTCACATTTCTCTACTTCCTGAGCATAGGCATTTTTTACTTTAACATGCTTTTTGTTTTTGAAAGGGAAATGTGCCCTTGGGCCATTTCTAAGTATTTTGGTGATTAAGTGACCAACACAAATGGTTATGTGTTAAACTATGCCAAATGGTGGACAAAGTGCAAATCAATACAAAGGTATGATTCTAGACTTAGTACATTGGTTTTTGTGTACTAACATATTTATCTAAGTGCTAGAATCAGAGAAAAGACAAATAGAAAAGACTTGGCTCGAGCAGCCAAGACTCTACTCAGTCTAGGTGCACCGGACTGTCAGGTGGTGCACCGGACAGTGTCCGGTGCGCCAGGCTGGCTCTGGTGAAAAGGCCGCTCTCGGGATTTCGTCGGCGACGTACGGCTAAAAATCACCGGACTGTCCGGTGAGCCAATGGTTGGCCGAGCCAACGGTCGGCCGCGCAATCCGCGCGTGACGCGTGGCCGAGCCAACGGTCAGAAGGGGGCACCGGACTGTCCGGTGTGCACCGGACAGTGTCCGGTGCGCCAACGGCTCCAAATCTTCAACGGTCGGCTGCGCCATAACAGGAAAGCAATCTGCACCAGACATGCTACAGTACCTGTCCGGTGGTGCACCAGACTGTCCGGTGCACCAGTCGACAGAAGGAAATAATTGCCTTCCTGGATTGCTCTCAACGGCTCCTAGCTGCCTTGGGGATATAAAAGGGACCCCTAGGCGCATGAAGGAGTACACCAAGCATTCTTTGATCATCTCTTAGCACCAAGACATCTCTCTAGCGCATTTGATTCGTTGTGATAGCAATTTGAGCTCCTCTTGAGTTGAGAACTCCGTGTGTGATCTTAGAGCTCAAGTTGTGACTTGTGTGCGTGTTTGTGCTCGTGCTTTGAGGCTTGTGTGTGTTGCTCTTCCCACTCTTACATCTGTGCTTCTTTGTGATCATCTCATTGTAAGGGCGAGAGGCTCCAAGTTGTGGAGATTCCTCGCAAACGAGAAAGAGTAAAGGAAAAAGAACACCGTGGTATTCAAGTTGATCATTGGATCACTTGAAAGGAGTTGAGTGCAACTCTCGTCCATTGGGACACCACAACGTGGACTAGGCAAGTGTTATACATGGCCGAACCACGGGATAAATCTCTGTGTCTCTTGTGCTTGTTCTCACTGTGTCAATTGTGGTTCACAAGAACTCTCCTTAGCCACTTGATTTCATTATGCTAACACTTAATCAAGTTTGTGGCTTTAAGTTTCAAGTTTTTACAGGATCACCTATTCACCCCCCTCTAGGTGCTCTCAATTGGTATCAGAGCCGTTCTCTTCACTGAAGGGAATAATCGCCCGAAGAGATGGATCCTAAGGGAAAGCGGATGGTGGTCAACGATAAGGAGAAGGAGTCCATCTTCAACGAGCCGAGGGATGACAAAGCCACTGACTCTGGCTCGAGTCAAAAGAAGAAGGACGGGAAGAAGAAGAGGCGAATCAAGAAGATAGTCTACTACGGCAGCGACGAGTCTTCCTCTTCCCAAAAGGACGACGAATACGAGGAGAAAAAGAAAACGGTTAACTCAAACTTTTCTTTCGATTATTCTCGTATTCCGCAAAGTTCCAATGCTCATTTGCTTTCCATTCCACTTGGTAAACCTCCTCACTTTGATGGAGAGGACTACGGATTTTGGAGTCACAAAATGCGTAGTCACTTGTTCTCTCTCCATCCAAGTATATGGAAGATAGTAGAAAATGGAATGCAATTTGATAGTACGGATAGTCCCATATTTATCAATGAACAAATTCACAAAAATGCACAAGCTACTACTGTTCTTTTAGCATCATTGTGCAGGGATGAATATCATAAGGTGAGCGGCTTGGATAACGCCAAGCAGATTTGGGACACCCTCAAGATCTCGCATGAGGGGAACGATGTCACTATGCTCACCAAGATGGAGTTGGTGGAAGGCGAACTAGGAAGGTTCGCAATGATCAGGGGAGAGGAGCCAACCCAAACGTACAACAGGCTCAAGACCCTGGTCAACAAAATAAAGAGCTACGGAAGCACGAGATGGACGGACCACAACGTTGTCCGGCTTATGCTAAGGTCCTTCACTATCCTTGATCTTCATCTTGTTAACTCTATTCGTGAGAATCCTAGGTACACCAAGATGACGCCCGAGGAAATACTCGGAAAGTTTGTAAGCGGGCGAATGATGATCAAGGAGGCAAGATATGTTGATGAGGCGTTAAATGGCCCAATCCACGAGCCTCAAACCATTGCTCTAAAAGCAACAAGTAGCAGGGAGGCGCTACCTAGCAAGGTGGCGCAAGTTGAGGCGGCCGGGCTAAATGAAGATGAAATGTCCCTCATCATCAAGTGCTTCAAGACGGCGCTCAAAGGTCGCAAGGAGCATCCCAACAAGAGCAAGATGAAGGGGAAGCGCTCCTGCTTCAAGTGTGGTAAGGTTGGTCACTTTATTGCTAACTGTCCTGATAATGATAGTGACCAGGATCAAGAAAAGAAGAGGGAAAAGAAGAAGACCTACAAGAAAGCGAAGGGCGAGGCACACCTTGGCAAAGAGTGGGACTCGGATTGCTCTTCATCCGACGATGAAGGACTTGCCGCCTCGGCCTTCAACAAATCATCCCTCTTCCCCAACGAGCATCACACCCGCCTCATGGCAAAGGAAAAGAAGGTATGCACTAGGAGTAATACTACATATGCTTCTATGGTGCATGATATGCCTAGGAAAAATGTTATTACTCATATGCCTAGGAGAAATGTTGTTCATGTACCTAGGAAAGAAAGTAATGAACCTTCTGCAATTTATCATGCTTGCAATGCTTCCTTTGCAATTTGTAGAAAGGATAAGAAAGTAATTGCTAGGAAATTAGGGGCAAAATCCAAGGGAGATAAAACTTGCATTTGGGTCCCTAAGTCTATTGTCACTAACCTTGTAGGAGCCAACAAGAGTTGGGTACCTAAGACCCAAGCCTAAATTTGCCTTGCAGGTTTATGCATCCGGGGGCTCAAGCTGTATTATCGACAGCGAATGCACAAACCACATGACGGAGGAGAAGAATATGTTCACCTCCTACGTCAAGAACAAGGACTCCCAAGATTCAATCATATTCGGTGATGGGAACCAAGGCAAGGTTAAAGGACTAGGAAAAATAGCAATATCATCCGAGCATTCCATTTCTAATGTGTTTTTAGTAGAATCGCTCGGATATAACTTGTTGTCCGTTAGTCAGTTATGTAATATGGGGTATAATTGCTTATTTACAAATATAGATGTGTCTGTCTTTATAAGGAGTGATGGTTCATTAGCTTTTAAGGGTGTACTAGACGACAAACTCTATTTAGTTGATTTTGCAAAGGAGGAGGCCTGTCTAGATGCATGTTTAATTGCTAAGACTAGCACGGGCTGGCTGTGGCATCGCCGTCTAGCACATGTGGGGATGAAGAACCTTTACAAACTTCTAAAGGGAGAACATGTGTTAGGACTAACAAATGTAACTTTCAAAAAAATAGACCTTGTGCAGCTTGTTAAGCAGGTAAACAGGTGGGAAGTGCTCATCACAGCAAGAATGTAATGACCACATCAAGACCTCTGGAGTTACTTCATATGGACCTCTTCGGACCCGTCGCCTACCTAAGCATAGGAGGAAGTAAGTATGGTCTTGTTATAGTTGATGATTTTTCCCGCTTCACTTGGGTATTCTTTTTCTAGGATAAAACAGAAACCCAAGGGACCCTCAAGCGCTTCCTAAGGAGAGCTCAAAATGAGTTTGAGCTCAAGGTGAAGAAGATAAGGAGCGACAACGGGTCCGAGTTCAAGAACCTTCAAGTGTAGGAGTACCTTGAGGAGGAAGGAATCAAGCATGAGTTCTCCGCTCCATACACACCACAGCAAAACAGTGTGGTAGAGAGGAAGAATAGGATGCTCATAGACATGGCGAGGATGATGCTTGGAGAGTTCAAGACGCCCGAGCGGTTTTGGTCGGAAGCCATGAACACGGCTTGCCACGCCATAAACCGGGTCTACCTTCATCGCCTCCTCAAGAAGACTTCGTATGAGCTTCTAACCGGTAGCAAACCCAATGTGTCATACTTTCGTGTTTTTGGGAGCAAATGTTACATTCTAGTGAAGAAAGGTATAAATTCTAAGTTTGCTCCCAAAGCTGTAGAAGGGGTTTTGTTAGGTTATGACTCAAATACAAAGGCGTATAGGGTCTTCAACAAATCATCGGGTTTGGTTGAAGTCTCTAGCGACGTTGTATTTGATGAGACTAATGGCTCTCCAAGAGAGCAAGTTGTTGATCTTGATGATGTAGATGAAGAAGACGTTCCAACGACCGCAATACGCACCATGACAATTGGAGATGTGCGGCCACAGGAACAAAAGGAGCAAGATCAACCTTCTTCCTCAACAATATTGCAACCCCCAACTCAAGACAATGAACAGGTTCATCAAGAAGAGGCGTGTGATCAAGGGGGAGCACAAGATGATCATGTTATGGAGGAAGAAGCACAACATGTCCCTCCAACTCAAGTTCAAGCGACGATTCAAAGGAATCATCCCGTCGACCATATATTGGGCGATATTAGCAAGGGAGTAACTACTCTCTCTAGATTAGTTAATTTTTGTGAGCATTACTCTTTTGTCTCTTCTATTGAGCCTTTCAGGGTAGAAGAGGCCTTGCTAGATCCGGACTGGGTGTTGGCCATACAGGAGGAGCTCAACAATTTCAAGAGAAATGAATTTGGACACTGGTGCCACGTCCCAAGCAAAACATTATGGGAACCAAGTGGGTGTTCTGCAACAAACAGGACGAGCACGGGGTGGTGACAAGGAACAAGGCACGACTTGTGGCAAAAGGTTATGCCCAAGTCACAGGTTTGGACTTTGAGGAGACTTTTGCTCCTGTGGGTAGGCTAGAGTCAATTCGCATATTGTTAGCCTATGTCGTTCACCATTCTTTCAGGTTGTTCCAAATGGATGTGAAGAGCGCTTTCCTCAATGGGCCAATCAAGGAGGAGGTGTACATAGAGCAACCCCCTGGCTTTGAGGATGAACGATACCCCGACCACGTGTGTAAGCTCTGTAAGGCGCTCTATGGACTTAAGCAAGCCCCAAGAGCATGGTATGAATGCCTTAGAGACTTTTTAATTGTTAATGCCTTCAAGGTTGGGAAAGCTGATCCAACTTTATTCACTAAGACTTGTGATGGT
Organism: Zea luxurians; assembly: GCA_029449295.1. NCBI lineage: Eukaryota > Viridiplantae > Streptophyta > Magnoliopsida > Poales > Poaceae > Zea > Zea luxurians. The sequence goes on from JAOPSE010000010.1 coordinate 102,790,063, forward strand.
GACTTATTTGTGTGCCAAATTTATGTCGATGACATAATATTTGGTTCTACTAACCAAAAGTCTTGTGAAGAGTTTAGCAGGGTGATGACTCAAAAGTTTGAAATGTCGATGATGGGCGAGTTGAACTACTTCCTTGGGTTCCAAGTGAAGCAACTCAAGGATGGCACTTTCATCTCCCAAACGAAGTACACACAAGACTTGATCAAGCGGTTTGGGATGAAGGACGCCAAGCCCGCAAAGACTCCAATGGGAACTGACGGACACGTCGACCTCAACAAGGGAGGTAAGTCCATTGATCAAAAAGCATAGCGGTCTATGATAGGTTCCTTACTTTACTTATGTGCTAGTAGACCGGATATTATGCTTAGTGTATGCATGTGTGCTAGATTTCAATCCGATCCAAAGGAGTGTCACTTAGTGGCTGTGAAGCGAATTCTTAGATATTTAGTCGCTACGCCTTGCTTCGGAATCTGGTATCCAAAGGGGTCTACCTTTGACTTAATTGGATATTCAGACTCTGATTATGCTGGATGTAAGGTTGATAGGAAGAGTACATTAGGGACGTGCCAATTCTAAGGAAGGTCCCTGGTGTCTTGGAGTTCTAAGAAACAAACTTCCGTTGCCCTATCCACCGCTGAGGCCGAGTATGTTGCCGCAGGACAGTGTTGCGCGCAACTACTTTGGATGAGGCAAACCCTCCGGGACTTTGGCTACAATCTGAGCAAAGTCCCACTCCTATGTGATAATGAGAGTGCTATCCGCATGGCGGATAATCCTGTTGAACACAGCCTGTCGGCGTTTCGAACCCGGGGGGTCCCTGGACCGACGAGTAAATTGTCGCCGCGTGCCCCAGCCCAGATGGGTCGGCGCGAGACGGAGCGCGAAGGGGGGAGAGAAGCCGGAGGGAGACAGGCGTAAAAGGGGAAACCCGCGGCCTTCGTGTTTGTCCCGCGCCCAGGTCGGGTGCGCTTGCAGTAGGGGGTTACAAGCGTCCGCGTGGGAGAGAGCGAGAGGCTTACGCGAGCGCCGTCCCGTCCTTCCCCCGCGCGGCCAACCCTCTGTAAGAGGGCCCTGGTCCTTCCTTTTATAGGCGTAAGGAGAGGATCCAGGTGTACAATGGGAGGTGTAGCAGTGTGCTAACGTGTCTAGCGGAGAAGAGCTAGTGCCCTAAGTACATGCCGTGGTGGCAGCAGGAGAGGTTTTGGCACCCTGTTCGTGTGATGTCGTGGCCGTCGGAGGAGCGCTGGGGCCTGGCGGAAGGACAGCTGTCGGGGCTGTCGAGTCCTTGCTGACGTCTCCTTGCTTCCGTAAGGGGGCTGAGAGCCACCGTCGTCATGGAGCATGCGAGGCGCCATCATTACTTGTTTACCGGGGCGAGCCAGATGGGATGCCGGTCTTGTTTCCCGTAGCCAGAGCTAGCTAGGGGTAGGGTAATGATGGCCCCTCCTGTGACGTGGTCGGTCTGAGCCCTGGGTTGGGCGAGGTGGAGGCTCCTCCGAGGTTGAGGTCGAGTCTGTCTTCCGAGGCCGAGGTCGAGTCCGAGCCCCTGGGTCGGGCGAGGCGGAGACCGTCAGCTGAGGCCAGGGATGAGTCCGAGCCCTAGGGTCGGGCGAGGCGGAGTTCGTCGTCTTTTGGGGCTGAGCCCGAGTCCGAGCCCTGGGGTCGAATGAGGCGGAGTTCGTCGTCTTCCGGGGCTGAGCCCGAGTCCGAGCCCTAGGTCGGGCGAGGCGGAGTCCGTCGTCTTCTGGGGCTGAGCCTGAGTCCGAGCCCTGGGTCGAGTGAGGCGGAGTTCGTCGTCTTCCGGGGCTGAGCCCGAGTCCGAGCCCTGGGTCGGGCGAGGCGAAGCTTCCTATGGCGCTCGAGGCCGGACTTGGCTGCTGTCAGCCTCACTCTGCCGAGTGGCGCAGCAGTCGGAGCGGCGCAGGCGGCGCTGTCCTTTTGTCAGGCCGGTCAGTTGAGCGGCGAAGTGACTGCGGTCACTTCGGCTCTGTTGACTGAAGGGCGCGCGTCAGGATAAAGGTGTCAGGGCACCTTTGCATTAAATGCTCCTGCGATACGGTCGGTCGGCGTGGCGATCGGGCCAAGGTTGCTTCTTGGCTAAGACTGGGCCTCGGGCGAGCCGAAGGTGTGTCCGTTGCTTGAGGGGGCCCTCGGGCGAGACGTGAATCCTCCGGGGTCAGCTGCCCTTGCCCGAGGCTAGGCTCGGGCGAGGCGAGATCGTGTCCCTTGAGTGGACCGAGCCTTGACTTAATCGCACCCATCAGGCCTTTGTAGCTTTGTGCTAATGGGGGTTACCCCTAATTATGGTCCCCGAAGGTAGCCCCCGTCCCTCGAAGGGAGTGTTAATACTCGCTTGGAGGCTTTTGTCACACTTTTTTGCAAGGGGACCGGCCTTTCTCGGTTGCATTTTGTTCCGGTGGGTGCGCGCAAGCGCACCCGCCGGGTGTAGCCCCCGAGGCCTCGGAGGAGTGGTTTGACTCCTTTGAGGTCTTAATGCGTTTCGCGATGCTTCGGTCGGTCTGGTTGTTCCCTCATGCGAGCTGGCCGTAGCCCGGGTGCACGGTCGGGTCCCAAGTTCTCGGGCTGGTATGTTGACGCTGTCAACGGTTTGGCCGGAGCAGGGTTTGCGAGAGCAGCCCCCGAGCCTCCGCACAGAGCGAGAGGACGGTCAAGGACAGACTCGACTTTTTTACATACGCCCATGTGTCGCCTTTCCGCAAGGAGGAGGGGGGAAAAGCACCATGTTGCCCTTGGAGGGCGCCGAACATGGTGTCTCCAGTGAGCTGCTGACGGGTAATCCGAGTGACGCCCGTGTCCCATTTGTTAGGGGTCGGCTAGAGGCCCGGAGGCGCGCTCCAAAAGTACCTGCGGGTGATCTGCCAGAGCCGGTCCCCTTTTGACGGGGTCCGAGGGCTCGATGCCTCCCTCTGATGGGATTCCGTTACAAGATCATTCCCGCTGGTCTCGGAAATGTCCTAGGGTACCTCGGGAGCGTAGCCCGAGCCTTGGATATGTATCGAACGTACCCAGGATCATCCCTCGCTCTGCGTCTGAGGTGGCTGTGAGCCCTTCGAGGGCCAGCCTACGAACCCCTGATCAGTAGTGGGCGCGGAGCCCGAGTGGCCTGAGGCGGCCGTTGAACCCTTCCGAGGGGCCGGCCTTCGAACCTCTGACCAGTAGTGGGCGCGGAGCCCGAGCGCTCTAAGGCGGCTGTTGCACCCCTCCGAGGGGCCAGCCTTCGAACCTCTGATCAGTAGGGGGGCTCGGGGCCCGTTTCCTTCGCGGAGAAGGATCCCTTTCGGGGTATCCCCTTTCCCGGTCCCTGTTGTAAGAGAGAGAAAGAGGAAGAGGAAAAGGATACGAAATCGAATGATGTGGCGCACCTTTTTTGTCGCGGTCATTATGGCGGAGGTGAAGCGTCGCCTGCTTCGCCCGCCAAAGGTGCCACCTGTCCCGCCGCAGAGTTAATGCGACGGGACGAGTGGTTCGCGGGGCAGCCGTTGCGCGTGCGAGCCGTTCGAGGAACGGAACACGGGCGCGCCGTCTTCACACTGTGGGAGAGGGTTCTCTCGTTGTCCCAGGAGGGGACGTGAGCTTGGCTGACGACGTGACCGCTGCTTCCGCCTGCCTGCCATCGCCATTACTGCCAGCCCATTTTTGGCCGTATCGACTGTCGCGCCTTCTCCCGTAGCTAACTGACCCGTGACCGATGCGCCTGGTTGGCACTGTTGGGTCATACGCAGGGTTGCCTCGAGTCGCGGTACTGGTTCCGCAATCGAGGAGGCACGGTAGTGGCGCGAGTGGTGGTGCAGTTTCTTGCATGTAGCAACCAGCGCGCCGGTTACATGACGTGTGGGCCTGGGCCTCCATGTCGGACGCATCGGAGTCGAAAGGGTGTGCCCACTTGGTGCGGTTGCATGCCGCCTGCATGGCGGTCCGCCCTTTCACCCGCTGGTCTGGGCGAAAGTGGAGGAATGCCTGTAACCGCTGGGCAGTCGCGCGCACCGCGCGCGGCGGTTTGGCTTCTTCTGCCCTGGGCCAGCTTGCATGACGCGTGGGACCCAGCCCCCATGTCGTAGGGGGAGGACCTTGGAGCGTGTTGGAGAAGACTCAGCCCGCGATGGCTGAGGACGCAAGTGGGGAGAGTTGCCTTTAAAAGGAGGGTCACCCCCTTGAAAGGCAACCATGTCTTCGCGCTCCCCTTATGCATCGTGTCTTTCCACCTTCTGAGCCCCCGGATGGAGGACACTCGCAGTTCTTCTGCCTTGTCGTTGGAGGAACGCAACTTCGCGGAAGTTGGTACCTTTCAGCCATCGTTCGGCTTCAAGGATTTTCATCAGGCAGCCCGGCCGCATCCCCTCGCCGGTGGTCACCCAAGATGGTGACCACCAGCCCCTGGGTGGGGAGAAGCAAGCCGGGTTGCGATCTTGGTCCCGCCCTCAGCTTCAAGGATCTTCATCATCCTTGCTGGGGCGGAGGCCGGGCTGAGCCGGAGCTCTACCTCCCGCGCGGGTTCGTGGGTTAGCCTCTCCCTCAGCATTCAAGGGAGAGGGCGCTCACCGGCCTAGCGGGAGGGTCAGACTCCGACAACGCGGGGCCGATCGGCGGTGAGCGTCGTCAGCTTCAGCGCGTTGGGCTCGCTGGCTCAGCTGGCTCTGGCTCGGCTCCCGGTGCCCCCTCTCGCCGCAAAGGCGGTTGTCGCGCCGCGCGCACCGGAGGACCGCCCAAGACGTCGTGCGCTGCTAGGGCGGCGTTCGTGTTCTGGGGCTGTCCTGCCTTTGCCCCGGTACGGCACCTCTGCTTGGAGGTCGGTGCTCCGCTCGTCCGGGAGGATCCGAGTGGGGATCTGCGGGTGGGCAGACGGCTCCTGTCGTCGGTGCTGAGGTGGCGGCGGCTGGAGAAGTCCTCGTCGCCGACGGGATCACCGCCACCATCCGCGCTCCGGGCCTCCGGCTCTTTGTACTTGTCCTCGCCCCTCGAGCGTAGACGTGGGCGAGGGCATTGTTGCAGCGGCGTCCGCCCTGAGGCCATTGCTACTGCAGTTCGGCCACCCGGAGCGGAGGTCGTTGTCGCTGCTGCTGGAGCGGGCGACGGTGGGCGACCTGGAGCCTTATCGCCCCACGGGCCCTCCAATGTGGGGGGGGAGTTGTTCGTACCCGCAGGGACGGAACCGGAGTTCCGTTTGTAATGGTACCTTGAGTGTCGGTGTCTGTTCATTGTGGCTGTCGAGGCCTGAACGTGTATGTATTTTTGGCACGGAGCCGTGTTTTTTCCTCATTTCGAGCACTAAGACTCGCCTGTCGGCTATCTGAACCGCTTCACCAAGTGTGAGTTGCCTCGTGCGAAGGTGACGAGTGAGGTATCCGTATCCCGGAGGCATAGGAATCCCTCGGCTCGGTCGGCCTTGCCGCACGAGGCTTCTCTTGCTTAGTTAAAGGAACCCCTCGGCCGCCCTTCGATGAGCCGAAGCCGGAGGCAGCGGTGTCAGCATGGACAGAGGCAGAGTTGGCTCGGAAAGAAGACTTTGTCGGCCGGAGCCTGGCCGGGCCATCCACTGGCGGGACCAGCGCCGGAGTTGAGTTGTCGAGGCCACGAGCCGAGCTGATGTCCTCGAGGGACAGCTGGCTGAGGCTTCGGGGTGGCCGGCCCAGCCGTCTGCTCGAGTCGGATTCCTGGAGAAGACCCTGGAGGCGATGGCCCGGGTGTGGTGCTGATGTCGTCCTTCGGAGTGGGGATCCTCCGACCGTGTCGCCGTCCGAGGCTAGGTCGGACCTCGCCGAAGGTGTAGTTGACGCCGAGGGTGCTGCTGCTCCCTTCAACTGTCAAGGTCCGAGCCTGCAGGATCGGGTTATCTTGTAGTGTGCGTATGTTTTCTGCGGCCGCCGAGGCCCAAACATACTATCGTCGTGTTGTAAAGCTGTGTTTCTTTTTCTCTTGTTTCGAGTATCTGGACTTATTTGTCGGTAACAGAATTGTTTGTCCGAGCGAGAGTTACTTTTCACGGAAGGTGATGAGTGAGGTATCTGTATCCCGGAGGCGTAGGAATCCCTCGGCTCGGTCGGCCTTGCCGCTTACGTGTACTTTTACTCATCCGTAGGATTCTGCTATCGATGTAGCCGAGAAGGCCCAAAAAATCGTTTCGGCAGAAGAGTTTTCGAGCGTGAAGACTTGTTCGGTCCGCGGAGTCACCTATCCGAGCGTGAGTTACTTATCGCAGAAGGTGATGAGTGAGGTATCCGTATCCCGGAGGCGTAGGAGTCCCTCGGCTCGGTCAGCCTTGGCTGCTTACGTGTACTCCGTCATTTTCAGGATCCCACTTTCGAAGTAGTCGAAAAGCACGAAAGACGTCCCGGTAGAAAAGATCTTTTTCCGAGGAAAATTTTGACGCAGAGGGGGTTCCCCCCTTTTAGCCCCCGAGGGAGGGTCGGGCTTTGCCGAGGCAAGGCTGACCCTTCCTTGATGACTAAACTTTGTGCGTGAGCGAGGTGTATGAACGACTTGAAAGCATCTTAAGGGTAGAAGCGATGTAGCTGTCGGATGTTCCAAGCGTTGCTGTAGACCTCGCCTTGACTGTTGGCCAGCTTGTACGTCCCGGGCTTCAGAACCTTGGCGGTGACGAACGACCCTTCCCAGGGAGGCGTGAGCTTGTGCCGCCCTCGGGCGTCCTGTCGCAGCCGAAGCACCAAGTCGCCTACCTGGAGGTCTCGGGACCGGACCCCTCGGGCGTGGTAGCGTCGCAGGGACTGCTGGTACCGCGCCGAGTGTAGTAAGGCCATGTCCCGAGCCTCTTCCAGCTGGTCCAGTGAGTCTTCTCGATTAGCTTGATTGCTTTGGTCGGCGTAGGCCCTCGTCCTCGGGGAACCGTATTCTAAGTCTGTGGGCAAGATGGCCTCGGCCCCATAGACTAGAAAGAACGGTGTGAAGCCCATGGCTCGGCTGGTGTTGTCCTCAGACTCCAGACCACCGAGGGGAGGTCCTTCATCCATCGCCTGCCGAACTTATTGAGGTCGTTGTAGATCCGAGGCTTGAGTCCTTGCAGAATCATGCCGTTGGCACGCTCTACTTGCCCATTCGTCATGGGGTGAGCCACGGTGGCCCAGTCCACCCGGATGTGGTGATCCTCGCAGAAGTCCAGGAACTTTCTGCCGGTGAACTGGGTGTCGTTGTCGGTGATGATGGAGTTCGGGACCCCAAAACGATGGATGATGTTGGTGAAGAACGCCACCGCCTGTTCGGACCTGATGTTGTTTAGAGGTCGGACCTCGATCCACTTGGAGAATTTGTCGATGGCGACCAGCAGGTGCGTGTAGCCCCCGGGTGCCTTCTGCAAGGGACCGACGAGGTCCAGACCCCACACAGCAAACGGCTAGGTGATGGGTATCGTCTGTAGAGCCTGAGCGGGCAGGTGTGTCTGCTTCGCATAGAACTGACACCCTTCGCAGGTGCAGACAATTCTAGTGGCGTCGGCCACCGCGGTCGACCAGTAGAAACCTTGTCGGAAGGCGTTTCCAACAAGGGCTCGAGGTGCTGCGTGATGACCGCAAGCCCCCGAGTGTATCTCTTGTAAGAGCTCCTGGCCTTCAGCGATGGATATGCACCGCTGGAGGATGCCTGAGGGGCTGCGGTGGTAGAGCTCCATCCCATCCCCCAGCAAGACGAACGACTTAGCGCGCCGCGCCAACCGCCGAGCTTCGGCTCGGTCAAGGGGTAGCTCTCCTCGGTGGAGATATTGCAGGTACGGGTCTGCCAGTTTCGATTAGGCGTGACCCCGCTCCGCTCCTCCTCGACGCGCAGTGCCTCACCCTCGGGGGCCGAGGGTGCCTCGGGCTGAGCCGAGGATGCCTCGGGCCGAGCCGAGGGTGCCTCGGGCTCGGGCGCGTCGTCGGTCCTGACAGAGGGTTGATGCAGGTCTCGGGAGAAGACGTCCGGGGGAACCGTTGTTCGCCCCAAAGCTATCTTAGCTAGCTCGTCCGCAGTCTCGTTGTAGCGTCGGGCGATGTGGTTGAGCTCGAGCCCGTAGAACTTGTCTTCTAGGCGCCGAACCTCATCGCAGTAGGCTTCCATCTTCGGGTCGCGGTAGTGGGAGTTCTTCATGACTTGGTCGATGACGAGCTATGAGTCACCACGAGCGTCGAGGCGTCGGACCCCTAGCTCGATGGCGATGCGCAACCCGTTGACTAGAGCCTCGTACTCGGCCACATTGTTGGACGCCGGGAAGTGGAGGCGTAGCACGTAGCGTAGGTGCTTCCCGAGGGGCGAGATGAAGAGCAGGCCCGCGCCTGCCCCTATCTTCATTAGCGACCTGTGGAAAAACATGGTCCAGAGTTTCGGTTGGATCGGAGCTGTCGGGAGCTGGGTATCGACCCATTCAGCCACAAAGTCCGCCAAGACTTGGGACTTGATGGCCTTGCGAGGGGCGAACGAGATTGTCTCGCCCATGATTTCCACCGCCCACTTTGCAATCCTACCCGAGGCCTCTCGGCACTGGATGATCTCCCCCAGGGGGAAGGATGACACCACAGTCACCGGATGAGACTCGAAGTAGTGTCGCAACTTCCGCCGCGTCAGGATCACCGCGTACAACAGCTTCTGAATTTGTGGGTAGCGGATCTAGGCCTCGGAAAGTACCTCACTGATGAAGTAGACTGGCCTCTGGACGGGCAATGCATGCCCCTCTTCTCGTCTCTCAACCACAATCGCGGCGCTAACCACCTGAGTGGTAGCGGCAACGTAGATCAAGAAGGCTTCTCCGGCGGCGGGAGGCACCGAGATGGGCGCGTTCGTGAGGAGCGCCTTCAGGTTCCCGAGGGCTTCCACGGCCTTAGGGGTCCAAGTGAAGCACTCGGCCTTCCTTAAGAGGCGGTACAGAGGCAGGCCTCTTTCGCCGAGGCACGAGATGAAACGGCTCAGAGCCGCAAGGCATCCCGTGACCCTCTGTACGCCTTTTAAGTCCTTGATGGGCCCCATGTTGGTGATGGTCGTGATTTTCTCCGGGTTGGCCTCGATGCCCCGCTCGGAGACGATGAACCCCAAGAGCATGCCTCGGGGGACCCCGAAGACACACTTCTTAGGATTGAGTTTTACGCCTTTCGCCTTGAGACATCGGAATGTCACTCCAAGGTCGGAAAAGAGGTCGGAGGCTTTCCTCGTCTTGACTACGATGTCATCGACGTAGGCCTCGACCGTTCGACCAATGTGTTTGCCGAACACGTGGTTCATGCACCTTTGGTAGGCCGCACCCGCATTCCTCAAACCGAACGGCATGGTAACATAGCAGTACATGCCAAAAGGTGTGATGAAAGAAGTCGCGAGCTGGTCGGACTCTTTCTTCCTGATTTGGTGATACCCTGAGTAGGCATCGAGGAAAGACAGGGTTTCGCACCCAGCAGTGGAATCCACGATTTGATCGATGCGAGGCAGAGGGTAGGGAACTTTCGGACATGCTTTGTTTAGACCAGTGTAGTCTACACACATCCGCCATTTCCCTCCTTTCTTTCTCACAAGCACAGGGTTGGCAAGCCATTCGGGATGGAATACCTCTTTGATGAACCCTGCCACCATTAGCTTGTGGATCTCCTCGCCTATGGCTCTGCGCTTTTCCTCGTCGAATCGGCGCAGAGGCTGCTTCACGGGTTGGGCCCCAGCTCGGATATCCAGCAAGTGTTCGGCGATATCCCTCAGTATGACGGGCATGTCCGAGGGACTCCACGTGAAAACGTCAGCGTTTGCGCGGAGAAAGTCGACGAGCACTGCTTCCTATTTGGGATCGAGCTCGGAGCCGATCCGGATCTGCTTGGAGGCGTCGTTGCTGGGGTCGAGGGGGACGGACTTGACCGTCTCCGCTGGTTCGAAGTTGCCAGCATGGTGCTTCATGTCTGGCGCCTCCTTGGAGAGGCTCTCCAGGTCGGCGATGAGGGCCTCAGATTCAGCAAGGGCCTCGGCGTACTCCACGCACTCCACGTCGCATTCGTACGCGTGTCGGTACGTGGGGCCGACGGTGATGACCCCGTTGGGGCCCGGCATCTTGAGCTTGAGGTAGGTGTAGTTGGGGATGGCCATGAACTTGGCGTAGCATGGTCTCCCCAGCACTGCGTGGTAGGTTCCTCGAAACCCGACCACCTCGAACGTGAGGGTCTCCCTTCAGAAGTTGGAGGGCGTCCCAAAGCAGACGGGTAGATCGAGTTGTCCGAGGGGCTGGACGCGTTTCCCGGGGATGATCCCATGAAAAGGCGCAGCGCCTGCCCGGACCGAGGACAGATCGATCCGCAGGAGCCCGAGGGACTCGGCCTAGATGTTGTTGAGGCTGCTGCCTCCGTCCATGAGGACCTTGTTGAGCCTGACGTTGCCGATGATGGGGTCGACCATGAGCGGGTATTTCCCCGGGCTCGGCACGCGGTCAGGATGGTCGCCATGGTCGAAGGTGATGGGCTTGTCGGACCAGTCTAGGTAGACTGGCGCCGCCACCTTTACCGAGCAGACCTCCCGATGCTCTTGCTTGCGGTGCCGAGCCGAGGCGTTCGCCACTCGCCCACCATAGATCATGTAGCAGTCGTGGACCTCGGGGAACTCTCCTGCCTTGTGATCTTCCTTCTTATCGTCGTCGCGGGCCCTGCCACCCTCCGCAGGTGGCCCGGCCTTGTGAAAGTGGCGCCGAAGCATGGCGCATTCCTCAAGGGTATGCTTGACGGGCCCCTGATGATAGGGGCACGGCTCCTTGAGCATCTTGTCGAAGAGGTTGGCGCCTCCGGGAGGTTTCCGAGGGTTCTTGTACTCGGCGGCGGTGTCGCGTTTCGCTTGCGACTTCTTCTTGCCTTTCTTCTTGGTGCCGCGCTGAGTGGACGCCTCGGGGACATCTTCCGGCTGGCGGCCCTGGGGCTGCTTATCCTTCCGGAAGATGGCCTCAACCGCCTCCTGGCCAGAGGCGAACTTGGTGGCGATGTCCATCAGCTCGCTCGCCCTGGTGGGGGTCTTGCGACCCAGCTTGCTCACCAGGTCGCGGCAGGTGGTGCCGGCGAGGAACGCGCCGATGACATCCGAGTCGGTGACGTTGGGCAGCTCAGTGCGCTGCTTCGAGAATCGCCGGATGTAGTCCCAGAGAGACTCTCCCGGCTGCTGGCGGCAGCTTCGGAGATCCCAGGAGTTCCCAGGGTGCACGTACGTGCCCTGGAAGTTGCCGGCGAAGGCTTGGACCAGGTCGTCCCAGTTGGAGATCTTCCCCGGAGGCAGGTGCTCCAGCCAGGCTCGAGCGGTATCGGAGAGGAACAGGGGGAGGTTGCGGATGATGAGGTTGTCATCGTCCGTTCCACCCAGGTGGCAGGCCAGCCGGTAGTCCGCGAGCCACATTTCCGGCCTCGTCTCCCCCGAGTACTTTGCGAGTAGTTCGGAACCGGGTCGGGAACGGCGCCTGTCGTATGGCCCGGCTGAAAGCCTACGGACCGGGTGGTTCGGGCGAGGGACTCCGATCCTCCCCGCTGTCGTAGCGTCCCCCACGCCTGGGGTGGTAGCCTCGACGCACCCTCACGTCGAGGTGGGTTCGACGGTTGCGGTGGTGATGCTCGTTGCCGAGGCGACCCAGGGCCGCAAGCGTTGTGTTGGGCGTGCGCCCGGTATGGACCGAGGCTTCCCGCATGAATCGGGAAGTTGCGACACGATGTTCCGAGGGGTACCCCTGCCTTCGAGAGGCAGAGCTTTTGGCCCGTCGGACCGCGGCATCCTCCAGGAGATTCTTGAGCTCTCCCTGGATACGCCGCTCCTCGGTGGTTGATGGCTCCGGCATCGCGCGGAGAAGTAATGCCGCTGCAGCCAGGTTCTTGCCGACCCCACTGGAAGTCGGTGGCGGCCTTGCCCTGACATCGTCTGCGATGCGGTGCTGGATGCCCTGGGGTAGATGACGTGCTTCTCCGGCCGGCGGTTGGCCTGCCCATTCCTGCCCGATGTCCCGGCGGAACGGCTCAAGCGTTCCTGCTCCCTCATCGAGCCTGGCCTGCATCTCGCGGATTTGCTCGAGCTGTGGGTCATGACCCTCCGCTGAGACGGGGACCACAGCTTGCTCCTGAAGGATGTCAACGCGAGGCGCAGGCCTAGGGGGATCACCGTTTTCCGGTGTACCAAGATGGTTGCCTTCGCCGGGACCCCCTAGATCGACGTGGAAACATTCACGACTTGGGCCGCAGTCCTCGTTGCCGAAGCTGCGGCTACCGTCAGAACAGTCGGAAAGGCAGTAGTCGCATGCGGTCATGAAGTCCTGCATGGCACTGGGGTTACCAAGTTCGGAGAAATCCCAACTAAAGTCGGGCTCGTCATCTTCCCCGGAACCCGAGGGCCCGTAGGTCGAGACGGCTGTCAGCCGGTCCCAGGGTGACCGCATACGATACCCCGGAGGGTTTGGACTTGCCTCTATGAAAGCGTCCACCGAAGCGAAGTTGCTTGGTGGGTCGAGGCTGAATCCAAAAGGCTCGAGATGGGAATTGGTCGGTACCTCTTGGTCGACGGGCGGTGACGAAGTCACGTCAGGGGTAGACTGCACCACCGTCTCAGGTACGAGGGTGATGCCCAGCAAGTCTTTCGCGAGCGTGCTGGCGTCGTCCGTCCGCTTGGAGTTGGCGTGTTGCGGGGAAATGACGCTCGTCTTCGTCTCAGACGCGAGGTCGATGCCCGACGTGTCCCCCGTTGGGGCGCCGGCGCCATCGACTCGCTCGACTGCCGATGAGGTGCCGCCTCCTACTTGGCCTTGGTTGCCCCGCCTCCTCCTCCGTCGACGGGGGAGGCGACGGGACAAACCCGAATGTTGTTCTTCCGCCACGTGGGGAAGACGTCGTCGAATCCACCGCCGGTGGGCGGATTGTCGGCCGCCATTGTCGCTGTCGCGCGGCGAAGTAAGGAGTATCATGTCGTAGCTGCCGTCGAGGGACATGAACTCAAGACTCCCGAAACGGAGCACCGTCCCGGGCTAGAAAGGTTGCTGGAGACTGCCCATCTGGAGCTTGACGGGAAGCTGTTCGTCAACACGCAGCAGGCCCCTACCTGGCGCGCCAACTGTCGGCGTTTCGAACCCGGGGGGTCCCTGGACCGACGAGTAAATTGTCGCCGCATGCCCCAGCCCAGATGGGTCGGCGCGAGACGGAGCGCGAAGGGGGGAGAGAAGCCAGAGGGAGACAGGCGTAAAAGGGGAAACCCGCGGCCTTCGTGTTTGTCCCGCGCCCAGGTCGGGTGCGCTTGCAGTAGGGGGTTACAAGCGTCCGCGTGGGAGAGAGCGAGAGGCTTACGCGAGCGCCGTCCTATCCTTCCCCCGCGCGGCCAACCCTCTGTAAGAGGGCCCAGGACCTTCCTTTTATAGGCGTAAGGAGAGGATCCAGGTGTACAATGGGAGGTGTAGCAGTGTGCTAACGTGTCTAGCGGAGAAGAGCTAGTGCCCTAAGTACATGCCGTGGTGGCAGCCGGAGAGGTTTTGGCACCCTGTTCGTGTGATGTCGTGGCCGTCGGAGGAGCGCTGGGGCCTGGCGAAAGGACAGCTGTCGGGGCTGTCGAGTCCTTGCTGACGTCTCCTTGCTTCCGTAAGGGGGCCAAGAGCCACCGTCGTCATGGAGCATGCGGGGCGCCATCATTACTTGTTTACCGGGGCGAGCCAGATGGGACACCGGTCTTGTTCCCCGTAGCCAGAGCTAGCTAGGGGTAGGGTAATGATGGCCCCTCCTGTGACGTGGTTGGTCCGAGCCCTGGGTTGGGCAAGGCGGAGGCTCCTCCGAGGTCGAGGTCGAGTCTGTCTTCCGAGGCCGAGGTCGAGTCCGAGCCCCTGGGTCGGGCGAGGCGGAGACCGTCGGCTAAGGCCAAGGGCTGAGTCCAAGCCCTGGGGTCGGGCGAGGCGGAGTTCGTCGTCTTCCGGGGCTGAGCCCGAGTCCGAGCCCTAGGGTCGGGCGAGGCGGAGTTCGTCGTCTTCCGGGGCTGAGCCTGAATCCGAGCCCTAGGGTCGGGCGAGGCAGAGTTCGTCGTCTTCCGGGGCTGAGCCCGAGTCCGAGCCCTAGGGTCGGGCGAGGCGGAGTTCGTCGTCTTCCGGGGCTGAGCCCGAGTCCGAGCCCTGGGTCGGGCGAGGCGGAGTCCGTCGTCTTCCGGGGCTGAGCCCGAGTCCGAGCCTTGGGTCAGGCGAGGCGGAGTTCGTCGTCTTCTGGGGCTGAGCCCGAGTCCGAGCCCTGGGTCGGGCGAGGCGGAGCTTTCTATGGCGCTCGAGGCCGGACTTGGCTGCTGTCAGCCTCACTCTGCCGAGTGGCGCAGCAGTCGGAGCGGCGCGGGCGGCGCTGTCCTTTTGTCAAGCCGGTCAGTGGAGCGGCGAAGTGACTGCGGTCACTTCGGCTCTATTGACTGAAGGGCGCGCGTCAGGATAAAGGTGTCAGGCCACCTTTGCATTAAATGCTCCTGCGATACGGTCGGTCGGCGTGGCGATCGGGCCAAGGTTGCTTCTTGGCGAAGACTGGGCCTCGAGCGAGCCGAAGGTGTGTCCGTTGCTTGAGGGGGCCCTCGGGCGAGACGTGAATCCTCCGGGGTCGGCTGCCCTTGCCCGAGGCTGGGCTCGGGCGAGGCGAGATCGTGTCCCTTCAGTGGACTGAGCCTTGACTTAATCGCACCCATCAGGCCTTTGCAGCTTTGTGCTGATGGGGGTTACCAGCTGAGATTAGGAGTCTTAGGGGTACCCCTAATTATGGTCCCCGACACAGCCGCACAAAGCACATAGACATCCGGCATCACTTTTTGAGAGACCACCAGCAAAAGGGAGATATCGAAGTGTTTTATGTGAGCACCGAGAACCAGCTAGCTGATATCTTTACCAAGCCTTTAGATGAGAAGACCTTTTGCAGGCTGCGTAGTGAGCTAAATGCCTTAGATTCGCGGAACTTGGATTGATTTATAGCATACATGTGTTTCATGCCTTTGATCATGTTTCTTTATGCATTTTGTTGTTTAGTTATGGTGCTCAAGTTGTACAAGCACTCCCCGAACCTCACAAGTCCATTTACAAGTGATGCACATACTTAGGGGGAGATGTGCTACAACTTGATCCTTTGAGACTAACCATGTGCTTGAGTTTTCTTAAATTAGTCTCAAAGGTGAATTGAAAGGGAAAGGTGGACTTGGACCATGAAAGACTTCCACTGCACTCTGATGAGAGGGTAACTTACTCCAAGTTCATCTCTATGATCTTACTGCCTCTTTCCTCTAAGTTGAAGATTTTGGTGAGGTAATGGGGTTTAAGGCCAAGATTGATCCCGTTTTGGTGCTTGATGCCAAAGGGGGAGAAAATAAGGCCAAAGCAAGAAATGGATCAGCTACCACTTGAGAATTTTTGAAAATAGTAGTGTTAGAGTTTTTGTTTTGTCAAAATCCTCTTAATGTCTCTTCTTGTCAAAAGTTGGTCTCTTGTGGGGAGAATGTTCAATTATGGGAAAAAGGGGGAGTTTTTGAATCCTTGATCAATTTCTCTTGGAATACCTTTCTCTATGCCTCAACAAGTGAATTTGACTTAGAGATAGGAAATTGAGTTTGATTTGCAAAAACAAACCAAGTGGTGGCAAAGAATGATCCAAATATGCCAAATTTGAATCAAAACCAATTCTTGTTCTCATTTGCATTGATGTTGCACTTCTATATGTTGCTTTTTGTTGCGTTAGCATAAATCACCAAAAAGGGGGAGATTGAAAGGGAAATGTGCCCTTGGGCCATTTCTAAGTATTTTGGTGATTAAGTGACCAACACAAATGGTTATGTGTTAAACTATGCCAAATGGTGGACAAAGTGCAAATCAATACAAAGGTATGATTCTAGACTTAGTACATTGGTTTTTGTGTACTAACATATTTATCTAAGTGCTAGAATCAGAGAAAAGACAAATGGAAAAGACTTGGCTCGAGCAGCCAAGACTCTACTCAGTCTGGGTGCACCGGACTGTCCGGTGGTGCACCGGACAGTGTCCGGTGGTGCGCCAGGCTGGCTCTGGTGAAAAGGCCGCTCTCGGGATTTCGTCGGCGGCGTACGGCTAAAAATCACCGGACTGTCCGGTGAGCCAACGGTCGGCCGCGCAATCCGCGCGTGATGCGTGGCCGAGCCAACGGTCAGAAGGGGGCACCGGACTGTCCGGTGCACCAACGGCTCCAAATCTTCAACGGTCGGCTGCGCCATAACAGGAAAGCAATATGCACCGGACATGCTACAGCACCTGTCCGGTGGTGCACCGGACTGTCCGGTGCACCAGTCGACAGAAGGCAAGAATTGCCTTCCTGGATTGCTCTCAACGGCTCCTAGCTACCTTGGGGCTATAAAAGGGACCCCTAGGCGCATGAAGGAGTACACCAAGCATTCTTTGATCATCTCTTAGCACCAAGACATCTCTCTAGCGCATTTGATTCGTTGTGATAGCAATTTGAGCTCCTCTTGAGTTGAGAACTCCGTGTGTGATCTTAGAGCTCAAGTTGTGACTTGTGTGCGTGTTTGTGCTCGTGCTTTGAGGCTTGTGTGTGTTGCTCTTCCCACTCTTACATCTGTGCTTCTTTGTGATCATCTCATTGTAAGGGCGAGAGGCTCCAAGTTGTGGAGATTCCTCGCAAACGGGAAAGAGTAAAGGAAAAAGAACATCGTGGTATTCAAGTTGATCATTGGATCACTTGAAAGGAGTTGAGTGCAACTCTCGTCCATTAGGACGCCACAACATGGACTAGGCAAGTGTTATACTTGGCCGAACCATGGGATAAATCTCTGTGTGTCTTGTGCTTGTTCTCACTGTGTCAATTGTGGTTCACAAGAGCTCTCCTTAGCCACTTGATTTCATTGTGCTAACACTTAATCAAGTTTGTGGCTTTAAGTTTCAAGTTTTTACAGGATCACCTATTCACCCTCCCCCTCTAGGTGCTCTCAGTTTTCCTTAATAAGGAATTCCTTTTGGCTATCCAAGAGTTCATCCTTCTCATGAATGGCACCTATCAATTCATTCAATTTTTCTTTTTGTTTCATGTTTAAGTTGGCAAAAAGGGCAAGTAAATCATCCTCATCTTCACTAGAGCTACCCTCATCACTAGATGTTGTATATTTAGTGGAAGCTCTAGATTTTACCTTCTTCTTCTTGCCGTCCTTTACCATGAGGCACTTGTGGCCGACGTTGGGGAAGAGGAGGCCCTTGTTGACGGCGATGTTGGCGGCGTCCTCGTCGGAGGAGGAGTCGGTGGAGTTCTCATCGGAGTCCCATTCCCGACACACGTGGGCATCGCCGCCCTTCTTCTTGTAGTACTTCTTCTTTTCCTTCTTCTTCCCTCTCTTATCGTCGCCCCTATCACTAGAAATAGGACATTTTGCTATAAAGTGACCGGGCTTACCACACTTGTAGCACACCTTCTTGGAACGGGATTTGTAGTCTCTCCCCTTCCTTTGCTTGAGGATTTGGCGAAACCTCTTAATGATGAGCGACATTTCCTCGTTGTCGAGCTTGAAGGCGTCGATGGGGAGCCTACTTGATGTAGACTCTTCTTCTCCTCCGTCGCTTTGAATGCGACGGGTTGCACCTCGGGTGTGGAGGTGGCGCCTTGCTCGATGATTTGTTTGGAGCCTTTGATCATCAATTCAAAGCTCACAAACTTTCCTATTACTTCCTCGGGAGACATTAGCTTATATCTAGGATCACCACGAATTAATTGAACTTGTGTAGGATTACGAAAAACAAGTGATCTTAGAATAACCTTGACCATTTCATGGTCATCCCATTTTGTGCTCCTAAGGTTGCGCACTTGATTCACCAAGGTCTTGAGCCGGTTGTACATGACTTGTGGCTCTTCTCCTTGGTTGATGATGAATCAACCGAGCTCCCCCTCGATCGTCTCCTGCTTGGTGATCTTGGTCGCCTCATCTCCTTCATGAGCGGTCTTGAGCACGTCCCAAATCTCCTTGGCACTTTTCAACCCTTGCACTTTATTATATTCCTCTCGACATAGAGAGGCGAGGAGTATAGTGGTGGCTTGGGAGTCAAAATGCCGGATTTGGGCAACCTCGTCCGAGTCATATGCTTCATCCCCCACGGATGGTACCTACGCTCCAAACTCAATAATGTCCCAAA
Source organism: Zea luxurians (assembly GCA_029449295.1). Lineage (NCBI taxonomy): Eukaryota > Viridiplantae > Streptophyta > Magnoliopsida > Poales > Poaceae > Zea > Zea luxurians. The sequence continues at coordinate 102,808,151 of JAOPSE010000010.1, forward strand.
TGCTAGAGTGGAGTGAGGTTAGATGATGCCTCATTTTATCACTCTACATACAATAATCTTCACCGTCAAAAACAGGTGGTTTGCCTAATGGGACGGAAAGTAAAGGAGTGTGTTTGGAAATGCGAGGATAGCGTAAGGGGGTCTTACTAAACTTCTTGCGCTCATGGCGCTTAGAAGTGACGGACGGCGCGTCGGAGCTGGAAGTGGATGGTGACGAAGAATCGGTCTCGTAGTAGACCACTTTCTTCATCTTCTTTTTCTTGTCGCCACTCCGGTGCGTTTTGGTATGTGAAGGGGATCCTTCATCTTGTTGCCGGACTCCCCCGATGGAGCCTTCTCATGGCTTGTAGACTTGTCACCGCCGGTCACGATCTCCTTCTTGGTGTGTTCTCCCGACATCACTTCGAGTGGTTAAACTCTAATGAAGTATCGGGCTCTGATACCAATTGAAAGTCGCCTAGAGGGGGGTGAATAGGCAAATATGAAATTTACAAACTTTAAGCACAACTACAAGTCAGGGTTAGCGTTAGGAATAAAATCGAGTCCGAAAGAGAGGGCGAAAACAAATCAACCAAAGAAATAGAGCCGATGACACGGTGATTTGTTTTACCGAGGTTCGGTTCTTGCAAACCTACTCCCCGTTGAGGTGGTCACAAAGACCGGGTCTCTTTCAACCCTTTCCCTCTCTCAAACGGTCACTTAGACCGAGTGAGCTTTCTCTTTAATCAACGGGTCACTTAGATCCCTCACAAGAACCACCACAACTTGGTGTCTCTTGCTTTGATTACAAGTTGCTTGAGAACAAGAATGGGGAAGAAGAAAAGTGATCCAAGCGACAAGAACTCAAATGAACACACCGAATCTCTCTCTCTCATAAGTCACTAAGTGTTTGGAGTGGTTTTGGACTTTGGATAGGATTTGATCTCTTGTTTGTGTCTTGGAGTGAAGGTTAGAGCTCTTGTATTGAATGCAATATGCTGGAAACTTGGATGTCTTGAATGGTGGTGGTTGGGGGTATTTATAGCCCCAACCACCAAAACAGCCGTTGGGGAGGGTTGCTGTCGATGGGCGCACCGGACAGTCCGGTGCGCCAGCCACGTCAACCAACCGTTAGGGTTCTGACGGTTTTGACCGTTGGAGCTCTGACAGCCTGGGCCACCGGACGGTTCAGTGCCGCACCGGATAGTCACTGTTCACTGTCTGGTGCACCTTCTGGCGCTGCTCTAACTCTGTGTGAACTGTCTGCGCACTGTTCACGTTATCAGTCGACCGTTGAAGTCGACCGTTGCACTGGTGGTCGTTGCTCCGCTGGCACACCGGACGGTCCGGTGACCCACCGGACAGTCCGGTGAATTATAGCGGAGCGCGGCATCAGAAACTCGAAGGTGAAGAGTTTGAGGTCGATCCACCCTGGTGCACCGGACAGTCCGGTGCGCTAGACCAGGGTTCACTTCGGTTTCTTTTGCTCCTTTATTTTGAACCCTAACTTAGATCTTTTTATTGGTTTGTGTTGAACCTTTGGCACTAGTAGAACATATAATCTAGAGCAAACTAGTTAGTCCAATATTTGTGTTGGCAATTCAACCACCAAAATATTTATAGGAAAAGGTTTGACCCTATTTCCCTTTCAAAGACGGCGATGTTGGATGAAGAAAGGCAACAATATTAGGGTTAGTACTACAAAGTGTCGCCAAACCTTTATATCCCTCTCTTCAAGTTGACGACGCTCGAGGAAGAAGATGTATGAAAACTAGAAAGGATAGGGTTACTATCAATGATCTCGATAAAGTTGGTGATGCCAAGGGAAGAAGAGGATGGGAAGGCTTGGTTATTATTAAGATATTACTAGATATTGCAGACGACGAATAGTGGCAGAAAGGGTAGGATATAGCCGCGAGTGGGTATGGTTACTATTATGGCATCACTAGCATATTTATAACTAATCAATGAATGGGTATGCCAAAGAATAGAGAAAGACATAAAAACACACTCCCTCTGTTCCCTATCTTAAGGTCATGAAGGTTTGTCCTAAGTTAAAATTTTGAAACTTTGACTATTAATAACATAATATCCATAAACACTAGCTAAATAAAAATAAAACTATTAGATTTATTATTAAAACATCTAGCACAATATATAATTTCTTTAATTTAAAAACAAATATTCTTTGTAGATATTGTTTTTTAAAATTCCAAAACTTTGATTTAGGACAAACCTTTGTTACCTTAAGATAGGGAACGAAGAGAGTACATAACAGCCATGACAGACTAATGACACCAAAGGATATGGACAACTAGAAAGGTTAGGCTCGTTCCAATCACTCCCCTCTCACCTCCCCCTATTCATACTTTCTATTCATTTTTTAAATACTTCCCCTCTTTCATTTCTCCCCCTATTCATCCTCTTCTCCAATCATCCCCCTATTAAGCTCACGCTTTACATTTTAACTGAGGTTTTTGACTTTTATACATCACCTTTTAGAGTTCAAACAATATTTGTAGTGTCATAACACACATTGTTATCTAGTAACTAAATGCAAAAATGATTATTTCACGGTTACTATCACTGTTTAGTGAAGGGGGAGATTAGAGCTCCCCCGTATGGATCCTCTCTTTTCAATTTCAGGGACAAAGAGGGGGCACCATTAGACCATATCCGAGGGTGTCGTACACAGAGAAGTGAGGGGACAGAAGAACTCAAGGGAACGTTAGAGAGCGCCTTAGGATTATGGCCACCGGTCCGCTAGAAGAAAGCATAGAAAAGCCATAAAAACATCTACAACAATCACGATAAGCCAACGACATTGAAGAACACATATATTTAGAAAGATCGATCATGAAAAATAGAAAGGGACATATTCAGTGCTCATGGAACCTTCTTGTTCATATGAGCATTTAAAGATGGAATGGCAAAGCATTTGATTGTATTGCATAGAGGCGGTGATTACATATAGACACAGAACCCTAACCCTAATGGGACGGCAGCCCAACAGTGGCGTCAGCCCACACACATAGTCACAACGGGGGCACCACACACAATGAGATTAGAGTAGAAGCCAAAGGTAGGAGATGACGGGTTGATATCCCCCGCAGTCACACGTCGTGTGGGTGCGAATGTTGCGGTCGGAGTAGAGACTAATGTGGACTCCAAGAAGACGATAGCCCCTGGATGTCGAGGTAGTCGAAGTTGAGGAGGTCGTGGTCGGGAGACACACAAAAATAGCATGTTCTTAGGGGGAGGGGTCGACGTTCGAGCGTCAGCGGTCGGCAGGGCGACACAACAAAAGAGCACAAGCAGGCCAAACTTCTTGCTTCTTCGATCGTCCGGACATCGAGGAGCCTCGCCAGGGAGACCAGCGGCAGCACACGCGTCTGCGCCGGTCATGGTGGTCGGCGATAGAATAGAAGGGGTAACGGCAAATCCGATTGGGAAGGCCACGACAACGATGGATCTAGCTGGGAAGATGGCGATCCAGCCAAAGGGACGATGGATCGAGCCGGGAAGGTCACAACAACGGTGAATCCGAGCGGGAAGACCACGGCAGTGACGGATCCAACAAAGGCGATGAAGGGGAAGGGCGGCGGGGGCGAAGATCCAAGCGAGAAGAGGCAGTTGCGGCAGTGGGACTTGCGGTGGCGGCGGCCCAGCGAGAAGAATGCAGGGGTGGAGGAAGGGAACGACAGACAGGCAGAGCAGGGAGGGGCGTCGGGTTTCCCTGCGTCGTGGGGAAGATGAGGTCGTGGGAGGGGCAGGGGATGACATCCGGGCGACGGACAGGAGGAGCTGACGAGATGGCGCAACAGCCGACCAGGGGAAGCCCAACGACTGCCATGGATGGGAGTAGAGAGAGAAAAGAAAAAAAATAGCTTTGGTACCAAATTGAAATGGGAAACTCTTTGATTGTATTGCATAGAGGTGGTGATTATATATATAAATGTAGAACCCTAACCCTAACGGTTCGGTAGCCCAACAATGATGTCGCTCCACATATACAATCCAACATTTAAATCTGGTACATTTGTGAGTAATACAACGATGTTCGACAAATTTTACTTATCCCCTTCCACTTAGGTTTTGTCCAACAATAGTCTACGAGTTTCCTGTGTCGGGATAAGTGATTTTTGTCGTTCATCGTTGGCTACGGCCTACGTTCATCGTTGGATACTTGGATTGCTCATTGATGCACCAAAATGAAGTGAACCAAAATTAAGGTGTTCAGATGAGTTCGAATGGTCTGTGAGCACAAGATACCTTCCAAATTAGAAATGTTAAAGTAAGGTCACGATGTGGCCATAAAAAGTATGGATAAAATAGGAAATGCTATGTTATTTACTGTTATGTAAGAATAAAGTTATCTCTACTACTAATTAAGTGAGTAGTGTAGGCGTCCAACACCGCATGGCGCACGGTTCTGCCATATCGCGCCGCGGACCCTCCTCCCTTCTGCTCCCCGCCATCACCGCCGATCCGCCCTCGCCCCCCTTCCCCCGCCAATCTCGGCGTCTGCGCCCTCTCGTCCGTGGCCCACATGCTCCGTCCTCGCCCCCATCCCCCGCCAATCTCGCCGTCGGCGCGCCGCTCGCCATCCCCGCAGGCCATCATTGCGTGCGCGGCGCCCGTGAGACGCCCGCCACCCGAACCATAGAACCCCGCTGCTTCCTCGCGGCCCCCAAACGCAGCGGATCCGGTCGGAGATACTGCACATGGGAGCGACGAGGACCGCCCCCGCCCATGGACTCCCCGAACAGAAAGCAGGGCAGGCCCGCGTGCTCCTCCCTCACCCTGACGGCGCGGCGTCGTCGCCCTTCCGGATCTGTCGTCCTTTCGCCGGCGCCGTGATGGACCCAAGTGATTTCAACTCCGCCGCAGGTACACCCATTGACCCTCTCCTCAGACGCCCGCCACCCGAACCCTAGAAGCCCTACTGCTTCCTAGCGGCCCCTAAACGCAGCGGATCCGGTCGGAGATACTGCGTATGGGAGCGACGAGGACCGCCCCCGCCCATGGACTCCCCGAACAGGAAGCAGGGCAGGCCCGCGTGCTCCTCCCTCACCCTGACGGCGCGGCTGGTTGGTGTCGGGTTACTTCTCTTCTCATCTGATAGTAGTAGGAGGCTAGGAGCGGCCAGTGCCCAGGGGGCGGACGGAACTGGGAGCCTTGCCGCCGGGTCGATGGAGACGTCGGTGCGCGTTTCCCCGGCAGCCGCGTGCACGTCGTACTGCGTACTCCGCTGCTGCCCACGCGGGCGACAGCCCGATAGGCTCCAATCCAAGTACCGTACCATTTCGCTGTGGATTTTCTGTAGAAATTTTGTGCTAAGAAAAATGCTGGGCATTTCATATCATAGAACGTGAAATGGCCTTTGACTGGTGGGGTTCCAAATGAGATGTCACTGAACGAAGATCATGCTGTTGAAAGAATATAAATTGCAGGCTACCAAGATAGTTCTGTGAGAATATGGGATGCAACATTTTCTGTTCTAATGGCAATGTTTGTCTTGGATGGAAAGTTCAGTCTCATTTGTATATTTGTAGTATTACTTGCATTATTCCTCATTGGTTTATACCTAACGGATTAACCCCAATCAAGTTGTAACTGTTATTTACTACAGGTTGCTGATGTTAATTTGGATGGAGCTAATGCTTCTGTACCATCTCTCGCCTTTTGTCCATTAAGCATGACTTTGGCTGTTGGGACAACAAATGGTCTGGTTAGATCTTGTCAGTCTTACGAATTGGTCGAAAGGGTGGTCATTTGTATCATTTTAGAATCTGTTTTTATACCATTTTTTGTAGGTGCGCATCTATAAACTCCGAGAACACAATGGGGGTTCAAGCTTCAATTTTGTGAGTGAATTTAAGCAAGGTAAATATTTCATACGGAACTTGATGATAGATGCCTAAAGCTTCACCTGCTGCCTATTCTCCAATATTACTGTCATCTTTGTTAAGACAATTTTATGTCATTTTCACTTCTTCTCACCAGCACATACAAGATGTCTGTCGTGACTGGTAGTCTAACAAGCAGAATCCATAACATGCTTCTTTGGTAGAGAGAGACAGTAAATTGGTACTGTCACTTACGTGAATGTTTATTAATAAAATGAAAATATATTTGATTATGATCGGACACTGTTTTTATTTAGTGTTTAGTAAACTGAACAAACTGACCATGTGGTAGATTGTATGCCTTTTTTTGTTTTCAGTTCATTCCTGAACAAATAACTCAATTTTAGGAATGGTATGGGACTACTGTTGTATAGAGGCAACTGACTTAGCTTTTTTATCTGATTTCTGAAGCTGCTCGTACTGTGCTTCGCACTTTGGATTCAATGGCCGACAGTAGTGACTGTGTTCGCATTTGCACTTTTTGGGAATTATTGGTACTAATTCATGACTAAGTTTACTGCTGACGTATTTTAGCTGTCCGTAACTTCATTTTGTCACTTTCAACCATTCCATTGCATTTCATCTCCTTCAGTGCACAATATGGCAGCCGACCGTGATATTATTACTGACAGTATTCTTTGCATTTTTTCTATTTTAATTTAGCATAGTTATCTATTTTAATTTATGAAGGTTGCAAATATTTTTATCAGTGACGAAGCAAGCATTAGATATTGCCAGGGTCAGTTAAGTTCGATTCAGATTGTGATTTACTAAAGAATTTTACATACTATAACATTAATAACATGAGTCAATTGCTGGCCCAACAACAAACAATCCTGGCCCCACAATCGATTACTATTAGGAATTTTAGTTGTCTTTAATGGTTTATGATACACCATTTCAAATAAAGTGCAAAAGTAGGACCTTCATGGAAATTACTGAATTATAAAGCTACTATCTAAATAGCCGACTCTTTTCAAGGATGTACCATTCTGCCTGTATATGTCCTTAAGGATATTCGTTTTCTTTTTGTGCAAATATTTTCTCCCCCATGGCCAGATTGAAAAATGGGAAAAAGTGGAAGGTCGCTAGGGAGTACTAAAATACAGTTGTGTCCAATAACTGTACTACTGATAGCCATTTCATGATCTTTGTTCTAACTGAATTGATGGTCTCTGGCCACAATATAACTATGGGGGCTGACCAACATGAGGCATTGAGGCAGACCAACAAATCAACATAAATAAGGTGCTAGCTTCTCAAACTTTTTTCAGAATGAGATATATGAACCGTATGTCATGTCAGTGTGATTAATTTTGCCATGTTACAGATTGTTGGGGGCCTTCGTCCTCCGAAGGTCCTCAAAAACATGATTTGACAATGTTTTCCAAGTGGATTATGTGAACAGGTATCTTCGGACTCAGAATTATGAACATGAAGCACGGTCAGGACGAAGCCTGAACCAGACGAAGGACGAGCTGATTACCAAGCTCCACGAAGGATGGTGCACAGCCGAAGCTGTGCGCAGGGAAGCTTCGTCGCGATAGCAGAGAGGGGAACCGACTTAAAGATGAAAAGACTACGTGGGCCTTGACAGATTTCCATAAGTCATTGACAAATGTAATGGACATGGGTGTAATTTTACGTGGGCTGCGTCCCGCGTCTATAAATAGATGAACAGTACTCCCGTACTGTTCACGCTGACTTGGCATTTGCTTTTGCGTCACGCTTGTACTTTTTACCTTCTCTCAGGACCGAAGGTACATTTGTAATTTGAAATCATTTCTATTTTTCCATGTTAATAAAATAGAAATGATTCTATGATGATATTTATATTATATTTCATGCTTTATATGAATCCTTCGTCATTACTTGTTATATTTACGAAGGTATGTCTCTTGTGACCTTCGTCCGAGACTCATTGTTTCCCGAAGAGGAATAATGTTTAGAAGGACGAAGGACTTTAACACTTAACACTTTTTATGTTGCCTTGTTCTTAACTCTTAGCATTTGAGAACAAGTCCCCAACATTGGCGCCCACCTCCGGTGAACTCACTTCCACTTCGAGTTTTTTGAACACCTTCGGAAGCTATAGACCTTCGCTATGGCGCCGAAGAAAGCTTCAGCGACTGGGGCAGCAGCACTGCAACCACTGGACCCCAACCAGGAGACCGTCTCTCTTCGGGAGGCCCGAAGCCAGAAAAGGAAGGCCGTCAGCCCGACGCTTCAGGAGGATGAACTAGACCAAGAGATCAGGGATATGGAGATGCTTCATCAACAGGTGCAGAGGAAAAAAGAAAAGATGGCCAGGCTAGCTGAGCTGCAAAGGCAGATAGACGAAGCTTCTGAAGAAGTTCGTCATCTTACCCACGATGAGCAGAACCGAAGGCCTCAACAAAAAGACCTTCATCAGGAGGGCTTCTTCAACGAAGATGACTGGTATGACAATTTCCATCATGGAAATTTTGTTTTCGATGATGCTTCTCCTCTGTCCGCTGAGCTGCAGGTTACACCCTGGCCTCCATCCTATAAGCCACCCCAGCTTCCCATGTTCGACGGCCACTCAGACCCGAAGCAGTTCTTGATGAGCTACGAAGCAACAGTGTCTTCGTATGGGGGCAATGCTGCAGTCATGGCAAAGTCTTTCGTTATGGCCATCAGGAGTGTTGCTTAGACCTGGTATTCCTCCCTTCGACCAGGAACGATCACCTCATGGCAGAGCTGAAGGATATGTTGTTAACCAGCTTTCAAGGATTTCAGACGAAGCCGGTCACTGCTCAAGCATTGTTCCAGTGCACTCAGGATCATGAAGAATACCTTCAGGCGTATGTCAGAAGGTTCTTGCGTTTGAGGGCGCAGGCACCAACGGTGCCCAATGAAATTGTCATCGAAGCCATGATCAAGGGGCTTCGTCCTGGACCTGCAGCTCAATACTTTGCTAGGAAGCCTCCTCAGACTCTGGAGAAGTTGCTCCAAAAGATGGACGAGTACATTCGTGCCGATAATGACTTTCGCCAAAGAAGGGAGGAGGCCTTCAGATTTTCTGAGATGACCAGGGGCTTCGGAGGAAGATTCTATCCGAGGCATGTCAGGTCCATCCACAACTCCACTCAAAATGATGATAAGGGGAGTCAGCAGAACAGACCGCAGTGCTCCTCACAAGCTTCGGGGCAACAGCAAACTTTCTTCCGGCCACCAGCTCCAAGAGGCAGAGGCGCCAGGGGCTTCGGCGGAAGATTTGGAGATCAACCAAGGAGGATATTTTGCTTATTCTGTGGTGAAAACAAGGGCCATACCACCAGGATGTGCCATGTCACCATCCAGAAACAAAAGGAGCTAGCAGAAGCTGCAGCGCAGCAGGGCCAGCCGAAGCAGGTCATGCATACTGCTTCGTACCATCAGCCTTACATCCCGGAATACGTGGGCAACCACCCTGCAGTTTCCGTAGCTTCGGCGAGTCAACCTCAAGCTTCATGGCAACAGCCCCCGCCTCCACCTCCGTTGCAACAAGGCCAACAGCCAGAAGGGAGCCAATATGTTCCGCACCAAAGGGATCTCAGAGAGCAATCTGAAGCTCGCACAGTCAATAGTACTGTGCCAGAGTCGAAGCACATTTATTGACATATATCCTACTTTGATAGCAGTCTTTTCCGTTTAAGTTCTATTTTTTGTGTAATAAAGAACATTTCAGTTTTCATATAATAATTTCGTGGTTGGTTATGAGGAAAACCTATCTTCTCCACAGGCTTAAGATGCTGAAGCTTAAAAATTTGCGGTAACAAGGAGGACCTTCGAATTATTAAAAATCCTTCGAAGCAACAAAAAGTCGTTCTAAGGAACGCAGAGTAAGTTGCCGAAGTTACAAAAAGCTGTTCCAAAGGGAGCGCAGTGTAAGTTTTTTGCTCCAAAGACGTTCCTAAGGGAATGCAGAGCATACAGCGAAAAGTCAACGCTGATACCGCCTAAGTAAAAGGCGAAGAAGCTCCAAAGACGTTCCTAAGGGAATGCAGAGCTTATACCGCCTAAGTAAAAGGCGAAGAAGCTCCAAAGACGTTCCTAAGGGAATGCAGAGCTTATACCGTCTAAGTAAAAGGCGAAGAAGCTCCAAAGACGTTCCTAAGGGAATGCAGAGCTTATAAAGATATTTTGCGTGTATCTTCGGAACAAACGTCATTTGCATAACATAACATCATCACATCATTTTGCATAGCATAAGCATCATACATCATGTTGCATATGGCAAAAGAAGGGGACACAGTATCAACCTTCGAAAGGATGCTTTAAGAAAGTGCAAATTGTGTAAAGTCACGAGGAAATACAATGATAATCTTCGGAGTACAGCTTCGGAGAAAGTTTTTTCAAAGTATGGACGTGCTACATCAGAGTAATATCGAAATTGCACAGCTTCGGAGAATGTTTCCACGAAGCGTGGACGTGATTCATCAGAATAGTTTTAATGAAGAAAGTCTTCTTCACGAAGCATGAAAAGAAGGGAAGGTGTTTTTTTCGCCGAAGGCTCAAAAATGGTATGTATGTAGAATTTCATGCATCGTAAAGAATTGAATAATGAAAAGAGACTTGAATATTACATTCAAATGTACAAAATATTACATAGATCACACTTTAAATGTTTTTCTAATAACACCTAGTCTTCTCTTAATACTACTTCGGCAGCCTCATTTAGAAGTTGTTCAACAACTTTATCCATGATAGCTTCGGCCATTTGTTTGATTTCGTCATCCTCCTTTGTGTGAGGGTCAATTGACGATCCAGCAGGTTCTGAGGAAGCAGAATATTTTTGCATTACTATTACAAACCGCGAGCAAAGTTTGAAATAAAAATTACAACACAACAAGAGCGACTAATTAATACCTATTTGCCCTTCGGCAGCTTTTGTCACTTTCCTAGCATCATGGATGCCTTTTTCACTCCTTTGAATGATTTCTTGCGCCATTTCTCGGCCGCCGTTGTCCCAGATATCAGTAAAGAATTTGCCACCAACCATGCTTGCTTCGGCCGAGGGGTCTTTGATGTCTTCGGAGGATAAGGCAGCTTCGGACTGAGCTAAAGATTTTACATGCCCGCAACCTTTCTTCTCCAAGACAGAAGCAACTCCCTTGGCGCCCGAAAAAGCGCAGATGTCGCCACGGCTATTCAGGATTTCCTCGAAGGCCTCTGCTTCGTGACCGATCCATTCCAGTGGACCTTCGGGATTGCCTCTTGAGAAATTCTCTTCACTGGAAAAGGCGCCCACGCTGGCGAAGCTGGTTTTAATCTTCTTCACGCATTCCATGGATTTTTCGTAGCATTTTTTCTTAGAAGACCGAAGCTCTTCCACGGTTGCTTCCAAATGATCAGCCCATTGGTCGCTACATTCCCGTCTTGTTTCTTCAAGTATGCGTTCTTCTTTCGCCCGGGCCAGTTGCTTCTGAAGATCTTTAATCTCGCGTCTGTGAGCTTCGGCCTGAACCTTCGCAGCAGCTTCGTCCTTTTTTACCTTGTCTACTAATGTAAGCAGAATTTTGTCTTTTTCTAGAGCTTCGTTTCTCAGTTTAATAACTTCTGAACGTAAATTGTTGAACGCAATTTCGTAGCTTTCATCTTCGGCGCTCTTTTGTGCTCTTAATGCGTTGCTTAGGATTAAACCCTATACGAAAAAGAATCTATATAAGAATAAAAGAATGAATTACGTAATAAAAAATTTTTTCCAAGCGTCTAATTCCTATACCTTTAAGCTATTGTACGCAAGACTGTCCGCGAGATCTTCCTTCGTCATAGCACATAATCCAGCTTCGAGCTTCGGGAAACCCTTACTTCTAGCCATCTCCCGTCAAACAGATAATTCTTTGTTATCAGGGAGGCAGTATAGGAAGTCATCTTCATTTGTCCCATTGAATACTACTGCCCCCTTCGGATACTTTAACTCTCTAGCATAGTGATTCGCTTCATAAGTCTCTTCTTCAGATAATTTCTTCCCCGAAGCATGTCGCACGATGTAATCGCATGTGCTGGAAGGAGCTTCGGGGGCGGCAGTGTCAATTTCTTTAACCAAAGCTGGTTCTGATATTTTCTCAGTCTCCAAAGATTGTTTCTTGGTGGGCTCTGAAGGCCCAGCTTCAGCTTCAGGTTGTTGCTTCGAAGCTTCAGCAGCTTCAGCTTCGGTAGACACTTCAGCAACTTCAATAGTCCCCTTTGGGGTTGTGCTTGAAGACTTAATTGTCTCCAAAACATCTAACACGTTCACCATTCTTTTTCTTCTCGGGGTCACCGACGGGCCCTTTTGATTTTTTATTGTTTCAACATTTGCTGAAGGACTTAAGATTTCCGATATTTTTGGCTCTTCAATCTTCGGTTTCTCTGCTTTTTCGGCTGAAGGTGCTTCAGTTTTCTCTTCTATCTTCGGCACTGGAGCTGGTTCTGTAGCTTCAGAGGCCAAAGAGACTTCACCAATAAATTTTGGCACTGTGGCCGGCTCAATAAAGCACGCTCGGTGGGTGAGCACCTTCATCTTTTTCCTTTGCGGCGCTGGCTCACTAGTAGCACTCGTGGTAGCTTCTGTCGCAGGAGAAGTAATTTTTCTTTTGCGACCCAGTACCGGATAGTGATAGTCAGGGTAGACAAACTCGACTGCGTCAAATACTCGGTTGAGCCTTTTCTTCTTTCGGCCTCCAAAGGCTGCTGATAACGCAGTATTCTCGGCCTTCGAATATGCCCCAAGCAGTTCGTCACTTAGTGTTTCAATGCTTTTCAACCAGTCATCATCAGGTTCAACAAATTTATCCGCATATTTGAATGTGTATTTCAGTCTGACCAGTCCGCCTTCGTCGGACTCTTTGATGGTTTCCTTCGGCATTTCCCACTTTCCTGCAAGTGGCCACACCCTGAAGGCAATATGCTCTTGGACCAAGTCCCTTGTCCCAATGAAAGAGCAGACTACGCCGAAGGCTCTCTGGCATTCCTCGGCTGCTTCATCCATTTCAACCTTCGGCCTTCGAAGTCCGAAGCGTTGCCAGATGGGGCGCATAATGATATTCTTGACATCTTCTTGCGTTGCTAAGTCATTCTTTACATAAAACCACTCTGTCATCCAGGCTCCGGGCCACCTCTTCCGAAAAGTTGGCACAGGGCGGCTTGACCCAGAGCGGGCACCGAAGCTGTAACACCCAAAGTTGTTGTGATATTGCTCTTTCCCCCAGGGCTTCGTCTTGTATAACAACTCATGAATGTTGCAAAAGCTTTTAGCATTTGGTTCTAAACCTTGGCTTCTTGCAGCCCAGACAAACATCCCCATTCTTATGATAGCTTCGGGAGTAATTTGATGCAGGTAGACTTGAAATGTTTTCAGTACCTCAACAACAAAGTTGCTTAGGGGGAATCGAAGCCCAGCCTTGAGAAAGCTTCGGTAGATTACGACTTCATCTTCTTCGGGGGTGGGAGAAGTCTTTTCTCCAGCATCAGCCCTCACAATAGATATATCTCGAAAATACCGCCCCCTCATATTATCAATATGACTTTGCTTAATAGTGGTTTTCCCGAAAACCGTGTGACTTGGCCGCCATGGTCGATCTTCGGACTCCTCCCCACCACTTTCTACATCGTAACTGTCGCTGTCACCAGTATCTTCGGACAAACCTTCAAGAATCTCTTTGGTGATTTTCTCCGTATTGGTCTCCGCCATCGCTATAAGGAACCCCAAGTTCTTCTCTTCGTCGAGGCTCAGCTTCGTCTCGGCAGGGATCTTTTTACCTTCAGACATCTTCGGAAACGCTAAAAAACTGTTTTCAAGGCCGAAGCTTCAAAATCAAAAAGATCAACAAATCTTAGTGCACAAGAGCTAAAAATTTAGTAGGCCGAAGCAAATGGCAAGTGTGCGTACCAAATAAGTGTGCGGTATGATCTTATTTATACCCCCAGGCCGTTGAAAATTGAAAGACCCCACTTGTCAGTGAATGTTGCTATTCTAGCAAAGGGAAGGTGTTTTTTCGGACCTTCGGCTCAAGGCCTTCGTCCATATCGCAATCTGAATTTATCATTAACAAATTAATATTGCGAGGGGCTACTGTTGGGGGCCTTCGTCCTCCGAAGGTCCTCAAAAACATGATTTGACAATGTTTTCCAAGTGGATTATGTGAACAGGTATCTTCGGACTCAGAATTATGAACATGAAGCACGGTCAGGACGAAGCCTGAACCAGACGAAGGACGAGCTGATTACCAAGCTCCACGAAGGATGGTGCACAGCCGAAGCTGTGCGCAGGGAAGCTTCGTCGCGATAGCAGAGAGGGGAACCGACTTAAAGATGAAAAGACTACGTGGGCCTTGACAGATTTCCATAAGTCATTGACAAATGTAATGGACATGGGTGTAATTTTACGTGGGCTGCGTCCCGCGTCTATAAATAGATGAACAGTACTCCCGTACTGTTCACGCTGACTTGGCATTTGCTTTTGCGTCACGCTTGTACTTTTTACCTTCTCTCAGGACCGAAGGTACATATGTAATTTGAAATCATTTCTATTTTTCCATGTTAATAAAATAGAAATGATTCTATGATGATATTTATATTATATTTCATGCTTTATATGAATCCTTCGTCATTACTTGTTATATTTACGAAGGTATGTCTCTTGTGACCTTCGTCCGAGACTCATTGTTTCCGGAAGAGGAATAATGTTTAGAAGGACGAAGGACTTTAACACTTAACACTTTTTATGTTGCCTTGTTCTTAACTCTTAGCATTTGAGAACAAGTCCCCAACACAGATCATAGTGTTGACACCAATACTCGAGAAATACTAGAAATCCTTGTACTGTGGTTTTTCTTCAACCTGCTTTGGTGGCAGGGTACCATTTTAGGAGCATATATGAGGTGGCTGAAGTTTTTTGAGATTTGGTTAACAGGAAACAATGCGTATGCTAACTATCGACCCCATGTTTTTTGTTTTGTGTGCACACGCAGATTGTTACTTGATCTTCTTCAGTGAGGTATGCAATTTCTGAACATGTTGGCAGAAATGTTCTATTTTATTAAAACCTAACCGTGTTCTGTTAAATCCTAATTAGGCCCCCGTGCGTCACCACAGAATTGCAATAAATATCACGGTAATAATATCACGGTAATAATACTGACAGTATGGCAGCCGACCGTGATTTTATTTAAATGTGATAGCAATAACCTATGGTAAGATTTTGTGTTTGGTTTTCCGAATTTTAGGTTTCTGTATGGAACCCGCTGATAAACAACAGTCTCAAAGTATGGAACTACATACACTGAACTTTTAAAAAAGAAGCTGAAAAATGAGAATTCTAGATAATGTCGACCTTCTAGCTTCCATTTCCCAACTATTTGTTAAACCCAAAGACAAAAAACAATCTCCTGTTAAGTCAAAGCAAAATTTACTTGTTAAATCTTTGGAGACCATTGTTGAGGTTGAGAAGAAAACTGAGCTAGAAGAGGAGGCAGATGTTCTATCTGATATAGAGGAGGAAAAACTTGAATCTGAATTAGACGCAGGAGAAGGGAGTTCTGAGGTCAAATACCGCTGCTAGATGTTTCTTGTTTGATTTATTGGTTTTTTCAATTCTGATTTCGTAGCGGAGTGATGGTCCAAGAGGGATTCACCAAGCCTTTTCAGTCATGAGCACTTCTTTTATGAAGAGGTCAGTTAGTGCCTAAACTCAGTACTCGAATACCGCTGCTAGATGTTCCTTGTTTGATTTACTGGTTTTTTCAATTCTGATTTCGTAGCGGAGTGCTGGTCCAAGAGGGATTCACTAAGCCTTTTCAGTCATGCCAGGAGCATCATGTACGCCCTCAAGGAGAAGGGGATCGACATGGTAATTGCTTCTCGCTCCCCACCTCGGACATAGCCAAGGTGTTCCAAGACAAGTTGGAGCTCCAGCCATGTTTGTCGCCCAAGTAAGAATCCTTCCTCAGCCGGTCGTAATCTTCGTGTATGTTGTTGTTTCCCTTCCTGCATATAAGAATTCCTTGATATGTCATAGTTCAAGCAAATTCTTCTTAGAAAACAGGGCCATCGATAGCATATGAAACTGAAAATGGCCCTTTATGTGGCTATATCGCTATATGCAAGCAAAGAGCGATGCGATGCGAACAGACAATGTGTCGTGCAGTTTTTTGAAGGTTACTAAGGGTTACTGTTAATTTCATCGAGCACATTGGTAGTGGAAACTTTATATTAATTTTTTTTATTTGGTCACAAAGAAATAAAATCTCAGCCCTGGTGTTGTTTATCTTGAAGATTGCTGGAAGACATGCCTTGAGGGTATCCACCCTGGCTGGCTGCTGGCATTTCGCGTTGTGGCCTTCTTCGTTTTGGCTTCACTGCTCGTGGTCGACATCATTACTGATAGATGGAGTATCTTCCTATACTACACTCAGTGAGCCCATTTTCATCACAGAATTAGTTCCACTACCAACAACTAAAAAAAATTATGCTGAAATGATGTTGTATGTTTGGCAGGACGGGCAAATGTCGTATCTTTACCTTTTGCGTGGGGTACCCAGGCCGACCAGGTTGCGGCATAGGTTCTGAAAATTGTTGCATTTGTTGCGGCATACGTTTGTTCAACAGATATAGTAGCAGACCTTTTTATCATTGTCAGATCAATGTATTTTTCTGTTGCATTTGTTGGTTCTGAAAATTGTATAACTGCTCGACCTATTTTTGTCGTGGAAGGAAAACAAGCTAAACTAAAATGAGACAGGCAAATGCTCGAGTAAATGGACTTGCAGCTTAGCTTGACACTATGTTGTACAACTGTAGTATCTGTTCTTAACATTTGGTTACAAGACCTGAAAGCAGTTATATTTTTCTTTGTAGTATTAGTATCTGATGGCGAAACCTCGAAACAATCTTAGAACAGGTTCTAAATTGTATTACGTTCTTTTCAAATTGATAATGTGGTGATGAAAGATCGGGTCATGCTGACTTGTAGTTCAATATGGCCAGCAGCTCCAGCAGGGTGAGAAAGATCGTCATCAGGTTCTAAAGGATTTCTCAAAGTTGCTTGATGATCAGGTAATGCTATTAAATAGAAATATGTGCAAAGTCATTAGTTCAAACTCCCTGATCTGCTTTAACTTGCAGGCTTTAGGACAGCAGTGGCTACCTGTCAAAAAAAAAAGAATGCCGTCTTTGTATGGACATCTAAGCATTAAATAGCTTTTGATTTGCTCAAAACAGCCTTGTGTTCGGCTTCAGTGTTGGCTCAACCCAACTTCGCTAAACCATTCGATCACCATTGAAACAGATGCATCGGGCAGCGGTGCTGTTGCAGGATCACCATCCATTAGCTTACATTAGCAAACCTCTCGGTGTTAAGAACATGGGATTATCAGCCTTGCTATTTTATTGGCAGTAGATCATTGGAGATCCTACCTTCAGCATGGTCCATTTATTATTTACACTGATCAACGCAACATGTCCCATCTCAATGAACAAGTCCTAAAATAAAACACCTTGGCAGCAAAAGGTTTTTACAAAGCTTTTGGGACTCCAGTATCACATTGTTTACAAGAAGGGGGTCGACAATGGAGCAGCTGATTCCTTATCTCGAAGACCTCACCATCTGGAATCTATGCAGTGGCTAGCTGATATAGTGGCAGGCTATGCACAAGACCCGGAATCTATGCAGTTACTGGCGGAATTGTCATCAGGATCTTCTCAGCACAAATACTACAGTCTGGTTGATGGTGTTATTATCATTTATCAGATATAAGGGTCGTACCGGCGTGTTCGACAGCTATTTGCTTGGCCTGCTATGAAAGCAACTGTCCGCCAATATGTCCGTCTGTTCTCAAGCCAAACCAGATCGGTCACGCTACCCCGGACTCTTGCAACCTGTACAGGTGCCTGCCCATGCATGCGTGGCAAGTGGTTTCTCTAGACTTCATTGAAGGACTGCCCAGGTCTGGAAAACACAATTGCATCTTGGTTGTCGTGGATAAATTCTCCAAGTTTTCTCATTTCCTGGCCTTGTCTCACCCATTTACTGCATTACAACTGTTTCTGGATTCCATCTATCGGCTGCATGGATTACCTGAAGCTATCATTTCTGACTGCGATCGTATTTTCACTAGCATTTTTTGGAAGGAACTATTCCAACTGTCAGACACTGAATTGCAGTCGGTGATATGATCTGGTATTTTTGAAGTTACAGCCCTACGTTCATAGCTCGGTGGCAGTTCGTGTTAATCACAAATTGTCCTACAAGTACTTGGGACCTTATCTTATCTTGGCCAAGATCGGCAGTGTGGCTTATAAGTTGGAATTGCCCCCTTCTGCATCAGTGCATCCCAACTTAAAGCCCAGGTGCCGCCGACGGTGTCGGTCTGTGATGCTAACATGGATTTGCAAGTTCCTCTTCAGGTGCAGGTGCGCTGGTCGGGTGCAGACGCGGCGCTCGATTCTTGGGAAGACGAAGTGGCGCTGCGCCAGCGTTTTCCTTCGTCAGCTGCTTTGGGGCAAGCAGCCTCAGCAACACATCCTCGGCAACGGCTTCGACAGCTGCCAGCAATAACACGACATCACCACCAGAGCCGAAGAGTTTGGGTCGTCGCGCGCGTAGGCCTAATTCCAGGGTGGTGGGTCAATTGAATTGGGCCAAGGGCCTTGTAACGAGTACTTAAGGGAATGCTGTGAACGAGAAACGCTATGACGGGACGGGATACAGTATTGCTCCTGCCCCCACTATTCTTCTTCCTTCCCACGCCATTCCTCTTCTTCCTTCCTCAGCAGCCGCCGACTGGGTCGGGGTCCTTTCCCTTGTTGGGAGCGACGGCGGGAGGGCGTCGATGGCTGCTGGGGCGACGTCGCTGAGGAGTTGCGGCGGCGGCGCTTAGAGGCGGCCGCCGCTGCGTGTTTCCATACAAGGCAAGGCAGGGCGCGCATGCGCATGAATCCAATTCCTGGATTAGATTCGTCGACGGTTGGAAGGAAATGGGGATTTATTTTGGCCTATCCCTTCATGGCCAGCAGATTTTTCATGGCCGTCCCGTCATTAAAACATTTCAAAAGACCTAATTCATCATGCAACAAAAAAATTGCATACCAGTAGTTCACTGCTCTTCTGAATGAATGATTGTTTGTAGTATGGTCTAAGAAGACATTTTAGCATCTATTGTATATGTTCACTGCTCAACCCAAACAATCGCTGGAGAGCCCAGCAAACCTAGCCAGCAGCAACTGCTGCTACTACTACTATTAGCAGGCGTCTGTCAATGAGCTGCTCCAAAATAAATAATGTGTCGTGTCATGCGGTGGCTCCTGCTATCATGAAGCTACACTATTATGCTCCACGGACCGGACAACCTTTCATCAGAAGTTGAACAAGCGCATCTGATCTCCTGGTTGCCACGCTGGACGATGATCTGCCTCTTTCTTCCTGTATGTAATCACCACCCCAACTCAACAAGCGACTCCAACCTTTTCAGTATACATACATGCATACGTACCCTTTCGTTATCCACATCAATGTCAGCGCCAGTGAATTTCCTGAGCAACATAGCGTAGATGCATGCTGAAGAACTGGATTAATTAGGAGCAAACCTTCTAAGCTGGTTTGCATATAGGTGGTGCAGCGCATTTGCGCCTAGAAGAAGCGGGTGGCAGAAAAGGCGCTATAGGGTAGCGACAGTTATGTGTCTTGTTTTCATAATTATTACCGATGCAACGCACGGGCACCATACTAGTTATTATATATGAATGAGCACACCAATCCTCTCAGTCACATGAACAACACGTGTTTTCAGCCAAGTCTGTTCCCTCCCTCCATCCGCATCTCCCGGTTCACACAATCACACTTTTCGTACCTCCTGGCCCCACGATCTGACGCGGGGGGGGGGGGGGGGGGGGGGGGGGGGGGCAAACGCTGACACGAGTCGAGAAGGCTGATGTGTGGGCCACTGCTGATACAACGTTCTCCCACGCACGAGCACGACAAACGTCGGATGGTATTACGTGACATCCAGACGGGGACCATATTACGGTACACAAGGCCGGGCAGAGGCATGTGCGAGCCGCGCGCTCGCACAGGGCGCGCGCTCGCACAGGGCCTCCAAAAATTAAGGGCCCCAAAACTTAGTAGATGTATATATTTTAGTTTTATGATTTTCTATACATGTTAATATGTAGCACATATTTTTCTCTCTACCATACCGCTGCGCTGAAGCGAAACTATCGAGCGCTGCACTAAAGAATAAATCTTCGTAGAATCTTAACATATATGTCCGCGTGAACGAAGTTCTCTAAATTAAAGCTATTAAATTCATATTTGTGTTCTACTATAATAAAGACGTATTATTTAGCCACAATAAGGGGGTGTTTGGTTAGAGGGACTAAAGATTAGTCTCTAGTTTTTAGTCCCATTTAGTCCCTTTTTTGCCAAACACTAGAACTAAAATATGGACTAAAATGATTTAGTCTTTAGTCCTTCACATATGTGCTAAAATGGACTAAACCATATTAATTCCATATTTACCACTCATTTAGTTCAATTGTACTAGTAGCAGGAGAATGTTAAATGTCATTTTAGTCTTCTTATGAGTCATTTAGTATATTCTTACTATTTTTAGCCCCTAAACTAAACATGTTGGGGACTAGACTTTAGTCTATTAACTAAACTTTAGTCCCTAGACTAAAGAAACCAAATATGACCTAACACTCGAGAGTGAAGCTTTGGAGAAAATCAAATATAAGCATATTGTACAAGATTTTCTTTAAAACCCGTCAAAAGAATGATGTTATTCAAATAAAATAGAAATGTTTCTTTAGATATTATATTGCAATATATATTACTGTAACTTGTAGATTGTTATTACTGATTTTTAATAAAAATACATTACACTGCTTTAGATTTGGCACAGAGCCTCAAATTTCTCTGGCCCGGCCCTGACGGTACATGGATTGATGGATCATGCATGGACGCATGGATAGAGCGGGAGCCGTGAGGAGAAGGGATACCAATAGTTAACCAAAGCCCAATATCCAATTATAGAATCCTATTAGAGCATAAGTATGTTGAATTTTGATACTCGTGTATATTTTATTAAATCATTTATTATACCATCGGATATGATAGGTACGAGTATGTTCTCTGTTGTTCCATACCCGCTAGCTCGATAGTAAACTCGCTAACATATGACATGTGCATTCGGATTAAAGGACTTGTGCTAAATAGTGTTGACCTTATGATAAAATTATGCTAGGTCGTTCAATAAATTTGTCATGCTAACATATAAATAATATATTATTTTAGTTTCTTTTAGTATTGATAAGATATGTGGTTTTAACGTTCCGTATACAATATTTACTTTTATCATTATGTTTATTATAATATTAACGAGTATGAGTATATAATGCTTAGTAGGTATGAGTATGAGATATTTTCCTCTAGTGAGTATGAGTATGACTGTGTGTCCATTGCATATATTTATCCACTGCCATCCTAGTGAGGAAGGAGAGCTTTGCTGGGCGTTGTTCCTTACACGTGTTCCCCGCCGTGACGGCCTGACCGGAGACGCGACGCCGAGCGGGCGGCGCTGGCCAGGATCGCGGCCGATCGATAAGGCCTGCGCCCATGGGCCACGGGGCACTGGCTGCCAGCATACAGAAAAGCGGCGCACGGGCACGGCTGCGTGGTGACTGGTGAACAGGTTACAACCTTGCAGGGGGGCAGGGTCTCCGTGTTGTATAGCTGTTTGATGGTGGTTTGTTTAGGAGACCAAAATCGTATCATCGTATTATATTATGGGGCTAGTGCATGTTTATTTATTTATTTTAGATATAGTGAAATGAGACTAGACATTATATACACACACATATTTCATTTTGATTGGAGTTATATAAAAAAAAGATAGTTATTTTACTCTATCTCTACCACTACCAGGCTACCAGCCGCTTGGAGGCCGAGCCGCCGAAGACACGAGCGATGAGCAACACCGGCACTTTCTGAACAAAGACTAGACGAAGACGTCCATAGAATGATAGAAAGCGTGCCGTTTCATTCTCTCGTGAGGACGTCAGCAGCTATGAGTAGTTGCAGCGTGATGCGGACATTGCCCTTGGAGAAGAATAGGAGATCTTCGCTTTCGGCAGCACCGTTTTTGTCCCTCAAGAAGGGAAAAAAGCGATAAAGGCACTTGTGTTGGGCGCACGGCGGAAGCCCCCCTGCTGCTCTCGGCACAAGAACGGGTAAAAACTAAAGACAGAGTGAGGCATCTGTAAGCGCTGACGCACGCGCTGCGTGCCGCGGCACGGCAGGAGCAGAGCAAGCGCGCAGCGACTTGGCCGGCACGGAACGAACGCAGAGGTTCGTAGCGGCTTGGCCGGCACGAAAGGCAGGCTTCGGTCGTGAGTAACGTAACGTATAGGGTGGTTGTGGTTCACTGGTTCTGCTGCGAGTGGGTGCACCGCCGGCGCCGAAGAGCCGGGACGCTGACGCCTACGCACGCGGTGACGGGGGCTCCCACAGCCACAGGTCCACATCCCTGGACCCTGGTGCTTCCAGACCTCACTCATTGACGGCCCCGTCTCAATTCAGCCCACTCTAGCCCAATAACGTACCTCGCCGAACCATCCAGTCCTACCATCGCGGCCGCACCACCAGAGGTGAGCCGGATGATCGGCCGGCTGGAGCAGCAAGCAAGGAGAAGCTTGAAACCGTAGATAATAATGGGGCAACTGCATGGCTATGGCTTCACGGGCCAGGACAGGACAGGACAGAACGGTGCTCAAAGCACCTCAGTACCTGACTGACTACCTGCATCAAAGGATGACCAGTGTTTAGATGTGTCCTCTGGCAACACAGAGAGAGAGAGAAAAAAAACCAGGGGACCATCATCTTTCCCTCGACGCGGCCACGTACGTCAGAGATTGCCGGAGTAACGATCAAGAGATGGTCGCCGGCGAGCATCTCGGCTGCTGCACAAACATACACACGCAACTCACGCGAACACGATCACGTTTGGCGCTGCCAAAACTGGCAGCATTTCCATTCACAGAATATAAAAGATTCGAACTCGTCATGGCAACTGACCACGCGAGAAGCTCGGCAGGCCCCCTCCACTTCGTGTGCCATCCATCGCACACGTCAAGGCATGCCGTGCCATACACTCCCTACAGACAACATGCACGGTGCACAAGCTCAACAACCACAAAACACTCGGTCATGCTTAACAAAAAGGTAACTAAGTGCTTCAAGGATTTTTCTATCGAATCTCCTCCTAAGCCTTGATGCACTGAGCTACTACTGAACAGATTGCAGACCAATCTTTGTGCAGAGTTCTCTGAACTTCAGTTTGCTGAGAGGCTTCGTGAGAATGTCCCCAAGCTACTCATCTGTCCTGATGAACTTCACTTCAATTTGGCATCAATTTGCATATCTCTGGATCAAATGAAATGTTGTATCTATATGCTTTGAACTGTTGCTTTCCCTACTCAACTTTAGCTTGCAGCATCAGCACTCTGCATGGATTGCAATCCTCTAGTCCACACTTCTCCATAATTTTTCTTGCAGAGCTTCCTTGAGACAAACTGATCCTAGCTTCTTCCTGCATCACTTCAATGGCCAAGTAATAAGATAGCAACCCAAGGTCACTCATCTTGAATACCTTAGTCATTTCTGTCTTGAACTTGCTTGTGCATGTGGATCACTAGATCATCAACATAGACACCTACAACCCGCCTCTCTGCACCTCGTCCACATCATTAAAATAGCATGCTCAGATGGACATCTCATGAATTCCAGAACACCCAGTTGTCCATCCAGTTTTTGATTCCATGCACAGATTTATTAAAGTTAATTAAGTCTATATTTAACACTCATAGTTGGATATTCAAAATTTGATGTGACACAAATTAAACTCTAGCCAGTGAACCAATTCAACCAAACACCCCTTTAATAAAGTGTTTGTTTGGTAGAGCTTTTGCATCAAGTTTATGAAACTGTTTTTTTCAATTTTTCTTAGGTTCTAACAAAATAACTTTTCTTAAAAGCTATTTTTCAACTCATTTCAAAGCATAGTTTTTTTCACGAGAAGTTGTGGAAAGGCGAAAATACTAAGTTTTATCTATTACATTTTAGAAAACTATTTACCAAATGTTTCTAAAAATAACTTTATTTTTACTTTTAAAACTATTTACCAAATGTTTTATGAAACTGACGCTAAAAAACTATTTCACTTGTAAAGATGAGTCTATTACTCTTCAATTTCATTAAAATCTATATGAGGGGCTTGTTCGTTTCACCTTTAATTCAGGTGGATTTTGTGGTATTAAGTCGGTTTAAATCAATAACAATTTAAAATTTATTCCAAACGCTCTAATCTATATGGAATTGAAATAATCAAACAAGACTTGAAGGGAATTAGGTGAGCTTCAATCTAAGTCAAAATTCTTCATAATTTTTTTCAATTCCTTCTAATTCATGAGACATAGGAATAACCGAACAAAACTTAATATGGACCAACGCTTTGAACTAATTTGGAATTTTAAACCAATTATACTCCTTCCCAAACTCCAAAGGGATTTGATTTTACAAACTACCTCGGTCACACCAGCAAGACCAGCAGCGGATCGATCTCCCGGGCGGGTGGCCGCACGTCCGAGCTCATTTATGTGCCGGTGTGGACAGTCGAATGGAATACACGAGCTGTGGAGCTGGAGTGAACGCACCTTTTTGCAGGCCTGCTGGCTGGCGCCTGGCGCTGAGCATTAGTCCAAGACATGTTGATGAGTGTTGAGCATGGGCCAGACGGACCAAGTGACACCACGACCCAAGCACTTCTTGCGGATTGCAAACCAGGTGACGCTCCAATTCCAATCACCGCATACCGGGTGTCAGTTTTGCAAAACCTATATAGTATGACGCTTCCTCTTCTCAAGTCTCTGGCTCTCGGCAACTGGCGACAACTGCAGGGGATTTTTGGTTTTGCAACCGGAGAGTATATCTTCGTCTCCCATAGTTCTCAAAGTTTCCAATCCAAACTGGTGTAATGTATTATAACATGCCATTTGGATATTCTAGAAAACCATTGAAAATGAGGAGATTTTTTGGTTGATAGATGAAATTTAACACAATCATAAGATCAAACTAAAGCTCCTCGATCTTATATGATGCATTTCAATACTTCAACTACGTAACTTAAATATATTTTCAAACTTTCATGATATATTGATATATGATGTGCTAATCATATATATTTATATTCTAGGTCTCTTTTTATGAACTATAATATATTATGCATATTTACGTTTTGGAATGCAAAGCATTCAAAATCTTCTACTTTTGTGAACATTTTTAAGACATTAACTTTATGTTTTATCTTAATTGTTTGCATGTGTATTAGCCTATTAGGTAATTTATTCAATGAAAAATATTAGCAACAAACAAATTTATACATGCCTTTATATATAATTGTTTATGGTGATTTATAAACTTAGCCCAGGCTCTTTATAAATTATTGATCCGTCACTGAGCAAGACCATACAGGTAGCACCTAGGGATGGTAATGTTCGGTCTGGAGTAGTTTAAGACCCCCTTTGGAATGGAGGATAGGAAAAATATAGAAATAGGAAAAATATAGGAATTGAGATGGTGGATATTTTGAATCCTATAGGAATTGAAAACAAAGGAACTGAGATAAGAATGCCTTTGGTAGCACCATAGGAAAAATAAAGGAATCACTTTGCTGTGTTTTTGAATTTGAAACAAGGTAGCCGTTGCATAGTGGCAGCAAGCCAACCGTTGTCTTGCTAGACGTTAGCTAAGTACAAACTTGCTGCTACATGTTTTTATAAACCACTCGCTTATGTGTTGCAACACAAATAAGCAGATGCGCCACTTCATTAGGTGAGTCACACAACTTTTCATATGTGCTTACATATTTTCCTGTATATATATATAACAGTTTGTGATACCAATCCATTTCTCGTGCTTAACTCACTCCAGGCAATAGCAATTGACAAAAGAAGCTAGCAGCATACTCAAAGTGTCATACTCGTGTCATTTTTCATCATCACTTGCATGGATCCAAACTATCGTAGAAGATCACAAAATGAAGATGAGTTCATGCTTTTTGTTCTCCCAACATTAGAAGGTAGTTCATCGCAGCTGTCTACAAAGACACCGATGCACACATCCAAACTTACAGGAGCATCTCGTGTTAATGAAATCTTAACTGGGCATGAGAGCCTAAGTAAAAGGAGCTTCCGTATGGAGGTTAGCGTTTTTCATGCTTTGGTAGACAAGCTTCGTGAGAAACAACTCCTTACTGATTCAAGGGTTGTCTCAGTAGAAGAACAAGTTGCTATATTTTTATATGCACTAGCAAAGAATGCAAGTAATGATACACTGGCAGACTTCTTCCAACACAGTGGAGAAACAATAAGTCGACACTTTGGAGCTGTGCTTGATGCAATTACACAGCTTACATGCATATACATACGTCCACCTTCCCTACATCCACATCAGATCCAAGCATTATGTGTTCTAAAACCTGGCACATCATGATCTTTGAGAAGCCCAATAAGAAACAATTTCATCTCATGGCTCCATTTGGCCCTCTTCCGGGTGGTTCCTATATTCCATTCATTAATACAAATTTAGTTTGCATTTCCACTATATATATGCGACAAAAATTTGAAGCAGTACCAATTTCAGTAGTAGTCTCAGTAGTATCTCGCTCACTGTCAACATTCATGACACATCGCCCATTAGACAAGTCACCTTGAACAGCAGTATTCATCTGCGCACGACCTCTGCCCGACATTACCCCCTAAAAATGCAATTTTGTAATTGTTTTCTTTAGCAAAATTTAGGGTTTGGTCAAATATATATCTTCCAAGAACTTATGAGCCTAATCAAAATTTTGTAATATATTTCTCGGCAAACTTAAATATAATAAACAACTTCAAGAAGCAGGGAGCCTCCGCCTAGGTGCTAGTGCAACTCCCACTTGATCCAAGCTGCTACGTGTGTCATCCATGGTGCCTCCATCAAAGCATCAGAGAGCCGCGTACAAAAGCAGCAGGAGATAGGAAATCAACCAAGCATAGCAACAGGGATGCACGTCCGCACCTCAAATCACAAAAAACAGATGGGGAAGAAGCTACGGTTACTTGCAGTACTGGTCGCAGATCTAAATGGAGCAAATGCCTTTTGCCGGTGGTCGCCGTTGGGAAGGGGGAGCGGATGAGTTTTTTTTGCGAGATCGACGAGGAAGGAAACGTCTAGAAGTGTCAACCAGAAACTAGAAAAACAGCGCGAAAGGTAGCAGACGCGGGTCAAAAGTAGCCCGACGCGCGAACATTCCCGCCAGGAATCGTTCCAAGAGGTCTGACCTCTTGGTAGATTTCCTATAAAATCAGACCACGGAACGGCAATCCTATGGATTCTTTCCTTTATTTTTTTGGGAACCAAAGGGACAGATAGGAAAAAATCCTTAGCAACAGTGATCCTACGAATTTGCTTTGCCAACCCTCCGTTCCAAAGGGGGCCTAAGAGAGATTAAAAATGATTAAATCTTGAACAAACCTTTCGCAAATGAATGAGGTCTAAGGGCATGTATAACCCACATAAATGACACATATTTTAATTAGTATTTAATGAGTTAAATGCAAAAAAAATGCAAAAGACGTATTTTGGTGAAACAACGTCTTTAACATAATTCTCTAATTCTAGATACGGTAAAATCTATACAACTCATATAAATAAGACATATTTTGAGAAATTATAGCGAATAAAATATAAGACTTAGATACATGAGTTGTATAAATGAATTTTTTAGATGTATATAGTGTTTCGAAACCGCATTATCTGGATAGACCATTTTTTCTCGGGTCGGGTCCATCGTTCCGATCCGGCCCGTCGGGCGTCGGCCCCCATCGCCTGTTCCAAGTCCCCTCAACGCAGACGCAGAACATGACCACACCACAGTTCGCCTCCCTCTCACAGGTCACAGGCTCACAGCACACTGCCACTCCGAAACCCCAAGCGCCACCAGGACCAGGCAGCCTCCTCCGTCCTATCTCCTCCCCGCGCCGCCGCGGCCATGCTCCTCTCCGGGCCTCCGCCGGTGCCCACCCCGCCGCTCCTCCTCCCGGAGAGCAGTGGCGAGGACGGCGGCCACGATTCCTCCTCCCGCGCCGCGGCAGCGGTGGGATCGGCGCCAAAGAGGCGCGCAGAGACATGGGTCCGTGAGGAGACCCTTTGCCTCATCGCGCTGCGCCGGGAAATGGACGCCCACTTCAACACCTCCAAGTCCAACAAGCACCTATGGGAGGCCATCTCCGCCCGGATGCGGGACCAAGGGTTCGACCGCTCCCCGACCATGTGCACCGACAAGTGGCGCAACCTGCTCAAGGAGTTCAAGAAGGCGCGCAGCCACTCTCGGAACAGCGGCGGCGGCTCTGGTTCTGGAGGGAACGGCAACGCCAAGATGGCGTACTACAAGGAGATCGACGACCTGCTCAAGCGCCGCGGGAAGGCTACGGGAAGCGGCACCGCCGGCTGCGTTGGCAGTAGTGCCGGGAAGAGCCCCAAATCAAATTGCAAGATTGATTCCTACCTGCAGTTCACCACAGATAACGGTTGGTCTCTGTTATTATAGAGATTATCATGATTTGCTAGATTAATGGGGTGTTTGGTTAGAGGGACTAAAGATTAGTCTCTAATTTTAGTCCCTTTTTTGCCAAACACTAGGACTAAAATATGGACTAAAATGATTTAGTCTTTAGTCCTTCACATATGTGCTAAAAGAGATTAAACCATATTAATTCCACATTTACCCCTTATTTAGTTCAATTGTACTAATAGCAGGAGAATGTTAAAGGTCATTTTAGTCTTCTTATGAGTCATTTATGGGGTGTTTGGTTTGAAGAATAAACTAGTCCATCGTCTTCTCACTCCTAACTATTTTTGTTTGGTTTGTAGAATAGAATGAGTTGATCTATCATCATCTCATTCCTTATAGTTAGTTAGTACTAATATAAGGAATGAAGTCATCCCACCGAATCTGAGGAATGAACCTATGATGCACCATCTTAATTTGGATGGTATTATTCCTCAAACCAAACACTCTATTAGTATATTCTTACTATTTTTAGGCCTTAGAACCAAACATGTTAGGGACTAAACTTTAGTCCCCTAACTAAACTTTAGTCCCTAGACTAAAGAAACCAAACATGGCCTAAATGATTACTAGAGGTGTGTTGAATTGCACATCCGAGATTTAAAAAATTTAAAGCTCTGGGTTTCGGATACAAATCAGCTATTTTGATAACATTTTTTTGGTATGGTGGACCATTGGTATTTACATGTGTCTAAATTATAAGGCCTGTTAAACTGTTCAAGCTTATCGAGCAATTTGAGAAAAATATGACCTATACGCAATATGCAGTTGATTTCGTTTCTGAGTTTCAGTTATTGTGTGGTGACCATGGTTGTCCATGTATCTAATAGCCTTAGGGGTTATATGGTGTGTGGTTTCATACTTTGTTCTTAGCTACCTGCTCCTAATATATCAAGCTTTGTGGCTGAATATTTGGACTCTGCTTTATTTGATTTTTGGTTGCAATAATTTTTGTTAGCTCATGGACTAATATTCTCTGCATTCAATGTAGGCTTTGAGGATGCTAACATTCCCTTTGGTCCTGTGGAAGGTACTGGGCTCCTACATGTGTAACAACTACGACCTGTTTCTTAATTTAATTCATGTAGTTACTATGCAAATTTGCTGTTGACTATACCCTTTCATGATTTCTAGCAAATGGTAGAACGATACTGAGCATTGATGATCGTTTGGAGGATGACAGGCATCAGCTTCCCTTGACGGCTGCTGATGCAGTTGCAACCAATGGTGTGAACCCGTGGAATTGGAGAGACACCTCTACTGATGGTATTAATCTGCACATGGCACAACTCACAAGTTAAATCAATACCTCTGAATGGGTGGCCTTTAACTTCTCAGTGCTTAAAATTGGTATAATTTGAATTGTTGCTATCTCACTGTGTTGTGTACTCCCTCCGTTTCGTTTTAGTTGTCGCTGGATATTGCAAAATTGAACTATCCAGTGACAACTAAAAAGAAACGGAGGGAGTATGAGCTAAGTTCAGTTTAGCTCCCTGTTCTGTTAAACCGTATGGAAGCAAAAGGTTTTGAACTCTTCAACTTTGACCAAACCTTAGTTCAGATCTTATTATTTTAGTTTTACCTATGATCTCCATAAGTATAGTTATTGGCTGGTGGCAGGGAGCTTTAGCTTTCTGTGTACCAACTGCTCTCATTCAAACTTTTACATCTGAGGTGATAAACCATGTACTGTGCACCATTGTAATTCGTATTTTAAGATTCTGCAGCCTTCAAAGTGCTTAACATTGGATAGCTCTCCTACTTAAATTATACTAAACTGAATTCCAGCAGCCACTTGCAAAACTGGTTAGTTTAGTGCAAGTATTATTTGATTTAATTTGTCGTTTCTATTGGAATTCTGCATAAATACATACAGGTGGAGATAACCGTGGCAATTTTGGTGGGAGAGTCATTTTAGTGAAGTGGGGTGATTACACTAAAAGGATTGGAATTGATGGTACTCCTGAAGCAATTAAGGAAGCCATCAAATCGGCATTTGGACTAAGAACAAGGCGCGCTTTCTGGCTTGAAGATGAAGATGAGGTTGTTCGAACCTTGGACAGAGACATGCCAGTTGGAACATACACACTTAATCTTGATGATGGTACTTGTGAACTCTCGTCTTAGTCGTAGTGTGAAATTTTACTCTATGAATAACTAGGTCTGTATAGGATGTAGTGATGTTGTTATGCCTTGTCTAAGGGACGAAGGGAAATGTGGAAATTAGAAAGAAACTGACATGGACAACTAGTGAATCACTACATGAGTAACGGTTCTTCGTATTATTTCAAACTCCTCCGTCTGGATGGTAGAGCGTATAGACTCATAAAAATCTGTGTGCGTGGATGAGATTAGTACATGAAGTTAGTTACAAAAGTACAGTGCTTTCTCTGACTGTTGTTTGGCCAAACACGGAGACAAACAATCCATAGGGCTTTCTTTATCAGAGGCTTTCCATTTAACTACTGAAGTCTGGGGGTTATCCTTTTTTTCAGGGATGACAATCAAACTCTGTGATGCAAGCCGCATGCAGACGCCAGAAGACAAGACATTTTACACTGAAGAGGACTTTCGAGATTTCCTGTCACGGCGTGGTTGGACATTTCTCAGGGAGTATGGAGGCTATAGAAACGTTGATAGCCTTGATGATCTCCGGCCTGGTGTGATGTATCAGGGGCTGCGGTCGCTTGGTGATTGATTTTGCAACATCTACTTTGGCCAGACATGTCGAAGTGGAATTGCTAGCAGTGCCATTTAGTGTAAATTTAAGTAAGGCCATCCAGATTCCAGATATATGAGCGAGCGGTCCTCTCGCATTTGTGGAGCAAAACTTGCCTCCACTTATCTTTTCTTCAGTTCACACTCATGTCGGAGCCGCCTCTGTGACTAGTATGCAGGTTCAGGCTTATGTAAAATGTAGCCGCGTAGCTAATGATACTGGTAATGTAAAATGTGCAATTGGAGTGTGCAGCTAATGATCCTCCAGATAACTAGCTTGTTCTACCATTCCTTGTAAAAATGTGGAATGATCCTCCAGCTAATGTAAAATGTGGCAAGTGAAGCAAATGTACCCTGCAATATTGTACTTGTAAAAATGTGCAATTGGAGCTTGTTCTACCATTCCTTGCAGTAAATCTGAATGTGGCAAGTGAAGCAAATGTACTCTTGCAACACTGTACTTGTTTACTCAATTTCCACTTTGTGTCCAGGGCATTGACAAAGTCGGCAAGATAGTGTTATCAGCTGCAGCTGTTCGAACTGCTGCAGCTGCAATCTACTGCAATATATAGAGACAGAACTGCTGCAGCTGCCATCTACTATAATATATAGAGACAAAATACTGTAGCATTCGCAGCCAGATCTTAAAGGCGCTGACTCATGTTATATTAAAACCGGCATTTCAATCTCGAAATTCTAAATGGTAGGAGCGTCTCACACTTTTCTTCCCCCCCAAAGTAGCAGTACACGCTAGACGTGAATGAACGATTCACACAGCCTTCACGCCAAGCTCTAGCAGCAGCAGGGTAACTTTTGGTGCAAACTCTACTCCTCCTCGTCCCACTCGTCCTTCTTGTACGACACCAGCGTGTCCACCTTATGAATCTGCAACTCCACCAGCACAGGAACTGTGAATTAGCAACCGAATCGAGAACCAGATCGGTGATACTGATACCGAGTAGATAGAGCGGCTCTGCTATACCTTGGTGTCGAAGGAGTGCAGCTTAACCATCTGCGGGTTTTCGATGAGCTTGGCGTCACTCTCGACCCAGGTGCCCGGAGCGTCCACGTCCGTGTCCGTGTAGGCCAGCACGTCGAACACGCCTGACCAGTTCAGGAGGAGAGGAGACCAGAGTCAGCCACGGTTGCAGTTGCAGACTTTGCAGCGCCGGTTTCCAAAAGGAAGGCGAAAATACAGGAAGCGACTGGATGCCGGTTGCGGCCCTTACATGGCTCGTCGAGGCAGGGGAGGTAGGTGATGCAAGACGCGATCTGGCGCATGATGGCCTGGATCTCCCTCATGATCTCCTTGTCGCTCTTCTCCTTGATGGCCCTGACATCAGAAGACGACACTATCAATGTCAAGCCATGGCAGGCTGACACAATGCGCAGCGTCTACTTGGGATTGGTTTGGGTCGCGCGCAGGAAGGTGGGGGATAAGATAGTGTGTGGCGCACCCCTTCTCGACGACCTCGGCGTCGGTGACGATGTTGAAGTTCCAGCGCTCGAGCACCTCGCTGGTGGCTTTGCTCATTATGACCAGCACGATCCGCTGCAGCTTCCCGGCCTCCAGCCATTCTGCGACAGTGAGTTTCAGAGACATTCGCGAGCAATCGAGGAAGGAGAGATCGGCCTCGGGTAGTGGTGTGAGGAAACCGACCTGAGAGCTGGGAGGTGAGGCTGGCGATGAAGTTCTTCACCCCCTCGTCCTGCGTGAGCAGCATGGTGAGCCCGTACTTCTTCACCTTGCTGAAGCTCTCCTCCGGGTACACAGCGCGGTTGTAGAGGATGCTAAGCCATGGGAAAAGAAAACAAACGGAACCGAATCAATTAGTCAATACAAAAACCCCGAACCTCCCTCACCGATCTAATCCCGGATGGAACGGCACCGCCGCCGTCTGCCGGGCACTGTAAAGTGTACCGTACCTATTCGCCGCGTACCCTGCCGATGCGAAGCGAAGCATTTCGTCAGGCACCCGATGGGCGAAAAAAGAACCTAAACAGGAAAGGGGGCAGGGAGCCGCGTGCGTACCGAAGAACTCGCTGACGATGGCGGCAGAGCCTCGCAGCGTGATGATATCCTTGGACGCCGAGCGCGACGCCATTCTGGTATCCTCTCCTCCTCCTTCCTCCTCTTGCAGCGGCGCCCCGGATCCGCCGGCGAGGACAACTCCTTGGGAACGGGAAGGGAGAAGCAACGGCCAACGGCTAGTGCGGCGGGCCGGCGGCAGTGGCACAGTGCGGTGTGGGAATGTGAGAAGTCCCAAGTCGTGGAATCTTTCCCGGAGCGTTTCGAACGGATCGACCAGCTCTGGTGGGTGGATGTCTGGATGGATGTGCGCGCACGGTGGTGGACGGGTGCGGGGGCTTTTAAAGGTGGGCCGGACCGGCGCGCCCAACGGTCGTGTGGGTGTGGGGGCCACGCACTGGGCTCGGCCTAGTGTTTTTTTTGTTAACTGCATTGATTTATGAGCATGTACTCTCGCCCCCGTTTGTTTCGGCTTTTCGCAGCTTCTTGCCACCAAAAGCTGCTGCGGACTGCGAAACACTCAGCTTTTCAGCCAGCTTCTGTAAAATTCGTTTGGATAAAAACTATTCAAAATCAACATAAACATATAATCGGTTGAGTCGTCGCAATAGTAGTAATCCGTCACTTTATAGATCCTGAGCCCCATGGACAACTTTATCTTCCTCCGCATGTAATCCTAATGATACTCAGATTCTCTACCACAGCCAGATTCTCCCCACAGCTAGATTCTCGGAAAAGCTGGTCAGAAAAAAGCTGAACCAAACAGGCCCCTCGTCTTGTACCACCAGCTTTCGAGCTTTCACGTTACTGCTCGCTAAATACGCATGTATGTAGGGGTGTGATGTAATAGAGCTACTAGTTAGTTAGCTAAAAATATATAAATAGAATTAGAGCATCTCCAAGAGACTAGCTAAATAGCTTGTCAAGCTAAATTTTAGCTAGTTAATAGTATAATAGCTCTCCAACAGAGTAGCCATTTAACTTGCTAAGCTATCTGACTCTCTAAATTAACTCCCTCACTAGCCAAATTTGGCTAGCAACTCTCGCTAGCCAAGCTAAATTGCATTTTGGAGAGTCTATTGGAGTGAAATGTTATATATAGAGTTTAATATTTATAGAAAGACAAATAAAGAGTCAAATAGATAGTAAAAAATAAAGAGTCTTTTGGAGATGCTCTTAGCTAGCTAATAAATAGTTAGCTAACTAGTAGCTAATTTACTAAAATAGCTAATAGCTAAACTATTAGCTAAAGTGTTTGGATGTCTCTAACTAATTTTAGCCACTAACTATTATCTCTAGTGCATTCAAACACCCCCTAAGTATTTGTGTAATTTATTCCCGATCAAGTAGCCAAGAAGAGTTACATAGTTTCAAATTTTCCATAAAAAACATAGCATTTCCTGAAATTCACAATAGAAACTATTCCACTCATCACAAATTATGGTTATCTTTAGCTGATGATAGTTAAAGTCGCCGTTTTAAAAGCCATATATAGGGATGTCAATTTAACCTATAAAACTGAAATCTGATGGGTACTCTATCTAATGAGTACGGGTACGAGTGAAGATTTTGACTTATGGACACTACATCCGACCCAAAAATTCACATGTGTCGTGTGGCCTATTTCAACCCGCGGATGACGCACACCTGACCAGAAATTTAGTTTATTCTTTATTTCACGCAAAAATGGTTAAGATACAATTGTGACTATTTTAAATAAGTAACTTAGTTAATGATTCATGAAATGTTTTATTGCTGCTTAACATGAGAAGGCTTAATTATTGCTTATATATGAATTATTGTTTAAAAGTACATACAAAGTAAAATTCCGCGGGTAACTTGGAGACGTGGGTTTAAATTGTATCCATGGTACGATCATGGGCAGATTTAGTTAAACTTTACGGTAGGATTGTGGACGTGTTTTTGCCCCCATCCGATCTAAACCTAACCCATTGCCATTCCTATATTGATATAGGATCATGGACAGGTTTAGTTAATCCATGACGAAGAAAAAAATACTGCTGCCAAGTGCCAATTGGCAAGAAATGAAGAAACCATCCTCTGGCAAGAAAAGCGAGAAAGGCGATGGGCTGGGCCAGCCAGGAGAGTCGCTCGATTCGCAGGCCGGGCAGATCGCGGTCAGATCCCCACTGCCCGAGTAATTTGTCAAAACGGGTCACTCTGTCTTGCCGCTCTGCTAAATAGACCGTTTCAAGATTCAGTTGGCAAAAAGGGTCGCTTAAGCCTGCTCGCTCATCAAAACAGGTCAGGGATACTTTTGGCGGACCTAGCAGGTGGGCCCGCGAAGCGTTGTTCCCTTTATGCCCTTACAATCTCACGCACGCCATCTCTCTGTCGTCGCAGTGGTACTTTGGAGGGCCGTCGGAGGCGAACTGGTCGGCGACGGTTACGACGACCTCCTCCCCTTTGCAGGTGAACTTCCCCCTACCCTCTGTAGCCTTTCCCCTACCTTCCCCCTACCCTTTGTAACCTTTTCCTACCCAGGCGGATGTGCGTCGGCCCCGAGCGGGTGGATCCAGGGGTCATCCAAGCCTGTGATATCCGGTGATGATGACGTCTGCCACTCCCCTTTGCAGGTAACCTTTCCCCTCCCCTCTATCACAACGTCGCGGTGCCCCTCAATCATGGCGGCTCCCAAGGTCTATCGCCACTGCGGCAGCACCATATTTTCAGCATGTTTTATGTTGTACGATCCTTACTTGTCTTTTGTTTGATCATTATGTGTATTAATTTGTGCTAACACTAGAAAATTGGTGGTGACAATTTCGTGCTCGCATCATGGATGGTAATGATGATGACACCATGTCTATTGACTGGAGTAGCTTTACTATTGAGAATGCTGAAAATAAGGATAATGGGGAGACAGGTGATATGTTTAGAATCTGTGATGAAGATGAGGTGTATGCGTTCTTGGGACTTGGAGATGAGGATGAGGAGCTGAATCGAACCCACATGAAACCAAGTAACTTTGCATCTCATTTTTCATCGGAAAGTAATAGTTTTGATCCAAGTGATCTAGATGCTGGCATGCCAGTTGATGATGAAAATGCAGAAATGGTGAATATATTGCACGATGTTGATCACCCTGATCTGAAGTTGGGTACTCTCTATCCATCGATGAAAGAGTTTAGGCTAGCTGTGAGGCAATATGCTATAAATGAGGAGTTTGAGCTTGGCATAACAAAGTCGGATAGAAATAGGTATAGAGTGTACTGTAAAGGGAATGATTGCACATGCCCTTGGAAACTGAATGGTTCTATAAGACCGAATTCTAGTGTTATGGTACTAACATTTCTTCTGTTTCTCTCCAATTGTACAATTATGTTCATAAAAGTTGGTGTTACCTACATCTTTATTTTGTTTTGTAGGTTACCGTTCTAGTGAATGAGCATAAATGTGCTTCAAGCAGCCGGATAAGTTATGGGAATGCCAATCAAGCATGGGTAGCACAGAAGGCCTTGCCTTTACTAAGAAATGAGCCTCCACTTGGTGTTAAGGCTTTGCAAAAGAGGTTACAAGACACTTACAATTGTAGGGTCAGTTATGATGTGACATGGAAAGGAATGCAAGAAGCTCTAAAAGAGATGTATGGCAATTGGGATGATAGTTTCAGTATGTTGTATAAGTGGAAGGAAGAAGTTTTGATAAAAGCCCCTCATAGTGTGGTGGAGATAGACACCCAAGTTGTAGATGAAAAGGTGTAGCATCCCAAAAATTCGAATCTTGAAATTTTCTCAAACTCGCTCTAAATTCAAAATAAATTTTAAATTTCATTTCAAAATGATTGTTTGCGAGTTGATCTCAACAAATAAAATATAGTGGTCTATATTCTCTCCAAAATCCTCCTCAAAATATCCTACAAATATTTCCCCAGTGATCCCCCTCAAGTTTTTTCCAGAAATACTGCCCAAATATCCCACAGATATTTCTCCAAATATTTTCCTCCTCAGAAATACCTTCAGAATTATTTTTAAAGTCCCTACAAATATTTCCTTCATAATTTTCCTCAAGCTCAACTTATACGTACACCTCTGGTATCATACAATGAGCTCTACAAGTTAATTACACTTATACAAGACAAATACATGCTTATCTCTCACTAATCCTCACATCCTCCCACCAATCCTCGCCTCCTCCCACTTATCCTCGCCTCCTCCCACTAATCAGCCCCACCTTGGCTATAAATAGAGGGGCAAGGGCCTCCTCTCAAGCCACCCAAGCCATTTCATGGCAACTCTCCCTCCCTCCCCCCTCACACACGCCCACTCCACCTCCCACACAAGCACACACTAGCACAAGGATCGTTCGGTCGTTCTTCGATCGTTCGTCCACCCGTTCTTAGTTTGTTCGTTCGTTCGTCCGATCGTTCGTCCGTTCATTCGTCCAAATAATCTTTGTTTAGCCGTTATGCTGCCAAAATTCCGATCATTCGTTCGTCCGATCATTCGATCGTTCCTCCGTTCATTCATAGTTCCTATTCATCGTTCTTCGTTCGTTCATAGTTCCTATTCATCATTCTTCATTCGTTCATAGTCCCTATTCATCGTTCGTCCGTTCGTTCGTCCAAATAATATTTGTTCAGCCGTTATGCTGCCAAAATTCCGATCGTTCATTCGTCCGATCATTTGATCGTTCATCTGTTCGTTCATAGTTCCTATTCATCGTTCTTCGATCGTTCATAGTTCCTATTCATCGTTCTTCGTTCGTTCATAGTCACTATTCATCGTTCGTTCATACGAACTATTCACCATTACTATGCATCACCGCTACCATTCATCATCGTTACTATTCATCGTTACTATTCACCATTATTATTCGTTATCGTTACTATTCATCGATGATATCTATTGTTTCTATTCCACCATCACTAATCATCGTTACTATTCATCGATCATCTGATCACCACAGATTTCAATTACTCATCCATCATGCTGACCTAAGACCTGCCAGACCAATGTTCCAGTCATACAAACTCCGGTGACTGTGATTTTCCTTCCAGTAAGAACTTCCCCTCTGGTCACCCATCCCAGATTTTCTCCAAGTTGAGTACGCTTAACTTTGAGATTCTTTCGAACCAGGCTTCCAAACTCAGATTCCAATAATTATTGTTTCTAAATTCTTATCAAATTATTCCCTATCCAACCATGTCATCCCTTAAGCATGGTTCATATTCTAGAAAACTCTCAAAATACTCTTGTCCCATATTCTGCCTATAATTTCCCTGTTCAGACTAAGTCAGATGATTCACTCATCACTATTCTCACCAACAGCGAACTCCACTGTACTACACCACATACACCCAGCTACCCTCTCCCTCTCCACACACTCAACACCCTCAGCCAAGGCAAATAACCCACCCACTCGGTTACCCCACTCTACCGGCTACGCGCATAGTGTCGCTTCGCCTCCAATCCACCCTCTTGGTAAGCACCTCCACTCCACCACCAGTAATATCACAACACCCCATGACATAGATTCTGCTCAAGACTCTACCCATCCATATATCACTATTCTGACCACTATACTAAATAATTGTTGATATACTTGCTGGTTTGTATGTTTGCTTGTTCATGTTGCATAGTTATCAGAGCGTTTGTGCCATCTCGTGAAGGCCAGATCTGCAAGTCTACGCCAGGCGGTGGAGACAGAAGCCAGTTCCGCGAGCTCTCCCCCTTTCGCCGGTGAAAGCAACGACAAGCTCACTGGATCCCTTTGATGCATAAATTACCTATGCTTTTTCAACCACAACCCTTAGCCTGTTATTTTATGCATGATATGATTTTGAGACAAGTTATTATGGCCACCCAACCTTTGCTGCAATTAATCTTTATACTCCTTGACACCTTTGTTACAAATGATTTGAGAAAAGGTGTGAGTTTTCAAAAGAAAATGTTTTCCAAAATGGGTATGATGAAGGGTTGTCATCCTTACCACCTTTTGAGTGGGATGATCAGGGACTCCCTGGTTTAGGGGAGGGCCTAAGGTGATGGCTCAGCTGGTTTAGGTGTGAGCACGAAGGATTGTCCCTCTCGCCTAAGGTCTGGTTTGTCATCACTCTTTACCTATACTCTTATCAAGTACAACCACTCGAGACTGTATGGGCAGTCACTCAATCTGAACTTGTACGGTCCGAACCCCAGGGTTATGATGGTTGGGGAGCACCGAGAGGATAAGGAAGGGGAATTTTTTGTCCGATTTGTGCATGGTGGTGGCCTGACTCCTTCCGGTATAATCGTTAAGGTAAGGACATGCAAGGAAAGAGAGAGATTCGGCATTCGGATCTCACGACGGTGAGATTGCAGAAATCGAACTAGTGGGTAAAGTGTACACCTTTGAGCAGAGTTTAAAAACCTATTCAAATAGTCCGCGTCCACGGATATGGATGATTCATGGCATGGATTTGACAATTAGTTTTATGTTTTAAAAAAGTGCTTTTGAAAAGTGGTTTTAAAAGGTCTGGCGGTTGAGCCGTGAGCTATGGTCGACGGGAAGTCTAGTAGCTGTTTTTGAAAATGAAAACCAGTGGGAAACTGCTGAGATACCTGGATGGTTTAGTCCAGGGGATTTTGTTCTATATTGAAAAACTTTCTGCTCCTTTGGGAGAGGATGCGCTTTGAAAAAAATACAAAATGTTTTACAAAATAACCCTACATCAAATATTGTTATTTCTACAAAATATCCTGAGCTCCACATATTCCATGCATTATATCTGATTTCCCCATTCCGTGGGTGAAGGTGGGATGCTGAGTATGTAAGTACTCACCCTTGCTTATTTGTTGTTTTTCAGAGAAGGAGATCGTTGATCGGGTAAGAGTTATGCCTGTTTCCAACCTTGCCTGTGGCTGTTGGACCACTGATTTGCTTCACTACGTATATCGGGCTGCTTCAGCCCCACTCTGATGATATGTCCCAAGTTGTGGACCAACTCTTAAAGTTGATCGCCACCTTTATAGATTTGTCTCGTTTAAGCAGATTTTGAATCATCTGATGTATAAATGTGTTTACTAGCCTTCTGAGACTAGTAATTGTATCACATTTGAGTCCCAGAGGATTGGGGCGCTTCAGGTGCTATCAGAGCTGTTAGGTTGGCCGTAGGACGTAACCCTTAGGCTTGATCCAAAAGTTTTTGAGTCAAAACTATTTTCTTAAAAAAAATCTTACTCTCATCCCTCCATTTCAAAAATGTTTTCCCCTTTCCTTCTCTCAAAAGTCAGATGGAGGTCCGCTGCCAAACCAGCTTTTGCCAGAATGAAGATGGTTTCCCCAAGTTGCTGAGAGCATGCACAGTTCGCCTCGGAATCAGGAGTCAGCCCGAGTATGATGGTCGTAAATTCGTCAAGCATGGCACAGAGAAGTGTGTCGTGACTGTATACATTGGATCCAATCTGCACCATGTGAAATGGAGTGTCACTGCTGCTGGGCACAGATGTAATATCCCAAAAAAATGTTGACCAAAAGTTGATCTTCAGTGCGTGGATGTGGGAAAATGGTTGTGGGCCGTTGGAAGTTCGGAGTCCGTAGATGTGAAGATCTCAATTAAACGATATCATCTGAGTATTCATTTGTCTGAATCGGGGCATGGATGGGGGATTTGGTTGTGAGCCGTCAGATTCGCATCAAGGGCATCGAGGGCATCGCTCCCTCCTCTTCTAAAAAACCCTAGCCACCCCTCCCCTTCCCTCATAGCAGCAGCCGCCCCCTCCTTCCCTCATTTTTGCAGTAGCCCCCCTCCCTTCTTCCCCATTGCAGCCGCTCCTCTCCTCCCCAAGGTGCTTTACCCACCTCCCTCTAAACCCTAGTCGCCCCTGGTTCCTCATTTGGTGTGCTACATTCTCCATTGGTGGATTGGTGGGAGGAAGAAGAAAGAAAGAAAAGGAGTCCAAGGTGATATTGTTTTCCTTTTGGTAATTGTGCTGCAATTTCGTTGGATTGGATGTGGGGGTTAGATTTTGATCTCGAATTTAGTTTCTGTAGAATGGCAAATTCGACAGTTTCTATTCATGCCAGTTTTTCGTGGTCTTAGTGGCCTCAAAAAAATAAAAAGTCTATCTATGAGTCGTAGATAATTTGTAGATCTTTCCGTGGCCGTGAAGAACACCTCAATCGGACATCAGATCATAAAGTTATTACAGTTTGATTATAGCAGTTTTTTAGTCTCACAATTCTGTGCAGAATCTGTTCTCTTAAGATTTAGGCAATTTTATCAAAAGAATTAAACTTTAGAATTGTAAAAGAACTTGTAGACAATTTCATAAGCTTTCCATATTGTTAAAGAGTGCATTCATATGAATTATGAAACTCCAGTTATGTTTATTTTACTGTGGTTGTTCCTGTTTGCCTGACAAAAATGGGCGGGTCTGTTCACTAGTAGATTTCGTATAGTAAATAGCCGAATTGGCTATTCCAACTATGGAGACTTTTGTAGAGGGATAAAAGTTCTTACTGCCAGCAGAATTTCATAATTTTTGGTTGAGTAATTTGGGAGATATCTAATTTTGAAGTTAACTATGCTGCTGTCTGAAACA
This sequence comes from Zea luxurians, assembly GCA_029449295.1. Classification (NCBI taxonomy): domain Eukaryota; kingdom Viridiplantae; phylum Streptophyta; class Magnoliopsida; order Poales; family Poaceae; genus Zea; species Zea luxurians. The sequence goes on from JAOPSE010000010.1 coordinate 102,849,981, forward strand.
GATTCAGTCAGTTATCTTATCAGATGTTTTAGAACTTATAGATGGCAGAATTTAATTATCCATTGAATATCGAAGTTGTATAGTATTTTTTGTAGGTACTCCTAGAGTATTTGTTTGATATCATCACTGTTATAATTTTAAAGATACAAAATTAACAAACAGCGCTGCTGCTGTTTGGCATGTGGTTCAGGGTGGAAGTCTTTCCACCGGGTCTTGGTTTCAAGTGTAGGAGCGATTTGTTGATTGTTGGCAAATGTTTGTGAAATATTTGTACTAAGTTTTATGCCCGCTAGCAGGTGGCTACACTCCGGATCATGCCTAGTACATTTTTCTTCTTCGATGAAGTCAAGTGAATGTAGCGGTGGGTGCTACCGTTTTGACCTGTTATTTCTATCGCCTACACTCTAATATTTAGAATTATTGGATTCTTTCATAATTGAACTCTATGATGATGTTTTACTTGATTGTATTATATTGATGCTCTATGATATATGGATGATGATTATGGTTCGAGTATGACCCATGAGATTAATTTACACCCCTAAAAGAAGATGGAGTACTATTTGAGGTTTGTATTACATCTGAAGGAAGTGAAGTATATTGATAAATGCAGCATGTCATATGCATTGCACGATTCATTTGCATCTGAAGTTTGGTCGTGACCTATGGTCCGACCGTACCGGTACAACTTAGCATCGTACGTTGCTCGAGGAGGGGTACGATGCGGCTTCATACCCTTAGAGGTATGAAGGCAGAGAACATATGCATTGCATTCATGGAAGTGATATTAGCAGATGATGTGGTTTTATACTCTCAGAGGTATGAGGGCAGAGGACCTACACATTGCATTCCTATGCATACATTGAAGTGATATCTGCAGGTATTGTTGACGCAGGAAAGTGTTATACGGTATTGTGGTTGTTCGAGGAAATGCGATGGTATTGGTTATATTGGGACTATTGAGTTCTATATCTACAAGTATTTCTGATCTCAATTGTGATTCCTTTAAAATGTTGTTTAATTCAATTTGTGGTTTAAATATCTCGTCAAAATAATTTGCTTACTGAGATCTATCATCTCACTCTTGCATTACTCAATGCAGGTACTTGATTCATGTTGGGAATGAGGGAAGTAGCAGCACGTCCACCTTCACTATTATAATAACGCTTTCCAGTTGCAGCCATGATTTAATTAGAAACTCGATGTCAGATGATGTTTGTTTTTTCTAGTTGTGGGCACTAGTTAATTTAGTTCATGTCGTTATGTTTAACTTCCCTTTGCTAGCAGATTAATAATGCTTAGAATGTTTTTTTGTCATGATATATGTTTATACACTGTTGCCCCTCGTTTATGCAATTTTTCTAAGGAGATGCTGCCAAAATTTTATATATGAATGGCAGATGTGTAGTTCATTAGCATTTCGGGGTGTTTGTGGACCCCGGGGTGTTACAACAGATTCAAAGACACCTGCCAAGTTGTCGCTTGCAAGGCATTGAGGGCCCTGTGTCAGATCTATGAAGAGGAAGTGGCCGACACCCCGCTCGGATTCTTTTCGCTCTTTCAGAGAGACCGTCTAGTTTGGATGGCCAGGATGCGTGCATTAGAAGGGCAGCAGCTGCTTGAGGACGACCCCACAGTCGTGTACCTCACTACATATCTGCTCACCCTAGATGCATAGTATGATTTCTTGGCTCGACACCACCGTCAGATGATTGCCCGAGCAGAAGATGCAGAGAAGCGCAACCATAAGCTCCATGTGGATCTCACCACTGCTCAAGCCCGTGTAGCTGCCTTGGAAAGTCGTGAAGTCATTGTTGTTGAAGCCCTGAAGCAAGCCAAGGATGAGCACGTCCAGAAGTTGATGGAGGCCTACTTGGTAACCCACAACCAACATAGAGCCCTGCGGATCCAAGAGCCCTCTTCATCCAACCCAGTTCAACCCATGAGAGCTGAAGATCACCAGATTCTTGAAGGTCACTCAGTCTCTATTAGAGGAGAGAAGAAGGCTTGGGAACTCCCGGAAGGAGCCATAGTCTTGGAAGGAATGCCATTCTCCCCTCAGGCTATGGATAAGCAAGAGCACCCCGGGTCCTCCCAAGATCCCCCGCCAGAGTTGTTTGAGCCCCTCACCATGAAGAAGATTCCAGCACCCTCCCTTGAGATCAAGGAAGAAGCTGCAAGCATTCCGCGAGCACCACCGCCCTCTGAGGAGCTACAAGAGTCAATCCCACTTGAAGAAGAATTCGACCTCGTCCTGCCATCTCAGTCGCCGCCAGAAGAAGTCATCAACATTAGCTCCCTCTTAACCCATCCAGGAGATGTCTCAGATTGAAGTTGTGCGCTAGCCTCGCCAGAAGAGAAGCTGCCAGATCTGAAGTTAGTTATGCCCAGTCCTATGCATGCATTGGGTAGTGAAGTTTTTCTTCACTTTGGCCAGAGCCATGCATGTATGAGAGTTAATCGTGTAGTCTCGTGTTTTGAAAAACTCCAATTGTGTGGCCCCCTAGGGCATTTCAAAATGAATTTCGCTTGATGTTTTCTCCTCTTTTGAGTGCATATGCGATGCTTTAACGTTAGTGCTCATAAGTCCTGTTTAGCATAGTTCTCAATTCAAGAGCCGAGCAATAGTAGTTATGCTTAGCCCCCGAATCCAAGTGGTTCATGATTTCGAAAAGTCTATTCTTCCCTTATTCAAAACATTTGATTTGTTTGTGCTTATCATTGTTGAGCTTGTGTGTTTTCTTTCTTTTTAAGAAAGATTTTCTCTAAAAACATAGACCACAAATTAGAGCTAATCCTCACCTTATGCTTACATTCTCATCTTAACTCATCTCAAGAGAAAAGCGCCTTACCCAAGAAGATACCAGGAAGCTTACCCTTGAAGCGTGGAATAAGCTACAGAAGGAACCTATCTGTGACACCCCAATGTCACTTAGGGTTCTTCCTTAAGCTAGCCCCAACCCATGATCTCATGCAATCTCAATAAAAGGGTGAATATTGAAAATGAGAGCAAAGAATTAAGTTGAAGTCTACTTAAACCTTTCATGAGTTCAAAAAAAAGAGAAAAACTCTTAAACCCTAGTTAAACCTAAGTGAACTATTTATGCATAAAGGGTAAACGGGAGAAACCCTTGGGAGAAGAATACAATTTTGAAAAAAACCAAATTATAAAGTTTTAGTTCACTGATTAACTAACAAAACATACTAAGGAAGTTTTGCCTTTTGAACTTTTTGAAATCCCCAAAACAGCCCTAAGCAAATGCACTTGGGGAAAATTCAGAAATTCAGAAATCTGAATTTCAGCCCCCTCTCAAAGATCAGTCTTGTTCTCTCTTTTTCAGAACTCAAACCAAACAAGTCCAAACATCAAAGTTGTGCCAAATTCCCTTGAACACGCCCTGGAAAAGTTTGAACTCAAACCAATTTCTTTTGACATGGTTTTGGCGCAGTTTTACCTCGGGACTCACCTTGTGACACTGCCACCTTTGTGACACGACAACTCTCTGTACACTGCCCCAAACCGCTCGACTTCCACACACAAACGACAAAGCTCTATCGGGGGAGCAAATCTTGTGCAGCGATCATGCCCAAATTCGCAAAGATCTTCAACCTATGGGCGCTGAACTCGGGCAGAAGCGAAAAGCCACGTGTTCGATCGCTTGCCTGACCGGCCGAGCGCGGACTGGCCGCGGCAGCGCGCGCCCCGCGCGTGGTCGCCCCGCCCCGCGCGCCTCTGCCGTGCCCTCACCTATAAATGCGTCCAAGAGGCCTTAGCCGTTGGCACCGCACACCCCGAGCCTCGCCCGAGCCTAAGATCACCGGAGTTCGTCGTGAAAAGTGAGCACCGCCGCCCGCCATCCCTGCCCAGGCTCGGCCATCGTGGCCACCCCCTTTCTGTTGAACTCCAGCCTCGCCCTAGCCCCTGGATCACTTCCCAGTGACGCCGTGAAGCTTCTCCAAGCTTGAGCCGAGGCATTGCCTCACCGGAGAAGTGATTTCACCCTCGCCGGACTTCGGTCTTCCGTCGTCGCGCGTGGACCGAGCTAACTAGTGAGTCTTCGTCTAATTCCTTGCACCCACATCTTCTCTGGCATCCCGTGAAGCTCTCTGGCCCGTTCAATTGAACTATCGCGTCGTGAGTAGGCCCAGCTCAGTGACAAGGGAATGCAGATTATCAAGAAGAATCTCCATCAGAAGATTGATAAGTATAGATGTTTCCGCCAAGATGAAAAAGGTGTGTTATGGTTCAAAAGCAGATTGGTGATTCCTAAAAACCAGGACCTCAAGAGGAAAATCCTGGATGAGGGTCATCTCTCCAAATTCTCTATGCATCCGGGAAGCACCAAAATGTACCATGATCTGAAGCCTTTGTATTGGTGGACCAGAATGAAGAGGGAGATAGCCCAGTATGTATCAGAATGTGACACCTGTTAGAGGATAAAGGCAAGCCACTTGAAATCAGCTGGAGCTTTGCAACCCCTACCTATACCTTCGTGGAAATAGGATGACATCAGCATGGATTTCATTGTGGGTCTGCCCAACACCTCTCGTCGTCATGATTCGGTTTGGGTTATTGTAGACCGACTGACGAAAGTGGCACATTTTCTTCCTGTGCACACCACTGATAAGGCTCAGAAGTATGCAGAATTGTATATTGACCGGATCGTGTGTTTGCATGGATTACCTCGGACCATTGTTTCTGACCGAGGAGCCCAATTTGTTGCCAGATTTTGGGAACAACTGCAGGAGTCTTTGGGAACCAAGCTAATCAGAAGTTCAGCTTACCACCCACAGACTGATGGTCAGATGGAAAGGGTAAACCAAATTCTGGAGGATATGCTGAGAGCTTGTGCAATCAATTGTGGCAAGAACTGGGATAAGCACCTCGCCTTGGCAGAGTTTGCTTATAACAACAGTTATCAATCCAGCCTAAGGATGGCACCTTTCGAAGCTCTCTATGGAAGAAGGTGCAGGACACCACTCAATTGGTCTCAACCTGGAGAAAGAGGAGTTTTTGGACCTGACTTAGTGACTGAAGCCGAAAGGAAGGTCAAACTAATTAGGAAGAATCTAGAAGCTGCTCAGGCCAGGTAGAAGAGTTACCATGATAGAAGAAGGAAACCTCTCCAGTTCAAGGTGGGAAGTTTTGTATACCTCAAGATATCACCCACCAAGGGAGTGCAGAGGTTTGGGATTAAAGGCAAGCTAGCCCCTCGATACATTGGACCTTATGAGATCATAGAAGCATGTGGACCCGTGGCATATAAGCTGAAGTTACCTTCAAAAATGTCTGCCATTCACTGTGTGTTCCATGTATCTCAGTTGAAGAAGTGTGTTTGATTGCCGACCGAGATCATAGCAGAGCCAGAATTGGAGATAGAGCCGGATCTATCGTACCAAGAGTACCCCTCCAAGATTCTGGATTGCAAGGAAAGATCAACTCGGGCTAAATCGATCAAGATGTACAAGGTCCAGTGGAGTAATCACTCAGAGGAAGAAGCTACTTGGGAAATCAAGGAATTCTTGAGATCCAACTTCCCCGATTACCTACCTAAGGAAGCTGGTACGTAATCACACCCCAACCCCTCCTTCTGCCTTTCGAATCTAATTCTCAGAAATATGATCATAAATCAGAATGAAGTAATCATGAAACAAAACTTAAAAAGGACTTCCTTCTGAAGTTGCAAAGAGAATGACATTCGAAGAGCAGTTTGCTCTAATAATAACAATAAAGCACCCACTTCCTATAAGTCTCACCCTTCGCTTCACCCCGGGAGGACTCTGGCCTGAATCTTGGGACGAGATTCCTTTAAGGGGGAAGGCTGTGACACCCCAGTGTCACTTAGGGTTCTTCCTTAAGCTAGCCCCAACCCATGATCACATGCAATCTCAATAAAAGGGTGAATATTGAAAATGAGAGCAAAGAATTAAGTTGAAGTCTACTTAAACCTTTCATGAGTTCAAAAAAAGAGAAAAACTCTTAAACCCTATTTAACCCTAAGTGAACTATTTATGCATAAAGGGTAAATGGGAGAAACCCTTGGGAGAAGAATACAATTTTGAAAAAAAACCAAATTATAAAGTTTTAGTTCACTGATTAACTAACAAAACATAGTAAGGAAGTTTTGCCTTTTGAACTTTTTGAAATCCCCAAAACAGCCCTAAGCAAATGCACTTGGGGAAAATTCAGAAATTCAGAAATCTGAATTTCAGCCCCCTCTCAAAGACCAGTCTTGTTCTCTCTTTTTCAGAACTCAAATCAAACAAGTCCAAACATCAAAGTTGTGCCAAATTCCCTTGAACACGCCCTGGAAAAGTTTGAACTCAAACCAATTTCTTTTGACACGGTTTTGGCACAGTTTTACCTCGGGACTCACCTTGTGACACTGCCACCTTTGTGACACGACAACTCTCTGTACACTGCCCCAAACTGCTCGACTTCCACACACAAACGACAAAGCTCTATCGGGGGAGCAAATCTTGTGCAGCGATCATGCCCAAATTCACAAAGATCTTCAACCTATGGGCGCTTGAACTCGGGCAGAAGCGAAAAGCCACGTGTTCGATCGCTTGCCTGACCGGCCGAGCGTGGACTGGCCGCGGCAGCGCGCGCCCCGCCCCGCGCGCCTCTACCGTGCCCTCGCCTATAAATGCGTCCAAGAGGCCTTAGCCGTTGGCACCGCACACCCCGAGCCTCGCCCGAGCCTAAGATCACCGGAGTTCGCCGTGAAAAGCGAGCACCGCCGCCCGCCATCCCTGCCCAGGCTTGGCCATCGTGGCCACCCCCTTTCTGTTGAACTCCAGCCTCGCCCTAGCCCCTGGATCGCTTCCCAGTGACGTCGTGAAGCTTCTCCAAGCTTGAGCCGAGGCATTGCCTCACCGGAGAAGTGATTTCACCCTCGCCGGACTTCGGTCTTCCGCCGCCGCGCGTGGACCGAGCTAACCAGTGAGTCTTCGTCTAATTCCTTGCACCCACATCTTCTCTGGCATCCCGTGAAGCTCTCTGGCCCGTTCAATTGAACTATCGCGCCGTGAGTAGGCCGGACTCCTCGCCGCCGATGAGCATCTCCGCCTGCGCACGTGGACCGGCCGACTCCGACCTTTCCCGACGGCGACCCGCACATCGTTGTGATCCCCGAGACCTCCCCTACGTCTTCGACCACCTCACTGGAGCAATCTCGCCGCCGGTAAGCCCCTCCGCCTTTTCTCCCGCCGTGGTTACTGTTTAAGTTAGGAGAAGGACCTCAGGTTAGGATTAGAAGAACCCAGGGGGTTTTCTGCAATGTCAGTGACTCATGTGAATAGTAGCCCAGGGACTGATCCGTGAGAAAAACTTAAAACACCCGCCAAGGACCCCAGTGCAAAGTGGTTTTCCATTTAATCAATTCTGTTAATCTTTTTAAATAACCATAGAACTTAGAAAATCTATAACTTGATGAATTCTTAATCAAAAGTTGTCAAACTAATTTTACTAGATCCTAAATATTATGAACTATCATTTAAAAATAATAAACCCTATGCTTTCTGTTCTAATTTTTAGAATTTAAAATTAAAAACAGAAATTGATCAAACCTTGTTTAATTAAGGAAAATTAGTTTTTCTTCTGTGCTGAACCTAAAAAAATTTGTAGATATTCAAACCTCTTTTAGACACTGTTTAAAAATAGTAGGAACCCCAGTATTGAAAAATATAGTGTAGATATCCATTTCAAGCTGTTTTGCCCAAAACTTAGGAAAAATTAGAAGGGCATTAGAAATTAATGAACAGTGAGTAAAATTATTTTTCCTAGTTTGCTTAAGTAACAGAGAACCTAGGAAAAATAAAGAGATCTTTAGTCCAGATCAGTTTTAAAATAAAATGTTTTATTTAGCATTATTCCAACTGGAAATCAATTGTTAGAATTACAAAACTAGACCCAAAATTGATAATAAAAAATCCACAGGGCTTGTAACCACCAGAACCCTACTGCAAAAATAATGAACACCCCAGCCCATCATTTTGAATAGGGTAAACAAATATAATATGATAATGAGGCATTTTCCAAATAAATCATGAATAACCCATAATAATGCAATAATGGGCAACCAAAATTTTGCTAAGTCAATGATAAGATAAGCCACCAGAGAAAAATGCAAACCCATTGAAAAGATGTAAAATAGTACCTATTGCTAATATTGTATAAGAAAGGCCATTTAATCCAATTAATGCATACCACCCCTTCCCTTAAGCAAAAAGATGCCAAACTTCAGAATGATTGCTCTTGCACAAAATAGAAGCTAAGAAAAATCAGAAATCTGTTGTTTGATATTTTTCAAATATAGTGGTAGTAGAAAGCACCTCTTTGCCTAGAAACTTGAGAAAACCCTAATAAAATAACTAATAGGTATTAATGGCTAAAATTTTGTGCCAAGTCATGTTATAGCACCTAAAAGCCAGCAAAAATAAGTTTTAGAGAATTACCTATTGTTAAGTAATAGTTGTAGTTCAAAGCACCCCCTTCTGCCCTAGAATTTTGGTAATTTTGTCCAGAGAAAACTATTCACTTTCTGATCCCTAAATTTTGAGACAGAAAATTTTACACCAGTAATAAGCCACTGTAATTTTTGCAGAATTTTTGGAATTTTATTAAAGGAACTTGTAGTTCAAACCCACTCCAAAAACTTAAGGAGAATAAAGAAAAAAGAAAGAAGAAATAAACCTCACTCTAATGAGTCCAACTTGAATTCTTGTAAAACTCACTAAGGCTTTAAAAAGAATTCAGTGGAACCCCAAAAAAATAAACCTACCACTTACCTTAGCTAAGTTTGATCCAATTTACCAAGTATACCACCCAGAAGTCTTACATAAGTAAGGTTTAACCTTGTCTAACTCAAGTAGATCATACACCGTCAAAAGTTGTAATTTCTAAAGCACATATCATATCATGCATGTATCTTACGCATTGCATTCATTAGATTGTAATCTTGCCGACGGAGAGTACGTGCTCATCCCCGAGCAAGGATCTGTCCAAGAAGAGGACCAGGAGCAAGCTTCTGAGGCTGCTATCGAGGATCTCCCCGCAGCCCCAGCAATTGAAGGCAAGCCCCGGTTTTATGAATAACCGTTTATATATGCTATTTTACTACACTTAATGTTTGTAGGTTTGTAATGTGCACTTAAGTGTAGGAGTTGCTTGAAACCTCTAGATGCATGAACTTAGGATTCCTTTTTGAGATGAATACTAGTATGCTAGGTCGAGTAGCTGCTTGCTAATCAGGATCTCGGTAGAAGTTGAGTGATTTTTCTAGCACTCGCGCGAGGTCAGGAATTGATTGTATTCATCTTGATAATGGGATCTATGTTAGTCTATGGACTTGGATCCAGGGAGGATGCCTTGACCATGAGACGGGAAAAAGAATTAAGGATTAATGTGTGGATACCTGAGTCAAGCTTTTGAACGTACTAAGCACATGCCGGGAAAAATGGTAACCGATAAACCTAGTACCTGAGTGAAGCCGGGCGCAGACTTTATCCCTCATGCGACCTGAGACTGGGTCTCCCATGCTAGCTATGGTGGGTACAAGTGCGGTCACTGCACGGCGGCAGCCGGGGTTAGTGGAGCATTGTATGCCAAGGCGGTGAGGCCTGGACACGAACGGGGAATCGATGGGGATGGTTGTCATGTGTGGGGTCGGAGTACCCTGACATGCCGTGTGTTTAGGTTTACCTTGCAAGGTTAAAACTCGATTCGAATCGTCTGCTTCTCGCAGCTAATGAGACTGCTTGACCCCTTGTACTGCATCGAGTAAGAAGTGAAATGAGGTTACATGAGATAATTTGTTGATTGAACTAAATGCTTGTCACCATGTATGCTTAGAAGGAGCAAATCTAGCTAAGTTAATGATGATAGAAATTGAAAAGCTAAAAATTGATTTTAGAAACAGCTAGTGCTTTTGGCAAACCAAACCCCCTCAGCCAAATAGTTACAAAGTCTAGAGGTAGAGGAGTAGACTCCCCACACCGGTTAAGTCTAGCTGAGTATTAGTATACTCAGCCTTGCTTGTGGCATAATTTTTGCAGGTACCATTCAGGAAATGGTTGATGGTGTGACTTGGCCTACCACCCTGCCACCGGGTTGGATGGTCGAGTGGGATGTTGCTCCGGCAGGAGAGGAGCATGAGGAGTAGTGGGCTAGGCCTTGCCCATTTCCTCGATACCGACGACATCGATTATCCGATGCATTTTATTTCGTGAACTCTTATTTGCTACTCAAAAACTTCGATCCATGTAATAATTCAGCACTTAATTTGAGGTTTCCTGTTTTATTGTATTTCTTCTGTGACTCACCTTCGAGTGAGATTGTGGAATTTGATCCTAGTTAAGTGGCTCTATCAGACTAGATCTGAGGGACTGACGGGTTATTCCGATTTAAGTGTGTTACGGCCCCTGAGGCGTGACTTAGGCACTTAAGCTGGAATAATTCGGGTGGTTCCGCCACACTATCCAGCTGCTCAGTCAAAAGGACCGATCGTGAGAATCAAAGCACTGCCCTTGAGTCAAAGTAAACGGAAAAAGAGGATAGAAGAAGTTATTACCATACAGAGAGGCAAAGATTCTTGGAACCAGAGACCACAAACATCAGGGTCGTCGACCCCACCACTCACCCTTGCCCCCCGCATGCATGCAGCATGCTCACCTCCATGCACACTACCACTACCCCATGCCCCCTTTGCAACACACCCACCGCCATTAGCACCAGCAACACCGTTCCCCTCTCCTCCGTCACACCTGCTGCCGCGTGGCACCTGCTCCATCACCACCACTCCACACCTCGAGCACCACCTCGCATGTTGCTCGTCTGTAACCCCCCCAACAACTCCCTTAGTTCCCATTCCACTCAAAGCAAAACACTCCCGATAAAACCCCCTCTGCCAAATCGCAAGCAACTCCTTTTTCCACTCCCCCGCCCCTAAATCACAATGCTTGGTGATTCCTGGGTTGAAGACTGTTGTACATGGTTCATAGCCCTTGGTTTCCTCCTCTGTATGATGGTAATACTCTTTGATAGAATACTCCAGTGGGAAGAACAAAGAGAAAGAAAGAGGCATTGAAAAGTGAAAAGAAAGAAATAGTGAAGAGAAGATGAGAAGAAGGTTGTCCCAAAATCAACCTTGTGTCAGTCATCTCTCCGCAGCCTGCTCAAGCAGCAACAACAGAAGAAGGCCCCGTAACACCCTTGTTATGAGGTACTTCAAGGAGTTCAAATCCCCAAGATTCAAGAGATCTACCCTCATTCTTTTTAAGTGGGGTAGTGTTCCAGGAAGGTTCCTGCTGTGGAGAAAAAAAAGAAGGCATGTCCATGCAGCAAGCTTGTGGAGGACCAGATCATCGAAGCATATAAGTTTCTGGATGAGAAGTGGTCACCCAAGTTTTGTTGATGAAGCACCAGAGGACCAATCAAGGAAGGAATCCATGTGTGTAACACCCGGATTTTAGGGGTCCAAAACCCGGGCGCTAACATAAACACCAGGTATGCTGGGACCAAGTCTCACACATATGATGTATAGTGGCACAGGATCGAATGTCACATCTTTATACATAACAGGAGTTCTATACAAAATAAATAATTACATTATAAGGAGACAACGGTCCAGCAACCCAAAAGTTGACTGGGAGACGACGACCTAGACCTCTCATGAACTCATCGCAGCATCCTCCAAGCGCCTCATCCATCGGTACCTGTTCTTGACCTGTGGTGTATGTGAGACAGCAAGAGTGAGCTCACATACGTTCATCGCTCAACAAGTTGTGGGGAATAATGTGCATGAACTCGCCAAAGGTGGGAGCTCACGTGAAGTGTAAGGCTTACCAAAGAAGATGGTTAGAGCTGAGCATTGCTTTTAAAGTTGGTCAAAATTTTATTAGCAGTTACTAAGTATAAGTAAATACCAACCCAATTAAATAGTAGAACAGAGTAACAACATCACCTGCAATGCAATGCATATGACAAATTGAATTTAGTTCCATAAGTTAATCATGTGAGTGTCCGAGCTGCTCATGACCGTGAGCACGGCTAGTATACTAGTTTTACACTCTGCAGAGGTTGCGCATCTTTACCCACAAGTCGTGTATCCCATGTCGCCAGGGTTTGCAAGGCCCTTAGACACTTCCGAGGTGAATGGCTAGGGATCCACTACGAGGCTTTTACAAAGTTCCACTAGCTTCCGAAAACCCGCTACAGTTTATAGGAAGATCCAGTGCAGGAATCCCTTGCAGGACCGCCATCGCAGCAAAATCCTCCCGAGGGCCTCCCTACACTGACCTCTCCCCTACTGCCCTTGCCCCTTTCAGGTAAGGTAGTCTTCCACTAGCTTTCCTAATTAATCAGCCAAGGGCGTCCCATTCCACCCTTGTGGTAGCACTGTTTTCCCGGGTGGTTCTCCATGTTCCAATTAACATAATGATCTTAACATGAACAATAAATAACAACTGATAATAAAAGTATAATCATGAATAGTGTAATCTTCATACCCAAAACCACATATAGCACTAGCAAGTACTACCCAGAAAGTTCAGTGGTAAACAAGGTATAAAGATAGACAAACTAGGGTAACCTATTGGGTCCCATCAAAATTAACCTATGCAGATCATTATGATTAATTAGAACATGAGTAGGTGAAAAGAAGTGATCAAGGGCACAACTTGCCTGGGACTTGAGAATCCAGGTACCGGATGATCTTCAGGTGACTCGTGACCTCACTGCTAGTCGTAGCAATACAAACATACATGGTATAGACAAAATTAACATTACACCAAACATAAGAACAAAATACACATTAATAATATACATATTAAAATAAAATCATAGGAACAGGAATCATTAATTTTGGAGTTATAGATTTTAAGTTATGAATTTTCAAAGGTTTTATGTGATTAAAATGGATTAAATGAGAGATTAAATTTCTAATTGTTTTCATGACAAAACAGAGGCTCTAAATGATAGAGAATATTATTACAAAATTTTAGGAATTGGAATGACTCAATTTGGAGCTAAAATGAATTTTCTATGAATTATCTAAGTTCTAGCAATTATTTTCATATTAAAAATCTATTTTCTATTTTATTTATTCAATTTAAACAAGTTCTGGACTGGGCCTCATTTACTGAAAAGTGCAGGGGTCTCTGCGCAAATAAACCTAAGACTCAGAATTCTGTACCGCGGACTGCGGGTTGATATCTAAATACTTCGGGGGCTCTTTTGCAATTATGGCTCGGCGAAAGGGTATCGGTTAATTCCAGCCGTCCGATCCGTTCCCAACGGATCAGATTAGACGGAGCCATCCGCGAAGCGGTATGCGCTCCCGACCGTCGGATCAACAGCGGGCGGCCCGGATTTAAATACCCCAGAGTCCTTTCTAACCGTTGAGGAATAGATCTACGGTCACGATCTGCTCAAGCGAAGGGTTATTCACCGATCTAATCCTCACCGTCCTAAACGCATCCGACGGCACGGGAGCCGTCTTCTATCTCCCGCACAACCACGGCGGCGCTCCCTGGCCAACGACGGAGTTCACGCCGGCGTGCAGAGCTCTGGCGACCCTGGTGCCCCAATCGGACCCCAGAGAGATGCAACGCGATGCAGAGGGAAGGGCGAGTGTCACAAAGATGCCGTTACCTTCAATTGTGCCGCGGTGATCCCTGCCCACGACACAGCAAGGCTCCGCGGCGGCGGAGTAACTCCGATGAGCAATTAAGCCACCCCCAGACGCCCCCGAACCACGGCAGGGCACCCCCGACTTGCGGCAGCCCTAGAAGAGACGCTCCCAAGCTTCCCGCGAGCCGAACACCGGTGAATCGTGCGTTTGCTGTTGGCGGCAACTCTTGGTTCACCATGGTGCTCGGATGTGGGTACAATTGGATGAGATGAGGGTGGGGGATCACGGCGGTCATCTTTTATAGCCCAGGGAGCAACGGAAGCACCGATTACTACGCGCCCGAGCGCGGAGTCCGCCAGCGATCGCGCGGAGGTCGTTTCGGTCGATCGAAGAGGACGAACCCGACAAGTGGGTCCCACATGTAAGTGGCCGCGCGCGGGGAGGTGAACTGAGCAGCGGGACCCGCGTGTCATCGGTCCAGAGTAGCGGAGCGCGGGTGAGAGACTGGGCAGGGGGCCCCACATGTCAGCGAGTGAGTGCGGCGCGGCGGGGGGGGGGGGGGGGCGAAGTTGGGCCGCGCGGCGGGAAAGGGTTAGTGGGCCGAATTCCAGGTTGCGGCCCAACAGCAGGTTTTATTCTTTTTCCTTTTTCTTTCTATTTTTCCTTTTCTATTTTCTTTTCTCCATTTTCAAATCCAATTTGAGTTCAAATTTCAAAATCAAATTCTTTGGTAAATTCTCCTCAGATTGAAAGTATAACTTGTAAACTCTAGTCTTACTTTTATTTATACTTTTTATTTTGTATATACTTTCCTTTTCTTCTTATTTTCAAAACCCAAATTCCAATTCAAATTAAACCAAGTTTTAAATTCTAGATTTCAAATTTATGCACAAGTTAAACTTTCACATGATGCACAATTACTACATAGTGTTTCTTTATTTATTTTATTATGATTATTTACCTTTAAAAAGGGTGAATTATAAAGTTTAATTATTTATCAATGGTATTTTGCTCAGATTTCTTCTATCAATCCCAAATTCAGAATTTTGGGTGTTACAAATCCTACCCCCCTTAAAAATAATCTCGTCCTCGAGATTTGTAAGAAAAGGGATGTATACTCATATTGTTCTCGGAACATATGCACAAACAAAGAAATCTCAGCATGAGGTATAATTCTTTAACAAAACATAGAGTCAATAGACCTTATTGTTCCTTCTAGAATAACATCATATCATCTACTAACTAAAGTAACATCTAGACCTTACAAATCATCATAATTTATATCTATGTAGCTTGGTGAAGCTGGTGGTGGTGGTGGAGGTTGTTGTTGTTGTTGTCTCTCTAACCGTGCTTGCCTTATTTCTTGGCGGGCCTGACGTATTTCCTCGCGTTGTTGTCTTATCTGATTTTGCATCTCGGTCACCAGGTCTGTTAACTGTTGTATTACCAGTCTTTGGGTAGCAACCACTTGATTGATTTCAACAGGTGGAGGATTTGGAGGATTCATTTTCTGTTTGTTGTTACGTGATAATCTTTCCTTTCCTGGTATTGACCATGAAAGTTAGAAGCATATGGTAATAGTTTTGCAAAAGAAATTATTCAATAGGCGGAATGAATAAGCTAGTAGCGGGTTATACTCTAAAGATTCTTTGGTAGGGCTTAATCTTTGTTTTATGTCTAGATTGGGGTAACCAATCATATAAGGTGAATATCCAAGGGTAAGATAGAATCTGTCAAGATGAGAGATATATATGGGTGAGATAGATTACAAGATGTAGGTTACAAGTTTGTTTTAGGTGGGGGTTGATAGACTATGCAATCCATCATTACTCTATTGGTTGGGTTGTTATGCAACTTGTTATATAGGTCAAGTTGTTGGATATGGCCGAGTTGATCTAGGTTACCAATTTAGGCTTAAGTGAATCTTGGAGTATGGCCTTATCTTTTGTATCAGCATTAAGTAACTCACACTAGATTAGATCATATTATTTTTGATAGGATATAGATTAGATTAGATATGACTAGTTTAGACTAGTTTAGGTTAGATAGCTCTACTAGGGTAGGATATATATTGTTAGGATATCTTTTGATGGAATATATGGTGTAAGAAAGTCAGAATCTCTATAGAGGCGTTGTGCAACCATCTGATGGGTAAGGTAGTTGCATATGGTCAAGTTAGTCTATGGCACCAATTTAGGTTAACACATTTTTTTTATAGGAGTAAGGTCTAATCTATTTCACTGGTATTATCTAACATGTTTGATAAGTCACTTTAGATTAGATCATATTAGGTTAGATGAGATCTAAATTAGATTGGTATGACTAGTTTGACTAGATATGATCTAATTAATTTGCATTAGATTATGGTTGTTAATCTAGGGTGGTTAAGTATGCTTATTAGGATAACATCAATCCATAATGATAAGATGGAATCTTTTAAGGCCAGTTAGATCTATTAGGATGAGATAAGTAAAGTGGTTAGGATAAGATGAATCTATTAAGATAAGAGAAAACCTCTTACGATAAGATGGATCTATATACATTAGGATAAGTTAAGACCTTTTGAGATAAGATAGATCTATGAGATAGAATTTCTTAAGATGAGATGAATCTATTAAGGTAAGAGGAATCTTTTTTTTTAAATGAGGTGGATCCAGTAAGATAAGAGAGAATCTTATGAGATACGATGAATCTATTAAGATATGGGAGAGTCTTTTAAGATTAGAGGGATCTCTATGAGATAGATACATTTTAATGGAGGATAATCTAAATTGCTTAGTTTTCTTATGAATTCTATTTAAGCCTATATGTATATGCAGATGTAATTGTGGACATTACTCCACAACCCATCACACTCAATCAAAAATCCAAATCAGACAAATATCATAAGAACAAACATTCAAGTGCATAGGTAACCATAAAATAGTTTTGTTTTTGTTCCTGAGAGTAGGTCTCATATTCCTAAAGGTCACTTTAGGCACAAGATTTCAAAGTGTGAAATCCAAGTTTGTCTTTAGAATGAAAAGGTAAGAATAATCAGAGTAAAGCGGAATTAGATGAGAAATGATTAAGAAGAGTTTAGAAAAGAATCAGAGTAACAGAGGTAAGTAAATAATGGTTGTCCAGTTCTATCTAGGTTTCGTCCTACAGTCAACATTCCTCTGATACCACTTCTGTAACACCCGGATTTTAGGGGTCCAAAACCCGGGCGCTAACATAAACACCAGGTATGCTGGGACCAAGTCTCACACATATGATGTATAGTGGCACAGGATCGAATGTCACATCTTTATACATAACAGGAGTTCTATACAAAATAAATAATTACATTATAAGGAGACAACGGTCCAGCAACCCAAAAGTTGACTGGGAGACGACGACCTAGACCTCTCATGAACTCATCGCAGCATCCTCCAAGCGCCTCATCCATCGGTACCTGTTCTTGACCTGTGGTGTATGTGAGACAGCAAGAGTGAGCTCACATACGTTCATCGCTCAACAAGTTGTGGGGAATAATGTGCATGAACTCGCCAAAGGTGGGAGCTCACGTGAAGTGTAAGGCTTACCAAAGAAGATGGTTAGAGCTGAGCATTGCTTTTAAAGTTGGTCAAAATTTTATTAGCAGTTACTAAGTATAAGTAAATACCAACCCAATTAAATAGTAGAACAGAGTAACAACATCACCTGCAATGCAATGCATATGACAAATTGAATTTAGTTCCATAAGTTAATCATGTGAGTGTCCGAGCTGCTCATGACCGTGAGCACGGCTAGTATACTAGTTTTACACTCTGCAGAGGTTGCGCATCTTTACCCACAAGTCGTGTATCCCATGTCGCCAGGGTTTGCAAGGCCCTTAGACACTTCCGAGGTGAATGGCTAGGGACCCACTACGAGGCTTTTACAAAGTTCCACTAGCTTCCGAAAACCCGCTACAGTTTATAGGAAGATCCAGTGCAGGAATCCCTTGCAGGACCGCCATCGCAGCAAAATCCTCCCGAGGGCCTCCCTACACTGACCTCTCCCCTACTGCCCTTGCCCCTTTCAGGTAAGGTAGTCTTCCACTAGCTTTCCTAATTAATCAGCCAAGGGCGTCCCATTCCACCCTTGTGGTAGCACTGTTTTCCCGGGTGGTTCTCCATGTTCCAATTAACATAATGATCTTAACATGAACAATAAATAACAACTGATAATAAAAGTATAATCATGAATAGTGTAATCTTCATACCCAAAACCACATATAGCACTAGCAAGTACTACCCAGAAAGTTCAGTGGTAAACAAGGTATAAAGATAGACAAACTAGGGTAACCTATTGGGTCACATCAAAATTAACCTATGCAGATCATTATGATTAATTAGAACATGAGTAGGTGAAAAGAAGTGATCAAGGGCACAACTTGCCTGGGACTTGAGAATCCAGGTACCAGGATGATCTTCAGGTGACTCGTGACCTCACTGCTAGTCGTAGCAATACAAACATACATGGTATAGGCAAAATTAACATTACACCAAACATAAGAACAAAATACACATTAATAATATACATATTAAAATAAAATCATAGGAACAAGAATCATTAATTTTGGAGTTATAGATTTTAAGTTATGAATTTTCAAAGGTTTTATGTGATTAAAATGGATTAAATGAGAGATTAAATTTCTAATTATTTTCATGACAAAACAGAGGCTCTAAATGATAGAGAATATTATTACAAAATTTTAGGAATTGGAATGACTCAATTTGGAGCTAAAATGAATTTTCTATGAATTATCTAAGTTCTAGCAATTATTTTCATATTAAAAATCTATTTTCTATTTTATTTATTCAATTTAAACAAGTTCTGGACTGGGCCTCATTTACTGAAAAGTGCAGGGGTCTCTGCGCAAATAAACCTAAGACTCAGAATTCTGTACCGCGGACTGCGGGTTGATATCTAAATACTTCGGGGGCTCTTTTGCAATTATGGCTCGGCGAAAGGGTATCGGTTAATTCCAGCCGTCCGATCCGTTCCCAACGGATCAGATTAGACGGAGCCATCCGCGAAGCGGTATGCGCTCCCGACCGTCGGATCAACAGCGGGCGGCCCGGATTTAAATACCCCAGAGTCCTTTCTAACCGTTGAGGAATAGATCTACGGTCACGATCTGCTCAAGCGAAGGGTTATTCACCGATCTAATCCTCACCGTCCTAAACGCATCCGACGGCACGGGAGCCGTCTTCTATCTCCCGCACAACCACGACGGCGCTCCCTGGCCAACGGCGGAGTTCACGCCGGCGTGCAGAGCTCTGGCGACCCTGGTGCCCCAATCGGACCCCAGAGAGATGCAACGCGATGCAGAGGGAAGGGCGAGTGTCACAAAGATGCCGTTACCTTCAATTGTGCCGCGGTGATCCCTGCCCACGACACAGCAAGGCTCCGCGGCGGCGGAGTAACTCCGATGAGCAATTAAGCCACCCCCAGACGCCCCCGAACCACGGCAGGGCACCCCCGACTTGCGGCAGCCCTAGAAGAGACGCTCCCAAGCTTCCCGCGAGCCGAACACCGGTGAATCGTGCGTTTGCTGTTGGCGGCAACTCTTGGTTCACCACGGTGCTCGGATGTGGGTACAATTGGATGAGATGAGGGTGGGGGATCACGGCGGTCATCTTTTATAGCCCAGGGAGCAACGGAAGCACCGATTACTACGCGCCCGAGCGCGGAGTCCGCCAGCGATCGCGCGGAGGTCGTTTCGGTCGATCGAAGAGGACGAACCCGACAAGTGGGTCCCACATGTAAGTGGCCGCGCGCAGGGAGGTGAACTGAGCAGCGGGACCCGCGTGTCATCGGTCCAGAGTAGCGGAGCGCGGGTGAGAGACTGGGCAGGGGGCCCCACATGTCAGCGAGTGAGTGCGGCGCGGCGGGGGGGGCGAAGTTGGGCCGCGCGGCGGGAAAGGGTTAGTGGGCCGAATTCCAGGTTGCGGCCCAACAGCAGGTTTTATTCTTTTTCCTTTTTCTTTCTATTTTTCCTTTTCTATTTTCTTTTCTCCATTTTCAAATCCAATTTGAGTTCAAATTTCAAAATCAAATTCTTTGGTAAATTCTCCTCAGATTGAAAGTATAACTTGTAAACTCTAGTCTTACTTTTATTTATACTTTTTATTTTGTATATACTTTCCTTTTCTTCTTATTTTCAAAACCCAAATTCCAATTCAAATCAAACCAAGTTTTAAATTCTAGATTTCAAATTTATGCACAAGTTAAACTTTCACATGATGCACAATTACTACATAGTGTTTCTTTATTTATTTTATTATGATTATTTACCTTTAAAAAGGGTGAATTATAAAGTTTAATTATTTATCAATGGTATTTTGCTCAGATTTCTTCTATCAATCCCAAATTCAGAATTTTGGGTGTTACAATGTGGGAGTTCGCAAGAGGAAGGTTTGTGTGTTGGCATCGATGCTTCTTCAATAAGCTAGCTGCCAAGCGAAAGCTAGAAGCCTGGAGATGATCTTTGAGTAGCCAGATTCAGTGTTTGCAAGCAGCAACCAGATGCTCCTCAAGGCCAGATTTTGTTGAAGCTCCATCTCCTCGAAGAGTCTGCAAAGTGAAGATTTGTAGCTGAAGTAAAGCTATACCCGTAACCCTTCTAAGCCGAATCTCGAGGACAAGATTCATTTTAAGTGGGGTAGATCTGTAGCATCCCAAAAATTCGAATCTTGAAATTTTCTCAAACTCGCTCTAAATTCAAAATGAATTTTAAATTTCATTTCAAAATGTTTGTTTGCGAGTTGATCTCAACAAATAAAATATAGTGGTCTATATTCTCTCCAAAATCCTCCTCAAAATATCCTACAAATATTTCCCAGTGATCCCCCTCAAGTTCTTTCTAGAAATATTGCCCAAATATCCCACAGATATTTTCTCCAAATATTTTCCTCCTCAGAAATACCTTCAGAATCATTTTTAAAGTCCCTACAAATATTTTCTCCATAATTTTCCTCATGCTCATATGTATACGTACATGTTGGGGACTTGTTCTCAAATGCTATGAATCAAGAACAAGGCAACACAAAAATGTTAAGTATAAATGTCCTTCGTCCGCTGAAGCATTATCTCCCCAAGGATTTAATGAGCTTCGGACGAAGGTCAAGAGTAAGTCATTACAAAGATGTGACCTTCGTAATTGTACTTGTAAAACAACGAACAATAAGAAATGAGACATAAAGTATAAAATGTATTCGCATATTTCATCATTTGAATATAT
Organism: Zea luxurians; assembly: GCA_029449295.1. Classification (NCBI taxonomy): domain Eukaryota; kingdom Viridiplantae; phylum Streptophyta; class Magnoliopsida; order Poales; family Poaceae; genus Zea; species Zea luxurians. The sequence goes on from JAOPSE010000010.1 coordinate 102,870,867, forward strand.
AGGTATTAAAACATAATAAAACATAATATTTGCGCACATTTATACCTTCGCCTTGGCGGAATGCAATAATTCAAACGTAATGTGTCAGAGATTATAAGATCGCGTGAACAGTAAAGGAGTACTGTTCATCTATTTATAGTCACAGGGCGCAGCCTGTGAGAAATTACAATCATGCCCCTTACAAAAGATTACAATCATGACTCAGACCCTTATGGACTAAGAAGTCATTTCATCTTTAAGTCGGTTCGAACCTTCATCTTCAGATATGTTACAGTACCGAAGCTTCATGAGTGGTAGCTTCGATACTACGTTTAAACAGGCTTGCCGAAGGTGTTTCTTCCTGCGGGACCTTCGGCGACGAAGCATGGCCCCAACAGTAGCCCCTTCGCGGTGCTAGATCGTTTTTCGTAACGAGCTTGATCCATGAAAAAGTCTCTTAGGCTTCGGGTCGCCGAAGGTCCGAAAAACACCTTCCCTGAGCTCGTTGCCGGGAAACTATAAAACTTCCGAGCGTGGAGTAGTCCCACCATGCATATTTACCTTCTCAGGTTTTGTGGCCCACCGTTCAGTGGGTGCGGGTGACTGTTCGTCCGGTGTAGGAGACCTAACGATTCACCTTCTTACCTGCAGCACTATATAAATAGACGAGTAGGTGTGAAGTTACCACAGCATTCATTGCTATTGCAATGTTTTGCTGCAAGGAATTTAACCATAGCCAAAGCTTGACCCTTGCACTCAAACGAAGCACCAGCTTGGATTCTGCTTCGTTACAAGAAGAGCTTCGGAAAAAAGGTTATTAATTTCAAAAAACTTTAGGAATTCATAATCAAATGGCTAGATTGCGTTCCACTGCCAGGATTGAGCGTGAGGGAGACGAGGCCGAAGCCACTGAAACTATTCCTATTTCCGAAGCAATGAGGCAGTCTGGGCTTGCAACATCAGAGGATATATCTGCTGCCGAAGCAAAACAAGCTGACGTTGAAGAAAATGAATCTGAGGATGAGTACGGTGTGATGCCATCTAAACCCAGCCACCTAGAGTTTGGGAAATCTACTATTACTGAGGGTGACATGGCTAAGTTACTGAAGTTAGGCTATTTCAGTGAAGACAAAAAGGAGCTGATTCGCTTCGGGGGAGAAGAGATTACCCCGAAGCCTGAAAAAGATGAGGTAGTGGTTTTTAAGAGCTTCTTCAAAGCGGGGTTAAGATTTCCCCTTCATGGGATGATTGCAGATGTTTTAGAGAGATTTGGGATTCACCTTCATCAGTTAACTCCTAACGCCATTGTTAGGCTTAGTGTTTACATCTGGGCACTTCGGAGCCAGGAGGCAGAGCCACTTGCCGAAGGTTTTTGCCGGGCACACGAGCTACATTACCAGACAAAAGCTAGAGAAGACGGGCTGCATGATAATTTTGGCTGCTACAATTTAGCATATCGGAAAGATGTCAAGTATCCAATTATCAGCTATCGTACAAAATGGCCAGCTGGCTGGAAGAGTGAATGGCTTTATGTCAAAGTAGATGAGAAGAAGGAGAAGCTAGTTCAGAGCCCTTTGAGTTTAACCTTCGGAGAAACTAGGCCTCAATGCGTCATGGATCCAGATAGTCCATGCTAGATTGCGCTGCGCGAAATTCGGGTTGTTGCAGAGCACATTGGTACCAGGGATCTGGTCCAAGAATTCTTAGCCTTCAGAGTATTCCCAACTTTGAAGGAATGGGACATGTCGAAGCTGAAAGGGGAGAAGAAAAAGAAAGAGCTTGTTCGGCTACCTTATTATTACAAGTTTAAAAAATATTTTAAAGCACCCTGCCAAGAGTGGTTGGATACAATTGAGGTTATGTGTAATGAGATCCTTGGTAACTATTCTAAGAAAGAAGATCAGTTAATGACTGCGGCTTTCGGTACTCGTCCGAAGCGAAAAATGAATCGGGTGCTGGATGCCTTGAATTTTGATTATCCTGACTATGAGCAATTGGGTAGAGGTGCTGAAGGCCAGAAAATAAAAAGAGTTGCCAGCGTCCTCGACAGAGAAGTTACCAAATTGGCTAAAAGGACAAAGAAATATTTGAGAAAAGAAAACCGAGCCCTGAGCCGAAGATATCTACTTCAAAGAAAAGGAAAGCTACGGCCCCGAAACCAAAAACGTCGGGCCAAGAGGGAGAAGCTCCTGCGACGCCTTCTGCTGCCGATGTGGATGTGGAAGAAATTCTAAAGGTAATGACTGAACCTTTGCCTATCAAGCTAAGTCCGCTGGCAGCACAACTGACAAAGCTTTTTTAGAAGGAAAAGGAGCCTTCGGCAATGAAAAGTCCTGCTAAACTGAAAAAATGGAGAATTATCCAAGTGGCCGATGTTATTCATCAGACACCACCGCCGGCATCGGCGTCGAAAATACCAATTACTGAAGGCGCTGGCACTGCCGAAGTCACAGCCACCGGAGCCAAAGGTGCCACAGCCGAAACCGCCGAAGGTTCTAATCTAGAAACCACACTTGGTGATATTGACAACCTGCTTCTAAAATGGCTGAGGAAGAAGCTGCTGCGGCCGCGGTGGATATGACAATTGAGAAAGGAAAAGAGCAAATTGAAGATACTTTGGAAGAGGAAAACTTCAACTTTCAAGATATACTAGGGCAAGAGTTATCAGAAACTGAAAAAGAAGAACTGAAGAAAAATGCTGTATCCTGTGGGTACAAACCAGGGGCTTTGCTGTTTGGTGGAGTCAATGAAGGGAAATTAAGATGCCTTCGGAATCGAACCGAGGCAAAGGTCGTTAGGACTTTCTCTAAGAATGTTGGCCTGCCGAAGGTTGAGGCGGATCTCTGCAGGTACCGGCGACAACATATCACCGGTAGCCTGTTCTATGCTAATTTTAAGGTAAAAATCAATTTTTTATTATTTTTTGAATTAAGATGTTTTCTAACGAAGGTTGTTTTGGCAGAGTATATTACTGAGTAAAGTGCTGAGGATGCAACAAGATCTCGAAGACGAGAAAAACGAAGCTACAATTAAAGATCTAGAAAATAAAGTTAAAGATCACGAAGCTGTTTTGGAGAAAAAGGACTCTGTCATTCAAGATTTAGAAAATAAAGTCAAAGATCGCAAAGCTGCTTTAGAGAAAAAGGACTTCGTCATCCACTCTATGGAGGGTTCGGTGGCAGAAGCTCAAGCCAAAATTGACAGATTAAACAGCGAATTACTCATAAAATCAGAAAATTTGAGCAAGAAAAGACGAATCTTGAAACGAATCTCAAAACCGAAATTGAGAAGAGTTCAAATTTACAGAAATCATTGAAGGAGCTTCAGGATAAATGTTTAGACTTCGGCAACCGATGCGTGCAGCGGCTGAAGGTTGTCTTTCACTCAATTGGAGCCAGCTCTAAGAAGTTTACACCTTCAGTTGAAAACCTGCCAAGCACCTTTGAATATATTGAGGGCGAAGTTGATGCACTTGACGAAGTTATCGCTGGGCATGCCGATTTCTGCGCCCTGTTAGCTTCTCGAGGCACAACTACTGCTTTCCTGAAGACTGGCTGTACACACGGGAAAATTGTTAATAGGCCAAACTTTAGTTTGTCACCACCGGATTTGATTGACATCCCCAGCCTAGCTCGAAGCATAGGAAACAGGTTTATGACTCAAATTTGGATAAACGGCGGGCGAAAAATGGCTGGTGACGAAGCTCGAAGCCACCTTAAGCTAGTGAGAAACTTATACTCATTACTTTTACCTTCTCCTTGAACTCTGCACTTTTCTCATTTTGTTTTAACATGTACAGGATGATGAAGCTAAAGAATGATGAGCTGAAGCCTTAACAGATGCTCCAAAAGGCTTTGCTGCAGAAGATTCTAGAGAAAATTTTGTAATATGATTGTAAAGATTTTTATGTAAATTTGTGCGTACCTCGTAATATATCTTTACCCCTTTGTCCGTGTATGACCTGCTTTGCTGTGGACGAAATTAATTCTTTTGAGCCAAAGGCGAAAAACACCTTCCCTTCTTTTCGTTCACAACGAAGCATAAAATTGCCTCTTTTTCCCTCTTTTCTGAAGCCTTCTCTTTCAAAGCCGACAGAAGTTTGTATGTTATGATGATGATGATCCTATGTATGTCTAAGTGAATGTTTATGAATGCAAATGTATGATGTTATGTATCGTGCAAATGAATGTTCGAAGATGCTTACGAAATCATAATCACAACTCTTATTCCCTTGGGAATAACAAATCTTTGTCGTTTATTCTTCGGCTTCACCGCTTATTTTTTGGTGTATCAGCGCTGACTTTTCGCTGTAAGCCTCCCTTAGGAGCTTCTTCGCCTTTTACTTCAGCGGAATCAGCGTTTATTTTTCGCTGCAAGCCTCCCTTAGGAGCTTCTTCGCCTTTTACTTCAGCGGAATCAACATTTATTTTTCGCTGCAAGCCTCCCTTAGGAGCTTCTTCGCCTTTTACTTCAGCGGAATCAGCGTTTATTTTTCGCTGCAAGCTCTGCATTCCCTTAGGAACGACTTTTGAGCAGAAAACTTACGCTGCGCTCCCTTAGGAACGATTTTTTAGCTTCGTCGTGCTCTGCATCCCCTTAGGGACGTCTTTCGAGCTTCTTCGTGTTTTTTCTTTTTCTCGGTGCACTCGATGGTGCATGCCCCAGTTTTTACATTTACATCATTGGGGGATACTGCTCTTATAGAGCTGATATAAGAAAAAGAGAAATTACATGCTATGGCCCCATTAAAAACCTTTCTCCCCCTTTGGAAAGAAAATGGGTGCCATAGGAAAAAATAAAAATAAAAAAAATAAAAAAGATTACATCAGGTTACACATAATACCGCCGAAGCTCATCCGCATTCCAAGATCTAGGAATGTCGTTGCCGTCCATATCTGTCGGCGTTCCGAGACCGGGGGGTCCCTTGGTCCGACGAGTGAGTGTCGCCGCGTTCCCCAGCCCAGATGGGTCGAGCGCGAGGGCGAGCGCGAAGGGGGGAGAAGCGAGGCGGCCAGAGACCGGCGTGAGAGAGGTGGAAATCCCGCGGCCTTCGTGTTCGTCCCGCGCCCAGGTCGGGTGCGCTTGCAGTAGGGGGTTACAAGCGTCCACGCAGGAGAGGGAAGCGAGTGGCCCCAAGAGAGCGCCTGTCTCGTCCTCGTCCCCGCGCGGCCAACCCTCTCTAAGAGGGCCCTGGTCCTTCCTTTTATAGGCGTAAGGAGAGGATCCAGGTGTACAATGGGGTGTAGCAGAGTGCTACGTGTCTAGCGGGGGAGAGCTAGCGCCCTAAGTACATGCCGTCGTGGCAGCCGGAGAGATTTTGGCACCCAGCTGGTGTGATGTCGTGGCCGCCGGAGGAGCGATGGAGCCTGGCGGAGGGACAACTGTCGGAGCGGTTAGGTCCTTGCTGACGTCCTCTTGCTTCCGTAAGGGGGCTGAGAACCGCCGTCGTCATAGAGCATGCGGGGCGCCATCATTGCCTATCTGGCGGAGCCAGCCAGATGGGACGCCGGTCTTGTTCCCTGCGGCCCGAGTCAGCTCGGGGTAGGGCGATGATGGCGCCTCCCATTGACGTGGCTGGTCTGCGCCCTAGGTTGGTCAATGTGGAAGCTCCTCCGAAGCCGAGGTCAAGTATGTCTTCCGTGGCCGAGGCCGAGTCTGAGCCCTGGGTCGGGCGAAGCGGAGTTCGCCGTCTTCCGGGACTAAGCCCAAGTCCGAGCCCTGGGTCGGGCGGAGCGGAGTTCGCCGTCTTCCGGGACTTAGCCCGAGTCCGAGCCCTGGGTCGGGCGGAGCGGAGTTCGCCGTCTTCCGGGACTGAGCCCGAGTCCGAGCCCTGGGTCGGGCGGAGCGGAGTTCGCCGTCTTCCGGGACTTAGCCCGAGTCCGAGCCCTGGGTCGGGCGGAGCGGAGTTCGCCGTCTTCCGTGACTTAGCCCGAGTCCGAGCCCTGGGTCGGGCGGAGCGGAGTTCGCCGTCTTCCGGGACTTAGCCCGAGTCCGAGCCCTAGGTCGGGCGGAGTGGAGTTTCCTGTGGCGCCTTCTGCAGGACCTGACTGCCTGTCTGTCTCACTCTGTCAAGTGGCACTGCAGTCGGTGCGGCGCAGGCGGCGCTGTCCTTCTGTCAGGCCGGTCAGTAGAGTGGCGAAGTGACGGCGGTCACTTCGGCTCTGCCGGGGGGCGCATGTCAGGATAAAGGTGTCAGGCCACCTTTGCATTAAATGCTCCTGCGATTTGGTCGGTCGGTGCGGCGATTTAGTCAGGGTTGCTTCTTAGCGAAGGCAGGGCCTCGGGCGAGCCGGAAATATGTTCACCGTCGGAGGGGGGCCTCGGGCGAGACGGAAATCCTCCGGGGTCGGCTGCCCTTGTCCGAGGCTAGGCTCGGGCGAGGCATGATCGAGTCGCTCGAACGGACTAATCTCTGACTTAATCGCACCCATCAGGCCTTAGCAGCTTTATGCTGATGGGGGTTACCAGCTGAGAATTAGGAGTCTTGAGGGTACCCCTAATTATGGTCCCCGACAGTAGCCCCCGAGCCTCGAAGGGAGTGTTAGCACTCGCTTGGAGGCTTTCGTCGCACTTTTTTGCAAGGGGACCAGCCTTTCTCGGTTGCGTTTTTGTTCCGGTGGGTGCGCGCGAGCGCACCCGCCGGGTGTAGCCCCCGAGGCCTCGGAGGAGTGGTTTCACTCCTTCGAGGTCTTAATGCCTCGCGTAATGCTTCGGCTGGTCTGGTTGTTCCCTCATGCGAGCTGGCCGTAGCCCGGGTGTACGGTCGGGTCCCAAGTTCTCGGGCTGGTATGTTGACGCTGTCAACGGTTCGGCCGGAGCCGTGTTTGCGAGAGCAGCCCCCGAGCCTCTGCACAGGGCGAGAGGGCGATCAGGGACAGACTTGGCTTTTTTACATACGCCCCTGCGTCGCCTTTTCGCAAGGAGGAGGGGGGGGAAGCGCCATGTTGCCCTCGATGGGCGCCGAACATGGTGTCTCCGGTGAGCTGCAAGCGGGTAATCCGAGTGGACGTCCGTGCCCCATTCGTTAGGGGTCGGCTAGGGGCCCAGAGGCACGCCCAAAAGTACCTGCGGGTGATCTGCCGGACCCGGTCCCCTGGCGACGGGGTCCGAGGGCTCGATGCCTCCCTCCGATGGGATTCCGTTACAAGATCGCTCCCGCTGGTCTCGGAAATGTCCTAGGGTACCTCGGGAGCGCAGCCCGAACCTTGGTTATGTATCGAATGTACCCCTGGTCATCCCTCGCTCGGCGTCTGAGGCGGCTGTGAACCCTTTGGGGGCCAGCCTTCGAACCCCTGATCAGTAATGGGCGCGGAGCCCGAGTAGCCTGAGGCGGCCGTGGAACCCTTCGGGGGCCGGCCTTCGAACCTCTGACCAGTAGTGGGTGTAGGGCCCACGCGATCTGAGGCGGCTGTCGAACCCTTCGGGGGGCCAGCCTTCGAACCTCTGATCAGTAGGGAGGCTCGGAGCCTGGTTCCTTCACGGGGAAGGATCCTTTTCGGGGTATCCCCCTTTCCCGGTCCCTGTTGCAAGAGAGAGAGAGAGAAAGAGGAAAAAAGGAAAAGGATACGAAATCGAACGACGCGGTGTACCTTTTTTGGCGCGGTTATTACGGCGAAGGCGAAGCGTCGCCCGCTTCTCCTGCCAGAGGCGCCGCCTGTCCCGCCGCGGAGTTAATGCGACGGGGCGAGTGGTTGGCGGGGCGGCCGTTGCGTGTGCGCGAGCCGTTCGAGGAACGGATCACGGGCGCGTTGTCTTCACGCCGTGAGAGGGTGTTCTCTTGCTGCCCCCGGATGGGACGTGAGCTTGGCTGACGACGTGACTGCTGCTCCCGCCCGCCTGCCACCGTCATTACTGTCGGCCCATTTTTGACCGCATTGACCGCCGCGCCAGGCTGGCGCTGCTGGGTCGTGCGCTGGGTCGCCTCGAGTCGCGGTATTGGTTCCGCAATCGAGGAGGCATGGTGGTGGCGCAAGTGGCGGTGCAGTTTCTTGCATGAAGCATCCGGCGCGCCGGTTGCGTGACGCGTGGGCCTGGGCCTCCATGCTGGGCGTGTCGGGAGTCGGAGAAGCGTGCCCACTTAGCACGGTTGCATGCCGCCTGCATGGCTGCCTGCCCCTTTCGCCCGTTGGTCTGGGCAAAAGTGGAGGGTCACTTGTAACTGCTGGGCGGTCGTGTGCACCGCGCGCGGCGGTTTGGCTTTTTCTGCTCTGAGTCGGCTCGCATGACATGTGGGACCCAGCCCCCGCGCCGCAGGGGAGGGCCTTGGAGCGTGTTGGAGAAGACTCAGCTCGTGATGGCTGAGGGCGCGAGTAGGGATAGTTGCCTTAAAAGGAGGGTGACCCCCTTGGAAGGCGACCATGTCTTCGCGCTCCCTTATGCATCGTGTCTTTCCACCTTCCAAGCCCCCAGATGGGGGATACCCGCCGTCTTTTCGCCTCATCGTTGGAGGAACGCAACTCCGTGGGAGTTGGTACATTTCAGCCATCGTTCGGCTTCAAGGATTTTCATCACACAACCCGGTTGCACCCCTCCGCTGGTGGTCACCCAAGACGGTGGACCTCCAGCTCCTGGATGGGGAGAGGCAAGCCGGGCTGTGATCTCGATCCCGCCCTCAGCGTCGAGGGTGTTCGTCATCCTCGCTGGGGCGAGGAGCGAGGCGAGCCGGGGCTCTACCTCCTGCGCAGGTTGGCGGGCCACCTCTTCTTCCAGCTTCTGGTGGTGGCAATCGCCCTCCAGCTCTGCGGCGGAGACGTCCCCCAGCCATGCCGGGGAAGGCGAACTGTTGCTGCCCAGCTAGGATGCAACATTCCGCCCTCCTCCTTGCATTCGCGGCGAGGACGGCAGCGAGGATCTGCCGGTGCGCTTGGGAGCAGCCCGCTCTTTGGCTTTAATAGCTGGTTCACGTCCCTTGAGCGGGAACGCGAATGAGAGCCCTCTAGCGGCCGCGTCCACCCGGGACCATGGCTGCTGCTGCAGAGGTCGCTGGCGGGTCTCCTGATGTTCGTCGCCCCGCAGGCTCGAGGTTGCCCATACCCACGGGGACGGAACCAGAGTTCCGTTTGTAATAGCACTTTGAATGCCAGTGCTTTTTGTTCATTGTGGCTGTCGAGGCCTGAACATGTATGTAATTTTGGCACGGAGCCGTGTTTTTTCCTCATTTTCGAGCACTAAGACTTGCCTGTTGGTTGTCTGAACCGCTTCACCAAGCGTGAGTCACCCCGTGTCAAGGTGACGAGTGAGGTATCCGTATCCCGGAGGCATAGGAGTCCCTCGGCTCGGTCGACCTTGTTGTCTGAGGCTTCTCTAGCTTAGTTAAAGGGACCCCTTGGCCGCTCTTTGACGAGCCGAGGCTAGGGGTAGTGATATCGACATGAACAGGGGCAGAGTTGGCTCAAAAATGAAACATGGTTGGCCAGAGCCTAGCCGGGTTGTCCGCTGGCGGGACCGATGCTGGAGTTGACTAGCCGAAGCCTCGGGTCGGGCGGGCGCCCTCTAAGGACGGCTGGCCGAGGTCCCGGGGCGACCGGCCGAGCCCCCTGCTCGGGCCGGATTCCCGGAGAAGACCCTGGCAGCGATTGCCCGGGCGTGGCGATGACGTCGTCCTTTAGAGTGGAGATCCTTGGACCGCGTCGCCGTCCGAGGCTAGGTCGGACCTCTGAGAGCACCTAGAGGGGGGGGGTGAATAGGTGATCCTGTAACACTTAAAACTTAGGTCACAAAAACTTGGTTAAGTGTTAGCACAATAACCGCCAAGTGGCTAGAGAGGAATCTTCAACAAAACACAATAACCAACAAGATCAATCACAAAGATGGCACGGTGGTTATCCCGTGGTTCGGCCAAGACCAACGCTTGCCTACTCCACGTTGTGGCATCCCAACGGACGAGGGTTGCAATCAACCCCTCTCAAGCGGTCCAAAGACCCACTTGAATACCACGGTGTTTTGCTTGCTTTTTCTCAATTCCGTTTGCGAGGAATCTCCACAACTTGGAGCCTCTCGCCCTTACACTTGAAATTCACAAAGAACACGGAGCAAGGGAGGGATTAGCAACGCACACAATACACAAGAATCAGAGTGTCAATACGCACACAAGTCGCAACAAGAGCTCGCAACACAACTCAATGAGTTCACAACTCCACTAGAGCTCTATATGCTATCACAATGAAACGAATGCGCAAAATCGATGTCTTGGTGCTTAGGAATGTTGTAGGAATGCTTGGTGTCCTCCTCCATGCGCCTAGGGGTCCCTTTTATAGCCCCAAGGCAGCTAGGAGCCGTTGAGAGCAATCTAGGAAGGCTGATCTTGCCTTCTGTCGACTGGCGCACCGGACAGTCCGGTGCACACCGGACACTGTCCGGTGCCCGATTTCCTTCCAAAAATGGCGTAGCCGACCGTTGGCAGCCTGAGAGCCGTTGGTGCACCGGACATGTCCGGTGCACACCGGATAGTCCGGTGCCCCTTCTAGCCGTTGGCTCGGCCACGTGTCCCGCGCAGATCGTGCGGCCGACCGTTGGCCCTGCCGACCGTTGACTCACCGGACAGTCCGGTGCACACCGGACAGTCCGGTGAATTATAGCCGTACGTCGCCGGTGAATTCCCGAGAGCAGCCACTTCGCTCGAGCCAGCCTGGTGCACCGGACACTGTCCGGTGCACCACCGTACAGTCCGGTGCTCCCAGACTCAGCAAAGTCTTGGCTGTTCGAGCCAAGGCATTTTCAATTGGATTTTTCCTGTTTCCAGCACTTAGACACAATACATTAGTCCATAAAACCATGTACTAAGTCTGAGAAACATACCTTTATCTTTGATTTGTACTTTGTCCACCTTTTTACACTTAGGCACTTGTGTTGGACACTAAACCACCAAAATACTTAGAAATGGCCCAAGGGCACATTTCCCTTTCAATCTCCCCCTTTTTGGTGATTTATGCCAACACAACATAAAGCAAGTAGAACAAGTACAAAATCACTTCAAATAAAAACTCAAATTGTTTTGATTCAAATTTGACATATATGGATCATTCTATGCCACCACTTGGTTTGTTTTTGCAAATCAAACTCAAATTCCTATCTCTAAGACAAATCCACTTGTAGAGACATAAAGAGAGGTTTTCCAAAGAAATTTGATCAAAGATATCAAAAACTCCCCTTTTTCCCATAATCAATACTTCTCCCCACAAGAAGCCAACTTTTGACAAGAGAGACAATAAAAGAGTTTTGACAAACTAAAAGCTCTATTCTACTATTTTCAAAATCTCTCAAGTCTCAAGTGGTAGCTGATCCATTTATCGCTTTGGCCTTTATTTTCTCCCCCTTTGGCATCAAGCACCAAAACGGGGTCAATCTTGGCCCTTTAACCCCATTGCCTCACCAAAATCTTCAAATAAGAACACAAAGGCAATATAAAGATGAACTTGGAAAAGTTACTCTTTTCATCGGAGTGCAGTGGAAGTCTTGCATGGTCCAAGTCCACCTTTTCCCTTTCAATCCTCTTTTGAGACTAAAAACAGCCAAACTCAAGTACATGGTTAGTCTCAAGGGGTCAAGTTGTAGCACAGCTCCCCCTAAATATGTGCATCACTTCTAAAAAGGACTTGTGAGGTCCAGGGAGTGTTTGTACAACTTGAGCACCACAATAAGCAACAAAATGCAGAATGAACATGATCAAAGGCATAAACACATGTATGCTACAATTCAATCCAAGTTCTGCGAATCTAAGATATTGAGCTCACTACGCAGCCTGCAAAAGGTCTTCTCATCTAGAGGCTTGGTAAAGATATCGGCTAGCTGGTTCTCGGTGCTAACATGAAACACTTCGATATCCCCCTTTTGCTGGTGGTCTCTCAAAAAGTGATGCCGGATGTCAATGTGCTTTGTGCGGCTGTGCTCAACAGGATTTTCCGCTATTCGGATAGCACTCTCATTATCACATAGGAGTGGGACTTTGCTCAGATTGTAGCCAAAGTCCCGGAGGGTTTGCCTCATCCATAGTAGTTGCGCGCAACATTGTCCTGCGGCAACGTACTCGGCCTCAGCGGTGGATAGGGCAACAGAGGTTTGTTTCTTAGAATTCCATGACACCAGGGACCTTCCTAAGAATTGGCACGTCCCTGATGTACTCTTCCTATCGACCTTGCATCCAGCATAGTCAGAATCTGAGTATCCAATCAAGTCAAAGTTAGACCCCTTTGGATACCAGATCCCGAAGCAAGGCGTAGCGACTAAATATCTAAGAATTCGCTTCACAGCCACTAAGTGACACTCCTTAGGATCGGATTGAAATCTAGCACACATGCATACGCTAAGCATAATGTCCGGTCTACTAGCACATAAATAAAGCAAAGAACCTATCATGGACCGGTATGCTTTTTGATCAACGGACTTACCACCTTTGATGAGGTCGGTGTGTCCGTCGGTTCCCATCGGCGTCTTTGCGGGCTTGGCGTCCTTCATCCCAAACCGCTTTAGCAAATCTTGTGTGTACTTCGTTTGGGAGATGAAGGTGCCGTCCTTGAGTTGCTTCACTTGGAACCCAAGGAAGTAGTTCAACTCGCCCATCATCGACATCTCGAATTTCTGCGTCATTACCCTGCTAAACTCTTCACAAGACTTTTGGTTAGTAGAACCAAATATTATGTCATCGACATAAATTTGGCACACGAAAAGATCACCATCGCAAGTCTTAGTGAAAAGAGTTGGATCGGCTTTCCCGACCTTGAAAGCATTAGCAATTAAAAAGTCTCTAAGGCATTCATACCATGCTCTTGGGGCTTGCTTAAGTCCATAGAGCGCCTTAGAGAGCTTACACACGTGGTCGGGGTACCGTTCATCCTCGAAGCCAGGGGGTTGCTCCACGTACACCTCCTCTTTGATCGGCCCATTGAGGAAAGCGCTCTTCACATCCATTTGGTACAACCTGAAAGAATGGTGAGCGGCATATGCTAGCAAGATACGAATTGATTCTAGCCTAGCCACAGGAGCAAAAGTCTCCTCAAAGTCCAAACCTGCGACTTGGGCATAACCTTTTGCCACAAGTCGAGCCTTGTTCCTCGTCACCACCCCGTGCTCGTCCTGTTTGTTGCGGAACACCCACTTGGTTCCCACAACATTTTGCTTGGGGCGAGGCACCAGTGTCCAAACTTCATTGCGCTTGAAATTGTTGAGTTCCTCCTGCATGGCCAACACCCAGTCCGGATCTAGCAAGGCCTCTTCTACCCTGAAAGGCTCAATAGAAGAGACAAAGGAGTAATGCTCACAAAAATTAACTAATCTTGAGCGAGTAGTTACTCCCTTGCTAATATCACTCAATATTTGGTCGACGGGATGATCCCTTTGGATCGTCGCTCGAACTTGGGTTGGAGGTGCCTGAGGTGCTTCTTCCTCTTCAACTTGAACATCCTGTGCTCCCCCTTGATCATGCGCCTCCACTTGAGGTACCTGTTCGTCATCTTGGGTTGGGGGATGCACCATAGTTGAGGAAGACGGTTGATCTTGCTCCAATTGTTCCTGAGGCCGTACATCTCCAATCGCCATGGTGCGTATCGCGGCCGTTGGAACGTCTTCTTCATCTACATCATCAAGATCAACAACTTGCTCTCTTGGAGAGCCATTAGTCTCATCAAATACAACGTCGCTAGAGACTTCAACCAAACCCGATGATTTGTTGAAGACCCTATACACTTTTGTATTTGAATCATAACCTAATAAAAACCCTTCTACAGCTTTGGGAGCAAATTTGGAATTCCTACCCTTCTTCACTAGAATGTAGCATTTACTCCCAAATACACGAAAGTACGATACATTGGGTTTGTTACCAGTTAGCAGTTCGTATGAGGTCTTCTTGAGGAGGCGGTGAAGATAGACCCTGTTGATGGCGTGGCAAGCCGTGTTCATGGCTTCCGACCAAAAACACTCGGGGGTCTTGAACTCTCCAAGCATAGTCCTCGCCATATCAACGAGCGTCCTGTTCTTCCTCTCTACCACACCATTTTGCTGAGGTGTGTAGGGAGCGGAGAACTCGTGCTTGATCCCCTCCTCCTCAACGAACTCCTCCACTTGAAGATTCTTGAATTCGGACCCGTTGTCGCTCCTTATCTTCTTCACTTTGAGCTCAAACTCATTTTGAGCTCTCCTTAGGAAGCGCTTGAGGGTCCCTTGGGTTTCAGACTTATCCTGCAAAAAGAACACCCAGGTGAAGCGGGAAAAGTCATCAACAATAACTAGACCATACTTACTTCCTCCTATGCTCAGATAGGCGACGGGTCCGAAGAGGTCCATATGCAGCAGCTCTAGAGGTCTTGACGTGGTCATCACATTCTTGCTGTGATGTACTCCTCCCACTTGTTTACCTGCTTGACAAGCTGCACAAGGTCTATCTTTTTCGAAATGAACATTGGTTAGACCTATCACATGTTCTCCCTTTAGAAGCTTGTGGAGGTTCTTCATCCCCACATGTGCTAAGCGGCGATGCCACAACCAGCCCATGCAAGTCTTAGCCATTAAGCATGCATCTAGACCGGCCTCTTCTTTTGCAAAATCAACTAAGTAAAGTTTGTCGTCTAGTACACCCTTAAAAGCTAGTGAACCATCACATCTTCTAAAGACAGACACATCTACATTTGTAAATAAACAATTATATCCCATATTACATAATTGACTGACAGATAGTAAATTATATCCAAGAGACTCAACTAAAAACACATTAGAGATAGAGTGCTCATTAGATATTGCAATCTTGCCTAAACCTTTCACCTTGCCTTGGTTCCCATCACCGAATATGATTGAATCTTGGGAATCCTTATTCTTGACGTAGGAGGTGAACATCTTCTTCTCCCCCGTCATATGGTTTGTGCATCCGCTGTCGATAATCCAGCTTGAACCCCCGGATGCATAAACCTGCAAGGCAAATTTAGGCTTGGGTCTTAGGTACCCAACTCTTGTTGGGTCCTACAAGGTTAGTCACAATTGTCTTAGGGACCCAAATGCAAGTTTTATCACCCTTGCATTTTGCCCCTAATTTCCTAGCAACTATCTTCCTATCTTTTCTACAAATAGTAAAGGAAGCATTTAAAGCATGATAAATTGTAGATGGTTCATTAACTTTCCTAGGAACATTAGCAACATTTCTCCTAGGCATATTATGAACAACATTTTTCCTACCAACATTTCTATCATGCACATAGGAAGAACTAGAAGCAAACATGGTATGAGAATCAAAAGCATTATATGCATTATAACTCCTATAAGCATTTCTATATTGTCTCTTGTCATGATACATAAAGGCATGGTTCCTTTTAGCACTACTAGCCATAGGGGCCTTCCCTTTCTCCTTGGTGGAGATGGGAGCCTTATGGCTTGTTAAGTCCTTGGCTTCCCTCTTGAAGCCAAGTCCATCCTTGATTGAGGGGTGTCTACCAATCGTGTAGGCATCCCTTGCAAATTTTAGCTTATCGAAATCGCTTTTGCTAGTCTTAAGTTGGTCATTAAGACTAGCTATTTCATCATTTAATCTAGAAATTGAAACTAGGTGTTCACTACAAGCATCAATATCAAAATCCTTACACCTAGTGCAAATCATAACATGTTCTACACAAGAATTAGATTTATTTGCTACTTCTAATTTAGCATTTAAATCATTGTTAACACCTTGTAAAGTAGAAATGGTTTCATGACAAGTAGATAGTTCATAAGAAAGCATTTCATTTCTTTTAACTTCTAAAGCATAGGATTTTTGTGCCTCTACAAATTTATCATGTTCATCATACAACAAATCCTCTTGCTTTTCTAAAAGCCTATTCTTATCATTCAAGGCATCAATCAATTCATTAATTTTATCTACCTTGGTTCTATCTAGGCCCTTAAATAAACATGAATAATCTATTTCATCCTCATCACTAGATTCGTCCTCACTTGAAGGAGCATAAGTAGAGTTTCGAGTACATACCTTCTTTTCCCTTGCCATAAGGCATGTGTGACGCTCATTGGGGAAGAGGGATGACTTGTTGAAGGCGGTGGCGGCGAGTCCTTCATTGTCGGAGTCGGATGAGGAGCAATCCGAATCCCACTCCTTGCCAAGATGTGCCTCGCCCTTTGCCTTCTTATAGTTCTTCTTCTTCTCCCTCTTGTTCCCTTGATCCTGATCACTATCATTGTCGGGACAGTTAGCAATAAAATGACCAATCTTACCGCATTTGAAGCATGAGCGCTTCCCCTTGGCTTTGGTCTTGCTTGGCTGTTCCTTGCGACCCTTAAGTGCCGTCTTGAATCTCTTGATGATGAGGGCCATCTCTTCATCATTAAGTCCGGCTGCCTCAATTTGTGCCACCTTGCTAGGTAGCGCCTCCTTGCTTCTTGTTGCCTTGAGAGCAAGGGGTTGAGGCTCGTTGATTGGACCATTCAATGCGTCGTCCACGTACCTTGCCTCCTTGATCATCATTCGCCCGCTAACGAATTTTCCAAGGACTTCTTCGGGCGACATTTTGGTGTACCTGGGATTCTCATGAATATTATTCACCAAATGAGGATCAAGAACGGTAAAGGACCTTAGCATCAGTCGGACGACGTCGTGGTCCGTCCATCGCGTGCTTCCGTAGCTCCTTATTTTGTTGATAAGGGTCTTGAGCCGGTTGTATGTTTGAGTTGGCTCCTCGCCCCTTATCATCGCGAACCGTCCAAGCTCGCCCTCCACCGACTCCATTTTGGTGAGCAAGGTGATGTCGTTCCCCTCATGAGAAATCTTGAGGGTGTCCCATATTTGCTTGGCGTTATCCAAGCCGCTCACTTTGTGGTATTCATCCCTGCACAAAGAAGCTAGAAGAATAGTAGTAGCTTGTGCATTCTTATGTATTTGCTCATTAATGAACACAGGACTATCCGAACTATCAAAGTGCATTCCACTCTCTACAATCTCCCATATACTAGGATGGAGAGAGAATAGGTGACTACGCATTTTGTGGCTCCAAAATCCGTAGTCCTCCCCATCAAAGTGTAGAGGCTTGCCGAGTGGAATGGAGAGCAAATGTGAATTTGAACTTTGCGGAATACGAGAGTAGTCAAAAGAAAAGTTCGAATTAACCGGTTTCCTTCTCTCGTAGTCGTTGTGGTCGTCGTCCTTTTGGGAAGAAGTAGACTCATCGCTGTCGTCGTAGTAGACGATCTCCTTGATGCGCCTCGTCTTCTTCTTCTTCCCTTCTTTCCGTCTATGGCCCAAGCCAGAGTCGGTAGGCTTGTCGTCCTTCGGCTCGTTGACGAAGGATTCCTTCTCTTTGTCGTTGATCACGATTCCCTTCCCCTTAGGATCCATCTCTTCGGGCGGTTAGTCCCTTTGTGAAGAGAACGGCTCTGATACCAATTGAGAGCACCTAGAGGGGGGGTGAATAGGTGATCCTGTAACACTTAAAACTTAGGTCACAAAAACTTGGTTAAGTGTTAGCACAATAACCGCCAAGTGGCTAGAGAGGAATCTTCAACAAAACACAATAACCAACAAGATCAATCACAAAGATGGCACGGTGGTTATCCCGTGGTTCGGCCAAGACCAACGCTTGCCTACTCCACGTTGTGGCGTCCCAACGGACGAGGGTTGCAATCAACCCCTCTCAAGCGGTCCAAAGACCCACTTGAATACCACGGTGTTTTGCTTGCTTTTTCTCAATTCCGTTTGCGAGGAATCTCCACAACTTGGAGCCTCTCGCCCTTACACTTGAAATTCACAAAGAACACAGAGCAAGGGAGGGATTAGCAACGCACACAAGACACAAGAATCAGAGTATCAATACGCACACAAGTCGCAACAAGAGCTTGCAACACAACTCAATGAGTTCACAACTCCACTAGAGCTCTATATGCTATCACAATGAAACGAATCCGCAAAATCGATGTCTTGGTGCTTAGGAATGTTGTAGGAATGCTTGGTGTCCTCCTCCATGCACCTAGGGGTCCCTTTTATAGCCCCAAGGTAGCTAGGAGCCGTTGAGAGCAATCTAGGAAGGCTGATCTTGCCTTCTGTCGACTGGCGCACCGGACAGTCCGGTGCACACCGGACACTGTCCGGTGCCCGATTTCCTTCCAAAAATGGCGCAGCCGACCGTTGGCAGCCTGAGAGCCGTTGGCGCACCGGACATGTCCGGTGCACACCGGACAGTCCGGTGCCCCCTTCTAGCCGTTGGCTCGGCCACGTGTCCCGCAGATCGTGCGGCCGACCGTTGGCCCTGCCGACCGTTGGCTCACCGGACAGTCCGGTGCACACCGGACAGTCCGGTGAATTATAGCCGTACGTCGCCGGTGAATTCCCGAGAGCAGCCACTTCGCTCGAGCCAGCCTGGTGCACCGGACACTGTCCGGTGCACCACCGGACAGTCCGGTGCTCCCAGACTCAGCAAAGTCTTGGCTGTTCGAGCCAAGGCATTTTCAATTGGATTTTTCCTGTTTCCAGCACTTAGACACAATACATTAGTCCATAAAACCATGTACTAAGTCTGAGAAACATACCTTTATCTTTGATTTGTACTTTGTCCACCTTTTTACACTTAGGCACTTGTGTTGGACACTAAACCACCAAAATACTTAGAAATGGCCCAAGGGCACATTTCCCTTTCAACCTCGCCGAAGGTGTCGTCGATGCCGAGGGTGCTGCTGCCCCCTTCCAGTGTCAGGACCCGAGCCTGCAGGATCAGATTGTCTTGTAGCGTGTGCCTTCTGCGGCCGCCGAGGCCAGAACATACACCCTCGCTGCGTTGTAAAGCTGCGTCTCTTTTCCTCTTGTTTCAAGTATCTGGACTTTTTTGTCGGCAACAGGGATGTTTGTGCGAGCGAGAGTTGCTTCTCACGGAAGGTGATGAGTGAGGTATCCGTATCCCGGAGGCGTGGGAGTCCCTCGGCTCGATCGGCCTTGCCGCTTACGCGCACTTTCACCCGTCCATGAGGCTCTGTCACCGACTCAGTCGAGAAGGCTCGAAGAATCGCTTCGGCAGAAGAGCTTCCAAACGTGAAGACTTGTTCGGCCCACGGAATCACTTATCCGAACGCGAGCTACTTATCGCAGAAGGTGATGAGTGAGGTATCCGTATCCCAGAGGCGTAGGAGTCCCTCGGCTCGGTCAGCCTTGGCTGCTTACGTGTACTCCATCGTTTTCAGGATCCACTTTTCGAAGTAGTCAAAAAGCACGAAAGATATTCTGGCAGAAGAGATCTTTTTTCGAGGAAAATTTCGACACAGAGGGGGTTGCCCCCCTTTTAGCCCCCGAGGGAGGGTCGGGCTTTGCCGAGGCGAGGCCGACCCTTCCTTGATGACTAAACTTTGCGTGGGTGCGAGGTATATGAACGACTTGAAAATATTTTAAGGGTAGAAGTGACGTAGCTGTTGGATGTTCCAAGCGTTGCCGTAGACCTCGCCTTGGCTGTTGGCCAGCTTGTACGTTTCGGGCTTCAGAACCTCGGTGATGACGAACGGTCCCTCCCAGGGGGGCGTGAGCTTGTGCCTCCCTCGGGGGTCTTGTCGCAGCCGAAGCACCAGGTCGCCTACCTGGAGGTCTCGGGACCGGACCCCTCGGGCGTGGTAGCATCGCAGGGACTGCTGGTACCGCGCCGAGTGTAGTATGGCCTTGTCCCGAGCCTCTTCCAGCTGGTCCAGCGAGTCTTCTCGGTTGGCTTGGTTGCTTTGATCGCTGTAGGCCCTCGTCCTCGGGGAGCCGTATTCCATGTCTGTGGGCAGGACGACCTCGTCCCCGTAGACTAGGAAGAACGGCGTGAAACCTATGGCTCGGCTCGGCGTGGTCCTCAGGCTCCAGACCACCGAGGGGAGTTCCTTCATCCATCGCTTGCCGAACTTGTTGAGGTCGTTGTAAATCCGAGGCTTGAGCCCTTGTAGAATCATGCCGTTGGCACGCTCTACTTGCCCATTTGACATGGGATGAGCCACGGCGGCCCAGTCCACCCGAATGTGGTGATCCTCGCAGAAGTTCAAGAACTTTCTGTCGGTGAACTGGGTGCCGTTGTCGGTGATGATGGAGTTCGGGACCCCGAAGCGATGGATGATGTTGGTGAAGAACGCCACCGCCTGCTCGGACCTGATGCTGTTCAGAGGTCGGACCTCGATCCACTTGGAGAATTTGTCGATGGCGACCAGCAGGTGCGTGTAGCCCCCGGGCGCCTTCTGCAAGGGGCCGACGAGGTCCAGACCCCACACAGCAAAGGGCCAGGTGATGGGTATCGTCTGTAGAGCCTGAGCGGGCAGGTGGGTCTGCTTCGCATAGAATTGACACCCTTCGCAGGTGCGAACAATTCTAGTGGCGTCGGCCACCGCCGTCGGCCAATAGAATCCTTGTCGGAAAGCATTCCCGACAAGGGCTCGAGGTGCTGCGTGATGGCCGCAAGCCCCCGAGTGTATCTCCCGCAGGAGTTCCTGACCTTCGGCGACGGAGATGCATCACTGGAGGATGCCCGAGGGGCTGCGGTGGTAGAGCTCCTTCTCATCGCCCAGCAAGACGAACGACTTGGCGCGCCGTGCCACCCGCCGGTCCTCGGCTCGGTCGAGGGGTAGCTCTCCTTGTTGGAGATATTGCAGGTACGGGGTCTACCAGTTTCGATCAGGCGTGGCCCCGCTTCGCTCCTCCTCGATGCGCAGTGCCTCACCCTCGGAGGCCGAGGGTACCTCGGGCTGAACCGAGGGCGCCTCGGTCCGAGCTGAGGGTGCCTCGGGCTGTTCCGAGGGTACCTCAGGCTGGACTAAGGGTACCTCGGACTGGGCCGAGGGCGCCTCAGGCTCGGGCGTGTCGTCGATCTTGATGGAGGGTTGATGCAGATCCCGGGAGAAGACGTCTGGGGGAACCGTTGTTCGCCCCGAGGCTATTTTAGCCAGCTCGTCCGCAGTCTCGTTGTAGCGCCGAGCGATGTGGTTAAGCCCGAGCCCGTAGAACTTGTCTTCCAGGCACCGAACCTCATCGCAGTAGGCCTCCATCTTTGGGTCGCGGCAGTGGGAGTTCTTCATGACTTGGTCGATGACGAGCTGCGAGTCACCGCGGGCGTCGAGGCGCCTGACCCCTAGCTCGATGGCGATCCGCAACCCGTTGACCAGAGCTTCATACTCAGCCACATTGTTGGACACCGGGAAATGGAGGCGTAGCACATAGCGTAGGTGTTTCCCGAGGGGCGAGATGAAGAGTAGGCCTGCGCCGGCTCCCGTCTTCATCAGCGACCCGTCGAAAAACATGGTCCAGAGCTCCGGTTGGATCGGAGCCGTCGGTAGCTGGGTATCGACCCATTCGGCTACAAAGTCCGCCAAGACCTGAGACTTGATGGCCTTCCGAGGGGCGAACGAGATTGTCTCGCCCATGATTTCCACCGCCCACTTTGCAATCCTGCCCGAGGCCTCTCGGCACTGGATGATCTCCCCCAGGGGGAAGGATGACACCACAGTTACCGGATGAGACTCAAAGTAGTGTCGCAACTTCCGCCGCGTCAGGATCACTGCATCCAGCAGCTTCTGAACTTGTGGGTAGCGGATCTTGGTTTCGGACAGTACCTCGCTGACAAAGTAAACCGGCCTCTGAACGGGCAATGCATGCCCCTCTTCTTGCCTCTCGACCACAATCGCGACGCTGACCACCTGAGTGGTCGCGGTGACGTAGACCAAGAGGGCTTCTCCGGCAGCTAGAGGCACCAAGATAGGCACCTTTGTGAGGAGCGCCTTCAAGTTCCCGAGAGCTTCCTCGGCCTCAGGGGTCCAAGTGAAGCACTTGGCCTTCCTTAAGAGGCGGTACAGAGGTAGACCTCTTTCGCCGAGGCGTGAGATGAAGCGGCTCAGAGCCGCGAGGCATCCCATGACCCTCTGTACACCTTTCAAGTCCTTGATGGGCCCCATGCTGGTGATGGCTGCAATCTTCTCCGGGTTGGCTTCGATGCCCCGCTCGGAGACGATGAACCCCAAGAGCATGCCTTGGGGCACCCTGAAGACACACTTCTCGGGATTGAGCTTGACGCCTTTCGCCTTGAGACATCAGAATGTCACTTCAAGGTCGGAAAGGAGGTCGAAAGCTTTCCTCGTCTTGACTACGATGTCGTCGATGTAGGCCTTGACCGTGCGGCCAATGTGTTCGCCGAACACATGGTTCATGCACCGCTGGTACGTCGCGCCCGCATTCCTCAAGCCGAACGGCATGGTGACATAGCAGTACATGCCGAAGGGCGTGATGAAAGAGGTCGCGAGCTGGTCGGACTCTTTCATCCTGATTTGATGATACCCTGAGTAGGCATCGAGGAATGACAGGGTTTCACACCCAGCAGTGGAATCCACGATCTGATCGATGCGAGACAGAGGGTAGGGAACCTTCGGACATGCTTTGTTGAGACCAGTGTAGTCTACACACATCCGCCATTTCCCCCCTTTCTTTCTCACAAGCACAGGGTTGGCAAGCCATTCGGGATGGAATACCTCTTTGATGAACCCTGCCACCATTAGCTTGTGGATCTCCTCGCCTATGGCTCTGCGCTTCTCCTCGTCGAATCGGCGCAGAGGCTGCCTGACGGGTCGGGCTTCAGCTCGAATGTCCAGCGAGTGCTCGGCGACATCCCTCGGTATGCCGGGCATGTACGAGGGACTCCACGCGAAGACGTCGGCGTTTGCACGGAGAAAGTCGACGAGCACTGCTTCCTATTTGGGGTCGAGCCCGGAGCCGATCCGTATCTGCTTGGATGTGTCGCCACTGGGGTCGAGGGGGACGGCCTTAACCGTCTCCACTGGCTCGAAGTTGCCGGCATGACACTTCACGTCTAGCACCTCCTTAGAGAGGCTTTCTAGGTCGGCGATGAGGGCCTCGGATTCGGCGAGGGCCTCGACGTACTCCACGCACTCCACGTCGCATTCGAACGCGTGCTTGTACGTGGGGCCGACGGTGATGACCCCGTTGGGGCGCGACATCTTGAGCTTCAGGTAGGTGTAGTTGGGGACGGCCATGAACTTCGCGTAGCATGGCCTTCCCAGTACCGCGTGGTAGGTTCCTCGGAACCCGACCACTTCGAACGTCAAAGTCTCCCTTCGAAAGTTGGAGGGCGTTCCGAAGCAGACGGGAAGGTCGAGTCGTCCGAGGGGCTGGACGCGCTTCCCGGGAATAATCCCATGGAAGGGCGCAGCGCCTGCTCGGACGGAGGACAGATCAACACGCAGGAGCCCGAGGGCCTCGGCGTAGATGATGTTGAGGCTGCTGTCTCCGTCCATAAGGACCTTGGTGAGCCTGACGTTGCCGATGACGGGGTCGACGATGAGCGGGTATTTTCCCGGGCTCGGCACGTGGTCGGGGTGGTCGGCTTGGTCGAAGGTGATGGGCTTGTCGGACCAGTCTAGGTAGACTGGCGCCGCCACCTTCGCCGAGCAGACCTCCCGGCGCTCTTGCTTGCGATGTCGAGCCAAGGGATTCGCCGCATGCCCACCGTAGATCATGAAGCAGTCGCGGACCTCGGGGAACTCTCCTGCTTGGTGATCTTCCTTCTTGTCATCGTCGCGGGCCCTGCCACCCTCCGCGGGTGGCCCGGCCCTATGGAAGTGGCGCCGAAGCATGACGCACTCCTCAAGGGTGTGCTTGACGGGCCCCTGATGATAGGGACACGGCTCCTTGAGCATCTTGTCGAAGAGGTTGGCACCTCCAGGGGGCTTCCAAGGGTTCTTGTACTCGGCGGCAGCGACAAGGTCCGCATCGGCGGCGTCGCGTTTCGCTTGCGACTTCTTCCTGCCTTTCTTCTTGGCGCCGCACTGAGTAGACGCCTCGGGAGCATCTTCCGATGGGCGGCCCTGGGGCTGCTTGTCCTTTCGGAAGATAGCCTCGACCGCCTCCTGGCCAGAGGCGAACTTGGTGGCGATGTCCATCAGCTCGCTCGCCCTGGTGGGGGTCTTGCGACCCAACTTGCTCACCAGGTCGCGGCAGGTGGTGCCGGCAAGGAACGCGCCGATGACATCCGAGTCAGTGATGTTGGGCAGCTCGGTGCGCTGCTTCGAGAATCGCCGGATGTAGTCCCGGAGGGACTCTCCCGGCTGCTGCCGGTAGCTTCGGAGGTCCCAGGAATTCCCGGGGCGCACGTACGTGCCCTGGAAATTGCCGGCGAAAGCTTGGACTAGGTCGTCCTAGTTGGAGATCTGCCCCGGAGGCAGGTGCTCCAACTAGGCGCGAGCGGTGTCGGAGAGGAACAGGGGGAGGTTGCGGATGATGAGGTTGTCGTCGTCCGTTCCACCCAGTTGGCAGGCCAGATGGTAGTCCGCGAGCCACAGTTCCGGTCTCGTCTCCCCCGAGTACTTTGTGATAGTAGTCGGGGGTCGGAACCGGGTCGGGAACGGTGCCCGTCGGATGGCCCAGCTGAAGGCCTGTTGACCGGGTGGCTCGGGCGAGGGGTGGTAGCCTCGGCGCACCCTGGGGTGGTAGCGTCCCCCGGGTGGCTCCGATCCTCCCCGCTGTCGTAGCGTCCCCCACGCCTGGGGTGGTAGCCTCGGCGCACCCTCTCGTCGAGGCAGGCCCGACGGTCGCGATGATGGTGCTCGTTGCCGAGGCGGCCCGGGGCCGCAGGCGCGGTGTTGCGTGTGCGCCCGGTGTAGACCGAGGCTTCTCGCATGAATTGGGAAGTCGCGGCATGAGGTTCCGAGGGGTATCCCTGCCTTCGGGAGGCAGAGCTCTCGGCCCGTCGGACCGTGGCGCCTTCCAGGAGATTCTTGAGCTCCCCCTGGATTCGCCGACCCTCGGTGGTGGATGGCTCCGGCATCACGCGGAGGAGCATCGCTGCTGCAGCCAGGTTCTGGCCGACTCCACTAGATGCGAGTGGCGGCCTGACCCTGGCGTCGTCGGCGGCGCGGTGCTGGAAACCCTGGGGCAGATGACGTATTTCTCCGGCCGGGGGTTGGTTCGCCCATGCCTGCCCGACGTCCCGGCGGATCGGCTCAAGCGCTCCTGCTCCCTCGTCGAGCCTGGCCTGCACCCCGCGGATTCGCTCGAGCTGTGGGTCGTGACCCCCCCGCCGGAACGGGGACCGCAGCTAGCTCCCATGGGATGTCAACGCGGGGCACCGGCCTAGGGAGATCACCGTCCTCCGGCATGCCAAGAAGATTGCCTTCGGAGGGACCCCCTAGATCGACGTGGAAACATTCGCGGCTTGGGCCGCAGTCCTCGTCGTCGAGGCTGCGGCTACCGTCGGAACAGCCGGAGAGGCAGTAGTCACATGTGGCCATAAGTCCCGCATGGCACTGGGGTTGCCAAGTCCAGAGAAACCCCAACAGATGCTGGGCTCGTCGTCTTCCTCGGACCCAGCGGGCCCGTAGGTCGAGACGTCCGTCAGCCGGTCCCAAGGAGACCGCATGCGAAACCCCAGAGGGTTTGGACTCGCCTCTACGAGAGCGTCCGCTAAAGCGAGGTTGCTAGGCGGGTTGAGGCTGAATCCAAATGACGTAGGATGGGAATCGGTCGGTACCTTTTGGTCGACGAGCGGCGATGAAGTCACGTCGGGGACTGACTGCACCATCGACTCAGGTACGAGGGCGACGTCCAGCAAGCTCTTCGCAAGCGCGCTGGCGTCGTCCACTTGCCCGGGTTTGGCGTGTCGCGGGGAGACGGCGCTCGTCTTCGTCTCAGGCGCGAAGTCAATACCCGGTGCGCCCCTCGTTGGGGTGCCGGCGCCGTCGACTCGCTCGACAGCCAACAAGACGCTGCCTCCTGCTTGGCCTTGGTTGCCCCGCCTCCTCCTCCGTCGACGGGGGAGAGGACGGGGTGAGCTCGAATGTCGTTCTTCCACCACGCGGGGAAGACGTCGTCGATTCCGCCGCCGGCGGGCGGGCTGTCGGCCGCCATTGTCGTTGTCACACGGCGGTGGAAGGAGTATCATGTCGTAGCTGCCGTCGAAGGACATGAACTCAAGACTCCCGAAACGGAGCACCGTCCCGGGCTGGAGAGGTTGCTGGAGACTGCCCATCTAGAGCTTGACGAGAAGCTGTTCGTCAACACGCAGCAGGCCCCTACCTGGCGCGCCAACTGTCGGCGTTCCGAGACCGGGGGGTCCCTTGGGCCGACGAGTGAGTGTCGCCGCGTGCCCCAGCCCAGATGGGTCGAGCGCGAGGGCGAGCGCGAAGGGGGGAGAAGCGAGGCGGCCGGAGACCGGCGTGAGAGAGGTGGGAATCCCGCGGCCTTCGTGTTCATCCCGCGCCCAGGTCGGGTGTGCTTGCAGTAGGGGGTTACAAGCGTCCACGCAGGAGAGGGAAGCGAGTGGCCCCAAGAGAGCGCCTGTCTCGTCCTCGTCCCCGCGCGGCCAACCCTCTCTAAGAGGGCCCTGGTCCTTCCTTTTATAGGCGTAAGGAGAGGATCCAGGTGTACAATGGGGTGTAGCAGAGTGCTACGTGTCTAGCAGGGGAGAGCTAGCGCCCTAGGTACATGCCGTCGTGGCAGCCGGAGAGATTTTGGCACCCAACTGGTGTGATGTCGTGGCCGTCGGAGGAGCGATGGAGCCTGGCGGAGGGACAGCTGTCGGAGCGGTTGGGTCCTTGCTGACGTCCTCTTGCTTCCGTAAGGGGGCTGGGAGCCGCCGTCGTCATAGAGCATGCAGGGCGCCATCATTGCCTATCTGGCGGAGCCAGCCAGATGGGACGCCAGTCTTGTTCCCTGCGGCCCGAGTCAGCTCGGGGTAGGGCGATGATGGCGCCTCCCGTTGACGTGGCTGGTCTGTGCCCTAGGTTGGTCGATGTGGAAGCTCCTCTGAAGCCGAGGTCGAGTCTGTCTTCCGTGGCTGAGGCCGAGTCCGAGCCCTGGGTCGGGCGAAGCGGAGTTCGCCGTCTTCCGGGACTGAGCCCGAGTCCGAGCCCTGGGTCGGGCGGAGTGGAGTTCGCCGTCTTCCGGGACTTAGCCCGAGTCCGAGCCCTAGGTCGGGCGGAGCGGAGTTCGCCGTCTTCCGGGACTGAGCCCGAGTCCGAGCCCTGGGTCGGGCGGAGCGGAGTTCGCCGTCTTCCGGGACTTAGCCCGAGTCCGAGCCCTGGGTCGGGCGGAGCGGAGTTCGCCGTCTTCTGGGACTTAGCCCGAGTCCGAGCCCTGGGTCGGGCGGAGCGAAGTTTCCTGTGGCGCCTTCTGCAGGACCTGACTGCCTGTCCGTCTCACTCTATCAAGTGGCACTGCAGTCGGTGCGGCGCAGGCGGCGCTGTCCTTCTGTTAGGCCGGTCAGTGGAGTGGCGAAGTGACGGCGGTCACTTCGGCTCTGCCGGGGGGCGCATGTCAGGATAAAGGTGTCAGGCCACCTTTGCATTAAATGCTCCTGCGATTTGGTCGGTCGGTGCGGCGATTTAGTCAGGGTTGCTTCTTAGCGAAGGCAGGGCCTCGGGCGAGCCGGAAATATGTTCACCGTCGGAGGGGGGCCTCGGGCGAGATGGAAATCCTCCGGGGTCGGCTGCCCTTGTCCGAGGCTAGGCTCGGGCGAGGCGTGATCGAGTCGCTCGAACGGACTGATCTCTGACTTAATCGCACCCATCAGGCCTTAGCAGCTTTATGCTGATGGGGGTTACCAGCTGAGAATTAGGAGTCTTGAGGGTACCCCTAATTATGGTCCCCGACAATATCCTTTAACCTGTAGGAACCGGGTCTTGACGAAGGTACTACGAGAAAAGGGCCTTCCCACTTCAGCTGTAGCTTGCCCACTGTGTCTGGGTTGGCCACTCTTCGAAGCACCAAATGTCCTGGCTTAATGTTCTTCAACCGAACATTTCTATCACGCCATTTTATTGTTTGGGCCTAGTATTTATTGATGTTTTCCACAGCCTGAAGCCTGATCCCTTCTATAGCATCTTTGTCCACAGAGCAATCAACTTCGTCTTTTGTCGAAGCCACTGTTCTTATTGATCCTGCCTTAGCTCCTTCTGGGGTTATTGCTTCATCACCAAACAACAATTTGAATGGTGTAAAACCTGTTGACCTTGATATTGTTGTGTTGTGGCTCCACACCACTTTGATTAATTCGTCCGACCACTTCCCCTGGGCTGATTGAAGATTAACTTCATTATTCCCGTCATTATGATGCCATTGGCTCTTTCGACAAGTCCATTTGACTCCGGATGCCGAACTGATGCAAAATGGATCTTCGTGCCAATTTGTTCACAAAACTCTCTAAAAGCTTCGGAATCAAACTGCGTTCCGTTGTCCACGG
The DNA here is from genome assembly GCA_029449295.1 of Zea luxurians. Taxonomy (NCBI): domain Eukaryota; kingdom Viridiplantae; phylum Streptophyta; class Magnoliopsida; order Poales; family Poaceae; genus Zea; species Zea luxurians. Next base: position 102,898,997 of record JAOPSE010000010.1, read on the forward strand.
TAATGGCCTTTGGCACTCCGAAGCGACAAACAATATTCTGCCAGAAAAACTTTTGAACCGTACCCGAAGTTATTGTGGCTAAAGGCTTTGCCTCAATCCATTTAGAGAAATATTCAACTGCCACTACAACATATCTTAAATTCCCTTGTGCTGGTGGAAGTGGGCCTAGCAAATCAAGGCCCCATCTTTGTAATGGCCAAGTGGGCTGTATTAATTGAGTTAGAGATGAAGGTTGTTTTTGATCTCTTGCACATTTTTGACAACCTTCGCATTTTTGGACTAATTCTGCTGCATCCGAAGCTGCCTTCGGCCAATAGAATCCTTGACGAAAAACTTTACCTAATAAAGGCCTAGATCCGATGTGAGATCCACACAGACCTGCATGTATTTCTTTCATCAGCTCTATTCCTTCAGTTCTGGATAAACATTTGAGCAATGGAGAACAGACTCCACGCTTGTATAACTCCCCTTCTATTATTACATAGGGACGAGCTCTTGCTGCTATTCTTTTTTGATAAGCTTTGTCATCTGACAGGAAATCGCCCTGGAGAAAAGACATGATCTCAGTTCTCCAATCTTCATTGTAAACAGGAGATATATTGAGCACTGCTCTTTCAAGAAGGTCAACCGAAGGTGCTTTTATTGTTTCAAAGAAAACTTCCGAAGGTAGTGGCAGCCCCTGTGCCACTGACTTGGCTAATAGATCAGCATGTTCATTTTCTCCTCGTGGAATATTCTTAACAGAGAACCCTTCGAAGGAGGCTTCAAGTCTTCGAACTGTATCCAGATATTTTTCAAGCTTCGGATCTCTTGCTTTGCAACTTTTGTCAACATGGCCAGAAATAACTTGGGAATCAGTTTTGAGGACCGCCCTTCTTGTCCTCATTGCTTTCAACTTTCGAAGACCCAAAAGCAAAGCTTCATATTCAGCAATATTATTTGTACAACTAAAATCGAGTTTCACTGCGTAGCATGTTCTAACTTTAGAAGGTGCAATTAAAACGGCAGCTGCACGTGCCCCGAAGGTTCCCCAAGAACCATCGTAGAATACTATCCAAACTTCGGCATCTTTACTTGCTTCTTCTTCCTGAGCCCCTGACGTCCAGTCAGCAATGAAATCTGCTAACGCTTGGGACTGAATCAAAGATCTGTGCACATAATCAATGTAGAACTCATTGAGTTCCGCAGCCCACTTTCCAACCCTTCTAGTAGCTTCTCTATTTCTCATAATATCCTTCAATGGCTATGAAGAAGGAACAATTATATGGTATGCTTGAAAATAGTGCCGAAGCTTCCTGGAAGCCATCAAAACAGTATACAACACCTTCTCCAATTCTGTATAATTTTTCTTTGATAAACTAAGGACTTCGGAGACAAAGTATATTGGGGCTTGCTTTTTGGCTTGCCCTTCAAGCTTCTCTTGGACGAGTGCCGCACTTACCGCTGAGTGCGAAGCCGCCACATATAACAACAGAGGAGCCCCTGGCGTTGGTGGAGTTAATGTTGTTAGATCTATCAAATACTGCTTCAGCTCATCGAAGGCTTTCTGCTGAACTGGTCCCCATTGAAAAACTTCGGCTGACTTCAGCACCTCAAAAAATGGTAAATTTTTCTCTGCGGATCTAGATATAAATCGATCCAGAGATGCAAGTCTCCCCGTCAGTCGCTGAGCCCCCTTTTTGTGCTTGGTGGTTCCATTCGAAGAATAGCTTCGATTTTATTTGGATTAGCCTCAATCCCTTTTGTTGAGACTAGGCAACCAAGGAATTTCCCCTTCTTTACTCCGAAAACGCACTTTTCTGGATTCAACTTTAGACCGTCTTGTCTAAAATTGGCGAAGGTCTCCTGCAGATCAGCAATGTGATTTTCTTGCTTCGTGCTTTTTACTATGATATCATCAACATAAGTTAGCACATTTCTACCTATCTGAGAATGAAGAACCTTCGCTGTCATTCTGCTGAAGCTTCCTCCAGCATTCTTAAGCCCCTCAGGCATCCGAAGATAACAATATGTTACACTAGGGGTTATGAAGCTGGGTTTTGGTTCATCCTCCTTCTTCATCCAAATTTGATGATAACCTGAATAACAATCTAACTGACTCATAAGCTCTGATGAAGCTGCTGCATCAACTAGGGAATCTATCCTAGGTAGTGGAAACTCATCTTTCGGACAAGCCTTGTTAAGATCAGTAAAGTCAATACACATTCTCCTTTTGCCATTGGCCTTTTTTACCATAACAGTGTTGGCTAGCCATTCTGGGTATTTCACTTCTCTGATGACTCCGACACTGAGGAGTCTTTTCACTTCATTCCGAGCACCTTCGGCCTTGTTATCAGACATCTTCCGAAGCCTCTGCTTTCTGGGTCTGAAGGATGGATCAACATTGAGCGAGTGTTCAATAACATCCCTGTTGACTCCGCAGAGATCATTAGCTGACCATGCAAAAACATCTTTGTTGTTGAACAGAAACCTTATCAAGGTTTTCTCCTATTCCTCGGACAATTGAGATCCCAAAAGCACCTTCTGCTCTGCTATATCATCACATAAGAGCATGGTCTTCGGCTGATCGGCCGAAGCAGCTTTCTCCCTTCTGTACTTGTATTGCTCACAAGCTTCAGCTCCATCTATGTTATGGATTGCTTTTGAATATGTCCAATTTCCTTCGGCCTTCCTGGCAGCTTCCTGACTTCCATGAATAGCAATGGGTCCTTGATCCGAAGGTATCTTCATGCAAAGATATGTTGGATGAAGAATTGCTTCAAAAGCATTGAGAGTACCACGACCAATGATTGCGTTGTAAGGATACTCCATGTCAACAATATCAAACACGACTTGCTCAGTCCTTGTGTTGTTGATAAATCCGAAGGTTACCGGCATCGTGATCTTGCCAAGTGCTACAATCTGCCTTCCTCCGAAGCCACAAAGAGGATGTGTGGCATCGTGGATCTTGTCTTCGGGCTCTTACATCTGTCTGAAGGCTTTGGCAAATATAATATCCGCTGCACTGCCTGTGTCAACCAAAACATTGTGGACGAGAAATCCTTTGATAACACAAGAGATAACCATAGCATCATTGTGAGGGTAATCCTTAAGCTTAAGATCCTCTTGAGAGAAGGTAATCGGAATGTGAGACCATCTTGACTTGATGAAGGGTCCTTGCACCCCTACATGTTGTACCCTTCTTTGTGCCTCCTTCTTCTGCTTCTTGTTAGCCGGCTCTGAGCATGAACCGCCTGTTATCGGGAGCACAAGCTTCGGAGCCGAAGCAACTCTAGCTTTGAACGAAGCCATCAGCTCAGCAAGTGGATGTGAGTTCACCGGAGGTGGGCGCCAATGTTGGGGACTTGTTCTCAAATGCTATGAATCAAGAACAAGGCAACACAAAAATGTTAAGTATAAATATCCTTCGTCCGCTGAAGCATTATCTCCCCAAGGATTTAATGAGCTTCGGACGAAGGTCAAGAGTAAGTCATTACGAAGATGTGACCTTCGTAATTGTACTTGTAAAACAACGAACAATAAGAAATGAGACATAAAGTATAAAATGTATTCGCATATTTCATCATTTGAATATATAGGTATTAAAACATAATAAAACATAATATTTGCGCACATTTATACCTTCGCCTTGGCGGAATGCAATAATTCAAACGTAATGTGTCAGAGATTATAAGATCGCGTGAACAGTAAAGGAGTACTGTTCATCTATTTATAGTCACAGGGTGCAGCCTATGAGAAATTACAATCATGCCCCTTACAAAAGATTACAATCATGACTCAGACCCTTATGGACTAAGAAGTCATTTCATCTTTAAGTCGGTTCGAACCTTCATCTTCAGATATGTTACAGTACCGAAGCTTCATGAGTGGTAGCTTCGATACTACGTTTAAACAGGCTTGCCGAAGGTGTTTCTTCCTGCGGGACCTTCGGCGACGAAGCATGGCCCCAACAATACACCTCTGGTATCATACTGTGAGCTCTACAAGCTAATTACACTTATACAAGACAAATACATGATTATCTCCCACTAATTCTCGCATCCTCCCACTAATCCTCACCTCCTCCCCCTAATCACCCCACCTTGGCTATAAATAGAGGGGCAAGGGCCTCCTCTCAAGCCACCCCAAGCCATTTCATGGCAACTCTCCCTCCCTCCCCCCACACGCCCACTCCACCTCTCACACTAGCACACACTAGCACAAGGATCGTTCGGTCGTTCTTCGATCGTTCGTCCACCTGTTCTTAGTTTGTTTGTTCGTTCGTTCGTTCGTCCGATCATTCGATCGTTCGTCCGTTCGTTCATAGTTCCTATTGATCGTTCTTCGTTCGTTCATAGTTCCTATTCATCATTCTTTGTTCGTTCATAGTCCCTATTCACCGTTCGTCCGTTCGTTCGTCCAAATAATCTTTGTTCAGCCGTTATGCTGCCGAAATTCCGATCGTTTGTCCGTCCGATCATTCGATCGTTCGTCCGTTCGTTCATAGTTCTTATTCATCGTTCTTCGATCGTTCATAGTTCCTATTCATCGTTCTTCGTTCGTTCATAGTCACTACTCATCATTCGTTCATACGAACTATTCACCATTACTATTCATCACCGTTACTACTCATCATCGTTACTATTCACCATACTATTCATCATCATTACTATTCATCATCGTTACTATTCACCATTACTATACTGTTCCATCATTACTATTCATCATTTCTATTCATCGATCATCTGATCACCCCAGATTTCAGTTACTCATCCATCATGCTGACCTAAGACCTGCTAGAGCAATGTTCCAATAATACGAACTCCGGTGACTGTGATTTTCCTTCCAGTAAGAACTTCCCCTCTCGTCACCCATCCCAGATTTTCTCCAAGTTGAGCATGCTTAACTTTGAGATTCTTTCGAACCAGGCTTCCAAACTCAGATTTCAATAATTCTTGTTTCTAAATTCTTATCAAATTATTTCCTATCCAACCATGTCATCCCTTAAGCATGGTTCATATTCCAGAAAACTCCCAAAATACTCTTGTCCCATATTCTGCCTATAATTTCCCTGTTTAGACTAAGTCAGATGATTCACCTCATCACTATTCTCACCAACAGCGAACTCCAGTGTACTACACCACATACACCTAGCTATAAATAGACCCAGCTACCCTATCCCTCTCCACACACTCAACACCCTCAACCAAGGAAAACACCCCACCCACTTGGTTACCCCGCTCCGCTGGCTACGCGCATAGTGTCGCTTCGCCTCCAATCCACCCTCCTAGTAAGCACCTCCACTCCACCACCAGTAATATCACAACACCCCATGACATAGATTTTGCTCAAGACTCTACCCATCCATATATCGCTATTCTGACCACTATACTGAATAATTGTTGATATACTTGCTGGTTTGTATGTTTGCTTGTTCATGTTGCATAGTTATCGGAGCGTTCGTGCCATCTCGTGAAGGTCGGATCTGCAAGTCTATGCCAGGTGGTGGAGACAGAAGCCACTTCCGCGAGCTCTCCCCCTTTCGCCGGTTAAAGCAACGGCAAGCTCACTGGATGCCTTTGATGCATAAATTACCTATGCTTTTTCAACCACAACCCTCAACCTGTTATTTTATGCATGATATGATTTTGAGACAAGTTATTATGGCCACCCAGCCTTTGCCGCAATTAATCTTTATACTCCTTGACACCTTTGTTACAAATGATTTGAGAAAAGGTGTGAGTTTTCAAAAGAAAATGTTTTCCAAAATGGGTATGATGAAGGGTTGTCACCCTTATCACCTTTTGAGTGGGATGATCAGGGACTCCCTGGTTTAGGGGAGGGCCTAAGGTGATGGCTCAGCTGGTTTAGGTGTGAGCACGAAGGATTGTCCCTCTCGCCTAAGGACCGGTTTGTCATCACTCCTTACCTATACTCTTATCAAGTACAACCACTCGAGATTGTATGGGCAGTCACTCAATCTGAACTTGTACGGTCTGAACCCCAGGGTTATGATGGCTGGGGAGCACCGGTTGGATAAGGAAGGTGAATGTTTTGTCCGGTTTGAGTATGGTGGTGGCCTGACTCCTTCAGGTATAATCGTTAAGGTAAGGACATGCAAGGAAAGAGAGAGATTCAGCATTCGGATCTCACGACGGTGAGGTTTGTCTTGTTTAAGCAGATTTGGAATCATCTGATGTATAAATGTGTTTACTAGCCTACTGGGACTAGTAATTGTATCACATTTGAGTCCCAAAGGATTGAGGCACTTCAAAAGGTCTACTTTCATAGATTTTTCTGTGCACTTGAGCCTGGTATAGAAGGGTTTCGTGCTGCGTGTAGGCCTTACCTTAGTGTGGATTCAACTGCACTCAATGGTAGATGGAATGGTCACCTAGCAACTGCAACAGCGTTAGATGGACACAAATGGATGTACCCAGTTGCGTTTGGGTTCATGGATTCTGAGAGCAGGGATAATTGGGTTTGGTTTATGACACAGCTGCGAAGGGCCATAGGGAATATGGAGAAACTAGCTATTTGTACTGATGCCGGCAAGGGTTTGATGACTGCTGTGGAACTAGTTTTCCCACAAGCTGATAGAAGAGAATGTTTCAGACATTTGATGCAAACTTTCATCAAAAGATTCTATGGAAATAGTTACAGAGGAATGTATCCTGCTTTGAGAGCATATAGACATGCTGAATTTGATAGACATATTGGGCCCATTTTGCATTCTGATCCTGAAGTGATTACCTGGCTAAATAGGGATCACAAGTTCAAGTGGATGAGGAGTACTTCTGATCCAGATATAAAATGCGACTACATCAACAATAATTTAGCAGAGTGTTTCAACAATTGGGTCAAAGATCACAAAGACCTACCAGTAGTTCAACTAGCAGACAAGATTAGAGAGCTTATTATGGTCCTTTGGGAGAAAAGGAGGAGAATTGGTGGCAAACTATGTGGAACTATCTTGCCAGCTGTAGTTCATCAATTGAATATAAGGTCTAGAGGACTTGGTCATTTAAAAGTTGTAAATGCTGGAAATGGTCATGCTGAGGTTTTTGATAATAGCCCCAAACAAGAAAGACATATTGTTGATCTAGGAGCGCAGGAGTGCTCATGTCTGGAGTGGCAGCATACTGTGAAGCCTTGTGACCATGCCATAGTTGTCATCACTAGTTTTAGAAGTGAAAGGATTGAAAACTATGTGCATGATTTTTATTCAGTACAAAAGTTCAGAGAAGCATACTCTAGAGTCATCTATCATATAAGGGATCGTTCATAGTGGCCTCAAGTTGATATGGACCCTGTTGTGAAAGGACCTTTAGCAAAACGAGGTGTTGGTAGGCAAAGGAAATTACGAATCAAAGGTTGTCTGGAAGGTGGGAGTAAACCTAAGACAACCACTAAAGAGGGTGGTAGGCAAATGAAAAGAGGTCCTATACGATGCAAAAAATGTGGATAGCTTGGTCATAGACAAACAAGTTATAAATGCACACTAAACGATACCAAAAAAAGAAATAGGAAACAGAGGAGCCGCAAGTATGCGGGTGCAAATGAACCTTCACAGACCGACATTCAGTCTTCGAAGTCTATATATGATAGGTACATTTCGCTTATAACTCCTTTGCTTCAAATGTCGTCATATAATTACTAATTAAAATTATATTTTGTAGTAGCCTTGTACTTGTGTCAGTTACTGGCATCCAATCTTCAAGTGTGCTAAGTGGAGAAGGTGGACCATCCACTATTTTAGAAACACAAGGTGCAGCACCAAGTGGAGAAGGTGAACCATCCTCTATTTTAGAACCACAAGGTGCAGCGCCAAGTGGAGAAGGTGGACCAGGAAAAGATGGAAGACCTCTTTTATTACTAGGACCATCCAGTGTAGCGCCAAGTCTTCCAACTACTCCATCATGCCATCCAAGTGGAGGAGGTGGGCATGGCACTGGTCGTAGAATGCTTAAAAGAAGCTCACACCCAAAAAAAGGAAGGCATGGGTACCTGATATGTAAAATTTCACATATGTTGTGTGAACTATGTGTTATTTGAGACCAACCATCTATTGTATGCTGAGTGATGACTTGAATTCTTTGGCAATAATATTTGTATGACACTCCTCTGTTTTAGAATCCTTGAGATATGATTTTTTCTTGATTCAGACTGTTCTCTTGTATTATTTTGCAATGTTAAATCTGCATCATGGCTGAGATAGCCCTAAAGATGTGTATGGCAGGTTGTGTACTATTTGAACCTTTTTAACCGAATTGGCAGTACGTTATAGGTTGAACTAAGAGTTTCTTCATCGAGTTCTACAAACTGTCAGTACGTTATAGGTTGTGCAGTAGGTGTCAATAGGTCTGTGGAGACTTAACAGTGGGACAACTGGATTGATCTTATGGGCAAAGTTCAGCCTATAACGTACTGACAGTTTCGATGAAGAAAACATTCGCTGGTCAGCAAATTAGCTAGAGTGAAACTGAATGAAACTCTTAGTTTTAAGGTTTGTCGTACGAATATAGGTCTGCAAATTCACTTATTTTTTTATTCAATTCGCCACATGCACATGAACTCGACTAATGATTTTACAAGTGTAAAACAAGCCCTCCTCGACATTAACTACATTCGATGGAAATAAGGACACTCGCTGCCACCAGCAAGTCAAATTCAACTTCGTCAATATTCAGTATTGAGAATGAACACCCCATTACCAGCATACCAGTGTTATAAACAACAAAATTGTGTCATCATTCTCACTAAAACATACCTAGAATGTATAGAGGCAGAACATAAGCCTAAGAGAGTAAGAATTCTACAAACTATGAACACTGAATGTATACTGAACAATGAACACTGAATTTCAGTTCACCATTATATCCAGAATTTCAGTTCACATAGACATCCAAACATACCACTACACTAGACACCATACATTCAGTTCACCATTACATCCAGAATTTCAGTTCACATAGACATCCAAACATACCATTACATCCACACATCCATACATTCAGTACACCATAAACCCTGAACCTAGTCAGAGTAGCTAGGGATCTAGTATGAGTTGTAATCAACGCCCCAAAACTTCTCAATGTGCTCTTCAAGGGATAGGAAGCAGTGAGAGCACCAAGAGGGGGGTGAATAGGTGATTGTGGGGGACAGATATCCCCCGGGTCCACTGGAAGGATAAAAGACCTCACGAAAGGCCCAAGGGCCCAATAAATCGTAAGGTCGTCCCTTCGTGGGCCTGGGAGGAACGACCAGTGAAGCAGATCGACATAAGGTTGGATCGGAGCAAGCCCAGACGGCCCAATGATCTCGAGCGAGTAATCACAACAGAGACCCGACCTTCCCGCGCTGGAGGCCCGTACAACAAACCGAGCGAAGATGGGTCGGCGGAACTATAGGAAGATAGACTCAATCGGTTTACTATTTCTCAGGTGCACGTGATTATCACATCTGCATGTACTGCCCCACGGTCGAATATATAAGGCCTAGGGGGCACCCCTTCAGAAGGAATCGAACTCACTACTTAGCCATCCACCCCAGCTTCCTACGCATTAGAGAATTACCTTGTAACTCACCATATACAACACTCTCGTCAGGACGTAGGGTGTTACGCACTTCAAAGCAGCCCGAACCTGTAAATCATTGTCTACCGTCTCTCGTGCAACTAGCACGAACCATTGAGCTATAGTTGACAACACCATCCTACTCCTAAAAGCACCTTGAGGGGCAACCCCGGGTGTGCGATCGGACCCAAAACACCGACAGCTGGCGCGCCAGGTAGGGGGTGTGTCGTCGATCCAAGCTAGCTCAATGGCCGTCACTTTCCTGCACAAGATCGTCTTCCGCCCTAGGTCCACATTCTGCTTCGGAACCATCTCAGCTGTAGCGGATGAGGAGGGAACTCTGCATCGCATTGTGGACCCGACGGAGAGAAGATCTTCCTCAAAAATCTCCGTGAAAATCGGGGAAAAGCAGGAAAAGATGCAGCCTCCAATGCTCCGAAAAAAGATCGCCTCCGGCAGGACAGAGGCCCGAGGCCTGAGGCCCGCCAACCCAGAAAACTCCATTGTCGACCTCTTCGACGGAAGAATGGACACAAATCACAAGAAAGAAAGAGACAAATAAAATCAGGAGGAAGCAAGTTGTTCTTTCTGCGCCTCCGCCCTCAAAGGAGAACAGAAAGAAGATCGTCACGACAGCTACACCATTCTACCCCGACGTCCTCTTCATCGGGAGAGTGGAGTCGCCCCCCATCTCCGACGACGAGCCGACTGTACCCGGAGAGGAACCTCCTCAGCGGGAATCCCGTCGACGAAGGAACCGACGCCGAAATATCCAGAGACATCACGAGGCCGGAGAGCGGGACCCGGCGCAGCCTGTGTCGCGAGACGAGGCCTCAGAGATGGGAGAAACCCCAGAAGAGTGTGTCTTCCGAGAAAGGAGGAATTCCCGATGACGCGATCACCAGCGAGCTCAAGAACAGGCCGAACAGGAAACAAAGCAACGTCGGGAAAATCCTCTCTTCGGGTGCAACCTGAACCCCGACTTCGCCCGAGCCTTGAACACGCCAAGTGAAGTCGGCGGAGTACTGGCTCGGATAGCCGACGGTCTCCCTCGGACTCCCGATGCCGAGGGCTACCGGCGACTGTTCACTCGAGCGGCCAACCATCTTCTACCTCTCGCGCATCCGCCGAATGATCTATGATATACCATCAACAGTCGGCGGGACGCAAGGAGCTCCATCAACGCTTCACGCGAATGACGACATGAGAGCGAGATCCGTCGCCGGGAAGAATACGACAGGGATCACGGCATCCCAACCCGGAGTCAGGCCACCAGGACCGAGTCGGCAACGGCTTCGACTGGCGGCACCACCTGGGGACGGTCGAAGCACCACGACAACCACTCCCCTCCCCGGGACAGACATTATCCTCGACGACAGGAGGACACATGTGGAGTGTCGGCACTTACTCCGCGCCTCAGGGCCATTCAATGGCCTCCTAACTTCAAGGTATCCAACGTTGACAAATATGAACCTAAGCAGGATCCAGGAGGCTGGCTGGCCGTCTACACTACCGCTGCCCGAGCCGCCGGGGCAACCGAGGACGTGATGACCGCGTACTTGCCCATCGTCCTCGGGCAAGATGCACTGCAATGGCTGCGACACCTTCCACAACATTGCATCGATGATTGGAGCGATTTCAGTCGATGCTTCATCGCTAACTTCCAGTCCCTCTCCGACAAGCCGGCGCAACCAAGGGACCTCAAATCCATCAGGCGCCGGGGGGACGAAACTCTCCGGTCATATCTCAAAAGATTCCAGACCATGAGAAATCGTATCCCCGAGGTCGCGGAAGCGGCGGTGATTGAAGATTTCTAACGGGGATCCGATGACTCAGCCTTCGTCCGAACCATACTGCAGAAGGCACCGACTACCTCCGAACAGCTGTTCCGGGAAGCCGACCTCTATATCACCGCCGACGAGCGAGCTCGGGACCTCATCGGAGGAACGAAGTCGGCACTGGCAGCACCGTGACGAGACATGAACCAGCAGCCCGACAAGCGTTGGGAGAAGAGGCCTCGCGAAGAGGTCCACGCCGCCGGACCGCCTGCCTCTCGCGCCCGAGGAGGACTTCGTGGAGGCGAACGCACGCTGGACGACATCCTCGACGCCCAGTGCCCGTACCACAAAGACATGCGCCACACCCTTCGGAACTGTAGAGATTTCAAGCACTCCGTCGGGCACGGCCGACCCTTCCAACCTCTACCCCCTCCTCCGCCGCGGGGAGGACCAGGAGAGCCGCAACAACCCCAGCAACAGGAGGAGGGAGGAGATGGAGCCTTCCCGCGCGTCGACAGAGAGGTCAACGTCATCTTCGGCGGACATGGATCGCGGGAGAACAAGAGACAACAAAAGCTCAATGATTGCCAAATATTGGTAGCGACCACCGGTCCTCCCGCTCCGTACCGATGGTCGGAGCACCCGATCACCTTCACTCGGGCAGATCAGTGGCTTAACTTCGACCACCCGAGCAAATACCCGCTCCTCGTCGATCCGGTGATCCGAGAGAGCCGGGTGAAGAAGGTACTAGTGGACGGGGGGAGCAGCATCAACGTCACCTTCCCTCGGATGCTTCAAGGCTTGGGAGTTTACCTCAAAGAGCTCCATGAGTCGGACACACCCTTCTTCAGCATCGTGCCGACCGAAGGAAAATATCCGCTGGGCCACATCTACATGCCGATAACCTTCGGGACTCTGGAAAACTACAGAACCAAGTACCTGAGGTTCGAGGTGGCGAACTTCGACTGCGGATACAACGCCATCATCGGGAGGCCTGGACTGGCGAAATTCATGGCCATTCCACATTACACATACATGATACTGAAGATGTCAGGACCACAAGGGATCATAACTGTGCACGCTGACTTCCAAGGCGCCGCAGAATGTTTCTGAGTGGCCATCCAGGCGGCCCTCACCACCAAACCGTCGGCGACTTCTTCTGTGCAGGCAAACTCTAAGCCTGAAGAAGACCTCGCGGTACCTGCGAACGAGGCTCAAGCTGCGACCTCTTTGCGGCCGACTAAAGAAACTAAAAGGATCAACCTCGGGTTCGCTGATGAATGCAAGACTGCCATCATCAGCTCCATCCTGGATGACAAATAGGAAAACGCGCTCGTCCGGTTCCTGCAAGATAATCGAGATGTATTCGCATGGCAACCTGCGGATATGCCGGGAGTCCCGAGAGAACTGGCCGAGCACAAACTGAAGGTCTACCCCCAGGCGAGGCCGATTCGGCAAAAATTATGTCGTTTCACGCCCGACAAGAGAGAAGCCATTCGCGCTGAGCTGGCTCGCTTGGTCGTGGCTGGGTTTATTAGAGAAGTTACATCCCGAGTGGCTGGCTAACCCTGTTCTTGTACTCAAAAAGAATAAGGTGGATTGGCGCATGTGCGTCGACTATATGGATCTCAACAAACACTGTCCAAAGGATCCCTTTGGGCTCCCTAGGATAGATCAGGTGGTAGATTCCACCGCTGGATGTTCTATGCTGTCCTTCTTGGATTGCTACTCTGGATATCACCAGATTAGCCTGGCGAAAGAAGACGAGGAAAAAATGGCGTTCATCACTCCATTCGGTGCTTTCTGCTATACCTCCATGTCGTTCGACCTCAAAAACGCTGGAGCGACTTATCAGAGAGCTATTCAAAGATGCTTAGCCGATCACTGGGGCATGCATGTGGAAGCTTATGTGGACGACGTGGTAATCAAAACAGAAAATTCGGAAAATTTCATCGAAGATTTACAACTGGTTTTCAACAGTCTACGGCGATATCGATGGAAGCTTAATCCTGAAAAATGTGTCTTCGGGGTACCAGCAGGAAAGTTACTCGGGTTCATTGTCAGCCACCGAGGAATCGAAGCCAACCCAGAAAAGATCGAGGCTATTATGAGGATGGAAGCACCACGGTCACAGAAGAAAGTGCAAAGACTCACCAGATGCATGGCAGCTTTGAGCAGATTCATATCGAGGCTGGGAGAAAAAGGCTTATCATTCTATAAGTTACTCAAGAAGGTGGACAAGTTTCAGTGGACTTCAGAGGCACAGGAGGCTCTAGAGGCACTGAAAAAATTCTTGACAACACCACCAGTGCTGAAACCGCCACGTCGAGCCACGCTGACTCAACCAGCTGAAGATTTGCTGCTGTATATCTCTTGCACGACTCACGTGGTGAGCACCGCGTTGGTAGTCGAGCGAGCAGAAGAAGGACATGCTTTCCAGTGCAACATCCTATTTATTTCATCAGTGAAGTTCTGGGTCCCTCGAAGAAAAAATACCCTCAAGTTCAGAAGCTATTATATGCAGTACATCTAACTGCACGCAAGCTCTGTCACTACTTCGATGACCACAAAGTCATAGTAGTCACTGGTTTTCCGATAGGGGATATCCTTCACAACAAAGAAGCCATTGGCAGAATAGCCAAGTGGGCCTGCGAGCTGGGATCTCACGACATTGAATTTCGACCTCACACTGCCATTAAAACTCAAGCACTGGTTGACTTTGTATCGGAGTGGACCGAACAACAAGTACCAGATAACCCAGAAACTGCAGAAGTATGGCGAATGTATTTTGATGGCTCATTAAAGCTGCAGGGAGCGGGCGCAGGGGATCCTCTTTACTGCACCTGGAGGCGAACACCTCAGATATGCCCTACAGTTGTTATTTCCAGCCTCTAACAATGCAGCAGAATATGAAGCTCTGATTCACGGACTGAACATTGCTATATCACTGGGCATCAAGAGATTGATGGTATACGGGGATTCTATGGTAGTCATAAGTCAGATAAACAAAGAATGGGATTGTTCGAACGATTCCATGGGAAAATACTGCACTGCCGTCCGGAAATTAGAAGATAAATTTGAAGGTCTGGAATTTCACCATGTGGAGAGAGATCGAAACACGGTGGCTAACATGTTGTCCAAGCTAGGGTCTAGTCGGACTCAGGCCCCGCCTGGAGTCTTTGTCCAAGAAATATCACACCCAAGCATCTCACCGGGTCAGGCAGAAGAATGTAATACTTTGAGCCAACTAGAGTCAGATTCTGATGACTGGAGAAGGTCGATCGTCAGGTATATAAAAAATGAGGAAGAGCCAGACGACAAGAATGCAGCCGAGCGCATCGCAAGGCAATCGTGTGACGGAACCTCCCAAGTAATTAGGCCCACCTACAGTTGTCCTTGTCTAACAGACATCAGACACCCTGTAGATGTTCCTAAGTTACTTGACAAGCTCGGTATCTTTCCCGACCTTACCAGGAACGTTTCACCCGTCTTGCAGACATTACAGACCATCGGAGATGCGGAAGCGAATTACATAAACTTACATTTATTTCAAAAGCAAGCTCGAGTTAATTTATTACAGACCAGTCTAAAAGTGAGTGCATAGAAGTAATAATTATACAAACCAAGGGAGACACAAACTTCTCCCGAAAGGCTATAAACAAAAGATTCTAGATGGAGGACCGAGTCCTCCCGCACTTCAGTCTTGTTTTTCTTCTTTGGGAACCACCTTGGCACAGAAGCAGCAAAAGTCTGCTACTTCCCCACCTAAAAACAACAAAGGGATAAACCCTGAGTATGGAATTACTCAGCAAGTCTTACCCGACTAAGGAAAAGACTCTCAAGGGTATGCTGGTTATAGGGGAGTCAAGGTAAGGCTTCTCAATAATCAAGACTCTGTTTTGCAGAAATGCTTACTAAGGTGGATCCTTAAAAATCCAATTTTATTTGTCAAGTTAGGTAAAATTACCTGCACTAGAGTTCTTTCTACCCTAGTTCAATCACTGGTCCTGCACTAGCCAATTTCTTTAACAAAAGCCCATCATCTTTAGTGGAATGCTACGTGTAAGTCAGTGGCCAAGTCTCCATAACCACGGAGGTACGGCGATCCGAATCGATTATACTCAGCTGAGGATCTCCAATCACACGACATATGTAGCACTTAACCCTTGCATATGTCAACCCGCCACCGGGGTTCTTAAGACCGGATCAGGTTCACGCAAACCGAGAGCACAGATACACCACCGTCCAGCCTCTTGCCACGGAGGGTACACGCTACTCTCGCCACCGCTCCACTCCCATTTCGTGTTATCTTATTCCGGCCTTAGTCTGCCCGAGGCAAGGCTTACCCATGACGAGGCATGTGACCAGTTAAAGGGTCCTCGGTCAGCAGGCCTACATCGAGACGGTCCTTAATTGACTCAGACGGAGACACTACACCGAGACTCTCTTTCTCGTGCAAGTCACCCGCCCGGTCTCAGCTTAATCTTTTTAACCCAAAAACTTGGTACCTAACAGAGGTACATCTTTTCCGATGTTGGACAAACATCTTTTGTAAAACACATCCTTTTGTTTTTCTAAAGCAATACTAAGCATAGTAAAACCTTTTTGTAAAAACAGGATTCCAAGGAGGGTAATCAAGATCAAGGAAGGTAATGCAGGAATTGTTTAATCAATCAACTCCTATCACCTAATGCAGCAAGCAAGTGAGAAAGATTTTAAAAACATCAAGGAAGGTGGCAAATGCACCGGGGCTTGCCTTTGTTATCAGGTGAGTCCTGCTCGGATCCACAAATATCGAAATAAAAGCAGTTGCCTGCTTGAGGATCAGAGGTTGGTGGTATCCCTTCTTCAGAAACTTCTTCTTCTTCTTCGTGCTCTAATATAACCATATACATGCATAAGAATGGATGTCATGGATGCTCATGAGGATGCAAAGATAGCATAAACTTATTATTTATGTCTTGAGTACAACTTTCCTTCACGGTACTCCGAGAACCTAGGGTTTCCGGAGTCAGTAAAGGAGTTCATGGAGCAGGGGGGTGGTCTTGGGTTTAGTGATCAAACAAGGTCCAAATCAAACCAAACTCTACCCATGGCTTCTAAATAATGTGAAAAGCTCACATAAAAAGTTTGGGAAATTTTGGACTTATTATTTATTTTCTAAAAATCCAGAATCAATGGTTTAGGCTATTTTAAATACCCTAAAATTCCCTATTTGATCTAAAAATCATGAGTTTATTTTTATTAAATACTAGGGAAAATAAGGAACCTAGGAAAATTGGTCTCATATTTTTAGGATTTTTCTATAATTTTCTACAGATTTCTAAAGTTTGCTAGAAATAGAAAAAAGAAAACAATGAATAGACTTGAGCCGAAACCAGCCCAAGTCGGCCCAACTACCACAGAAGTGCGCCCGCGCCCGAGCGCGCGATGGCGGCTTTGCAGAAAAGCCCTCGAGGTTTTATCTAACAGGAAGCGGGTTCGGTTACTATTTCCTGGGGTCACTGACATTTCACAAAAAGGCCCTCTGGTTCCTGTCTATTCTGTGTTTCACGTCCCCGACGGCGTTCGCGCACCGCCGCGCTCCGGCGAGGATCTACGCCGGCCGATTGGGACCATTACTGGCGCTCTCGAGCGGTTGTCACCGAATTGGATCCTCCCTAATCACTTTACCTAACTCAATTTCACTAATTACCCTATGGTTTGCACTGGCCACGACGACCGTGGATATGGCGGAACGATGAGCGTGTTCTTGGTGATTCATGTCAGTCCAGTACAATTGAAGGGTTCGAGGAGTGTTAGGAGAGCCTAGGGATGCTAGAACATCTAATAGAGGAGTATGAATTCACCTGGAATGGGCTGGCCGCGGTGAAGTGTTCTTGCGGGGTGTTCGACCCGATTTGGGGGAAATCCCAAATTCGCGTTCTCAGGTGAACGATTGAGGACGATACTTGGTGGCTGGGTGGGTGATGAGGTTACGCAGCTAGGGGAGGGCTCAATTTATAGGCGGCTTAGACGGTGGCCGTGAATTTTGAGGAGGACGCGCGGCGGCCGGAGGGAAGGAAGAACACTGGCGCAAGTAAATTCGTGGCAAACGGCGTGGCATTCTCCCCGGCGACGATGGGACAGCCTTAAGGTGTCACGATGGTGCGGTGGAAAGGCTAAGCCACGCGGCACATGGCCGGGAGGCGGCGGTCACCGGCGAGGTAATCCGCGCTAGCCGCAAAGCAGAAGAGGAAGACGACGGTGAGTCACCGGGGTGACGTCCAGCGCATGGGCGGTGAAGATCTTTTCAAGGTGAGCGATATCCACACGGCCGCGGCACCAATCCCGGCAAAGCGGGCGCCGGCGGTGAGATTTTTCCACGGCAGTCGATCTGATCGGTTAGAGCACTGTACCATGGGATATGTTCGTCAGTCGCCTGAACCGACCTCCTTCCATCGACTGGTTCTCACAATTCTTGTGAATAACCGGGCAAGATTCCTTAATAAAGTTTGTTCTTGATTCAACAGTCTTCAATTCTTATACATGACATTTGGGTCAAAACCGAGGGAATCCAAAGATATGGCGCATCAAACTTGCACTTATCTCACTGGAACCTTATTTTAGCCTTGGGTTCAGTTTCAGTTTTCTGAAACTGTTCTGACAGAGCAACTTGGAGCAAGTTTTTCTCTAAATTCCTCATAACAACTAAGCTCACACTCTTTAGCAAAGTTGTTCTCCTATAATTGGTCTTCAACTTTGATGTGGTGACCTAGGGCAAAAACCCTATACTTTGTAAGTTACAAAGTCACAAAGATGGGCACAATTCACTGAATTTCAGACTTAATCAAAAGAGTTCAAATAGGGCTCTTTTGCAAATAAGTCCAAAACTCAGGGTTTGGCTTGCAAATTCACATATGAGTGGCCCAAATACCTTAAGACACTTACTTGACCTGATTTTTGCACTTTAGTCCAAAAGTGGACTAATTTTGCACTTAGGTCCCTAGGGTTTAGTTTTAGGGTTTCCCAGGGTTCCAATTAGGGTTTCTGGTATCCCAGGGGTATAAGTGGGATTCAACTTTATTCTTGGAGTCATTTTATGACTTTTACCCTAAAGCTTTTAGCTTTTCTCAACTTAGGTTAAGTTTTACCCCTTTAATCACTATTTAGGGTTAAGTCCTTTAACCAGGGTCCTATTTGTAAAACATTAAAACAATACAACTTGTTTGAAATTTTTGCCTAGTGAATGCACTCTAGGTGTGTCAAACATATGCAATGCCCATGCTCATGATGCCATGCTCAAGTTTTAGTTATAGTAACACCAGGGGTGTTACATCCTTCCCCCCATAAAAGAATCTCGTCCCGAGATTTAAAGTCCTAGGGTGAGTAATGGAAAAGGAAATGTGTCACATTTTTATTTCATTATTTCTGGTACAAGGCAGGGGTGGTGTGGGGGTTCATTCCTTTACTACACAGCTATACAAACTTTACAACTTACAAGAGGCTAGAAAGCCTGGGAAATTCTTATTTAAGAAGTCTTGGGTTTCCCATGTAGCCTCATCTTCCGAATGCTGGTTCCACTGTATCTTATAAAACTTGAGAGTCTTTCTCCGGGTAACCCTGTCCTTTTGATCCAGGACTCGAATGGGATGTTCCGAGTACGTTAAATCTGGTTCCAGGACAACACCAGTCACCTCAACGGTTCGATCGGGAACCCGAAGACATTTCTTCAATTGTGACACGTGGAACACATTATGCACAGCAGACAATGTTTCGGGGAGTTGGAGTTGATACGCTACTGGCCCATATCTTTGAAGAATAGGGAATGGACCAATGTACCTGGGTGCAAGTTTTCCCTTTACCCCAAAATGCGACACTCCCTTCATTGGTGAAACCTTTAAGTAGACGTAGTCTCCTTCTAAGAAGTATAAGGGCATTCGCCGTTTGTCTGCATAACTCTTCTGACGAGCCTGTGCCTTCTTCATATTATGAACTATTCTCTGAACCTTTTCTTCGGTTTCTTTTACCATATCAGGCCTAAAGAAATACCTTTCACCAGGTTCAGACCAATTTAGCGGAGTTCGACACCGACGTCCGTATAAAGCTTCAAAAGGTGCCATCTTGATACTTTCTTGATAACTGTTATTATATGAAAACTCCGCCAAAGGTAAACATTCATCCCACTTTGTTGAGAAATCCAGGACACATGCCCGTAGCATATCTTCAAGTATTTGGTTCACTCTCTCAGTCTGCCCACTGGTTTGAGGATGATAGGCCGAACTGTGGAGTAACTTAGTACCCAAAGATTTGTGAAGTGCTTCCCAAAACTTGGCTACAAATTGAGGTCCACGATCCGACACTATGGTCTTTGGAACACCATGCAGACTAAGAATACGAGCAATGTACAATTGGGCGTAGACAGTAACCGAGGAATTTGTCTTGATCGGCAGAAAGTGAGCAGTCTTTGTAAGCCGATCAATTATAACCCAAATAGAGTCATACCCTTTTATCGTCCTGGGCAGTCCCACGATAAAGTCCATACTTATATCTTCCCATTTCCATGTTGGGATCGGCAAAGATTGTAATGGACCAGCAGTTTTCATGTGTATGGCTTTGACACGTCTGCAAGTGTCACATTTAGCCACATAGCATGCAATTTCAATCTTCATCTTGGTCCACCAGTAATGTTGTTTTAAATCATGATACATCTTAGTGCTTCCCGGATGAATAGAATAGCGACTAAGATGCGCTTCATCTAAGATTTGCTGGCGGAGTTCTTCATTCTTTGGCACTACTATGCGGTTGTTAAACCATAACACACCTTGATCATCTTCCTTGAAACATTTGGCTGTTCCAGCCCTTATCTTCTCTCGTAGGTGCTTCATACCCAGATTATCCTTTTGAGCATCAATTATCCTTTGCAAAATGGTTGACTCAAGCTTTAGCTGATTCAGAGTCCCTTGTTGGATTATCCCCAGGTTTAACTTCTCCATTTCTTGACATAAAGTGTTTTCGGAGGTCTTTACCATAAGACAGTGGCAGGAAGTCTTACGACTCAATGCATCTGCCACCACATTGGCTTTGCCTGGGTGATAATGGATCTCCAGTTCATAGTCTTTAATGAGCTCAAGCCATCGTCTTTGCCTCATATTTAACTCTGACTGGGTAAATATATACTTCAAACTTTTATGATCTGTATATAGGTGACAAATATTTCCCAGCAGATAGTGACGCCATATTTTCAGGGCATGAACCACAGCAGCTAACTCCAGATCATGAGTTGGATAGTGCTCCTCATGTCGGCGTAACTGCCTTGAAGCATACGCAATTACTCGGCCCTCTTGCATCAGCACACAGCCGAGTCCACTGCCTGACGCATCACAATATACATCAAAAGGTTTAGTGATGTCCGGTTGGGCCAATACCGGAGCAGTGGTCAATAGTGTCTTCAATTGCTCAAAGGCTTCATTACACTTAGAAGACCAATTGAACTTAATGTCATTCTTCAATAAACTTGTGATTGGCTTCACAAGCTTAGAAAAATCAGGTATGAATCTGCGATAATATCCCGCTAGTCCAAGAAAACTCCGGACTTGGTGGACAGTTGTTGGGGGTTTCCACTCTAGAATATCCTTGACCTTGCTAGGATCTACCGCAATTCCTTTAGCTGATAACACGTGCCCCAAAAATTGAATTTCCTCCAGCCAGAATGCGCACTTGCTGAACTTGGCATACAGCTGATGTTCCCTCAGGCGCGTCAATACAATCCGTAGGTGCTGAGCATGCTCCTCTTCATTTTTAGAGTATATCAAAATATCGTCGATGAAGACCACCACGAACTTTTCCAGCTCAGGCATGAACACCGAGTTCATCAAATAGGTGAAGTGGGCAGGAGCATTGGTGAGCCCGAAAGACATTACCAAGTATTCGAACAATCCATACCGCGTAGTAAATGCGGTCTTCGGTATATCCTCGGGCCGAATACGGATTTGATGATAGCCCGACCTGAGATCAATTTTAGAAAATACCCTCGCCCCAGTCAGTTGATCAAATAAGATATCGATCCTTGGAAGAGGGTACTTATTCTTAATGGTGACCTCATTTAGGGGCCGATAGTCCACGCACATGCGCAAGGTTTGATCCTTCTTCTTCACAAAGATGGCGGGACAACCCCACGGGGACGAGCTTGGCCGGATAAATCCCTTATTCAGTAGATCTTGTAATTGAATCTTCAATTCCGCCAACTCATTAGGGGGCATACGGTACGATCTTCGAGAGATGGGAGCCGTACCGGGCTTTAGCTCAATTACGAATTCTACATCTCTTTCAGGGGGTAGCCCAGGCAATTCTTCCGAAAATACATCTGGAAACTCACATACTACCGGAATGTTCTTGATTTCCGGTACAATGGCTTCAAATATTCTACCAGAAGCTTTGGCTGGATTGGTTTTGGGGAGAGACAAGAAAATTTCTTCTTGATTATAACTCAACCTGACGGTTCTGAGTTCAGTGTTGAGAATTGCCTTGTGTTGAGTTAACCAATTCATACCCAAAATTACATCTATATCCTGGCCTCTTAGAACAATCATGTTAGCAGGAAAGTTCCGTCCGGCCATTGTTACTGGCACTTCATAGGCCACTTCTCTAGTAAAAATGTGTCCCCCAGGTGAATGAATTTTAAATCCCTCTTTTGATTCATGACATGCAATGTGATGTTGCTCCACAAATGTCTTGCTAATGAAGGTATGCGAAGCACCAGAATCAAAAAGAATAATTGCAGGATGACTGGCCACAGGGAACGTACCCATCATCACCGGCTCTCCCTCCGGTGTAGTAGCTACTTGAGTGTAATATACTCGCCCCGTCTTCTTGGTGTTCTTGCCCGAAGTACTTCCCTTGCCTGGAGCTGAATTCCCCGATCCTTGCTGATTATTGGCCTGATTTTGCCTAGGATAGGGGCAATCTTTAATAAAATGCCCAGATTTGCCACAGTTAAAACATCCAGTTGAAGAACTTGGCAAAGCAGGGAATCGAGTGCCTGGGGCACCCGGCTGACTTTGGACAGTAGGGGCTTTGTTGGGACGAATAATTATGGGCTGCTTCAAAGGGAAAGATGGTGCACTTGAACGGTTCTGGTTAGAGGGCCGGAGAATAAACCGTTGCCTCTTTACCGGGCCCTGACTAGGCCTATCACCACTGAATCCCTTATTTTTCCCAGAGTTTGCATATTTTGCCTCCACAGATAAGGCTGTGCTGACAGCCTTCCCATAGGTGAGATCAATACATGCAACCATTTTTCGCTGCATTCGGTCATTCAGACCTCTCATAAAACAGTTCCTTTTCTTCAAATCCGTATTCACCTGATCAACTGCATATTGTGACAGGTGATTGAACTTGTTGAGATACTGATTAATAGTATCTCCCCCTTGTTTCAGTTTCATAAACTCTTCTTGTTTCATGTGCAGCACTCCCTCAGGAATGTAATGCTCGCGGAATGCTGCTTTAAATTCGTTCCATGTAATTTGATGGTCGTCAGGTTGGATAGCCACAAAGTTCCCCCACCAAGTACTGGCAGGGCCTCGGAGTTGCTGTGCCGCAAACAATGGCTTCTGTGTTTCCGAACAACGAAGAAGGCCAAACTTCTGTTCAATGACCCGTATCCATTCGTCGGCTTCGAGCGGGTCTTCTGCTTTGATAAATAGAGGTGGACGAGTCTCGGAGAAATCCAGATAAGTAGTCTCACGGGGACCTTGTTGAAAACCTCTTCCTGCTTGTTGCTGGAACTGTTGCTGACCCGCCATCTCCCTCAGGAAGCGGGTATTGTCGGCGGTAGCATTCACCAAGGCAGCAATTGCCTCGGCTAGCGTGGGTGGAACTGGAGGTGGATTCGGGGTGACATCCCGACCCCCAGATGTTCCGGCTGCGTCCTGTCCGCGAGTCCTGGTCGGCATCTGAGGCAAAAACATTTGAATAAACATAATGTGCCAAAGAAAACCTTCCATTTTACATTACTATAAAGAGTAATGATACAGACTCGATATTACACAACAGGATACATTACCCATTTTACAAAAGTTTAACCTATTATACAACAGTACACCCTACAATACACTACTCTACTTTTATTACACCATTAGTCCTGCTTTCCGTTGCTTTTGGCGGCTTCATTGTCAGGTGTGGGAGTCCAGACGTCAACCAACCTCAAAGAAGGAGGGGGTTCAAAAAGATCTAACTCCCCACCCAACGCGCGTCCCGCAACGTGAGAGGGTCCGGCTTCCGCCTCAGCAGAGTGTGCAGGCTCACTAGGGTGTAGTTGTGAGTATAGCACATGGACTTCCTCATGCAACGTATTGCAGTAGACCTGCAGGTTGTCGACAGCTGAGCTAAGTTCTTTAATTCGGGCCTGAGCCCTCGCTTCCTTAGCACATGCCAACATATGTGACTGTACTGCCCAGTCAAGTGCTAAGTCCCGATCAGCCAGCTGATCCTGCAAGTGACGGATGTCCCTTCTTAGTTCATTGATTCTATCTCCGTCTGCGATCCAAGTATTGGTCCTGTGTCGCAGCGTTGCTTGAAGTCGACTCACTTCGGCTTCCAGGTCTCCTATAGGGTCATTACTTCCGCTGCTACTGCTTTCGTGTCGAGGGGCTAGCTGATGCCGGGGTACTCCAATTGGTCCCGTTGACTTTCGTGCCGTTAGCCTCGTGCGTGGCGGCATCTTTCTAAGGGGGAAAATTTATTAGTATAATTCTTAGCATGATGCATGAATAAGTATAGAATCAACCTTAGTTGATTCAACCTTCTATACATTGCACTCTTCCTATCTGGTCTTTAAGATAAACTCTTCAGAGTACTTAGGTAAGAGGAGAAAAGAGTTTTTGGGTAAGACTTTCGAAAATCCTTTTGAAGATGCCTCGTAATATCTGCAAAGAAGGGCTACGCTCCGATACCAGCTGTGACGGAACCTCCCAAGTAATTAGGCCCACCTACAGTTGTCCTTGTCTAACAGACATCAGACACCCTGTAGATGTTCCTAAGTTACTTGACAAGCTCGGTATCTTTCCCGACCTTACCAGGAACGTTTCACCCGTCTTGCAGACATTACAGACCATCGGAGATGCGGAAGAGAATTACATAAACTTACATTTATTTCAAAAGCAAGCTCGAGTTAATTTATTACAGACCAGTCTAAAAGTGAGTGCATAGAAGTAATAATTATACAAACCAAGGGAGACACAAACTTCTCCCGAAAGGCTATAAACAAAAGATTCTAGATGGAGGACCGAGTCCTCCCGCACTTCAGTCTTGTTTTTCTTCTTTGGGAACCACCTTGGCACAGAAGCAGCAAAAGTCTGCTACTTCCCCACCTAAAAACAACAAAGGGATAAACCCTGAGTATGGAATTACTCAGCAAGTCTTACCCGACTAAGGAAAAGACTCTCAAGGGTATGCTGGTTATAGGGGAGTCAAGGTAAGGCTTCTCAATAATCAAGACTCTGTTTTGCAGAAATGCTTACTAAGGTGGATCCTTAAAAATCCAATTTTATTTGTCAAGTTAGGTAAAATTACCTGCACTAGAGTTCTTTCTACCCTAGTTCAATCACTGGTCCTGCACTAGCCAATTTCTTTAACAAAAGCCCATCATCTTTAGTGGAATGCTACGTGTAAGTCAGTGGCCAAGTCTCCATAACCGCGGAGGTACGGCGATCCGAATCGATTATACTCAGCTGAGGATCTCCAATCACACGACATATGTAGCACTTAACCCTTGCATATGTCAACCCGCCACCGGGGTTCTTAAGACCGGATCAGGTTCACGCAAACCGAGAGCACAGATACACCACCGTCCAGCCTCTTGCCACGGAGGGTACACGCTACTCTCGCCACCGCTCCACTCCCATTTCGTGTTATCTTATTCCGGCCTTAGTCTGCCCGAGGCAAGGCTTACCCATGACGAGGCATGTGACCAGTTAAAGGGTCCTCGGTCAGCAGGCCTACATCGAGACAGTCCTTAATTGACTCAGACGGAGACACTACACCGAGACTCTCTTTCTCGTGCAAGTCACCCGCCCGGTCTCAGCTTAATCTTTTTAACCCAAAAACTTGGTACCTGACAGAGGTACATCTTTTCCGATGTTGGACCCATCATGGCCATGATGGATCCACCATCAAGTTTTGTTTTCGAAAACATCCCTCCCACTTTGCCAAACATCTTTTGTAAAACACATCCTTTTGTTTTTCTAAAGCAATACTAAGCATAGTAAAACCTTTTTGTAAAAACAGGATTCCAAGGAGGGTAATCAAGATCAAGGAAGGTAATGCAGGAATTGTTTAATCAATCAACTCCTATCACCTAATGCAGCAAGCAAGTGAGAAAGATTTTAAAAACATCAAGGAAGGTGGCAAATGCACTGGGGCTTGCCTTTGTTATCAGGTGAGTCCTGCTCGGATCCACAAATATCGAAATAAAAGCAGTTGCCTGCTTGAGGATCAGAGGTTGGTGGTATCCCTTCTTCAGAAACTTCTTCTTCTTCTTCGTGCTCTAATATAACCATATACATGCATAAGAATGGATGTCATGGAATGCTCATGAGGATGCAAAGATAGCATAAACTTATTATTTATGTCTTGAGTACAACTTTCCTTCACGGTACTCCGAGAACCTAGGGTTTCCGGAGTCAGTAAAGGAGTTCATGGAGCAGGGGGGGTGGTTTTGGGTTTAGTGATCAAACAAGGTCCAAATCAAACCAAACTCTACCCATGGCTTCTAAATAATGTGAAAAGCTCACATAAAAAGTTTGGGAAATTTTGGACTTATTATTTATTTTCTAAAAATCCAGAATCAATGGTTTAGGCTATTTTAAATACCCTAAAATTCCCTATTTGATCTAAAAATCATGAGTTTATTTTTATTAAATACTAGGGAAAATAAGGAACCTAGGAAAATTGGTCTCATATTTTTAGGATTTTTCTATAATTTTCTACATATTTCTAAAGTTTGCTAGAAATAGAAAAAAGAAAACAATGAATAGACTTGGGCCGAAACCAGCCCAAGTCGGCCCAACTACCACAGAAGTGCGCCCGCGCCCGAGCGCGCGATGGCGGCTTTGCAGAAAAGCCCTCGAGGTTTTATCTAACAGGAAGCGGGTTCGGTTACTATTTCCTGGGGTCACTGACATTTCACAAAAAGGCCCTCTGGTTCCTGTCTATTCTGTGTTTCACGTCCCCGACGGCGTTCGCGCACCGCCGCGCTCCGGCGAGGATCTACGCCGGCCGATTGGGACCATTACTGGCGCTCTCGAGCGGTTGTCACCGAATTGGATCCTCCCTAATCACTTTACCTAACTCAATTTCACTAATTACCCTATGGTTTGCACTGGCCACGACGACCGTGGATATGGCGGAACGATGAGCGTGTTCTTGGTGATTCATGTCAGTCCAGTACAATTGAAGGGTTCGAGGAGTGTTAGGAGAGCCTAGGGATGCTAGAACATCTAACAGAGGAGTATGAATTCACCTAGAATGGGCTGGCCGCGGTGAAGTGTTCTTGCGGGGTGTTCGACCCGATTTGGGGGAAATCCCAAATTCGCGTTCTCAGGTGAACGATTGAGGACGATACTTGGTGGCTGGGTGGGTGATGAGGTTACGCAGCTAGGGGAGGGCTCAATTTATAGGCGGCTTAGACGGTGGCCGTGAATTTTGAGGAGGACGCGCGGCGGCCGGAGGGAAGGAAGAACACTGGCGCAAGTAAATTCGTGGCAAACGGCATGGCATTCTCCCCGGCGACGATGGGACAGCCTTAAGGTGTCACGATGGTGCGGTGGAAAGGCTAAGCCACGCGGCACATGGCCGGGAGGCGGCGGTCACCGGCGAGGTAATCCGCGCTAGCCGCAAAGCAGAAGAGGAAGACGACGGTGAGTCACCGGGGTGACGTCCAGCGCATGGGCGGTGAAGATCTTTTCAAGGTGAGCGATATCCACACGGCCGCGGCACCAATCCCGGCAAAGCGGGCGCCGGCGGTGAGATTTTTCCACGGCGGTCGATCTGATCGGTTAGAGCACTGTACCATGGGATATGTTCGTCAGTCGCCTGAACCGACCTCCTTCCATCGACTGGTTCTCACAATTCTTGTGAATAACCGGGCAAGATTCCTTAATAAAGTTTGTTCTTGATTCAACAGTCTTCAATTCTTATACATGACATTTGGGTCAAAACCGAGGGAATCCAAAGATATGGCGCATCAAACTTGCACTTATCTCACTGGAACCTTATTTTAGCCTTGGGTTCAGTTTCAGTTTTCTGAAACTGTTCTGACAGAGCAACTTGGAGCAAGTTTTTCTCTAAATTCCTCATAACAACTAAGCTCACACTCTTTAGCAAAGTTGTTCTCCTATAATTGGTCTTCAACTTTGATGTGGTGACCTAGGGCAAAAACCCTATACTTTGTAAGTTACAAAATCACAAAGATGGGCACAATTCACTGAATTTCAGACTTAATCAAAAGAGTTCAAATAGGGCTCTTTTGCAAATAAGTCCAAAACTCAGGGTTTGGCTTGCAAATTCACATATGAGTGGCCCAAATACCTTAAGACACTTACTTGACCTGATTTTTGCACTTTAGTCCAAAAGTGGACTAATTTTGCACTTAGGTCCCTAGGGTTTAGTTTTAGGGTTTCCCAGGGTTCCAATTAGGGTTTCTGGTATCCCAGGGGTATAAGTGGGATTCAACTTTATTCTTGGAGTCATTTTATGACTTTTACCCTAAAGCTTTTAGCTTTTCTCAACTTAGGTTAAGTTTTACCCCTTTAATCACTATTTAGGGTTAAGTCCTTTAACCAGGGTCCTATTTGTAAAACATTAAAACAATACAACTTGTTTGAAATTTTTGCCTAGTGAATGCACTCTAGGTGTGTCAAACATATGCAATGCCCATGCTCATGATGCCATGCTCAAGTTTTAGTTATAGTAACACCAGGGGTGTTACAAATCGGCTCACTATACACTCATTGGGGAAACACTATACAGAAGGGGTGCATCAGGAGTCCTCATGAAATGCATTCTCTCAGCTACTGGAAAGCAACTTTTGGATGAGGTCCATGCTGGGCAGTGTGGAGTGCACGCAGCATCTAGAACCCTGGTTGGGAAGGTCTTCAGGTCAGGTTTCTATTGGCCAACAGCAAAGAGTGACGCAGCCGAGTTAGTCCAGAGGTGCGAAGCCTGCCAGTACCTGTCAAAACAGCAGCATCTACCAGCACAGCAACTGCAAATGATACCCATAACTTGGTCGTTCGCGTGCTGGGGACTGGATATGATTGGACCTTTCAAGAAAGCTCAGGGAGGATACACTCATGTGCTGGTGGCTATCGACAAATTCACTAAATGGATAGAATTCAAACCCATTGCTTCCTTAACTTCAGCCAAGGCGGTGGAGTTCATACAAGACATAATATTTAGATTTGGAATACCGAATAGTATCATAACTGACTTGGGATCCAACTTCACAAGTTCAGAGTTCTTTGATTTCTGTGAGCAGAAAAGCATTCAGATCAAATATGCTTCGGTGGCACACCCAAGAGCCAACGGGTAGGTTGAAAGAGCTAACGGGATGATATTGGAGGCCCTCAGGAAAAAAGTCTTCGATAAAAATGAAAAGTTCGCAGGGAAATGGATAAGGGAGTTGCCCTATGTCGTTTGCAGCTTAAGAACTCGACCCAGTCGAGCTCTGCATGGAAATACCCCTTTCTTCATGGTCTATGGTTCAGAGGTCGTGCTACCTGCTGATCTCAAGTTTGGGGCGCCAAGGTTGATCTTTGAAAATATAGCAGAAGTCGAGGCTACTAGGCTGGAGGATGTTGATATACTCGAAGAAGAACGGCTGAACACGGTAATTCAATCAGCACGGTACCAGCAAACCCTGAGGCGCTATCACGATAAGACCATGAGACATCGATTCTTCGCAGTAGGAGATCTCGTCCTCCGCCGAATTCTAACGGGGGAGGGGCGGCACAAGTTGTCACCTCTATGGGAAGGACCATTTATAGTAGCAGAAGTCACTCGGTCGGGATCATATCGTCTCACTCAGATGGATGGCACGGAAATCGAGAACTCATGGAACATAGAACGCCTCAGGAAGTTTTATCCCTAGCTGTATTCTAAAAGCTATTGGGACGACAATGTACTCTGTAAACTGGAAAATATATCATCAATAAGAAGACTTCGAGAGCGCTCAAATTGTTCATTGTCGACCTGCATTCTTACTTAACTCAGGGTGACCACTATGCCCTGCTAACGGAGCAACCGGCTTAAGTCGGCAACGACTTAAGGCGGTGCAACATGCTCGCGCTTACTTAACTCAGGGTGACCACTATGCCCTGCTAACGGAGCAATCGGCTTAAGTCGGCAACGACTTAAGGCGGTGCAACATGCTCGCTTACTTAACTCAGGGTGACCACTATGCCCTGCTAACGGAGCAATCGGTTTAAGTCGGTAATGACTTAAGGCGGTGCAACATGCTCGCGCTTACTTAACTCAGGGTGACCACTATGCCCTGCTAACGGAGCAATCGGCTTAAGTCGAAGACGACTTAAGACGGTGCGACATGCTCACGCTTACTTAACTCAGGGTGACCACTATGCGCTGTTAACGGAGCAATCGGCTTAAGTCGGCGACAACTTAAGACGGTGCGACATGCTCACGCTTACTTAACTTGGGGTGACCACTATACCGCACCAACAGAGCAATCAGTTGGAAGCTGATACTAACTCAAACCGGCGTGACACACTCAGCGCGTATATGGTTACTCATCCAGGGGTGGCCTCTATGTCCCATGAAGAAATCTCGAAACCATCACGCTGCATTTTACTTCTACAAATATAGATACTGTTGAATTCTAAACAATATGAGAATGATAGTAGCATTCAATACTAAGAAGGTGTCCTCTAACAAAATATCCGAGCACGCTAAACGCGCATTCAAAGCATACAATGTTTTTCTATTCTGCAACATTCTTATCAGGAGCAACCGACGAAGAAGGACGACTGGATGAATCAGGATCAGCGTTCATATTTGCCACTATGTCGTCTGGGACAACCACACCAGGTCTCCTCATCAGAATCCGCCCCGCGCGAATAGATTTATCCATAGCTTTATCGCGCTGGGCCCTCAGAGTAGCGGAAGTCTCTTCAGCAACCTTGACAGCCAACTGAGCGGTCTATAGCTCCTAGGCGATAGATTTCTTGGAAGCACGCAGATTCTTGATGACAACATCTTTGGCCGATATCAACTCCCTGAGGCGAATCACATCATCCAAGGATTCCTGCAGCTTATAACGAAGATTGTCTAACTCCTCCCTAGTGAAGCAATGACTCCTCTCCAAGATGGTCAGCGAGTTGCTAGAGTCACGATATAGCCTGTCAAGATTGTCACGAGAAGTAACAAGGGCACGTTTTTCTTCCTGCAAGCAAGAATCAGCTTTTCCAAACGTCAAGCAAGCAATAAAAGCACATCAAAACGAAACCCGGATTCAGAGGTCACCTTCTCAGAGTCAAGCTGAGCGCGGAGAGTAGAGTTCAGCGTGTTGGTGT
The DNA here is from genome assembly GCA_029449295.1 of Zea luxurians. Classification (NCBI taxonomy): domain Eukaryota; kingdom Viridiplantae; phylum Streptophyta; class Magnoliopsida; order Poales; family Poaceae; genus Zea; species Zea luxurians. Next base: position 102,929,894 of record JAOPSE010000010.1, read on the forward strand.
CATTCAGAGAAGCAGAGACCTGGGCCAGCTCTGTCTGACTTTGGGAATACTTTTCCTCAAGATCAGAACACCGCCGGACCAGTTCAGTTTGATCTTGAGAGAGTTTTTCCTCAAGAGCAGAATACTGCCGAGTCATATCTGGCGAGAAGCAGTCAAGCAAAGGTGTTAAAATAAGAAGCAGTTTGATAAGGTAGCCAGAAGGAAGCAAAAGAGCACTGACCAGCATTCGCCGCCTCTAAGTCAGAAACACGCCGCTGAAGCAGCACCGGATTCCAACACGCCAGAGACAAAGCTCCTTCCGGGACGGAAGCACCCTGCAACCTCAGCCGACTAGACATCTCATCTACCAACGCCTGGCATTAAAAAGAAGACGAGCATGAGAATAATTACCTGCTTGGGCAAAAGTCAGACCAGAAGAAACCAAAATACCTGGAAGTTGGAGAAGAAGGAAGCGACTCCCAAATCGTGAGAGATCAACTCATGGCTTGGCAAAGGATCACCACTCGGAGCAACTTGCAACGATTCAGCAGGGACCAATTCAGTGACATCAGCAGAACCCAAAACCTTGTCATCAGGTACGCTGGCCTCTAAAGCGACCCCCTAACCAAAGGCTTGGGCTGTTACCATGCAACCAGAGTGTGGAGGAGAGGACCCTACGTGAACATCCATGGAAGTGCAAGAGGGAGAACCCGCTCGGACACCCTCAGGGGCTGGATCATAGCTTGCACTACCCATTTGAGCCGGATCATCTCTGGCAGCACCCTCGGGGGCTGGGTAGTAGCTGGCACTATCCATTTGAGCCGGATCATCTCCGGCAGCACCCTTGGGGGCTGGGTAAAGGCTAGCACCGTCATTGAGGGTCGAGTTCTCTGCAGCAGCCGTCTCTAAGGTTGAAGGTCCCTCGGCCACTTCCATGGGAGCAGGGAAATCCAAATCAGCTTCCTGACCCTCAAGACCGCGCTCCAAGGTCGATAAGGCGCGGGACGCTGCCCGGGAGGACCCCAACCCGGCGTCGAGCACATCAACACGAACATCCATCGCGCCACCATCTGTCGGTTCTGATAGCAGATCTTCTGGAATCATGTCCTCGAGAGCCTGATCAAAGTTCGCCAGAGATAATTCTTGCAGACCAATGAGGGCAGACAAGGCCGGAGAAGGAACACCGTTACTTTCCCCACTGGCAGTGTAACGACAGCTGTTTTTCCGAATCAGGGGGATTTTGTCTTCTTCTTCACCATTATCATCAGCAAGACGGACAGCACACCCATTGGGTTTAGCGTCAGATGGGTCACACCCATTGGGATTAGCTTCAGTGAATTCAGGCACTGGCACTTCCTCAGCAACAGGAGCAGAAGGACCGGTACCTTGATCCAAGCTAGACACCCAACGAAGGCGTCTCTTCTTCTTTTTCTCTCCCTCGGCAGGAAAAGAGGCTTGATCAACTCGGCGAGAACGTTTTGGACGAACATTGACAGGCTTTTGAGCGTCCAAGGTTTTGTCAGCTTCAGGGATGGGCACCACCACCAATGTTTCAGCAGGAGTAGCATCAGAAGAATCCCCAGCCAACATATCTAGCATGGCACCTATCTCCGCATCACTGGGATCCAAAGGCACCTCAAAGTGGACCTGCCGTTCATCATCAGGAATTTCTCAAGCAAAGCAACCAAAGCACTAACTTCTTTGGCAGAGGGTTGCACTCTAAGGCCCAAACCGCCATCAGCAGAAGGAGGACTTGACACGAAATAAGTAAAGGCTTTGGAAGGAGGCAGGTTCCAGGCCGAGTACGCAACAGGGGCGCCAACGTTTGATACCTTGCCTCTAAGTATCATTTCAAGCTGGTTCACCAAGTCCACAGCAGGAATTCTTCTATTGGTGACCCGGGTTGAGTCAGCTAGACCTCGGTACAGATAGGCCGGGTATGCCCTGTCCTTCAGTGGCTGAATATTCTTGAAGACAAAGTCAGCAACTACAGCCTCGGCAGTCAGACCCCTCTCCTTCAGCAATCCAACTTCAGCTAGCAGAGCCCCTGCCTCAGCCACCTCCTAGTCTGTGGGGGACTCGGTCCAACTCGGAGTACGAACATCCGGTTGTCTCCCTGACCGTGGGGGGAGGGAAGTTCCATGATTCTCAACGATAAACCACTCCAAGCGCCATCCTTTGATGCTGTCTTTGAGTGGGATGTCAAGGTAATCAGTTTTCCTCCCGCGGCGCATCTCCAAGCTCGCGCCCCCTACTAGTTGGTGCTGACCTCCGGCCATCCCAGGGCGACAGTGATACAAATATTTCCACAGGCCAAAATGCGACAGAACGCCAAGAAAAGCCTCACATAAATGAACAAAGATAGAGATTTGCAGAATGGAATTGGGGTTCAGATGAGTCAAATCCAGGTGATAGAAATCAAGGAGACCGCGGAAAAAGGGAGAAATAGGAAGAGCAAGGCCATGGAGGAGGAATGGAACATAAACAACAGATTCATGGGTGTCTTCTGTTGGAACAGTGACCCCACAGCAGATCCGCCAAGAACAGAGTTCCTTCGAAGGAAGAACTCCAATGGACATAAGATGGAGAAGGTCAGACTCAGAAACAATAGACATATGGTTACCTGCGAAAGGCAACTGACTGTTGGGATCGATGGGGGGAATGACAGCAGCAGACGAACTCGAAGCTTTCCGCTTAGGCGCCATCTCAACCTCGCCGGCGAGCAGAGCGGAAGCAGAATTGCAAATCGGCAGAGAGGATCTGAATGCAGGAAAGTAAGAACCAGGGCGCGGAATGTGAAGACGCAGAACAGTGCAGTACATATAGGGTTTTCCCGGGCCAGATGCCGTTTCCAAAAAGTGCCCAGTCATCACCCAGCGGTTATTTCTAAAAACGCTGGCGTGCCACGTCATCACTCAGCTACTATTTCTAAAAAAGCCGGCGTGCCATGTCATCACTCGGTCGTTATTTCCAAAACGGTCGACGCGGCCCAAATTGACTCAGCCCGTGGTTTCTAAAAACGCTGACAGTACCTGACTTCACTCGGCTGTTACTTCTAAAACACCGGTGTCACCGTCAGTCACTCAGCTGTTACTTCTAAAACGCCAACGTTGCCGTCAGTCACTCGGTTGTTACTTCTAAAACGTCAATGTTACCATCAGTCACTCGGCTGTTACCTCTAAAACACCGACGTGACCCCACCATCATTCGGACGCTACTTCAGAAGTGCTAACACTTTCAATAATAACTCGGCCGTTGTTTCTGAGGCACCGACAACGCAGAGAAAATAAATGATTCGAAAACTCCAAGTTACTACTCAAGCATAGCAGACAGAGAGCATCATGGACAACGATCAACAACTGACCAAGAGGTGAAGTATTTAACACAGGAGGAGACGAAATCGTTCTTCATAAAGGGAAGCTACAGAACTTACAAATCAACTCGCTATGAGTTGATACTTCCCTACTACTACTACTACATTGCATTACACTACTCTATACTACTAATACTACTACATTATTTCACTAATACTATTTCTAATACTAATCTATACTAATATCTAAAAACCAGTGGCATCTAGCCACTGGCCTGGTTGCTGCCCCTGCTGCTGCCCTTGCCGCTGCCGTCGCCGCCCTTGCCGCTGCCGTTGCCGCCCTCGCTGCTGCCGTCGCCGCCCTTGCCGCTGCTGTCGCCGTCGTCGTCGTCATCGTCTCCACCATCGCCACCGCTGCCCTCCTCGGACGAGTCCGAGGAGTCCTCCTCGTCCGAGGAGTACTCCGACTCATCCGAGCCTGTTGGGGACTTGTTCTCAAATGCTATGAATCAAGAACAAGGCAACACAGAAAAAAGTTAATGATAAATACCCTTCGTCCTTCGAAGCGTTATTTCCCTTAGGATATAACGATCTTCAGACGAAGGTCATGAAAGACATACCTTCATCATTGCAGTTATATTGACAATAAGGAGAAGCATATGAAACATGAGAGAATGAATAATCACATGACATTATTACGTGTTCTTATTATATAATCATGGAAGAATAAAAACAATGTTGAATTACATTTGTACCTTCGGCTTGACAGAGGACAAAGGTACAAGCGTGATGCACGAGCGAGTACAAGTCAGCGTGAACAGTACGGGGGTACTGTTCATCTATTTATAGACACAGGACACAGCCTGTGACGAATTACAATTATGCCCCTCATAAAAGTTTACAACATTGACTCAGACCTTTATGGATTAAAAGGTCATTCTATCTCTATGTCGGTTTGTAATGCCGAAGCTTCATGAAGAGGAACCTTCGGCCATCTCCTGGGGACAACTTCAGCCGAAGCTGCTTCTTCGTGTAAGACCTTCGGCGCAACGAAGCATGGCCCCAACAGTAGCCCCTTTCGCGGCGCTAGATCGTTTTTCGTAACGAGCTTGATCCGTGAAAAAAGCCTCTTAAGCTTCGGGAAGCCGAAGGTCCAAAAAACACCTTCCCTGAGCTCGTTGCCGAGAAACGATTCAATTTCCGAGCTCGTGTCGGGCCCACCTTGCAGAGTTACTGTTTGATCTTTGCGGTCCACCGCGCAGCGAGTGCAAGTGACTGCCCGCCTGGTGTAAAAATCCTGGCGCTTCGCCTTCTTACCTGCAGCACTATATAAACAGACGAGTAGGTGTGAAGTTACCACAGCATTCATTGCTATTTGCACTGTTTTGCTGCCAAAATTTTTAACTATAGCCGAAGCTTGATTCGCAGAATCGAACGAAGGTCCATCTTGAAGTCTGCTTCGTCAGAAAGAAAGGCTTCGGGAGAAAAAGAAAAAAGTATTCAATTTTCCCAAACTCAGAATCAAATGGCCAGAGTGCGATCTACTGCCAGGGTTGAGCGTGAAGGAGACGAAGCTGAAGGTTCGGAGACTGTTCCCATCTCCGAAGCAATGCAACGATCCGGACTAGTAACTGCGGAAGAAATCCCCGCTGTTGAAGCAGAACAAGCAACTGCCGAAGCAGAAGAGGAGAACATTGAAGAAACTGATCCCGAAGATGATTATCGCATTGCCATGCCAAGTAAACCCAGCCACTTGGACTTCGGAAAGTCGACCGTTTCAAAGGCTGATCTCTCCAAGATGGTAAAGTCAGGTTATTTCAGTGAAAATCAGAAGAAACTACTTCGCTTCGGGGGAGAAGAGACTACCCCGAAGCCAGAGAAAAACGAGATAGTCATTTTCAAGAGCTTTTTAAAGGCTGGGCTGAGATTCCCCCTTCATGGTATTATTGCAGATGTATTGAAGAAGTTTGGAATTTACTTTCATCAATTGACTCCTAACACTATCGTTAGGCTTAGTGTTTACATCTGGGCCCTCCGAAGCCAGGCTGTGGAACCGTTTGCCGACAGTTTTTGTCGAGTTCATGAGTTACATTACCAAACGAAGGCCAGAAAAGATGGATTACATGATAACTTTGGTTGCTACAATTTTGCCTACCGGAAAACAACAAAGTTTCCTGTTATCAGCTACCGAAGCAAATGGCCGGCAGGCTGGAAGTCAGAGTGGTTTTATGTGAAGGTTGACGAAGACGAAGAGAAGTTGGTACAAAGCCCACTTGAATTAATCTTCGGAGAAACAAGGCCGCGATGCCACATGACATTAGAAGGTCCCACCTGGGCTGCACTGGGTGAGTTTAAAATTATTTCAGAGCATATCAGTACCAGGGATCTGGTTCAAGAGTTCTTGGCCTTCAGGGTTTTCCCTACTTTAAAAGAATGGGAAATGCCGAAGCTGGAAAGGGAGAAGAAAGAGGGAGAACTTGTCCGGCTTCCTTACCATTTCAAATTCAAGAAATACTTTAAAAAACCTTGCCAAGAATGGCTGGACACAGTTGAAGTAATGTGCAATGAAATTCTTGGGAATTATTCCAAAAAAGAAGATCAGCTAATGACTGCGGCCTTCGGCACCCGTCCGAAGCGAAGACTAAACCAAGTGTTTGATGCCCTGGGTTTCGAGTACCCTGACTATGAACGGTTGAATAAGGGTGCTGAGGGCCAAAAAAGGAAAAGAGTGGCCGAAACTTTGAATAAAGATGAGGAAGAATCACCAAAAGAGAAGAAAATTCCAAAGAAGAGAAAAATATCATCTCCAAAGCGAAAACTATCCGATGAAGAGGGGACTCCTGCACCACCCTCTACCAGCGACGTGGAGGAAATCTTAAAGGTAATGACTGAACCCCTGCCCGCGAAGCTAAGTCCATTAGGGCCTCAACTGACGAAGCTTTTTCGAAAGGTGGAGAAGCCGGAAAAAATGAAGATAACCAAAACAAAGAGGCAAAGAATTATTGCAGTGACCGAAGTTATCGACAAGACGCCACCGAGGGCTTCAACTCGGAAAACGCCAGCGGTTGAGGGCACAACAAATGTCGAAGTCGCACCTTCGGAGGTCGCGGCTACCGAAGCCGCCTCAGCCGAAGATGTGAACTTGGGAACTACAATTGAAGACATCGACAAAGTTTTGCTAGACATGGCCGCAGAAGAAGCTGCCACTGCTGATGAAGAAACCATGGCTACAGTGCCTGGAAAGGGAAAGGAAATAGCCAAAGATACTTCGGAAGACGATGCCTACATATTTCAAAATTTAATTGGGCAAGAACTGTCGAAGGCCGAAATAGAAGAGCTTAAGGAATATGCCAAATCTTGCGGATACAAGCCAGGAGCTCTTCTATTTGGAGGCATTGATGATGAGAAATTGGGCTGCATCCAGGATCAAATTGGGGCTAAGGTCATCGGTACTCTATCAAAGAGTATCGGTTTCCCGAAGCTAGAAACAGATATCAGCCGCTACCGACGACAACATATTGTTGGTAGCTTATTTTATTCCAATTTCAAGGTAAGCAACTTTTCTCTGACTTTTATTGTTTTTAATAATGTAAATGTTCCTAACGAAGGTTGTTTATGTGCAGAGCATGCTACTGAGCAAAGCTTTGAAGATGCAACAAGATCTAGAGGATAAGAAACACGAAGCTACAATTGAAAATCTAGAGAGCAAGATAAAAGAGCAATCAGCTATTATCGAAAAGAAAGACTTCGAACTCCAAACAACTGAAGGGTTATTGGCAGAAACTGAAGCTAAAGTAGCAGAATTGAATTCAAAGCTCCTCTGCCAATCAAAACAATTTGAACAAGAGACACTAGAGCTTAATTCAAAACTTGAGGCCGAAGTCCAAACCAGCTCAGATTTGAAGAAATCATTAACAAGCCTTCAAGACAAATGTTTGAAATTTAGCAACAACTGTATTCAACAATTAAAAAAGATCTTTTACTCAGTTGGAGCCAGCAGTGGGAAGTTCGCCCCTTCAGCTGAAAATTTGCCAAGAACCTTCGAACATATTGAAGCTGAAATTGATGAGCTTGACGAAGTTATAGCCGGGCACGGTGACTTCTGTGCCTGGGTAGCTTCTCGGGGCACTGCTGCAGCGTTTCTGAAGGCCGGCTGTGATCATGGAAAAATCGTCAACAGGCCCAATTTCACTCTATCTTCGTCAATGCTAGACGATATTCCTGACCTCGCCCGAAGCATTTCAAACAGATTTATAAAAATGATATGGACAAAAGGCGGGCGAGAGAAGGCTGGAGACGAAGCTCGAAGTCATCTTGAACCAGTAAGAAATGATACCTTGTGCTTACCTTCTCCTTCACACTTGATTTTTACTCGCAATACCTTGATTCATGTAGGATGACGAAGCTGAAGGTGATGCTTAAAAAATATACCGCCGAAGCTGAAGCTCAGTGAAGATCAGTAGGAGTACACTATAGAAAAAACTCGAGACTTTTGTAACAACTTCTGTAAATACAATTAAACTGTTCTTAATGAACTTTGTACATACCTTGTAATATACTCTTACCCTTCCATTGAGGCGCTTTGATGTGGACGAAATTAGTATTTTGAGCCAGAGGCGAAAAAACACCTTCCCTTCTTTTCGTACACAACGAAGCATAAAAGACCGCTTCTTCTTTTTTGCCGAAACAACCACTTATGCCATGAATGAATGTTTATGAATGCAAATGCTATGATGTAATGTGATGTGCGAATGAATGTCCAAACACATATCCGAAGCCATACCCTTAGCCATTATTTCCTTAGAAACAACCACACATCAGCTCTGCATTCCCTTAGGAACGTCTTTGGAGCTTCTTCGCCTTTTACTTTCGGCGGAATCAGCGTTGACTTTTCGCTGTAAGCTCTGCATCCCCTTAGGAACGTCTTTGGAGCTTCTTCGCCTTTTACTTTCGGCGGAATCAGCGTTGACTTTTCGCTGTAAGCTCTGCATCCCCTTAGGAACGTCTTTGGAGCTTCTTCTCTTTTTCAGTTTCGGCACTCGATGGTGCGTTCTCAGCTTTTACATTTACATTCTTTGGGGGATTTTGCTCTTATAAAACTAAAAAGAAGATTACATATGATGGCCCCATTAAAAACCTTTCTCCCCCTTTAGAAAGGAAAAGGGTGCCATGAAAAAGAAAAAACATAAAAAAGTTACATCAAGTTACACATAATATCGCCGAAGCTCATCCGCATTCCAAGATCTCGGAATGTCGTTGCCGTCCATATCCTTCAATCTGTATGAACCAGGTCTTGACGAAGATGCTACTAAGAAAGGCCCTTCCCATTTCAACTGTAACTTGCCCACTGTGTCTGGGTTGGCCACTCTCCGAAGCACCAAGTGTCCCGGCTCAATATTTTTTAGCCGGACCTTTCTATCTCGCCATTTGACTGTTTCAGCTTGGTATTTATTGATATTCTCCACAGCTTGAAGCCTGATCCCTTCTAAAGCATCTTTTTCCACAAGACAAGCATCTTCAGGACCTGATTCTGCCGAAGCTACTACTCTTATTGATCCAGCTTTAGCTTCTTCCGGAGTTATTGCTTCGTCACCGAATAATAACTTGAATGGAGTAAAGCCTGTAGACCTTGATGTTGTTGTATTGTGGCTCCACACCACTTTGGTTAACAGATCTGGCCACTTTCCCCTGGGTTGATTGAAGATTAACTTCATTATTCCTGTCATTATAATGCCGTTGGCTCTTTCAACGAGCCCATTTGACTCCGGATGCCTGACTGATGCAAAATGGGTCTTCGTACCAATTTGATCACAGAAATTTCTGAAAGCTTCGGAGTCAAACTGCGTTCCATTATCTACAGTGATGGCCTTCGGTACCCCGAAGCGACAGACAATATTCTGCCAGAAAAACTTTTGGACAGTGGCCGAAGTTATTGTGGCTAATGTCTTTGCCTCAATCCATTTAGAAAAATACTCCACAGCTACTATAACATATCTTAAATTCCCTTGAGCCGGTGGTAATGGACCTAACAAGTCAAGGCCCCACCTTTGCAATGGCCAGATAGGTTGAATGAGCTGTGTTAAAGACGAAGGCTGTTTTTGATCTCATGCACACTTCTGACAGCTTTCGCACTTTTGAACTAACTCCGCTGCATCCGAAGCTGCCTTCGGCCAATAAAACCCTTGGCGGAAGACTTTTCCAAGTAACGGCCTAGATCCAATGTGGGATCCACACAAGCCTGCATGTATTTCTTTCATCAACTCTATACCTTCGGTTCTAGATAGACACTTGAGCAGCGGAGCGCAAACTCCATGTTTGTATAACTCCCCTTCTATCATGACATATGGACGAGCTCTTGCCTCTATCCTTTTATTATAAGCTTCGTCATCTGAAAGGAACTTACCTTGAAGGTAAGAGATGATCTCAGTTCTCCAATCTTCGCTATAAACAGGAGATATGTTGAGAACTGCTCTTTCAAGGAGCTCCACTGAAGGTGCCTTTATTGTTTCGAAGAACACATCCGAAGGTAACGGCAGCCCCTGTGCTGCTGACTTGGCTAGCAAATCAGCATGCTCATTTTGTCCTCGAGGGATATTTTTGACAGAAAATCCTTCGAAGGAAGCTTCGATTCTTCGGACCGTGTCTAGATATTTTTCAAGCTTCGGATCTTTAGCCTTGCAACTTTTGTCGATGTGACCCGAAACAACCTGGGAATCAGTTTTAAGAATCGCCCTTCTGATTCCCATTGCCTTTAATTTCCGAAGGCCCAGGAGCAGGGCTTCGTACTCAGTAATATTGTTTGTACAGCTGAAATCAAGTCTTGCTGCATAACAAGTTTTAACCTTGGATGGTGAAACCAACACAGCGGCTGCACCCGCTCCGAAGGTTCCCCAAGAGCCATCACAAAACACTGTCCACACTTCGGCATCTTTATTTGCTTCTTCATCCTGAGCCCCTGGCGTCCAGTCGGCAATGAAATCTGCCAACGCTTGAGACTGGATCGAGGATCTATGCACATAATCAATGCAAAATTCATTGAGCTCTGCAGCCCATTTTCCAATCCGTCCAGTAGCTTCTCTATTTCTCATAATATCCTTCAACGGCTGCGAAGAAGGAACAATAATATTGTATGCCTGAAAATAATGCCGAAGCTTCCTGGATGCCATTAAAACGGCATACAATACCTTCTCCAGCTCTGTATAATTTTTCTTTGATACACTAAGGACTTCAGATACAAAATACACTGGAACCTGCTTCTTGACTTGGCCATCAAGCTTCTCCTGGACAAGTGCCGCACTTACTGCTGAGTGCGAAGCTGCCACATATAACAACAGAGGAGCCCCTGGCGTTGGTGGAGTTAATGTTGTTAGATCTATCAAATATTGCTTCAGCTCTTCGAAGGCTTTTTGTTGGCTTGGTCCCCATTGAAAGACTTCAGCTGACTTCAGCACCTCGAAGAATGGTAAATTTCTTTCTGCTGATCTGGATATGAATCTATTGAGAGATGCCAGCCTCCCTGTCAATCTTTGGGCCCCCTTTCTTGTAGTTGGTGGCTCCATTCGAAGTATAGCTTCAATTTTATTTGGATTAGCTTCAATTCCCTTTGTTGAAACCAAGCATCCAAGAAATTTCCCCTTCTTTACTCCGAAGACACATTTTTCTGGATTCAGCTTCAAACCAGCTTGCCTAAAACTGGCGAAGGTCTCCTGCAAATCAGCAATATGATTTTCCTGCTTCGTGCTTTTTACAATAATGTCATCAACATAAGTTAGCACATTTCTGCCTATCTGAGACTGGAGGACCTTCGCAGTCATTCTGCTGAAACTTCCTCCAGCGTTTTTGAGCCCCTCAGGCATCCGAAGATAGCAATATGTGCCACTTGGGGTTATGAAGGTAGTCTTCGGCTCATCTTCCTTCTTCATCCAGATTTGATGATAGCCTGAGTAACAATCTAGCAGACTCATGAGCTCTGAAGAAGCTGCTGCATCAACTAAAGAGTCTATCCTTGGCAATGGGAATTCGTCCTTCGGACAAGCCTTGTTGAGATCTGTGAAATCGATACACATTCTCCACTTGCCATTGGCCTTCTTCACCATAACAGTGTTAGCTAGCCACTCTGGGTACTTTACTTCTCTGATAACTCCTGCACTGAGGAGTCTTTTTACTTCATTGCGAGCCCCTTCGGCTTTATCATCAGACATTTTCCGAAGCCTCTGCTTTCGGGGTCTGAAAGATGGGTCAACATTGAGCGAGTGTTCAATAACATCCCGATTGACTCCGCAGAGGTCATTAGCTGACCATGCAAAAACATCTTTGTTGTTGAACAAAAACCTTATCAAGGTTTTTTCCTGCTCTTCGGATAATTGGGAGCCCAACAGCACCTTCTGCTCTGCTATGTCTTCACATAAGAGCATGGGCTTCGGCTGGTCTGCTGAAGGTGCCTTCTCCCTTCTGAATTTGTACTGTTCACAAGCTTCAGCTCCATCTATGTTATGGATTGCTTTGGAGTCAGTCCAGCTTCCTTCGGCCCTTCTAGCAGCTTCCTGGCTTCCATGAATAGCAATAGGCCCTTGGTCCGAAGGTATCTTCATGCAGAGGTAAGCTGGGTGAAGAATTGCTTCGAAGGCATTGAGAGTACCGCGACCAATGATAGCATTGTAAGGATACTCCATGTCAACAATATCAAACACAATTTGCTCAGTCCTTGTGTTGTTAACAAATCCGAAGGTTACTGGCATGGTAATCTTCCCAAGTGCTGCAATCTGCCGTCCTCCGAAGCCACAAAGAGGGTGCGTAGCATCATGGACCTTGTCTTCGGGCTCTTGCATTTGTCTGAAGGCCTTAGCAAATATGATATCAGCTGCACTGCCTGTATCAACTAAGACATTGTGGACCAGAAATCCTTTGATCACACAAGAGATAACCATGGCATCATTGTGAGGATAATCCTTAAGCTGAAGGTCTTCCTGAGAGAAAGTGATTGGAATGTGGGACCATTTTGACTTGATGAAGGGTCCCTGTACTCCAACGTGCTGCACCCTTCTCTGAGCCTCCTTCTTCTGCTTCTTGTTAGCCGGCTCTGAGCAAGAACCGCCTGTTATCGGGAGCACCAGCTTCGAAGCCAAAGCAGCTTCAGCTTGATTGTTGAACGAAGCCATCAGCTCAGAAAAGTGGAAGTGAGTTCACCGGAGGTGGGCGCCAATGTTGGGGACTTGTTCTCAAATGCTATGAATCAAGAACAAGGCAACACAGAAAAAAGTTAATGATAAATACCCTTCGTCCTTCGAAGCGTTATTTCCCTTAGGATATAACGATCTTCAGACGAAGGTCATGAAAGACATACCTTCATCATTGCAGTTATATTGACAATAAGGAGAAGCATATGAAACATGAGAGAATGAATAATCACATGACATTATTACGTGTTCTTATTATATAATCATGGAAGAATAAAAACAATGTTGAATTACATTTGTACCTTCGGCTTGACAGAGGACAAAGGTACAAGCGTGATGCACGAGCGAGTACAAGTCAGCGTGAACAGTACGGAGGTACTGTTCATCTATTTATAGACACAGGACACAGCCTGTGACGAATTACAATTATGCCCCTCATAAAAGTTTACAACATTGACTCAGACCTTTATGGATTAAAAGGTCATTCTATCTCTATGTCGGTTTGTAATGCCGAAGCTTCATGAAGAGGAACCTTCGGCCATCTCCTGGGGACAACTTCAGCCGAAGCTGCTTCTTCGTGTAAGACCTTCGGCGCAACGAAGCATGGCCCCAACAGAGCCATCAAGCCCCGCGCGCTCGACGGCCCGGATGTAGGTCCAGACCTCCGCGGCAATCCCCTGGGAGTCGTCTGAATCATCAGATGACGCCGGGGGAGAGACGGGGGCCGGAGATCCCTCGGACTCGGAGGAGAACTCCTCCTCCGAGTACTCCGAGTTGCCGAAGTCTTCCGAGGGAGGAGTCGGCTCACGTTTGCGCTTATCACCAGAGCGAGGCGAGGAACTGCTACCCTTCTTACTCTTGCCCATGGTGGAAAGGAAAGAGGAAGAAGAGAACAAGCAGCAGAGAGCAGTAAGAGATGTGAAAATGCCGGGGAAGCAAGAACACTATTTATAGAAGAAGGAGGCAACCGCTCACCTCCTACCACGGCTACTGAACAGTCGCAAAAATTCAATATGCAATTCAAACCATCTGAAGACACGTCAGGCGGCTGACGCCGTTTCACGCAACACAACACCCATTGGGACTCCAGTCAACTGCGCGGGCGATATGATTACACCCGCGGTCACATCAAGTTACTACTCAGAGACAGTTTGCTAAAACACTCAGTGTACCAAGCCGTCCCTTGCCTACACCCATTGGGGGGGACGCCCAGGAAATACCAATATATTTTTCAAAACTGTCACATCCGTGCAGCACGTGCAATGAATACTTCAAGACAAAAGTGAGATATCAACAAGGATCAAAGAAAAGCCAAATATATCCAACAAGGTACAAGTCTAATCGACAGAAGCATTGAAGCAAGAAGTGATAACAAAGACTAGCCAAGGGTCACCTGTCGAACGTCCAATCAGTCACAGATCAAATAAATTGCACCGCCTAGCAAGATATGAGCAGATCACGAACTCGGCCTCAAAGACAAAATATACGATGCTTCTAAAGCATAATATCAATAACATAGTGCTGACCTCCAAGGCATCCGGCAAAAAGGGAAGAAGATCACTGGAAAAAGGCATAAAATGAAGACCTTCGAGTGGATTATCTTCAAAAAATCCACTCGAAGCTCGGGGGCTACACCCATTGGGTGCACCTTTGGTGCGCCCAATGAAGTCCGAAGCCCGGCAATACGAAATGCTGACCTCCGAAGCAAGAGTCTGAGACAGAACACCAATTTTCGAGTGATAAAAGCAGAAGGAGACAGTAAGAAATCGTTTTTACCAGATTACCCAGAAAGTACTTCCTGTTGCAAACAAAGACCGCAAGCTGGGCTTAGGATCTTTGGGCCGATTATTTCAAAATCAATCCAAAGATCGGGGGCTTGTGGGGGACAGATATCCCCCGGGTCCACTGAAAGGATAAAAGACCTCACGAAAGGCCCAAGGGCCCAATAAATCGTAAGGTCATCCCTTCGTGGGCCTGGGAGGAACGACCAGTGAAGCAGATCGACATAAGGCTGGATCGGAGCAAGCCCAGATGGCCCAATGATCTCGAGCGAGTAATCACAACAGAGACCCGACCTTCCCGCGCTGGAGGCCCATACAACGAACCGAGCGAAGATGGGTCGGCGGAACTATAGGAAGATAGACTCAATCGGTTTACTATTTCTCAGGTGCACGTGATTATCACATCTGCATGTACTGCCCCACGGTCGAATATATAAGGCCTAGGGGGCACCCCTTCAGAAGGAATCGAACTCACTACTTAGCCATCCACCCCAGCTTCCTACGCATTAGAGAATTACCTTGTAACTCACCATATACAACACTCTCGCCAGGACGTAGGGTGTTACGCACTTCAAAGCGGCCCGAACCTGTAAATCATTGTCTACCGTCTCTCGTGCAACTAGCACGAACCATTGAGCTACAGTTGACAACACCGTCCTACTCCTAAAAGCACCTTGAGGGGCAACCCCGGGTGTGCGGTCGGACCCAAAACACCGACAGTGATCCTGTAAAAATCAAACACTAATAGCCACAAAACTTAATTATAAGTGTTAGAACGGCTAAGTAGCTTGAAGCGAGTTCTTATGAACATAAACAATCATAGAGAAAGCAACAGAAGACACACGATTTTTATCCCGTGGTTCGGCCAAGTAACACTTGCCTACTTCCATGTTGTGGCGTCCCAATGGACAAGGGTTGCACTCAACCCCTTTCAAGTGATCCGATGATCAACTTGAATACCACGGTTTTCCTTTAGACGATTGTTCCCGTTTGCGAGGAATCTCCACAAATTGGAGTCTCTCGCCCTTACAACAAAGATCACAATGAAGGCACAGAGTAAGACAGGGAGAAGCAACACACACAAGACTCGAATACGCAGCACACCCACGCACACAAGTGAAGACTCGAGCTCAAATGACAATATAGGGAGTCCTCGACTCGAATAGAGCTCAAATCTCTAACACAACAAAGCGAATGCGCGGGAGCAGAGTCTGGATGCCTTAGAATACTTAGTGAATGCTTGTATCTGTCCTCCATGTGCCTAGGGGTCCCTTTTATAGCCCCAAGGCAGCTAGGAGCCGTTGGAGGCCAACTTGGAAGGCCAAACTTGCCTTCTGTCGGGTGGTGCATCGGACAGTTCGGTGCACCACCGGACAGTCCCTGTAGCTGTCCGGTGCGTGATCCCCTTCCATTTCTGGCGCATCCGACCGTTGGTCCTCGGTGTCGGTTGGCATACCGGACACTGTCCGGTGTGCCCAACCGACCGTTGGCGCGACCACATGTCACGCGAAGATTGCGCGGCCGACGTTGGCGCAGGCGACTGTTGGCTCACCGGACAGTCCGGTGCACCACCGGACAGTCCGGTGAATTATAACCGTACATCGCTGATCCTTTTCCTGAGAGCGACGAGTTCACCGCGGATGACTCACCGAACAGTCTGGTGCACCACCAGACAGTTCGGTGAATTATAGTCGTACGCCGCCGTCAAGTCCCGAGAGCGGCCTTTTCATGTGGACCAGCCTGGCGCACCGGACACTGTCCGGTGCACCACTGGACAGTCTGGTGTGCCAAGCTGAGTTGAAGTTGGCTGCACACAGCCACCTCTTTTTCCAATTCTTTTCTCACTGATTCTAGCACTTAGACAAAACACATTAGTACTCAAAACAATGTACTAAGTCTAGAAATGTACCTTTCTCTTTGATTTGCACTTTTCTCTTTACTTGGCACATGAGAACTTAATTAAACGTGTTGGGCACTTAATCACCAAAACATTATTGAAATTTGCCCAAAGGCACATTTCCCTTTCAATCTCCCCCTTTTTGGTGATTTATGCCAACACAACAAAAAAGCAACAAGAGAAGTAAAAGGGAATTAGGCTTACACCTATTTCCTAATTGATTTTGGTGGTTGAATTGCCCAACACAAATAATTGTACTAACTAGTTTGCTCTAGTTTATAAGTTCTATAGGTGCCAAAGGTTCACAATAAGCCAATAAAAAGACCAAGAAAAAGGGTTCAAACAAAAGAGCAAAGGGACAACCGAAGGCACCCTGGTCTGGCGCACCGGACTGTCCGGTGCACCACCGGACAGTGTCCGGTGCACCAGGGGACTTCAAGCTGAACTTCGCACCTTCGGAAATTCTCAGAGGCGCTTCACTATAATTCACCGGACTGTCCAGTGCACCACCGGACAGTGTCCAGTGCTCCAGAGGAGAGCGACTCTGAACTCGCCAGCTTCGGAAATCCGCTCCGCTATAATTCACCAGACATGTCCGGTGCACACCGGACTGTCCGGTGTGACAGCGGAGCAACGACTACTTCGCGCCAACGGTCACCTGCAGAAGCATTTAATGCGCGCCAGAGCGCGCAGAGGAGCAGTGCACGCGCGGGTGGCACACCGGACAGCCTACAGGGCCTATCCGGTGCACCACCGGACAGCCAGGCGGGCCCACACGTCAGAGCTCCAACGGTCGAACCCTAACGGCCGGGTGATGTGGCTGGCGCACCGGACAATGTCCGGTGGCGCACCAGACTGTCCGGTGCGCCCGTCGACAGCAGCCTTCACTAAACGGCTAGTTTGGTGGTTGGGGTTATAAATACCCCCAACCACCCCACATTCAAGTCATCCAAGTTTTCACCTTCCAACTACTTACAAGAGCTCTAGCATTCAATTCTAGACACACCCAAGTGATCAAATCCTCTCCCAATTCCACACAAGGCTTTAGTGATTAGTAAGAGAGATTTGTTGTGTTCTTTTGAGCTCTTGCGCTTGGATTGCTTCTTTCTTTCATTCTTTCTTGCGAACAACTCAATTGTAACCGAGGCAAGAGACACCAATTGTGTGGTGGTCCTTGCGGGGAAGTTTTGTTCCCGGTTGATTTGAGAAGAGAAGCTCACTCGGTCCGAGGGACCGTTTGAGAGAGGGAAAGGGTTGAAAGAGACCCGGACTTTGTGACCACCTCAACGGGGAGTAGGTTTGAGAGAACCGAACCTCGATAAAACAAATCCTTGTGTCTCACTTTCTTATTCGCTTGTGATTTGTTTTTACGCTCTCTCTCGGACTCGATTATATTTCTAACGCTTACCCGGTTTGTAGTTGTGATTAACTTTGTAAATTTCAGTTTCGCCCTATTCACCCCCCTCTAGGCGACTTTCAATTGGTATCAGAGCTCGGTGCTTCATTAGAGCCTAACCGCTCGAAGTGATGTCGGGAGATCACGCCAAGAGGGAGATGGTGACCGGCAACAAGCCCGCTACAAGCCACGGGAAGACTTCATCGGAAGAGTCCCGCAACAAGGGGAAGGGGAAGGAGAAGAAATCCTCTTCCCACAAGTCGCATCGGAGAGGCGACAAACACAAGAAGATGAGGAAGGTGGTCTACTACGAGACCGACACTTCATCACCATCGACCTCCGGCTCCGACGCGCCATCCGTAACTTCTAAGCGCCATGAGCGCAAGAAGTTTAGTAAGATCCCCCTACGCTATCCTCGTATTCCTAAACATACGCCTTTACTTTCCGTCCCATTAGGCAAACCACCAACGTTTGATGGTGAAGATTATGCTAGGTGGAGTGATTTGATGCGATTTCATCTAACCTCACTCCACAAAAGTATATGGGATGTTGTTGAGTTTGGTGTACAGGTACCATCCGTAGGGGATGAAGATTATGATGAGGACGAAGTGGCCTAAATCCAACACTTCAACTCCCAAGCCACAACTATACTTCTCACCTCTCTAAGTCAAGAGGAGTATAATAAGGTGCATGGGTTGAAGAGTGCTAAGGAAATTTGGGACGTGCTAAAGACCGCGCACGAAGGAGATGAGGTGACCAAGATCACCAAGCGGGAAACGATCGAGGGGGAGCTCGGTCGCTTCCATCTTCGCCAAGGGGAGGAGCCACAAGACATGTACAACCGGCTCAAAACCTTGGTGAACCAAGTGCGCAACCTCGGGAGCAAAAAATGGGATGACCACGAAGTGGTTAAGGTTATTCTTAGATCACTTGTTTTCCTTAACCCTACTCAAGTTCAATTAATTCGTGGCAATCCTAGATATACACTAATGACTCCCGAGGAAGTAATCGGGAATTTTGTGAGCTTTGAATTGATGATCAAAGGCTCAAAGAAGATTAACGAGCTTGACGGCCCCTCCACGTCCGAAGCACAACCGGTCGCACTCAAGGCGACGGAAGAAAAGAAGGAGGAATCTACTCCAAGTCGAACACCCATCGACGCCTCCAAGCTCGACAATGAGGAGATGGCGCTCATCATCAAGAGCTTCCGCCAAATCCTCAAGCAAAGGAGGGGGAAAGATTACAAGCCCCGCTCCAAGAGAGTTTGCTACAAGTGTGGTAAGCCCGGTCACTTTATAGCAAAATGTCCTATTTCAAGTGACAATGACAGGGGCGACGACAAAAAGGGGAGAAGAAAGGAGAAGAAGTACTACAAGAAGAAGGGCGGCGATGCCCATGTTTGCCGGGAATGGGACTCCAACGAGAGCTCCACCGACTCCTCCTCCGACGAGGACGCCGCAAACATCACCATCACCAAGGGACTTCTCTTCCCCAACGTCGGCCACAAGTGCCTCATGGCAAAGGACGGCAAAAGGAAGAAGGTAAAATCAAAATCCTCCACTAAATATGAAACCTCTAGTGATGAGGATAATGCTAGTAATGAGGAGGATAACTTGCGCATTCTTTTTGCCAACCTAAACATGCAACAAAAAGAAAAGTTAAATGAATTAATTAGTGCTATTCATGAGAAGGATGATCTCTTGGACTCCCAAGAGGACTTCCTTATTAAAGAAAACAAAAAACATGTTAAGGTTAAAAATGCTTATGCTCTAGAAGTAGAGAAATGTGAAAATTATCTAGGGAGCTAAGCACTTGCCATGAGACTATTGACAACCTTAGAAATGATAATGCTAATTTGTTAGCTAAGGTTGATTCAAATATTTGTGATGTTTCAATTCCCAATCTTAGAAATGATAATAATGATTTGCTTGCTAAGATTGAAGAATTAAACATTTCTCTTGATAGCCTTAGATGTGAAAATGAAAAATTGAATGCTAAGGCTAAAGACTTAGATGTTTGCAATGTTACAATTTCCAATCTTAGAGATAACAATGATATTTTGCGTGCTAAGATTGTTGAACTTAATTCTTGCAAACCCTCTACATCTACCATTGAGCATGTTTCTATTTGCACTAGATGTAGAGATGTTGATATTAATGCTATTCATGATCATATGGTCTTAATTAAACAACAAAATGATCATATAGCAAAATTAGATGCTAAATTGCCGAGCATAACTTAGAGAAAGAAAAGTTTAAATTTGCTAGAAGTATGCTCTATAGTGGGAGACGCCCGGGCATCAAGGATGGCATTGGCTTCCAAAGGGGAGACAATGTCAAACTTAATGCCCCTCCTAAGAAATTATCCAACTTTGTTAAGGGCAAGGCTCCCATGCCTCAGGATAACGAGGGTTACATTTTGTACCCTGCCGGTTATCCCGAGAGCAAGATTAGGAGAATTCACTCTAGGAAGTCTCACTCTGGCCCTAATCATGCTTTTATGTATAAGGGTGAGACATCTAGCTCTAGGCAACCAACCCATGCTAAGTTGCCTAAGAAGAAAACTCCTAATGCATCAAATGGTCATGACATTTCATTTAAAACTTTTGATGCATCTTATGTTTTGACTAACAAATCCGGCAAGGTAGTTGCCAAGTTTGTTGGGGGCAAACACAAGGGCTCCAAGACTTGTGTTTGGGTACCCAAAGTTCTTGTGTCTAATACCAAAGGACCCAAAACCGTTTGGGTACCTAAAGTCAAGAACTAAATTTGTTTTGTAGGTCTATGCATCCGGGGGCTCAAGTTGGATCATCGATAGCGGGTGCACGAACCACATGACAGGGGAGAAGAAAATGTTCTCCTCCTACGAGAAAAACCAAGATCCCCAACGAGCTATCACATTCGGGGATGGAAACCAAGGTTTGGGTAAAATAGCTATATCTACTGACCATTCCATTTCCAATGTTTTTCTTGTTGATTCATTAGATTACAATTTGCTTTCTGTTTCCCAATTATGTCAAATGGGCTACAACTGTCTATTTACTGATGTAGGTGTCACTGTCTTTAGAAGAAGTGATGATTCAATAGCATTTAAGGGAGTATTAGAGGGTCAGCTACACTTGGTAGATTTTGATAGAGCTGAACTCGACGCTTGCTTGATTGCTAAGACTAACATGGGTTGGCTCTGGCACCGCCGACTAGCCCATGTTGGAATGAAGAATCTTCATAAGCTTCTAAAGGGAGAGCACATTTTAGGATTAACAAATGTTCATTTTGAGAAAGACAGGATTTGTAGCGCATGCCAAGCAGGGAAGCAAGTTGGTGTTCATCATCCACACAAGAACATCATGACGACTGACAGGCCACTGGAGCTCCTACACATGGACCTATTCGGCCCGATAGCTTACATAAGCATCGGCGGGAGTAAGTACTGTCTAGTTATTGTGGATGATTATTCTCGCTTCACTTGGGTATTCTTTTTGCAGGAAAAATCTCAAACCCAAGAGACTTTAAAGGGATTCTTGAGACGGGCTCAAAATGAGTTCGGCTTGAGGATCAAGAAAATTAGAAGCGACAACGGAACGGAGTTCAAAAATTCTCAAATTGAAGGCTTCCTTGAGGAGGAGGGCATCAAGCATGAGTTCTCCTCTCCCTACATGCCACAACAAAATGGTGTAGTGGAGAGAAAGAATAGAACTCTATTGGACATGGAAAGAACCATGCTTGATGAGTATAAGACGCCGGATCGGTTTTGGGCCGAGGCGGTCAACACCGCCTGCTACGCCATCAACCGGTTGTATCTACATCGAATCCTCAAGAAGACATCATACAAACTCCTAACCGATAAAAAGCCCAGCATTTCATATTTTAGAGTCTTTGGTAGCAAATGCTTTATTCTTATTAAAAGAGGTAGAAAATCTAAATTTGCTCCTAAGACAGTAGAAGGCTTTTTACTGGGATATGATTCAAACACAAGGGCATATAGAGTCTTTAACAAGTCCTCGGGACTAGTTGAAGTTTCTTGTGACGTTGTGTTTGATGAAACTAACGGCTCTCAAGTAGAGCAAGTTGATCTTGATGAGATAGGTGATGAAGAGGCTCCGTGCATCACGCTAAGGAACATGTCCATTGGGGATGTGTGTCCTAAGGAATCCGAAGAGCCACCACATGCACAAGATCAACCATCCTCCTCCACGCAAGCATCTCCACCAACTCAAAATGAGGACGAGGCTCAAGTTGATGAAGGAGAAAATCAAAATGATGAGCCACCTCAAGATGACGGCAATGATCAAAGGGGAGATGCAAATGATCAAGACAAGGAGGATGAAGAACCAAGGCCGCCACACCCAAGAGTCCACCAAGCAATCCAACAAGATCACCCCGTCGACACCATCCTCGGCGACATTCATAAGGGGGTAACCACTAGATCTCGTGTTGCACATTTTTGTGAGCATTACTCTTTTGTTTCCTCTATTGAGCCACACAGGGTAGAGGAAGCACTCCAAGATTCGGATTGGGTGATGGCGATGCAAGAGGAGCTCAACAACTTCACTAGGAATGAGGTATGGCATTTAGTTCCACGTCCTAATCAAAATGTTGTAGGAACCAAATGGGTCTTCCGCAACAAGCAAGATGAGCATGGTGTGGTGACAAGGAACAAAGCTCGACTTGTGGCCAAGGGATACTCCCAAGTCGAAGGTTTGGATTTCGGTGAAACCTATGCACCCGTAGCTAGGCTTGAGTCAATTCGTATATTATTAGCCTATGCTACTTACCATGGCTTCAAGCTTTACCAAATGGACGTGAAGAGTTCCTTCCTCAATGGACCAATCAAGGAAGAGGTCTATGTTGAGCAACCTCCCGGCTTTGAAGACAGTGAGTACCCTAACCATGTCTATAGGCTCTCTAAGGTGCTTTATGGGCTCAAGCAAGCCCCAAGAGCATGGTATGAATGCCTAAGAGATTTCCTTATTGCTAATGGCTTCAAAGTCGGAAAGGCCGATCCTACTTTATTTACTAAAACTCTTGACAATGATTTGTTTGTATGCCAAATTTATGTTGATGATATCATATTTGGGTCTACTAACGAATCTACATGTGAAAAATTTAGTAGGATCATGACACAGAAATTCGAGATGTCTATGATGGGGGAGTTGAAGTATTTCTTAGGATTTCAAGTGAAGCAACTCCAAGAGGGAACCTTCATTAGCCAAACGAAGTATACTCAAGACATTCTAAACAAGTTTGGAATGAAGGATGCCAAGCCCATCAAGACTCCCATGGGAACCAATGGGCATCTCGACCTCGACACGGAAGGTAAATCCGTGGATCAAAAGGTATATCGGTCGATGATAGGATCTTTACTCTATTTATGTGCATCTCGACCGGACATTATGCTTTTCGTATGCATGTGTGCAAGATTCCAAGCCGACCCTAAGGAATCTCACCTTACGGCCGTAAAATGAATCTTGAGATATTTGGCTTATACTCCTAAGTTTGGGCTTTGGTACCCTCGGGGATCCACATTTGATTTAATTGGTTATTCCGATGCCGATTGGGCAGGGTGCAAAATTAATAGAAAGAGCACATCGGGGACTTGCCAGTTCTTGGGAAGGTCCTTGGTGTCTTGGGCTTCAAAGAAGCAAAATTCTGTGGCTCTTTCTACCGCCGAAGCCGAGTATATTGCCGCAGGCCATTGTTGCGTGCAATTGCTTTGGATGAGGCAAACCCTTAGGGACTATGGTTACAAATTAACCAAAGTTCCTCTTTTATGTGATAATGAGAGTGCAATCCGCATGGCAGATAATCCCGTTGAGCATAGCCGCACTAAACACATAGCCATTCGGTATCATTTTCTTAGGGATCACCAACAAAAGGGGGATATCGAGATTGCATATATTAACACTAAAGATCAATTAGCCGATATCTTTACCAAGCCACTAGATGAACAAACTTTTACCAAACTTAGGCATGAGTTAAATATTCTTGATTCTAGAAATTTCTTTTGATGTCTTGCTCACATAGCTCATAAGTATACCTTTGATCATGTCTCTTTTATATATGCTATGACTAATGTGTTTTCAAGTGAATTTCAAACCAAGTCATAGGTGTATTGAAAGGGAATTGGAGTCTTCGGTGAAGACAAAGGCTTCCACTCCACTCCATCACTCTTCCTTCGCCGTCGCTCCAAGCATCTCTCCGTCTTTTGGTATAATCTTCACTCATATTATTTGCCAAAGGGGAGAGAAAGTAGTTCATGCAAGGGATTACATTTCACTCAAACATCCGTTTTTGGTGATTCATGCCAAAGGGGGAGAGTATTAAGCCCAAAGCAAAAGGACCACACCACCACCAAATTTTTAAAACTTATGATTTTCAAATTGGTATCTCATTGTGTTCTAAAGGGGGAGAAAGTAGCACCTTCAAAAATTGGTATCTTAAAATCCTCTTGAACACTAAGAGGAGAATTTCATTAAGGGGGAGTTTTGTTTAGTCAAAGGAAAAGCATTTGAAACAAGGGGAGAAAATTTCAAAATTTAAAAATGCTTCGCAAAATCTTATTCATTTACCTTTGACTGTTTTGCAGAAGGACTTTGAAAAGGATTTACAAAAAGAATTTGCAAAAACAAAACATGTGGTGCAAGCGTGGTCCAAAATGTTAAAAAAAAAGAAACAATCCATGCATATCTAGTAAGTAATATTTATTGGCTCAATTCCAAGTAACCTTTGCACTTACATTATGCAAACTAGTTCAATTATGTACTTCTATACTTGCTTTAGTTTGTGTTGGCATCAATCACCAAAAAGGGGGAGATTGAAAGGGAATTAGGCTTACACCTATTTCCTAATTGATTTTGGTGGTTGAATTGCCCAACACAAATAATTGGACTAACTAGTTTGCTCTAGTTTATAAGTTCTACAGGTGCCAAAGGTTCACAATAAGCCAATAAAAAGACCAAGAAAAAGGGTTCAAACAAAAGAACAAAGGGACAACCGAAGGCACCCTGGTCTGGTGCACCAGGGGACTTCAAGCTGAACTTCGCACCTTCGGAAATTCTCAGAGGCGCTTCGCTATAATTCACCGAACTGTCCGGTGCACCACCGGACAGTGTCCGGTGCTCCAGAGGAGAGCGACTCTGAACTCGCCAGCTTCGGAAATCCGCTCCGCTATAATTCACTGGACATGTCCGGTGTGACAGCGAAGCAACGGCTACTTCGCGCCAATGGTCACCTGCAGAAGCATTTAATGCGCGCCAGAGCGCGCAGAGGAGCAGTGCACGCGCGAGTGGCACACCGGACAGCCTACAGGGCCTGTCCGGTGCACCACCGGACAGCCAGGCGGGCCCACACGTCAGAGCTCCAACGGTCGAACCCTAACGGCCGGGTGACGTGGCTGGCGCACCGGACAGTGTCCGGTGGCGCACCGGACTGTCTGGTGCGCCCGTCGACAGCAGCCTTCACCAAACGGCTAGTTTGGTGGTTGGGGTTATAAATACCCCCAACCACCCCACATTCAAGTCATCCAAGTTTTCACCTTCCAACTACTTACAAGAGCTCTAGCATTCAATTCTAGACACACCCAAGTGATCAAATCCTCTCCCAATTCCACACAAGGCTTTAGTGATTAGTGAGAGAGATTTGTTGTGTTCTTTTGAGCTCTTGCGCTTGGATTGCTTCTTTCTTTCATTCTTTCTTGCGAACAACTCAATTGTAACCGAGGCAAGAGACACCAATTGTGTGGTAGTCCTTGCAGGGAAGTTTTGTTCCCGGTTGATTTGAGAAGAGAAGCTCACTCGGTCCGAGGGACCGTTTGAGAGAGGGAAAGGGTTGAAAGAGACCCGGTCTTTGTGACCACCTCAACGGGGAGTAGGTTTGAGAGAACCGAACCTCGGTAAAACAAATCCTTGTGTCTAACTTTCTTATTCGCTTGTGATTTGTTTTTACGCCCTCTCTCGGACTCGATTATATTTCTAACGCTAACCTGGCTTGTAGTTGTGATTAACTTTGTAAATTTCAGTTTTGCCCTATTCAGCCCCCTCTAGGCGACTTTCAAGAAGTGCAAAATCAATGCAATTGAAGACCAAATTGTTTTTTACTATGATTTGGCATATTTGGATCGCTTTTTGCCACCACTTGGTTTGTTTTTGCAAATCAAATTCATTTTCCTATCTCTAAGTCAAACACACTTGTTTAGGCACAAAGAGAGATATTTCAATGGAAAAATTGATCAAGTACCAAAAACTCTCCCTTTTTCCCATAATCAAAAATTCTCCCCACAAGAGACCAAATTTTGCAATAAGAGTATTTTGGACAAATCAAAAGTTCTAACTCTATTGTTTTCAAAATTCACAAGTAGTAGCTGATCCATTTGCTTTTGGCCTTAATTTCTCCCCCTTTGGCATTAAGCACCAAAACGGGATCATTCTTGGCCCTTTTTCCCCATTGCCTCACCAAAAAATGTCAATTAAGAGCAAAAACGCAAATAGAGCATAGGAATGGACTTGGAATTAAGTACACCAATACCGGAGTGCAGTGGAAGTCTTTGCAACGTCCAAGTCCATTTTCCCTTTCAATACACCTTTGAGACTACATCAAGAATACTTAAACACAAAGGTTAGTCTCAAAGGGTCAAGTTGTAGCATATCTCTCCCTAAATAAGTGCACCATTTGCATATAGATTTGTGAGGTCTGGGGAGGTCTTGTACAACTTGAGCACCACAGATATACAACAAGTAATGTAAATTCTTCAAAGTAACATGATCAAAGGCATAGAACACATGTATGCTATAGATCAATCTAAGTTATGCGAATCTAAGACATTTAGCTCACTACGTAACCTGCAAAATGTTTTCTCATCCAACGGCTTGGTGAAGATATCGGCTAGCTGGTTCTCGGTGCTAATATGAAAAATCTCGATATCTCCCTTTTGCTGGTTATCCCTCAAGAAGTGATGCCGGATGTCTATGTGCTTAGTGCGGCTGTGTTCAACAGGATTATCCGCCATGCGGATTGCACTCTCATTATCACATAGGAGTGGGACTTTGCTTAGATTGTAGCCAAAGTCCCGGAGGGTTTGCATCATCCAAAGTAGTTGCGTGCAACACTGTCCTGCGGCGACATACTCGGCCTCAGCGGTGGATAGGGCAACGGATGTTTGTTTCTTAGAACTCCAGGACACCAGGGACCTTCCTAGGAATTGACACGTCCCTGATGTACTCTTCCTATCTACCTTGCACCCGGCATAATCGGAGTCTGCGTATCCAATTAAGTCAAAGGTAGACCACTTTGGATACCAGATCCCAAAGCAAGGCGTAGCAACTAAATATCTAAGAATTCGCTTAACAACCACAAGGTGACATTCCCTGGGGTCGGATTGATTTCTAGCACACATGCATACACTTAGCATAATGTCCGGTCTACTAGCACATAAATAAAGTAATGACCCTATCATAGACCGGTATGCCTTTTGATCAACGGACTTACCTTCTTTGTTGAGGTCGACATGCCCGTCGGTTCCCATCGGTGTCTTTGCGGGCTTGGTGTCCTTCATCCCAAACCGCTTGAGAAGATCTTGTGTGTACTTCGTTTGGGAGAGGAAAGTGTCGTCCTTGAGTTGCTTCACTTGGAACCCAAGGAAGTAGGTCAACTCGCCCATCATTGACATCTCGAACTTTTGAGTCATCACCCTGCTAAACTCCTCACAAGACTTTTGATTAGTAGAACCAAATATTATGTCATCGACATAAATTTGGCACACAAAAAGATCACCAACACAAGTCTTAGTAAAAAGAGTGGGATCGTCTTTCCCAACCTTGAAAGCATTAGCAATTAAGAAATCTCTAAGACATCCATACCATGCTCTTGGGGCTTGCTTAAGTCCATAGAGCTCCTTAGAGAGCTTAAAAACGTGGTCGGGATACCTGTCATCCTCAAAGCCAGGGGGTTGTTCCACGTAGACTTCCTCCTTGATTGGTCGATTGAGGAAAGCGCTCTTCACATCCATTTGAAACAACCTGAAAGAGTGGTGAGCGGCATAGGCTAATAGAATTCGAATAGACTCTAGCCTAGCCACAGGAGCAAAAGTCTCCTCGAAGTCCAAACTTGTGACTTGGGCATAACATTTTGCCACAAGTCGAGCCTTGTTTCGTGTCACCACCCCGTGCTCGTCTTGCTTGTTGCGGAACACCCACTTGATTCCCACAACATTTTGCTTTGGACGTGGCACCAAGCTCCAAACTTCATTTCTCTTGAAGTTGTTGACCTCTTCCTGCATGGCCAACACCCAATCCAAATCCTGCAAGGCCTCTTCTACCCTAAAAGGCTCAATAGAAGAGACAAACGAGTAATGCTCACAAAAGTTAGCTAATCTTGAGCGAGTAGTTACTCCCTTGCTTATGTCACCCAGAATCTGGTCAACAGGGTGATGTCATTGGATCGTTGCTCGGATTTGGGTTGGAGGTGCCCGTGGTGCTTCTTCCTCTTTCACTTGTTCTT
Source organism: Zea luxurians (assembly GCA_029449295.1). NCBI lineage: Eukaryota > Viridiplantae > Streptophyta > Magnoliopsida > Poales > Poaceae > Zea > Zea luxurians. The sequence goes on from JAOPSE010000010.1 coordinate 102,957,929, forward strand.
CCTGTGCTCCCCCTTGATCCTGTGCCTCTTCTTGAGGTGCCTGTTCACCGTCTTGAGTTGGAGGATGCACCATTGTGGAGGAAGACGGCTGATCTTACTCTTGTTGTTCCTGTGGTCGCACATCACATATTGCCATCGTGTGCATTGCGGCCGTCGGAACATCATCTTTGTTGGAGACTTGTTCTCAAATGCTTCGGCTTAAGAACAAGGCAATATAAAAAGGTTACTGATTAATACCCTTCGTCCTTCGAAGCATTATCTCCCTTAGGATACAATGATCTTCAGACGAAGGGCATGAATGACATACCTTTGACATCACAGTATATATCAATGAAAGAAGAAGCATATGAGACATGAGAAATAACATGAATAATCATATGGCATCATTAATATCTTTAAATTATATCATCATGAACAAACGTGAACAATATTGAATTACATTTATACCTTCGGCTTGACAGAAGGCAAAAGTCCAAGCGTGACACACGAGCGAATACAAGTCAGCGTGAATAGTATGGGAGTACTGTTCATCTATTTATAGGCACAGGGCGCAGCCTATGTAAAATTACATTTATGTCCTTCACATTTACTACTGTATTATGGACAACTTATCGAGGACTGGATGGCCTTTTCCCCTTTAAGTCGGTTCCTTTTTCCGCTGTTGAGCCAAAGCTATTCCACCCGTAGCTTTGGAGCAGCATCATCCTTCGTTCTGACCATGCTTCTTACATCATGTACGACTTCGATCTATATCCGAAGGTACCTGTTTGCATGTTACACTTGGAAAACATTGTTAAACCACGTTTTTGAGGACCTTCAGAGGACGAAGGCCCCCAACAGTAGCCCCTTGCGGTATTAATTCGTTTAAGATAACGAATTCAGACTACGACCTGGACGAAGGCCTTAAGCCGAAGGTCCAAAAAAACACCTTCCCTTTGCTAGAATAGCAACAGTCAATGACAGACGGGACCCTCCAACTCGGGGTGCGTCGAGCGTATAAATAAGAACTCACCCTGACCACATTTGGTATGCTATTTGTGCCGCTTTCTTTATTTGCTCAATTTTATAGCTCTTGCTCAGCAATGTTTGCTTAGTTTTTCGAGTTATTTAAGCTTCGTCTTGAAGAGCACGCTTTCATTATTTCCAAAGAGAAGATGTCTCAAGACAAGAAAGTTGTTGCTGAGACGAAGCTAACCGAAGAGGAGAAGCTCTTTGAACAGAAGAAGGCTGCGGATCCTTATATAGCTAGGTTGCTAGAATCAATGGCAAAATCAAATACAGAGAAGATTAAAAAAGAAATGCTAGAGGGCTTGTCTGAGGATACTAGTGATAGTGACAGCTATGATGTAGAGAGTGGGGTGAAGATTCCGAAGATCGGTCGTGGAGGCCAAGCCATACAATTTTCGAAAAGTCGACCATCAAGCAAAGTCACCTTGAGAGCATGAGGGGAAGGTACTTTCGGGGTTTATCTATTGTGAGGGCTGGCGAAAACAATACCACGCCTGCGCTTGAGAAGGATGAAGTTGTGATCTTTCGAAGCTTTTTTAAAGCTAGGCTTCGGTTCCCACTGAGCAGGTTCGTGGTGGAAGTGTTGAAAACCTTCCAAATTTTCCTTCATCAACTGACCCCCGAAGCCATATTGAGGATGGGAGTCTTCGTCTGGGCAGTGAGGAGCCAAGGGATAAAGCCAAGCGCAAAATGTTTCTGCAGCATGCACAAACTTATGTATGAGACGAAGGCTACGGGAAAGGAACAGTATCACAACAACTTCGGTTGTTACGGATTTATCGCCCGTCCCAACGCAAGCCATCCAGTACCAACATTTAGGAAAAGATGGCCGGGAAATTGGATGGAGGAATGGTTCTATGTGAAGAACGACTTAGTAGAGAGAGAGGATGTTAAAGAGATCATTATGCGTCCCATATGGTCCTGCTTCGGCCTTCGAAGGCCGAAGGTTGAAATTGACGAAGCCGCCGAAGCATGTCAGAAGGCATTTGGTACTGTCTGCATCTTTATTAGTACAAGAGATTTGGTTCAAGAGCACATAGCATACAGAGTATGCCACTTATAGAGAGCTGGGAAATGCCGAAGGAGACCATCACCGAATCTAGTGAAGGTGAACTGGTCTAGCTGAAGTACACATTCAGATACGGAGATAAATTTGATTAACCAAACGATGACTGGCTAAAATGCATCGAAGTTACTAGTGATGAACTGCTTGGATCATATTCCAAGGCGGAAGACAATGCACTATCCACAGCCTTCGGAGGTCGGGGAAAAAAGAGATTGAATAGAGTTTTTGATGCCATTGGTTTTGTCTACCCCGACTACCGCTATCCACTGCGAGGTCAGGGAAAGAAGAGGAAAACTGCTGCTTCGGCCACTCCAGTCGAGCCTGCTCCGAAGGGCAAAAAGTTGAAGGTCCTTACCCACCGGCCACACTATATTGAACCGGTTGTGGTGCCTGAGTTTGGCAAGGAGACTTCTTCAGGTGCTAAACCAAGAGAGCCCATTCCTCCTATGCAAAAGGCTGGAGAGCCGGCTACAGTGTCGAAGGAAGCTTCGGATGATCTGGCTGAGTCGAAGACTGAGAAAGATAAGGCTGAAAAGCCAAATATTGAAGAAACAAAAGCGCTAGAAATTTTAAGCCCTTCATCAGAAGTAACAGTACCGAAGGCACAAAAAAGTTCTGCCGCAACTCCTAAAAGGCGAAGGATGGCAAATGTACTAGATATGTTAGAATCAGTAAAGGCTTTAAGCTCTACTCCTTTAGGGAAAATCATCGAGGTTTTGAAACTGCAAACTAAATCTGAAACAAAACCGGCTGAAATCGAGGCTGCAGTAGGCCAAGCTAGTGCCGAAGCTAGGCCTTCAGAGCTTGCCGAGAAAAAACCTTCGGAAACTGAAGAAAAGGCAATAGAAGAAAAAACCTCAGAGCAAACTTTGCCTGAAAAGGTTGCTATTCCTGCTCCCGAAGCTTTGGAAGAGAGCATTGATTACATCATCTGCCATGCTTCGGGAAAGATGCTTACTTCGGAACAAAAACGAGAAGCCCAACACTATGCCCAAAGACTGAAATACCCAAAAGGGGCACTAGTGTTTAATGGCAGCGGAGAAGAATATTTTTTATACTGTCTCCCGGATAACAAAGAGATATCCGTCAGCCGGGAGATAGGAAGAAGCTTCGGTTTTCCGAAGCTAGAAGATGGCCTCTCTGTATTGTCAAAGGATGAACTAGCTGATAGTTTAGCATATAATAGTATAAAGGTATGAAAATCAATTCTTGTATTTGAAAACGAATTATTTTATTTATTTATACTTAATTATGTACCCCTCTTGCAGGGCTTGATCCTTAGCAATGCCCTCAGGGCACAGAAAAATATCGAAGATGAAGGGTATAGAATGGCTTTGGACAACCTTCGCTCAGAGGTGATTGAGCTAAGGAACGAAGGCCTTGAAAAAGATAAAATATTAATTTCATTGATAAGCAAAATAAAAGAAGACGAAGCTAATTCAGAGTTCAAGCTGAGGCCCAGAAGAGTGAAATTGAAGATCTTCGAAATCAATTGGCTGAGGCCAAATTAAAATGCGCTGTCACTGAAGCTGATCGAGATGCCAGTGAGTACTGGAAAAATTATTTTGAAAAGAAAGTTGCAGAGCTTCGCGCATCAAAGGAAAGGTGTTTTGAAAAATCTGTGGAGTGCATAAAAAAGATGAAGACTAGCTTTGCCAACGTGGGCGCCTACTCTAACGAAGACAATTTCATACGAGGCGACCCTGAGGGCGTTATTGAGTGGATCAATTGTGAAGCCGAAGCTTTTGAGGAAATCCTAAGTGATTGTGGGGACGTCTGCGCCTTCTCTGGCGCGAGAGGAGTTGCCGCTGTCCTGGAGAAGGCGGGTTGCGAATATGTTAAATCCTTGGCCCAGGCCGAAGATGCCTTCTCTGTTGATGATACGAAGGACCCGTCAGCCGAAGCAAGTTTAATAGGCGGAAATTTTTTTTACTGATATCTGGGAAAATGGTGGCCGAAAGATGGCTCATGAAATAATGAAGAAGAGCGAAAAAGATACTCATGATGCTTGGGAAGCAACGAAAAAAGCTGAGAAAGCTGCGGAACTCGAAAGACAGATAGGTATTTCTTAATGGATTTTAGCTTTGTCTTTTATTTTCGTGATTTCGAGCTAATTGGTGTTTTCTTCCGTAGCTGAACTACCTCCTCCTCTAGAGTTGTTTGACCCATTGGCTGACCCAGAAATGAGGAAAGCAATAGAAGTCATTAATGTGGCCAAAGCTATTGTCGACGAAGTTGTTACCAAACTGCTTAACGAAGTTGCAGAGAAAGTTCTAAAGGAAGAATAAGAGTTATTGTAAAAACATTTCTAGGGTGTTAATGCAACATTTGCTGAACTAAGTTTGTAATATTTGATGTTTATATTTTTCAATATAATATGTAAGTTATTTGTAAGTCAACTCTTTGTGATGCATGAAATTTTATGTACATACCGTTTTTAACCGTTGGCGAAAAAACACCTTCCCTTCTTTTCATGCTTCGCAAAGAAGAATTTTTATCCTTCGTAAGATCATCCACACTTCATAAAAACATCGATGCTTCATAATCAATAGATCCCTTCTTCCATATCAGGATTGATGAAGTTGTGATTCTTAGCTTGCTTTTGTCTTAGCACCTTTTCATTTTTGTAAGGCAATCTCCGAAGATCGGCTTTGTTTTTAATTGATGTCATTGGTGTGGTATGATGTATGATGAGATGCTATGCGATTTGATGTGATGATATGATGCAAAGAATGATGCTAATGCCGAAGACACATACTCCCACTGAAACACAATCTTTGCGTCCCCTTAGGAACGATCAAAATCTCTTTGTCGTTTATTTTTCGGCTTCACCGCTTATTTTTCGGTGTAAGTTCTGCATCCCCTTAGGAATGTCTTTTGAACTTTTGCTTCGCATTATATTTCGGCGGTATTTGGCTCTGCATTCCCTTTGGAACGACTTTTGAGCAGAAAACTTACACTGCGCTCCCTTGGGAACGACTTTTTGTAGCTTCGGCGAACTTACGCTGCGTTCCCTTGGAACGACTTTCTATAGCTTCGGTAAAAGTCACAATGCAATTCTTAGCTCTACATTCCCTTAGGAACGACTTTGGAGCTTCGGCAATTTGGGGCTTCGTAAATCTGTGAAAAAGATATATTTCTCAAGAACGAAGCTATTTAAGAATAACAAGAATACTAGGTTTTCATTGATTGTTGCTTATTAAAAATAAAATGACAAGGAATATAAAAGTGCTTCAGAGGTAGGATATGTCTCAATAGATGTGTTTTGATTCTGGTACAGTACTGTTGACTGTGCAAGCTTCGGATTCCTCCCTGAGGTCTCGCTGCTGATGGGTCTGATGGCTCCCTTCTGGCTGCTAACCTCGTGAATAGGCAAGTTGTAGTGGCGGCGAAGGTGGAAGCTGTGGCCAGGAAGCCTGTGGCTGACTAGCCGAAGCAACAGAGGCTGCAGGATGGTTGCCCACATACTCTGGTATGTAGGGTGAGTGACACGAAGCAGTATGCAGAACCTAATTCGGTTGGTTTTGCCGAGCTTCAGCTTCTGCGATCTCCTTCTGCTTTTGGATAGTGATTTGGCACATTCTTGTAGTATGGCCCTTGTCTTCTCCACAAAATAGGCAGTAGATCTTTCTGGGCTGATCCCCATATTTTCCTCCGAAGCCCCTGGCGCCTTTGCCTCTTGGAGCTGGCGGCCGGAAAGAACTTTGTTGCTGCCCCAAAGATTGTGAAGTATATTGTGGCCTCTGTAGCTGATTTCCTCTGTCATCACTCTGAGTGGAGTTGTGAATTGACCTGACATGCCTCGGGTGGATTCTTCCTCGGAAGCCCCTGGTCATCTCAGAGAACCTGTAAGCCTCCTCCCTTCTTTGGCGGAAGTCATTGTCAGCTCGGTTATATTCAACCATCTTTTGAAGCAGCTTCTCTAGAGTCTGTGGAGGCTTTCTAGCAAAATACTGAGCAGTAGGTCCTAGACGAAGCCCCTTAATCATGGCCTCAATGACAATTTCATTGGGCACTATAAGCGCTTGTGCTCTTAGTCGCAAGAACCTTCGAACATATGCCTGAAGATACTCCTCATGGTCTTGCGTGCATTGAAACAGGGCCTGAGCTGTGACCGGCTTCATCTTAAAACCTTGGAAACTTGTCAATAGCATATCTTCCGAAGGTGTTCAAAAAACTCAAAGTGGAGGTGAGTTCACCGGAGGTGGGCGCCAATGTTGGTGACTTGTTCTCAAATGCTTCGGATTAAGAACAAGGCAACATGAAAAGTGTTAAATGATAAGATCCTTCGTCCTTCTAAACATTATTTCCCTTCGGGATATAATGTGCTCCGGACGAAGGTCATAAACAACATATCTTCGTAAGCACGATAAGTTACGACGAAGGACTTATGCATAACATAGGTAGTAATGTAAACATTTAAATTTTATCACGATGTCATTTCTATTTTATTACTATATGAAAATAGAAATGACTTCAAATTACAAATGTACCTTCGGACTGCAGGAAGGCAAAATTACAAGAATGACGCAAAAGCAAATGCCCAGTCAGCGTGAACAGTACGGGAGTACTGTTCATCTATTTATAGACGTGAGACACAGCCCATGTAAAATTACATTCATGTCCCATACATTTGCTAATGACTTATGGAAATCTGTCAAGGCCCAAGCAGTCTTTTCATCTTTAAGTCGGTTCCCCTTTCTGCTATCGCGCCGAAGCTTTCCTGCGCACAGCTTCGGCTGCGCATCATCCTTCGTAGAGCTTGGTAATCAGCCCGTCCTCCATTTCAATCCCCCTTCGTCTGGTTCAGGCTTCGTCCTGACCATACTTCATGTTCATAACTCTGAGTCCGAAGGTACCTGTTTATATAATCCACTTGGAAAACATTGTCAAATCATGTTTTTGTGGACCTTCGGAGGACGAAGGCCCCCAACAGTAGCCCCTCGTAATATTAATTTGTTAATAATAAATTCAGATTGCGATATGGACGAAGGCCTTGAGCCGAAGGTCCGAAAAAACACCTTCCCTTTGCTAGAATAGCAACATTCACTGACAAGCGGGGTCTTTCAATTTTCAACGCCCTGGGCGTATAAATAAGATCACACCGCAAACTCATTTTGGTACGCACACTTGCCATCTGCTTCTGCCCACTAAATTTTTAGCTCTTGTGCACTAAGATTTGCTGATCTTTTTGATTTTGAAGCTTCGGCCTTGAAAACAGTTTTTTAGTGTTTCCGAAGATGTCCGAAGGTAAGAAGATCTCTGCTGAGATGAAGCTGAGTCTCGACGAAGAGAAGAACTTGGGGTTCCTTATAGCGATGGCGGAGACCAATACGGAGAAAATCACCAAGGAGATTCTGGAAGGTTTGTCCGAAGATACCGGTGACAGCGACAGTTATGATGTAGAAAGTGGTGGGGAAGAGTCCGAAGATCGACCATGGCGGCCAAGTCACACGGTTTTCGGGAAAACCACTATTAAGCAGAGTCATATTGATAATATGAGGGGGAGGTATTTTCGAGATATATCTATTGTGAGGGCTGATGCTGGAGAAAAGACTTCTCCCACCCCAGAAGAAGATGAAGTCGTAATCTTCCGAAGCTTTCTCAAGGCTGGGCTTCGATTCCCCCTAAGCAACTTTGTTGTTGAAGTCCTGAAAACATTTCAAGTCTACCTCCATCAAATTACTCCCGAAGCTATCTTGAGAATGGGGATGTTTGTCTGGGCTGCGAGGAGCCAAGGTTTAGAACCAAATGCTAAAAGCTTTTGCAACATTCATGAGTTGTTATATGAGACGAAGCCCTGGGGGAAAGAACAATATCACAACAACTTTGGGTGCTACAGCTTTGGTGCCCGCTCCGGGTCAAGCCGCCCTGTGCCAACCTTTCGGAAGAGGTGGCCCGGAGCCTGGATGACAGAGTGGTTCTATGTAAAGAATGACTTAACAGCGCAAGAAGATGTCAAAAGTATCATCATGCGCCCCATCTGGCAACGCTTCGGACTTCGAAGGCTGAAGGTTGAAATGGATGAAGCAGCCGAGGAATGCCAAAGAGCCTTCGGCGTAATCTGCTCTTTCATTGGGACAAGGGACTTGGTCCAAGAGCATATTGCCTTCAGGGTGTGGCCACTTGCAGAAAAGTGGGAAATGCCGAAGGAGACCATCAAAGAGTCCGACGAAGGCGGACTGGTCAGACTGAAATACACATTCAAATACGGGGATAAGTTTGTTGAACCTGATGACGACTGGTTGAAAAGCATTGAAACATTAAGTGACGAACTGCTTGGGGCATATTCGAAGGCCGAGAACACTGCATTATCAGCAGCCTTCGGAGGCCGAAAGAAGAAAAGGCTCAACCGGGTATTTGACGCAGTCGGGTTTGTCTACCCTGACTATCACTATCCGGTATTGGGTCGCAAAAGAAAAAATACATCTCCTGCGGCAGAAGCTACCACGAGTGCTACTAGTGAGCCAGCGCCGCAAAGGAAAAAGATGAAGGTGCTCACCCACCGAGCGCGTTTTATTGAGCCGGCCACAGTGCTAGAATTTATTGGTGAAGTCTCTTTGGCCCCTGAAGCTACAGAACCAGCTCCAGTGCCGAAGATGGAAGAGAAAACTGAAGCGCCTCCAGCAGAAAAAGCAGAAAAACCGAAGATTGAAGGGCCAAAAATATCGGAAATCTTAAGTCCTTCAGCAAATGTCGAAACAACAAAAAATCAAAAGGGCCCATTGGTGACCCCAAAAAGGAAAAGAATGGTGAATGTACTAGATGTCTTGGAGACAATTAAGTCTTCAAGCACAACGCCAAAGAAGACTGTTGAACCTACTGAAGCGTCTACTGAAGCTTCGAAGCAACAAGCTGAAGCTGAAGCTGAAGCTGGGCCTTCAGAGCCCACCAAGGAACAATCCAAGAAAATATCAGAACCAGTTTTGGTTGAAGAAATTGATACTGCCGCCCCCGAAGCTCCTGCCAGCATATGCGATTACATCGTGCGACATGCTTCGGGGAAGAAATTATCTGAAGAAGAAACTTATGAAGCCAATCACTATGCTAGAGAGTTAAAGTATCCGAAGGGGGCAGTAGTGTTCAATGGGACAAATGAAGATGACTTCCTATACTGCCTCCCTGATAACAAAGAATTATCTGTCTGCCGGGAGATGGCTAGAAGTATGGGTTTCCCGAAGCTCGAAGCTGGATTATGTGCTATGACGAAGGAGGATCTTGCGGACAGTCTTGCGTATAATAGCCTAAAGGTATGGGAATTAAGTGCTTGAAAAAATTTTTAATTCGTAACTCACTCTTTTATTCTTATACCAATTTTTTTACATGCAGGGTTTAATCCTAAGCAACGCATTAAGAGCACAAAAGAGTGCCGAAGATGAGAGCTATGAAATTGCGTTCAACAACCTTCGATCAGAAGTCATTAAACTGAGAAACGAAGCTCTGGAGAAGGATAAAATTCTGCTTACATTGGTAGATAAGGTAAAAAAGGATGAAGCTGCTTCAAAGGTCCAGGCCAAAGCCCAAAAACGTGAAATTAAAGATCTTCAGAAACAGCTAGCTAGAGCTAAAGAGGAGCGTGTGCTTGAAGAAACAAAACGAGAGCTTAGTGATCAGTTGGTCAATCATTTAGAATTAAGTGTCAAAGAGCTTCGCGCGTCCCAGAGGAAATGCTATGTTAAATCTATAGAATGCGTTAAAAAGATAAAATCCAGCTTCGCCAGCGTTGGCGCCTTTTCCAGTGAAGAGAATTTCTCAAGAGGCAATCCCGAAGGTCCACTGGACTGGATCAGTAACGAAGCAGAAGCCTTCGAGGAAATCCTGAGCAGCCGCGGTGACATCTGCGCTTTTTCAGGCGCCAGAGGAGTTGCTGCTGTTTTGGAGAAGAAAGGTTGTGAACATGTAAAATCCTTAGCTCAGTCCGAAGCTGCCCTGTCCTCTAAAGACATCAAAGACCCCTCGACCGAAGCAAGCATGGTTGGGGGTAAATTCTTTACTGATATCTGGGACAACGGCGGCCGAGAAATGGCGCAAGAGATTATTCAAAGGAGTGAAAAAGGCATCCATGATGCTAGAAAAGTGACCGAAGCTGCCGAAAAAAGTACAGAGCCCGAAGGGCAAATAGGTATTAATTAGTCGTACTTGTTGTGTTGTAATTTTTATTTCAAACTTTGTTCGCGGTTTGTGATAGTAATGTAGACATGTTCCCTTCCCTCAGAACCTACTGGATCGTCTGCTGACCCTCACACGAAAGAGGATGACGAAATTAAACAAATGGCCGAAGCTATCATGGATAAAGTTGTTGAACAACTTCTAAATGAGGCTGCCGAAGTAGTTCTAAGAGAAGACTAGATGGCATTAAAAAGAACATTTGAAATGCGATCTATGTAATATTTTGTACATTTGAATGTAATATATAAGTTTCTTTTCATTATTCAATTCTTTACGATGCATGAAACTTTACATACGTACCGTTTTTAAGCCTTCGGCGAAAAAACACCTTCCCTTCTTTTCATGCTTCGTGAAGATAGAAAGACTTTTATGCGTCACAAAACCCGTAGCGCTCTGATGAAAAATATCCAAACTTCGTGAGAACATTTTCCGAAGCTATATTCCGAAGATTTTTACTTTCTCAAAGCACTCTTCCGAAGGTTGATACTGTCCTCCTTTCTTTTGCCATATGCAATATGATGTATGATGCTTATGCTATGCAAAATGATGTGATGATGTTATGTTATGTAGATGAATTTGATTCCGAAGATACACACATCCCCGTGAAACACACAATCTTTTACTGTAAGCTCTGCATTCCCTTAGGAACGTCTTTGGAGCTTCTTCGCCTTTTACTTAGGCGGTATCAGCGTTGACTTTTCGCTGTAAGCTCTGCATTCCCTTAGGAATGTCTTTTGAGCTTCTTCGCCTTTTACTTAGGTGGTATCAGCGTTGACTTTTCGCTGTAAGCTCTGCATTCCCTTTGGAACGACTTTTGAGCAGAAAACTTACACTGCGCTCCCTTTGGAACGGCTTTTTGTGACTTCATCAACTTACTCTGCGTTCCTTAGAACGACTTTCTGTTGCTTCGAAGGATTTTTAATAATTCGAAGGTCCTCCTTGTTAACGCAAAATTTTTTAAGCTTTAGCAACTTAAGCCTGTGGAGAAAATAGGTTTTCCTCGTGGAAAACAACGAAATTATTATATGAAAACTAACAATGTTCTTTGTTACACAGAGAATAGAACTGAATAGAAAAGACTGCTATCAAAGGTAGGATATGTGTCAATAAATGTGCTTCGACTCTGGCACAGTGCTGTTGACTGTGCGAGCTTCGGATTGTTCTCTGAAGTCCCTTTGGTGTGGGGCATATTGACTCCCTTCTGGCTGTTGACCTTGCTGCAGTGGAGGTGGAGGCGGAGGCTGTTGCCAGGAAGCTTGAGGTTGACTTGCCGAAGCTACAGAAGCTGCAGGGTGGTTGTCTATGTATTGTGGGATGTAAGGCGGATGATACGAAGCAGTATGCATGACCTGCTTCGGCTGAGCTTGTTGCGCTGCAGCTTCGGCTATTTCCTTTTGCTTTTGGATTGTAACATGGCACGTCCTGGTGGTATGGCCCTTGTTTTCTCCACAAAACAAGCAAAACAGCTTCCTTGGTTGATCTCCAAATCTTCCGCCGAAGCCCCTGGCGCCTCTGCCTCTTGGAGCTGGTGGCCGGAAGAAACTTTGCTGTTGCCCCGAAGCCTGTGAGGAACACTGCGGCCTGTCCTGCTGACTCCCCTTATCATCATTTTGATTAGAGTTGTGGATGGACCTGACATGCTTCGGATAGAATCTTCCTCCGAAGCCCCTGGTCATTTCAGAAAATCTGTAAGCCTCCTCCCTTCTTTGGCGAAAATCATTGTCAGCACGAATGTACTCATCCATCTTCTGGAGCAGCTTCTCCAAAGTCTGAGGAGGCTTCCTGGCGAAGTATTGAGCTGAAGGTCCAGGTCGGAGCCCCTTGATCATGGCTTCAATGACAATTTCATTGGGCACGGTTGGTGCCTGCGCCCTCAAACGTAAGAACCTTCTGACATACGCCTGAAGGTATTCTTCATGATCCTGAGTGCACTGGAACAAGGCTTGAGCAGTAACCGGCTTCGTCTGAAACCCTTGAAAGCTAGTTAGCAACATATCCTTCAGCTTTTGCCATGAAGTAATCGTTCCTGGTCGAAGGGAGGAATACCAGGTCTGAGCAACACTCCTGACAGCCATAACAAAAGACTTTGCCATGACTGCAGCATTGCCACCATACGAAGACACTGTTGCTTCGTAGCTCATCAAAAACTGCTTCGGGTCTGAATGGCCATCGAACATGGGAAGCTGGGGTGGCTTGTAGGATGGAGGCCAAGGTGTAGCCTGCAGCTCAGCGGACAGGGGAGAAGCATCATCGAAAACAAAATTTCCATGATGGAAATTGTCATACCAGTCATCTTCGTTGAAGAAGCCCTCCTGGTGAAGGTCTTTTTGTTGAGGCCTTCTGTTCTGCTCATCATGAGTAAGATGGCGAACTTCTTCAGAAGCTTCGTCTATCTGCCTCTGCAGCTCAGCTAACCTGGCCATCTTTTCCTTCTTCCTCTGCACTTGTTGATGAAGCATCTCCATATCCCTGATCTCTTGGTCTAGTTCATCCTCCTGAAGCGTCGGGCTGACGGCCTTCCTCTTCTGGCTTCGACAGCATATCCTTGAGCTTCTGCCACGAAGTAATAGTCCCTGGCCGAAGAGAAGAATACCATGTTTGAGCCACATTCCGAACTGCCATGACGAAGGATTTGGCCATGACAGCTGCATTGCCTCCATATGAAGATATGGTTGCTTCATAACTCATCAAAAACTGCTTCGGATCCGAATGCCCATCATACATAGGGAGCTGAGGTGGCTTGTATGATGGAGGCCATGGGATAGCTTGCAGTTCTACTGCCAAGGGAGAAGCAGCATCAAAGGTAAAGGTATCATGATTAAAATCATCATACCGTCCATCTCCGTTGAATAAACCTTCTTGATGAAGCTCCCTGTGTTGGGGTGTTGGTACAGTCTCTCGACAGCAAGGAGATCCAACACGGGTGAATGGAGATGGCTACAGGGCACTCGCGCGTGATGGCAAAAGCTCCGTTAATCTGGCCTCTCACGGGCACTGTGCGGGGGTATTTATAGGTATCCGAGTGCACGGCGCCTTGCGTTAAGGACGCATGTGCCCTCAGGTACCTAGTTTATCCCCAGAATATTCCCATAAAGCGGGGTTACAAGCTGTAATTACAAGTACACCTTTACAAATTAGGCCCGTAACACAAACGCGGCCACGCAGGGCCCGTTACAATGGGCCTGATCTCACGTGGGCCTCGGAGCTGACCGAGGCCGTGCCGCGGGGAGGCGTTGCCGCAGGCCTTCGTCTGGTACCGAATCGAGCGAAGGGTCTCCATGTTGTCTCTGGTGCCGATGAAGCGAAGGGTGTCCCTGCCTGCTTTGTCTGTCAGGGCAAGGGCTAAGCGGTGGAGACTTCGGGCGAAGGGTGGCGTTTCTGCCTTCGCTCCAACATTTGCCCTCCGAGGGACCAGTTCGACAAAGTCACCTGGTGCCGAAGACGTCGCTAGATGGCGGAGACGCTGCCCTCGCTCGAAGTGGTTCCGCGGGGGTTTCTGATGTGACCGTTGATGGACATCGTACTGTTGGACTGCGGGTTTTCCGAAGCGTCGCGCCCCGTGGGATTGCGGGTTTCCCGAGGAGCCGCGCCCTGCCTATAAAGGGGGGGCGGGGGACGGCGCTGTTTGCACTTTGCCTTCCGCGCTCCGCGAAAACCCTAGCCGCCCGCCGTCTTTCTGCTCCTCTTCTTCTACTGCTCCCTTTGCTCGTCGGAGATCTGGCTCGAGTGAAGCAAACCGCCCGCCGCCGCCGACGGTACGTAGCAATGCCATCCTCTTCTTCTTCCGCCGACGCCACGCCGCCGGCCGCCGCCTCGTCTGAGGGGACGTTGAGTAGCGTGATGGTGGAGGAGCTGCGCGCCGGCGACTCTGTTGATTTTGGTGTGTCACGGATGACGTCGGCCCGCGTCGAAGAGATGCAGCGCTTGGGCTACTTTGGCAGCGGAGTCGCTCGTGCTCCGGGGACGGAGGAAGTCCCCGAGCCGGAGGGTGAGTTGGTTGTTTTCGAGGCGTTCTTCGTCGCCGGTCTCCGCTTGCCTGCGCACCGGTTTGTTGGCGAAGTCCTGCGTAGATTCAACATTCAAATTCATCAGCTGACACCGAACGTCGTGGTGGCGCTGGCGAAGTATGTCTGGGCGACGACTTCGTACGGCGGACAGCCGTCGGTTGAAGTTTTTGCAAAGAATTACTGCTTGCATTGGCAGAAGAGGGTGATTGAGGACGGAGTTGCCCAGTTTGGGTCGTGTACATTCACGCCGAAGACCGGCAAGACCACAATGCCAGTAGTGGAGTTGGTTCCGTGCGCCCGCAACAAGTGGGGCAATTGGAATGAATTTTGGTTTTACGTTGCTGAGGCTACCGTCGAAGGCCATGAAGGACTCCCCGTGTCTGAGATGTGCTCTCATTATTACTCTGCGTATCCGCCTTTTGAAGTGGCAGAAGAGGATGCAGACGAAGGGGCCCTTCGGTGTGCCGCCGGCCAGAGCAGTGGTCGTGATTTAGTTGAAGAGTTTGTGGCGTACGGGGTCTGGCCCTTGGCGCACGGCTGGACGCTGGGCGAAGTGTGCCCTCGTCAGATGCCTTTTCACGGAGGAAGGGTGGTGCGAAGTCCTGCCTTTGCACTGAACTTGCGAAACCGTGACCCGGTCGCCTTTGTGCGTGATGCGGAGGACTTGGCGGTGCGGCTCGTGGGGCGGTACGTGGCGAGGACGGAGGGCCAGCGCAGCTTTGATATTCGCGGGTCGAATGAGCGTTTGAACAGGGTCTTCGAATTAAATCAACTGCCGTACGACGGCTACCCTGGACAAGACGAAGCGGACCGCCGTGGGAAGAAGCCGGCGGTGGAGACTGGAGGCGACCCTGCGCTGACGGCCGCCCCCTCCTCAAAAAAGAGAAAATTAGGTACTGCGATGGGAGGAATCGGGGTGTCTGATAGTTTTGCTAGGGAGTTAATGAGGACGTGTGCGGCCCCGGGGGAGAGGATGTCTTCGCCCGAGCTCCGGGAGTCCTCGGCTCGGAAGCTGAGGGTTACCGGGGGCTGCTGGCCTAGAAATGTTCCTGTCCCCTGCGCGGCTGAGGAAGACTATTTTACGTCTCGTATGGCTCGTCAGTGGAGAGTTTTTCCTTACGGGCGAAATATCGGTGCTGTTGTGTGGGCAGTGATGGACAAGGATCGCCAAGGGGCGGCGCAAAAAACGCCAGGCGACCGTCAGGATTCACGATCCCCGGCCGAAAAGGCAGCGGGGAACGGCGAAGGCTGCGGCCTCCAGCGGAGGCAAGCCGCCGCTGGCGGCGAAGGCGGGCGCCTCTGCACCTAGCAAGGCGCCGGAGACGACGGCGGGCGCCGGGGTCTCCAAACTGACGAAGGTGGTGCCGCCGGCCAGCGGAGTGGCGGAGGCTGCGAAGGCGGCCAGAACGTTGCCGCCGCCGGGCAAGCGCGTTGCCGACTTCGGCACCGATATCAGTGTGGACGATTATCTTGGGGGTAAGTTACCTGACTGCCCTTTTTTTCACTCGTTGACGCGTTGCAGGGTCGGACGAAGGCCGGCCTGCTATAGCTGTGCCTGCCGGGACAGTCGCGACGGCTGCGCTGTCGTCGAAGGCGAGGGGCGGGACCCTTGGCGCCGGAGGCGAGGTGCCGGCCCTCGCGCTGGTCAGAGACGAGGCTGGCGCGGCGACCCGCCGGCTGAAAGGGGTGACGGAGGCGCTGAGTCAGGCGACGGAGGCGCTGAGTCAGGTCCGCCGAGTTTTTTTTTTTTTTTTTGGTAAGGCCATGGCCTTACGTGTGCTCTACAGGTGGCTGACTTCACCAGTCGTACTGCGTCGGGGGCACTTACGGCAGCCTTAACTGCCGAAGTCGAGAGACTTCGGACGCAACATGCTGACGCTGTCCGTGAGAAGTCGGCCTCCGACAGCAAGTGTCGTAAGCTGGCGGACAAGGTGGCCGCCATGGAGGAGGAAAAGGCTGATCTCCGGCGCCAGCTGGCGGGGGAGAGGAGGGAGGCCAACGAGGCCGTCGCCAAGGAGCAGGCCGCGCAGGCGGAGGCTAGGCTGGCACGGGCGGAGGCCAATCTTGCCAAGGATCTCGCCGAGGACCTGCGGGGGCAGCTCACCGCTCTGGAGAGCCGCACGAGGGGGGCCGAAGCCGCGGCACGAACGGAGGCCGAACGGACGTGCACACAGCTTATGGCCACATACCGCAAGCTGGGTGCGCGGACCGGTGACTTCGTGGTGCCGGAGCGAGAGGCCGGGCTTCGCTGCTTGGAATGGGTGCAAGAGGAGCTGCAGGAGCTCCCCACTGTCTTGGGTGGATTAATGTCGTTCGCCTCCCTGGTCACCTGCGAGGGGGCAATGAACGCACTCTCTCGCGAAGGGTGCCGGCACTATGAGGCCTTCGACCAGGCAGATGAAGACTTTGGGCGAGATATCTATAAGGTCGAAGACCCCGTGGTGAAGGAGTCCGCCGGTGCCCTCTATGACCGGATGTGGGGTCTGTATGGTGGTGATGTGGTCAGGGAGCGGGCCGAGGCTGCGAGGGCTCAGGTAACGTTGTCGTTTGTTCGGCGTTTGCTGAATGTGGTTTGCGCGTGTGTTTGCTGACTTTTTGTATGTTTTGTTTTAGGCGGAGCGAGGCGAGCGGGTGGACGACTTCGGAGCACTGAACGACGCCCTGCCTGACCCGGAGCCGGCCCCGGAGACCGCGGAAAACGCACCAGGCGCCCCCACATCTGCTGCGACAGTTGAAGACCTGCCCCTGAAGGTGGCCGAAGGCGCTCCCGATGCCCTCGCAGCAGCTGCGCCGACCGTCGAAGATCCGACGGCGCAGGCGGTGGGAACGATGGCGGAAGTGGCGGCGGAGACAACGGCGGAGGCACCCGCAGCGTCAGGGCCCTCGCAGGTGGCGTAGTGGTTGTTTAGGGTTAGGGAATTTTGGATGTTGTACTGAACTTTGGTTGCTGCGCAGGTTCAAGATTTTGGGCCTGCGCACGCAACCGCTGCTACTGAGTTTTTGGCGGCCTCGACCGCGGAGGGTGGTAATCAATATAGTGTGTCTGCATCTGAGTTTTTCGACTTTGCTGACTCCGGGAGCTCGGTTGAGTGGACTGAGGAGTCGTCGGAAGAGAATTTGGATTATTTTGCGGCCTTGGACGTGGCTGCGGCGGAGGCCTCGCCACACGCCGCGGACGCGTCGGACGCGCCAGGCCCTAGCACCGGGCGCCGTCGACGAAGGGCGGTTGCAAAACGTAGGGTTAGCGCGGAGGAGCGGGCTCTGCTTCGTGTGAGTGGGGCTGGTCGGCAGGAACTGTTGTCCCTGCCGACCGCCGAGGGTGTGGGTGAAGGGGAACTGCGAAGGCTTTTTGCGGGTGAGGAGCTCAGGATAATGCTGTTTAATTATAGGGAGATGGGAATTATTCCTAAGGTTGAGCCGATGTAGAGTGTGGTGCCCTCGCTTGTGTATGTGGAGGCTTGTGTGGTGGAATTGTGTGCCCTCGCGTGCATGTGTGCGAAGGCGTTTTGTACTGACTGATTCGTTCGGCTGCGCTGTGCTTGCTTGATTATAATTGGTCTTGGCGTGAATGGCTCGATGCTGTCGTTTCGGCCGTTGTTGTGCTAGTCCAGGTGTACCCTTAAGTGTCTTCTGCACAGATAGTCTTCGCGATAGACTTAGATTGTTTCCCGCACTTGTTGTGCTAATCCGGCTGCACCCTTAGGCGACTTTTGCGCGGATAGTCTTCGCGATAGACTTAGATTTTTTTCGCACTTGTTGTGCTAATCCGGCTGCACCCGTAGGCGACTTTTGCGCGGATAGTCTTCGCGATAGACTTAGATTTTTTTCGCACTTGTTGTGCTAATCCGGCTGCACCCGTAGGCGACTTTTGCGCGGATAGTCTTCGCGATAGACTTAGATTTTTTTTCGCACTTGTTGTGCTAATCCGGCTGCACCCTTAGGCGACTTTTGCGCGGATAGTCTTCGCGATAGACTTAGATTTTTTTTTTCGCACTTGTTGTGCTAATCCGGCTGCACCCTTAGGCGACTTTTGCGCGGATATGTCGCACGCGAGGGTAGCTAACGCTTAGCCTCGCGGTGACCTCGTGGTGGTCGAATGTCGAAGACCGTCATCGCGGTCTTTTTCGACGCATGTCTTTTTGCGGGGGCTTTCTTACGCACATATTACATGGCTCCGCCTCGTTAAAAACCTCACCCCCCGGGAGGAAAAGGGGTGCGGGCCGGTGCAAGATTGTTTTTGCGAATTACAAGGGCGAAGACGCGGCCCCAGGCGAAGTCTTTTGCGCCATTATGGATCGGCTGACTCCGACCAGGTCGAGGGCGGACAAGGCGAAGACATCTTTATTCTTGGCCAGGCAGCAGAGGAGCTTCTCTTCTTCATGCGAAGTAAGGTCTTCGCTGATAGTGACTGTCTACTTAGGCGTGGCCTGATCGAGAGGGACAGTCTTGGTCCCATCCTGACTCTGCAACTGAGCCTTTTCGTGCTGCTTGTCGGTTGGGCTGGCGGGCGCAGGGACCTCGCACTGTGCCGTGAGACAGTGCACGTTCCTCTGACCCGGCACGAAGTCTCGCTCTATGTTGCGCGCTGTCTGCTGGTTACCGAAGACCGTAATTACGCCTAGCGGGCCTGGTATCTTCATGCATAAATACAGTCCGTGGATGGCAGCTTCAAACTTATTGATGGAGCCCCGGCCCATGATAGCGTTGTATGGATATACCATATCCACAATGTCAAAAATCACTTGCTCACTTCGGGCATTGGGTGCTACACCGAAGGAGAGGGGCAACTCTATTTTGCCGACGGGGAAGGTGCCTTTGCCGCCGAAGCCATACAACGGGTTGTCCGAAGGCTTAAGCAGGCTGTGGCTGATGCCCATGCGATCGAAGGCGTGGAGGAAGATGATGTCTGCCTGGCTGCCGTTGTCAACGAGGACCTTGTGTAGGTCCCAGCCTGCCACGCTGCAATTGATGACCATGGCGTCGCAGTGGGGGGCGCTGCGCAAATCGACGTCCCGTGCGTCGAAGGTGAGCGGTACGTGGGACCACTTTGTCTGTACAACTGGGCCCGTGACGGCTACATGGTTTACGCTGCGGTAGTGGTTCCGCTTCTGCCGCTTGGTGTCGAAGTCGGTGCTGGACCCCCCAGTTATCATATGAATGACTCCGCGATAAGGTTGATCGGCGAAGTCCTCCTGCTTTGGGGCGTTGGGGATGTTTTGGTGTTGCTGGTGTGGTGGAGGGGGCGGAGGATGTACGATTTGTACTTCCTGATGATGTTGGTAAGCGTGGTTCGCTGGATGCGGGGCGGGAGCATGGATATAAGGTGGAGGGGGTGGCTGGTAGTTATGCGCGACAATTCTGGGGTTGTCGGCTGGCTGTGCCCTCGCCATTCTGTCTCTGGTGGCCTTCACTTCGGGGCAGTCTTTGGTTGGGTGGGCGCAGTCTTCGCCATGGAAAAGGCAGTAAAATCGGCGCGGCGGAGGGGGTGGCTGCGCGCGCCCTCGGCCCCTGCCGCGAGTTTCACTTTCGCGGCCCTGGGGGGAATATTCCTGGCGCCGAAGGGGGTCGGCGGCCGGCTGCTGGTTGGCAATGTTGTGCACTTGCGGCTGACCGCGGCCATCTCGACCGGAGTCTGGTTGCGGAGTTCTTGTCCACGTGTGGCTGGACTGTGGAGCGTCTTTTGGCTTCCGCTGGGACTCAATCTTGCGCTGGTGGAGCTCCTCAGATCTGGCATACTTTTCAAACAGCTGGTACAGCTCTTGGAGGTTCTTCGGCGGATCTCTGATGCAGTGGCTGTAAAGGACGCCAGCGCGAAGACCACTGATAGCATAGTGGATGGCAATCTGGTCATCGACTGAGGGTAGCTGTGACTTGAGTGTGAGGAATTTGCGGTAATATTCCCTCAGGGTCTCCTTCTCTAGCTGCTTGCAGAGCGAGAGCTCGGCCAGGGCGTCGGTGTCCGGGCGGTACCCTTGGAAGTTGAGGAGGAACTTGTCCCGGAGACTTCTCCAGGAATCGATGGACAGCGGAGGCAGCCTGGTGAACCAGGTGAGCGCGGGGCCCTCGAGGGCGATGATGAAGGACTTCGCCATTGTGGCGTCGTCCCCCCCGGACGATGCGACGGCGACCTGGTAACTCATTATGTATTGAGCCGGGTCGGTGCTGCCGTTGTACTTGGGGTAGGTCCCAGTCCGGAAGTTAGCTGGCCACGGTGTCACTTGCAGGTGAGGCGCCAGGGGACTTCGCTCGTCGAGATAATTGACCCCTTGGAATGGCGCGGCGTGCGGGAAGGTGAAGTCGCGAGGGTCCTCCGGTTGCGCGCGGTGTTGCAGGGGTGGCTCATGCTGCAGGCCGGGGTGGCCTTCGCGCGTGTCTTCGTTTTGTGCGCGCTGCTGGAGGGATGACTCGTGCTGCGAGCCGAGGTGGCCTTCGCGCTGCATCAGCGCGATCTCCCGCTCGAGTTCCTGGGCCTTGTGCTCTTCGTCGCGTATCATCTGCCGCACTTTGGCGAGTGCGGAGACACGCTGGCGCTTGGCCTCCAGTATCTCCTTCTGCCTCTGGAGGTTGCGGTTCTTGAGGCGCAGAGCGCGCAGCTGTAGCTGTTCTTCTGCGGAGATGCCGAGGACCTCACCGTCCTCGGCGGGGTTCGCGCCCTCCGGTGGTGCGAAGCCTGAGGGAGGTGCGAAGCCTGAGGGTTGTCCCTCAGGGTCGCAGGTGCGGAGGGTGTCGTCTTCAGTGGCCTCTTGGTGGGTGGATTGGGTGAGGGCGAGGGCCTTGCCCTTTCTTGCGGCGAGCAGTGCTGCCTTCGCAGCCTCGTCAGCCTTCGGGTTAGCTCTCTTGGGTGCCATCGCAGGTGGTTGTCTCGTAGCACGAACGGTGGGCGCCAAATGTTGGTACAGTCTCTCGACAGCAAGGAGATCCAACACGGGTGAATGGAGATGGCTACAGGGCACTCGCGCGTGATGGCAAAAGCTCCGTTAATCTGGCCTCTCACGGGCACTGTGCGGGGGTATTTATAGGTATCCGAGTGCACGGCGCCTTGCGTTAAGGACGCATGTGCCCTCAGGTACCTAGTTTATCCCCAGAATATTCCCATAAAGCGGGGTTACAAGCTGTAATTACAAGTACACCTTTACAAATTAGGCCCGTAACACAAACGCGGCCACGCAGGGCCCGTTACAATGGGCCTGATCTCACGTGGGCCTCGGAGCTGACCGAGGCCGTGCCGCGGGGAGGCGTTGCCGCAGGCCTTCGTCTGGTACCGAATCGAGCGAAGGGTCTCCATGTTGTCTCTGGTGCCGATGAAGCGAAGGGTGTCCCTGCCTGCTTTGTCTGTCAGGGCAAGGGCTAAGCGGTGGAGACTTCGGGCGAAGGGTGGCGTTTCTGCCTTCGCTCCAACATGGGGCCTTCCATCTTGTTCGTCTTGAACAAGATGGCGTACTTCTTCAGTGGCTTCGTCGATCTGCCTTTGAAGATCAGCCAGTCTGGCCATCTTCTCCTTCTTCCTTTATACTTGCTGATGAATTAACTCCATGTTTCTGATTTCTTGGTCCAACTCTTCCTCTCAGAGTGTTGGACTAGTGGCCTTCCTCTTCTGGCTTCGGGCCTCTTGGAGAGAAAGGTTCTCCTGATTTGGGTTCAGTGGCTGTAGTGCAGCAGCCCCTGTTGCTGAAGCTTTCTTCGGCGGCATGACAAGGGTCAGTGCTTGCCGAAGGTGGTCGAAAAAAGGTTCACCGGAGGTGGGCGTCAATGTTGGGGACTTGTTCTCAAATGCTTCGGCTTAAGAACAAGGCAACATAAAAAGGTTAATGGTTAATACCCTCTGTTGGGGGCTTGTTCTCAAATGCTAAGAGTTAAGAACAAGGCAACATAGAAAATGTTAAGTGTTAAAGTCCTTCGTCCTCCAAAACATTATATCCCTTCAGGATATAAAGAATTTCGGACGAAGGTTACGAAGGACGTACCTTCGTGAGTATAATAATGAGTAATGAAGTGTTCATACGAATCATGAGGTATAAAACAAACATTTAAATATTATCATAGAATCATCTCTATTTTTATTATCATAAATGAATATAAATGACTTCAAATTACAAATGTACCTTCGGTCCTGAGGAAGGCAAAAGTACAGGTGTGATGCGAAAGCAAATGTCAAGTTCGCGTGTCCAGTACAGGGGTACTGTTCATCTATTTATAGACACAGGACACAGCCTGTGACGAATTACAATTATGCCCCTTACAAAAGTTTACAACATTGACTCAGACCTCTATGGATAAAAAGGTCATTCTATCTCTATGTCGGTTTGTAACGCCGAAGCTCCATGAAAAGGAACCTTCGGCCATCTCCTGGGGACAACTTCAGCCGAAGCTGCTTCTTCGTGTAAGACCTTCGGCGCAACGAAGCATGGCCCCAACAGTAGCCCCTTTCACGGCGCTAGATCGTTTTTCGTAACGAGCTTGATCTGTGAAAAAAGCCTCTTAAGCTTCGGGAAGCCGAAGGTCTAAAAAACACCTTCCCTGAGCTCGTTGCCGAGAAACGATTCAACTTCCGAGCTCGTGTCGGACCCACCTTGCAGAGTTACTGTTTGATCTTTGCGGTCCACTGCGCAGCGAGTACAAGTGACTGCCCGCCTGGTGTAAAAATCCTGCCGCTTCGCCTTCTTACCTGCAGCACTATATAAACAGACGAGTAGGTGTGAAGTTACCACAGCATTCATTGCTATTTGCATTGTTTTGCTGCCAAAATTTTTAACTATAGCCGAAGCTTGATTCTCAGAATCGAACGAAGGTCCATCTCGAAGTCTGCTTCGTCAGAAAGAAAGGCTTCGGGAGAAAAGGAAAAAGAAAAAAGTGTTTAACTTCCCCAAACTCAGAATCAAATGGCCAGAGTGCGATCTACTGCCAGAGTTGAACGTGAAGGAGACGAAGCTGAAGGTTCGGAGACTGTGCCCATCTCCGAAGCAATGCAACGTT
Organism: Zea luxurians; assembly: GCA_029449295.1. Lineage (NCBI taxonomy): Eukaryota > Viridiplantae > Streptophyta > Magnoliopsida > Poales > Poaceae > Zea > Zea luxurians. The sequence goes on from JAOPSE010000010.1 coordinate 102,981,152, forward strand.
CCGGACTGGTGACTGCGGAAGAAATGCCCGCTGCTGAAGCAGACCCGACAACTGCCGAAGGAGAAGAAGAGAACATTGAAGAAACTGACTCCGAAGATGACTATCGCATTGCCATGCCCAGCAAGCCCAGCCACCTGGATTTCGGAAAGTCGACTGTTTCAAAGGCTGATCTCGCCAAGATGGTGAAGGCAAGTTATTTCAGTGAAAATCAGAAGAAGCTACTTCGCTTCGGGGGAGAAGAAACTACCCCGAAGCCAGAGAAGGACGAGATAGTCATTTTCAAGAGCTTTTTAAAGGCTGGGCTGAGATTCCCTCTTCATGGAATTATTGCAGATGTATTGAAGAAATTTGGTATTTATTTTCATCAATTGACTCCTAACGCTATTGTTAGGCTTAATGTTTACATCTGGGCCCTCCGAAGCCAGGCTGTGGAACCGTTTGCCGACAGTTTTTGTCGAGTTCATGAGTTACATTACCAAACGAAGGCCAGAAAAGATGGATTACATGATAACTTTGGTTGTTACAACTTTGCCTACCGGAAGACAACAAAGTCTCCTGTTATCAGCTACCGAAGCAAATGGCCAGCAGGCTGGAAATCTGAGTGGTTTTATGTAAAGGTTGACGAAGATGAAGAGAAGTTGGTACAAAGCCCACTTGAATTAATCTTCAGAGAGACAAGGCCGCGGTGCCACATGAAATTAGAAGGTCCCACCTGGGCTGCACTGGGTGAGTTTGAGATTATTTCAGAGCATATCGGCACCAGGGATCTGGTTCAAGAATTCTTGGCGTTCAGAGTCTTCCCTACCCTAAAAGAATGGGAAATGCCAAAGCTAGAGGGGGAGAAGAAGAAGGGGGAACTTGTCCGGCTTCCTTACCATTTCAAATTCAAGAGATACTTTAAAAAGCCCTGCCAAGAGTGGCTGGACACAGTTGAGGTGATGTGCAATGAAATTCTTGGGAATTATTCCAAAAAAGAAGATCAACTGATGACCGCGGCCTTCGGCACTCGTCCGAAGCGAAGGCTGAACCGAGTGCTCGATGCCCTGGGCTTCGAGTACCCTAACTATGAACGGCTGAACAAGGGTGCTGAGGGCCAAAAAAGAAAAAGAGTGGCCGAAACTTTGAACAAGGATGAAGAAAAACCAGCAAAAGAGAAGAAAATTCCCAAGAAGAGAAAAATATCAACTCCAAAGCGAAAATTATCCGATGAAGAGGGGACCCCCGCACCACCTTCTACCAGCGACGTAGAGGAAATCTTAAAGGTAATGACTGAAACCCTGCCCACGAAGCTAAGTCCATTAAGGCCTCAACTGACGAAGCTTTTTCGAAAGGTGGAACAGCCGGAAAAAACGAAGATAACCAAAACAAAGAGGCAGAGAATTATTGCAGTGACCGAAGTTATTGACAAGACGCCACCGAGGGCGTCAATTCAGAAAACACCAGCTGTTGAGGGCACAACAACTGCCGAAGTCGCACCTTCGGAGGTCGCGGCTACCGAAGCCGCTTCAGCCGAAGATTTGAACTTGGAAACTACCATTGAAGACATCGACAAAATTTTATTAGACATGGCCGCAGAAGAAGCTGCCACTGCTGCTGAAGAAACCACGGCCACAGTGCCTGGAAAAGGAAAAGAAATAGCCGAAGATACTTCGGAAGACGAAGCCTATATATTTCAAAATTTAGTTGGGCAAAAACTGTCGAAGGACGAAATAGAAGAGCTTAAAGACTATGCCAAATCTTGCGGATACAGGCCAGGAGCTCTTCTTTTCGGAGGTGTGGACGATGAAAAATTAGGCTGCATCCGAGACCAAACTGGAGCTAAGGTCATCGGTACTCTATCAAAGAGTATCGGTTTTCCGAAGCTAGAGACAGATATCAGCCGCTACCGACGACAACATATCGTCGGCAGCTTATTTTATTCCAATTTCAAGGTAATCAACCTTTTCTCTGGCTTTTATTGCTTTTTAATAATGGAAATATTCCTAACGAAGGTTGTTTATTTGCAGAGCATGTTACTAAGCAAAGCTTTGAGGATGCAGCAAGATCTAGAAGATAAAAAACACGAAGCTATAATCGAAAATCTAGAGAGCAAGATAAAAGAGCAATCATCTATTATTGAAAAGAAAGACTTTGAACTCCAATCAACTGAAGGCTTGCTGGCAGAGACTGAAGCTAAAGTATCAGAATTGAATTCGAAGCTTACCTGCCAATCAAAACAATTTGAACAGGAGAAGCTAGAGCTTAATTCGAAACTTGAAGCCGAAGTCCAGACCAACTCAGACTTGAAGAAATCATTAACAAGCCTTCAAGACAAGTGCTTGAAATTTAGCAATAACTGTATTGAACAATTAAAAAAGGTCTTTTACTCAGTTGGAGCCAGCAGCGGGAAGTTTAACCCTTCAGCTGAAAATTTACCAAAAGCCTTCGATCATATTGAAGCTGAAATTGAAGAACTTGACGAAGTTATAGCCGGGCACGGTGACTTCTGTGCCTGGGTAGCTTCTCGGGGTACCGCTGCAGCGTTCCTGAAGGCCGGCTGCGAGCATGGAAAAATCATCAACAGGCCCAACTTCACCCTGTCTCCATCAATTCTGGACGATATTCCTGACCTCGCCCGAAGCATCTCAAATAGATTTATAAAAATGATATGGACAAAAGGCGGGCGAGAGAAGGCTGGAGACGAAGCTCGAAGTCATCTTGATCCAGTAAGAAATCATACTTTGTACTTACCTTCTCCTTCACACTTGATTTTTACTCGCGATACCTTGATTCATGTAGGATGACGAAGCTGAAGATGATGCTTAAAATATGTCGCCGAAGCTGAAGCTTAGTGAAGATCAGTAGGAGTACACTATAGAAAAAACTCAGGAGACTTTTGTAACAACTTTTGTAAATACAATTAAACTGTTCTCGATGAACTTTGTACATACCTTGTAATATATTCTTACCCTTCTATTGAGGCGCTTTGATGTGGACGAAATTAGTATTTTGAGCCGAAGGCGAAAAAACACCTTCCCTTCTTTTCGTACACAACGAAGCATAAAAGACCGCTTCTTCTTTTTGCCGAAGCAACCACTTAGGAACACAAATGCTATGAATGAATGCTTATGAATGCAAATGCTATGATGTAATGTAATGTGCGAATGAATGTCCAAAACATATGTCCGAAGCCACACTCTCAGCCATTATTTCCTTAGAAACAACCACACATCAGCTCTGCATTCCCTTAGGAACGACTTTGGAGCTTCTTCGCCTTTTACTTAGGCGGTATCAGCGTTGACTTTTCGCTGTAAGCTCTGCATCCCCTCAGGGACGTCTTTGGAGCTTCTTCGCCTTTTACTTTCGGCGGAATCAGCGTTGACTTTTCGCTGTAAGCTCAGCATCCCCTCAGGGACGTCTTTGGAGCTTCTTCGCCTTTTACTTTCGGCGGAATCAGCGTTGACTTTTCGCTGTGAGCTCTGCATCCCCTTAGGGACGTCTTTGGAGCTTCTTCACCTTTTCAGTTTCGGCACTCGATGGTGCGTTCTCAGTTTTTACATTTACATTTTTTGGGGGATTTTGCTCTTATAAGACTAAAAAGGAAATTACACATGATGGCCCCATTAAAAACCTTTCTCCCCCTTTAGAAAGGAAAAGGGTGCCATGAAAAAGAAAAGAAAAAACATAAAAAGTTACATCAAGTTATACATAATATCGCCGAAGCTCATCCGCATTCCAAGATCTTGGAATTTCGTTGCCATCCATGTCCTTCAATCTGTACGAACCAGGCCTTGACGAAGATACTACTAAGAAAGGTCCTTCCCATTTCAACTGTAGCTTGCCCACTGTATCTGGGTTGGCTACTCTCCGAAGCACCAAGTGACCCGGCTCAATATTTTTTAACCGGACCTTTCTATCTCGCCACTTGATTGTTTCAGCTTGGTATTTATTGATATTCTCCACGGCTTGAAGCCTGATCCCTTCTAAGGCATCTTTTTCCACAAGACAGGCATCTTCAGGACCTGATTCTGCCGAAGCTACTACTCTTATTGATCCAGCTTTAGCTTCTTCCGGAGTTATTGCTTCGTCACCGAATAATAATTTGAATGGAGTAAAGCCTGTAGACCTTGATGTTGTTGTATTGTGGCTCCACACCACTTTGGTTAACTGATCTGGCCACTTTCCCCTGGGTTGATTGAAGATTAACTTCATTATTCCTGTCATTATAATGCCGTTGGCCCTTTCAACGAGCCCATTTGACTCCGGATGCCTGACTGATGCAAAATGGATCTTCGTTCCAATTTGATCACAGAAATTTCTGAAAGCTTCGGAGTCGAACTGCGTTCCATTATCTACAGTGATGGCCTTCGGTACCCCGAAGCGACAGACAATATTCTGCCAGAAAAACTTTTGGACAGTAGCCGAAGTTATTGTGGCTAATGGCTTCGCCTCAATCCATTTAGAAAAATACTCCACAGCTACTATAACATATTTTAGATTCCCTTGGGCCGGTGGTAATGGACCCAACAAGTCAAGGCCCCACCCTTGCAATGGCCAGATGGGTTGTATCAGCTGTGTCAAAGACGAAGGTTGCTTTTGATCTCTTGCACATTTCTGACAACCTTCGCACTTTTGAACTAACTCCGCTGCATCCGAAGCTGCCTTCGGCCAATAAAACCCTTGGCGGAAGACTTTTCCAAGTAACGGCCTAGATCCAATGTGGGATCCACACAGGCCTGCATGTATTTCTTTCATCAACTCTATACCTTCGGTTCTAGATAGACACTTGAGCAGCGGAGCGCAAACTCCATGCTTGTATAATTCCCCTTCTATCATGACATACGGACGAGCTCTTGCCTCTATCCTTTTATTGTAAGCTTCGTCATCTGAAAGGGAGTTACCCTGAAGGTAAGAGATTATTTCAGTTCTCCAATCTTCGCTGTAAACAGGAGATATGTTGAAGACTGCTCTTTCAAGGAGCTCCACTGAAGGTGCCTTTATTGTTTCGAAGAACACATCCGAAGGTAACGGCAGCCCCTGTGCTGCAGACTTGGCTAGCAAATCAGCATGCTCATTTTGTCCTCGAGGGATATTCTTGACAGAAAATCCTTCGAAGGAGGCTTCGATCCTTCGGACCGTGTCTAGATATTTTTCAAGCTTCGGATCTTTAGCCTTGCAACTTTTGTCAATATGACCCGAAACAACCTGGGAATCAGTTTTAAGAATCGCCCTTCTGATTCCCATTGCCTTTAATTTCCGAAGGCCCAGGAGCAGAGCTTCGTACTCAGTAATATTGTTTGTACAGCTGAAATCAAGTCTTGCTGCATAACAAGTTTTAACCTTGGATGGTGAAACCAACACAGCAGCTGCACCTGCTCCGAAGGTTCCCCAAGAGCCATCACAAAACACTGTCCACACTTCGGCATCTTTATTTGCTTCTTCATCCTGAGCCCCTGGCGTCCAGTCGGCAATGAAATCTGCCAATGCTTGAGACTGGATCGAAGATCTATGCACATAATCAATATAAAATTCATTGAGCTCTGCAGCCCATTTTCCAATCCGTCCAGTAGCTTCTCTATTTCTCATGATATCCTTCAACGGCTGCGAAGAAGGAACAATAATGTTGTATGCCTGAAAATAATGCCGAAGCTTCCTGGATGCCATTAAAACGGCATACAATACCTTCTCCAGCTCTGTATAATTTTTCTTTGATACACTAAGGACTTCAGATACAAAATACACTGGAACTTGCTTCTTGACTTGGCCAACAAGCTTCTCCTGGACAAGTGCCGCACTTACTGCTGAGTGCGAAGCTGCCACATATAACAACAGAGGAGCCCCTGGTGTTGGCGGAGTTAATGTTGTTAGATCTATCAAATATTGCTTCAGCTCTTCGAAGGCTTTTTCTTGACTTGGTCCCCATTGAAAGACTTCAGCTGACTTCAGCACCTCGAAGAATGGTAAATTTCTTTCTGCTGATCTGGATATAAATCTGTTGAGAGATGCCAGCCTTCCTGTCAATCTTTGGGCCCCTTTTCTTGTGGTTGGTGGCTCCATTCGAAGTATAGCTTCGATTTTATTTGGATTAGCTTCGATTCCCTTTGTTGAAACCAAGCATCCAAGAAATTTCCCCTTCTTTACTCCGAAGACACATTTTTCTGGATTCAGCTTCAGACCAGCTTGTCTGAAACTGGCGAAGGTCTCCTGCAGATCAGCAATATGATTTTCCTGCTTCGTGCTTTTTACAATGATGTCATCGACATAAGTCAACACATTTCTGCCTATCTGAGACTAGAGGACCTTCGCTGTCATTCTGCTGAAACTTCCTCCAGCATTTTTGAGCCCCTCAGGCATCCGAAGATAGCAATATGTGCCACTTGGGGTTATGAAGCTAGTCTTCGGCTCATCTTCCTTCTTCATCCAGATTTGATGATAGCCTGAGTAGCAGTCCAGGAGACTCATAAGCTCTGAAGAAGCTGCTGCATCGACTAAAGAGTCTATCCTTGGCAGCGGGAATTCATCCTTCGGACAAGCCTTGTTGAGATCTGTGAAATCGATACACATTCTCCACTTGCCATTGGCCTTCTTCACCATAACAGTGTTAGCTAGCCACTCTGGATACTTTACTTCTCTGATAACTCCTGCACTAAGGAGTCTTTTTACTTCATTGCGAGCCCCTTCGGCCTTGTCATCCGACATCTTCCGAAGCCTCTGCTTTCGGGGTCTGAAGGATGGGTCAACATTGAGCGAATGTTCAATAACATCCCGATTTACTCCACAGAGATCATTAGCTGACCATGCAAAAACATCTTTGTTGTTGAATAAAAATCTTATCAAGGTTTTCTCCTGGTCTTCAGATAATTGCGAGCCCAACAGCACCTTCTGCTCTGCTATGTCCTCACACAATAGCATGGGCTTCGGCTGATCTGCTGAAGCTGCTTTCTCCCTTCTGAATTTGTACTGTTCACAAGCTTCAGCTCCATCTATGTTATGGATTGCTTTGGAGTCAGTCCAGCTTCCTTCGGCCCTTCTAGCAGCTTCCTGGCTTCCATGAATAGCAATAGGCCCTTGGTCCGAAGGTATCTTCATGCAGAGATAAGCTGGGTGAAGAATTGCTTCGAAGGCATTAAGAGTACCGCGACCAATGATAGCATTGTAAGGATACTCCATGTCAACAATATCAAACACAATTTGCTCAGTCCTTGTGTTGTTAACAAATCCGAAGGTTACCGGCATGGTAATCTTCCCAAGTGCTACAATCTGCCGCCCTCCGAAGCCACAAAGAGGGTGCGTAGCATCATGAATCTTGTCTTCGGGCTCTTGCATTTGTCTGAAGGCTTTAGCAAATATAATATCAGCTGCACTGCCTGTATCAACTAAGACATTGTGGACCAGAAATCCTTTGATCACACAAGAGATAACCATGGCATCATTGTGAGGATAATCCTTAAGCTGAAGGTCTTCCTGCGAGAAAATAATTGGAATGTGGGACCATTTTGACTTGATGAAGGGTCCCTGCACTCCAACATGCTGCACCCTTCTCTGAGCTTCCTTCTTCTGCTTCTTGTTAGCCGGCTCTGAGCAAGAACCGCCTGTTATCAGGAGCACCAGCTTCGAAGCCGAAGCAGCTCCAGCTTGATTGTTGAACGAAGCCATCAGCTCGGAAAAGTGGAAGTGAGTTCACCGGAGGTGGGCGCCAATGTTGGGGGCTTGTTCTCAAATGCTAAGAGTTAAGAACAAGGCAACATAGAAAATGTTAAGTGTTAAAGTCCTTCGTCCTCCAAAACATTATATCCCTTCAGGATATAAAGAATTTCGGACGAAGGTTACGAAGGACGTACCTTCGTGAGTATAATAATGAGTAACGAAGTGTTCATACGAATCATGAGGTATAAAATAAACATTTAAATATTATCATAGAATCATCTCTATTTTTATTATCATAAATGAATATAAATGACTTCAAATTACAAATGTACCTTCGGTCCTGAGGAAGGCAAAAGTACAGGTGTGATGCGAAAGCAAATGTCAAGTTCGCCTGTCCAGTACAGGGGTACTGTTCATCTATTTATAGACACAGGACACAGCCTGTGACGAATTACAATTATGCCCCTTACAAAAGTTTACAACATTGACTCAGACCTCTATGGATAAAAAGGTCATTCTATCTCTATGTCGGTTTGTAACGCCGAAGCTCCATGAAAAGGAACCTTCGGCCATCTCCTGGGGACAACTTCAGCCGAAGCTGCTTCTTCGTGTAAGACCTTCGGCGCAACGAAGCATGGCCCCAACAGTAGCCCCTTTCGCGGCGCTAGATCGTTTTTCGTAACGAGCTTGATCCGTGAAAAAAGCCTCTTAAGCTTCGGGAAGCATTATCTCCCTTAGGATATAATGATCTTCAGACGAAGGGCATGAATGACATACCTTCGACATCACAGTATATATCAATGAAAGAAGAAGCATATGAGACATGGGAAATAACATGAATAATCATATGGCATCATTAATATCTTTAAATTATATCATCATGAACAAACGTGAACAATATTGAATTACATTTATACCTTCGGCTTGATAGAAGGCAAAAGTCCAAGCGTGACACGCGAGCGAATACAAGTCAGCGTGAACAGTACGGGAGTACTGTTCATCTATTTATAGGCACAGGGCGCAGCCTGTGTAAAATTACATTTATGTCCTTCACATTTACTACTGTATTATGGACAACTCATCGAGGACTGGATGGCCTTTTCCCCTTTAAGTCGGTTCCTTTTCCACTGTTGAGCCGAAGCTATTCCACCCGTAGCTTCAGAGCAGCATCATCCTTTGTTCTAACCATGCTTCTTACGTCGTGTTTGACTTTGATCTATATCCAAAGGTACCTGTTTGCATGTTACACTTGGAAAACATTGTTAAACCACGTTTTTGAGGACCTTCAGAGGACGAAGGCCCCCAACAATCTTCATCTATGTCATCAAGATCAACTTGCTCTCTTGGAGAGCCATTAGTCTCATCAAATACAACATCGCTAGAGACTTCAACCAAACCCGATGATTTGTTGAAGACTCTATACGCCTTTGTATTTGAGTCATACCCTAGTAAAAAAACCTTCTACTGCCTTGGGAGCAAATTTAGAAAGTCTACCTTTCTTCACTAGAATGTAACATTTGCTCCCAAATACACGAAAGTAAGAAACATTGGGTTTATTACTGGTAAGGAGTTCGTAGGAGGTCTTCTTGAGAAGGCGATGCAGATAGAGCCGGTTTATGACATGGCAAGCTGTGTTCATAGCTTCCGACCAAAACCGCTCGGGCGTCTTGAACTCTCCAAGCATCGTTCTCGCCATGTCAATAAGTGTCCAGTTCTTCCTCTCTACTACACTGTTTTGCTGTGGTGTGTAGGGGGCGGAGAACTCGTGCTTGACGCCTTCCTCCTCAAGATACTCCTCCACTTACAAATTCTTGAATTCAGACCCGTTGTCGCTTCTTATCTTTTTCACCTTGAGCTCAAATTCGTTTTGAGCCCTCCTTAGAAAACGCTTTAGGGTCCCTTGGGTTTCTGATTTATCCTGCAAAAAGAACACCCAAGTGAAGCGAGAAAAATCATCAACAACTACAAGACCATACTTACTTCCCCCGATGCTAAGGTAGGCAACGGGTCCGAAGAGGTCCATGTGAAATAGCTCCAGTGGTCTTGATGTTGTCATCACATTTTTGCTATGATGAGTGCTTCCCACCTGTTTTCCTACCTGACAAGCTGCACAAGGTCTATCTTTCTCAAAACAAACATTGGTTAGTCCTAACACATGTTCTCCCTTTAGAAGTTTATGAAGGTTCTTCATCCCAACATGTGCTAGATGGCGATGCCACAGCCAGCCCATACCGATCTTAGCTATTAAGCATGCATCTAGATCGGCCTCCTCTTTCGAAAAATTAACTAAGTAGAGTTTGCCGTCTAATACACCCTTAAAAGCTAATGAACCATCACTCCTTCTAAAGACAGATACATCAACACTTGTAAAGAGACAATTGTAACCCATGTGACACAATTGACTTACAGTCAGAAGGTTGTAACCAAGCAACTCTACTAGAAATACATTTGAAATGGAGTCCTTGTTGGTGATGGCTATCTTTCCCAAACCCTTGACCTTGCCTTGATTCCCATCTCCAAAGATAATCGTATCTTGGGAATCCTTGTTCTTGACGTAGGAGGTGAACATCTTCATCTCCCCCGTCATGTGGTTTGTGCATCCGCTGTCGATAATCCAGCTTGAGCCCCCAGATGCATAAACCTGCAAGGAATTTAAGCTTGGGTTTTAGGTACCCAACTCTTGTTGGGTCCTACAAGGTTAGTCACAATACTTTTGGAACCCATATGCAAGTTTTGTCTCCCTTGCATTTGGATCCCAATTTCCTAGCAACTACTTTTGCATTCTTATATAAAAGAACAAATGAAGTATTGCAAGCATGGTAAATGGTAGAAGGTTCATTGCATATTTTCCTAGGCATATGTGGCACAATATGATTTCTCCTAGGCCTACTTCTACCATGCACAAAAGTAGAGCTAGAGGCAAACATAGCATGTGAATTAAAAAGCATCATGATCATAACTCCTATTATAATGAGCATGATTAGCAATTTTCCTATCATAAATGAAGGCATGGTTCCTTTGAGGATTACTGTTGGGGGACAGCTTCGTCGCCGAAGGTCCTGCAAGAAGAAACACCTTCGGAAGATCAACACAGAAGCAGCGTCGAAATTGTCATCTAAGGAGCTTCGGCATAGTAACATGCTTTGAGACGAAGGTGTAGCACCAACTTAAAGATGAAAGGACAGATCAACCCATGATAATTTATGTCATAAAAGTAGTCAATTGTATAGGGTATAATTGTAACTTCACACAGGTTGTGCCCTGTGTCTATAAATGGATGAACAGTACCCCCGTACTGTTCACGCTGATTTGTACTCGCTCGTGCATCATGCTTGGATTTTTGCTTTCTGTCAAGCCGAAGGTTCGTCCTTCATGACCTTCATCTGAAGATCATTATATCCTAAGGGAAATAATGCTTCAAAGGACAAAGGGCATTAACCTTTAACATTTTGTGTTGCCTTGTTCTTAACTCATAGCATTTGAGAACAAGTCCCCAACATTGGCGCCCACCTCCGGTGAACTCACTTCCACTGTTGAGTTGATGGCTTCGTTCAACAACCAAGCTGAAGTACCTTCGGCTACAAAGCTGGTGCTTTCGATAACAGGTGGTTCAAGCTCGGAACCGGCTAACAAGAAGCAGAAGAAGGAAGCGCAGAGAAGGGTGCAGCATGTTGGGGTGCAGGGACCCTTCATCAAATCAAAATGGTCCCACATCCCAATCACCTTCTCCCAGGAGGATCTTCAGCTTAAAGATTACCCTCATAATGATGCTATGGTCATATCTTGTGTCATCAAGGGATTTCTGGTCCATAATGTTCTGGTTGATACAGGCAGTGCAATAGATATCATATTTGCTAAGGCCTTCAGACAAATGCAAGAGCCAGAAGACAAGATTCATGATGCTACTCACCCTCTTTGTGGCTTCGGAGGAAGGCAGATTGTAGCACTCGGCAAAATCACAATGCTGGTTACCTTCGGCTTTGTTTATAACACAAGGACTGAACAGGTTGTCTTTGATATTGTTGATATGGAGTACCCATACAATGCAATCATTGGTCGAGGGACACTCAATGCTTTCGAAGCTATACTTCATCCAGCATACTTATGTATGAAGATACCTTCAGAGCAAGGGCCCATTGCTATCCATGGAAGTCAAGAGGCTGCTAGAAAAGCTGAAGCAAATTGGACAGATTCAAAGGCAATCCATAATATAGATGGAACCGAAGCCTGTGAACAGTACAAATACAAAAGAGAGAAGGCTGCTTCGGCGGATCAGCTAAAGCCTATGCTTCTATGTGAAGACATAGCAGAGCAAAAGGTACTATTGGGGTCTCAGCTATCTGAAGAGCAAGAGAAAACTTCGATAAGATTTTTATTCAACAACAAAGATGTCTTTGCTTGGTTAGCCAATGATCTCTGTGGTGTCAACAGAGATGTCATTGAACATTCACTCAATGTGGACCCATCCTTCAGGCCAAGAAAGCAAAGGCTTCGGAAAATGTCTGACAAAGCTAAAGGTGCTCGGAATGAAGTGAAAAGACTTCTTAGTGATGGTGTCATCAGAGAGGTAAAATATCCAGAATGCTTAGCCAATACTGTTATGGTGAAGAAGGCCAATGGCAAATAGAGAATGTGTATTGATTTTACAGATCTTAATAAGGCTTGTCCGAAGGATGAATTCCCATTGCCAAGAATAGATTCTCTACTAGATGCAGCAGCTTCTTCAGAGCTCATGAGTCTACTGGATTGTTACTCTGGCTACCACCAAATCTGGATGAAAAAGGAAGATGAGCCAAAAACTAGCTTCATAACCCCCAGTGGCACATATTCCTATCTTCGGATGCCTGAGGGGCTCAAGAATGTTGGAGGAAGCTTCAGCAGAATGACAGCCAAGGTCCTTCATTCTCAAATAGGCAGAAATGTGCTGACCTATGTTGACGATATCATAGTGAAAAGCATGAAGCAAGAAAATCGTATTGTTGATTTGCAAGAAACATTTGCCAATTTCAGACAAGCTGGTCTGAAGTTAAACCCAGAAAAATGAGTTTTTGGGGTGAAGAAGGGCAAGTTCCTTGGTTGTCAGGTATCAACGAAAGGAATTGAAGCTAACCCAAGCAAGATCGAAGCTATCCTTCGGATGGAGCCACCAAGTACGAAGAAAGGAGCTCAACGGCTAGCAGGAAGATTGGCTTCATTGAACAGATTCATATCAAGATCAGCAGAAAGGAATCTACCATTTTTTGAAATACTGAAGTCAACTGAAGTCTTTCAGTGGGGCCCGACGCAACAAAAAGCTTTTGAAGAGTTGAAACAATATTTGATTGATTTAACAACGTTAACCCCACCTGCGCTAGGGGCTCCATTGCTTTTATATGTGGCAACTTCACATTCTGCAGTAAGCGCAACACTGGTGCAGGAGAAGCTAGATGGCCAAGCTAAAAAGCAAGTTCCAGTATACTTTGTCTCTGAAGTTTTAAGTCCATCAAAGAAAAATTACACAGAATTGGAGAAGGTATTATATGCTGTGTTAATGGCCTCCAGAAAGCTTCGGCATTATTTTCAAGCATACCACATAATTGTTCCTTCGTCACAACCTTTAAAGGACATCATGAGGAACAGATAAGCTACTGGGAGGATTGGAAAATGGGCTGCAGAGCTTAACGAATTCATCATTGATTATGTGCATAGATCTTTAATTCAGTCCGAGGCGTTAGCAGACTTCATCGCTGACTGGACGCCAGGGGCTCAGGAAGAAGAAATAAATAAAGATGCCGAAGCTTGGATAGTGTTCTGCGATGGCTCTTGGGGAACCTTCGGCACAGGAGCAGTTGTCGTTCTAGTAGCACCTTCAAAAGTCAAAACATGTTATGCAGCCAAGCTTGATTTCAGTTGCACAAATAATATTGCTGAGTACGAAGCACTTCTGTTGGGGCTTCGGAAGTTAAGGGCAATGGGAATAAGAAGGGCCATTCTGAAAACTGATTCTCAATTTATTTCTGGCCATGTGGACAAAAGTAGTAGGGCAAGAGATCCGAAACTTGAAAGATATCTGGATACAGTTCGAAGGTTGGAGGCTTCTTTCGAAGGTTTTTCTGTTAAGAATATCCCAAGAGGTGAAAATGAACACGCAGATTTATTAGCCAAATCAGCGGCTCAGGGGCTCCCTCTATCTTCGGAAGTATTTTTTGAAACAATAAAGGCACCTTTGGTTGAACTCATGGAGAGAGCAGTGCTAGTTATTTCTCTGGTACATAGTAAAGATTGGAGGACTAAAATTATATCTTTCCTCCAAGGTAATTGTCTTTCAGATGACGAAACTTATAATAAGAGAATGGAGGCAAGAACAAGACCATATGTGATAATAGAAGGGGAGTTATACAAACATGGAGTCTGCTCTCCACTTCTCAAGTGTTTATCGAGAACCGAAGGTATAGAGCTGATGAAGGAAATACACACAGGTTTGTGTGGATCCCACATTGGGTCTAGGCCTCTGCTGGGGAAGGTTTTTAGACAAGGATTTTATTGGCCGAAGGCAGCTTCGGATGCAACGGATCTGGTTCAAAAGTGCAAAAACTGTCAAAAATGTGCAAGAGACCAGAAACAACCTTCGTCGTTAACCCAGTTAATACAGCCAACCTGGCCATTGCAAAGATGGAGCCTAGATTTGTTAGAACCACTTCCACCAGCACAAGGCAATTTAAGATATGTTGTGGTGGCTGTAGAATATTTTTCCAAGTGGATTGAAGCGAAGCCTTTGGCCACAATAACTTCGGTCACATTCCAGAAATTCTTCTGGCAAAACATTGTTTGTCGCTTCGGCGTGCCTGTAGGAAATGGATGACACCTAAGAGGGGGGTGAATTAGGACTTCTAAAACTTTTACTAAACTAGGCCACAATAAAATCCCTAGAGCAAAACCTATGCAAATAATCAAACTAGAAAGTGCAATCTAGGTTTTGTCTAAGTGTTGCTATCTCTACCGCAAAAGGCTAAGTTTCAATCTACTCTAAATAAGTATGAATACAAGATTGAAACTTAAATGCTAAATATAAATGCGGAAACTTAAAGAGCAAAGTAGAGAAGCAAACTCTCGTGGATGACGCCGGTATTTTTACCGAGGTATCCGGAACCACGCAAGGTCCTGACTAATCCTCGTTGGTGCCCCTACGCAAAGGGAAGCCCACGCGAGGGCCAAGCACCACGGTCGAGTAACTCCGTAGAGAGCCGTGGGCCTTCTCCACGCGCAAGTGGTGCTTCGCTTCCGGTTCCTCTCAGACGCTCCCCGCCGTCTCCACTATCGAGCTTCTGGCCGAAACTGAAAGGGAAATGTGCCCTTGGGCCATTTCTAAGTATTTTGGTGATTGAGTGCCAACACAAGTGCTTAAGTGTTAATCTATGCCAATTGATGGACAAAGTGCAAATCAAGAGTAAAGGTATGTTTCTCAGACTTAGTACATTGTTTTGGAGACTAATGTATTGTGTCTAAGTGCTAGAAACAGGAAAAGACCAATTTGGAAAAGACTTGGCTATGCAGCCAAGAGTCTGCGCAGTCTGGGTGCACCGGACTGTCCGGTGGTGCACCGGACAGTGTCCGGTGCGCCAGGCTGGCGACTGTCAACTGGCTGCTCTCGGGAAGCGATCAACAGCGTACGGCTATAAATCACCGGACTGTCCGGTGGTGCACCGGACTGTCCGGTGAGCCATTCACAGGCGAAGTCGTCGCTCTCGGGAAGCGATTAACGGCGTACGGCTATAAATCACCGGACTGTCCGGTGGTGCACCGGACTGTCCGGTGAGCCAACGGTCGGCCGCGTAATCCGCGCGTGACGCGTGGCCGAGCCAACGGTCAGAAGGGGGCACCGGACTGTCCGGTGTGCACCGGACAGTGTCCGGTGCGCCAACGGCTCTGGATCTTCAACGGTCGGCTGCGCCACAGAAGGAAAGAAATCCGCACCGGACTGTCCGGTGGTGCACCGGACTGTCCGGTGCGCCAGGCAACAGAAGGCAAGAATTGCCTTCCTGGAATGCTCTCAACGGCTCCTAGCTGCCTTGGGGCTATAAAAGGGCCCCCTAGGCGCATGGAGGAGTACACCAAGCATTCTCTAAGCATTCCTAAGCACCAAGACTTCAATTCCGCGCATTTGATTCTTTGTGATAGCAACTAGAGCTCTGTTTGAGTAGAGAACTCTTTGAGTTGTGTTGAGAGCTCGTGTTGTGACTTGTGTGCGTGTGTTGCTCTGATTTTGTGTCTTGTGTGCGTTGCTCATCCCATCCTTACTTCCGTGCTTCTTTGTGAACATCTTTGTAAGGGCGAGAGGCTCCAAGTTGTGGAGATTCCTCGCAAACGGGATATAGTAAAGTGAAAGCAAAACACCATGGTATTCAAGTGGGTCTTTGGACCGCTTGAGAGGGGTTGAGTGCAACCCTCGTCCGTTAGGACGCCACAACGTGGAGTAGGCAAGTATTGGACTTGGCCGAACCACGGGATAAACCATTGTGCCATCTCTGTGTTGATCTCTTTGTGGTTATTGTGTTTTGCTAAGACTCCTCTCTAGCCACTTGGCCTTATTGTGCTAACTCCTAATCAAGTTTTTGTGGCACTAAGTTTCAAGTTTTACAGGATCACTTATTCACCCCCCCTCTAGGTGCTCTCAATTGGTATCAGAGTCGTTCTCTTCACGTGAGGGACTAATCGCCCGAAGAGATGGATCCTAAGGGCAAGGGGATGGTGGTCAACGATAAGGAGAAGGAGTCCTTCGTCAATGATCCAAAGGATGACAAGCCTACTGACTCGGGGTCGGGCCACAAAAGAAAAGACGGGAGGAAGAAGAAAACAAGGCGCATCAAGGAGATAGTCTACTATGACAGCGACGAATCTTCCTCTTCCCAAAAGGACGACGACAACGACTACGAGAAAAGGAAGACGGTTAATTCAAACTTTTCCTTTGATTATTCTCGTATTCCGCAAAGTTCCAATGCTCATTTGCTTTCCATTCCCCTCGGCAAACCCCCTCACTTTGATGGAGAGGACTACGGATTTTGGAGTCACAAAATGCGTAGCCACTTGTTCTCTCTCCATCCAAGTATATGGGAGATAGTAGAAAATGGAATGCACTTTGATAGTACGGATAGTCTCATGTTCATTAATGAGCAAATTCACAAAAATGCACAAGCTACTACTGTTCTTCTAGCTTCATTGTGCAGGGATGAATACCATAAAGTGAGCGGCTTGGATAACGCCAAGCAGATTTGGGACACCCTCAAGATCTCACATGAGGGGAACGACGTCACCATGCTCACCAAAATGGAGTTGGTGGAGGGCGAACTTGGGAGATTTGCAATGATCAGGGGCAAGGAGCCAACCCAAACGTACAACCGGCTCAAGACCCTCATCAACAAAATAAGGAGCTATGGAAGCACGCGATGGACGGACCACGACGTCGTCCGCCTAATGCTAAGGTCTTTTACTGTCCTCGATCCACATCTTGTGAACAATATTCGTGAAAATCCTAGGTACACCAAGATGTCGCCCGAGGAGATACTTGGAAAGTTCGTAAGCAGGCGAATGATGATCAAGGAGGCTAGATACGTTGATGATGCGTTGAATGGCCCAATCCAAGAGCCTCAAACCATTGCTCTCAAAGCAACGAGGAGCAAGGAGGCGCTACCTAGCAAGGTGGCACAAGTTGAGGCAGCCGGGCTTAATGATGAAGAAATGGCCCTCATCATCAAGCGTTTCAAGACGGCACTAAAGGGTCGCAAGGGGCATCCCAACAATAACAAGACAAAGGGGAAGCGCTCATGCTTCAAATGTGGTAAGATTGGTCATTTTATCGCTAATTATCCCAATAATGATAGTGACCAGGAACAAGGGAACAAGAGGGAAAAGAAGAAGACTTACAAGAAGGCTAAGAGCGAGGCACACCTTGGCAAGGAGTGGGACTCGAACTGTTCGTCGTCCGACTCCGACAACGAAGGACTCACCGCCACCGCCTTCAACAAATCGTTCCTCTTCCCCAACGAGCATCACACCTGCCTCATGGCAAGGGAAAAGAAGGTAGGCACTCGTGATACTAGTACTTATGCTTCCTCAAGTGATGAAGAATCTAGCGATGATGAAATAGACTATTCATGTTTATTCAAGGGCCTAGATAGAACTAAGGTTGATAAGATCAATGAATTAATTGATGCCTTGAATGATAAGAATAGGTTATTAGAAAAGCAAGAGGATCTTTTGTATGAAGAACATGATAAGTTTGTAGAGGCACAAAAATCTCTTGCTTTAGAAATTAAAAGGAATGAAATGCTCTCTTGTGAATTGTCTACATGCCATGACTCTATTTCTAGCTTAAGGAGCATAAATGATGATTTGAATGCTAAGTTAGAAATAGCTAATAAATCAACATCTTGTGTAGAACATGTTGCAATTTGCAATAGGTATAAAGATTTTAATGTTGATGCTTTTAGTGAACACCTAGTTTCAATTTCTAAATTGAATGATGAAGTGGCTAGTCTTAATGCCCAACTTAAGACTAGCAAGAGTGAATTTGACAAAATAAAATTTGCAAGGGATGCCTACACGATTGGTAGACACCCCTCAATTAAGGATGGTCTTGGCTTCAAGAGGGAAGTCAAGAACTTAACAAGCCATAAGGCTTCCATCTCCGCCAAGGAGAAAGGGAAGGCCCCTATGGCTAGTAGTGCTCAAAAGAACCATGCTTTCATGTATCATGGTAGGAGACATTCTAGGAATGCTTATAGAAGTTATGATTTTCATGCCATGATTGCTTCAAGTTCCTCTATTATGCATGATAAAAATTTGACTAGGAAAAATGTTATGCCTAGAAGAGATGTTGTTCATGTTCCTAGGAAAGTAAATAATGAACCTTCTACAATATATCATGCTTGCAATGCTTCCTTTGCTATTTGTAGAAAGGATAAGAAGGTGATTGCTAGGAAGTTAGGGGCAAGATGCAAGGGAGATAAAACTTGCATTTGGGTCCCTAAGACCATTGTGACTAACCTTATAGGACCCAACAAGAGTTGGGTACCTAAAACCCAAGCCTAAATTTGCCTTGCAGGTTTATGCATCCGGGGGAGCTGGATTATCGACAGCGGATGCACAAACCACATGATGGGGGAGAAGAAGATGTTCACCTCCTACGTCAAGAACAAGGATTCCCAAGATTCAATCATATTCGGTGATGGGAACCAAGGCAAGGTGAAAGGGTTAGGAAAGATTGCTATTTCATCCGAGCACTCCATTTCTAATGTGTTTTTAGTTGAGTCGCTTGGGTATAATTTGTTATCTGTAAGTCAACTTTGTAATATGGGATATAATTGTTTATTCACAAATGTAGATGTGTCTGTCTTTAGAAGAAGTGATGGTTCATTAGCTTTTAAGGGTGTACTAGACGGCAAACTTTATTTAGTTGATTTTGCAAAAGAGGAGGCCGATCTAGATGCATGCTTAATTGCTAAGACTAGCATGGGCTGGCTATGGCATCGCCGTTTAGCACATGTGGGAATGAAGAACCTTCACAAGCTTCTAAAGGGAGAACACGTGATAGGTCTAACTAATGTAACTTTCAAAAAAGATAGACCTTGTGCAGCTTGTCAAGCAGGTAAACAGGTGGGAAGCTCTCATCATACCAAAAATGTGATGACCACATCAAGACTTTTGGAGTTGCTTCATATGGACCTCTTCGGACCCGTCGCCTATCTAAGCATAGGAGGAAGTAAGTATGGTCTTGTTATAGTTGATGATTTTTCCCGCTTCACTTGGGTATTCTTTTTGCAGGATAAATCTGAAACCCAAGGGTCCCTCAAGCGCTTCCTAAGAAGAGCTCAAAATGAGTTTGAGCTCAAGGTGAAGAAGATAAGGAGCGACAACGGGTCTGAGTTCAAGAACCTTCAAGTGGAGGAGTACCTTGAGGAGGAAGAAATCAAGCACAAGTTCTCCGCTTCCTACACACCACAGCAAAATGGTGTGGTAGAGAGGAAGAACAGGACGCTTATAGACATGGCGAGGACAATGCTTGGAGAGTTTAAGACGCCCGAGCGATTTTGGTCGGAAGCCATGAACACGGCTTGCCACGCCATCAACCGGGTCTACCTTCATCGCCTCCTCAAGAAGACGTCACACGAGCTACTAACCGGTAACAAACCCAATGTTTCGTATTTCCGAGTTTTTGGGAGTAAATGCTACATTCTAGTGAAGAAGGGTAGGAATTCCAAATTTGCTCCCAGAGCGGTAGAAGGGTTTTTATTAGGTTATGACTCAAATACAAAGGCGTATAGAGTCTTCAACAAATCATCGGGTTTGGTTGAAGTCTCTAGCGACGTTGTATTTGATGAGACTAATGGCTCTCCAAGAGAGCAAGTTGTTGATCTTGATGATGTAGATGAAGAAGTCGTTCCAACGGCCGCAATACGCACCATGGCGATTGGAGAAGTGTGGCCATAGGAACAAAAGGAGCAAGATCAACCCTCTTCCTCAACAATGGTGCATCCCCCAACTCAAGATGATGAACAGGTTCATCAAGAGGAGGTGTGTGATCAAGGGGGAGCACAAGATGATCATGTGATGGAGGAAGAAGCACAACCGGCACCTCCAACCCAAGTTCGAGCAACGATTCAAAGGAATCATCCCGTCGACCAAATTTTGGGTGACATTAGCAAGGGAGTAACTACTCGTTCTAGATTAGTCAATTTTTGTGAGCATTACTCCTTTGTCTCTTCTATTGAGCCTTTCAGGGTAGAAGAGGCCTTGCTAGATCCGGACTGGGTGTTGGCCATGCAAGAAGAGCTCAACAATTTCAAGAGAAATGAAGTTGGACACTGGTGCCTCGTCCCAAGCAAAATGTTGTGGGAACCAAGTGGGTGTTCCGCAACAAACAAGACGAGCACGGGGTGGTGACAAGGAACAAGGCTCGACTTGTGGCAAAAGGTTATGCCCAAGTCGCAGGTTTGGACTTTGAGGAGACTTTTGCTCCTGTGGCTAGGCTAGAGTCAATTCGTATTTTGCTAGCATATGCTGCTCACCATTCTTTCAGGTTGTACCAAATGGATGTTAAGAGCGCTTTCCTCAACGGGCCAATCAAGGAGGAGGTGTACGTGGAGCAACCCCCTGGCTTCGAGGATGAACGGTACCCCGACCACATGTGTAAACTCTCTAAGGCGCTCTATGGACTTAAGCAAGCCCCAAGAGTCTGGTATGAATGCCTTAGAGACTTTTTAATTGCTAATGCTTTCAAGGTTGGGAAAGCCGATCCAACTTTATTCACTAAGACTTGTGATGGTGACTTATTTGTGTGCCAAATTTATGTCGATGACATAATATTTGGTTCTACTAACCAAAAGTCTTGTGAAGAGTTTAGCAGGGTGATGACTCAAAAGTTTGAGATGTCGATGATGGGCGAGTTGAACTATTTCCTTGGGTTCCAAGTGAAGCAACTCAAGGACGGCACCTTCATCTCCCAAACGAAGTACACGCAAGACTTGCTAAAGCGGTTTGGGATGAAGGACGCCAAGCCCGCAAAGACTCCGATGGGAACTGACGGACACGTCGACCTCAACAAAGGAGGTAAGTTCGTTGATCAAAAAGCATACCGGTCCATGATAGGTTCTTTGCTTTATTTATGTGCTAGTAGACCGGATATTATGCTTAGTGTATGCATGTGTGCTAGATTTCAATCTGATCCAAGGGAGTGTCACTTAGTGGCCGTGAAGCGAATTCTTAGATATTTAGTCGCTACGCCTTGCTTCGGGATCTGGTATCCAAAGGGGTCTACCTTTGACTTAATTGAATATTCAGACTCCGATTATGCTGGATGTAAGGTCGATAGGAAGAGTACATCGGGGACGTGCCAATTCTTAGGAAGGTCCCTGGTGTCATGGAGTTCTAAGAAACAAACTTCTGTTGCCCTATCCACCGCTGAGGTCGAGTACATTGCCACAGGACAGTGTTGCGCGCAACTACTTTGGATGAGGCAAATCCTCCGGGACTTTGGCTACAATCTGAGCAAAGTCCCACTCCTATGTGATAATGAGAGTGCTATCCGCATAGCGGACAATCCTGTTGAGCACAGCCGCACAAAGCACATCGACATCCGGCATCACTTTTTGAGAGACCACCAACAAAAGGGAGATATCGAAGTGTTTTATATTAGCACCGAGAACCAGCTAGCCGATATCTTTACCAAGCCTTTAGATGAGAAGACCTTTTGTAGGCTGCGTAGTGAGCTAAATGTCTTAGATTCGCGGAACTTGGATTGATTTATAGCATACATGTGTTTATGCCTTTGATCATGTTCCTTACGCATTTTGTTATTTATTTATGGTGCTCAAGTTGTACAAACACTCACCGGACCTCAAAAGTCCATGTGTGATTGATGCACATATTTAGGGGGAGATGTGCTACAACTTGACCCTTTGAGACTAACCATGTGTATGAGTTTGCTTGATTTAGTCTCAAAGGTGGATTGAAAGGGAAAGGTGGACTTGGACCATGCAAGACTTCCACTGCACTCCGATGAGAGGGTAACTTACTCAAAGTCTATCTTAATATCCTTATTGCCTTGGTACTCTTATTTGAAGATTTTGGTGAGGCAATGGGGTTTAGGGGCCAAGATTGATCCCGTTTTGGTGCTTGATGCCAAAGGGGGAGAAAATAAGGCCAAAGCAATCAATGGATCAGCTACCACTTGAGAATTTTGAAAATAGTAGAATAGAGCTTTTGGTTTGTCAAAACTCTCTCGTTGTTTCTTTTGTCAAAAGTTGGCCTCTTGTGGGGAGAATAGTTGATTATGGGAAAAAGGGGGAGTTTTTGAAATCTTTGATCAATTTCTCTTGGAACAACTCTCTTTATGTCTCAACAAGTGTGTTTGACCTAGAGATAGGAATTTGAGGTTGATTTGCAAAATCAAAACCAAGTGGTGGCAAAGAATGATCCAAATATGCCAAATTTGAATCAAAACAAATTTGTGTTCTCATTTGCATTGATGTTGCACTTTTTTAGTTGCTTTTTGTTGTGTTGGCATAAATCACCAAAAAGGGGGAGATTGCAAGGGAAATGTGCCCTTGGGCCATTTCTAAGTATTTTGGTGATTGAGTGCCAACACAAGTGCTTAAGTGTTAATCTATGCCAATTGATGGACAAAGTGCAAATCAAGAGTAAAGGTATGTTTCTCAGACTTAGTACATTGTTTTGGAGAGTAATGTATTGTGTCTAAGTGCTAGAAACAGGAAAAGACCAATTTGGAAAAGACTTGGCTATGCAGCCAAGAGTCTGCGCAGTCTGGGTGCACCGGACTGTCCGGTGGTGCACCGGACAGTGTCCGGTGCGCCAGGCTGGCGACTGTCAACTGGCTGCTCTCGGGAAGCGATCAACGGCGTACGGCTATAAATCACCGGACTGTCCGGTGGTGCACCGGACTGTCCGGTGAGCCATTCACAGGCGAAGTCGTCGCTCTTGGGAAGCGATTAACGACGTACGGCTATAAATCACCGGACTGTCTGGTGGTGCACTGGACTGTCCGGTGAGCCAACGGTCGGTCGGGCCAACGGTCGGCCGCGTAATCCGCGTGTGACGCGTGGCCGAGCCAACGGTCAGAAGGGGGCACCGGACAGTGTCCGGTGCGCCAACGGCTCTGGATCTTCAATGGTCGGCTGCGCCACAGAAGGAAAGAAATCCACACCGGACAGTGTCCGGTGGTGCACCGGACTGTCCAGTGCGCCAGGCGACAGAAGGCAAGAATTGCCTTCCTGGAATGCTCTCAACGGCTCCTAGCTGCCTTGGGGCAATAAAAGGGGCCCCTAGGCGCATGGAGGAGTACACCAAGCATTCTCTAAGCATTCCTAAGCACCAAGACTTCAATTCCGCGCATTCGATTCTTTGTGATAGCAACTAGAGCTCCGTTTGAGTAGAGAACTCTTTGAGTTGTGTTGAGAGCTCGTGTTGTGACTTGTGTGCGTGTGTTGCTCTGATTTTGTGTCTTGTGTGTGTTGCTCATCCCATCCTTACTTTCGTGCTTCTTTGTGAACATCTTTGTAAGGGCGAGAGGCTCCAAGTTGTGGAGATTCCTCGCAAATGGGATATAGTAAAGTGAAAGCAAAACACCGTGGTATTCAAGTGGGTCTTTGGACCGCTTGAGAGGGGTTGAGTGCAACCCTCATCCGTTGGGACGCCACAACGTGGAGTAGGCAAGTATTGGACTTGGCCAAACCACGGGATAAACCATTGTGCCATCTCTGTGTTGATCTCTTTGTGGTTATTGTGTTTTGCTAAGACTCCTCTCTAGCCACTTGGCCTTATTGTGCTAACTCCTAATCAAGTTTTTGTGGCACTAAGTTTCAAGTTTTACAGGATCACCTATTCACCCCCCCCCCTCTAGGTGCTCTTAGAAACGCCGCGGGCCTTGTTCCCTCCGGTACACGGTGCAGCCGTGACACTAACACGGTTGTCACGGTCTCGCAAGACTCTCGCCCCACTCGGTATAATTACAACGGCTCACGCAAGAGCCGAGAGGTTGTGTGGTTTTACAAAACTCACTCAACTAACTAGGGTTCACCTAGAGCAAGCGCTAAAGCGGTCTAACTAACCTAAGCACTTCGCAAAGCACCTACGCTAATCACCGAGTGATTCTATTAAGCACTTGGGTGTTTGAGCTCTTGGAAATGTGCATTATATGCTTTGGTATGTTGCTTGGGCTCCCACACATTCAAATGGCCGGTTGGGTGAAGTATATATAGGCCCCAACTCAATTCTAGCCGTTGGAGAAAAGCTGCAATTCTCTGTGGTACACCGGACAATCCGGTGCTGCACTGGACAGCGCACTGTAGCCTGTCCGGTGCGCCTAGCCGTTGCTCTGTCAGAGCAGGTGACCGTTGGCGCCGCAGGCTTTTCCACACCGGACAGTCTGGTGCTCACACCGGACAGTCCGGTGGTCTTCTCTCCGAGTGCCACCTGGAACTAGCCGTTGGGCTAGAGTTCCCTGGTGCACCGGACAGTCCAGTGTGCCACCAGACAGTCCGGTGCGCCTTCGCACAGACAGTCCGCAGCAGCACACTTGGACTTTTCTTGGATCTTCTTAATGTCTTCTTTTGAGGTGTTGCTTTCCTAAATTCCTTAGTCCAAGTACATCTTGCATCCTATGAACTACAAACACAAACACTAGAAAACTTATTAGTTCACAGATTGTGTTGATCATCAAACACCAAAACTCAATTAGCCAAAAGGCCCGGGGTCCATTTTCCTTACAATCTCCCCCTTTTTGGTGATTGATGACAACACAATCAAAGCAAGCAAATAATACAAGTATTTGAATGAAAATATGCAATCTACTTGCTAGGATGCATGATTGACCCCACAATGTGAAGTTATGGACTTAAGCCTCCCCCTAACTCCATAATTCACTTACTTCCTATTTTAGGACCAAATAACTAAAACCACTTAAAAACCCATTTGTAGATATAAAATTTTAAATTGGTGGTGTTTGGTGTTTGATATAGTTTTCATTGCTTTGGTCCCTAAACTTCTCTCGCTTTGGCATCAACCACTGAAAAGGAAGACATTAAAAGCATGTAGGAAGTAAATAAAAGCTTGCCCTCATTAAGAATTTTATCAGATGATACCACTTGAAGAATACTAAATTAAACCACATGAATGATATCAGTTGAAAGGATTACTCCCCCTAAACGAGTGTTCTCTTTAGAAAGAATTTTCTCCCCCTTTTTTAGAGATGAAGAAATACTCCCCCTGACAGAGATCCTCTACTTAGGAAAAAGCATGTGAAAATTATAGGTGCAAGACATGATTTGAAAAGACTGACTTCCCTTATGCATAGGTAACAGAATATGAGTTAACCACTTATGCATTTTTAGCAACATGGAAGCATATGATATGAAATATAGTCTAATCAAACATTGGAGAAGACATGTAAATGATACTAGATGCAGTCTCAAAAGATACTGATTGAAATTCAATGGCGAGCTTGAGAGACATGAGAGTTCTTGGAGATTTTGCAGTGGAAGATTGATGTCTTTTTCCGGGAACCTTATTTTCCTTACAATGAGATTATCACATGAAATAGACTTGAAAAGGTGTTAGTCTCAAAGTATTAGATTATAGGGTAACCTCCCCCTGAAGGTGTGCATGCAAGTTTTGAATACTTGTAGGAGACATGCACCTTGATTTGATATCAAGAGGGGCAATTTATCTATAATCCGAACTTTGGCACATATAAGTAAAATGATACAACTTGTAGAATTCAAAATTTTTCAATTGATGCATCATTTACTATGGAGTGATATAGAAGCTATGTGCCATGCTTAAATAAACACTAGGTGAGTGCCCGTGCGTTGCAACGGGGACACATAATACCACGGTAACTTATATACAAAATGTGTGTTATACTGTTATGAGAAAATATTATTGGTGGCAAGGACTGACGAGGATTGGGTGGCGAAGTGATGTTTAAGACAATTTTAGAACTGACGAGGATTGGGTGGGATTGGCACTGATGTTCTTGCTGGTGCACATTGTGAAGCAATGGATGTTGTTGCTGTTTTGTATTCCTCTGCTCCAAGTCAGAATTTGGGATTTTTAGATCCTACGGCTATTAATGGAACTGAGGTTAGATCCATACCATTAGTTGTTTAATTTGTAGCACATTTGTACCTATCGGTTTAGGGTTATGTTATTATAGTTCTTTCATGTGTCCAGGGTTTAGCATACACAGAGCAATGGTTTACATAACATAAAATAATTGTTTCGCAGGTCCCTAAAGTTGATTGGGGGTCATCAAGTGAATGTGTAGTAGCAGATGTGTGTTCTCGCACAATAGCCTATGTGTTGTAGCAAATGTGTGTTTTCAGTTTAATGTGAGAACATGTGTGTTTTAAGTTTCAGCAAGTGAATGTGTGAGAATATGTCTGCACTTGTCAGAACCTGCACTTGCTTGTGTTTTCAGTTTAGATTCATGTCATTGTGTGTTTGAACATGTGGGGAAATAATTGTGAAACCAAAACTGCTGTTGTTGCAAGGTGACCTCAAAATGAAGGCGGTGGAGCTAGTTAAGTGACCTCAAACTCCAGGTTTTTATGCGACCTCAAAGTGCAGGTTCATGAAAACAAAAATGGGCAAGGATACAAAATCACGAATATGACCTCAAACTGTAGGATCATGATCAACCAAACATAATGAAGTGCAATAGAAACAACAGGGATATAAATTCATCACACATAACCAGGGATACATAAGCAAGTTCTCACAACACACATAACCAAGGATACAATTCAGTCACATACATAAGGACTACACAACAGACTCCAAATAGACACCACAAATTTCAGTACTACCGAATGCTGTTTTGAATCCTGCCTTGGAAATCGATCACTCTGATATGAGGGCGTGAAGCTATTAGGGTGCCCCCTGGTAGTCACAACCCCTGGTAGGATGTAGGGGATGAGCATGGATGCGGGTGCCCAACGACCATCGCTGCTACCAGGGTGTGAAGCTCCTCTCATCTGTCCTAGGAGCCTGGTGTGCTGCTCGATGAGAACAATCTGCCCGATTATGTACGTTGGGTGAGCGATGCTCTCCTCTTCTGGACAATCAGCTTCTTGCCCCATGAGCTGTTCTCCCACTTGGTCTTCACATCTGAAAAAAGAATAGCAAGAGATCAAATAAGTGTCACCATTCTCTTATGGGCAATCATCTATAATATAGAAGATGAATAAAGTGTGGCGGTGCCAAAGAGGTCCACAGCATAAGCTCTATCGTTACCAGCTTCCTCCATCGCCTTGATCAAGGTTGTCTTCTTGGGGACACATTTGATGTCAATCTCGATGTCAGTAAGCTACAAAAGATGAGTAGTGGAATGTCAAATTTAATTAACACTTTGCATAATCCCTTTACAATTCTTGTATTCTCCAGCAAAAATCAACAGTTTAATTAACACTTTGCATAATCCATTTCTGAAGCTTGTGCAATTCCCTTCATCCGATCTGTTGGAGGGTTGGCGTTGTAAGCAGCACCTGCAAGCAATCATGCAAAATAAAAAATGGTATATGGCTGATACTCAAGATTTTTTTCGATAAAGGAAGCTTTTATAAAAATACCAAGTACATTACACTCAAGATATCTATTATGTTGATTGGATGGTCCACCATGATTAATAAGCAAAGCTATTCGGTGTGGTACCAAACCAGGTTACAAAAAGAAATAAAAAAGGCCTTGATGTAACCTATCCTGAATTTAGTGGACAGGACAAACCCTGTTGACATGTGTGAGCCCAAGTAGCTAGACCCGCTTCTAGGGCTGGGTTGCTGCAAAGGCCCAGAAGATCTTTTGCAACTGTGTATATTTGCAGGTCTGGAATGGGCAGAGCCCAAGCTGAAGATTTGATAGGTCCCATCTCGAGTAAGAATTTAGTTAGCACTCAGATAGCAACACAAGTATGCAACAAACTTTGTGCAAGTGGTGCATGCAAAGATGAGAGTGGGTATGAACCAGCTCTATGTTGTGCATAATGGCCTCGCTCCTCAGAAACGTTGTCTCCTCCAAAGGAAGATTAAGCACTACAAGTCCTGTGACATATAAAAAGTGTAACACAAAGATCTTATTGACGGAACAACAAAATGACAGAAACTAAGCGTGAATCATATTTGATAAATGGAAGATGCAAGAACAACAAGACACCACTTACGCCCCGTTTTGATCCTTGGAATTGAATTCCATTCTAATAATAGTAATTTAGGCAAAAATCAATTAAGATAATAAGGTTTTATGCGAAATATATATTTGTATACTATTATTAGCAACATATGGGAGATATTTATGTGCTACATTTTTAATATAGAGGAGTGAGTTGAAGAGAATCTTATAAGTTGAAGAGTAGAAACATATTTCATTGGTACATAAAATTATTTATCATACATGAATTTGAGATAGATTTATATCTGAGCTTTGGAGAGGTGTGGAATGTCAAATTTCAAGCTATAGACTACTTTATTAAGTAAATTTCAATTCCTCCAAAATGAATAGATCCAAACGGCCCCTTATAGTAATAGACAATATGAAACAACCAAAATGGGAGTTTACCATGTCTGCCAGCTTGTTTGATAATAGACATGAAGTTTCCCACACCACGTTTCAGAATTGGATTATAGTATGTGAAAAGAACAATGGGGCAAGAAAGCTCAGGTGTAACCCCCTTCAGCATCTCTATGACAGAATCGAGTGTAGTGCCTTTCTTAAGCGTCCGTGTTACAGAAGCCTGAAATGATGTCAATCTAAAAATGTAAAATCTGTATCAGATCACATACTATGTTGCAGCTGCTGAGAGAAAAGGCCGTCATGACTTACCTGAATAACTGGTCCATTAGCCAGTGGATCCGAGTATGGCACACCAACCTCTATAACATCCGAACCGCAGGAATTGAGAATCTTCAATGCTTTTGATGTGGTTGCCAGGTCAGGATCACCAGCAGTGATGAACGGGATGAATGCACTCTGAAAATTTTCCCAGGTTAGACTGTCAGCTTAAATTTTGGCATTTCGCCGAGCACTCAAAAGAGCGTGTAGTGTCGCTGGCCACCCCTCACCAACGAGGCGGCGAGCATGGTCCGCGAGACCAAGTTCCTGCTAGGCATTTCGCCGAGCACCTGCAGCACCAGCTCGAGCCGGCTGGTCTTGGCGTACACGGACGACGGAGAGGAGGGCGTTGCTAGCTCGCGAGGGTGAGGGCGCCGTGGAGCTTGAGGAAGGTGAGGCGTCGTGGACCTCATGACTGAGGAGTGCGCGCGCTCGCGGGCCTGCTCCCCTGCCCCCGCCTTTGGCTCCTCCCTCTTCTCCTCATCCTCCGTCGTCGCTTCTTCTGCTCCAACTTTTGGGTCCTCCCTGTTTAGGGCCTCGTTCGCTGCCGCATTAAAATCAAGAAACAGGAAGCAATAAGCAAATTGCATGTATTCACACTCATATGTGCCACCTTTTTGCTTCTACGCAGCCATACTCAATACATTTCAGCCACAATCTACAAAGCGACCTCTCCTATTTACATGGTAGAATAATTCCTACAGTTGTGACAAAAAGGAACTAAACTCTTTATATTTTATCTTCCCTACTGTGTTGTGACTGGCAGTTTGAAGTTAAAACTGTCTTTGTTTTTGAAGTTAAAACTCTCTCCAGTATAGATAAAAAAGGCCACGTATAGAAATGCTACCATTTTGGCTCTACACCTAATTTTTTTTATCTAGACTGTGGCCACAACTATAGGAACAGTCATGGAATGAAATGACCTGCCACACCAGCACCTATCCTTTTTTTCGAAAACGCAGGAGAGCTGTAATGAAAATAGAATAGGAACTAAAAATAGGAAACCAATTTCAAACTGTAATGAAATGATCCATAATGAAATGATCTTCCACACCAGCAATTTATTCAAACCAAAAAGAACTAAACCACTGTAATGTATGTGCGAAAACCAGATTTCTAGGGATTAGGGAGAGGAGAGTGTCTTAGACTGTAGTTATATGGAAGCTGATCATAGGTGCGGCTGTAAGGCAAGTGAAGAACAAACTTTAGAACAAAAATAATAGAAGAACAACCACAAGCCAATAATTAACGAACCCACACCACAGTTCCAAACAGAACAACCAATTTTACAGAAAAACCAAGATTGAGAGTTCTCTCTTTATCTCTCAAGCACAACTATGAAGGAAATGAAACATTGTAGTACCAGAACAAAGTTTACCTTGAGTGTAATTCCAGGGCCAAACCAGACGTCACCAGAAACCTTCAAGCTATCAAGCTCGGCTATGCTGCGAATGGACTTGAATCGCACAAGGAAATTGGCAACCTGTATTAGGGAAAATTTCATTGGTGCTTGTTGTGATCTGACACCAGTTGATAGGAGTGACAGTTTTTACTAATCAATGGTTTCATTAGGAATATTGAGGCTATTTCTCTTTTCTTCCTAAGAAATAAACAAAAACAACTATACAATTATACTTGCAGAGGGAAACACATCAGGCATTTATTTTATTCATAATGGGAAGTAACATGTACAAGGTTTAGGACGAACCGCAACAACTGATGCAGCTAGACAAGGGCGTTCTCGTGGATCCTTGTTGTATATATGGGGGCAAAGTACCAAATCAAAGGACACAAGAAACACAATCGTTGTAAGATGGTTGAACTGGGTCTCAGGCAGTATGAGAACTTGATTATGTTAGTGTCATTTGAAACTGTTTTCAGAAACCATATATCTACAGCACTTGTTATGTAGAACAGTTAGACCATGGCCACTCCTCCACCCAATCCTCCGCATGTACTTCATCTTCTTGTGCAGTGCAGGGATGTTCAGTTTTAGATCTGTACGTGTTCAACCACGGTAAGGCTACAATGGTAAAAACAAATGTATATCTAAAGGATTCAACCACATTTCTGAATTAACAAAAGATTTAAAAAAGAAAAATAATCTACCTGATAGGTTTTGTAAAGATTATTGTAGCTCCCAGTAACTCATCACTGCTTCCAATGCATGAACACGTACATGCTAGAGTTATTCCTTGAATAAGTAAAGGAGCAATACATAATGCATCTATAGTAAAAAAAAGGTAATGTATTTTTATGTATGGAATCCTAGATAAGGATAATTCTACTCCTAGTTTACTTGCTTCCAGGATATGTTTGAGTTCATCTATGGAAATGGTAAAAACAATGGATAAAACAAAGAAGAGGAACATGGGGGCTAGCACACCATGAGACAGGGGAGTCAGTTTAGCTAAACGTAAAAATGGAAAAGTGTGACCACAACTGATTGACCTTCCCTGAAGAAGAGGAACAACAGATTCAGACCATAAACTGAATGAGATTCAGCAAGCAAACCATGCATCAATCAAATTAGGTGTCTATGTTAGAGATAAACACTTGGAGAAACATGGACTGAATGAGCCCATAAAAATCAGATAATGTCTTGGAGAACCATGTAGCAAAATTTAGCCCCGAAAATAACCAAAAAACGAATTTCCTGGTTGATTTTGGGATAAAAAGATAGGTCTCTATTTTATCAATTACTCCATTCTAAAATTTGTTGGTTTAGTTTTGTTCTAAATAAAAGTTCTTTAATTGCACCTATATGATGGTGATGATAGTTGGGTGGGTTTTGCAAAGAGAACACATCAAGCAGAGGGACACGCGAGGCCAATACCTATAATTGCGCCTAACATGGGCCTTCTCTTCTTGCACGCTGTCGTCCTCTCGCCGTCGGCCTTCTCTTCTTGACACTGGTCAATACCTATACTGATTTGACAAGTGAAAGAGGAAGCTCACCTAGCCCAAACTTCATGCATATTAGCAGCTCCACTATGCATATAGCTAGAGAGAGCCAACAGAAACGGATGTATGAGCCTCCAAACTTCATAAGACATCACTGACAGGGTATGTGCATCTAGGACAGAAACAACGGCAATGCGATTCAATGCAACTTTAACACTTGCATTCTCCACCATGATGTGGTCAAGCATGCCTGTAGAACAGATTATTTTTACCATTAGCCAGAGAAACTACACTCATTAACAAAAGAAAAACAATAAAATTATAGCAAGGCAGGAATATAGGCTACCACGTGTAGCTCTTGCAGGCTGTAGTTTGCTTAGCTCACGTGACAGTGTGGTCACTATAATGTCCATTTGTGCAGTGGCATCTGATTTGACGGATGTTCGAATGTTAGGAACAACTTAAACCCATATTTTTTAAAAAGCAAAGCTGAAATTTTACTCATTAGCAACTTGGGATATTCCTAAGAATCTCATTTATTATGTGATATGCTCATTGCACAACTTTTTTAAAAAATAAATTAGCGGTTTGAAGCATCACAAACAAATTTGTGTAAAAACAATAGAACTGAAATTTCTATATTCAGTAAAATGGGCTATTTCTAGTAATCTCATTATTACACACATATGCTAGTATCATAAAGTTTCTTACCAGTTGGATCATGTACTAAATAACACTCACACGAATAACACTCCAGTAGCATCTTGAATCCATGTCAACGGTTGCTGGTATCACAACTCCAAATGAGGTTTGGATATTTGAATATTTGAATATTTGAAACACACATCAAAACCAAACGCAAAAATGGATGTAGGGGGAAATGGAGAGCAGACTGCAGTACTATATAACTTTGGATTAACCTTCAAATGATATCTTCAAGGATATGGGTGTGTCAAGAAGGTATTGAAGCTGCTCTGTCCTGGTGGTAAGAAGAGAGGAAATCACTAACCACAAATCCACCAATTAAAGGTAGTGCGTTTCAAAATGAGTGAGCCTTTGTGGTATTCTCTGAGACATAAAATGATCGAACGTGGAATTGTTGCTGGGACTTATGCAACACTAACTATTTTGCAACATAGTGGATAGGAAGACCTGTCCTGTTTGATGTGTTTGTTTCCAGAGGAACAAACAATCTGAAGAGTTAAAATGGTAAATGGCTACACAATTTATTGTACAAGAGAGAGAAATAAAATATTTAACAAAATGGTGAACCACCAACATGAGAGATGTCATAACTAATAATATCTGAAAGCATCAACAAGAAGTAACATATGCATGTACATAAAAAGGAAGCAAAAAAAGAATGCAATACCTTCGATCTGGATTGATCTTTTTAGGACAACGGTTTTAGTTATTATAACTTTTATGACCGCATTTCCTGTCCACACCCTGTCTCTAGGAGGGCTCCAAGAACAATGCAATGTCTAGGTATTAAAGACACAGAGGCATTTGTTCCTACAATTCCATAAGGTCTAAGTGGGTAAGCAATACAACGGTCAGACCAACCTCAAATTGCATAATACCAAATTTTACAATATTGACATGTTTTGTTCATTTCTTTTTTATAAATTGCAGAGCATACCTATCAAGTAGAGAGTGTTCATATGGTGGCAGTTTTGGACGCCTTAAAGGCTTGAACTACATATAAATTAGTAGTGGCAAGATAATACAAGTTATATGCTTGGAAAAAAATTACCTTAAACATCGAACAAGGATCTCTGCCATAGCAGCTTCTTGCGTGGTTTCAACAGCAACCATTTGTGTTGCATCCCTATACTTCAGAAGCTCCTGTGACAACAAACATCCCGATAAGCACCAAGTAAATAATTGGAAGCATTCCCCTATCATGTGCTAAAATGATATACTATCATCCCCTTCTTTTTGAAACGCACTACCTTTAATTGTATATGCGTAAAATGGACTATTGCCCAAAAAATGTTATCAAAATTAATGCCAGTATCGGATCCATTGTCATCTTTCAAATCTCCAAACACATTGGAAATTTCTTCTCCAAATTCAAATGATGCCAAATACTGCATGGTTAACAACGCACGGACACCCTGCACGGGCACATACCTAGATCTTTTTTTGCATTGTCTTCAACTCAGCTGGACGCATAGGTCGGCTTGCGAGGGGGAAGCTGGTGATGGGGCGTTCTCTGCAAGCAACAAACAACTTGCTTTAACCACAATGTATGAAACCTGCAAGCAAAAACGTGTAGTGCAGCTGAGCTAAAATTCACCTTTAGCTTTGGCTTCAAGGATTCGATAGCAGTTATAGCCCATATACGAGGAAAGGGGGTCAATATAGATCTGGGGGCTCGAATGCACCTTTCCTGGACAGTCGTAGTCGCCGATAGCTCTGGAGGAGGTCTGGGGCCACCAGACGGTTGGCCAACGGCGGTAGGACGGGCGGTGAAGCTCTGGAGGAGGAGGTCTGGGGCCCGAGCGGTGAGGGGCCAGCTCACGCGGAGGGGGAGACGCCGGCGGCTGCAGTTGCAGAGGAAGGAGCGAGATCTCGGGGGTGCTCGAGGACGCGATGGTGTATGCTGCTCCGAGGACAGGGTGGAGACGACGGCTCCGAGGACGGGGGCGAGGTGGCGGCGCTGAGGATGGACGAGCCTTCAGCATGAACCTCGCGGCTCCGATCTTCTCAGCCACTACCTACGAGCATTGTGGGCTTCCCCAGGACGGCGCCCACGGCAGGAAAGTCGGGGGAGGTCGTCGACGCCGCCACGGCCGCGGTTGCGACGGGGGCGGTGAGGCGCAAGCGCTCGGCGTGGGCATGGGGATGTGCGCAGAGCGAGAGGCGGAGGGAGGAGAACGTGGGACGGTGGTGGAGACGACGGAAGCAGTTGCCAGGGAGAAGATGTGAACGCACAAATCGACAACAATGGGCCGCACCAACTGTTGGGCCACACAAACTGGGCTGCATAAACCGCGACGCTGCTATGGGTTTTTTTATTAGTGCCATATCGGCCACGGAGAGCGTAGAAACATGGCTTATAAGCGTTAGTGTGTGTTGTCTGTTGCTCATACTAAAAGTGTTAGTGTGTTGTCTGTTACTCAGATTTTTGGGCGGCGCGGGACTGTCTGTCGATGGCAGAACGGGGCGGTGGCAGAACAGTCAGAGGCAGACTACTATTACTTACTTAATAAGTAGTAGAGATTTTAAGCCATGTAGGTTTGCTTAAGTATACGAATCGAAAGCAAGCAATCCTGCCATGTGATTTACCTAGTATGCATAATTTTAAACAAAAGTAAATAACAAATGTAATACTAGGCAAGAAAGGTAAACTAGATACAAGGTAAATGGATACGCATATCTAAAAACAAGAAATACAATCTAGTTACCTTAGTCATGGGTGGGAAATTTGGGTCCAAAATTTTCACTAACCCACTTGGCAAGTAAACTTGATCCAATATGATGTATCCCATGATATACATCCCAAATTTGCCAAGTCTCCAAATTTCTCGCAGACCTTCGGTCCACTCACTTCCCTTTCGGGATCCAAACCTTCTTGGTGCTTTTCATGGTTGAAATTATTTCCTTTGGCACCCAGATGCGTTTGGCCCCCTTTCCTTTGTTGGCTTGCTTGTTGGCCTTGATTGCTATCACCTTCCCATTATTTTTCTTCTTGATTAAGTAAGGTGTAGCGGTCTTTTTGTCCACCTTTTTGATGTAGGTGTTGGAGATTTTGCTTGATGGCTTTTGCTTGAGCTTTTGCCTTTGTTTATCTCCGGTCATCGCCTTGCATTGGAAAGACTTGTGGCCTTCCTTGTGGCATAGCCTACAAATCACAATTTATCCCTCCATAGGCTTGTTCACTCCCGCAGTGGTTTTATCCTGTGGAGGTCGGATTTGTTTTGCTTTGCCCTTCTTGTCATACAAAGCCTTGCCAAGGCGAGCCACTTCGTGCTTTAATTGTTCATTTTCCTTTGCAACCTCATCCGAACATGTCTCTACAACAATATTCTCAACAACGACTTGGTTGCAGGGGTTAGAGTCATCAATTAAATCAAAGCAGGAAGTAGAAGCATTTTTCTTAATTATTTCAGGTATTTCAACTAAAGATGTTGCTCGGGTGCTACCAATGTTTTCTAGCTTAATAGTTAGCTCATTATTGTGTATGCTAAGAATTTCCATTTTCTCTAGCAAATTTTCAATAGCTTCTTGTGAGCTAGCTAACTTAGCCTTAAGTTTTTCATTCTTTTTAATAAGGCCATCATCGGTAGCAGTGGATGGAGCACTAGATTCTAATAGCTCAATTTTAGTTGACAGCTCACTATTTAAGTTTGCAAAGGTTTCAAATTTTTCTAGCAAACCTTTATAATCATTTTGGGAGCTAATCAACTTATTTTTCAAAGTTTTAAGTTGAGCTTTTTGCTTAGTGCAAACATTCTAGAAAAATTCTACGGCTTCCGCAAGCTCATCTATAGAGGGCTTTCCCTCACCTTCATCATCACTACTACTTTCATCACTAGAGGATGGAATGCTTTTGTTACCTCTTGCCATAAGGCATTTGTGTGATGACCGTGATGAGCGTGATGAGGATCGGTGGCTGCGTGTCCTTGGAGGTTCATCTTCACTTGAAGAATCATCCCAAGTTCTGACACTTGTTAGCGCCTTGCCTTTGCTCCTATCCTTTTTGGGTTCGGCCATAGTTGGACAGTTGTCCCTGAAGTGGCCCTTTTTCCCGCATGCGAAGCATCCTCTCTTTCTTTGCTTTTTCCTGTCAATGTTAAAAAGAAGATCCTCTACCTGCAGAGGTACACCCATTAGATTTATCTTGCGGATCATCCTCATTACCTTTCTGACGCGTCAGATTGTTTCTTCGTCCTCGTAGGATGATGTGCGTGGTTGATTATCTTCATCATCATCACTTTCTTCTTCTTCCTCTTCTTCACTTGAGGAACTTGGAGTGGGAGCCTTCTTTTTGCCCTTCCTTTCATCACATGCAAAAGCATATGGTCTTGAGGAAGTTGGCTCCTCTCCCCGACACATTTTTCGCGACATCTCAAAAGCCGTGATTTTCCCAATCACAATGGTCGGGGTCATGTTGCTCAAGTCCTCCATGTTGTGAAGGATGGTGATGATGCTCCCATATCTTTATTGTGGTAGCAGGGAGATAATCTTCCTTACAATGTCTGTATCACCTAGCTTATTAATGCCAATAGAATTGAGATCATTGATAATTAGATTCAAACGAGAATACATGTCTCTAACAAGCTCATCATCCTTCATAGCAAAAGAATTATACTCATTTAAGACTAGGCAATGTTTTTGCTCACGGACATTAGATGTGCCATCATGGAGCTCATGCAATTTTAGCCAAATCTCATTAGCAGTTTTTAAAGTAAATACTTGATTAAAAATGTCCATGCTAAGAGATTCATACAAGCAATTTTTTGCTCTAGCATTTAAATGAATTTCTTTTTCCTCACTCGTGGTGGGTTTCTCGGGATTCTTGAGGGGTTTCATCCCATCACGAGTGACTCTACAAACACCTAGATCAACGGCCTCTAGGTAACAAGCCATTCTAGCACTATAATATGGGAAGTTAGTGTCGTTGAAGTGTGGTGGCCTATGGGTATCCATCCCTTCCTCTAAAAAGTGTCGGCTCTTTTAGCGGTGAAGCTAAAGCGTTTCAAATGAGCCAAACTGGGCTCTGATACCACTTGTAGGTAACGGGTGACGCCTAAGAGGGGGGTGAATTAGGACTTCTAAAACTTTCGCTAAACTAGGCCACAATAAAATCCCTGGAGCAAAACCTATGCAAATAATCAAACTAGAAAGTACAATCTACGTTTGTCTAAGTGTTGCTATCTCTACCACAAAGGCTAAGTTTCAATGTACACTAAATAAGTATGAATACAAGATTAAAACTTAAATGCTTAATATAAATGCGGAAACTTAAAGAGCAAAGTAGAGAAGCAAACTCTTGTGGATGACGCCGGTATTTTTACCGAGGTATCCGGAACCACGCAAGGTCCCCACTAATCCTCGTTGGTGCCCCTACGCAAAGGGAAGCCCACGCGAGGGCCAAGCACCACGGTCGAGTAACTCCGTAGAGAGCCGTGGGCCTTCTCCACGCGCAAGTGGTGCTCCGCTTCTGGCTCCTCTCGGACGCTCCCCGCCGTCTCCACTATCGAGCTTCCGGCCGAAACGCCGCGGGCCTCGTTCCCTCCGGTACACGGTGGCGGCCATGACACAAACGCGGTTGTCACGGTCTCGCAAGACTCTTGCCCCACTCGGTACAATTTCAACGACTCACGCAAGAGCCGAGGGGTTGTGTGGTTTGTCTAAACTCACTCAACTAACTAGGTTTCACCTAGAGCAAGCGCTAAAGCAGTCTAACTAACCTAAGCACTTCGCAAAGCACCTACGCTAATCACTGAGTGATTCTATTAAGCACTTGGGTGTTTGAGCTCTTGGAAATGTGCACTATATGCCTTGGTATGTTGCTTGGGCTCCTACACCTTCAAATGGCGGTTGGGGGTGTATTTATAGCCCCCAACACAATTCTAGCGGTTGGAGAAAAGCTGCAGTTCTCTGCGGTGCACCGGACAGCGCACTGTAGCCTGTCCGGTGCGCCTAGCCATTGCCCTGCCAGAGCAGGTGACCGTTGGCGTCGCAGGCTTTTCCACACCGGACAGTCTGGTGCTCACACCGGACAGTCCGGTGGTCTTCTCTCTGGGTGCCACCTGGAACTAGCCGTTGGGCTGGAGTTCCCTGGTGCACCGGACAGTCCGGCGTGTGGGCACCGGACAGTCTGGTGTGCCACCGGACAGTTCGGTGCGCCTCGTCCAGACAGTCCGCAGCAGCACACTTGGACTTTTCTTGGATCTTCTTAATGTCTTCTTTTGAGGTGTTGCTTTCCTCAATTCCTTAGTCCAAGTAAATCTTGCATCCTGTGAACTACAAACACAACCACTAGAAAACTTATTAGTTCACGGATTGTGTTGTTCATCAAACACCAAAACTTAATTAGCCAAATGGCCCGGGTCCATTTTCCTTACAAAATGGATGAACAGTACCCCCGTACTGTTGACGCTGATTTGTACTCGCTCGTGCATCACGCTTGGATTTTTGCTTTCTGTCAAGCTGAAGGTTCGTCCTTCATGACCTTCGTCTGAAGATCATTATATCCTAAGGGAAATAATGCTTCGAATGACGAAGGTCATTAACCTTTAACATTTTGTGTTGCCTTGTTCTTAACTCATAACATTTGAGAACAAGCCCCAACAATTACTAACCATAGGTGCCTTCCCTTCCTCCTTGTTGGGAATGGGAGCCCTTTGGCTTGTTAAGTTCTTGGCTTCCTTTTGAAAACCAAGCCCATCCTTAATTGAGGGGTGTCTACCAACGGTGTAGACATCCCTAGCAAATTTTAATTTATCAAAATTAATTTTGCAAGTCTTAAGTTGAGCATTAAGACTTGCCACTTCATCATTTAATTTGGTAATAGAAATAAGGTGTTCATCACAAGCATCAACATCAAAATCCTTGCATCTATTACAAATAACAACATGCTCTACACATGATCTAGATTTATTAACTCCCTCTAGCTTAGTAGTTAATTCATCATTTAAACTCTTTAAACTAGATATAGTTTCATGGTAAGCAGATAACTCAGAAGATAGCATTTCATTCCTCTTAGTTTCTAAAGCAAGAGATTTTTGAACACTAATAAATTTGCCATGCTCTTCATACAAAATATCTTCTTGCTTTTCTAGCAATCTATCTTTTTCATTTAGAGCATCAATTAGTTCATTAATTTTCTCTACTTTAGCTCTATCTAAACCTTTAAATAAGCTAGAGTAATCTACTTCATCATCGGAAGAATCATCATCGCTAGAAGTAGTGTAATTAGGGGTATCTCGAACATGTACCTTCTTTTCCTTGGCCATAAGACATGTATGGCGTTTGTTGGGGAAGAGAGAAGACTTGTTGAAGGCCGAGGCAGCGAGTCCTTCGTCGTCGGAGTCGGAAGAAGAGCAGTCTGAGTCCCATTCCTTTCCATGGTGCGCCTCGCCCTTTGTCTTCCTGTAGCTCTTCTTTTTCTCCTTCTTCCCACTCTTTTCTTGTCCCTGGTCACTATCATTATCGGGACAATTTGCAATAAAGTGACCAGTCTTACCGCATTTGAAGCAGGAGCGCTTTTCCCTTGTTTTGTTCTTGTTGGGGTACTTGCGTCCTTTAAGTGCGGTCTTGAAGCGCTTGATGATAAGCACCATTTCATTCTCGTTGAGCCCAGCAGCCTCCACTTATGCTACCTTGCTTGGTAGTGCCTCCTTGCTGCTTGTTGCCTTGAGCGCAACGAGCTGCAGCTCGTAGACGGGCAGTGGGCCATTTAAGGTGTCATCTACATACGTTGCCTCCTTAACCATCATGCGTCCGCTTACAAATTTTCCGAGTATCTCCTCGGGCGTCATCTTTGTGTACCTGGGGTTTTCACGGATAAGATTTAAAAGATGAGGGTCAATAACTATAAAGGACCTGAGCATGAGTAGAACGACGTCGTGGTCGTCCATCTTGTGCTTCCATAGCTTCTAATCTTGTTGACCAGGGTCTTGAGCCTATTGTAGGTTTATGTTGGCTCTTCTCCCCTGATCATGGCAAATCTCCCTAGCTCGCCTTTCACCAGTTCCATTTTGGTGACCATGGTAGCATCATTTCCCACATGTGAGATCTTGTGGGTGTCCCAGATTTGCTTGGCGTTGTCCAAGCCACTTACTTTATTGTATTCATCCCTGCAAAGCGAAGCTAACAAAATAGTAGTAGCTTGGGCATTCTTAAGAATTTGTTCATTAATGAATACATGATTGTCCGTACTATCAAAATGCATCCCATTTTTCACAGCTTCCCAGATACTAGGATGGAGAGAAAACAGATGACTACGCATTTTATGACTCCAAAATGAGTAATCCTCTCCATCAAAGTATGGGGGTTTTCCAAGAGGAATAGAAAGCAAATGAGCATTTGAGTTGTAGGGAATGCGAGAGTAATCAAAAGAATAATTTTGATTAACTGTTTTCTTTTTCGGCGATGAGTCGTTGTCGTCGTCATCTCTTGGTGAAGAAGAGGAGGCATCGCTGTCGTAGTAGATGATCTTCTTGATGTGCCTCTTCTTATTCCCGTCCTTCTTCTTGTGACTCGAGCCTGAGTCAGTGGGCTTGTCATCTCTTGGCTCGTTGAAGATGGACTCCTTCTCTTTGTCGTTGACCACCATCCCCTTTCCCTTAGGATCCATCTCTTCGGGCGATTAGTCCCTTACGTGAAGAGTACGACTGATACCAATTGAGAGCACCTAGAGGGGGGTGAATAGGTGATCCTGTAAAAATCAAACACTAATAGCCACAAAACTTAATTATAAGTGTTAGAACGACTAAGTAGCTTGAAGCGAATTCTTGTGAACACAAACAATCACAGAGAAAGCAACATAAGACACATGATTTTTATCCCGTGGTTCGGCCAAGTAACACTTTCCTACTTCCACATTGTGGCATCCCAATGAACGAGAGTTGCACTCAACCCCTTTCAAGTGATCCAATGATCAACTTGAATACCATGGTTTTTCCTTTAGACGATTGTTCCCGTTTGCGAGGAATCTCCACAAATTAGAGTCTCTCGCCCTTACAACAAAGATCACAATGAAGGCACAGAGTAAGATTGGGAGAAGCAACACACACAAGACTCGAATACGTAGCACACCCATGCACACAAGTGAAGACTCGAGCTCAAATGACAACACATGGAGTCCTCGACTCGAATAGAGCCCAAATCTCTAACACAACAAAGCGAATGTGCGGGAGCAGAGTCCGGATGTCTTAGAATACTTAGTGAATGCTTGTATCTATCCTCCATGCGCCTAGGGGTCCCTTTTATAGCTCCAAGGCAGCTAGGAGCCGTTGGAGGCCAACTTGGAAGGCCAAACTTGCCTTCTGTCGGGTGGTGCACCGGACAGTCCGGTGCACCACTGAACAGTCCCTGTAGCTGTCCGGTGTGTGATCTCCTTCCATTTCTGGCGCATCCGACCGTTGGTCCTCGGTGTCGGTTGGCGCACCGGACACTGTCCGGTGCACACCAAACAGTCCGGTGTGCCCAACCGACCGTTGGCGCAACCACATGTCACGCGAAGATTGCGTGGCTGACTGTTGGCGTAGGCGACCGTTGGCTCACCGGACAGTCCGGTGAATTATAGTCGTACGTCGCTGATCCTTTTCTCGAGAGCGACGAGTTCGCCGCGGACGACTCACCGGACAGCCCGGTGCACCACCGGACAGTCCGATGAATTATAGCCGTACGTCGCCGTCGAGTCCCGAGAGCGGCCTTTTCACGCGGACCAGCCTGGCGCACCAGACACTGTCCGGTGCACCACCGGACAGTTCGGTGTGTCAAGCCGAGCTGAAGTTGGCTGCAACAACCACCTCTTTTTCCAATTCTTTTCTCACTGATTCTAGCACTTAGACAAAACACATTAGTACTCAAAACAATGTACTAAGTCTAGAAACGTACATTTCTCTTTGATTTGCACTTTTCTCTTTACTTGGCACATGAGAACTTAATTAAACGTGTTGGGCATTTAATCACCAAAACATTATTGAAATCTGCCCAAAGGCACATTTCCCTTTCAAGCAGTCCGAATCAGGAGAAGGTAGTGGGCTTTCAATCCTCTCTAAAGCCACCTTCTCGTCATGCTCCAATTGTTCCTCCTTAACAGTTGCATCCAATTCCTCTTGGCAAAAAGGGAGTTCTGGTCCAATCCTTTGGCGGCGAATTCAAGTGCTTCCCGAAGTTCTTTAACCTCAAATGCATTTAACCCCTTACCCAAGAGTAGCTTCTCATTGCAAATACAATAGATATGCTTGGCATGATCCTGCATTAAGATGGTTGTTTTATCTACGATTTCAGTGCTCTTCGACATCCCTGCATCCATTATACTAGTGCAAGTAAACCAGTGCTACTACACGACTAGGAGCAGAGAAAAATTCACGACTGCAAATCATCTTGATGCAGAGAAAAATTCACGACTGCAAATAAACCCTAAACCTAAAACCCTAAATTATAGGGGGCACAAGCATACTTAAATCAAATGCCTAATCATCGAATAGGGTAGGGGAAAGGGTAGGGGAAAGGTTACAGAGGATAGGGGGAAGTTCACCTACAGAGGGGAGTGGTGGACGTCGTCGACACCGTCGCCGCTCCCAAGTTCGCCTCCGACGGCCCTCTAAAGTACCGCTGCAACGACAGAGAAGAAGGGGAAAGGGAGACGGCGTGCGTGAGACCGTAAGGGCATAAACAGAACAACGCTTCGCGGACCCACCTGTCAGGTCCGCCAAAAGTATCCCTGACCTGTTTTGACGAACGAGCAGGCTTAAGCGACCCTTTTTGCCAATTGAATCTTGAAACGGTCTATTTAGCAGAGCGGCAATATAGGGTAACATGAAGACGTGGGTTTAAAATTGTATCCACAGGTATGATCATGGGCAGGTTTTTAAACTTTACGGTAGGATTATAGACATGTTTTTGCCCCATCCGATCTAAACTTAATCCATTGCCATTCCTATATTGATATAGGATATGGGCAGGTTTAGTTTATCCACGGCGA
The DNA here is from genome assembly GCA_029449295.1 of Zea luxurians. Classification (NCBI taxonomy): domain Eukaryota; kingdom Viridiplantae; phylum Streptophyta; class Magnoliopsida; order Poales; family Poaceae; genus Zea; species Zea luxurians. The sequence goes on from JAOPSE010000010.1 coordinate 103,024,728, forward strand.
AGAAAAAAATACATGCGGTCAAGTGCCAACTGGCAAGAAATGAAGAAACAGTCCTCTGGCAAGAAAAACCGGAAAGGCGATGGGCTGGGCCGGCCAGGAGAGTCGCTCGATTCGCAGGCCGGGCAGATCGCGGTCAGATCCCCACTGCCTTGGCGGGAAGCCTATCAATCCTCACCCCAAATCCCCCGCTACTCCCCACTCCGGCTCCGTTCACGACTACGGCGACGAGCACCACCCTCATCCCCAGCCCCACACCGCGCCACGCCGATGTACTCCCAACTCGTCGACGGGGACTCCGACTCCGAGGGATCCCTGATCTCCGACATCTCCGCCTCCCCGCCCCGCGGCCGTTCGCCCCCGCCCCCGCCCCCGCCCGAACCCCGTCCCAACCCCAAGCACACCGCCACCGTGAAACCTAAGCCTCCCAAGTCCAAGGCGAAGCCCAAGCTTGCAGCATCCGCCTGCACTGCCGCTGTTTCGCCGCCTCCCCTCCCCTCCGCCGCGCTCTCAGACCCGCACGGTCTCGTCTCGCGCATCGCCGCTGCTCCCGCGCTTGTCGCCGCCACCAGCACCGTCTCTTCCTCCTCCTTCCGCCGTCTCGTCCAGTCGCGCAACCCCTCCTTCGATCCCGCAGCCGCTTTCAGCGCTCCGACACCCGCACCCACTCCGGCGCCCACCGAGATAGCAACCGCAGCGACAGCGCAGTGCCATGCGCCGGACGCGCCGCCGCAGACCAGGCCCAAGCGGGTGCATCCCAACTCGGTGTCGGAGGTGGTCCCGCCGGCGGCGGAGGCAGAGCAACCGAAGCGGCCGAGAGGGGGTGCCGAAGGAAACTTTGTGCGGCTCAACATCAATGGCTACGGTCGGAGGAGGACGTTCAGGAACGCGCAGGCCAGGCGCCCGACGAAATACCGCTCCTGGCGGCGGCAGCGACATGGCGGCGCAAAGCCTCAAGGCCGTGGCGACGAAGAAGGGGATTTTGTGGCTGAAGCTATGATAGAGCGGGAGAAGAAGAGGGCAGTAGGAGATGATGGTGTCCTCGAGGCCGTCGAAGCAGCGAGAGAGGACCCGTCTGAGCAGAATCTTGAGAATTTGCTCAGAATTATCTATGGGTACAACTCTTTCCGCGAGGGGCAGCTTGAGGCAATTCAGAAGGTTGTTGCAGGAGAGTCAACTATGCTTGTGCTCCCTACTGGTGCGGGCAAGTCACTATGCTATCAGGTGTGGACGTGTGGTGAGAACTTTGAGATCTTCATTTTGGTAATGTCAGTTCTGAAAATGACGGTGATGCTATATTTTAGGTACCTGCTATGATTTTGCCTGGACTAACACTGGTGGTAAGCCCTCTACTCTCCTTAATGGTGGATCAACTGATGAAGCTACCTGCATTTTTGCCAGGTGGCTTTCTTGCAAGCAATCAGGTAAATATTATGCATACATATTCTTTTATGGGAACCCTAGCCATCCTTATTCTGATCGTTATTTTACATTGTCAAATTCTCTCAGACAAGCGATGAGTTTCATGAGACATTACAAAGGTTGCGTGGAGGGGAAATAAAGGTACATTGGTCTGACTCCTACTTTTATGACTACTAATGTAGCACCCTCTGCCAATTTTAGTTACAGTAACTCAGCCCTGATGCTCCCCTAAACAGTGAGCAATGCTTTGATGAAAATATTCTTTGTGCTTCATATATTGAAAACTTCGCTAAAAAATTGAATCTATGATACACAGATTTCTCAATATATTGAAAATGAACCCAATCTGATCTTGTGCTTCATATATCCTTTGTGTTGATGATGTTTACACTAACATGTTTAGCTATGCTTAATTCCTTTCCATTTATGATCAGGTGCTTTTTGTTTCCCCTGAAAGATTCTTGAATGAAGAATTTCTGCTAATATTTAGGGACGGGCTACAAATATCCCTAGTTGCTATTGATGAAGCTCACTGCATTTCTGAATGGTGAGTTGATATATCCTTGTAGTTCAGTTGATATACTGCATGCTGTTCTTTGCAGTTAGTACCATAGCTTCTCTCTTTTCTGCTTTGTATCTTCTTGTTTTCTTTGATACATCCTATGATCGTTGTTTTTCTCCCTTCTTGCTTTTTATGTACTTGCTCTGCTCTGATCATTGCTTATTGTTAATTCAACAATAACTATGCCTTGATAGTTGATATTGAACAATGGCAGGTCTCATAATTTTAGACCTTCATATCTAAGGCTCCGTGCATCACTACTTCGAAGAAAACTTAATGTTCAATCTATTCTTGCAATGACTGCAACTGCGACAACTCAAACCTTGGAGGAGATAGTGACTGTCTTAGAAATACCATCTGATAACCTCATTAAAACATCTCAAATAAGGGACAATCTGCAGCTGTTTATCAGCATGAGCAATAACAGGTAGGTCACTTTATATCGTTCTATTCTAAGTTTCTGTGGGTCATTTTGATGACAAGGCGGGATTGTTTAGTATGGTTTACCTATGTAAGAAGCCATGCCACCTGGTTTCCATGGGCACATGTTGATCCAGTCCTTTAAAAACACAGACTGAAGGATCTATTGCTGTTGTTGAAGGCTTCACCTTTTGTTGACATGAAGAGTATAATTGTCTATTGCAAGTTTCAGGTGGTTTCCTTTCTGTTTCCTCAAGATGTCACACATTTATCCAGTACCTAAATCTTGCTGATACAGTTGCAAAGATATAACATTTTTTCTTGGCAGGGAGAAACTGACTATGTTTCAAAGTACTTATGTGACAACAACATTACTGCTAAGGTTGGTTTTCACCTTGACTGAAATTTGTTGCATTTATTGTTTATTTACATATGATTCTGTTTTGTAGAGCTACCACAGTGGACTTCTTATGAAGAACAGGAATCGTGTACAGGAGCTTTTCTGCTCTAACAAAATAAGAGTGGTAACGGCAGTTCTTTGTGAGAACACATTTTATCAAATGTATTACACATGTGTTGATGTTTAACCTTTGTTGTCTCCTTCCCTGTCACTAAAGGTTGTTGCAACAGTGGCATTCGGAATGGGTCTTGATAAGAGTGACGTTGAAGGGGTATGACTAGCATACAAAGTTCAAATGTGACATCCTATAGCTTTAAACAAAGTTACACTCCTTATCACTTGGACTGATTCAAGCATTTCCTATTTTAAAGGTGATTCACTATAGCTTGCCAGAAAGCTTAGAAGAATACATACAGGTATATTTCACGCGGAATGTTTTTTTCCGTTCTCTTTTCTCTTCTCTAGACATCTTACTGTGCTCTTTTCAGGAAACTGGCCGTGCTGGAAGGGATGGACGACTGTCATATTGTCATCTATTTCTTGATTCAACAACATTCTATAAAAGTCGTAGTCTTTTGCACAGGTGAACCTTATCTTCTTGTCCATTTAAAAAAAACTAATCGTGTAATTTACATTTTCAATCTGCTCTAAGTTTCCTACAGAATGACTTCAATCAACCCTTCCTTTTTACAGTGACGGTGTTGACGAATATGCTATGAGCAAATTTCTTTTCCAGGTATTTTCATGTGAAAATTCAGTGGGGTGCATTTGCTCCTTGGTTAAAGAGTCGACTTCGCGCAAGTTCGATATAAAAGAGGAGGTTTGCATCTGCCTTATTGCATCTGGTTTCTTTTTCCACATGTTCTTGCTGCATTTTGGGCAGTTGTGTCACAATATTCTACCCTAAGCTTTAAATTTCCATGCTAAAAATTTGTTAGTCATAGGCTCATAGCTATTTGGCTGTAAATCACTTCTGCATGGTGATAAGGTTTTAACTTATAGTGAAATCATGATCACCATGACAGCTGTTTTTTTGCTACCAAAGGTTATTATTCAATCACCTTGTGCACATCTAGGCACTGTCCTTCTGATCTGTTAGGCACTCGAGTTCTGATCCCCTGAAAGTGGTTGTCATTGCTATTGCATTGATACCCAATATCAAATTCTGAATAGCCCATCTAACTTTCAGATGTCAGTATCAAACTTTGTCATTTCATCCTGCAGGTGCTCTTCACAGTCCTAACACAGCTAGAAATTGGTGGTCAGCAATATCTCCGTTTACTTCCTCAGTTCAGTGTTACCTGCACCCTGTACTTTCACAAGGTACATCTAATGTTTGTAGAGCGATCCCATTGTCTAGAATTCTGGATGCAGTTGGTTTATTATAAATGGTGCACTATAAACCAGAATCTTGATTACCTTGCTCAGCTGATGAGCACGGTTGATGTAAAGAGTTAAAGAATTGACTCTTTACTATCAAAGGGACCCCTTGCGAAAGGGAGCATAGCCGAGTTGGCCAGGTGGTATGAGTAGCACTTCTTATATCCTGAGTTTGACTCCTCGTGGGAGCGAATTTCAGGCTGGCTGGCTGGGGTTAAAAAAATCGTCTCGGTTCTACAGTCGAAGGTCCAACCTAGTTCTGACATAGGCAACGGGCTAGGGTTAAAAAAATCACCTCGGCCCCACAGTCTAACGTCCGGCCTAGTTCTCACATGGGTGGGTGGGGGTTAAGGGGTTTTGTCAGTTTGCATAGGGCCTTTTTATCAGGAATGCTCGGGGGTGGCTTAGCCCCTGCAAGTCAGAGTTTTTTTTTTTAAAATTAAAGGGACACCAATGACTAGAATTATACCATGTGCTTTGTTATTCTGTTTAGCTATCAAACTTGCCTCCTTTTATTTTACTTTTCCTGATTCATTTATTTACATCAATGCAGACGTCACCACAGCTGCTTGCAGACAAGGATGTACTAGTTAGATCAGTTCTGGATAAGTAATCATTATCTGCTTTTGCACCCCTCCCCTCCCCTGATGCAGTACTGAGATTCTGATTCTCCATTTTTTGAATTACAGGTCAGAGACTAAGGGTGGACATTTTGTCTTCGACATGACAAAGGTAGCTAATGATCTGAGCATCACAGTGAATGAAGTATTTGACCATTTGCAACAGCTAAAGGTTTTTGCTTGAACTTAATACTTCTTTCTTTTCCTTATTAATACCAACATTTGAAGGAGTTCATCATTTTTCTTCACGGCTGGCTGCCTGCCATTATTCAATACACAATTGAGAATGCAGGATAACCAACCTTTAGTTGAATTTATACTTATATCTTAACAGTTGAATTGCTGGGGTCATGTTTGGTGCATTGCACCCATGAGGACTGAATCTTAACCAACTCAGTCTACAGTGATGCATGTATAAAATTTCTTGCATTTTTTAAGCAATTGAGTCTGAATGTTTTTTTAAGTAATGCGTCACATCATCTGTACAACAATAGGATTCCCTGGGAAAGAATAGCTCTTTAGAGTAGAGTTATGCCAATAAATTATTGGATAATGATTACCCCATTATTTTTTTACATGGCTTTATTTACCATTAGGATGTCATGTAGATAACACATCTTATTTTTAAGAAAATATACATGTACCTGCTGATCTGTGATTTTTTTGAACAAACGCAGGAGAGCTACGTGTCATTATATTAAGAAGAAAAACATAGGAGAGACGAGACTTGTCAACCCCTAATACAAAGGCCTAAAGGCCCAGGCCCCCTTCACACTAACACAACGCGCCACACACAGGGCAACAACACGACCTAAGCGACTATCAGCAGTAAACTACTAGGGTCCTCTAGGGAGCTAGCGCAGGAGGAGGTTTTGCAGAGCTGATGCGCCAGTCAAGCACCAAGCGCTGCCCTCCTCAACCACAACACGCATAACTTGCTGGGCGCAGGGTACAACACCCAAAAGACACAAGCATTCCGGTGCTTCCAAATCTCCCAAGCAACCAAAATGATTAGGGAGTTAAGTCCTTTTCTTAGACTCTTCTCAACACTTTTGATACTTTGGCGCCACCAGTTTGAAAATCGTGTGCATCCAGGCTGAGGGACAATGGCTAGGAGGCCCAAATTGCTGAGGATTAACGTCCATACTCGTCGAGCAAACACGCATGAGACATGAATATGTTGGATAGTCTCCTCGGCCTGATCACAAAGAGGGCATGCAACTGGATGAGGCAGTCCTCTTTTTTTCAGTCTATCGGCTGTCCAACCCCTGTTTTTGATGACCAACCATACAAAGAGTTTGCATTTAAGGGGGCTCAAGTCTTCCAGACACGCCACCAAGGGGCAAAAATGATAGAGCCAGTGAAAAATGCATCATATGCCGATTTGCTGGAATAAGTACCATGACCAGAGATGCGCCAAATATGCTGGTCTGTGTTGTCGGGCTAAAGATCTACCCCATCAACCAAGTTTCAAAGCTGCAGATACTCCACGAAAACTTGTACAGACAAGCCCCCCTTATATCTAACACCCATTTACGATCTGTGAGCCCCTCTGCTACTGTTTTCTGTTTTAATGCCCTTTTAGGAATCATTTGGATCAGGCTTGGACAGTGTTCAGCCACAGTTTTACCAAGAAGCCAACGATTAGTCCAAAACTTCACAAATTCGCCACTGCCTACCACGGAGACAGCAACCACATCAAAGAGTGCCTTTGCATTACAGTGTACTTGGAAATGGAGTGCCTTTGCATTACAGTGTACTTTGGATCATTCTTCTGAAGCCAAAGCCACCGGACAGGTGGACACGTAAGGCCCATCCTAGCATCTCAAGGTTGAGAATACCCAGACCACCATACTGCAAAGGTCGCTGGACAGATTCCTAAGAAACAAGGCAGTTACCTCCATTTGCATCACCTTGCCCCTTCCAAAGAAAGCCTCTTCTCTTATCGATTGCCTTAAAACCCCATTTAGGGAGTTCCAGCGCCAACATAAGATAGATAGGGACAGAAGACAGCACTGCCTTAACCAGGACAAGGCGACCAGCCCGACTCAAGAGATTGGCTTTCCATCTAGGAAGTTTATCAGCAACTTTATCAACCAGTGGCAAGAGATCGGAGTTAGAGAGCTTACGGATTGATAGAGGAATCCCCAAGTAGGTGCAAGGAAAATTTTGTATTTCACAAGGCAATAAGGCAGAAATGGTGGCCAACTCATTCTCTCCACATTGGATGGGAGTAACTGAACTCTTGGAAATATTAGTTTTTAGCCCTGTAGCATGACCAAAGATGTCTAAAATGTTGATAATTGCTGAGATATCTTGGTGGGAGAGCTGCAGGAACAGAACATCATTAACATAGAAGGAGATACAATGTTTGGCTTTTTGAGAGACAATCGGTTGCAGGATATGTACTTGGAAAGCATAACTGACCATGGCATTCAAAGCCTCCATCACAAGGATAAACAGCATGGGGGACAAGGGATTGCCCCGACGAAGACTAATGTATTCTCCAGGCTCACCATTGACAAGGATCCTTGTGGAGGAGGTGGATAGCAGCAGACTAATAAGATTGCACCAATTTCGATCAAATCCCAAGTGCTGCAACATATCAAGCAAGAATGATCAGGAAACCGAGTTAAAGGCCTTGGAAATATCCAACTTCAATAGGATGTGAGGCTCTTTCTTATTGTGTAAGGATCTGGCAAGCTGCTGCACCAACAAGAAGTTGTCTTGGATACTCCTTCCTTTGATAAAGACACTTTGATTGATAGAGACCATGCTTGGCAGGTGGGGTGCTAGCCGAGCTGCTATTACTGCTAGCTGATCTGTGATATAACCTGGTGGTTCTACTTTGTGTTGTCTAGTTGCACTTTGGTGTTCTTTTAGTAATTTTATCCATATCTATCGCACAGTACACTGCAATGAGTTGTGGCTGTTGACCTTATTGAGAGCATAAAGATCGACTATGTAGTAATATGTTTAGTACTATGGATGTTTACTTGCTAGTGTTGTGCCTTCTTTAGACATTGTCTAACTTTCTTTTGCCTCAGATTTCTACATTTTTTCTATGTTGACCCTTTTTAGTTTCTATTTCTCCTCAAATCAGTTCTCTGGAGAAATTTCATTTGAATTAAAAGATCCAGCCTGCATTTACGTGATCTTAAAGAAGCCAGATGACTTGAATGCGCTTTCAGCAGATATCACAAGATGGCTTTCTGAAGTAGAAAACTCGAAGGTACACTGCAAGTGTCCTCCAAATGCTCCCTTTCTTCAATAAGTGTTCTGTTTGTTTCTTATCCAAACTTTAAATGAAGTTATTTAAGTTTTTTTAAATCTGGTTAGCCAATATATTTCTGTAGATATAACCGTGTTTCTAGCTCGTCTTAACCAAATCTTTGACACTTTGTTGTACAGATCAGTAAATTGGATGCTATGTTTGATCTAGCAAACTTTGCTGTCAAGGGTTGCCAAAGGACCGATGGCTGTTCTGGCTCCCAGCACACTCCGTGCATTCAAAAGAAGATCATACAGTACTTTAGTAAGAACCACTCCACCTCAGACAGTGGCCAATGTACTCAGCCACACAGGGGCAGGTTTGTGCGCTTCATCTTCCCAATTCAAACAGACAACGTTGATCCACTTGTATTTTGAACTGCTTTATTCCAAAATTTCATTTGACTCGGCATTTCATCTTGCTTCCTGCAGCCCATTCTTGCAAGCTGACATAAAGGTACGGACAGTCGCTGCATTTTCCATCATGATTTTTTTTGTCGTCTATGACAACACTTTTAACTGTACCACAGGTGTTCCTTAAAAGCAATTCGTTTGCGAAATTCACGCCAAGGGCCGTTGCTAGGATTATGCATGGCATATCAAGCCCGGCTTTTCCATCTGCCACCTGGTCCAAGAACCACTTCTGGTCTCTCTCCCGCCACTTCTCTCCCTCTCATGTATATATTTTTCCTTGCCACCAGTTTATGTATCTCACAGGCTAGAATTTTGGTTGGCAGGGGCCGCTATTTGGAGGTTGATTTCCCAGTGGTCATGGAAGCTGCCAAGGCCGAGCTGGTCAAACTCGTGGGAAAAGGAGAGTAGCAGTGTAGTACTTACCGGCACGGCAATAGGAACAGTTGCTTTCACTCGGTACGTGTGCTGTGCCGAGTAGAATGCTTGCAAGCCGCAACCGCAATCGATGATGAGAGATTGAGAGCTGCTACATGTTCGTGCCTTCTTCCCAGCTTGTCCGCAGTTGGTCCACCACAAGCATTCTAAACGGTTACACATCTGCTTGGCATCATCTCCTCACTTCATACAGATGGCGGTATTTATTCAAACGATGCTGATGATGCCAACCAAGCTGGCTACGTGGGACTTCTGCCATCAGTGGGTTAAGGTTTACTCCAGTTGGCAGCAGCGCGAAGGAAAGGCATCCAGGAAGCAATGATGCCGAGCCATCACTGTAAAAGCAAAGGCATGAAGCGCTATGTTTGATTGTGTAAACGTTGTTCACCACGGCTGGAGATTACGAACTGTGTGCGATCAGGGGTCCCAGATCCTTGTTTCACCCATCACTGCTTGGGGTCGCTTTACGTGGCCACGATCGATGCTTGGCCATTTCAGGGGCCAGGGCAAGTTTCGTGGCATCGATCGCAATGCTTCCGTTTCGTTGCCATCGTCGTGGACAAGACACAGTACTGTCCAAAGCGGGCCGGTGGGTCTTGCAGTTCCTGTTCGCTAGATCTGGTCCGGAATTGATTGCACGCGAAGTGGCGAACGCTCTGCATCTTTGGATCATCCTCTTGCCACGTCTGTGGACCTGCGTCAGTCTGGATGAGGCGCAGCAGGCGGTGTCTGCTCATAATTTGTCCGGCGTCTGGCTTCGCGGATGGGATCAAATAATTTGAGCTGGTGGAACGATCAGATGCAATGCACATCCAAGTCGTTGGGTGCTGCCTGTCTAACTTTAATTTAGTTCCGATGTTTGATTGAATGCTAATTACAAATATTAAATATAATGTGTAAAACTTATTATAGTGATATAGACTGAACAATGTGACGAATTCAGTAAGCCTAATAATCTATGATTAGTAAATATTTGCTGTAGCATTATATGGATGAATCTTGGTCTAATTATGCTTAATAGGTTTGTCTTGCCGTTTAGTTCTCATCTGTATAATTAGTATTTTAATTTAACTATATTTAATACTTTTGAACTGGATCTAAACATACTAAAATTTAGTGAGTATGAAGTCACTGGAGCCACGAATCTAGATGCTTTAAATCTTATCTTACTAGTATAATGTTTGTGTGTGACAGATTACAATCATATTTGATACCTATAAAAAAATAAATTTAATATTAAAGTGAACATATGATCCACATATTGAGATATTAAGTTGATAAGAATAAATATTACACTTTATCTTAGCCAAAAGAACGAGAAAGATATGGATTGAAAATTAGTCCTACCTTTTTTTATAACTCACCCAGTCGCTCGTTCTTCTTTAGCTAATGAGGTGGTACTATATGGGAACAGGACACTGTGTGTGACTCCTGTCGTGTCGTACTTGAATGGTTTCTGATGATTCATATGTGGCTTAAACGACCTTTGGGTAAATTGGTAGACGAGAAGCGGTTCAGAGAAATAAATCTATACGTTTCATACGTAACGTCCATATATCAGATACTAAATTGATAATAACAAATATTACATTTTATCTTAGCCAAAAGTCAGAGAAAAATACGATTTAAAAATGAGCCCTACCTTTTTTTATAGCCTACAGTGGATCTAAGAAATTGGTGCTTTAATAAGTAGTGGATTTGAAAATGAGCTAAAGATATGAGCCTTACCTTTTCGTACAACAAGTCTACAGTGTTTCGTACGTGATGTACGATACATGTGAAACTGATGCTTTAATAAGTAGATACATAATAGAAGAGAAGATAAATGTTTTATATCTTCGGCGTTCGGCCAGAATCTAGCGACTGGACTCTGGACCCTGTATATCCGGCAAGAAGGACCACGGAGGCACGGACGCCTACACTTTGCTGTGTACGTGTACTAATACATTTACGTGCGCGGATCTGAGAAAGGTTTCTTGGAGCTTCGTTCGGCAACGATTCGAGCAAATCGACGGTTGATACCTACAACCTACATTTGCGTGGACGATCTGCATCCATGGCGACAGCCGTAGCTCGTACCGTTGTACGGGCAAGCGTGTAACGTAACTAAACTGTACGTGTTAAATAGAGAAAAAATAGAGAAGAATTTTTTTATAAGGAGGGAAAGAAGAAATTTTAAAAAAGGCTGAAAAACGCGCGAGTATTTTAGAATGGAGGTAGTATATTTTTTAAAAAATTATTTATGAACATATGTACACCAAACCCATGTGCAGTTGTGCACCAGATTTCCCACGACGAGAAAAGAATAAACAGCGAGGCCCTCGTCAAATCAAATCATAAACCCAAGCCTCCTCGTCCTCTGTCAGACTACCACTCTCTCCCTCGCGGACTCGCGGTTGATTCCTCGCGGCGGATTCGCATCTTCCGCGTCAGGGACAGGGAGAGTACTCCGTCGGACGGTTGGAGGAGAACAGGGGAGAGGAGCTTTGAGATGGAGACGGCCGCCTCGGCAGCGCGCCTGGTGAACTACCCGCTCGTCGCGGCGCTTCTCGCGTTCGCCGTCGCGCAGTCCTCCAAGTTCTTCACTACCTGGTGAGTCAAACCCGCCGACTGTACGTCTTCCGCCCCGTCCCGCCGCTGCATTTCCGTGCGGTGATTTGGGTCCTCCGTGGGCGCGTGCGCGTCGCTGCTGCTTACCCTTTCGGTGCTCCCGTGCGGGCGTGCGAGCAATGCTTAGCCCAAGTGAATCGTATGGAATTTTCGTGGTTTTGGGATACGTAGATCGTCCACCGAGTACATACGTGTTTCCTGGCTGTGTTTAGTGATTTTTGGTTATTTTTGTTGGGTCACTCAGTTTGCCAGCTAGGCTGCAGTTCCTATGGTAGCTGTAGTTCCCTTCCCCCCGCGTAACTGATTCAGTGTTTAGACTGCAGATCGTATGGCAGCTGTAGCTCCCTTCCCTTCACTGCATCAGTGTTTTAAGTTAAAGGGCATGCTTGAATGCACTAGAGTTAATAGTTAGTTGGCTAAAAATCTTTATATTTAAACTTCACTCTGTCAACAACGTAGTTTACAATGAAAAAAAAATTTAAAAAATATTTTAGATGACTATGTGAGTGCTGAAGACAGTCTTAACTAGACTGTTTAGATGTCTTTAATCAATTTTAACAGCTAACTATTATCTTTAGTGCATTCAAACATGACCTAAGCTAGTCACTATTTTATGGTCTGTCGCTGCTGCTCTTGCAAAAGAGGTAGCCACTAAGTATTCACATGATATATTGTATATTGGCGGTAGCAGAAGTACCGAATGCATGTGCTGTGTGAGTAGGAATTGGACGGCAATTTTAGCGGCGTTAGAGTTTTTTTTTTCGTTTTTGGTATGTGTTGTACCGGAGCAGCGGAGACACCACTTTGGGAGCACATTATTAGTTATTTGGCTTTTGCCGTTAGCACTTAGAATTTGTAGTGTTGTGCAATTCAGGTATGGAGCACTTCGGAACCCAGAATTCTTCTCACCCTTTAGGTCTCTACTGCCCAAAACCTGTATTATGATTCTATTGTGACTGCTACACCAAGTATCCCAGTATGTTCAGTGGGAGCAGATTGGATTATTTGTTTTTGGGTGTATACTATTTAAGTTGGTTGCAAGGACACAATGGCTGTAAGTATGGTGGGCAATCGAAATTACTCTATTCTTCCTTGGTTTTATTTTTTTAGCATTTACCTTGATATTATTGGAAGATTATATCACTGTATTATTAGTTATTGGTCTTCCTGTAATCTGAGAACATATTTGTGCTGTCCAAGTTAGGTATGAAGTGCATTGGAACCAGAGTTGTTCTCACTCCTTAGGGCTGTACTATCTAAGACCTATATTCTGCTTCTATTGGGAATGCTAAAACAAATATCCCAGCATGTCAGAGGGTTGCACCAGCTTGGTTGTGTCAATTGGTTTGTATTGCTTGTATTTGGTCACATTCTATTTTTGTTAGTTACAAAGAATAGCTATAGGTATGGTAAGTAATCTAAATAACTCTTGTTCTTCCTTAACGTATATTGGAAGATTAGATCAACATAGATATAGATTGTCACTTTGGTATCTGTTTATCGTGCATGCATGAAAATAGGCCCTGCCATTGCCATTGGGTTTGATTGTCTCACTGTTTTCTGCACAGTACTATAATGATATTTTTTTGACATGGCTGATATTTTTGACAAAAATTGATTGATTGGTGACTGTTTGATGACGCAATCACGCAAACACCTAATTAGCATCAGGGGCAGAAATTTTGAGAACACTATGTAATCTAACTGGAATTTGGTCACTCATATACCTTGTTCTCATGACCTCATCTAATTTGCTATAAGAATTGATTTGCTCTGCTCTAATTTTATGGCCATAATCAATTTGGATTTGAAAAAGAAGTAAAGAAACTCACAAACATCAACAAGTTATATGTATATTTTTAATGACATATTTTAAGTCCTTGTGTATTCTGTAATTGAATTCATCTTAGCATAGGAGTTTTTTTCCACCACGGATGAACCGAATTTCATTATCCAAAAGCAACGAAATCACAAAAGTTTAATGATTCATAGTGTGATACTCAATCGAGCTAACGAACTGCCAGATTGAACTGAACACACAGGGTTCAGCCGACAGGCAACCAAAAACCACCGAAACACAACATAGAATAGAAAAAGGACAGCACAACCGACGACCAAGTTTAACACTACTCACTATCAAGGCTACGAACTCTATGACAAGCCCAGATCAACTAATACAGCACAGGCTGGGTCCAAGCTGCATGCCTTCCATAAACACACACTGTAAACTTCTTGTTTAGAAGATCGCGAGTCTGTTGTCTCCATAGGAAATGCCGGTAATAATGCCTAAATCAAAACCAAATTCATGTATTGATTTTTGGTCCATATCACCTTAGTGTATACTCTGATGATGGCTTTTCTATTTATTCCTACACTTATGCTGACAATACTTTAGTATAGGTACAAAGATGGCCGGTGGGATGCCAGACAGTTTATAGCTTCTGGAGGGATGCCATCATCCCACTCAGCTACAGTGACAGCACTCGCAGTGGCTGTGGCGATACAAGAAGGCTTTCATAGTGCAACCTTTGCAACTGCACTAGTCTTTGCATGCGTGGTGCGGACATCATTGAAGTTATTTATTCATTATTTAATTGTTTGTCTAGTTGTATAGAATGTTGGACTAATTTGTTTGTACTCCCTCCATTTTAAATTACAAGACGGTTTGAATTTTCTAGATACATTACTTTTATAATGTATTTAGACATAGTGTATATCCAAGTGAATAGCAAAAGTTATGTATCTAGAAAATCCAAAACATTTTATAATTTGGAACGAAGGGAGTACTAAATAGTTAGTTTGATTTAGCTGTTCTACATCAAAGTACTCTGCAAATCTTTTACATATTAAACTACTGCTTGAGCTGCATTGTGAAAGGACCTCTAGTTGATTTGATAGGAGGCTCGAGTAGCACTCTTTTTAGTTCTTGGATTCGACTCCAGGTGAGAGCGAATTTTCAGGCTAGGGTTAAAAAAGATCCTTTTGTCTGTCTCATGCCAAAGCACAGGGCTAAGATTCGATCCAATTGTGGTCGTTCTAGTGGTAAAAGGGTTTCTGGGTTTTCTCGACCTAAGATCTTCTTAATGCAATGTTTAGGGGCTGTCTTACTCCCTGCATGTTGAGTTTTTTTACTGCTTGAACTGCATCTTGATAGCAGTACTCAGAGTTCATCTACTTGCAGTGAGTCAAGGATGTGCATATCTTTCTAGATATTAGTGAATGCAACCTTTGGTTTGACTTAGTTTGAATGTCTGTTTGCAGGTTATGCATGATGCTTTTGGAGTTCGGTTACATGCCGGAAAGCAGGCAGAGGTTTGCCACCGCCACCCTAAAATGTCATATGGCCTTCTGTATAAACGGAGCAGAGAGCACCAACATTTTCTGCAAATTTTCTATTTTACGTTAGTTACCTTGAACAGTTTTCTGCTTTTGGCACAAAAATCTGTATATTTTCCTGGATGATATATGCCTTTTTCACGGGGCACTTAATAAATAAGTCGTTGAAGAGTATCTTTGTCTGAGATGATTGTTCTGTTCTTAAACATTTCATTTTTATGCCTGAAAAGCTGGATGAAAAAGATATTTTGAAATTCTTCATTGACATCTAAATGCGATTAGCATGAAGCATGAAGTAACCTTTTCTTATGAAATGATGTTTCTACCCTGTTTACATGATCCGTCACCAGCTAATGACAAATAAATTTGATTTAAGAATTTGAAGATATAATCTCTCATTCATTATGGTATTTTCAAGTTCCTATAGCAGCAAGGCAGTTCGCTTATGCTGTTTACGCAAATTCTTTCAGGTGCTGAATCAAATTGTCTATGAGCTACCAGAAGAACACCCATTATCAGAGACAAAGCCATTGCGTGAAATCCTTGGACATACCGTTCCTCAGGTTGAATTAAATGCTTTGAATTACCTCCCTTGATGTTTTAACTATTCTGTGGCCTTGCCGGTTAGGAAAAACAGTCAATATTCAAATAAGATGAAGTCATTGGGATATAGGGCCGTTCCTTTTCAGGTGATCATATAATGATTTCAGTCAAACAACCGATATATGAAGATGCTAGATGCACTTCGGTAACTATCGGCTACAGCATTCCTAACCTGTGATTGACAATCAGTTTCAGCGTGTAAAAAACCTATTACCCTGCAATCCTGAAAAATGCTTGAAATGCAAATGAAATTAAGAACATTTTCACATGTGCGGATAACAAAGTGTGCCTGTTTCCTTTATCATCTATACCATTCCTATCAACTCTGAATCTCTGATGATTCAACTTCTCTTGTAATTGTCTGACACAACAGTTTGACAATCAGAGAGTACATGCAACATTCTAGGTGTAATATATTCTTTTCTTGGGCATGTCAGGTTGTGGCCGGTTGCATCCTTGGAATTCTCATGGCTGTCGTTATGCACTGGCTCTCGGGAGTTCTTAGTCAAGTGTTGTTCATGGATGTCATGACAGATGATCACCTAATGTCTCGCTGGTGATGGCTATAAAGCATGAAGGCATGATCTCCACATGGATCTGGTTGTCCAAGTGTTTGGTAGTACGAAGTTCTAACCGATTTAGTTCTGGACAGTAGGATATAGGTTGTGTAGCTTGAATCGGTTACTGTAAATCTGAAAGATTTTGTTTTCAACTCCAACTACCAACCACGGTGTAATGGAAGCTTTGTTATACAATCAACAGCAGTAAATTCATTCTGAGGTAACTATCGGTATAGTTGATATATCATGCCATAGGTGGTTCTGACTTTCCGTTCCAAATTGTAAGTGGTTCTGACTTTTTAACACAACTTTTAGGCCCTGTTTGGCAAGGCTTTGGCTCCTCTAAAAACGGCTCTGGCTTCGGCTTCTTTGAAGGAGCAGCTCCTCCACAGGAGCCGGTGTATTTTTGTAAATCGTTTGGCAAAACGGTTCTTTCTTAATTTTCCTACTTTCTACTTGTTGCATTCAACAAAACTGTTACTTTCTGTATTCAGCAAACCGATATTTCCTACTTGCTGCTTGCTGAAACTGCTTACTACTTACTTGCTGAAACTGCATTCAACAAAAACGAACTGCTTGGTGCTTACTGTTGCTGATGCTTGCCGCTTGCTGCTACTTGCTTGGTGTAAGTGCACTGCTTGCTACTACTTGGTGCTTGCTACCTGAACAGAGATAGTGGCATGGTATTGGACAGGCATGGGAAAGAGAAGAGAGACGGCGGCACGACGGTGGACTGACGTGGGAGACAGATGAATGAGGAAGGACATACCGAACAGCAACAGCAAACGGAGACCCGCCCGAAGGAGCCAATTTTAGGCTTCGGCTCCTGAACCTGTAGTGGCTCCCGCTCCTTTGGAGCCACGTTTGGGAGGGCTCCAGTAAGGAGCAGGAGCCACTGAGGAGCCTTCCCAAACGACACCTTAACACGCACTATCCGTATGATTGGTTGTCAGATCCTACCCGCCCAAGCTCGTGGCATGTGTTGACTGGGTGCGAGCGGGTGTTTGGTTGCCGTGCCCCACATCCCCGTTGCCAGATCCTACCTGCCCAAGCTCGTGGCATGTGTTGACTGGGTGCGAGCGGGTGTTTGGTTGCCGTGCCCCACATCCCCGGACTGCATGCTCGCATGCACTTTAGTGCTTTTTTTCACTGTTCAGCCTGCATGAGTGAAGAAGCTGGAAATGACCGTCGTTGGAGAACCTAGCAAAATGATGTTCCTAAGATTGTGAACTGTCGCACCATGCCATTACACCGATGTGTTATATGTTACTTTTTAGGGCCGGTTTGATGAAAAGGTAATTGGAAGGAATTGAGAAATGAAGGAATTGAGGAAGAAAATTCCTTGCTATTCATTTGAATACCAAGAGATTTCCTCTCTTCTCAATCCCCTCAAATTCTAATCAAATAGTAAAGGATTTTCTCTCTCTTCATGG
Organism: Zea luxurians; assembly: GCA_029449295.1. NCBI lineage: Eukaryota > Viridiplantae > Streptophyta > Magnoliopsida > Poales > Poaceae > Zea > Zea luxurians. Next base: position 103,042,190 of record JAOPSE010000010.1, read on the forward strand.
CTTGTTTTGGAGCCAAGAGGATTTGAGGTGCTAAAATCCACTTGCTAGAATCCCAAACATTTTGCTCCCAAACGTAAGCTGTAGCCTTTTCTTTATTGAGCTCTTTCACTCGTCTGTAGTGGGTAGTGAATCGATTAGATACATTCTAAAATGACCTTCAACTTGAGCCATTCTTATGGTTGACTTGGGCTCTCTCCACTTTCGTATCACATGCTTTCTGTGGGTGATGGAAGTATCTCCCCTGATTCCTAGTACTTTATGCCCGTGTTAATATATCATAAAGTAGCTGGATGATTGGCTTGTCATGCGACCAGATGTGCTGGAAAGGGTTGCGGTGCTTGCGTTCTGACGTGAGATGCTGGGCCTGGTGCCGTTGATGACCACAGAATCCATTCCCACGAGTACCTGCACTGACCATGCTCGCAATCACCATACCCAGAAGACAGCGAAAGTCAGAAGCTGATTCCCGAGCAACTGTCCTTATGGTTTCGCTGCTCTTGGGACTCGTTTTTTTTTCCTTCTCGAAATCCATATATTGCTTCTGATTTTTGCAGCATTTCAAGTTTTCCACAGTTTGACGCATCCAGCTAACAGCTGTTCAGCTCTAGCATTATTTCTTCGTGGAGTACTGTAGTCTGCAGCCAAAAACCAGCTCAGAGATGGGCTTGCTGAGGTAAGGGGAAATCATTGCTTGACTTTAATCGGTACTGGCTTCAGTACTTCTACTGTTGATATAATATTTTATTTATATGGATTATAACTATAACAGTTTGAATAGTTGACTTTAATTTGAAGCGAACAATAGACCGGACAATAGACCTGTGGTCGCGTCGCACCTAGGCCGAACCTACACGTCAGCGACCTTTCTACGTCAGCGACCTTTCTATGGTTACTTCTGTACAGAATCCGACCCCGAGGTCGGGGCACACATCAGTATCCAACTGATAGTTGCTTGCATTGTCCTTCCTTTCACGCCTGGAGCTTGCTTGACCAGCAGTTCTTTAGATGCTCCCGTTGAAATAGTAAAAGCTGGACACGGATGGACGCACATGCGCTAGACTTGGACGCTCCGGTCTTCTCCTGGCACCGTGTGCAGGCTCAGACAACTGATTTCCAATCACACTAGGAAACAATTCGCAAAAAAATCTTGTGACTTTTCATCGTAACGACTTCCGGACGTTGATGCCTTCAGCCTTCTACTGCCTCCGACGACGCATACCCGCGACCGCGAGAGTTCAGTTGGACTAAACCTATAGATGTCCAATAAGCACGAGGCCCGCGAGCCTGGCACGAAGCCCGCTGTTTAGGCCCGGTCTGAGCCCGGCACGGCCCGGTTATATGCGGGCCCAGACATTTAAGATTGGGTATTCAAAAATTCAAAAGATTAAAGAATTTAGGGTTCTAATGCTATTTTATGTAATACATTATTGATAAATTAGTGTTCTAACACTATAGATCACCAAAAATATGGGTATTCAATGAATACCCATGAATACCCCCTGGGCCCGCCCATGTGCGGGCCTGGGCCGGCTCGGCACGAATAAGCGGGCCGGACTCGGACAGGAAATTAGGCACGGTGGGCTAGCTCGGCACGGCCCGTTTAGCTCTAAGCCCGTTAAGCCCGCTTTTTTTACACTAAAACGTGCTTTTCGGCCCGTATAGTCCGCTTTTCGGCCCGTTTTTTTCGTGCTAAAGGCCCGTTTAGGCCCGTTGCGGGCCGGGCTTGGACAAGAAATTGAGCTCGCGTGCTTAGCCGGCCCGGCCCGGTTTTCTAATCGTGCCTAGCGGGCCGGACCCAAAACAGACTGGGCTTCACCGGGCCCGGGCCGGACCGGGCCGGGCGGCCCGTTTGGATATCTCTATCTAAACCTCGTTCACTAGACGTGGATGAATGCTGGAACTTTGGATCTTTCAGGCCTGTTGTGTCTTTGTAGTGGTGTGGGCGTGTGGCCTCCCTCCTCCGATCTGTTACCCCTCTCTTGGAAAAAAGAAAAGGCGTAGAAGAATTCGTTCCAACTTCCAAACTTGAGCAGACTCAAACCGCTGATAAAATTCAAAAAAGATACTCTCTCCGTTCATTTTTATTTATCATAGTTTAGTTTAAAAATGAACTAGCGGACGACAAATATTTTTATTTGTTGTGGTTTAGTTTAAAAATAAACTATCGGACGATAAATATTTAAGAACGGAGATAGCATTATAGAATTCAAAATTTTGCTTTGGAACGGAGAGTGGGTGACCTTTATCTGAGAGGCTGGGACCATACTAAGACAGATACAAATAGTTGTTAAATACAGGACAGATACAAGCCGGGATCAGTAATAATTCAGATAGGGATATATCTGATATTACTTTGTAGATAACAGATATTTGTTGGATAGTTTGTCTTGATAATATTAATTATCAAACTGTAAGCCAATAAAATAAAAAAATATAAATCATATATATATATATATATATATATATATATATATATATATATAGGGCAGGTATAACGGGAGCCCTGAGCTTCCAATAGTTAAAGGAAGCCTAGGCCGATCACCTATGCTAACTGGTTCAACCAGCGCGCCCAACCAGGCTATCGGGTGCGCCACCTGCCCCACGTCTGTTAGCGCAAAAAAAGGAATGCATGCATGAGTCAAACACGATCCAATGCATGCGCATAAATTTAGGAAAGATATGTGTGACAGTTTCTATTTTTAAATCCTTTATTTCCTCCATAAATTTAGGATCGCTGCAACAGCCATGCAGCTAGACGCGTAAGGACCATTTTATGATATATACTGAGACTAAATATGCTACACTATGTAAATAATTATGCAATTCGATATACTGCGTAAAAATCTGTTACCAGTTGCATGTACACGAATTTATGATGAAAATAATGTGCAATGAAAGGAAATGAATTACACGTATAGAAACAAAAAATCGTATTTAATGTTTTATTTCCTTCATAAATATAAGATCCCTCCAACAGCCATGCAGCCAAACACATTAAATCTAGTTTATAATATATACTGATACAAATTATACTACATGGTATAGGTATTTATGTAATTCGTTACACTGCGTAAAAAATCTGGCATGTTGTTCACTGGTGGACGCACCTCCGGGTTGGAGCGTAATTGAAAGGGAAATGTGCCCTTGGGCCATTTCTAAGTATTTTGGTGATTGAGTGCCAACGCAAGTGCTTTTGTGTTGATCTATGCAATGTGGTGGACAAAGTGCAAATCAAGTCAAAAGGTATGTTTCTAGACTTAGTACATTGTTTTATGGACTAATGTATTGTGTCTAAGTGCTGGAAACAGGAAAGATTGAATTAGAAATGAGATGGCTCTGTTTAGCCAAAGTCAGCTCGGTCTGGGTGCACCGGACAGTGTCCGGCGGTGCACCGGACAGTGTCCGGTGTGCCAGGCTGACTCTGGTGAACTTGCTACTCTCGGACTTCGACGACGGTGTACGGCTATAAATCACCGGACTGTCCGGTGGTGTACCAGACTGTCCGGTGAGCCGTTCACAGGCGAACTCGTCGTTCTCGGGAGTTGATTAACGGCGTATGGCTAAAATTCACCGGACTGTCCGGTGAGGCACTGGACTGTCCGGTGAGCCAACGGTCAGCCGGGGCAACGGTCGGCCGAGGATTCCGCGCGTGACGCGTGGCCGAGCCAACGATCACATTGGTGCACCGGACTGTCCGGTGTGCACCGGACAGTGTCCGGTGCGCCAACGGCTCTCAAACTCCAACGGTCGGCTTCGCCAAATAAGGAAGGATATCTGCACCGGACAGTGTCCGGTGGTGCACCGGACTGTCCGGTGCGCCAGTCGACAGAAGACAAGATCTGCCTTCCAGGAATGTTCTCAACGGCTCCTAGCTGCCTTGGGGCTATAAAAGGGACCCCTAGGCGCATGGAGGAAAAAACCAAGCATACTCAAAGCATTCCTAAGCACCAAGACTTCAATTCCACACATTTGTTTCTTCGTGATAGCATCTAGAGCTCTTGTTGAGTTGTGAACTCGTCGGGTTGTGTTGCGAGCTCTTGTTGCGATTTGTGTGCGTGTTGACATTCTGATTTTGTGTCTTGTGTGCGTTGCTCATCCCTCCCTTACTCCGTGCTTCTTTGTGAACTTCAAGTGTAAGGGCGAGAGGCTCCAACTTGTGGAGATTCCTCGCGAACAGGATTAAGAAAAGCAAAGCAAAACACCGTGGTATTCAAGTGGGTCTTTGGACCGCTTGAGAGGGGTTGATTGCAACCCTCGTCCATTGGGACGTCACAACATGGAGTAGGCAAGCGTTGGTCTTGGCCGAACCACGGGATAACCACCGTGCCATCTCTGTGATTGATATCCTTGTGGTTATTGTGTTTTGTTGAGACTCCTCTCTAGCCACTTGGCATTATTGTACTAACGCTTAACCAAGTTTTTGTGGCTTAAGTTTCAAGTTTCATAGGATCACCTATTCACCCCCTCTAGGTGCTCTCAATTGGTATCGGAGCCAGTCTTCTTCACAAAGGGACTAATCTCCCGAAGAGATGGATCCTAAGGGAAAGGGAATCGTGATCAACGATAAGGAGAAGGAGTCCTTCGTCAACGAGCCGAAGGATGACAAGCCTACCAACTCGGGCTTGGGCCACAAACACAAAGATGGGAAGAAGAAGAAGACGAGACGCATCAAGGAGATCGTCTACTACGACGACAGCGATGAGTCCACTTCTTCCCAAAAGGACGACTACGACTACGAGAAACGAAAGACGGTTAATTCGAACTTTTCTTTCGATTACTCTCGTATTCCGCAGAATTCAAATGCACATTTGCTTTCCATTCCTCTTAGCAAACCTCCACACTTTGATGGGGAGGATTACGGATTTTGGAGTCACAAAATGCGTAGTCACTTGTTCTCTCTCCATCCAAGCATATGGGAGATTGTTGAGAATGAAATGAAATTTGATAGCTCGGATAGTCCTATATTTATTAATGAACATATTCATAAAAATGCACAAGCTACTACTATGTTGTTAGCCTCTTTGTGCAGGGACGAGTACCATAAGGTGAGCGGCTTGGACAATGCCAAGCAGATCTGGGACACCCTCAAGATCTCTCATGAGGGGAACGACGTCACCTTACTCACCAAGATGGAGTTGGTGGAGGGCGAGCTTGGAAGATTCGCGATGATAAGGGGTGAGGAGCCAACCCAAACATACAACCGGCTCAAGACCCTTATCAACAAAATAAGGAGCTACGGAAGCACGCGATGGACGGACCACGACGTCGTCCGCCTAATGCTAAGGTCCTTCACTATACTTGATCCACATTTGGTGAACAATATTCGTGAAAATCCTAGGTACACCAAGATGTCGCCCGAAGAAGTCCTCGGAAAGTTCGTAAGCGGGCGAATGATGATCAAGGAGGCGAGGTACGTGGACGACGCGTTGAACGGTCCAATCCATGAGCCTCAACCCATTGCTCTCAAGGCAACGAGGAGCAAGGAGGCGCTACCTAGCAAGGTGGCACAAGTTGAGGCGGCCGGGCTCAATGATGAAGAGATGACCCTCATCATCAAGCGCTTCAAGACAGCGCTAAAAGGTCGCAAGGGACAGCCTAGCAAGACCAAGACAAAGGGGAAGCGCTCATGCTTCAAATATGGTAAGATTGGTCATTTTATTGCTAGCTGTCCCGATAATGAAAGTGACCAGGAACAAGGGAGCAAGAGGGAGAAGAAGAAGGCATATGTAACACCTCAGGTGTTACCATGGTTAGAACCCACCTTGGCACTAAGGGCTGTGATCATATGTGGTAGAGACTTAAGGAACTACATAGGAACTTTGGAGCTCATGTGTTAATCAAAGTTTGTTAATGACTTGAGAGGTATTACTCAAATCTTTGTGCACTTACTACCTTGGACAAGAGGGGGGAAAACCCTAGACCTCTCTTTAACCCTATATCTCAAGGCCATGAATGAGAGGGGGAGAAAGAATGAGCAAATGTGCAAAACATGGGTAATCTTCAACCAAACCTTAAGTAACCTTATAACCAGCAATTAGGGGAAGGAAGTATTTGTTGGGGCCATGCTTCGTTGCGCCGAAGGTCTTACACGAAGAAGCAGCTTCGGCTGAAGTTGTCCCCAGGAGATGGCCGAAGGTTCCTTTTCATGGAGCTTCGGCGTTACAAACCGACATAGAGATAGAATGACCTTTTTATCCATAAAGGTCTGAGTCAATGTTGTAAACTTTTGTAAGGGGCATAATTGTAATTTGTCACAGGCTGCGTCCTGTGTCTATAAATAGATGAACAGTACCCCCGTACTGTTCACGCGAACCTGCCATTTGCTTTCGCATCATACCTGTACTTTTGCTTTCCTCAGGACCAAAGGTACATTTTTAATTCGAAGTCATTTATATTCGTTCATGATAATAAAAATGGAAATGATTCTATGATAATATTTAAATGTTTATTTCATACCTTATGACCTGTATGAATACTTCGTTCCTTGCTATTATGTTTACGAAGGTACGTCCTTCGTAACCTTCGTCCGAAATTCCTTATATCCCGAAAGGATATAATGTCTTGGAGGACGAAGGACTTTAACCCTTAACATTTTCTATGTTGCCTTGTTCTTAATTCTTAGCATTTGAGAACAAGCCCCCAACATTGGCGCCCACCTCCGGTGAACTCACTTCCACTTTTCTGAGCTGATGGCTTCGTTCAACAATCAAGCTGGAGCTGCTTCGGCTCCGAAGCTGGTGCTCCCGATAACAGGCGGTTCTTGCTCAGAGCCGGTTAACAAGAAGCAGAAGAAGGAGGCTCAGAGAAGGGTGCAGCATGTTGGAGTGCAGGGACCCTTCATCAAGTCAAAATGGTCTCACATTCCAATTACTTTCTCTCAGGAAGATCTTCAGCTTAAGGATTATCCTCACAATGATGCCATGGTCATCTCTTGCGTGATCAAAGGATTTCTGGTCCACAATGTCCTAGTTGATACAGGCAGTGCAGCTGATATTATATTTGCTAAGGCCTTCAGACAAATGCAGGAGCCTGAAGACAAGATTCATGATGCTACGCACCCTCTTTGTGGCTTCGGAGGGCGGCAGATTGTAGCACTTAGGAAGATTACCATGCCGGTAACCTTCGGATTTGTTAACAACACAAGGACTGAGCAAATTGTGTTTGATATTGCTGACATGGAGTATCCTTACAATGCTATCATTGGTCGCGGTACTCTTAATGCCTTCGAAGCAATTCTTCACCCAGCTTATCTTTGCATGAAGATACCTTAGGACCAAGGGCCTATTGCTATTCATGGAAGCCAGGAAGCTGCTAGAAGGGCCGAAGGAAGCTGGACTGATTCCAAAGCAATCCATAACATAGATGGAGCTGAAGCTTGTGAACAGTACAAATTTAGAAGGGAGAAAGCAGCTTCAGCAGATCAGCCGAAGCCCATGCTATTGTGTGAGGATATAGCAGAGCAGAAGGTGCTGTTGGGCTCGCAATTATCTGAAGACCAGGAGAAAACCTTGATAAGGTTTTTATTCAACAACAAAGATGTTTTTGCATGATCAGCCAATGATCTCTGTGGAGTAAATCGGGATGTTATTGAACATTCGCTCAATGTTGACCCATCCTTCAGACCCCGAAAGCAGAGGCTTCGGAAAATGTCTGATGACAAGGCCGAAGGGGCTCGCAATGAAGTAAAAAGACTCCTCAGTGCAGGAGTTATCAGAGAAGTGAAGTATCCAGAGTGGCTAGCTAACACTGTTATGGTGAAGAAGGCCAATGGCAAGTGGAGAATGTGTATCGATTTCACAGATCTCAACAAGGCTTGTCCGAAGGACGAATTCCCGCTGCCAAGGATAGACTCTTTAGTCGATGCAGCAGCTTCTTCAGAGCTCATGAGTCTCCTAGACTGCTACTCAGGCTATCATCAAATTTGGATGAAGAAGGAAGATGAGCCGAAAACTAGCTTCATAACCCCAAGTGGCACATATTGCTATCTTCGAATGCCTGAGGGGCTCAAGAATGCTGGAGGGAGTTTCAGCAGAATGACTGCGAAGGTTCTCCAGTCTCAGATAGGCAGAAATGTGTTGACCTATGTTGATGACATTATCGTAAAAAGCACGAAGCAGGAAAATCATATTGCTGATCTGCAGGAGACCTTCGCCAGCTTCAGACAAGCTGGTCTGAAGCTGAATCCAGAAAAATGTGTCTTCGGAGTAAAGAAGGGTAAATTTCTTGGATGCTTGGTTTCAACAAAGGGAATCGAAGCTAATCCAAATAAAATCGAAGCTATACTTCGAATGGAGCCACCAACCACAAGAAAGGGAGCCCAAAGATTGACAGGAAGGCTGGCATCTCTCAACAGATTTATATCCAGATCAGCAGAAAGAAACTTACCATTTTTCGAGGTGCTGAAGTCAGCTGAAGTCTTTCAATGGGGCCCAAGTCAACAAAAAGCCTTCGAAGAGCTGAAGCAATACTTGATAGATCTCACAACATTAACTCCACCAATGCCAGGGGCTCCTCTGTTGTTATATGTGGCAGCTTCGCACTCAGCGGTAAGTGCGGCACTTGTCCAGGAGAAGCTTGATGGCCAAGTCAAGAAGCAAGTTCCAGTGTATTTTGTATCTGAGGTCCTTAGTGTCTCAAAGAAAAATTATACAGAGCTGGAGAAGGTATTGTATGCCGTTTTAATGGCATCCAGGAAGCTTCGGCATTATTTTCAGGCATACAACATTATTGTTCCTTCTTCGCAGCCGTTGAAGGATATCATGAGAAATAGAGAAGCTACTGGACGGATTGGAAAATGGGCTGCGGAGCTCAATGAATTTTACATTGATTATGTGCATAGATCCTCGATCCAGTCTCAAGCATTGGCAGATTTCATTGCTGACTGGACGCCAGGGGCTCAGGATGAAGAAGCAAATAAAGATGCCGAAGTGTGGACAGTGTTTTGTGATGGCTCTTGGGGAACCTTCGGAGCAGGTGCAGCTGCTGTGTTGGTCTCACCATCCAAGGTTAAAACTTGTTATGCAGCAAGACTTGACTTCAGCTGCACAAATAATATTACTGAGTACGAAGCCCTGCTCCTGGGTCTTCGGAAACTAAAGGCAATGGGAATGAGAAGGGCGATTCTTAAAACTGATTCCCAGGTTGTTTCGGGTCATATTGACAAAAGTTGCAAGGCTAAAGACCCGAAGCTTGAAAAATACCTAGACACGGTCCGAAGGATCGAAGCCTCCTTCGAAGGATTTTCTGTCAAGAATATCCCTCGAGGGCAAAATGAGCATGCTGATTTGCTAGCCAAGTCTGCAGCACAGGGGCTGCCGTTACCTTCGGATGTGTTCTTCGAAACAATAAAGGCACCTTCAGTAGAGCTCCTTGAAAGAGCAGTCCTCAACATTTCTCCTGTTTACAGCGAAGATTGGAGAACTGAAATAATCTCTTACCTTCAGGGTAACTTCCTATCAGATGACGAAGCTTACAATAAAAGAATAGAGGCAAGAGCTCGTCCGTATGTCATGATAGAAGGGGAACTATACAAACATGGAGTTTGTGCCCCGCTGCTCAAGTGCTTGTCTAGAACCGAAGGTATAGAGTTAATGAAAGAGATACATGCAGGCCTGTGTGGATCCCACATCGGATCTAGACCATTACTTGGAAAAGTTTTCCGCCAAGGGTTTTATTGGCCAAAGGCAGCTTCGGATGCAGCGGAATTAGTTCAAAAGTGCGAAGGTTGCCAGAAATGTGCAAGAGATCAAAAGCAACCTTCGTCTTTGACCCAGCTGATACAACCCATCTGGCCATTGCAAAGGTGGGGCCTTGATTTGTTAGGTCCATTACCACCGGCTCAGGGGAATCTAAAATATGTTATAGTGGCTGTGGAGTATTTTTCTAAATGGATTGAGGCGAAGCCATTAGCCACAATAACTTCGGCCACTGTCCAAAAGTTTTTCTGGCAGAACATTGTCTGTCGCTTCGGAGTACCGAAGGCCATCACTGTAGATAATGGAACGCAGTTCGACTCCGAAGCTTTCAGAAATTTCTGTGATCAAATTGGAACGAAGATCCATTTTGCATCAGTCAGGCATCCGGAGTCGAATGGGCTCGTTGAAAGGGCCAACGGCATTATAATGACAGGAATAATGAAGTTAATCTTCAATCAACCCAGGGGAAAGTGGCCAGATCAGTTAACCAAAGTGGTGTGGAGCCACAATACAACAACATCAAGGTCTACAGGCTTTACCCCATTCAAGTTATTATTCGGTGACGAAGCAATAACTCCGGAAGAAGCTAAAGCTGGATCAATAAGAGTGGTAGCTTCGGCAGAATCAGGTACCGAAGATGCTTGTCTTGTGGAAAAAGATGCCTTAGAAGGGATCAGGCTTCAAGCCGTGGAGAATATCAATAAATACCAGGCTGAAACAGTCAAATGGCGAGATAGAAAGGTCCGGCTAAAAAATATTGAGCCAGGACATTTGGTGCTTCGGAGAGTGGCCAACCCAGATACAGTGGGCAAGTTACAATTGAAATGGGAAGGGCCTTTCTTAGTAGCATCTTCGTCAAGGCCTGGTTCGTACAGATTAAAGGACATGGATGGCAACGAAATTCCAAGATCTTGGAATGCAGATGAGCTTCGGAGATATTATGTATAACTTGATGTAACTTTTTATGTTTTTCTTTTTCTTTTTCATGGCACCCTTTTCCTTTCTAAAGGGGGAGAAAGGTTTTTAATGGGGCCATCATATGTAATTTCCTTTTTTAGTTTTATAAGAGCAAAATCCCCAAAGAATGTAAATGTAAAAAGCTGAGAACGCACCATCGAGTGCCGAAACTGAAAAAGAGAAGAAGCTCCAAAGACGTCCCTAAGGGGATGCAGAGCTCACAGCGAAAAGTCAACGCTGATTCCGCCGAAAGTAAAAGGCGAAGAAGCTCCAAAGACGTTCCTAAGGGAATGCAGAGCTTATACCGCCTAAGTAAAAGGCGAAGAAGCTCCAAAGACGTTCCTAAGGGAATGCAGAGCTTATACCGTCTAAGTAAAAGGCGAAGATGCTCCAAAGTCGTTCCTAAGGGAATGCAGAGCTGATGTGTGGTTGTTTCTAAGGAAATAATGGCTGAGAGTGTGGCTTCGGACATATGCTTTGGACATTCATTCGCGCATTACATTACATCATAGCATTTGCATTCATAAGCATTCATTCATAGCATTTGTGTTCCTAAGTGGTTGCTTCGGCAAAAAGAAGAAGTGGTCTCATGCTTTGTTGTGTACAAAAAAGAAAAGCTTCGGTAAAAAGAAGAAGTGGTCTCTTATGCTTTGTTGTGTACAAAAAAGAAAAGCTTCGGCAAAAAGAAGAAGTGGTCTTTTATGCTTCGTTGCTCGGAAAAAAGAAGAAGTGGTCTTTTATGCTTCGTTGCTCGGCAAAAAGAAGAATTGGTCTCTTATGCTTCGTTGTGTACGAAAAGAAGGGAAGGTGTTTTTTCGCCTTCGGCTCAAAATACTAATTTCGTCCACATCAAAGCGCCTCAGTAGAAGGGTAAGAATATATTACAAGGTATGTACAAAGTTCATTGAGAACAAATTAATTGTATTTACAAAAAGTTGTTACAAATTCTCTTGAGTTTTTCTAGTCTACTCCTGCTAATCTTCGTCAGGCTTCCGCTTCGGCGGCATATTCTTTAAGTATCACCTTCAGCTTCGTCATCCTACATAAATCAAGGTATCGTGAGTAAAAATCAAGTGCAAAGGAGAAGGTAAGTACGAAGTATCATTTCTTACTGGTTCAAGATGACTTCGAGCTTCGTCTCCAGCCTTCTCCCGCCCGCCTTTTGTCCATATCATTTTTATAAATCTATTTGAGATGCTTCGGGCGAGGTCAGGTATATCGTCCAGGATTGATGGAGATAGGGTGAAGTTGGGCCTGTTGACAATTTTTCCATGCTCGCAGCCGGCCTTCAGGAACGCTGCAGCGGTACCCCGAGAAGCTACCCAGGCACAGAAGTCACCGTGCCCGGCTATAACTTCGTTAAGTTCTTCAATTTCAGCTTCAATATGATCGAAGGCTTTTGGTAAATTTTTAGCTGAAGGGTTAAACTTCCCACTGCTGGCTCCAACTGAGTGAAAGATCTTCTTTAATTGTTGGATACAGTTGTTACTAAATTTCAGGCACTTGTCTTGAAGGCTTGTTAATGATTTCTTCAAGTCTGAGTTGCTCTGGACTTCGGCTTCAAGTTTCGAATTAAGCTCTAGCTTCTCCTGTTCAAATTGTTTTGATTGACTGATAAGCTTCGAATTCAATTCTGATACTTTAGCTTCAGTCTCTGCCAGCAAGCCTTCGGTCGATTGGAGCTCGAAGTCTTTCTTTTCAATGATAGCTGATTGTTCTTTTATCTTGCTCTCTAAATTTTCAATTATAGCTTCGTGTTTTTTGTCCTCCAAATCTTGCTGCATCTTCAGAGCTTTGCTCAGTAGCATGCTCTGCACAGAAACAACTTTCGTTAGTAACATTTTCATTATTAAAAGCAATAAAAACCAGAGAAAAGGTTGTTTACCTTGAAGTTGGAATAAAATAAGCTGCCGACGATATGTTGTCGTCGGTAGCGGCTGATATCTGTCTCTAGCTTCGGAAAACCGATACTCTTTGATAGAGTACCGATTACCTTAGCTCCAGTTTGGTCTCGAATGCAGCCTAATTTTTCATCGTCCACACCTCCGAAAAGAAGAGCTCCTGGCCTGTATCCGCAAGATTTGGCGTATTCCTTGAGCTCTTCTATTTCGGCCTTCGTCAGTTTTTGCCCAACTAAATTTTGAAATGTGTAGGCTTCGTCATCCGAAGTGTCTTCGGCTATTTCTTTCCCCTTCCCAGGCACTGTGGCCATGGTTTTTTCAGCAGCAGTGGCAGCTTCTTCTGCAGCCATGTCTTGCAAAATTTTGTCGATGTCCTCAATGGTAGTTTCTAAGTTCACATCTTCGGCTGTAGCGGCTTCGGTAGCCGCGACCTCCGAAGGTGCGACTTCGACGTTTGTTGTGTCTTCAGCAGCTGCCGTTTTCTGAATTGACGCCCTCGGCGGCGTCTTATCGATAACTTCGGTCACTGCAATAATTCTTTGCCGCTTTGGTTTGGTTATCTTCGTTTGTTCCGGCTCTTCCACCTTTCGAAAAAGCTTCGTCAGTTGAGGCCCTAATGGACTTAGCTTCGTGGGCACGGGTTCAGTCATTACCTTTAAAATTTCCTCCACGTCGCTGGTAGAAGGTGGTGTGGGGGTCCCCTCTTCTTCGGATAATTTTCGCTTCGGAGTTGATATTTTTCTTTTCTTGGGAATTTTCTTCTCTTTTGCTGGTCTTTCTTCATCCTTGTTCAGAGTTTCGGCCACTCTTTTTCTTTTTTGGCCCTCAGCACCCTTGCTCAACTGCTCATAGTCAGGGTACTCGAAGCCCAGGGCATCAAGCACTCGGTTCAGCCTTCGCTTCGGACGGGTGCCGAAGGCTGCTGTCATCAGTTGATCTTCTTTTTTCGAATAATTTCCAAGAATTTCATTACACATCACCTCAACTGTGTCCAGCCACTCTTGGCAGGGCTTCTTAAAGTATTTCTTGAATTTGAAGTGATAAGGAAGCCGGACAAGTTCCCCCTCCTTCTTCTCCCCCTTTAACTTTGGCATTTCCCATTCTTTCAGAGTAGGGAAGACTCTGAATGCCAAGAATTCTTGAACTAGATCCCTGGTACCGATATGCTCTGCAATAATTCTGAATTCATCCATTGCCTGTTGTGTTTGACCCTCTGGTGTCATGTTGCAGCGGGGTCGGGTTTCTCCGAAGATCAGCTCGAGTGGACTTTGCACAAGCTTCTCCTTGTCGTCATCAACCTTGACATAGAACCATTCTGATTTCCAGCCTGCCGGCCATTTGCTTCGGTAGCTGATTACAGGAAACTTTGCGGTTTTCCGGTAGGCAAAATTGTAGCAACCGAAGTTATCATGTAGCCCATCTTTTCTGGCCTTTGTTTGATAATGTAACTCATGAACTCGACAGAAACTGTCGGCAAATGGCTCCACTGCTTGGCTTCGGAGGGCCCAAATGTAAACGCTAAGCCTAACGATAGCGTTAGGAGTTAACTGGTGAAGGTAGATACCAAACCTCTTCAGTATCTCCGCAATAATCTCGTGAAGAGGGAATCTCAGCCCAGCCTTTAAAAAGCTCTTGAAGATGACAATCTCGTCCTTCTCTGGCTTCGGGGTGGTTTCTTCTCCCCCGAAGCGAAGTAGCTTCTTCTGATTTTCACTGAAATAACCTGCTTTCACCATCTTGGAAAGATCAGCCTTTGAAACAGTCGACTTTCCGAAATCTAGGTGACTGGGCTTGCTGGGCATGGCAATACGGTAGTCATCTTCGGGATCAGTCCCTTCAATGTTTTCTTCTTCTCCTTCGGCAGTTGTCGGGTTTGCTTCAGCAGCAGGCATTTCTTCCGCAGTCACCAGTCCGGAACGCTGCATCGCTTCGGAGATGGGCACAGTATTCGAACCTTCGGCTTCGTCTCCTTCACGTGCAACTCTGGCAGTAGATCGTACTCTGGCCATTTGATTCTGAATTTGGGGAAGTTAGAACACTCTTCTTTTTTTCCTTTTTTCCCGAAGCTTTCCTTTCTGACGAAGCAGACTTCGAGATGGACCTTCGTTCGATTTTGAGGATCAAGCTTCGGCTATAGTTAAAAATTTTGGCAGCAAAACAGTGCAAATAGCAATGAATGCTGTGGTAACTTCACACCTACTCGTCTATTTATATAGTGCTGCAGGTAAGAAGGCGAAGCGACAGGATTTTTACACCAGGCGGGCAGTCACTTGTACTCGCTGTGCAGTGGACCGCAAAGATCAAACAGTAACTCTGCAAGGTGGGCCTGGCACGCGCTCGGAAACCGGATCGTTTCTCAGCAACGAGCTCAGGGAAGGTGTTTTTTGGACCTTCGGCTTCCCGAAGCTGAAGAGGCTTTTTTCACGGATCAAGCTCGTTACGAAAAACGATCTAGCACCGCGAAAGGGGCTACTGTTGGGGCCATGCTTCGTTGCGCCGAAGGTCTTACACGAAGAAGCAGCTTCGGCTGAAGTTGTCCCCAGGAGATGGCCGAAGGTTCCTTTTCATGGAGCTTCGGCGTTACAAACCGACATAGAGATAGAATGACCTTTTTATCCATAAAGGTCTGAGTCAATGTTGTAAACTTTTGTAAGGGGCATAATTGTAATTTGTCACAGGCTGCGTCCTGTGTCTATAAATAGATGAACAGTACCCCCGTACTGTTCACGCGAACCTGCCATTTGCTTTCGCATCATACCTGTACTTTTGCTTTCCTCAGGACCAAAGGTACATTTTTAATTCGAAGTCATTTATATTCGTTCATGATAATAAAAATGGAAATGATTCTATGATAATATTTAAATGTTTATTTCATACCTTATGACCTGTATGAATACTTCGTTCCTTGCTATTATGTTTACGAAGGTACGTCCTTCGTAACCTTCGTCCGAAATTCCTTATATCCCGAAAGGATATAATGTCTTGGAGGACGAAGGACTTTAACCCTTAACATTTTCTATGTTGCCTTGTTCTTAATTCTTAGCATTTGAGAACAAGCCCCCAACAGTATTGCAAAAAGACCCCTGGAGAAACCCCAAATCAAATCTCCAAGTGGAGAGAGAGCTAGAGCTCCCTAATTTTCTCTAAGTTAAAAACTACACCTACACCAAAGATCAGCCGTGTTCACCTCGAAGCTGGCACCAAATCCACCTGTGTTCAATACAAAAATGTGGCATACCACCTAAGGCACCCACTGGAAAAAGCTGAGCCCGAGACTTGGACGTTTGACATGGCTTGGCATGGTTTTTGTCGCGAGGTGGGCAGAGAGACACACCCGATTTGGCGACCCAAGATCTCCCTCCCTAGGCCATATCTGCCATGGCGTCTCACAGTTGAGTGATAGCCCTAGGTGCCAAGAAAAGACTCACGCCGGATTTATGCCAAGATTCGCACGTTTGCGATTTGGGTGAGCTGTGGAACAAGGGCAGAAGAAAAGCTCCACGTGTTCGACGCGCTCTGCCGCGCCAGAGCACGCCCGCGCCCGACCCCGCGCCGAGCCGCGCCCGTGTCCCCTGTGTGCGCCCGCACCGATAAAACCCACTAAGGCATCGACCACACTTCTCCGCGCAAGCTCAAGCCTCACCGGAGCTCAACTCACCGTCGTTTGCCCGTGCACGGCGTGTCTGCGGCCACCCGAGCCCCTGCCGTCGTGGACCGGCCAGCCCAACCCTTCCCAGCCCCGTCCAACCCTCGGAGACGACTAAGTACACCCCCGTGAAGCTCCTCGAGCGAGGAATCGAAACCTACTTCGCCGGAGAGGCCAGTTGAGGGTCACCGGAGTTCGCAACCCCGCCGGAGTACGTGGACCGGGTAATCCACTCAACCATTTTCAAATTCTTTGTGCACACAGTCTCTACATCACCCCGTGAAGCTCAACGTGCCCTTGGATTGAACCAGATCACCGTAGTTTGGCCGGTACACTCACCGCCGACGAGAACACCCGCCTGCGCACGTGGACAGGACGATTCCGGCCATCCCCGCCGTCGAGCCGCACCTCGCTGTGACCGCCAGAGCCTCCCCGAGCCAACCCTGCCCTTCGCCGGACCTATCTCGCCGCCGGTAAGCCGCGCCACCCTTTTTTTTCCTGCGGGTACTGTTTACATTGGGGGAAGGACTGCGGGTGAGAGGAAGAGAAGGTCAGGGGGCTTTTTGAACTGTCAGTGGCTCAGGGGAATAGTGGCTCAGGGGTAGATTTGAGTGGGTTGATTTAGTTTAAACCCAGGGACCTCGGTGTAAACTGTTTTTCCAGGAAACTCTTATTTAAATCTGTTTTTAAATTGAACAGAGACTTTAAAAATTCATAATTTCTGTTTAGTTCATCCAAATTTGGTCAACCCAATTTTGTCAGACTCTAAATAATGTAACCTACTTAAGAAAAATATAAAACCCCCTATGTACTATAGAAAACTTTAAGGTTCTGATTTAATTATAGTTTTGGCCAAAAGCTCAATAATAGAAAAAAAATAGTTGTGCTATTTGACTAAGGTTAAGAAAATTTGGAGAAGTTTATGTCCACCTACTGACCTGTTTAAAAATGCTAAACCTCTCTGTCCACCCCATTAAGGTAGCTTTTGCCATTTATTTTACAATATGCTTAAGGTTAAGAAAAATAGAAAAAAATGATTAAAATAATGAACCAGGGGCACTCCTGTTTTGTTAGGGTACTTATTAAGTATAGTTTACTAGAAAAATTTGTTATACCCTGGTTTAATCTAAAATAAATAGGATATCTATTATTTGAAGAAAACAAGGAAAACTTAGAAAAACCTTAGAAAAATTACCCCAAGGCAAAGGCACCCCAAACCTTGGGATAACTAATGTTTGGTTATTATGAACATAGGAAAAATACAAAATCTGTTGTTTGATATTTTTCAAATGACAAGTTAGTTATAAGCACCTTTTTGGCATAAAACTTTAGAAAATTACAACTAAATAATCACCAATTAACTTTCTGTGAATTTTGGCACAGAGGTTTAGTATTACTGTTAGATCCCAACAAAAATAACCCTTAGGAAGGAACTCAACTTAATGGAGAGGTATAGTGTAAAGTGGCCCATTTTACACCACCTTTGTTATTTTTGTCTAAAGCTTAGCCTTTTTATTTTGAACCTCAATTTCCTAGAATGGGCTATAGTGACCAATGGCAATCCACTGTATTTTTTACAGAATTTTTGGAAAATGTTAAACCACTATCATAGTTCAAACCTACCCTAGAAGCCATGAAATGAGAATAAAGAAAGGGAAATATGAACAATGGAAAATTAGTGTCATCCTAAAACTCTTTATAACTTGTCCACTGAGATATATAGAGGCAATACCAATTACCTATGCCTATCCCTAGCAAAACCTAGACCTAGAAATGATAAGCATAAACCATTAAAAGCCACATATGACCCGAAAACCCTAAGTTACTCGTCAACTTAGTTTTTCTTCGCTTAGCATAATGTTGTTAAATTCTGCATAATCATGACATACATGTTCATTGCATTTCGATAGACTGTAACCTTGCTGACGGAGAGTACGTCCTCGTGCCGGAGCAAGGAGCTGCTCAGGAGGTAGCCCCGGATCCCGCACCCGAGTCTGCACCAGAGGATCTGCCTGCCACAGCTTTGGAAGGCAAGCCCCGGTTTTATGCATAACCTGTTATTTATACTATTTTACTACACTTAATGATTGTAGGATTGTTTGTGCACTTAAGTGTAGGAGTTGTTTGAAACCCTAGTTGCATGATCTCAGGAACCCCATTGAGATGAATACTAGTATGCTAAGACGAGTAGCTGCTTTATTAAATAGGATCTCGGTAGAAGTCGAGTGATTTTTCTAGCACTCGCGCGAGGTCAGGAAATTGATTGTCTCCACTTTATTATCATAATGATGTTGGTCTGTGGACAACAATCCATGGGGATTGGTTGTCTACAAGACGGAAATTGGAATAAGGATTAAGGTGTGGTACCGTGAGTCAAGCGTTTGAACGTACTAAACACATACCGAGAAATATGGTAAATCGGTAATCCTAGTACCTGAGTGAACCTGCCTGCAGATTGCCCTCCTCACGCGACCTGAGACGTGGTCTCCCATTCCGGTTATGGTGGGTACAAGTGCGGCCACTGCACGACGGCGGTCGGGGTCAGTGGGGCATTGTACGCCAAGGCGGTGAGCCCCTTTCTGTTGCCAGGGAATCGATGAGGACGGTTGATGTGTGTGGGGACGGAGTGCCTCGCCGCGTCATGTGTTTAGGTTTACCTTGCAAGGATAAAAACTCGATTCGAATCGTCTGCTTCTCGCAGCTAATGAGACTGCTTGATCCATGCTGCTACATTGAGTAACAAGTGAAATTGTGATGAGACGATACAAGATGTTGATTGCTAAAAATGTTTGCTACTATGTATGAGTAGATAGTACATCTTAGCCTTAAGAGAGTCACACTTAATTTGACCAAGTTAACAACTTGATCTAGAAACTCAGCTAGTGCTTTTGGCAACCAAACCCCACAGCCAAACAGCTGCATGTCTAGGGGTAGAGGAGTAGACTCCTCACACCGGATAAGTCTAGCTGAGTATTAGTATACTCAGCCTTGCTTGTGACACAATTTTTACAGGTTCTCTGGAGGACATGGTTGCTGGAGTGACTTGGCCGTCCGCCTTGCCACCAGGATGGACTGTCGAGTGGGACCCTGCCTCGGCTGAGGAGGAACATGAGGAGTGATGGGACAGGCTTCCCCATCTCTCTGTTTATTTGCCGTTAGTTTTATTCCGCTGCACTTCAAACAATGATGGTTACTTTTGCAAAAACTCCGATGATGATGATGTAATAATTTAATACTCTCACATGCATGGTTTTATGCTTTATTGTATTTGCTCTGTGACTCACCATCGAGTGAGATTGTGGTACTTGATCCTGTCAGTGGCCGTGTCGGACTAGATCCGAGGGATTGACGGGTTATTCCCATTTAAGTGTAGTCTAGCCTCTAAGGCAGGACTTAGGCACTTAAGTTGGAATAATTTGGGCAGTTCCGCCACAGCATACAAGAAGGCTAAGGGCGAGGCACACCTTGGCAAGGAGTGGGACTCGGATTGTTCGTCATTCGACTCCGAAAATGAAGCACTCGCCGCCACCGCCTTCAACAAGTCATCCCTCTTCCCCAATGAGCGTCACACATGCCTCATGGCGAAGGAGAAGAAGGTATGTACTCGAGACAGTACTACTTATGATTCTTCTAGTGATGATGAGTCTAGTGATGAAGAAATAGATTACTCTAGTTTGTTCAAGGGATTGGATAGAACTAAAATAGATAAGATTAATGAATTGATTGATGCCTTGAATGAAAAGGATAGACTTTTAGAGAAACAAGAGGACCTTTTATATGAAGAGCATGATAAATTTGTTAGTGCACAAAATTCACTTGCTCTAGAAGTTAAAAGGAATGAAATGCTTTCTAGTGAAGTGTCTACATGTCATGACTCTATCTCTAGCTTAAAGAGAATTAACAATGATTTAAATGCTAAACTAGAAGTAGCAAATAAATCTAACTCTTGTGTAGAACATGTTATGATTTGCACTAGGTGTAAAGATTTTGACATTGATGCTTGTAGTGAACACCTAGTTTGCATTTCTAAATTAAATGATGAATTGGCTAGTCTTAATGCCCAACATAAGACTAGCAAAAGTGAATTTGACAAACTAAAATTTGCAAGGGATGCCTACACGATTGGTAGACACCCCTCAGTTAAGGATGGTCTTGGCTTCAAGAGGGAAGCCAAGAACTTAACAAGCCATAAGGCTCCCATCTCCGCCAAGGAGAAAGGAAAGGCCCCTATGGCTAGTAGTGTGCAAAAGAACCATGCTTTCATGTATCATGATAGGAGACATTCTAAGAATGCCTTTAGAAGTTATGATGCTTTTGATTTTCATGCTATGACTGCTTCTAGTTCCTATGTTATGCATGATAGAAATGTTGCTAGGAGAAATGTTGTTCATAATATGCCTAGGAGAAATGTTGTTAATGCTCCTAGGAAAGTTAATGAACCTTCTACAATATATCATGCTTGCAATGCTTCATTTGCCATTTGTAGAAAGAAAAAGAAGGTGATTGCTAGGAAGTTAGGGGCAAGATGCAAGGGAGATAAAACTTGCATTCGGGTCCCTAAGACAATTGTGACTAACCTTGTAGGACCCAACAAGAGTTGGGTACCTAAGACCCAAGCCTAAATTTGCCTTGCAGGTTTATGCATCCGGGGGTACAAGCTGGATTATCGACAGCGGATGCACAAACCACATGACAGGGGAAAAGAGGATGTTCTCTTCCTACGTCAAGAACAAGGATCCCCAAGATTCAATAATATTCGGTGATGGGAACCAAGGCAAGGTAAAAGGGTTAGATAAAATTGCTATTTCATCCGAGCACTCTATCTCTAATGTGTTTTTAGTTGAGTCGCTTGGATATAATTTGTTATCTGTTAGTCAATTATGCAATATGGGATATAATTGCCTATTCACAAATGTAGATGTGTCTGTCTTTAGAAGGTGTGATGGTTCACTAGCTTTTAAGGGTGTACTAGACGGCAAACTTTATTTGGTTGATTTTGCAAAAGAAGAGGCTGGTCTAGATGCATGCTTAATTGCTAAGACTTGCATGGGCTGGCTGTGGCATCGCCGCTTAGCACATGTGGGGATGAAGAACCTTCACAAACTTCTAAAGGGAGAACACGTGATAGGTCTAACTAACATACATTTCAAAAAAGATAGACCTTGTGCAGCCTGTCAAGCAGGGAAACAGGTGGGAGGCTCTCATCACACCAAAAATGTGATGACCACATCAAGACCCTTGGAGATGCTTCATATGGACCTCTTCGGACCCGTCGCCTATCTAAGTATAGGAGGAAGTAAGTATGGTCTTGTTATAGTTGATGATTTTTTCCGCTTCACTTGGGTATTCTTTTTGCAGGATAAATCTGAAACCCAAGGGACCCTCAAGCGCTTCCTCAGGAGAGCTCAAAATGAGTTTGAGCTCAAGGTGAAGAAGATAAGGAGCGACAACGGGTCTGAATTCAAGAACCTTCAAGTGGAGGAGTATCTTGAGGAGGAAGGAATCAAGCACGAGTTCTCCGCTCCCTACACACCACAACAAAATGGTGTGGTAGAGAGGAAGAACAGGACGCTCATCGATATGGCGAGGACTATGCTTGGAGAGTTCAAGACCCCCGAGCGCTTCTGGTCGAAAGCCGTGAACACGGCTTGCCACGCCATCAACAGGGTCTACCTTCACCGCCTACTTAAGAAGACTTCGTATGAGCTGCTAACTGGTAACAAACCCAATGTGTCTTATTTTCGTGTATTTGGGAGCAAGTGTTATATTCTTGTGAAGAAAGGTAGAACTTCTAAATTTGCTCCCAAAGCTGTAGAAGAGTTTTTATTAGGTTATGATTCAAATACAAAGGAGTATAGGGTCTTCAACAAATCATCAGGTTTGGTTGAAGTCTCTAGCGACATTGTATTTGATGAGACTAATGGCTCTCCAAGAGAGCAAGTTGTTGATCTTGATGATGTAGATGAAGAAGACGTTCCAACGACCGCTATGCGCACCATGGCGATTGGCGATGTGCGACCACAGGAACAATTGGAGCAAGATCAACCGTCTTCCTCAACAACGGTGCATCCCCAAACCCAAGATGACGAACAGGTACCTCAAGTGGAGGCGCGTGATCAAGGGGGAGCACAGGATGTCCAAGTTGAAGAGGAAGAAGCACCTCAGGCACCTCCAACCCAAGTTCGAGCGACGATTCAAAGGAATCATCCCGTCGACCAAATATTGGGTGATATTAGCAAGGGAGTAACTACTCGTTCTAGATTAGTTAATTTTTGTGAGCATTACTCCTTTGTCTCTTCTATTGAGCCTTTCAGGGTAGAAGAGGCCTTGCTAGATCCGGACTGGGTGTTGGCCATGCAGGAGGAGCTCAACAACTTCAAGCGTAATGAAGTTTGGACACTGGTGCCTTGTCCCAAGCAAAATGTTGTGGGAACCAAGTGGGTGTTCCGCAACAAACAGGACGAGCACGGGGTGGTGACAAGGAACAAGGCTCGACTTGTGGCAAAAGGTTATGCCCAAGTCGCAGGTTTGGACTTTAAGGAGACTTTCGCTCCTGTGGCTAGGCTAGAATCAATTCGTATTTTGCTAGCATATGCCGCTCACCATTCTTCCAGGTTGTACCAAATGGATGTGAAGAGCGCTTTCCTCAACGGGCCGATCAAGGAGGAGGTGTACGTGGAGCAACCCCTGGCTTCGAGGATGAACGGTACCCCGACCACGTGTGTAAGCTCTCTAAGGCGCTCTATGGACTTAAGCAAGCCCCAAGAGCATGGTATGAATGCCTTAGAGACTTTCTAATTGCTAATGCTTTCAAGGTTGGGAAAGCCGATCCAACTCTTTTTACTAAGACTTGCGATGGCGATCTTTTTGTGTGCCAAATTTATGTCGATGACATAATATTTGGTTCCACTAACCAAAAGTCTTGTGAAGAGTTTAGCAGGGTGATGACGCAGAAATTCGAAATGTCGATGATGGGTGAGTTGAACTACTTCCTTGGGTTCCAAGTGAAGTGAAAGTTGCCTAGAGGGGGGGTGAATAGGCAAGTTAAAACTTTTTCAACAAAAACTAGAAGCAAACTGAGTAAAACTGAATTGATCTCGAAATTCACCCAGTTAACTTTGGTAATGAGATGTTCTAAATGATCCACAGGGTTCAAAGTAGTAGATTTGAGAAGGGCACTTCTCAAAATCCACACACCAAAAAGATATAAACAAATCTTCCACGGAAGGGTGAGAGAACAAAGAACACGAATAAGCACAATAAACAAGAATACAAGAGACACAAGATTTATCCCGAGGTTCGGTCACACCACCAAGGTGCCCTACTTCCTCGTTGAGGCGCCCACAAAGAGCCGGGTCTCTTTCAACCCTAATCCTCCCTTTGCCGACCACAAAGGTCAAGCCCACACACTAATCTTTGCTCAAACGAGCGGGTAATACAAACTTTCTTGTGGTCTTCCACAAGATTTGGAGACTCACAAGAGACACCTAGTCGTCTAGGAGCTAGAAGCTCCAAGAGTAATGAATCCACAAAGAACTTGATGTAGTACCAAAGCTCGAATCAAGAAGAGCAAGAGAGATTTGGAGATGAAGCACAAAAACCGCAGCTCTCAAACTCACTCAAAGATTTCTCTCCAAAGATTTGAAATGGGAGAGGCAAGAGGTGTGTGAGAGAGAGTGGGAGGTGTTTCTCAGGTTAGGAATGAAGTCCAAGTCGTGCTCTTCTATGGGGAGAGAGGTAGGAGTGAGTATATATAGGTGGGGCTCCAAAACTAGCCGTTTTTGACTTTTCTGCCCTAAAACCGGTTGAACCGGTCCCAAAATCGGTTGAACCGGTTTTCAAAAAGCTGCGCACAGCTTTTTGGCTGACACAGCAGACTGGCAGAAAAAAGTGAACAGTGCAAAAACCGGTTGAGTGTCCGGTTGAGTGTCTGGCTGAACCAGTATTTTCAAAAAGGTGAACAGTGCAAAAACCGGTTGAACATGTTTTAAAACCGGTTGAACCTGTTTTTTTCCAAAGAGCAATTTTGGCCAAGATAGACTTTAAAAGGTTGTACTACATACTTTCACTAAGGATTAACAAGGGTAAAATGGAAGTTTTGGATCAAGGATTTTTGAGCTTTAGTACCAACACCAACCTTCTTTTTGGATCCCCCTTGATAGTACGACGATTCCTATACTCAAGTTAAATAAAATATAATTAAGTAAACTCCTTGAGTCATTGGTGTCTCAAGTGTGATTTCTCCATGGCGTTGCTTCATAAGGATCACAAACATCCTTGTCTCACCTTTTGAAGCAAACACAAAACAAAACTTGTGACTTGTACCATTTCACCATATATGAGTTCAAATCATGGCTTCAAGTCACCTTACTGATGCATCAACATGTTGTAACTCTTTATAACTGATTTGTTCATCGACTTAGTGCAAGTACTCTCTTCTTCACCTTAGCCATGGTACCTCGGTCTACAAGCCGTCGCTTGGCCTTCACCTTCGCTTAGTTCTTCGAAGCCCTTTCCTTGCTATCTTCACCCTATCAAGCCATTCTTGAGTCACATCCTATTGAGCATCCATTGAGAGAATCATTTCTTCAATATTGTGAACCTTGCTTGAATGTCATCTAGATATAAATGCTAAGATCAATCAAGCTCTAGTTTGATTCTCATAGAAGCATATATGGACTAATAGTAATATGGTCAAGCCAATTCATGATTCCTCATATCTTATTCACTTTGGCTTGACCAATCCTCTTAATCACTTCAACCTCTATTTTGATCATATTTATGCATAGTGATTTCTCAGGACTTGTCCATATATTTAAACCAATATAGAGCCCATATTATATCCATTTTCATTATCTCACTGGTTATTTGACCTTGTGTTGAACCTTGTTCACTGATCATTATACACTATTCAAGTATGTTCATCATACTGAATTCCCTGTTCAACACTTAGCAAACTTGTTAGACCTTTAAATGTGTTGTTATCCAAATCACCAAAACTCACAAAAGGGATGAATGCACTTTCAATCTCCCCCTTTTTGGTGATTGATGACAACACATTTAAAGCTTACATAAGATTTGATAAATAAGATTTTGAATCCTATGATATAGTTTCCTCCCCCTAAATATGTGCATTTCAGAAAATACCAGTTTTGTACTCAAATGCCAAAAGCACATATTTGGGTCAAAGTATGGAGACAACTTATATCATACTATTCATAGGATGCAGTGCGCCATAAAATAAACGTGATGCTCATGACATAGTATGCACTCATCAATTTTCTACATCTTATGTTTTTCTTATGACTTTCCCTTTTTTTAATTATTTCTCCCCTTTTTAAAGTCTTCTAACACTTAGTTACATAAGACTAAAGGTAAGCTTTAATGCAAAATTTCTCCCCCTTTGTCATAAATCTCCAAAAAGGATACAAAGAATATAAAGGGTAGAAATAATGATTAAGCAAGATGGGAACACACTATTATGAAAAGGGTCCTTAGATGGCACAAAGGTAATGGAGAAGTGACATAAAGTGATATACCTTTGCATTTTACCTTTTCAAGGGGAGTTCCAAACTTGTGTTGGATTTACAATTCATTTGCAAGCTCTTGTTGGTATAGTTGTGACATAGGTCCAAGATATCAACTGAATATTGTCATACTAATTGAAAGATAAATCTTGATACCTAGAGTCTAGATGTCACCTAGCATTTTCTTATCATAACAAGAGACAACATGAAAATTGCACAAGTATGGATTATACGACTAGTGATCATGTTCGAAAAATATCAATTGAAAACCACCAATTGATACAATTTGATAGATAATCAGATCACTAATTGCATATTACACTAAGTTCTCCTCAAGTTTTAGTGCACACATATATATGAATTCAATTGATACCTGTTAAGAGTACTTATTTGCAACTTAAAGTACCATTGGCATACAAGGAGTACCAATTGAAATAATCATGCAACATAAGGAACATGTGCACTATTTAATCAATTAAGTTCTAGGCAAGAGAATTTATAAGCTATGCTACTTCAGACATTTGCAATCCAAAAGGATGTGATACATATTTACCAATTTTAGATGACATTGGAGTAGCATATACAAGAGAAACTCATTCTCTTATGAAATGTATACAAGATACATTTATTGGAGCAAAGAATCTTTGATACCCATCAAACTTTGCAGTGGAAGCGATTGTCTTTGCTTGAAGATTCCTTTCTAATTTGAGACTACACACATAGTAGACTTGAAAATGAAGTTAGTCTCAAAGATTCAAATTATAGACCATTCTCCCCCTAAATGTATGCATACAAGTGATGAATACTTGTTTAGCTTATGCACTTGGACTTGTGAGGCCCGGGGATTAAGTTCTACAATTTGAACCTAGGTACAAATAAAGTATAAAAATGTGAAATTGCACCAATTGAAGGAATTACTCATAATCAAAAGGTATACTAATAGACATGATATGCAATATTTTAAGCCAAGATTGTTTGACTCATACCTCACTAAGATGACTCAAGACTAACTTATGACATCACCACAAGAGGTATTAATCAAATATCTAAAGCTTCTTTAATTGTCACCACAAGTGCAACCTTATGGTGTGACTTAAGATATTGCATATACATTCACACACTAGCATGTAAGAGACTAGATGCACAAATGTAATACAATAGTTCATGGAGTGACACACCTTTGTTCCATGCCATATGGTCTTCATTATAATCATGAATTTCTATCTTAGCTTTTGATAGGCTTGACATTTCAAAGAGAAACTTATCCTCTTTAAATGATCAAGAGAAACTCATTCTCTTCAAAGAACTACACAAATTCACTAAAAGAAAATGTTAGTCTTTAAGAACACAAGATATAGAATGAGCTCCCCCTAAATGTATGTATCAAGTACTCGAATTACTTGTAACATGCACTTGATTCAATTAAGATTCTTAGAGGAGTTCATCATATATCTTGGTCAAGGCATAATATATTTGAAATAATTGAATTTATGCTAGAGAACACATATCGTTCCCCAATAGAACTAATCCATGGGGTGACATGTGGTAAATATTTGATCATTTCCTTGGAACCACTCATCCTCATTTGATGTTCTCCAAGGTGTGAGACTACAAAACATGAACTTGAAGAAATCATTAGCCTCACAAGATATAGGCTAAACTCTTCCTCAATTTGTGCATGCAAGAGTACACAAAGTACACTTATGCACATTAACAATACGAGGTTAAAGGAGATGTTTGCACTATGTCTTGGTTTAACATAACATGCTTTACATAGATGATGAAAATTAAACCAATTAAAAGTTTAAGAACTAAAAGTATATCAATTGAAATCTTGGAGGGTAAAGCATGCTAATATGAACCTCAACCTCATAATGAAGGATATCATATAAATATGTCACTACATCTTCATTATTTGGTTGACAAAAAAATATAACTCCCTTCTTGATTCACTGTGATCTCTTTTCTCTTTGTGATTTCATCCAACCAAGTGATCTTGAACTTCATTCATTTTTTGTAGATTTTGAATCCATCTTGAAAGCTCTTAGAAGGACCTCGTTGTAACACTTAGAAAAGAGAGCATTAAAAACACAAGAGAGGGTTTCACAAATAATGATCCTTATATGTGGATGGCAAATGAATCATCATTATTGAAACCCAAAAGGATAGACTAAATTCCTTTAAATTAGTGCACACATATAGTTGATGTCAAAGTTATATGCACTATTGATCATTTTATATTGCAAGGAATTTAACCTATACTATGGTACATCCCACTAAGGATGAATACTAAAACAACTAAAGGAGAGGAAGTTTTCATACCTTGGCCTCTTATCAACTTCATCTTACTTTAGTTGAATAGTATCCTTTAAGCTTGTGATTTATCCAATTTAAAACAAGCACCATCTCTTAACATAGATTTTCTATGGATAAACTCAACACAAGAGATGGCATTAGTAGCACAAGCACTAGTTTCTTATTTAGCAACCCTTTATATATGGAAGACAAGTGTGTTGCTAAAATAGAGAAACATCATAATATGGACTAAATTTCCTTGAACCCTCATGCACAATATATTTTGAATGACATGGATAATATGCATGGTTATTCAATGAAGTCTAAAGGGATGACTTAATCCATATTATGGTGAGTGTCTAATATAGAAGAATCAAATCCAAATTAACTAGATAGAGAATACGTCACATAATTTTGGATTGTTGACCATATGATAATATTCATTCAACTTCCAATTAGACCTTTATTTCATAATCAACAACTGATGTATATCCTCAAGTGCTTCTTTTTCCTTAGTGGCTACACAAGTCACAAAAAAGATAAGATTTGAAAATAAAATGCACTTGAGATTCAGTTGTTACCACCCTAGCTACTATCTCCAAAGATGATTTATACATTCATTATCGAGCACCCAACTTGATCCATTGAAGGAGTGATCCTGCAAAACAAGTTTAAGCTTCATATCTTGGTACCCAATTTGAATTGGGTCCTTTGAGATTAGTAGTAAGAGCCTTGAGTACCCACACAATCCTTATTGTGGCCTTTCTCTTTGTGTAGGCACCCACATATACTTGACAACCATCTTACATGGTTTCAAGTCAATATTTAATCACACAGATAAAAGCAAGAGTTAAGAATAGGAGCCTTTTCTCCTTTTCTTGATACATCGTTGTGTTGCCTTCTCGATGATGAACCTAGCTTGACCTTGGGTGCACCTAGCTTATCAAGGTTA
Organism: Zea luxurians; assembly: GCA_029449295.1. NCBI lineage: Eukaryota > Viridiplantae > Streptophyta > Magnoliopsida > Poales > Poaceae > Zea > Zea luxurians. Next base: position 103,071,163 of record JAOPSE010000010.1, read on the forward strand.
GTCGCACAAGCATTCATAACATGAAGACAAGTTATGAATGGAATTTACAACTTAGTGATCCAATTCAATGTGAAGCGTATGGATACCGATTTAAGTAGATTTCTAAGATATGAAAATATGGGTTTCCAAATTTTAGAGAGTATGGATCACTAATTGTACCTTTTACAGTTTAAAAATCATATCCATGTTAGTGCATATGTATGTCATGAATATCAACAAAAAGATTCTTATGCACTTTTAGATTTAACGATAAGGGAATTTTAAACTGCATCAAGAGTAGCTATTTAGAAAACAAAGATTACAATCCATATGAATGAGATACAAATTTACCATTTTGGATTGTATTAGTATAGCTTACTCAAGTGAAACTTATTCTCTATGACACAAGATATATAATGTTCTCCCTCTAGATATGTGCATCAAGTATTTGAATGACTTGCCACATGCACTTTCAATTTAGTTAAGAGTCTCATGAGGAGTATATTACATATCATGGTCAAGGCATGACAAATTTGCAATGAATTAACTTATGCCTAAGAATACTTACCACCATATAGAATGTACCATTTGTTATGTCAATTTGACAGATCTTACTATCTGTGGTGGTGTCACCTTAGTATTCTTCTTTTCATCATTTGTGGAGACTTCCTTCTTTTTTATATCTTTTCCTTTTAAAACTAGTCGATAAAACACTTTGAAAAGAGGTATTAGTAGTACAAGGAAGTATTTAATGAATGATGATATCTATATATGAATGGCAAACAAATCATCATTTATGAGGCGTAAAGGCATAAATTAAATTCCTTTTAAGTTAATGCACATGGAGCAGTGAATTAACAATATGCACTAATTTACAAATTTAAGCCAAAAGGAATTTAACCTTTATATTGACATTTCTTTCCATAGAATATATTATTAGCAATTGAAAGAATGTCACTTGAAAGGAACTACCATTGATCAACAACCAATTGAAGCAATTAGTTCCATACCTTTGCCTTGAGCATTCCTAATCTTTCTTTTAGGTGAAGATTAAGCTTTAATGCTTGTGATTTTACCAATTGAAAGAGCACAATCTCTACTTATGAATTTCCATGAAATAGCTTAAAAGAGATTGCATTAGAAACACAAACAATAGTTTCCTATTTAGAAACCTCTAGTATATGAATGACAAGAAGGTTACTAAAATAAGGAAACCTCATGATATGAACTAAATTGCCCTTACAAGCATCATGCATAACACCAAAATTAAACAAGGTGAAAAAACATGATTATTTAATTAAGTTTACATGGCAAGTTTAATTCATAGCATGGTGAGTGATTAATGTAGAAGACTCAAAACCAATTTAAATGAGAATGAATACATCACATAGTATTGGTTCGATCTTCTTTGAGTGTTGAATGGCACACTCCATTTGAGAAAAAACATTCTCATGTTCTGAGACATAAAACTTAGATAGAAACATTAGTCTCACAAGTCTAGTCATATAGAGAATTCCCTTTTGGTAAGTGCTTTAAGAATTTGAATTTCTTACTTAGCACTCTATTCATTTAAGAACATGGGATAATACTCTTTATGTCTAGGTCATGGCAATAATATGATGATTAACTTGAAATATGCCACAAGATACATATAATCAATTTAAAGCATGTAGATTGTCACAATATAAAAATATGAACTTGCAATCTACCATATAATTAGATCCTTTCCAAAGCAAGGTAAAATCTTTTAAGTTCATTCTCAAGTGCTTCAATTTCCTATGTGGCTACAAAAGACACAAAGGAATATACCAATTAAAAGCAATGTGCACTTAAGAATTAATTGTTACCATCCTTTGGATATCACTTGGTTGTAGGCCTTTTGCTTGATTCCCACAAAGGTTAATCCTTATTCCTTACAACACAAGTTCTTGCTAGAGATGAATATGAAGTTAGTGATATAACAACTCAATTCATCTTTGGGTCAATCTTAAAGGATAGACAATGTAAGATTGATAGCTTGAGATAAGAATTGAGTTAAACCGCTCAAGCACCCCAAAGCTTTATATCATCTCTGGGTACCTGCAAAACTTATTAAGTACATTTTGGTATCCATTTTTGGATGGGTCCATCAAGGTTAGCCAATAAGGACTTAGGCACCCAAATAGCCTTGGTCCTAGAATGTGGTGAACTCATCACCTTTCTAGCACAAGAGTCAAATTTAAGTCTCCTAAGCATATCTAAATGTATTGACAAGTTAGGCTTAGGAATTTTACCCTTTGGACAAACCTTGAATAGATGACCTTTTCACGGCAATTGTAGCAAATGTGGTGCTTGTCCTTGCAATGCATTTGCCTTTTGCTTTCATATTTCTTGATGGTCATCTTTCTTGATCGTGCAAGGTCTTGATTTTTCATGTGGGGGCATGAATTAATTTCATGACCTTTCTCCTTGCATCCATAACACCTTCTATCGCTTCTCTTTGATCTTTCTTTGTTGAAGCACATAGGTACATTGTTAGAACAAATAGTATGAGCATTAATTTTCTTACCATGAATTTTGCTCATGCCCTTCTTGGAAAGCTTGGTATTCTTTTGAAGGGGTTTTGTGTATGCTACGGTTGTCCCCTTCTCAAGCTTTTTCACCATATTATCACGGTTATCTTGAGAAGGTTGAGCATGACACTTTCCCTTCAATTGAGTCAAGCTCCTTTTTAGCCTCTCATTTTCTTCCTTGAGCTCATTGTTTTCTTTTGCATAGGAAACATTACTTGTTCCTGAAAATTCTAGCTCAATGGAAGATTGGCTTTCTTGAGAGCAACTTTTGTTAGCACATGATAATATAGTTTCTATTTGAGTACATGTGCATATGTGAGGTTGGTATGATTTCAAATTAGTTAACACAACCTCATGAGCCATTTCTAACATGATATGTGAATCCATAAATTTATTATGAGAGCACACAAGCATATCATGTTTTTCTTGCAAAGCTAGATTTTCAATATTTAGCTTTTCTATCATGTTATTGAGCATATTATTTTCTTTTTCTAATTGAGCAACACATGATAAAGCATTTGAAGTACTAGTTTGCTCAATTGAAATCTTTTCATACCGTCGGACCAAATCATCATGAGAGCACTTTAGCTTCTCATGCTCTTTGGTCAACTTCTCCAAGTCTTTGAATTTTTCGATGAGGATATCTTCTTGCTTATGAAGCATTTCCTTTTGTTCTTCCGCTCTTTTCATGAGTTTGAGCAAGCTCATCCGGTTCTTCTTGCTTAGTTGAGCGAAGAATTTTTGAAGATCATCCTCATCTTCACTGTCACTTTCATGTTCATCCTCATCCTCACTTTTGCTTTCACTGTCACTCCCATTAGCAACAAAGCACATATGAGAAGTGGATTTGAAAGACGAACCTTGTGAAGAGGTGGATTCGTCGTTTGGTCTCCATCGATCATTTTCTTCTTCTTCAATCTTGTTCTTCGCCTCATCTTCCTTCATTTTGAGGAACATCCTTTCGGCGATTCTCATGGCAAGATCTATTGCCTTAGGATCAACATCTGCACCAAAAGATGAAGTCGAGGCAACCTCAACTTTTTCAAGCTTAGAAGCACTTTCGTTTCTTAGTCCCCACGACATGATCTTTTCCTCACGCGGTTAAGCGTTAGAACGAGGATTAGGCTCCGATACCAATTGAAAGTTGCCTAGAGGGGGGGTGAATAGGCAAGTTAAAACTTTTTCAACAAAAACTAGAAGCAAACTGGGTAAAACTGAATTGATCTCGAAATTCACCCAGTTAACTTTGGTAATGAGATGTTCTAAATGATCCACAGGGTTCAAAGTAGTAGATTTGAGAAGGGCACTTCTCAAAATCCACACACCAAAAAGATATAAACAAATCTTCCACGGAAGGGTGAGAGAACAAAGAACACGAATAAGCACAATGAACAAGAATACAAGAGACACAAGATTTATCCCGAGGTTCGGTCACACCACCAAGGTGCCCTACTTCCTCGTTGAGGCGCCCACAAAGAGCCGGGTCTCTTTCAACCCTAATCATCCCTTTGCCGACCACAAAGGTCAAGCCCACACACTAATCTTTGCTCAAACGAGCGGGTAATAAAAACTTTCTTGTGGTCTTCCACAAGATTTGGAGACTCACAAGAGACACCTAGTCGTCTAGGAGCTAGAAGCTCCAAGAGTAATGAATCCACAAAGAACTTGATGTAGTACCAAAGCTCGAATCAAGAAGAGCAAGAGATATTTGGAGATGAAGCACAAAAACCGCAGCTCTCAAACTCACTCAAAGATTTCTCTCCAAAGATTTGAAATGGGAGAGGCAAGAGGTGTGTGAGAGAGAGTGGGAGGTGTTTCTCAGGTTAGGAATGAAGTCCAAGTCGTGCTCTTCTGTGGGGAGAGAGGTAGGAGTGAGTATATATAGGTGGGGCTCCAAAACTAGCCGTTTTTGACTTTTCTGCCCTAAAACCGGTTGAACCGGTCCCAAAACCGGTTGAACCGGTTTTCAAAAAGCTGCGCACAGCTTTTTTGCTGACACAGCAGACTGGCAGAAAAAAGTGAACAGTGCAAAAACCGGTTGAGTGTCCGGCTGAACCAGTATTTTCAAAAAGGTGAACAGTGCAAAAACCGGTTGAACCTGTTTTAAAACCGGTTGAACCTGTTTTTTTCCAAAGAGCAATTTTGGCCAAGATAGACTTTAAAAGGTTGTACTACATACTTTCACTAAGGATTAACAAGGGTAAATGGAAGTTTTGGATCAAGGATTTTTGAGCTTTAGTACCAACACCAACCTTCTTTTTGGATCCCCCTTGATAGTACGACGATTCCTATACTCAAGTTAAATAAAATATAATTAAGTAAACTCCTTGAGTCATTGGTGTCTCAAGTGTGATTTCTCCATGGCGTTGCTTCATAAGGATCACAAACATCCTTGTCTCACCTTTTGAAGCAAACACAAAACAAAACTTGTGACTTGTACCATTTCACCATATATGAGTTCAAATCATGGCTTCAAGTCACCTTACTGATGCATCAACATGTTGTAACTCTTTATAGCTGATTAGTTCATCGACTTAGTGCAAGTACTCTCTTCTTCACCTTAGCCATGGTACCTCGGTCTACAAGCCATCGCTTGGCCTTCACCTTCGCTTAGTTCTTTGAAGCCCTTTCCTTGCTATCTTCACCCTATCAAGCCATTCTTGAGTCACATCCTAATGAGCATCCATTGAGAGAATCATTTCTTCAATATTGTGAACCTTGCTTGAATGTCATCTAGATATAAATGCTAAGATCAATCAAGCTCTAGTTTGATTCTCATAGAAGCATATATGGACTAATAGTAATATGGTCAAGCCAATTCATGATTCCTCATATCTTATTCACTTTGGCTTGACCAATCCTCTTAATCACTTCAACCTCTATTTTGATCATATTTATGCATAGTGATTTCTCAGGACTTGTCCATATATTTAAACCAATATAGAGACCATATTATATCCATTTGCATTATCTCACTGGTTATTTGACCTTGTGTTGAACCTTGTTCACTGATCATTATACACTATTCAAGTATGTTCATCATACTGAATTCCCTGTTCAACACTTAGCAAACTTGTTAGACCTTTAAATGTGTCGTTATCCAAATCACCAAAACTCACAAAAGGGATGAATGCACTTTCATGAAGCAACTCAAGGATGGCACCTTCATCTCCCAAACGAAGTACACGCAAGACCTGCTAAAGCGGTTTGGGATGAAGGATGCCAAGCCCGCAAAGACGCCGATGGGAACTGACGGACACACCGACCTCAACAAAGGAGGTAAGTCCGTAGATCAAAAGGCATACCGGTCAATGATAGGTTCTTTGCTTTATTTATGTGCTAGTAGACCGGATATTATGCTTAGCGTATGCATGTGTGCTAGATTTCAATCCGATCCAAGGGAGTGTCACTTGTTGGCCGTGAAGCGAATTCTTAGATATTTAGTCGCTACGCCTTGCTTCGGGATCTGGTATCCTAAGGGGTCTAACTTTGACTTGATTGAATACTCAGACTCCGACTATGCTGGATGTAAGGTCGATAGGAAGAGTACATCGGGGACGTGCCAATTCTTAGGAAGGTCCCTGGTGTCGTGGAACTCTAAGAAACAAACTTCTGTTGCCCTATCCACCGCTGAGGCTGAGTACGTTGCCGCAGGACAGTGTTGCGCGCAACTACTTTGGATGAGGCAAACCCTCCGGGACTTCGGCTACAAACTGAGCAAAGTCCCACTCCTATGTGATAATGAGAGTGCTATCCGAATAGCGGAAAATCCTGTTGAGCACAGCCGCACAAAGCACATTGACATCCGGCATCACTTTTTGAGAGACCACCAGCAAAAGGGAGATATCGAAGTGTTTCATGTTAGCACCGAGAACCAGCTAGCCGATATCTTTACCAAGCCTTTAGATGAGAAGACCTTTTGCAGGCTGCGTAGTGAGCTAAATATCCTAGATTCGCGGAACTTGGATTGATTTATAGCATACATGTATTTATGCCTTTGATCATGTTCCTTATGCATTTTGTTGCTTACTGTGGTGCTCAAGTTGTACAATCACTCCCCGTACCTCACAAGTCCTTTTGCAAGTGATGCACATATTTAGGGGGAGTTGTGTTACAACTTGACCCTTTGAGACTAACCGTGTGCTTGAGTTTGCTTGATTTAGTCTCAAAGGAGGTTTGAAAGGGAAAAGGTGGATTTGGACCATAAAAGACTTCCACTGCACTCCGATGAGAGGGTAACTTATTCCAAGTTCATCTCATGTACTCCTATTGCCTTTGTATTCTTATTTGAAGATTTTGGTGAGGCAATGGGGTTAAAGGGCCAAGATTGATCCCGTTTTGGTGCTTGATGCCAAAGGGGGAGAAAATAAAGGCCAAAGCAATAGATGGATCAGCTACCACTTGAGAAATTTTGAAAATAGTAGATTAGAGCTTTTGGTTTGTCAAAACTCTTTTATTGTCTCTTTTGTCAAAAGTTGGCCTCTTGTGGGGAGAAGTGTTGAATATGGGAAAAAGGGGGAGTTTTTGAAATCCTTGATCAATTCTCTTTGGACTACCTCTCTTTGTGTCTCTACAAGTGAATTTGACTTAGAGATAGGAATTTGAGTGATTTGCAAAAACAAACCAAGTGGTGGCAAAGAGTGATCCATATATGCCAAATATGAATCAAAACAATTTTGATTTCTCATTTGCATTGATATTGCACTTGTTCTAGTTGCTTTATGTTGTGATGGCATAAATCACCAAAAAGGGGGAGATTGAAAGTGAAATGTGCCCTTGGGCCATTTCTAAGTATTTTGGTGATTGAGTGCCAACGCAAGTGCTTTTGTGTTGATCTATGCAATGTGGTGGACAAAGTGCAAATCAAGTCAAAAGGTATGTTTCTAGACTTAGTACATTGTTTTATGGACTAATGTATTGTGTCTAAGTGCTGGAAACAGGAAAGATTGAATTAGAAATGAGATGGCTCTGTTTAGCCAAAGTCAGCTCGGTCTGGGTGCACCGGACAGTGTCCGGCGGTGCACCGGACAGTGTCCGGTGTGCCAGGCTGACTCTAGTGAACTTGCTACTCTCGGACTTCGACGACGGTGTACGACTATAAATCACCGGACTGTCCGGTGGTGCACCGGACTGTCCGGTGAGCCGTTCACAGGCGAACTCGTCGCTCTCGGGAGTTGATTAACGGCGTACGGCTAAAATTCACCGGACTGTCCGGTGAGGCACTGGACTGTCCGGTGAGCCAACGGTCAGCCGGGGCAACGGTCGGCCGAGGATTCCGCGCGTGACGCGTGGCCGAGCCAACGGTCACATTGGTGCACCGGACTGTCCGGTGTGCACCAGACAGTGTCTGGTGCGCCAACGGCTCTCAGACTCCAACGGTCGGCTTCGCCAAATAAGGAAGGATATCTGCACCAGACAGTGTCCGGTGGTGCACCGGACTGTCCGGTGCGCCAGTCGACAGAAGGCAAGATCTGCCTTCCAGGAATGTTCTCAACGGCTCCTAGCTGCCTTGGGGCTATAAAAGGGACCCCTAAGCGCATGGAGGAAAAAACCAAGCATACTCAAAGCATTCCTAAGCACCAAGACTTCGATTCCACGCATTTGTTTCTTCGTGATAGCATCTAGAGCTCTTGTTGAGTTGTGAACTCGTCGGGTTGTGTTGCGAGCTCTTGTTGCGATTTGTGTGCGTGTTGACATTCTGATTTTGTGTCTTGTGTGCGTTACTCATCCCTCCCTTACTCCGTGCTTCTTTGTGAACTTCAAGTGTAAGGGCGAGAGGCTCCAACTTGTGGAGATTCCTCGCGAACGGGATTAAGAAAAGCAAAGCAAAACACCGTGGTATTCAAGTGGGTCTTTGGACCGCTTGAGAGGGGTTGATTGCAACCCTCGTCCATTGGGACGCCACAACGTGGAGTAGGCAAGCGTTGGTCTTGGCCGAACCACGGGATAACCACCGTGCCATCTCTGTGATTGATATCCTTGTGGTTATTGTGTTTTGTTGAGACTCCTCTCTAGCCACTTGGCATTATTGTACTAACGCTTAACCAAGTTTTTGTGGCTTAAGTTTCAAGTTTCACAGGATCACCTATTCACCCCCCCTCTAGGTGCTCTCAGTAATAACCTTAAGTTTTGAGCATAAAATCCCTCAAATATAAGCGTATATACCGAGCCAATGTGAGAGGTTGTGAAGCGTCCCGATCCTTTGGGACTCAAATGTGATACAATTACTAGTCCCAGGAGGCTAGTAACCACATCCATTACTTCAAATAGTTACAGAGTCTGAATAATGTTATTACAATACCGAGGATACAAGCTCGAAAGTGAGCCGAAAAAAAAACATAAAGCGCAGTGGAAGATAAAATAGCCCAGGCCACAGGCAGAACTGGGTGAAGACACAGCCCCATCAATCAAGCATAGCAGAAAAGAAGTCTTCAGCTGCTGAAAAACATAAATAAATCTGGGTGAATACACTAGGTATTCCGCAAGCCCACCCGGCTCCCGTAAAGAGAAAGTGACCTATATGGTACATGCTTTATATGGTGGAGTTGAAGTCACTCATACTTTTTCAGAGAAAGGCAGTACTCGTTGTTTATGGCTTTCCCAAGACAATAGAAGTAACACTTGCTTGACCACCACTGAGCTTCCTGCTCCCGTGGTACCACTTTCTTTCCAGAACGTACACACACATTTCCCTGTTCCCGGTTGTAGTAGGAACACTAATTGTCATACCATACCAGACTCGTCCATACCAGTGGTCACGGACTATTCGAATAGGTTTAGACTCTGCGCAGAGGGGTACACTTTACCCACTAGTCCGGCTCTGCGATCTCATGGCCAATGAGACCCGAATCCGAAACTCTCTCCTTCCTTGTACGTCCGAACCTTTACGGTTATACCGGAAGGAGTCAGGCCACCGCCATGTCCAAACCGGACAAAACATTCCCCCTCCTTATCCTCCCGGTGCTACCCCAGCCTTCATAACCCTGGGGTTGGACCGTACGAGTTTAGATTGAGTGGCTGCCCACACAACCTCGAGTGGTTGTACTTTTTGAGAGTACAGGTAATGAAAGATGACAAACCGGTCCTTATATGAGAGGACGATCCTTCTGCTCACGCCTAAACCAGCAGAGCCAACACCTTAGGCCCTCCCCTAAACCAGGGAGTCCCTGATCATCCTACTCCATCAGGTGATGAGGGTGAGTACCCTTCATCGCACTCTTTTGGAAAACCTTCCACTTATACCCTTTTTACTTGCCTCATATCTTTTAATCACAGTAATAGTTAATGCAGGCTCTCTCATACTCACCATGCAATTCGATTCCCATCCCATAATTGAGAGTGACTAAATAAAACAATTATTCAAAAATAAAGAAAAAGTGCATTTGTCGGAGTTTTATGTGTTTGTGCATTAAGTAAAACCATGAGGATAAAAATAATAAGGTAATAATTATTTGAAGCTTGATTAAGCCCTACATTGAAAACTAGGGTTTAAAAGGAAGAAGAGAAATGATATGAAAATAAAAATAATATAAATATATTTCTAGAATTTGTACTTTTCATTTTATAATATGATTTGATAACAAATTTGTACAAGGTTTGAAACTAAATTTGAATTCAAACTAAAAACCTTAGGAATGAAGAAAATAGAAAGAAAAATAAAAAGAAAAAGAATAAAAGCTTACCTGGGCCGGCTACTTCGCTTTCGGCCCACCTCTGAATTCCTCCCGCAGCCCACTCAACCCCACGCCCTGCGCAGCCAGCCCTGACTTTCGGGACCCGCTCACCAGGGATCCCCGCGGCCACGCCTTGTTTGGCTTACCAATGGGCCCCATCTGTCATCTCTATCTCTTCCCCCTTCTTCGCTGTTTCTGTTTCCTATCCGCGTCAACAACGCAGACGCCGTGCACGGAGCTCGCCCTGGTTTCGCGCGTGTGGATCGGAAGAAGGGAACTGCCTCCGGGACCGGGTCCAGGGCTATTTGAACCGCGCCGCTCTACCATTCTCGCTCGCACACCCCTACCACCGTAGGTAATTTACGCCCCGCTAGAAATCTTGGTGAGGAGAGAGCGAACACCGTGGCTGTCTTCTTGCCGTATCGCGCCTAGACATCGCCTTGGGGGCTCGACCGCGGCCGGGGATCCTATACGGCGGTGCACCGGCGCAGCAGGTGCGGAGAAGCGGCCCAATTTCACGTCGGTGTCCAGCTGGGATTATTGGCTCGCCGCTCGCGCCGTGGATCGCCCGCCTGCGCGCATCATCTTCGGTATGGCTCCCTCAACGGCATTCTTTTTCATACCCCCATCGTGTTGCACCAACTCGAATTGAAGTTAGCTTACAAGAACCCCTGGAATTACTCACCGGAATCTATGCGCCGCCGCGGATCCGCTCTACTCCGTGGCCAGGGCGGTAACGTTAGTCAAACATTAAATTGGGGGCTCTATCGGGTTCGCCCTACCTTTGGCTTAGTGTGGCTTGGTTGGATTGGAAACTCGGGCGGCGTGTGGCCGAATCGCACAAGTCCGGCGATGGTCCGCCGTGTGCCCTGGGCGGCGCCACCGTAGCTCGACAAAGGAATTGGGGGAGACACCTGGGCCGTTGATGCGGAGACGGATGGCTAGGATTAGAAGCCGGGTAACGGTTCGACCTTGGCTTGTTTGGACCGTCCGATGCGGGGCGAACGTGTAGGATTTAATGCAAGGCAAAGGAATCCGGATCCATCGGATCGCGATCCAACGGACTGGATCGCGTACCGATTCGAGGAAGCGCCGATGTAATCTAGATCGCCGGTTTCTAATCGGACGGCTCCGGACCCACGTTAACCGTTCGCTCAGACACTATTGCATAAGAGTCCCTCGATTTAGGTAAAAATAACCCGCCGTCCTGGTGCACTGTGCTCTGGGTCTGGGGAATCTTCTGCGCTAGCCCCCTGACCTTCTGGAAATTGAGGCCCGATCCAGAAATGTTTTAAATCAATTAAATGAATTAGAAATTGGATTTTTAATATGAAAATAAACCCTAGAACTTGTATAAATCATAGAAAATCCATTTTTAGTCCAAATTGAACCATTCCAATTTCTAAAATTTTGTAATAATATTATCTATCATTTAGTATCTCTGTTTTGACATGAACTCTGTTAAAACATTAATTTAACATTTAATCCTATTTTAATCACATTAAATCTTAGAAAATTCATAACTTGAATTCTATAACTCCAAATTCAGTGATTCTAGTTCCTATGATTTTATTTTAATGTGTAGATTTTTACTGTATATTTATTTTACATGTTTGGTGTGATGTTGATTTTGGCTATACTATGTATGTATTGTGTTGTTGCGAATAGACGAGCAAGCCACTGTGGAATCTGAGGTTCAACAAGTAGAAGTAGCTGAGCAGGAGCTCATTGAAGGCAAGTTGTGCCCTTGATCACTTACTTTTCCCAGCCATGTTCTTATTAATTTTAATGATCTGCATAGGTTAATTTTGATGGGAGCCTTTATGTTACCCCAGTTTTGATTACCTCTATACCTTGTTCACCCCTGAAATATTTTTGGGTAGTACTTGCTATCGCTTTATGTGGATTGGGTATGGAGATTCATTATTCATGATTATTCTGTTATTATCTTGTTATTATTACTGTTCATGTTAAGATCATTAAATTAATGGGAACATGGAGCGACCACCCGGGAAAACAGTGCTACCACAAGGGTTTAATGGGACGCCCTTGGCTGATTAACTAGGAAAGCTAGGGGAGGGCTACCTTACCCGAAAGGGGCAAGGGCAGTAGGGGAGTGGTCAGTGTAGGGAGGTCCTTGTTTGATTTTGCTGCGATGGCGGTCGGCAAGAACCCTGCACTGGAGCTTCCTATAAACTGTAGCGGGTAGTCTGAAGCTAGTGGAACTTTGTAAAGGCCTCGTAGTGTTACCCTGCCTCGCTTCCTTGGTAGAGGTGTATGGGATTCATGACCCCTTGGCAGATGGGTAACACGGCTTGTGGGTAAAGATGCGCAACCTCTGCAGAGTGTAAAACTAGTATACTAGCCGTGCTCACGGTCAAGAGCGGCTCGGACCCTCACATGGTTAATTATGAAACTTAAATTCAATTTGACATTTGCATCGCATTTGAGATTATTTTACTATTACTGTTCTTTATTATTATTAAGGTTTGGTATTTACTTACACTTAGTAATTGCTAATAAAATTTTGACCAACTTATAAAAGCAACGCTCAGCTTCAGCTTTTATTTCATTGATCAGCCTTACACTACATGAACTCCCACCTTTGGTGAGTTCGTGCCACATTATTCCCCACGACTTGTTGAGCTATGAACGTATGTGAGCTCACTCTTGCTGTCTCACACCCCCCCACAGGAGAAGAACAGGTGGTCGAAGAGGAGCCGCCTAACACGGAGGAGTTCGATCTGATCTAGGTGGCGTTTCTCAGTCGACATTGGCGCCGACGATCCTTAGTTCGTTTTATATTTATCTTTATTTTGTAATAAGACTTCCGCTATGTAATAAGTACTCTGATGTTTTATGACATTTATCTCTATACACTCTGTTATTATATATGTTGTCTTCTTGGCGCATGTATGAGATGCACCCGGCTTTGTCCTTTAGAACCGGGTGTTACAGAAGTGGTATCAGAGGAAATGTTGACTGTAGGACGAAACCTAGATAGAAATGGACAACCCTTACCTACTTATCTTACTCTGATTCTTTCTACACTTATCTTGATCCTGTCTCACCTTCTACTGTTCTACTCTGATCATTCTTACCTTTTCTACTCTTGGACAAGATGGATTTCACACCTTGGAATCCCTACCCCTATGATATTTTTAAGGGATAGGAAGCCTAAGACAAAATTAAAACTATTTTCTATATTTAAAAATGTTGTTTGATTGTTATGATGATCAATGCCTGATTTGCTTCTTTGATTGATTGAAATATTACATGGACATCTTAGCATGTGCCAGCATAAGGTAATAAATTAGCTATGATAGGTAAAACATTAAACTGCTTAGCTAATAAATCCCCCAAAGTAACATGATTGTAATTACTGCCTTGTCTACTGCTCTTTCTTACCATATGTATCTAACTCAGATGGTCAATACCAGGAGAGGTGGTGGAATTGATTTGCCTCCTAACCAACACACTCGAAGGATATATAGACAACCTCAGCCACAGCCTGCAGAGATGAATCCTCCTAATCCTCCACCGGGCGGAGTTGATCCACTGGTTGCTGCTCAGATGGCGGTGATGCAGCAAATGGCAGACACTATGGCTGATATGCGTGCCCAGATGCAGCAAGAACGCCAGGAAATGCGTCAGGAAAGAGAAGATATACGCCAGGAGTTGCGCCAGGAGAGAGATGAGATACGCCAAGAAAGGAGGGCGCAACAACAGCAGCTACAACAACAGCTTCAACAACAGCAGCAACAGCAACAAGTACCACTGCCTCCACCACCACCACCAGTTCCACCTCATGATAAGCACCGGGAGTTTATGAGTCATAAGCCATCGACCTTCGCCAGTTCGCTAGATCCACTTGATGCAGATGATTGGCTGAAAGCAATTGAGAAGATGCTCAACATTGCACAATGCACTGACCGGGAGAAGGTTTTATATGCTTCTGGACGTCTGACTGGTCCTGCTGGTGACTGGTGGGATTCTTATACTGCTGCCCATGATGCTGCTGATACTATTACCTGGGCAGAGTTCAGTACGCAGTTCAGGAACTACCATATTCCAGCTGGGATGATAAAGATCAAGAAGAAGGAGTTTCTGGCATTGAAGCAAGGCAACATGTCGGTCAGCGAGTACAGAGATAAATTCATTCAGTTGTCGAGATATGCTCCGGAGGAAGTTGCTGAGGATGAAAGGAAGCAGGAGCACTTTCTTGAAGGACTTAATGGACCCTTGCAGTATGCACTGGTTGCACACACCTTTCCATCATTTCAGAGGCTACTGGATAAGGCCCTTGCTATTGAACACAAGCGTGTTCAACTGGGTGATTTGAAGAGGAAGGCTATCTCACAGGGACAGGGTAGCAGCAGTGTTCGTCCTCGCTACAGTTCACCACAGGGTACACCGACTCGACCGGGAGGACCACGCCCAGTTCAGTATGCTCCACAGGGCTCTCCACGGACGCCTACTCGTCAGGCTACCCCCACTGGCACCCCGACGAAGTTTGCAGGACAGAGTCCAGGCACTACGTGTTTCAAGTGTGGGAAGACTGGTCATTATGCAAATGTCTGCCCATAGAGGATTGCTACTACTCCAGTTCAGAACAAGCAACAGACCCCTGGCAAGGGATATTCTATAGCCAGGGTGAATCAAGTCAGCATTGATGATACTCCTGATGGTGGGGACCTCGTAATTGGTATGTTTTATGTTAATACAATTCCTGCAACCATATTATTTGATTCTGGTGCTACACATTCATTCATGTCTGCTAGATATGCCAACACAAATGAAATACCACTGCTAAATATGAGAAAACCCATGATAGTAATTACACCTAAAGGGCCTGTTGAGGCGAATCAAATGACCCGTAGATTGACATTGACCATTATGGGTAGAGAATTTGGAGCTACTGCTATAATATTAGAGTCAAGCAGTATAGATCTGATCCTTGGTATGTCATGGCTAAGAAAGGCAAAGGTCGTTATAGCTTGTGGTAGAGGTACCGTGGAACTCACTACCACTAAAGGAGAAAGATTTCAAGTTAATATTGCAGTAACCTCCTCATCCATGCGTGCAATGTTCTTTATGCCTGAGGAGTTTGTTGGTGACAACATCCGGGTGGTTAGGGATTTTCCGGATGTCTTTTCAGAGGAGTTACCAGGGATGCCACCTGATAGAGAAGTTGAGTTCGTTATTGATCTGTTACCTGGAACCGCCCCTATTTCTAAACGGCCATATAGAATGTCCGTAGAGGAGTTGAAGGAACTGAAGAAGCAGTTGACGGAGTTACAAGAGGCTGGGTACATTCGTCCGAGTTCCTCACCTTGGGGAGCACCGGTGTTATTTGTGCAGAAGAAGGATGGATCGCAACGGATGTGTGTGGATTATAGATCTCTTAATGATGTTACGGTGAAGAACAAGTATCCGTTGCCCCGTATTGAGGATTTATTTGATCAGATGCGAGGTGCTAGAGTATTCTCGAAGATTGATCTCCGATCGGGATACCATCAGATGAGGATTAGACCATCGGATATTCCTAAGACAGCTTTCTCGACTCGATATGGATTATATGAGTTTACTGTTATGTCATTTGGACTAACCAATGCACCAGCTTACTTCATGAATTTGATGAATAAGGTGTTTATGGAGTATTTGGACAGATTCGTCGTGGTGTTTATCGACGATATTCTTATCTATTCTAAGAATGAAAGTGATCATGAACAACATCTAAGGTTGGTGCTACAGAAGTTACGAGATAATCAACTCTACGCTAAGTTCAGCAAGTGCGAGTTTTGGATTGACAAGGTGCCATTCCTTGGTCATATTATTTCTAATGGAGGAATAGCAGTGGATCCTGCTAAAGTGAAGGAGATAATGGAGTGGAGAGTGCCCACTACAGTTACGGAGATTCGGAGTTTCTTGGGACTCGCAGGATATTATCGGAGATTTATTGAAGGGTTCTCTAAGATTGCCAAGCCTATGACCTCGCTTTTGGAGAAAGGAAGAGAATTCAAGTGGGATGAGAAATGCCAAGAAAGCTTTGATCAGTTGAAGGAGAGATTGATGTCACCTCCAGTATTGATTATGCCAGATCTGCAGAAGGGATTTGACATTTACTGTGACACATGTGGCCAAGGACTTGGATGTGTACTCATGCAAGATGGACATGTGATTGCCTATGCATCTCGTCAGTTGAGGAAGCATGAATTGAACTACCCCACCCATGACTTAGAGCTGGCTGCCGTTGTGCATGCACTTAAGATTTGGAGACACTACATTATGGGAACTAAGTGCCAAGTATATACGGATCATAAGAGTTTGAAGTACATATTCACTCAGAAGGATCTCAACCTTCGGCAACGCCGTTGGTTGGAGCTCATTAAGGATTATGACTTGGAGATTCACTATCACCCAGGCAAGGCGAATTTGGTTGCAGATGCCTTGAGCCGGAAGGAGCATGTTCACTCCGCTTTCGTTGTCCAGCTACCTGATGAATTAGCAAAGGATTTTGAGAGACTCAACCTGGGAATTGCTACACATACGGAAGGAGTTACCATAGAATTGGAACCTACCTTGGAACAAGAAATTCGTAAAGGTCAGATTGGTGATGCTAAAATCCAGGAGATTAAGGATCTGATAACAGAGGGTAGAGGCCCAGAGTTCACAGAGGATGAGCAAGGCACGATATGGTTCAAGAATCGGATCTGTGTTCCCGATATTGATAGTCTTCGGGAAACCATATTGAAGGAAGCACATGACTCAATCTATTCTATTCATCCTGGAAGTACTAAGATGTATCAGGATTTGAAGCAAAAGTATTGGTGGTATGGACTAAAGAGAGATGTGGCTGCACATGTGGCTATGTGCGATGTATGCCAAAGAGTTAAAGCTGAACACCAGAGGCCAACCGGACTATTGCATCCACTGAAGATACCTGAGTGGAAATGGGAAGAGATTGGCATGGACTTCATTGTTGGATTACCCCGCACGTCTGCTGGGTATGATTCTATATGGGTGATTGTGGACAGGCTAACTAAAGTAGCCCACTTTATTCTAGTGAAGACCACGTATTTAGGAGCCAAGTTGGCAGAGTTGTACATGGCACGGATTGTCTGCCTGCATGGGGTGCCAAAGAAGATTGTGTCAGACCGGGGATCACAGTTTACCTCTCGATATTGGAAGAAGTTGCACGAGTCATTGGATACGAGATTGAATTTTAGTTCGGCTTACCATCCCCAGACTGATGGGCAGACTGAGAGGACTAACCAAGTATTGGAAGATATGTTAAGAGCTTGTGCTCTTAAGCATGGTGGAAGTTGGGATAAGAGTCTACCGTATGCTGAGTTCTCTTATAATAATAGCTATCAGGCCAGTTTGAAGATGTCACCGTTTGAGGCTTTGTATGGCAGAAAGTGCAGGACTCCCTTGTATTGGAATCAAACTGGTGAAAGGCAGTTGTTTGGGCCTGAGATCATACAAGAAGCAGAGGAACAAGTTCAGCAAATAAGGGAGAATTTGAGAACTGCACAATCCAGGCAGAAAAGCTATGCTGATACCCGGAGAAGACTACTTGAGTTTAAGGAGGGAGATTATGTTTATTTGAAAGTGTCACCACTCCGGGGTATGAGAAGATTCAAAGTCAAAGGAAAGTTGTCCCCTCGCTTTATTGGACCCTTCTTAATCTTAAAGCGAGTGGGAGAAGTTGCATACCAATTGGAGTTACCGGATCATCTCGCGGATGTTCATGATGTATTCCATGTATCTCAGCTGAAGAAATGTCTCAGGGTGCCTGAAGAACAGTTACCAATGGAAGACCTTAGTGTTCAAGAGGACTTGACTTATGCTGAGTACCCCATCAAGATTTTGGATACTCTGACTCGAGTTACGAGGAATAAGGTTATAAAGATGTGCAAAGTTCAATGGAGCCACCACGGTGAAGATGAAGCAACTTGGGAAAGAGAAGAAGAGCTTCGTATAGATTTTCCCCACCTTTTCCCTAGAACTTCTTAAATCTCGAGGACGAGATTATTTTTAAGGGGGGTAGGATTTGTAATACTCAAAGTTGTATACCAAGAGTAATAGAGAGAGCTCCTCATTTTGTGTGTCTTATTTGCATCATAAAAAGAGCACCAATGTAATTGAGAGTGACTAAATAAAACAATTATTCAAAAATAAAGAAAAAGTGCATTTGTCGGAGTTTTATGTGTTTGTGCATTAAGTAAAACCATGAGGATAAAAATAATAAGGTAATAATTATTTGAAGCTTGATTAAGCCCTACATTGAAAACTAGGGTTTAAAAGGAAGAAGAGAAATGATATGAAAATAAAAATAATATAAATATATTTCTAGAATTTGTACTTTTCATTTTATAATATGATTTGATAACAAATTTGTACAAGGTTTGAAACTAAATTTGAATTCAAACTAAAAACCTTAGAAATGAAGAAAATAGAAAGGAAAATAAAAAGAAAAAGAATAAAAGCTTACCTGGGCCGGCTACTTCGCTTTCGGCCCACCTCTGAATTCCTCCCGCGCAGCCCACTCAACCCCACGCCCTGCGCAGCCAGCCCTGACTTTCGGGACCCGCTCACCAGGGATCCCCGCGGCCACGCCTTGTTTGGCTTACCAGTGGGCCCCATCTGTCATCTCTATCTCTTCCCCCTTCTTCGCTGTTTCTGTTTCCTATCCGCGTCAACAACGCAGACGCCGTGCACGGAGCTCGCCCTGGTTTCGCGCGTGTGGATCGGAAGAAGGGAACTGCCTCCGGGACCGGGTCCAGGGCTATTTGAACCGCGCCGCTCTACCCTTCTCGCTCGCACACCCCTACCACCGTAGGTAATTTACGCCCCGCTAGAAATCTTGGTGAGGAGAGAGCGAACACTGTGGCTGTCTTCTTGCCGTATCGCGCCTAGACATCGCCTTGGGGGCTCGACCGCGGCCGGGGATCCTATACGGCGGTGCACCGGCGCAGCAGGTGCGGAGAAGCGGCCCAATTTCACGTCGGTGTCCAGCTGGGATTATTGGCTCGCCGCTCGCGCCGTGGATCGCCCGCCTGCGCGCATCATCTTCGGTATGGCTCCCTCAACGGCATTCGTTTTCATACCCCCATCGTGTTGCACCAACTCGAATTGAAGTTAGCTTACAAGAACCCCTGGAATTACTCACCGGAATCTATGCGCCACCGCGGATCCGCTCTACTCCGTGGCCAGGGCGGTAACGTTAGTCAAACATTAAATTGGGGGCTCTATCGGGTTCGCCCTACCTTTGGCTTAGTGTGGCTTGGTTGGATTGGAAACTCAGGCGGCGTGTGGCCGAATCGCACAAGTCCGGCGATGGTCCGCCGTGTGCCCTGGGCGGCGCCACCGTAGATCGACAAAGGAATTGGGGGAGACACCTGGGCCGTTGATGCGGAGACGGATGGCTAGGATTAGAAGCCGGGTAACGGTTCGACCTTGGCTTGTTTGGACCGTCCGATGCGGGGCGAACGTGTAGGATTTAATGCAAGGCAAAGGAATCCGGATCCATCGGATCGCGATCCAACGGACTGGATCGCGTACCGATTCGAGGAAGCGCCGATGTAATCTAGATCGCCGGTTTCTAATCGGACGGCTCCGGACCCACGTTAACCGTTCGCTCAAACACTATTGCATAAGAGTCCCTCGATTTAGGTAAAAATAACCCGCCGTCCTGGTGCACTGTGCTCTGGATCTGGGGAATCTTCTGCGCTAGCCCCCTGACCTTTCTGGAAATTGAGGCCCGATCCAGAATTGTTTTAAATCAATTAAATGAATTAGAAATTGGATTTTTAATATGAAAATAAACCCTAGAACTTGTATAAATCATAGAAAATCCATTTTTAGTCCAAATTGAACCATTCCAATTTCTAAAATTTTGTAATAATATTATCTATCATTTAGTATCTCTGTTTTGACATGAACTCTGTTAAAACATTAATTTAACATTTAATCCTATTTTAATCACATTAAATCTTAGAAAATTCATAACTTGAATTCTATAACTCCAAATTCAGTGATTCCAGTTCCTATGATTTTATTTTAATGTGTAGATTTTTACTGTATATTTATTTTACATGTTTGGTGTGATGTTGATTTTGGCTATACTATGTATGTATTGTGTTGTTGCGAATAGACGAGCAAGCCACTGTGGAATCTGAGGTTCAACAAGTAGAAGTAGCTGAGCAGGAGCTCATTGAAGGCAAGTTGTGCCCTTGATCACTTACTTTTCCCAGCCATGTTCTTATTAATTTTAATGATCTGCATAGGTTAATTTTGATGGGAGCCTTTATGTTACCCCAGTTTTGATTACCTCTATACCTTGTTCACCCCTGAAATATTTTTGGGTAGTACTTGCTATCGCTTTATGTGGATTGGGTATGGAGATTCATTATTCATGATTATTCTGTTATTATCTTGTTATTATTACTGTTCATGTTAAGATCATTAAATTAATGGGAACATGGAGCGACCACCCGGGAAAACAGTGCTACCACAAGGGTTTAATGGGACGCCCTTGGCTGATTAACTAGGAAAGCTAGGGGAGGGCTACCTTACCCGAAAGGGGCAAGGGCAGTAGGGGAGTGGTCAGTGTAGGGAGGTCCTTGTTTGATTTTGCTGCGATGGCGGTCGGCAAGAACCCTGCACTGGAGCTTCCAATAAACTGTAGTGGGTAGTCTGAAGCTAGTGGAACTTTGTAAAGGCCTCGTAGTGTTACCCTGCCTCGCTTCCTTGGTAGAGGTGTATGGGATTCATGACCCCTTGGCAGATGGGTAACACGGCTTGTGGGTAAAGATGCGCAACCTCTGCAGAGTGTAAAACTAGTATACTAGCCGTGCTCACGGTCAAGAGCGGCTCGGACCCTCACATGGTTAATTATGAAACTTAAATTCAATTTGACATTTGCATCGCATTTGGGATTATTTTACTATTACTGTTCTTTATTATTATTAAGGTTTGGTATTTACTTACACTTAGTAATTGCTAATAAAATTTTGACCAACTTATAAAAGCAACGCTCAGCTTCAGCCTTTATTTCATTGATCAGCCTTACACTACATGAACTCCCACCTTTGGTGAGTTCGTGCCACATTATTCCCCACGACTTGTTGAGCTATGAACGTATGTGAGCTCACTCTTGCTGTCTCACACCCCCCCACAGGAGAAGAACAGGTGGTCGAAGAGGAGCCGCCTAACACGGAGGAGTTCGATCTGATCTAGGTGGCGTTTCTCAGTCGACATTGGCGCCGACGATCCTTAGTTCGTTTTATATTTATCTTTATTTTGTAATAAGACTTCCGCTATGTAATAAGTACTCTGATGTTTTATGACATTTATCTCTATACACTCTGTTATTATATATGTTGTCTTCTTGGCGCATGTATGAGATGCACCCGGCTTTGTCCTTTAAAACCGGGTGTTACATGACCTTTGTGGGGTGTGCAGATTTTATACTTTATTATTTTTGTGCCCCAATAATTTATTTAGACAATTTTTGGTGCATAAAATATTAGCATCTAAATATATATGTGAAAATGAGAAAAAGAAATAGGAAAAGAAAAAGAGAAAGAATTCTCCAGCTAACTGGGCCAGGGGGGATTTCGGCCCACTCAGCGCGGGCGCGCGGGCGCGGGCGCGCTTGCGGCCCAGTCGGCCCAGCAGCGAGGAAGCGAGGGCGGGGACGGCGCCGTAGCGCGGGCCCACCAGTCAGGGAGAGAGGGGGGGCTGACGGCGTTACTCGGCAACGGAGGGGGGGAGAGGCTTGACCGGGGCCGGTCGGCGGCGAACTCCGCAGCGGTTCTCCGCCGTCGGTCCGGTTCTCTGGCGGGGAAGCGGTGGCGAAGCACGGGCGGGTGAAGTGGGTCACAGGGGTGGGGCGAAATTGGCCTGCGGGGGCCTATGGCGGCCGGTCCACAGCGCAGTGGCGGATGCCCGCGGCGGCGAAGCCGCCGGTGAGGTTTCCGGCCACGATAAGGGAGGCAAAGTGGTGCCCTGTGATCGTGAGCGTGTGGCGGAGCTTCAGCTATAGTTTAATTGAACAGCGAAAAGCTAGAGAGGGGGAAGGGAGCTCACCGGAGCAGGGCAGGGAGCACGGCGGCGCTTGCTTGAACGGCTCGGGGAGGAGGGCAGTGGGGATGGCTGGAGTTGTGTGGCGAAAACAGGGCTCGGGCAGGCCCTTTTATAGGCGCTCGGAGGAGGGAGGGGGATGGGGGAGACGGCGAGCACCGGCGAGCTTGCCGTGAGGGCGAGGATGGCGCTAACGCCGATTGGGACGGCTCGGGCAGGCTGAGGGGGTGAGAGGTCGGCTCAAGCACAGCGGCGGGGTTGTCGCGGAGTCTGGCGAGCATTAATGGCGAGGCAACGAGGCGAGGGGGCGCTCGGCGGCGATCGCGCCGGTGAGGGATGGGCGAGGGAGATGGAGCTGACGAGTGGGCCCTGGCTGCCAGCGAGAGGAGCCTGCGCGAGAGAGAGGGCGGTGAGGCGCTGACGGGCGGGGCCCGGGTGTGAGTGGGCGGAAGCGGCGCGCGGAATGGGCCGCCTAGGCCGGAAGAGAGGGGAGGAGGCGGGCGCGCGCGAGCTGGGCTGGGATTCGGCCCAGCCGAGGGAGGGGAGAGAGATTTCCTTTTTCTTTTCTTTTCTTATTCTAATTCTTTTCTTTTTCTTTTCTACTTTTTGTGTCTTTTTGTTTCTTTTTCCCCTAACAAAAATTCTCTAAATGAACTTGGGTGATAAGCATGGTCTATGTGAGGTGCTTCAAATCATTTTAAGTGTATGCATATGATTGGGTGACCTAGGGGTAGAGTTAAGGGAGAAGAATGAAATGAAGGGGGAAAAATAATTAGGGGGGGGGTTAGGGTTTCCAACCTGGGTTGGGATTTTGGGATGTTACAAACCTACCCCACTTAAAGGAATCTCGCCCTCGAGATTTAGACTGGATTTGGGAAAAGATAAGGGTATTCCCTCCTCAAGAAGTCCTCACTCTCCCAGGTAGCTTCCTCTTCTCCTTCTCTGCTCCATTGAACCTTACAAAGCTTTACTTCTGAGGTGCGGGTCTTTCTGACTGCTGAGTCCAGAATCTTCACTGGCTTTTCACGGTACTGAAGGTCTTTCTGAATCTGCACTGTCTCTTCTTCGAGGTGACTTTCTGGTGCTTGCAGGCATTTGCGGAGCTGGGATACG
The DNA here is from genome assembly GCA_029449295.1 of Zea luxurians. Classification (NCBI taxonomy): domain Eukaryota; kingdom Viridiplantae; phylum Streptophyta; class Magnoliopsida; order Poales; family Poaceae; genus Zea; species Zea luxurians. The sequence continues at coordinate 103,094,570 of JAOPSE010000010.1, forward strand.
TGAAACACATTGTGGATGTCGAACATGGATTCTGGTAGTTCCAGGCGGTATGCTGTGGGTCCTACCTTTCCAATGATGGATAGGTGAAAGGGAAATGTGCCCTTGGGCCATTTCTAAGTATTTTGGTGATTGAGTGCCAACACAAGTGCTTAAATGTGAAATTATGTCCATGGATGAACAAAGTGCAAATCATGAAGTAAAGGTATGTTTCTAAGCCTTAGTACATTGGTTTTGTGTACTAATATACTTGTCTAAGTGTTAGAAACAGAAAGAAGAAGAAAAGAAGAAAGGTGCAAAAGACTTGGCTGTGTACAGCCAAGACTCAGGTCGGTCTGGCACACCGGACTGTCCGGTGTGCACCGGACAGTGTCCGGTGCGCCAGGCTGGCTCGGCGCGAAGTGGCTGCTCTCGGGAATTCACCGGCGACGTACGGCTAAAATTCACCGGACTGTCCGGTGTGCACCGGACTGTCCGGTGCGCCAACGGTCGGCCGGGCCAACGGTCGGCCGCGCAATCTGCGCGGGACACGTGGCCGAGCCAACGGCTAGAAGACGGCACCGGACTGTCCGGTGTGCACCGGACATGTCCGGTGCGCCAACGGCTCCCAGATCTACAACGGTCGGCAACGGTCGGCAGCGCCATTTTAGGAAGGAAATCGGGCACCGGACAGTGTCCGGTGTGCACCGGACTGTCCGGTGCCCCCGACGACAGAAGGCAAGATTGGCCTTCCAGATTTGCTCTCAACGGCTCCTAGCTGCCTTGGGGCTATAAAAGGGACCCCTAGGCGCATGGAGGAGTACACCAAGCAACCTTAGAGCATTCTTGATCATCCACACTCATTCTTTGCGCATTCGTTTGTGATTCTAAGTGATTCGAGCTCCGTTCTAGTGAGAACTTTGAGATAGTCATTCGAGCTCGATTCTTGGCCGTGTGTGTGCGCATTTTGCTGTGGATTTGTGTGTGTTTCTTCCCTCCCTTACTCTGTGCTTCTTTGTGATCATATACTTGTAAGGGCAAGAGACTCCAATTTGTGGAGATTCCTTGCAAACGGGATATTGAAAGGCAAAGCAAAACACCGTGGTATTCAAGTTGGTCTTTGGACCGCTTGAGAGGGGTTGATTGCAACCCTCGTCCGTTGGGACGCCACAACGTGGAGTAGGCAAGCGTTGGTCTTGGCCGAACCACGGGATAAACCACTGTGTCATCTCTGTGTTTGATCTCTTGTGGTATTGTGTTTTGTTGAGACTCCTCTCTAGCCACTTGGTGATTATTGTACTAACACTTAACAAGTTTTTGTGGCTTAAGTTTTAAAGTTTCACAGGATCACCTATTCACCCCCCCTCTAGGTGCTCTCAATTGGTATCAGAGCCGTTCTCTTCAGTAAGGGACTAACAGCCCGAAGAGATGGATCCTAAGGGGAAGGGTATCGTGATCAACGACAAAGAGAAGGAATCTTTCGTCAACGAGCCGAAGGACGACAAGCCTACCGACTCTGGCTCGGGCCATAGACGGAAGGAAGGGAAGAAGAAGAAGACGAGGCGCATCAAGGAGATCATATACTACGACGATAGTGATGAGTCTACTTCTTCCCAAAAGGACGACGACAACGACTACAAAAAGACGGTCAATTCGAACTTTTCATTTGATTATTCTCGTATTCAACATAGTTCGAATTCGCATTTGCTTTCCATTCCTCTTGGCAAACCTCCACACTTCGATGGGGAGGACTACGGATTTTGAAGTCACAAAATGCGTAGTCACTTATTCTCTCTCCATCCAAGCATTTGGGAGATTGTAGAGAATGGAATGAAGTTTGATAGCTCGGATAACTCTATGCTCATAAATGAACAGATCCATAGAAATGCACAAGCTACTACTGTTCTCTTAGCATCTTTGTGCAGGGAAGAGTACAACAAGGTGAGCGGCTTGGACAATGCCAAACAAATATGGGACACCCTCAAGATCTCTCACGAGGGAAATGACATCACCATGCTCACCAAAATGGAGTTGGTGGAGGGCGAGCTTGGACGATTCGCCATGATAAGGGGAGAGGAGCCAACCCAAACGTACAACCGGCTCAAGACTCTCATCAACAAAATAAGGAGCTACGGAAGCACGCGATGGAAGGACCACGACGTCGTCCACCTAATGCTAAGGTCCTTTACCGTTCTTGATCCTCATTTGGTAAATAATATTCGTGAAAATCCCAGGTACACCAAAATGTCGCCCGAGGAAGTCCTAGGAAAATTCGTCAGCGGGCGAATGATGATCAAGGAGGCGAGGTATGTGGACGACGCCTTGAATGGACCGATCAACGAGCCGCAACCTCTTGCTCTCAAGGCAACGAGGAGCAAGGAGGCACTACCGAGCAAGGTGGCGCAAGTTGAGGCGGCCGGGCTAAATAATGAGGAGATGGCCCTCATCATTAAGCGCTTCAAGACGGCGCTTAAGGGTCGCAAGGGACAGCCAAGCAAGACCAAGACAAAGGAGAAGCGCTCGTGCTTCAAATGTGGTAAGATTGGTCATTTCATTGCTAACTGTCCCGATAATGAAAGTGACCAGGAAAAGGGGAACAAGAGGGAGAAGAAGAAGGCATACAAGAAGGCAAAGGGCGAGGCACATCTAGGAAAGGAGTAGGATTCGGATTGCTCCTCCTCCGACTCCGACAATGAAGGACTCGCTGCCACCGCCTTCAACAAGTCATCCCTCTTCCCCAACGAGCGTCTCACATGCCTTATGGCAAGGGAGAAGAAGGTATGTACTCGAGACTCTACGTATGCTTCTTCAAGTGAGGATGATTCTAGCGATGAGGAAATAGATTACTCTAGCTTGTTCAAGGGATTGGATAGAAATAAAATTGATAAAATCAATGAATTGATTGATGCCTTGAATGAAAAGGATAGGCTTTTAGAAAAGCAAGAGGATTTGTTGTATGATGAACATGATAAATTTGTAGAGGCACAAAAATCCTATGCTTTAGAAGTTAAGAGAAATGAAATGCTTTCTTATGAACTATCTACTTGTCATGAAACCATTTCTACTTTACAAGGTGTTAACAATGATTTAAATGCTAAATTAGAAGTAGCAAATAAATCTAATTCGTGTGTAGAACATGTTATGATTTGCACTAGGTGTAAGGATTTTGATATTGATGCCTGTAGTGAACACTTAGTTTCAATTTCAAAACTAAATGATGAAGTGGCTAGTCTTAGTGCCCAACTTAAGACTAGCAAGAATGAATTTGATAAGCTAAAATTTGCAAGGGATGCCTACACGATTGGTAGACACCCCTCAATTAAGGATGGACTTGGCTACAAGAGGGAAGCCAAGGACTTGACAAGCCATAAGACTCCTATCTCCGCCAAGGAGAAAGGGAAGGCTCCTATGGCTAGTAGTACTAAAAGGAACCATGCTTTTATGTATCATGATAGGAGACAAACTAGAAATGCTTATAGGAGTTATAATGCTTTTGACTCTCATGCCATGTTTGCTTCTAGTTCTTCCTATGTGCATGATAGAAATATTGGTAGGAGAAATGTTGTTCATAATGTGCCTAGAAAGAATATTATTCATGCTCCTAGGAAAGTAGTGAATGAACCTTCTACAATTTATTATGCTTTAAATGCTTCCTTTGCTATTTGTAGAAAGGATAGGAAAATAGTTGCTAGGAAGTTAGGGGCAAAATGCAAGGGAGACAAAACTTGCATTTGGGTCCCTAAGGATATTTGCACTAACCTTATAGGACCCAACATGAGTTGGGTACCTAAGACCCAAGCCTAAATTTGCCTTGCAGGTTTATGCATCCGGGGGTTCAAGCTGGATTATCGACAGCGGATGCACAAACCATATGACGGGGGAGAAGAAGATGTTCACCTCCTACGTCAAAAATAAGGATTCCCAAGATTCAATTATATTCGGTGATGGGAATCAAGGCAAGGTAAAAGGGTTAGGTAAAATTGCAATTTCTAATGAACACTCAATCTCCAATGTGTTTTTAGTTGAGTCTCTTGGTTACAATTTGCTATCTGTTAGTCAACTATGCAATATGGGATATAACTGCTTATTTACAAATGTAGATGTGTCTGTCTTTAGAAGATGTGATGGTTCACTAGCTTTTAAGGGTGTACTAGACGGCAAGCTTTACTTAGTTGATTTTGCAAAAGAAGAGGCCGGTCTAGATGCATGCTTAATGGCTAAGACTTGCATGGGCTGGCTGTGGCATCGCCGCTTAGCACATGTGGGGATGAAGAACCTCCACAAGCTTCTAAAGGGAGAACACGTGATAGGTCTAACCAATGTTCATTTCGAAAAAGATAGACTTTGTGCAGCTTGTCAAGCAGGGAAACAGGTGGGAGGCTCTCATCACACCAAAAATGTGATGACAACATCAAGACCCCTGGAGCTGCTACATATGGACCTCTTCGGACCCGTCGCCTATCTAAGCATAGGAGGAAGTAAGTACGGTCTAGTTATTGTTGATGACTTTTCCCGCTTCACTTGGGTATTCTTTTTGCAGGATAAGTCTGAAACCCAAGGGACCCTCAAGCGCTTCCTAAGGAGAGCTCAAAATGAGTTTGAGCTCAAGGTGAAAAAGATAAGGAGCGACAACGGGTCCGAATTCAAGAACCTTCAAGTGGAGGAGTTTCTTGAGGAGGAAGGGATCAAGCACGAGTTCTCCGCTCCCTACACACCTCAGCAAAATGGTGTGGTAGAGAGGAAGAACAGGACGCTCATAGATATGGCGAGGACTATGCTTGGAGAATTCAAGACCCCCGAGTGCTTTTGGTCGGAAGCCGTGAACACGGCTTGCCACGCCATCAACAGGGTCTACCTTCACCGCCTCCTCAAGAAGACGTCGTATGAGCTACTAACTGGTAACAAACCCAATGTGTCTTATTTTCGTGTATTTGGGAGCAAGTGTTATATTCTTGTGAATAAAGGTAGAACTTCTAAATTTGCTCCCAAAGCCGTAGAAGGGTTTTTATTAGGTTATGATTCAAATACAAAGGCGTATAGGGTCTTCAACAAATCATCGGGTTTGGTTGAAGTCTCTAGCGACGTTGTATTTGATGAAACTAATGGCTCTCCAAGAGAGCAAGTTGTGGATTGTGATGATGTAGATGAAGAAGATGTTCCAACGGCCGCGATACGAACCATGGCGATTGGAGATGTTCGGCCACAGGAACAAGATGAACGAGATCAACCTTCTTCCTCAACAACGGTGCATCCCCCAACTCAAGACGATGAACAGGTTCATCAAAAGGAGGCGTGTGATCAAGGGGGAGCACAAGATGATCACGTGATGGAGGAAGAAGCGCAACCGGCACCTCCAACCCAAGTTCGAGCGATGATTCAAAGGGATCATCCCGTCGACCAAATTCTGGGTGACATTAGCAAGGGAGTAACTACTCGGTCTCGACTAGTTAATTTTTGTGAACATTACTCTTTTGTCTCTTCTATTGAGCCTTTCAGGGTAGAGGAGGCCTTGCTAGATCTGGATTGGGTGTTGGCCATGCAGGAGGAACTTAACAACTTCAAGCGCAATGAAGTTTGGACACTGGTGCCTCGTCCCAAGCAAAATGTTGTGGGAACCAAGTGGGTGTTCCGCAACAAACAGGACGAGCACGGGGTGGTGACGAGGAACAAGGCTCGACTTGTGGCAAAAGGTTATGCCCAAGTCGCAGGTTTGGACTTTGAGGAGACGTTTGCTCCTGTGGCTAGGCTAGAATCAATTCGTATCTTGCTAGCATATGCCGCTCACCATTCTTTCAGGTTGTACCAAATGGATGTAAAGAGCGCTTTCCTCAATGGGCCAATCAAGGAGGAGGTGTACGTGGAGCAACCCCCTGGCTTCGAGGATGAACGGTACCCCGACCATGTGTGTAAGCTCTCTAAGGCGCTCTATGGACTTAAGCAAGCCCCAAGAGCATGGTATGAATGCCTTAGAGACTTCTTAATTGCTAATGCTTTCAAGGTTGGGAAAGCCGATCCAACTCTTTTTACTAAGACTTGCGATGGTGATCTTTTTGTGTGCCAAATTTATGTCGACGACATAATATTTGGTTCTACTAACCAAAAGTCTTGTGAAGAGTTTAGCAGGGTGATGACGCAGAAATTCGAGATGTCGATGATGGGCGAGTTGACCTACTTCCTTGGGTTTCAAGTGAAGCAACTCAAGGACGGCACCTTCATCTCCCAAACGAAGTACACGCAAGATTTGCTAAAGAGGTTTGGGATGAAGGACGCAAAGCCTGCAGAGACGCCGATGGGAACCGACGGACACACCGACCTCAACAAAGGAGGTAAGTCCGTTGATCAAAAAGCATACCGGTCTATGATAGGTTCTTTGCTTTATTTATGTGCTAGTAGACCGGATATTATGCTTAGCGTATGCATGTGTGCTAGATTTCAATCCGATCCGAAGGAGTGTCACTTAGTGGCTGTGAAGCGAATTCTTCGATATTTAGTCGCTACACCTTGCTTCGGGATCTGGTATCCAAAGGGGTCTAACTTTGACTTGATTGGGTACTCAGATTCCGACTATGCTGGATGTAAGGTCGATAGGAAGAGTACATCGGGGACGTGCCAATTCTTAGGAAGGTCCCTGGTGTCATGAAACTCTAAGAAACAAACCTCCGTTGCCCTATCCACCGCTGAGGCCGAGTATGTTGCCGCAGGACAGTGTTGCGCGCAACTACTTTGGATGAGGCAAACCCTCAGGGACTTTGGCTACAATCTGAGCAAAGTCCCACTCCTATGTGATAATGAGAGTGCTATCCGAATAGCGGAAAATCCTGTTGAACACAGCCGCACAAAGCACATTGACATCCGGCATCACTTTTTGAGAGACCACCAGCAAAAGGGAGATATCGAAGTGTTTCATGTTAGCACCGAGAACCAGCTAGCCGATATCTTTACCAAGCCTCTAGATGAGAAGACCTTTTGCAGGCTGCGTAGTGAGCTAAATATCTTAGATTCGCGGAACTTGGATTGAAATGTAGCATACATGTGTTTATGCCTTTGATCATGTTCATTCTGCATTTTGTTGCTTATTATGGTGCTCAAGTTGTACAAACACTCCCTGGACCTCACAAGTCCGTTGCAAAGTGATGCACATGTTTAGGGGGAGATGTGTTACAACTTGACCCTTTGAGACTAACCATATGCTTGAGTTTGCTTGTTTTAGTCTCAAAGGAGAATTGAAAGGGAAAAGGTGGACTTGGACCATGAAAGACTTCCACTGCACTCCGATGAGAGGGTAAACTATTCCAAGTTCATCCAATGAACTCTTATTGTCATTTGCTCTTGATTGAAGCTTTTGGTGAGGCAATGGGGTTAAAGGAGCCAAGATTAATCCCATTTTGGTGTTTGATGCCAAAGGGGGAGAAAATAAAGGCCAAAGCAATAAATGGATCAGCTACCACTTGAGAGATTTTGAAAATAGTAGAATAGAGCTTTTGGTTTGTCAAAACTCTTTTGTTGTCTCTCTTATCAAAAGTTGGCTTCTTGTGGGGAGAAGTAGTGATTATGGGAAAAAGGGGGAGTTTTTGAAATCCTTGATCAATCTCTTCTGGAATGACTCTCTTTATGTTTCAACATGTGTGTTTGACTAAGAGATAGAGATTTGAGTTTGATTTGCAAAAACAAACCAAGTGGTGGCAAAGGATGATCCATATATGCCAAAATTGAATCAAAATAAATTTGAGTTTTATTTGAAGTGAGTTTGCACTTGTTCTAGTTGCTTTATGTTGTGTTGGCATAAATCACCAAAAAGGGGGAGATTGAAAGGGAAATGTGCCCTTGGGCCATTTCTAAGTATTTTGGTGATTGAGTGCCAACACAAGTGCTTAAATGTGAAATTATGTCCATGGATGAACAAAGTGCAAATCATGAAGTAAAGGTATGTTTCTAAGCCTTAGTACATTGGTTTTGTGTACTAATATACTTGTCTAAGTGTTAGAAACAGAAAGAAGAAGAAAAGAAGAAAGGTGCAAAAGACTTGGCTGTGTACAGCCAAGACTCAGCTCGGTCTGGCACACCGGACTGTCCGGTGTGCACCGGACAGTGTCCGGTGCGCCAGGCTGGCTCGGCGCGAAGTGGCTGCTCTCGGGAATTCACCGGCGACGTACGGCTAAAATTCACCAGACTGTCCGGTGTGCACCGGACTGTCCGATGCGCCAACGGTCGGCCGGGCCAACGGTCGGCCGCGCAATCTGCGCGGGACACGTGGCCGAGCCAACGGCTAGAAGACAGCACCGGACTGTCCGGTGTGCACCGGACATGTCCGGTGCGCCAACGGCTCCCAGATCTACAACGGTCGGCAACGGTCGGCAGCGCCATTTTAGGAAGGAAATCGGGCACCAGACAGTGTCCGGTGTGCACCGGACTGTCCGGTGCCCCCGACGACAGAAGGCAAGATTGGCCTTCCAGATTTGCTCTCAACGGCTCCTAGCTGCCTTGGGGCTATAAAAGGAACCCCTAGGCGCATGGAGGAGTACACCAAGCAACCTTAGAGCATTCTTGATCATCCACACTCATTCTTTGCGCATTCGTTTGTGATTCTAAGTGATTCGAGCTCCGTTCTAGTGAGAACTTTGAGATAGTCATTCGAGCTCGATTCTTGGCCGTGTGTGTGCGCATTTTGCTGTGGATTTGTGTGTGTTGCTTCCCTCCCTTACTCTGTGCTTCTTTGTGATCATATACTTGTAAGGGCAAGAGACTCCAATTTGTGGAGATTCCTTGCAAACGGGATATTGAAAGGCAAAGCAAAACACCGTGGTATTCAAGTTGGTATTTGGACCGCTTGAGAGGGGTTGATTGCAACCCTCGTCCGTTGGGACGCCACAACGTGGAGTAGGCAAGCGTTGGTCTTGGCCGAACCACGGGATAAACCACTGTGTCATCTCTGTGTTTGATCTCTTGTGGTATTGTGTTTTGTTGAGACTCCTCTCTAGCCACTTGGTGATTATTGTACTAACACTTAACAAGTTTTTGTGGCTTAAGTTTTAAAGTTTCACAGGATCACCTATTCACCCCCCCCCCCTCTAGGTGCTCTCAATAGGGACCTACGAAACGTGGGGCTAGCTTCCCTTTGACTTGGAACCTCCTGATAGGGATGAAAGTGGTAATCCGAACTGTTAGAACAAATTTAATATTTTAAAATAGATATGTATAAAATTTAATGTTGATCTTTTCTTATGTTATCAAGCACATTAGTACAAATATGAATAAAATATTATATAAGTTGGTTTATGTATTATTTGCTCCCTACAACACAAAAAGTTGAAAAAATTACCGAATTTGTTTCCGAATCCATACCGAAGTTTATATCTATTATTTGAAAAAATATAGGATAAATTTGAGGTTTACCTTTTATGAATCTTAACAAGCTGGATGTTAAAAACAAGAATACAAATTTGTATTGTATATTCTATATCCTATTTATTCGCAATCAAAGGAAAAACTGATTACCGAATAAATACCGTTTCCGACCGTTTTCATCCCTACCTCCTGACACCACGCATTGGAGAAACCTTGAGGTAGACGAAGTCTCCTTCCTCAAATCGGAGTTCCCTCCACCTGTTGTCTGCGTAACTCTTCTGCCGACTTTGAGCTTCAAGCAACCTTCTGCGGATCAGTGCAACTTTCTCTTCCGCCTCTTTGACAAAGGCAAGTCCTTCTAGTGCTTTTTCCCCCACGTTGGACCACATGAGAGGGGTCTGGCATTTCCGTCCATACGGTGCTTCGAATGGCGACATCTTGATGCTGGCCTGATAGCTATTGTTGTATGAGAACTCTGCGTAGGGTAGACTGGATTCCCAACTTCTATCAAAAGCTAACACACATGCTCTTAACAGATCTTCAAGGACTTTGTTGACTCTTTCTGTCTGCCCATCTGTCTGAGGGTGATAAGCGGTACTGAAATCTAGCTTGGTGCCCATAGCTTTCTGAAGGCTTGTCCAGAATTTGGATGTGAACTGGGTTCCTCTGTCTGACACTATCTTTTTTGGGATGCCATGGAGTCTGACTATCTCCTTGAGGTAAATCCGGGCAAGGGTGGCTCCTCCAAAGGTAGTTTTCACTGGGACGAAATGGGCTACCTTGGTGAGGCGATCTATTATTACCCAGATGGAATCATTCCCTTTTTGCGTCCGTGGCAGTCCGGTTACGAAGTCTATGCCTATTTCTTCCCACTTCCATTCAGGTATCGGGAGGGGTTGTAATAGGCCTGCAGGTTTTGGTGTTCGGCCTTCGTCCGTTGGCAGATGTCACATCGAGCCACATACTGAGCTATTTCTTTCTTCATTCCTTTCCACCAGTATCTGGTTTTGAGGTCCAGGTACATCTTGGTAGTTCCCTGGGTGGATGGAGTAGGCCGAGTCGTGAGCTTCCTTGAGTAGGACTTCTCGGGCCTCCCATTTTGGTACACACAGACGGTGTTTGAACCAAAGGACTCCTTGGTCATCTATCCTGAGGTCCGGGAGTTGTTCCTTGCGGGCTTTCTCCACAAGCCCTGCTGTCTCTGAGTCTAGATGTTGAGCTTTGCAGATGAGGTCCTCTAGCATTGGTTTGACTTCGAGACTGTCGTTGTTCCCCAGACATGCATTTAGCTGTGCTGATTCTTTCTTCCAATCTTCTAGAAAATTGGTTCCTTTTATTCCGAATGGTTTTCGACTGAGGGCGTCGGCTACCACGTTGGCTTTCCCGGGGTGATAGTGAATTTCTAGGTCATAATCCTTGATCAGTTCTAACCATCTTCGCTGACGAAGATTGAGATCTGGTTGAGTGAATATATACCTCAGACTCTTGTGATCGGTGAAAATGTGGCATTTGTTTCCGATCAGGTAATGCCTCCATATCTTCAAGGCATGCACTATGGCTGCTAATTCCAAATCATGGGTGGGGTAATTCTGTTCATGCGGCTTGAGTAGGCGTGATGCGTAAGCAATGACTTTCTTGTTTTGCATTAGCACACACCCTAAGCCTTGCCTCGAGGCATCACAGAAGACGACAAAATCTTGATGAATATCTGGCAGTGATAGAACGGGTGCCGTTGTAAGTTTTTCCTTTATGATTTGGAAACTTCCTTCGCATTTTGGGGTCCACACAAATTTATGGTCTTTCTTGAGAAGTTCTATCATTGGTCTTGCTATGCTGGAGAATCCTTTGATGAAGCGGCAGTAATACCCTGCCATTCCTAGGAAGCTTCGAACTTCACTAACGTTGGTTGGTTGCCTCCATTTTGATACTGCTTCCACTTTGGAAGGGTCCACTTCTATCCCTTCTACGGTTAAGATATGCCCAAGGAAGGCTATCTTTTCCAACCAGAATTCACATTTACTGAGTTTAGCATAAAGTTGGTGTGCTCTGAGTTTTCCGAGGACAATCCGAAGGTGACGCAAATGGTCTTCGCGGTTCTTGGAGTAAATAAGGATGTCGTCGATGAAGATTACGACAAACTTATCTAGCTCTTCCATAAACACTTTATTCATGAGGTTCATGAAAAAGGCGGGTGCGTTTGTCAGTCCGAACGACATTACTGTGAATTCATATTGCCCGTACCGGGTGACAAATGCAGTCTTTTGGATGTCTGCTTCCTTGATCCTCAATTGGTGGTAACCAGATCTTAGGTCTATCTTGGAGAAGTACTTGGCTCCTTGAAGCTGATCGAAGAGGTCGTCAATCCGAGGAAGTGGATACTTATTCTTGATGGTAACTTCATTTAACGATCGGTAATCAATACACATTCTCATGCTTCCATTCTTCTTAGAGACGAACAGGACTGGTGCTCCCCAAGGTGATGAGCTGGGACGAATGTACCCTTTTTGCTGAAGATCTGCGATTTGAAGCTTCAGTTCTGCTAACTCAGTTGGAGCCATGCGGTATGGTCTCTTCGCGATGGGTGCTGTTCCAGGGATCAGATCTATGTAGAATTCCACTTCTCTTTCTGGCGGCATTCCTGGCAATTCTTCTGGAAATACGTCCATGAATTCTTCTACTACTGATATACTTTCTGTTGCTAGATTGAACATCATTGGGTCACTGGCGGGGGGCTGTGCCTGACAAGAGACTGACTTTCCCTGCTGGTCGGTGAGGAGGACGGTCCTGTCTGCGCAACTGATGATGCCTTTGTGTTTAGTTAGCCAATCCATCCCTAGGATCACATCAATTCCTTTGGATGGCAAGATGGTTAAGTCTGCCAGAAATACTACCCCACTTAAAAGGATTCTGACTTGGGAGCATTTTAGCTGGCATAGAAGGTCGGACCCTAGGGTTCGAGTGACTAAGGGAATCTCCAGAGGAGTAGAGGGAATGCCATGCTTTTCCACAAAACTAGTGGCTATGAAGGAGTGGGATGCTCCAGAATCGAAAAGTACGGTAGCGGGAGTAAATTCAACAAGGAACTCACCGAGCACTACTCTCGGAGCCTGCTGAGCTTCCTGGGCATCGACGTGATTTACCCGTGCCCTTCCTTGGTATGGGGCCTTGATCTGCTGGCTGACGGCGGAGGGCGCCTTGGGTAGGGATGTTCCTAAAACATCCGATTTGTATCACAAATCTAATATTTTAGTATAGATATACATAGGATTTCAAGCTAATTTTTGACAATGTTATTAAGAATATTATGAAGTATTCAAATAAATTTTTGTATAATTTTTTATGTACATTATTTTCTCCCTACAACAAAAAAGGTGAAAAAACATCTGAATCCGTATTCGGATAGACATCCGAATTTTATATGAATTATTTAAAAAGATATAGAATGAATTTAATGTTTATTTTTTATGAAGATTAATAGCCTCAATGCTAAAAACAAGAATATAAATTTACATAGCAAATTCTATATGTTTGTTGTTCACAATCGAAGAAAGAAGGTCAAAAAATTGACATCCGAATAAATATCCGGATCCATCCCTAGCCTTGGGGGCGGATGCTGAGGTATTCTTAGGGCCATTCACCGAGTTGGAGTAGGCGGGTCCTGGTGGCTTCAGCTGCGGACAGTTGTTCTTGAAGTGACTGGGATCACCACAGTGCCAACACGCATTTGCCGGGGGTTGGTTGCTTGCCACTGAGGGGGAATGGAAAGAGCTCTGACTTTGCTGGCTGAATCGTGACGGAGTGGGTCCAGCTGGTCTACTGAAGTTTGGCCCCTTGGGTGGAAACCCAAATGATCGAGTCTTCTGGTGCCGGTCTTGCTGCTGAGCCCGGAGGACATGGAACTTTCTTTTGAGATGCCCTTTTTCCTCCTCCTTTGCCCTTTCAACTTGCATGGCCTTGTTGGACAGGTGAGAGAAACTGAGGAAGTCTTGGCTAGCCAGAATTGTCTTGAGTCCTGGCCTGAGTCCCTTCAGGAAATGGGCCATCTTCTTGCCCTCGGTACTGACGTCATCTGGCGCTTAGCGGGCTAATTCCGTGAACTTGTGCACATATTCGCTGACAGATCTTTCGTCTTGAGTCAATTCTCGGAACTCGTCCTCCTTAAGCTGTACAAGTCCTTGGGGCACATGGTGCTCCCGGAAAGCTGCTTCAAATTCCGCCCAGGTAGCATCTCTGATGGTGACGTTGAAGGTGTCCCACCAGGCTAAGGCCATCCCGGAAAGTTGATGGGCAGCCAGTTGAACACGCTGATTTTCTGGGCAACCGATGGCTTCCAACTTTCTTTTGATCGTGCGCATCCAATCGTCGGCATCGAGGGGATTGCTCGATCCGGCGAACGTGGGAGGCTTGAGTCTCAGGAAATCCCCCATTCTGTCTTGCGGTCTTCCACCATTTGACCGTTGATTTTCCAGATTTCGAGTGAGGACCTCGATGAGTCGGGTTTGATTGGCTAGAACTTGGGCTAGGTCTAAGGGTAGTGGTGGGGGTGCGGGGTGGTGGGTGTGCAAATTTTATACTTTATTATTTTTGTGCCCCAATAATTTATTTAGACAATTTTTGGTGCATAAAATATTAGCATCTAAATATATATGTGAAAATGAGAAAAAGAAATAGGAAAAGAAAAAGAGAAAGAATTCTCCAGCTAACTGGGCCAGGGGGGATTTCGGCCCACTCAGCGCGGGCGCGCTTGCGGCCCAGTCGGCCCAGCAGCGAGGAAGCGGGGGCGGGGACGGCGCCGTAGCGCGGGCCCACCAGTCAGGGAGAGAGGGGGGCTGACGGCGTTACTCGGCAACGGAGGGGGGGAGAGGCTTGACCGGGGCCGGTCGGCGGCGAACTCCGCGGCGGTTCTCCGCCGTCGGTCCGGTTCTCTGGCGGGGAAGCGGTGGCGAAGCACGGGCGGGTGAAGTGGGTCACAGGGGTGGGGCGAAATTGGCCTGTGGGGGCCTATGGCGGCCGGTCCACGGCGCAGTGGCGGATGCCCGCGGCGGCGAAGCCGCCGGTGAGGTTTCTGGCCACGATAGGGGAGGCAAAGTGGTGCCCTGTGATCGTGAGCGTGTGGCGGAGCTTCGGCCATAGTTTAATTGAACAACGAAAAGCTAGAGAGGGGGAAGGGAGCTCACCGGAGCAGGGCAGGGAGCACGGCGGCGCTTGCTTGAACGGCTCGGGGAGGAGGGTAGTGGGGATGGCTGGAGTTGTGTGGCGAAAACGGGGCTCGGGCGGGCCCTTTTATAGGCGCTCGGAGGAGGGAGGGGGATGGGGGAGACGGCGAGCACCGGCGAGCTTGCCGTGAGGGCGGGGATGGCGCTAACGCCGATTGGGACGGCTCAGGCAGGCTGAGGGGTGAGAGGTCGGCTCAAGCACAGCGGCGGGGTTGTCGCGGAGGCTGGCGAGCATTAATGGCGAGGCGACGAGGCGAGGGGGCGCTCGGCGGAGATCGCGCCGGTGAGGGATGGGCGAGGGAGATGGAGCTGACGAGTGGGCCCTGGCTGCCAGCGAGAGGAGCCTGCGCGAGAGAGAGGGCGGTGAGGCGCTGACGGGCGGGGCCCGGGTGTCAGTGGGCGGAAGCGGCGCGCGGAATGGGCCGCCTGGGCCGGAAGAGAGGGGAGGAGGCGGGAGCGCGCGAGCTGGGCTGGGATTCGGCCCAGCCGAGGGAGGGGAGAGAGATTTCCTTTTTCTTTTCTTATTCTAATTCTTTCCTTTTTCTTTTCTACTTTTTGTGTCTTTTTGTTTCTTTTTCCCCTAACAAAAATTCTCTAAATGAACTTGGGTGATAAGCATGGTCTATGTGAGGTGCTTCAAATCATTTTAAGTGTATGCATATGATTGGGTGACCTAGGGGTAGAGTTAAGGGAGAAGAATGAAACGAAGGGGGAAAAATAATTAGGGGGGGTTAGGGTTTCCAACCTGAGTTGGGATTTTGGGATGTTACAGGTTGATAGCTCTTGTAGGTTGTTATTACGATCCTATTTTTATGGCAGATCCGAAAAACATGGCAGCCGCATGCATGCGGTTATACAGATCCAAAAATTATGGCAAAATGCATGCATGAGTCAAACACGTTCCCTTGCATGCGCGTAAATTTAGGAAAGATATGTGTGACGGTTTCTATTTTAAATGCTTTATTTCCTCCATAAATTTAGGATCGCTGCAATAGCAATGCAGCTAGACTCGTAATTATTATTTTATGTTATATAGTGATACTAAATATGCTACACTGTGTAGATAATTATGCAATTGGGTATACTGCATAAAAATCTGTTACCAGCTGCATGCACACGAATTTATGATGGAAAGAATATGCAATAAAAGGAAATGAATTGCATGCATAAAAACAAAAAATCGCATTTAATATTTTATTTCCTTCATAAATATAGGATCCCTCCAACAGTCATGCAGCTAAACGCATTAGAACTAGTTTATGATGTATATTGAAACAAATTATACTACACGGTGTAGGTATTTATGCAATTCCTTACACTGCGTAAAAAAACTGGCATGTTGTTCACTGGTGGACGCATATTCGGGTGAAGCGTAAAAACCTTAAGTTTTGAGTATAAAATCCCTCAATTATAAGCGTAAATACCGAGTCAATGAGAGGTTGATAACTCTTGTAGGTTGTTATTATGATCCTATTTTTATGACAGATCCTAAAACATGGCAGCCGCATGCATGATGTTTCTATTTTTATACAGATTCAAAAATTATGACAAAATCGTGGGAGTTTCCATTGCATGCGCGCAAATTACGAACAGCATAAATTAAGGAATTGCCTTTCCAATGTGCATGCACTAAACTGATATACGAACTCCATGTTCAAGCATAAAATCGTAGAGTTTTTAGCGTAAATAGTACATGTGGTAGGCATAAAACACAATGATCCAAAAGAAAACTGCGCCGGATCGGAGGATGTCACGCGTGATCATCGCTGCGCGCATCTCGCGCCTTCCGTGACGTCGCTCGCTCGAACATCGCGCCTTATGCGTCGCCGTCGCTACTCGCACGTCGACGGGCGTCGCTTGCTCGCCGGCCTTGGAAGTGCCTCCTCCTCGGAGCTTCGGGGACGCCGCCGCTTGCCCGCACAAGGGCCCCGCTGCGGATCGAGGAACCTCCGCCACCGCGCGTCGAGGTAATGGAGTTGCGGCCACCGGCCTGGGAACCGCCGCCACCGCACAAGGGCGCCGCCGCCGCTCGCCTTCTGGATCGGGGGCCGCCACCGCCGGCCTGGGAACCGCCGCCACCGCACAAGGGCGCTGCCGCCGCTCGCCCTCTGGATCGGGGGCCACCACCGCCGGCCTGGGAATCGCCGCCACCGCATGTCGAGGTCGGGGAGCTGCGGCCACCGCAGCCACTGGCCGGGATCCACCGCCGCGCGCACTATCGGGCAACCGCCGTCGCTAATGAATCGAGATGGGGCGTAAAAAACTGATCCCTAGCACTACGGATTTTCTTTTATAGACGTCTGGACCTGGTCCGGCTCGACCGGATTGCACTGTCTGGCCTGGGCTTCCTTTAGTTATTGGAAGCCCAGGGCTCCTAATATACAATCTCTCTCTCTATATATATATATATATGATAGCTCAAAGTTACTAATTATTAAGACATTATAAAACAACACAATTACAAAAAAAATCAACAACATATATCCTCTTTCAGGCATAATCTATAAATTCACAAGTATATAAGGTATAGTAGATAACTAATATTAATTAATAGGTTCAAGTGTTTCACACTTTTTATATCACAAAAATGGCACAACATAAATCACAATAGGGCACCTCGGACGCTTGTTCCCTCCTTGGCGTACACACGAGCCTTCCTCCTGCACCAACGATATATGCTGCTGATTTTTTAAGCACACGAACAGAGCAAGAAATCCGAACAGTGTGAAGTGAAGCCAACAAAAAATGGGATCCGTCACTGTTAGCAAGAAATCTCAAATCACACGAACGTTGCAGTGTGTAGCTTTTCACTCCGTGGGACCCAGTTGCTAGAACATCCTTTCACTTATTGGGCGCTTGTGCTAATGGGCTAGCCAGCCAGGCCTCATGCCCTCACCCGCGGACGCAAGGCGCAGCCCACAGAAGAGCCAACCGACAACTGGCCAGACTTAAACCGGGTTCCAGCCAGGTGAGTACTGGGTACCCGACCGTGAATACCCCGTATCCAGATGTATCCAAATGTTTAGTATCAGGATGGTACCTGTATCTATCCCGCCAACAAAAATATCAGTATCTAAAAATTCGAGTTATTTTACTATACCGTCCCCTTTTCAGCCCTAGTGAAAACGGACGGAGCAGATCGTTTCCGTATCCGGCTTTAACAATTTTGACTTGAAAGTAACATCGGGTTCGATTACTAAAAGTTGCATATAGGACAAAATCGGATATTATTCAGACGGATAATAATATATATCGGATATTATTCAAATGATACATACGAATATTAGATATTTGTTAGATGGGCTGTAAATTAATTTAGGCCATCTTCATCAGATCCCTATCTTATGTCATATTTTATCACTTATTTCAAACTCTACTCTACAAATAATATTAAACAATATAATCTACGGTCTATATCTTCTGTATATATAATCTCTACAACTATTAAGAGCGAACTGTAGACTGCCCCCGCCTGGGAGCCCACCCGCCTGCGCCTCCACCGCCGCCGAATCCCACCCGCACGCCCGCGCCTCCGCCGCCGCGAATCCCTCGGTCCTCGTCTCCTTCGCCAGCGCCTCCCCACCCGCACGCCCAAGCCTCCGCCGTCGTGAATCCCTCGGCCCTCGTCTCCTTCGCCAGCGCCTCCCCACCCGCACACCCAAGCCTCCGCCGCCGCGAATCCCTCGGCCCTCGTCTCCTTCGCCAGCGCCTCACCAGGCGACGCCCCACCCGCGCCCCCACCATGCAGCACGACAGACGGTGCGCGAACGCCCCCCCCCCCCCCATTCCGCAGCCCCCGCCTCTGCCGGGATAGGCGCCATGCGGATGCCGCGCCCGCCCACCTAGCATGCCCCCATCACGCTAGCCACTATCGCCCATCAAAGCCGCCTCGGCGAACCCCCTCCCTCTCCCCTAGCCGTGCCCCGAGACAGCTGCCACTCGAGCGTCTCCTGCCTCCCGAGCTCGAGGCAACCTCCCCGTCGTGGCCTCCCAGGTCTGGTTCGAAGGATTGGAACCCGAGGTACCCCCACCACCATCTCGGCAGGATATTGCAATGAATCGGGCTCCTCGATAAACCAATCACCGCGAGATACCCCCACCACCAAAACTAGATTCTAATGTAGAGTATATACCCTACTGCAGTGGGATTGTTGGATTCCTAATGCGAAACTTGAAGCCCAACCAACCAGCGGGAGAAGCAGGTCGAAGGGGAACCACATCACGGTGAGGAGCCTCCACAATCACGATTATTTAGGTAAACCAATCACAACTACTTATTAAAGTGATTTTCTTAACTATAACACTTTAACAAATTAGCTCCGTGACTTTGTCTCAATCTCTAATCCTGCAGAACCATCTGTAGATTAGTGTAATTCTAATTTCATAAAATATGACTCCTAGGATCTTTCATTATACCTCTTTCAACTGCTTCATTTATGGTAATTACATATAGTTTGATGTGTACCTGCAAGGCAAGCCCTCATCCGTATTCAAGTTTTGTAGCCATGTCTCAAATCTAAAGCTTCTCGCGCAATAACTGTGTGATCCTTGTGGTGTTGTTTGTAACTTGAATTTAGTTTTGAGTTTTGTGGATTCAATTTTCATATTTTGTTGTATTCCGCACTAGATTACCAATTATCTTAAATTTTGACTAAACTATACTTTGCAGAATGGCATACTTGCTTTACTTGCAAAGGGTGTTCATGTCCTTATTGTTTCTACTGTCGGTGACATACCTTTATCAAGGTTGCGTGAAACAAGCAGAATTTGTCCAAGTCTTGAGGAAGACAAAGAGATTCTACACCAAATGTTTAAGGATGACAATCATGATTGAGAAGAATGTTGATGTTGACTCCAATGGAGTGACTAGCACATGGTCTATGTGAAAATTATTAATTTTCTACTGCCTCTCATGCCATCAATTGTTCCTGTTTTACTATTGTTTGTCTCTCCCTTTCGTCATCTGTAGCTAGCTGATAATAGTGCATACTTGATTTTAGCTTTAGAAATGTCCTACCATTGTTGTTTAGTCGCATATTTCTTCAATATTGTCGGGGACCATAATTAGGGGTACCCTCAAGACGCCTAATTCTCAGCTGGTAACCCCCATCAGCATAAAGCTGCAGAGGCCTGATGGGTTTGATTAAGTCAGGGATCAGTCCATACGAGTGACTCGATCACGCCACGCCCGAGCCTAGCCTCGGGCGAGGGCAGCCGACCCTAAGATGACTCCGTCTCGCCTGAGGCCTCCTCTTTCACGGCAGACGCATCACCGGCTCGCCCGAGGCCCCGCCTTCGATAAGAAGTAACCCTGACTAAATCACCGCGCCAACCGACCAAGTCACCGGGGCGTTTAACGCAAAAGGTAAGACCGACGGGCGACCAGACTTCGCCAGAGGTGCCATAGGAGGTTCCGCCCGACCCAGGGCTCGGACTCGGGCTAAGGCCCCGGAAGACGGCGAACTCCGCTCCGCCCGACCCAGGGCTCGGACTCGGGCTAAGGCCCCGGAAGACGGCGAACTCCGCTCCGCCCGACCCAGGGCTCGGACTCGGGCTAAGGCCTCGGAAGACGGCGAACTCCGCTCCGCCCGACCCAGGGCTCGGACTCGGGCTAAGGCCCCGGAAGACGGCGAACTCTGCTCCGCCCGACCCAGGGCTCGGACTCGGGCTAAGGCCCCGGAAGACGACGAACTCCGCCTCGCCCGACCCAGGGCCCGGACTCCGCCTTGGCCTCTGCCGAACGACCTCCGCCTCGCCCGACCCAGGGGTTCGGGCTCAGCCTCTATCATGCAGGACGGACTCGACCTCGACTTCGGAGGAGCCTCCACGACGCCCGACCTAGGACACAAGACCGCCACGTCAACAGGAAGCGTCATCATCACCCTGCCCTGAGCCGACTTGGGTCGCAGAGAACAAGACCGGCGTCCCATCTGGCCAGCTACGCCAGATAGGCAATGATGGCGCCCCGCCAGACCATGACGACGGCGGCTCTCAGCTCCCTTACGAAAGCAGGAGGACGTCAGCAAGGGCCCGGCCACTCCGACAGCTGTCCCTCTGTCCGGCTCCGTTACTCCTCCAACAGCCACGACGCCACACCAACAGGGTGCCAAGATCTCTCCGGCTGCCACCTTGGCATGTACTCAGGGCACTAGCACTCCCCCGCTAGACACGTAGCACCTTGCTACACCCCCATTTTGTACACCTGGATCCTCTCCTTACGCCTATAAAAGGAAGGACCAGGGCCTTCTTAGAGAAGGTTGGCCTCGCGGGGACGAAGGGCAGGGGCAGGCGCTCTCTCGGGGCCGCTCGCTCCCCTCACCTCGCGCGGACGCTTGTAACCCCCTACTGCAAGCGCACCCGACCTGGGCGCGGAACGAACACGAAGGCCGCGGGAATTCTCCGACTCCCTCACGACCCGGCTCCGGCCGCCTCGCTCTCGCTCTCTCTCTCTCCCCCCTTCGCGCTCGCCCACGCGCTCGACCCATCTGGGCTGGGGCACGCGGCACACTCACTCGTCGGCTCGGGGACCCCCCGGTCTCGGAACGCCAACAGTTGGCGCGCCAGGTAGGGGCCTGCTGCGTGTTGACGAGTAGTTTCCCGTCAAGCTCCAGATGGGCAGTCTCCAACGACCTCTTCAACCCGGATCGGTGCTCCGTTTCGGGAGTCTCGAGTTCATGTCCTTCGACGGCAACTACGACATGATACTCCTTCCACCGCCGCGCGACAGCGACAATGGTGGCGGACAGCCCGCCCGCCGGCGGCGGAATCGACGACGTCTTTCCCGCATGGGGGAAGGACAACTTTCGAGCTCGCCCCATCCTCTCCCTCGCCATCGGAGGAGGAGGAGGCGGGGCAACCAAGGCCGAGCGGGAGGCCGCGCTCCGACGGCTGTCGAGCAAATCGACATCCCCGGCGCCCCAACGGAGGACACGCCAAGCGTCGCCCTCGCGTTCGAGGCAAAGGCGAGCGCCATCCCCCCGCAACACGTCGACCCTGAGCAGGTGGACGACGCCGGCGCGCTCACGAAGGGCCTGCAGGACGTCGCCCTCGTACCCAAGACGACGGCGCGATCAGCCCCCGACATGACTTCGTCGCTCCTCGTCGACAAAAAGGTACCGACTGCTCCCCATCTTTCGTCATTTCGACTCGGCCTCAACCCGCCTGGCGACCTCGCTTTGGCGGGTGCTCACATTGAGGCGAGTGCAACCTCTCTGGGGTTTCGTGTGCGGTCGCCTTGGGACCGATTGACGGGTGTCTCGACCTACGGACCCTCTGGGTCCGAGGAAGATGACGACCCCAGCATCTGCTGGGATTTCTCCGGATCTGGCAACCCTAGTGCCATGCGGGACTTCATGACCGCATGTGACTACTGCCTCTCCGACTGTTCCGACGGCAGCCGCAGCCTTAGCGACAAGGACTGCGGCCCGAGCCGCGAATGTTTCCACGTCGAGCTAGGGGATCCCTCCGGAGGCGGCTGTCTCGGCATGCCGGAGGACGGTGATCCCCCTAGGCCAGCGCCTCGCGCCGACATCCCGCGGGAGCTAGCTGTGGTCCCCGTTCCGGCGGGGGGTCACGACCCACAGCTCGAGCAAGTCCGCGGGGCGCAGGCCGGGCTCGATGAGGGAGCGGGAGCGCTCGAGGCAATCCGCCAGAACATCGGGCAGGTATGGGCGAGCCAGCCCCCGGCCGGAGGAATACGTCACCTGCCCCAAGGTCTCCAGCACCGCATCGCCAACGATGCCAGGGACAGACCGCCACCCGCGTCCGGCGGAACCGGTCAGGACCTGGCCGCCGCAGCGATGCTCCTCCGCGCGATGCCGGAGTCATCAACCACCGAGGGTCGGCGAATCCAGGGAGAACTCAAGCATCTCCTGGAAGGCGCTGCGGCCCGGCGGGCCGAGAGCTCTGCCTCCCGAAGGCAGGGATACCCCTCGGAACCTCGTGCCGCGACTTCCCGACTCACGCGGGAAGCCTCGGTCTACACTGGGCGCACGCGCAACACTGCGCCTGCGGCCCCGGGCCGCCTCGGCGACGAGCACCCTCATCGCGACCGTCGGGCCCGCCTCGACGAAAGGGTGCGCCGAGGCTATCACCCCAGGCGTGGGGGGCGCTACGACAGCGGGGAGGATCGGAGTCCCTCGCCCGAACCACCCGGTCCGCAGGTCTTCAGCCGAGCCATTCGGCGGGCGCCGTTTCCGCCCCGATTCCGACCCCCGACTACTATCACGAAGTACTCGGGGGAAACAAGACCGGAATTGTGGCTCGCGGACTACCGCCTGGCCTGTCAACTGGGTGGGACGGACGATGACAACCTCATCATCCGAAACCTCCCCCTGTTCCTCTCCGACACTGCTCGTGCCTGGTTGGAGCACCTGCCTCCGGGGCAGATTTCCAACTGGGAAGATCTGGTCCAGGCTTTCGCCGGCAACTTCCAGGGCACGTACGTGCGCCCCGGGAATTCCTGGGACCTCCGAAGCTGTCGGCAACTGCTGGGAGAGTCTCTCCGGGACTACATCCGGCGGTTCTCGAAGCAGCGCACCGAGCTGCCCAACGTCACCGACTCCGATGTCATCGGCGCGTTCCTTGCCGGCACCACCTGCCGGGACCTGGTGAGCAAGTTGGGTCGCAAGACCCCCACCAGGGCGAGCGAGCTGATGGACATCGCCACCAAGTTCGCCTCCGGCCAGGAGGCGGTAGAGGCCATCTTCCGAAAGGACAAGCAGCCCCAGGGCCGCCTGTCGGAAGATGCTCCCGAGGCGTCTACTCCACGCGGCGCCAAGAAGAAAGGCAGGAGGAAGTCGCAAGCGAAACGCGACATTCTCGATGCAGACCTTGTCGCCGCCGCCGAGCACAAGAACCCTCGGAAGCCCCCTGGAGGTGCTAACCTCTTCGACAAGGCACTCAAGGAGACGTGCCCCTACCATCAGGGGCCCGTCAAGCACACCCTCGAGGAGTGCGTCATGCTTCGGCGCCACTTCCACAGGGCCGGGCCACCCGCAGAGGGTGGCAGGGCTCACGACGACGACAAAAAGGAAGATCACCGAGCAGGAGAGTTCCCCGAGGTCCGCGACTGCTTCATGATCTACGGAGGGCATGCGGCGAATGCCTCGGCTCGGCATCGTAAGCAAGAGCGTCGGGAGGTCTGCTCGGTGAAGGTGGCGGCGCCGGTCTACCTAGACTGGTCCGACAAGCCCATCACCTTCGACCGGGACGACCACCCTGACCACGTGCCGAGCCCGGGGAAGTACCCGCTCGTCGTCGACCCCGTCATCGGCGACGTCAGGCTCACCAAGGTCCTGATGGATGGAGGCAGCTGCCTCAACATCATCTACGCCGAGACCCTCAGGCTCCTGCGCGTCGACCTGTCATCCGTCCGAGCAGGCGCTGCGCCCTTCCATGGGATCATTCCCGGGAAGCGCGTCCAGCCCCTCGGACAGCTCGACCTTCCTGTCTGCTTCGGAACACCATCCAACTTCCGAAGGGAGACTTTGACGTTCGAGGTGGTCGGGTTCCGAGGAACCTACCACGCAGTGCTGGGAAGACCATGCTACGCGAAGTTCATGGCCATCCCCAACTACACCTACCTGAAGCTCAAGATGCCGGGCCCCAACGGGGTCATCACCGTCGGCCCCACGTACAAACACGCATTCGAATGCGATGTGGAGTGCGTGGAGTACGCCGAGGCCCTCGCCGAGTCCGAGGCCCTCATTACCGACCTGGAAAGCCTCTCCCGAGAGGTGCCGGACGTGAAGCGACACGCCAGCAACTTCGAGCCAGCGGAGACGGTCAAGGCCGTCCCTCTCGACCCCAGTGGCGACGCCTCCAAGCATGTCCGGATCAGTTCTGGGCTCGGTCCCAAATAAGAAGCAGTACTCGTCGACTTTCCTCGCGCAAACGTCGACATGTTTGCGTGGGGTCCCTCGGGCATGCCCGGCATACCGAGGGGTGTCACCGAGCACTCGCCGGATATTTGGGCAGGAGCCTGACTCGCCGAACGGCCTCCGCGCGAACGACGCTCGGGGGCTGCGCCCTTTCCCCACTCACACATAAGAATCAGTCATCAAGGAAGGGTCGGCCTCGCCCCGGCAGAGCCCGACCCTCCCTCGGGGGCTAAAAAGGGGGAACCCCTCTCGTCGAGTTTGGACGTACCGTTCCGCGTCAAAGAAACTTTTTTTTCGGTCAAGAAGGGTTTTTTCGCGTTCTCCCGGATGCGTCAGAAGCAGGGTCCCGAGGAGCGAACTTGGGTACGAGTAAATGGCGAGACCGACTGAGCTGGGGAACACCCATGCCTCCGGGCCAGGGACACCTCACTCGTCGCCTGCCACGAAAAAGGACCTAGCTCGGGAAATCACCCTGTTGTCGACACTACGGGCCAGGCGCGAAAATCGAAACGAAAAGGAGCATGACTTCACGGAAGAGAAGTAAAATGTCCAGGCCTCGGTGGCCGCGGCAAATCACACATCCAACAGAAATTGTCCCAACAAAAATCAGGCGTCGCCTCGGGCAGGCGCCGCGCCCTCGACTCCACCCCCGCCGTCGGTAAGGTCCGCCTCCGCTTCCGGCGGCGGCGCAGGAGGAAGAATCTCCGCTTCGAAGACGGTCGCCAGCGCCGCGCTCGGACCCGCAGCGACCGCGTCGAGCCGCTGAACTTCCGCCAGGGCCGCCTCGTCTTCGTCAGGAAGGCAGTATCCCTCACTGACCCGCTCCAAGTCCACGACGTAGTGGGAAGCGAGCACGGCGAAGGCCCGCCTGACGCCGTGGTGTAGCGCCCCGCGGACTTTACCGCGCGCGTAATCACCTAGGGCTTGAAGACGGCTTCGGGGAGAGCTTCCTGAAGGGACGTCGCCGGGACCGAGCTTCCGATAGACCTCCGAGACGGCCTCGGACATGGCCGCGAGATCGACCTCCCTCTGCTCAGCAGCTCCAGCGAGCGCCTCGGCGAGCGCTTTGGCAGACTCGTCAAGAGCAGACTCGAGCTCTGCGAACAACCGAAAGAAAGACCTCAAACTCAAGCGAAAGAAACGGGCAAGAGCGAGAACCGAGGACGGACGGGGCGCACCTCCGGCTCGGACGCATTGCTCCGAGGCCGCGACCTGGGCCACGGCCAGATCGGCCGCGAGGGTCTTGGCCCGGTTTTCAGCCTCGGCGGCCCGGCTCCGAGTTTGGTCCCGCTCCTCGGCAACCTGGGCGAGCTCCGACCGCTGTTGTAGCACCTCCGCGCGCGCTGCCGCCGCCTCGGCCCTCAGGTCGGCACAGAGCAACTGGAGGTCCGCTATCTTAGCATCCTGCTGAGAAAGGCGCGCGGTAGCCCCGGCGAGCGAAGTCCTCAGGGACCGTAGCGAGCCCCAGACGTCGGCCTCGCGGCGGATGAACGACGACTTGGCAGCGCTCCGGTCCGTCAGATCCTGGAAAGGAAAGCAAGACATCACGACGAACGCCTCACTCGCAGAAGCGAGAAGGTATGTCTGAAACCATTACCTGAAGGATTTTGGGGACGTCCCCGCAGAGAACCTCCAGCGACGATCGGAGCAACCCCACTGTCGCCTCCGCACGCTTGCGGAGCTTGTCCCAGGACTGGTCCTCCTCTTCGTCGTCAAGAACGAAGATAGGGCCCGAAGCCTCGCGGGTCCGGAATCGGAGCAACTGGCCCCGGGCCTCGGGGCTCCGCCGCACAGCGACAAGGCTGCCGCCCGCCCGGGAGCACTGCGCATCCGCGCCCACCTCTTCCGAGGCTCCGGGCGCCGACGCCGCGGCCGTCTCGACGCCGGCGACAACCGTACGCTCTCCGACGGGGACGGTGCCAACTGCGGTAGCGGCAGACGCCGGCATGGCCGACATGGCAGGCGAGCTCGGGACCACGTCGGCGCCGGCCGCCTCCCCGATCACGATGGCCACCTCGGCAGAGGAGCCCGCCTCGGGGACCTGCTCCCCCGGAACATGCGACGCCCGAGCCCCGTGCGGCGGAGCACCCTGCGAAAGGGTCGGCTGAGCGGCAGGGCCCGAGGTGGCGCCAGCTGCCTGGACCAACGCCGTCTTGAGGGCCTTCCGAGGTGCCAGGTCGATAGGACCATGGCTCCGTTTGCTGGAAAAAACAAGAAAGGGAAAATCACGGCCAGACGTATGAATGAAGCGCCGGGACGGAGACATTCCAAGGTACCTACCCGCTCCGGACCATGATCCACGGTGCCTGGGGGGAGGTCTCTTGGCTCCCGCTTCCTGGAACCACCGCCGAGGTCCGCCTCGCCAACAGCCCCGGCGCCGCCCTCGCCTCGGACGCCCCTGAGGCCCGGGAGGCGGACTGCCCAGGCGCCGCCATGGCAACCTGAGGACCGCTCCCCCATGCTGCCGGCGCGGGTGACGGTTCCCGAGGAACGGACCCCTCGGCCCGGCTCCCTGGAGTCGCGTCAGCTCCTCCAGCCGAGGGGTCAAGAACCCTCTCGGGTTGCCCCCGCCCCTCAGGTCGGGGATCCGGCGCCTCGGCTCCAGGGACCGACGACGTAGGCCCGCTCGGGGGCTGACTCGACGGCTCCCGGCCACACCCCAAGCCGGGGCTGAGGCCGAGACGAGCGGCCATGTCGTCCTCCTCCTCTTCGTCGTCGTCGTCGTCGTCATCATCGGACGTCTCCGGCGACAGCTCCCTGGGAAGTCCTTCCCTCTCCTGCTGACGACGGCGTTTCTCCAGGGCGTCCCGAGCCCGCCTCCGCCTGCGGGCCCGGGCCTTCTCCGCATCCTTTTTCTTCTTCTCCTCCTCCGCGGCGACCCGCCGCGCCGCTCGACCTACCGCGTCCTCCGGGACCGGCGGCAGGGAGGGTTTGTGCCGCTCCACCTCCTAAAAAGGGGGGAGAAAGAAACCCGATAGTGAGAATCAGAAGCAACCCGGTATGTGAAGAAGGAAGGGACGAACACTCACCAGAGCGACGCACCCCTGGTCGGGGCGCATTCGAGGCTGGGAGAAGGCGTGGGGGTCCGGCTTCCCCATCGCGGCCGACACCCGCCGGTGGAGGGCATCGTGGGGAAGAGGATCAGGGGACATCCGTGACCCCTCCCAGTCGGCCTCCTGGGTCATCTCCCAAAGCGACAACCGCCGCTCCGCCAGGGGGAGCACCCTCCGGCGGTGGATGGCGGCAACCACTCCCGCGGCGGTGAGCCCTTCCTCCCGCAACGCCTTCAGGGCCTGGAGAAGAGGTTCGAGTTTCTTCTGCCTCTCGTGTGGAGTCCCGTGGCGCCAGGCGTCGGGGGCGGCGGTGACAACTCGCTGAGAGAACGGCGGGAGCGACCCTCCGTCATTCCGGAGGTAGAACCACCGGCGCTGCCAACCCTTGTTTGAGGATGAGAGGACGGCAGGGATATACTGCAACGACCGCGACTGCCTCAGCAAGAGGGTGCAGCCGCCGGCCCGCACCGCCGCACGGACCTTCCTCTCCCCCGTCGACGAAGCAAAAAGCTCGGCAAAGAAGAGGTGAGTCCACAAATCCCAATGGGGGGCGATCCCCAGATACCCCTCGCACACCGCTACAAAGATAGCGGCTTGCGCGATGGAGTTGGGAGTGAGGTTGTGCAGTTCCACCCCGTAGTGGAACAGGATGGCCCGCATGAAGCGGCTCGACGGCACACCAAATCCCCGCTCATGGAAGGAGATGAAGCTCACGACATACCCCGGCGGAGGGGATGGAGCGACTCCGCCCGCGGGAGGAATCCATTCCGGCCGCTCCTTATCGGTGAGGGGGCGGAGCAAACCCTCGCCGACGAGGTCCTCCAGATCACCCGCCGTCACCGTGGAGAAGGGCCACGGGTCGCGCGGCGGGAGAATGGTCACCCGGTCAGCCATCGCCAAGGCAGAAGGGGTGGCGGCGTGAAGGACAAGGGAGGGCGGTTTCCTTTTCCTGGCTAGATCTCTCAGGCTGCAAAAAACCTGAGAAGGAGGCGAGAAGCGGAGTCGAGAACCGTCACCGGACCCTCTCCGGGGCACATAAAGGCCAAGGTCAAGACGGTTCCAACGTACCGCCCGAACCGGACGCGGGGTTCAAAAAACACGAAGCGAAACAGCCGTTCCTCGAACGGCTCGCGCACGCAACGGCAGCCTCGCCGACCGCTTACCCCGGCGCATTAACTCCGCGGCTGGACAGGTGACGTTTCTGGCAGGGGCAGCTGGCGACGCTTCGCCTCCGCCAAAACGACCACACCAAAAAAGGTACGCCACGACGTTCAATTTTGTATCCTTTTTTCCCTTTTCCTTCTTTCTCTATCTCTTGCAACAGGGACCGGGAAAGGGGGTACCCCCAAAGGGATCCTTCCCCGTAAAGGAACTAGGCTCCGAGCCTCCCTACTGATCAGGGGTTCGAAGGCTGGCCCCCCGAGGGGTTCAACAGCCGCCTCAGATCGCGTGGGCCCGGCACCCACTACTGGTCAGGGGTTCGAAGGTCGGCCTCCCTAAAGGTTCCACGACCGCCTCAGGCTACTCGGGCTCCGCGCCCATTACTGATCAGGGGTTCGAAGGCTGGCCTGTCGAAGGGTTCACAGTCGCCTCAGACGCCGAGCGAGGGATGACCAGGGGTACGTTCGATACATAACCAAGGCTCGGGCTGCGCTCCCGAGGTACCCTAGGACATTTCTGAGACCAGCGGGAACGACTCTGTAACGGAATCCCATCGGAGGGAGGCAACGAGCCCTCGGACCCCGTCGCTAGGGGACCGGGTCCGGCAGATCACCCGCAGGTACTTTTGGGCGTGCCTCCGGGCCCCTAGCCGACCCCCAACGAACGGGGCACGGACGTCCACTCGGATTACCCGATTGCAGCTCACCGGAGACACCATGTTCGGTGCCCATCGAGGGTAACATGGCGCACTCCCCCCCTCCTCCTTGCGGAAAGGCGACGTAGGGGCGTATGTAAAAAGTCGAGTCTGTCCCTGATCGTCCTCTCGCTCCGTGCGGAGGCTCGGGGGCTGCTCTCGCAAACCCGGCTCCGGCCGAACCGTTGACAGCGTCAACATACCAGCCCGAGAACTTGGGCCCCGACAGTGCACCTGGGCTACGCCCTGCTCGCATGAGGGAACCGCCAGACCAGCCGAGGCATTACGCAAGGCATTAAGACCTCGAAGGAGTGAAACCACTCCTCCGAGGCCTCGGGGGCTACACCCGGCGGGTGCGCTCGCGCGCACCCACCGGAACAAAGTACCACCAAGAAAGGCTGGTCCCCTTGCAAAAAAGTGCGACGCAAGCCTCCAAGCGAGTGTTAACACTCTCTTCGAGGCTCGGGGGCTACTGTCGGGGACCATAATTAGGGGTACCCTCAAGACGCCTAATTCTCAGCTGGTAACCCCCGTCAGCATAAAGCTGCAGAGGCCTGATGGGTTTGATTAAGTCAGGGATCAGTCCATACGAGTGACTCGATCACGCCACGCCCGAGCCTAGCCTCGGGCGAGGGCAGCCGACCCTAAGATGACTCCGTCTCGCCTGAGGCCTCCTCTTTCACGGCAGACGCATCACCGGCTCGCCCGAGGCCCCGCCTTCGATAAGAAGTAACCCTGACTAAATCACCGCGCCAACCGACCAAGTCACCGGGGCGTTTAACGCAAAAGGTAAGACCGACGGGCGACCAGACTTCGCCAGAGGTGCCATAGGAGGTTCCGCCCGACCCAGGGCTCGGACTCGGGCTAAGGCCCCGGAAGACGGCGAACTCCGCTCCGCCCGACCCAGGGCTCGGACTCGGGCTAAGGCCCCGGAAGACGGCGAACTCCGCTTCGCCCGACCCAGGGCTCGGACTCGGGCTAAGGCCTCGGAAGACGGCGAACTCCGCTCCGCCCGACCCAGGGCTCGGACTCGGGCTAAGGCCCCGGAAGACGGCGAACTCCACTCCGCCCGACCCAGGGCTCGGACTCGGGCTAAGGCCCCGGAAGACGACAAACTCCGCCTCGCCCGACCCAGGGCCCGGACTCCGCCTCGGCCTCTGCCGAACGACCTCCGCCTCGCCCGACCCAGGGGTTCGGGCTCAGCCTCTGTCATGCAGGACGGACTCGACCTCGACTTCGGAGGAGCCTCCACGACGCCCGACCTAGGACACAAGACCGCCACGTCAACAGGAAGCGTCATCATCACCCTGCCCTGAGCCGACTTGGGTCGCAGAGAACAAGACCGGCGTCCCATCTGGCCAGCTACGCCAGATAGGCAATGATGGCGCCCCGCCAGACCATGACGACGGCGGCTCTCAGCTCCCTTACGAAAGCAGGAGGACGTCAGCAAGGGCCCGGCCACTCCGACAGCTGTCCCTCCGTCCGGCTCCGTTACTCCTCCAACAGCCACGACGCCACACCAACAGGGTGCCAAGATCTCTCCGGCTGCCACCTTGGCATGTACTCAGGGCACTAGCACTCCCCCGCTAGACACGTAGCACCTTGCTACACCCCCATTTTGTACACCTGGATCCTCTCCTTACGCCTATAAA
This sequence comes from Zea luxurians, assembly GCA_029449295.1. Lineage (NCBI taxonomy): Eukaryota > Viridiplantae > Streptophyta > Magnoliopsida > Poales > Poaceae > Zea > Zea luxurians. The sequence goes on from JAOPSE010000010.1 coordinate 103,125,548, forward strand.
AGGAAGGACCAGGGCCTTCTTAGAGAAGGTTGGCCTCGCGGGGACGAAGGGCAGGGGCAGGCGCTCTCTCGGGGCCGCTCGCTCCCCTCACCTCGCGCGGACGCTTGTAACCCCCTACTGCAAGTGCACCCGACCTGGGCGCGGAACGAACACGAAGGCCGCGGGAATTCTCCGACTCCCTCACGACCCGGCTCCGGCCGCCTCGCTCTCGCTCTCTCTCTCTCCCCCCTTCGCGCTCGCCCACGCGCTCGACCCATCTGGGCTGGGGCACGCGGCACACTCACTCGTCGGCTCGGGGACCCCCCGGTCTCGGAACGCCGACAAATATAGTCGTTTTGTGTTATTTGGTTCTGTATTGTTGCCTTGTAGTTTTTTTGCGACTGCGAGGGTGAGCTAGAAAGTCATGATTCTCAACTCCAGATCGAGGAGCTCCACACACCGGCTGCCGCAGTCGACGCAGCGAAAGAACGGGACCTTCATCTTTCGAGGTGTCGTCTTCATCACTGCCGCTAACGGTGCTGCTGTACAGAGTGGAGGAGGCGCCATGGTTGGGACCGGAGCCACATTGTCGATGGGGAGCATGGTCACGGCACCACCAGCCTAGCCGGTGCTCATGGTCATTACTATCTTGTTGTACTGAAACTTCTGATGAACCCTTCACGGACAGAGGCTGATGGTTCGAATGAGTTCAACGACTTCCAGTCCGGTTGGTTGAATAAAATTACCCGATTATCAGTGACCTTGAAAACATCGACATGGTGGTCCACATTGGGGATATCTGTTAGGCAAATGGCTACATGTCTCAATGGGATTAGTTCACTGCATAGATCGAACCAATTGCTTCAAGGGTGCTCTACATGATTGGCAAGTCAGTAGGGTGCCTCATTTAAAAAACTCTCTTATGCTCTTCCCATGTTGACACCACGATTTACAATAATGGGATCTTCTCTTGTTTTTTCTCGGTGGTAACCATGAGAAGGATTGGCCTGGCACTGGTTCATTCTACAAAAACCTTTGGTGGAGTGTGGTGTTCCTGGGTATGCGTTTGTTGAAGGAATATGTTGTAATGCCGAATGCGCATGAGATTAGTGATAACAAGTATAGGTCGTTTTTGGCAAATAGAAAAATAGAAACCGTTTGTGCATTCTTCATTCATTTTATTTTAGATCACTATGGTACAATAGAGAATATATGAAAAACTAACATATTTTGGTTTTCTTTCTGAGAGATAAATTATATACATCTTATGCCAAACTACTAGGAGCTTAATAGATGAATCACTCGAGGGTTTCTTATTCATTCCAGATTTCATTTGATCGTACTACTTGTCAGTCAAGTTATGGACAAGTTATGGATAATATGTCTACGGATTTACTGAATCAATGATAAAAGGTTTAGGGTTTGGCATTGTTACTTCTCTTAATACTATTTAATGTCCCAATTTAAGGTGGCTGGTGTTGGTAATCATGTAATTTTTTCTTTGCATTGCTATTGCTCTTATATGCTTTTGGCGCACTAATATTTTATCAAAAGATAATCTATGTGCCGTTGCAGCGCACGGGCATCTAACTATGTAATTATGATTCTCTTTACTGTGAACAGGATACGCGTTCGAAGAAATTGTTATAGGGTCCAAGACCATCCGGCTAAGCAGGTAGTCTTCCCTTAATTTGCTTCTTGGAGTACTGATCTGAAGTTCCACTGCAGCAACCATTCGTTTTCTTTTCAGGTGGCCGTTTACAAGGTTGTTTGCAGATCTAGCAAAATTTTGCCAAGAAAAGAGCTCTACCGAGAAGGACATGTCTCCATCTCTAACTGGTGAAGCCATGTGAAATGGTTCAGTAACTCATTTAGCTCATGACCACCCGACGGATAAGAACTCAGCAGCTCGTGTCACTAACTTCTATCTGTTATCCTTCAAATCAGTGATTGTATGTTTTCACTAGGCCCAAGTTAACCTTGTACAGTTTTGAACCAAAGGTAGGTTTTGTTTGGTAGACCTGTTTAATTACAGGTATACTGAGATCCATTGCCTATATATCTATGGAAGTACACTGACATTGAAATTATTCCTCCACAGGGATGTTTGAGCTTTTCACCTGATACATGGGTGTCACTCATATCCATGACCTTGGCATAGTTTCCTATTCCTTTTCTTCTGAAATGATGTAATTTGTGGGGCGCCAGCATCTTGTCTCCTAATATTCTGTTTGCAGTACCAATGTCCTTTATTAGCGCTCTGGTGCCAATTATTGGAATGCACCTTGTGCACAACACGAATGGCAATCTGGAGGTGCCATAATGACGAGCAGCGGAGCAGATGGATGAACACACCTGAACTGCATGAGCTACCTGTTATCTTCATGCATGCAACGGTTTGTCGCAGTGCTATGCCCTCTTGTACTTTCCAGTTGTTTCGTTTCTTGGTGGTATAAGGAAAGGTCCATGGGCAGCACTGTGAGACATCAGACATGGCATGGTGGATGGTGGGTGCATCGGTGCTTGTTCCACCGGCCCTGTGATGTGAGCATCTCACGCTGGTGTTCAGTTCACACGTACCCTTGGACAGCCTGAGGTGATATGCCGCACTTGCTGCTCAGATCTGTTTTGCTTTGCTCTGCTGCTCAGTGCTCGTGCACAGGTTCCTCTCTCTCTCTCTCTCTCTAGCCACACAATAATTTTGCACTTGATATGTATGCAATGCAGTTTCAGAGGCTGTAACATCATTTGTATGAGAATAAAGGCATGCCTTGTTCATGTCTTCCTTATTCTGAACGGATGAGGGCAGTCTTTCATTTTCATTTGAGATAAAAACTAGGACTTCACTTTAATTTATTATTATGTTCATTTGGCATTGGATTGTATGCCAAAAAGGTCTAGATGTTTGGTTTATGGAATGAAATGAGTTGATTCATTAACACCTCATTTATTATAGTTAGTTAGTTATTATTAATATGAGGAATGAGGTTATCACACAATTTAAGGAATGGATACATCATGCACCACCATATTTTAGATGGAGTGATTAATTAAACCAAACACCCTTATAGTAGTAGTTTTAAGATTACGTGGAAGCTGATAGTGTCTTGTATATAAGGTAACAAATCCCAAAATCTCTACTAACTATTAAGAGCACAATGTAGACTGCCCCCGCCTCAACAGCCCACGCCGCGAATCCCACGCAAGCCAGCCCCCCCCCCCCCCCCGCGATTCATCGCCCGCCTGTGGCTCCTCTTCGTCGATGTCGTCGTAGCAGCACCCGGCGGACCGGTGGGAGCGTGTGGTCGCGGTGCTGCCCGGGAGGACGGTGGCCGACGTCGCGGCGCACTACGACGACCTGGAGGTCGATGTCATCTCCATCGAGGCCGACTTCGTGCCCTTCCCTCGCTACGGCGACTGCGGCGGTGACCGCCCCCGCCACGATTCCCCTCCCGCCCACGGCTCCTCTTCGTCGACGTCGCCGTAGCAGCACCCGGCGCCCTCGTCCATCTCCCGCGCGGCGGACCGGTGGGAGCGCGTGGCCACGGTGCTGCCCGGGAGGACGGTGGCCTCCACCGCTGCCGTCGATGCCCTCCAAGCCCCTATCCTCCCGGTCGCGATGTCCGCCCCTGACCCAGCCCTCCCCGCGATACCGCCCACGGCTGTGATCCCCACCGGCAGCCCCTCGAGCGCCTCCCCGGTCGTGAATCGTGATCCCCGCATGCCGTGATTGCAGTTCCGGTCCCTCTTCAGTTCCGGAGATCGACAGCTGCTCCAACCTCACCATGCTCGGCCTCGCCGAGACCAGAATCTCAGGTCCGCTCCCGGCGATCCTGGGCCAACTCAAGAGCCTTGACACCATCGCCATCTACACTGTGATGCTCTCCGACCTGATACCTCCCGAGCTCGAGCAATGCACCAGCTTGGTCAACGTCTACCTGTACGAGAATGTGTTGTCTGGGTCCATCTCGTTGCAGCTCGGTGTCATACCGTGGAGCTCAGGTGCGTGTGCGGGGCTCGCCGTCCTGGCTTTCGTATCACTATGTACGCGCACCCCTTCTCTCGAGTTCCTGATATTTTGATTTTTGTACTGGGATGCAGTCAAGTTATGGGACCTAACTGAGTAGCAGCCTAGGTGTTTGATGGAATGCCTCCGGCCCTGGTTATGTTCATTGCTGTCCCGATGTGTCCAAAACGATGGTGGGTCTCTCTGAAGGGGAGAAGCACTTCATCCACCGTGGCATTGCGCAGGACATTTCCACTAATGGATGTAGGTGACTGTAGTTTCAGTCCCTTTCTGAAAAGGAGTATTAGTTTAGAAGTACCTGATGGATGGTTTTGATGCTGCTCCTTGATTTACCTGTGCAGCTTTGAGCAGTTCTGTATTAACTTTGCAAATGAAAAACTTCAGTAACACTTTAATGAGTTATGCATTGTATTTTTCTATAGGATTCATATGTCCTTTTCATTTACTTCTCTTGACACTGGGATCTATAAATGCCTTCTCACAACATATATTCAAGATGGAATAGGAGAAGTACAAAAGTGAAGAAATGGATTGGAGCTACATTGAGTTCATTGACAATCAGGATATGCTGGATCTGATTGAAAAGGTTGTTTCTTTACCTTTGTTCATTGGCCTATGCTAAGTACACTTTGTTGTGTGACCTTGATTTGTTGTATTCAGATCTATGTTTACATAATTATTTTGCATCACTTCACATATAGTGGCTTATACTTGCATTAAATTATACGTTTGCAAGTTTTTATCAATTTTTGAGCCTCTGTTGCGCGCTTGTCTTGCACCTGTAGTGCTCGGATAGATTGGTGCTCTTCTGCCTTCAGCAAATAACCTTATGTTGATAATTGTTTTGCACGTGTGTTAACTGCCAATGCCCATTTCCGATGTCCTCCGTGTTGAGTTCTGGTAATCCTATTGAACTCGCAAATAGGATGTTCTTATATATATATTCTATAGCAGATCTTTAAGGTATGTAAATCTAATTAACTTTTAAAAGATGCTAATGAGAGTATAGACCGACAAATAGTGCTTCTGCATCTCAATATATTTTATTATTATATATTGACTCCGTAGCAAAGCACGAGCATACAACTAGTAGATCTTAAGATACGGGTCAAGGGTTGTACATGGCGTTAGACCTTAGTCACCGGTGGCCTGCACGGCCCAGCCGATGATCCGCCCTCACCCAGCCCAATCAGGCAACCACTCATTCGTTTCCATCGCGCCGACCCCGTGCCCCGCTGGCCGCTGCTCCGCCTCGCTTCCCTCCGCCATCTCGGCGACCCCGCGGCGCGGTCCACGCACAACCCGTCCCAAAACCCAGACCAACCCCACTAGTGGTAGAGCCTAGCGCGCAGCACACACGCAGTATACAACTCTTCAATCCTTCGCTGCCAGTTCCACTGCCCTCCCCATCCACTCCAATCCCACCACCACCACCCCGGGCCGCAGCCCGCAACGAGCACGCGGTCTCCCACCTGGTCAAACCGCTCCCTTCCCCCACCACCACCGCCGCGCCCCAATCCGCGTGCATCCGTCCGCCATGCCTCCTCCTCGCCTCCTGCCCCCGATCATCATCGTCCTCCTCCTCCTGGCCCCTCCCGCGGCGCCGCAGCCCGCGCCCGGATCGGAGGCGCCGCCGCAGCAGGACGGCCTGCGCTGCCTCCGGGGCGTCAAGCACGACCTCGTCGACCCCAACGGGCGCCTCGCCGACTGGGACTTCAAGAACACTTCGGGGGGCGCCGTCTGCAGTTACAGCGGCATCGGCTGCTGGAACCCGCAGGAGTCCCGCGTGCTCTCGCTCTCGCTCTCCGGCTTCGGCCTCGCGGGCTCCATCCCCTCCTCGCTCCAGTACTGCAGCGCCGCCACCACGCTGGACCTCTCTAGCAACGAGCTCGGCGGCACGATCCTGCCGGCCCTCTGCGACTGGCTCCCCTTCCTCGTCACCCTCGACCTCTCCTTCAACCAGCTCACCGGCGCGATCCCCGCGGAGCTCGCCAACTGCCGCTTCCTCAACTCGCTCAGGCTCTCAGGGAACCAGCTCTCCGGCCAGATCCCCGCCTCCCTCGCGCGGCTCGACCGGCTCAAGTCGCTCGACCTCTCGGGGAACCAGCTCTCCGGCCAGATCCCGCCCCAGCTCGGCGACCGCTTCCCCAGGGACTCCTTCTCCGGGAACTCGGGCCTCTGCGGCCGCCCCGTGTCCTCGCGCTGCGGCCGCGGGCTGGGGAGCGCCGGCCTCGGGATCGTCATCGCCGCGGGAGTCTTGGGAGCCGCCGCGTCGTTGCTCCTCGCCTACTTCTTCTGGCGGTGCAGCGGGAAGGGCAAGGGAGGACGCCGCCGCCACAGGCGCGGCGGCGGCGGCGGCGGGGAGGACGGGGGCTGGTGGACCGAGAGGCTGCGTGCGGCGCACAACCGCCTGGCCCCGGTGTCGCTGTTCCAGAAGCCCATCGTGAAGGTGAAGCTCGCCGACCTGATGGCCGCCACGCAGGACTTCAGCAGCAGCCACATCGTGGTCGCCGGGAGCTCGCGGGCGGGGACGGCCTACCGCGCCGTGCTACGGGACGGGTCCGCGCTGACGGTCAAGCGCCTGCACTCGTGCCCGCTCTCGGAGAAGGCGTTCAGGGCGGAGATGTGTCGGATCGGGCAGCTGCGGCATCCCAACATCGTGCCGCTGCTGGGCTTCTGCGTCGTGGAGGACGAGAGGCTGCTGGTGTACAAGCATATGGAGAGCGGGGCTCTTTCGTCGGTGCTGAAGAAGAAGGCAGGGGAGGAAGCGCCGCCGCTGGACTGGGCGACACGGCTGAGGATCACCGTGGGGGCAGCGAGGGGGCTTGCGTGGCTGCACCATGGGTTCCAGGTTCCGCAGATCCACCAGAACCTGAGCTCGAGCGCAGTGCTTCTTGACGAGGACTACGAGGCCCGGATCACAGACGTCGGCCTCACGAGGCTGGTCCGGATGGCGCCCGGCGAGGGCGGCGATACTAGCCCTTTCCTCAAGGGAGACTTGGGGGAGTTCGGCTACGTTGCTCCAGAGTGCGCGAGCAATCCAGTCGGCACGACGAAAGGCGACGCCTACGCGTTTGGGGTGGTACTGTTCGAGCTCGTTAGCGGGCAGGAGGCTGCTGCCGCTGCGGTGGGCACCGTCGACGTGACGGGCGAAGGGTTCAAGGGCACATTGGTGGACTGGGTTTATCAGCTCAAGGCCTCTGGCCGGATCGGTGACGCTGTCGACAAAGCTTTGCGCGGGAAGGGCCACGAGGCAGAGATCGAGGAGTTCTTGAAGGTAGCCTTTGCGTGCACCCAGCCTCGCGTGAGGGAGAGGCACTCCATGTACCGGGTCTACCACGCCCTGAAGAGCATCGGAGAAGGCCGCGACGCCACGGAGCAGTTCGACGAGTTCCCGCTGGCCTATAACAAGGACGATTCGGACACTATGTAGCTAGCGGACGCTGATCACCGATTGGATTGTGGAAATGTTTTTTTGTCAGGCTCGTCGATGATTATATATATATATATTACTCCATATGTGTAGCCTTGCTATGGACGGACCAGAGGCACAATATTGAGGCGCCAAAGCTCGCGTCGGGTGCTGGGTGGTCAATTCTATCGTCGCATCAGCAGGGGATGTGATGACCATGCATGTAATGTAAGCTGTAAGATCAGTTTACGATTCTGTATGTCTCTCTCTCTCTTTTTGTTCAGTTACTGCTAGTGCTTGTAGTATCTGTAATTCTTGATGTGTCTATCTAAATCCTGATATCACCTTCCAACTCGTGGTTTCGTTACCTTTCTTGATAACGTAGCGGTTAACGTTAGCAGCGTGTCCTGGGTAGTTAAAAAAATTTGTTATACTGTCCCTTATGCTAATCCCTGCGCACATGACAATACACGTATAAATTGTCAGCATCAGCCACAGCCAAAACCTAAAGCGACAGCGAGGGCCACTCGGTGGTGTGGTGCCTTGACTTGTCTGTTACTATCTACCCGCGTAGTTAAAGTTAAAACACGACAAGCTTTGAAATGTGACTGGAGTGACACCGCAATATTTTAGACCGATTACCGCTCGCGGGAGTTTGTTACCTGGGTCTGGGTGGGGACGGACGGAGAAATGGAGGAGATACTAGTAGACATGTGATTTGGCTGGTGGCTCCGGCCATTGTACCAGTAGAGCATTTATTACCAGTTGTTTTGTCTTGCGTCTCTTTTCTCTGTCTATCCGGCATTGAGAAAAGCGCGTGCTGCGCCTAGCAAATGGATGGACACCGCTCTCAAGACAGACGGCTCCGACGAACACCTTTTGCTTGTCAAGGCTAGCAGTTGTAAAAATAAAAATCGTCCGTTCGATTGTCGAGGTCTGTAGTAGCCGCGGCCTGTAGGTTCTGGATTGTTGAGTGAGCTCAACAGCTGGCAAGGCATCGGCTGCAGTGGGATGGATGACCAACGTCTCACCCCTCGGCTGCAATGCAACGCACATGATGGGTAACAGTGAACCACCGGGTGGGGGTATGTTGGCATCCAGTGTCGGCACATCTTCGGCCCTCACAGTTTACTGCGGTGCAAAGGCCTGGTGCTGTTTCTCTCTCTCTCTTCACGTGGTTAGCTATCTCACCAGCTAAGGCGATAGTTAAATGTACTAGAACTAATAGTTAGTTGACTAAAAATTATTAGTAGAATTAGCTAGTTAATAAATAACTATCCAACTATTAACTAATTTACCTGAACTATTAGCTATGGTGTTTGGATGTCTCAACTAATTTTAGCCACTAATAACTATTATCTCTAGTATTATGGGTGTTTGAATGCACTAAAGCTAATAGTTAGTGACTAAAATTAGTTAGAGACATCCAAACATTCTAACTAATAGTTCAATTATTAGCTATTATTAATAAATTAGCTAGTTACTTATTAGCTAGCTAATTCTGCTAACAATTTTTTAGCTAACTATGTATTAGTTCTAGTGCATTCAAATATCCCTTAATTTCTGCTCTACAGGTAGTGTAGTCGGAAACCGTATTTTGATTTTTGTGTGACTATACAGTTGTCATGACTTTTCCACGGCTGGTCCCACATTGCCCTGCGGTCTGCAGTCTGCACCGTGCCTTGTTGCGATCTGAATGAATATTCTTGGACGCATGATACGAGCGACGAACACAACATCCACCTCGACCCGCCCATGGCTGGCTGCGTTTCGCTCGGACGCCGGCGGGAGGGCCGCCCGTGTTGCCGTCGCTGCCGGTTCGCGTCGTTGACTGACTTGATCGATGACCGAGGAGGCTTCTTTTTTTCTGGCAGCGACTTTCCGGGAGCTTATTTATTTATTTATTTCAGGGGGCGGAAGCGGAACGGCGGATCGAACCAACCGATTCTTGCCGTGTGGTTCTCGCAACTGCACCTAGAGCTAGAGGTAAAATATGTCTCGCTTTCCTTGAGCACGAGGCAGCAGAAACGTAGACAAGCGGCACAAGGACCTATAGATGGCCAGCCCTGCCGGGCTAATCGGTCCGGCCTGGAGCATGGCACGGCACGGCACGGCTGGTGTCGGGCCCGTGTCGGCACGGCCCGAGAGGTAGTGCCGTGCCTGGACTGAGCATCAGGCACGCTGGGTCGGCATGGGCACGTCACGATTAGCCCCTAAGCACGGTTAGACACGATTATGCATGATTAGATCCAAACACGACTAGTTAGCTGTGTGCTGTACTCTTTTTTCTTATCTAGGGTTTTCTCATAAGGGTGAGTTTTTACCTAAATAGGTTTTTAATGAGTCAGTCATTGCACTAAACAGTTCAATACTAGCTATTTTAGTATGTTTTAACTGTGTTTGTGAATATTTGATTAAAATTCTGTGGTGTAGTGCTAAACAGGCTATATGGGCTAAACGGGCCGGCACGGCACGGCTAAGCAGGCTTAGTGCCGTGCTTGGGCCTGGCCTTAGGCACTAGTGCCGTGCCGGCACGGCACGGCTATTAAACGGGCCAAACGGGCCGTGCCCTAACCGTGCCTGGCCGTGCCCGAGCCGTGCCGTGCCGCCCATTTGGCCATCTCTACAAGGACCCTAGGGGCTTGTTCGATTGCAGGGATTAATTCCCTAAGGGCTTGTTCGGTTCTACCTCAATCCATATGAATTGAAGGGGATTGAGGGGGTTTCAATCCCTAGTAAGTCAAAATCCCCTCCAATTCGTATCAATCCCCTCCGATCTATATGGATTGAAAATAATCGAATAAACTCTTAGGACTTGTTCGGTTATTTTCAATCTATATGGATTGGAGAAAATTAATACGGATTGGAGGGGATTTTGACTTACTAGAGATTGAAACCCCCTCAATCCCCCAATCCATATGGATTGGGGTAGAACCGAACAAGCCCTAAGTGGATCTAATCCAGAGAGGGATTGAGTGTATCCCTTCCTTTCACTCAATCCCCTTGAAGGTTTAATCCATATCTTAAAAAGGTCATTCGGTTAATCCACATGAGCTCTTATGCAAAAAACTTATCAACATGTTCCATTGCCTACCGTCAGGCAGCATACAATGCACTGAAATAGCACACAAGTGAAATACTATGAAGATAGCAGACAAGTAAAATAACAGACAAGTGAAATAGCATTACTGCTAGGAAGCGGCCAGCATACAAGGCCAGGAACCGTCAGGCTTCTGTTCATGCATATAGTTTTATCAACAGCATATAACTGTCCTCAGTTTACACAAGAAAGAGCGGACAAGTGATGTCTTGTAGCAGTCGCATAGAAGCACCATTATTACAGGTTTCATTACAGGACAAGTAATCCATCCAATGCACTGAAATGCCCTACGGTTAAAGATTTCATGACATGCATCATTGTTTATGCATGACCAGTAGCAAGCTGCAATCGTTGTTGGAAATACTATGAAGATGAATCAACAGTAAAGTGTGCTTATTTATATAGGTATATTTGCTAAGCTATCTCAGCCCTCAACCACACCAATGCAGCCTCTCTATCATCATTGCATGCGCTCAAGAAAATCTGTCGATTGTCAGGGTCCCTGAACACCTTATAGGCTTTGGCCTTCTTCTCCTTTGTGATCTCCGATGTGTTTTGAACTGTTATGCAATTCTTAATTGAGAAGTCATCACCTCCTCTTGCCTCCCTTTCTCTTGCTAATTGTGGCGTTTCATCTTCAGCTTGTTTACTTCTAATGTCTAGGTACCTCTCCATCAATACTTCTATGTTGCAACTTTTTTTCTGCTTCTTTGGTCCTTTTTCTTCTCCATTCCTTGAAACAGCAGCAGTCCTTTTTGGCCTTTCATCCTGCCTGTCAACATTAACATCCACTCCTTTAATTTCATACACTCTGTCTTCTGCTTCATTTTGTTTGTGGTATGCTAAAGGGTCTCCCACATCTTCATGGTTTTCTACGTTGATAGTAACATCTCCGGTCCCAATTTGTGTGAGATCTGGACCATTTGGTTGAGTAGAAGTGAAGTTATAGGTCCCTTCAGCAGTATTGCCTATACAATGAAGTTTTAGTGTAAGAAACAGTACAACATAGTGAATAAGCATAGATATTAGTAAAAGAGATATGACATGGTGAAACTAACCATCATGTAGCTCTCCCAAAGCTTCAAATAGAGGAAAAGATTTGTTGCGGAATTTCTTAGCCCTTAGAAATGACTATACAATAAAGTCAAAAATTAAAACAATTTTTTCATAACTAGAAAGTGTGGAACACAACTGCTAAGATGCTAATTTCTAAATTGATATAATGGTATTTGGCGCATAGCAGATATGATACTATGGTTACACATTTTGGCAGGTTATTTATTCATGGGCTAAAATTCGCAATCCTGTCGCCGACTGAAGTGGCTGCATATGCAACAATGACAGACAACCACACATGAAGACCACAGTGACAGACAACAATGACAGCAGGTTATTTACTCATGAGTTGAAAGAAGCAGTAAAAAATCACTAGCATAGCAAGATCTGGCTAGCATTTTCTTGCATTAAAAGAAGACTAATATTTTCATAAGAATATAATTTAAAATTCCATAACTCAAAGCTTTTAAAGTAAATGGGGTATACAAGGAGTAGCACAGACATAAGATAAACAGAGATGCTTGCAAGTTATTACAAATAGAAGACAAGGTCAGAATACTATTGGAGAAACATACTATTGGAGAAAGAAACTTTGATTATATTGTCCCATATCAGAGGATCAGCTTGAATCATACACCTTCTCTCATCCCAAGAAACTCCGCTTTGTTTCCTTGCATCTTTCAACATCTTGTAATCTCTCTTTAACTTCTTTTCCTTTTCTTGGATTTGAATCTTTGAGAAACCTGCATATCTTTCCCTCTCTTAAAATTCCTTGGCAATCTTGTTCCACGCATTAGGTGTCCAACCATTGTTACCCTTATATTCAAGTGTATTGTGTTCATGTAACAAGTCAACAAGGGTCTTCTCTAACATAGGATTCCAATTTGCTCTTGTTTTCCCTGCAAATCAGCACATAAGCAACATAAGAAAAACCAAAACTAATTAGAAAAAACCAGCATGTATACCTTTCGGAGAGCCTCCATGTGTCTTTGAAGTAGTAGTTGTATGAGATTTTTTAGTTTGTGCACCTTTAGATAAGAGCATGTTAAATCTCGGAGACCCCCTTTTAAGCATGTTTAATCTTGGAGACCCCTTTCCAAGCATGTTAACTTATAACATGAGCATAATTAGAACATGAAATCAAACTTATGAGCAACACTAAATTTTAGAGAAGTGCACACACTATAAATATTATTGAATTGAAAGCATATTCGAATAACATGAGCATAACCCATATAAACTACATTTCCAAATCATGACAATACTCACTACATCATAACTTATTGTAATCCCTATAACATTAAAACATATTCGAATGCATCACTAATTGTTTCTATGTTGTTGATAATCAATCCACATTTGTTGTGCAATTGTGTCTCTGAGATTGTTGCCTTGTTCGTTGCTTTGATCTCCATGTGGAAGGTCAACAACATTGCCTTGAACATTTTCTAGTTGATCTTCTAACCATTGTTCATCTCCTTTGAGAGATCGAATAATGTTGTGCAACACGGCAGTTGCTACTGGTATCTTCACTTGGTTTTCTATTTTGTGAAACGTGGCAACCTTAAGAATGAGGAAGCGTTTCTTTATAACTCCCAAGGCCCTCTCAATATGATTCTTCAACACTACATGGCGATGATTGAAGATCTCCTTGTAGTTCTATGGTCTTCGGCGACCTGCCCCATACTCCTTCAAATGATACCTGACTCCGCGATATGGGGCAAGGAAAGATGGTGTGTTGGCATAACCGCCATCTACTAAATATAACTTCCCCGGGGGCACTTGAAAGCCATTGTTCATTGTAGCTCTGAGAACTCTAGCATCTGTCGCGGACCCCTCCCACCCAGTGGATATGAAAGTTACATTGAGATCAAAATCACACGCTACCATTACATTTTGAGTAAGGGTGCCCTTCCTATTCCTAAATGGAGCGGCTTTATCTGGTGATATCGATATAGGCACATGAGTGCCATCAATTGTGCCAATGCAACTATGCATGGAAAAAACTACATGTGATTTTGCAACCATTGGAAGGAAAAGAAATATTGACATATGATAGGATAGTCCATGTAATCACCTTGAAGTAGGGATAAAACCTAGGATTCCTTTCAATTTTTCGATGGACATGATTAGGATTTTGTGGCTTCACGAATTGCTTGGAGAGGGTAGGAACAACTAGGTCAAAGAAATGCTTTATGTGACGATGATATGTATCACCACTATGCCCAAATTCTTCTATTAGGTCTTCAAATGAGGCATTATGGCTGAGCATGTATAAGAATTCTAGCTTTTCCTCGACCTTAATCCTTGTATCACGAACCAGCCCCTCCCTTCTAAGATAACTTGCCAACGATTTGAAAATTTCAGGCTCCATCCTGAACGCTACCCGACAGTTCTTCAAATGACCTTGAAGCAACTCCTAAACATGTTCTTCGCCACTTAACTTTGATGTATACCTTTGCTTCTCCCTTACTATGTTTGAACTAGAACCCAATATATGTAGCATAGGGAAAAACAGCATCATATCATCCTCCTCCTCATCTCTCCTCTGTCTAAGGTGATCTCTTAGTGCAACATCCATTGCTAACTAAAATGAAATTCATAAAAGAAAATAAACACCAACAAAAATAGAACATGATGTAATAAAGAACATTTAGGATATAACAAGTACCTAAAGGAGAGGGTATAGGGTCCCAAGACGATGGAAGTTCGTCTTCTCTAACTCAAACTGGTGCAGGGATAATCTAGAAATATAATAGGTTTTTGTTAGAAATACATCTAGATATGTATAAGTCAAGATATGTACTCTATGAAGAATGTGGTCGTTGCCTGGACACTTTTCAGTGCTAGTGTTAAGCGAATTGACTAAACTGATCTCGAGCGATCCTCTCCTATTTTTTAATGGGACGCTTGTTAGATTAGCATGACAGACAGCAATCATGGAAATTGTTAGGGTGGTGTATATTGCAGCTGGACACAAAGCAAAGTCGCCACATGCCACCTATTCTATCCCCCACCTTCACCATATTATTTTGCAACTGTTTAAATGCTCTAAAATTATCTACAGAACATGGTTTTTGGTCAACTGAATCGAACATGGTTGCAAGTAAAAAAACTGAAGCAATTTCATAGACCCCAATCAAAACTCAATCCAAAGAGGGACATGATGACCAACAACCACATGGAACATATGCTGCTTGCTCATTCACTACTGCCACTGGTTCCTTCCAACCACCACTTAACAATTTCTTTTTTTCCTTACAAAATAAACCAACAACAAATAATAAATAACATCAACCACCAAAGTTGTAGTTCGTCACTGGGTTTCTGGGGGCGATTGAGTCTGCCCGCTCTCCAGCAGCATGTTGTGGCTATAGTAAGAAGACCTGGTTGTGCTCAACGAGGAATGCAGAGACCTCATGTCACCGGCGTAGGGGACCAGCTCGTTCCGGTGATGTGCGCTGCCCCACCGCAGCAGGGGATAGCGTCGGTCAGTGAAGCGCCCCAGATCCTCTAGGACTCAAATGTGATACAATTACTAGTCCCAGGAGGCTAGTAAACACATTTATACATCAGATGATTTCAGATCTGCTTAAATGAGACAAACCTATAAAGGTGGCGATCAACTTTAAGAGTTGGTCCACAACTCGGGACATATCATTAGAGTGGGGCTGGAGCAGCCCGATATACGTAGCGAAGCAATTCAGCGGTCCAACAGCCACATGCAAGGTTGGGAACAGTCGTAACTCTTACCCGATCTCCTTTTCTGAAAAACAACAAATAAGCAAGGGTGAGTACAAACGTACTCAGCAGCCCACCTTCACCCATGGAATGGGGAAATCAGATATAATGTATGGAATATGTGGAGCTCAGGATATTTTGTAGAAACAACAATATTTTATGCAGGGTTGTTTTGTAAAACATTTTGTATTTTTCAAAGCGCATCCTCTCCCAAAGGAGCAGGAAGTTTTTCAGTATAGAACAAAATCCCCTGGACTAAACCATCTAGGTATCTTAGTAGTTTCCCACTGGTTTTCATTTTCAAAAACAGCTACTGGACTTCCCATCCACCATAGCTTATGGCTCAACTGCCGGACCTTTTAAAAAACCACTTTTCTCAAAAGCACCCTTTTTTTGGAAAACAAAACACTAATTGTCATACCACACCAGACTCGTCCATTCCTGTGGACACAGACTATTCGAATAGGTTTGAAACTCTACGCAGAGGGGTACACTTTACCCACTAGTCCGGTTTCTGCGGTCTCACCGTCGTGAGATCCGAATGCCGAATCTCTTTCTTTCCTCGCATGTCCTTACCTTAACAGTTATACCGAAAGGAGTCAGGCCACCACCATGCCCAAACCGGACAAAACATTCCCCCTCCATATCCTCCTGGTGCTCCCTAGCCTTCATAACACTAGGGTTTGGACCGTATGAGTTTAGATTGAGTGACTACCCATACAGTCTCGAGTGTTGTACTTATCATGAGTACAGGTAGTGAAGGATGACAAACTGTTCCTTATATAAGGAGACAATCCTTTTGCTCACACCTAAACCAGCTGAGCCAACACCTGAGGCCCTCCCCTAAACTAGGGAGTCCCTGATCATCCCTACTCAAAGGTGATAAGGGTGAAAACCCTTCATCATACACATTTTGAAAAGCATTTTCTTTTGAAAACTCACATCTTTTCTCAAATCATTTGTAACAAATATATTAAGGATTGATTGCGGCAACCGGCTGGGTGGCCATAATAACTTGTCTCAAAATCATATCATGCATAAAATAACAGGCTGAGGGTTGTGGTTGAAAAACATAGGTAATTTATGCGTCAAAGGGATCCAGTGAGCTTGTCGTGCTTATCCGGCGAAGGGGAAAGGGGAGCTCGCGGAACTGGCTTCTAGCTCCACTGCATGGCGTAGACTTGCAGATCTGGCCTCCATGAGATGGCACGAACACTCCGATAACTATGCAACATGAACAAGCAAACATACAAACCAGCAAATATACTAACAAATATTTAGTATAGTGGTCAGAATAGCGATATATGGATGGGTAGAGTCTTGAGTAGAATCTGTGTCATGTGGTGTTGAGATACTACTAGTAATGGAGCGGAGATGCTTACCAGGAGGGTGGACTGGAGGCGAAGCGACACTATGCGTGTAGCCGGCGGAGCGGGGTAACTGAGTGGGTGGGGTGTTTGCCTTGGCTGAGGGTGTTGAGTGTGTGTGGAGAGGGAGAGGGTAGCTGGGTGTATTTATAACTGGGTGTATGTGGTGTAGCACAGTAGAGTTCACTATTAGTGAGAATAGTGACGAACAAATCGTCTGACTTAGTATGAACAGGAGAGTTATATGCAGAATATGGGACAAGAGTATTTTGGGAGTTTTCTGGAACATGAACCATACTTAAGGGATGACACGGTTGGATAGGGAATAGTTTGATAAGAATTTAGAAACAAGAATTATTGGAATCGGAGTTTGGAAGCCTGGTTCGAAGGAATCTCAAAGTTAAGCGCGATCAACTTGGAGAAACCTGGGATGGGTGACCAGATGGGAAGTTCCCTACCGGAAGGAAAATCACAGTCACTGGAGTTCGTATGACTGGAATATGGGTCTGGCTGGTCTTAGGTGGACTGGACAACATGATGGATGAATAGTTGAAATTTGGGGTGATCGGATGATCGATGAAGAGTAACGATGAATAGTGACGACGAAAAGTTACCATAGATATCATCGATGAATAGTAACGATGAATAGCAACGATGATGAATAGTGTCGATGAATAGTAACGATGAATAGCAACGATGGTGAATAGTGTCGATGAATAGTAACGCTGAATAGTGATGGTGAATAGTTCGTATGAACAATGAATAGTGACGATGAACGAACGATGAATAGGAACTATGAACGAACGGACGAACGATCGAATGATCGGACGAACGAACGATCGGAATTTCGGCAGCATAACGGCAGGACAAAGATTATCTGGAAGAACGATGAATAGGGACTATGAACGAACGATGAACAATGAATAGGAACTATGAACGAACGGACGAACGTCGAATGATCGAACGAACGAACGATCGGATTTTTGGCAGCATAACGGCAGGAAAAAGATTATTTGGACGAACGAACGGATGAACGATCGAATGATCGGACGAACGGACGAACAAACCATGAACGATCGAACGAACGATCAAACGATTGGATGAACGAACGAACAAACTAAGAACAGGGGGACGAACGATCGAAGAACGACCGAACGATCCTTGTGCTAGTGTGTCCTTGTGTGGGAAGTGGAGTGGGCGTGTGTGGGAGGGGGAAGAGTTGCCATGAAATGGCTTGGGGTGGGATGAGAGGAGGCCCTTGCCCCTCTATTTATAGCCATGGTGGGGGATTAGGGGGAGGGATGAGAGGATTCGTGGAAGGATGAGAGGATTAGTGGGAGATTAGCATGTATTTGTCTTGTATAAGTGAGATTAGCTTGTAGAGCTCACCGTATGACACCGGAGGCATACGTATACATATGAGCATGAGGAAAGTTATGAAGAAAATATTTGTAGGGACTTGAAAAATGATTCTGAAGGTATTTTTCAAGAGGAAAATACTTGGAGATATATCGGTGGAATATTTGGACAGTATTTCTGCAAAGAAATTGAGGGGGTTACTGGGGAAATATCTGGGCAGTATTTCTGGAAAGAATTTGAGGGGGATCACTGGGGAAATATTTGTAGGATATTTTGAGGAGGATTTTGGAGAGAATATAGACCAATATAATTTATTTGTTGATATAAACTCGCAAACAAACATTTTGAAATGAAATTTTGAAATTCATTTTGAATTTGGAGCGAGTTTGAGAAAATTTCAAGATTTGATTTTTTGGGATGCTACAAATCTACCCCACTTAAAATGAATCTCGTCCTCGAGATTCGGCTTAGAAGGGTTATGGGTATAGCTTACTTTAGCTACATATCTTCACTTTGCAGACTCTTCGAGGAGATGGAACTTCAACAAAATCTAGCCTTTGAGGAGCATCCGGTTGTCGATTGCAAACGTTGATTCTAGCTACTCAAAGATCATCTTCAGGCTTCTAGGTTTCACTTGGCAGCTAGCTTATGAGGAAGCATCGATGCCAACACGCAAACCTTTCTCTTGCGAACTCCCACATGGATTCCTTCCTTGATTGGTCTTCTGGTGCTTCATCAACAAAACTTGGGTGACCACTTCTCAACCAGAAACTTATATGCTTTGATGATCTGTTCTTCCACAAGCTTGCTATAGGTCTTCTTCTTTTTCTCCATAGGAACCTTACTGGAATACTACCCCACTTAAAAAGAATGAGGGTAGAACTCTGGAATCTTGGGGATTTGAACTCATTGAAGTACCACATAACAAGGGTGTTACGGGGCCTTCTTCTGCTGTTGCTGCTTGACCAGGCTGCAGAGAGATGACTGTCACAGGGTTGATTCTGGGAGAACCTTCTTCTCATCTTCTCTTCACTATCTTCTTTTCACTGACCCTTTCTTTCTCTTTGCTCTTCCCACTGGAGGATTCTATCAAAGAGTATTACCATCATATAGAGGAGGAAACCAAAGACTATGAACCATGTACAACAGTCTTCAATCCAAGAATCACCAAGCATTGTGATCTCAGGGGTGAGGGAGTGGAAAATGGAGTTGCTTGCGATTTGGCAGAGGGGATTTATCTGGAGTGTGCTTTGCTTTGAGCGAGATGGGAGTTGAGGGAGCTGGTGGGGAGTTTTATAGGCGAGTGGGGGTGCTCGGTTGTGGAGTGGTGGTGATGGAGCAGGTGACACAAGGCAACAAGTGCGATGGAGGGGGGGATGGTGTTGCTGGCGGTAATGGTGGTGGGTGCGCTGCAAAATGGGGCGTGGGGCGGTGGTGGTGCGCATGGAGGCAGGCACGCGTGCGGGGGGCACGAGTGAGTGGTGGGGTCAATGACCCTGATGTTTGTGGTCTCTGGTTCCAAGAATCTTTGCCTCTTTGTATGGTAATAACTCCTTCTGTCCTCTTTTTCTGTTTACTTTGACTCCGGGGAATTGCTTTGATTCTCATGGTCGGTCCTTTTGACTGAGCGGTTGGATAGGTTTCTTCTGTAGCTTATTCTAGGCTTCAAGGGTAAGCTTCTTGGTATCTTCTTGGGTAAGGTGCTTTTCTCTTGACACTATAGGAAACTGGTTAAAGAACGTGGGTGAAAAACCATCGAACTTAATGTAATAGGCCGTCGAACTTACCATAAGAACATGGGTTTACCGATGAATATAGCCGACGACAATTTTTGGACGAACTTAGACAATTAAGTTCGACGGCCCCGACGAACTTAACGTTAAGAACGTGGGTACCGTTGAACTTAACATTAAAAACATGGGTACCGTCGAACTTAACATTAAGAACGTGGGTTTTTAAGTTCGACGGGGGCCGTCGAATTTTTTCCCTTAAGTTCGACGGCACCCACGTTCTTACATTTAAGTTCGACGGGGTCAGGTGGCCGTCGAACTTATAGGTCTTGCGTGGGTCAGCGAGGGCTGTCCATTAAGTTCGACGGTTCCCACGTTCTTAACGTTAAGAACGTGGGTAACCCTTTTCTAGAAAAAAATAAAAAATACAGAAATGAAAAATTAGACACACATAATAACACATGCAACACAGAATATCACATACAATACAAATTTCAAACACATGGATACATGTACATATAAAAAATTCACACAAGTCCAAATACATAAGTTCACAAATTCACATGGCGCTCAAGTGTCTCACGCAGTCCCTCGACGGTGGTGTCGTACAGTTGCTCGTGTTCTGTTATGCCTCAAGTGAGGGAGAACAGGACCATCAAGGTGCACACACGTTTTACTAGGACTTGCCAAATATCTGCTTTAGTTCGTCTTACATAGACCAGATAGCTGTCATCAGCATCCTACGACGTTTTTGCATGCCTGCGCCCAAAGTCTCACTCTGCACTACACGACTGCTAGCAACCAGTTTGCACCTCCTATAGCATCCAGTATTTATTAAATGACACGCTGAAGGAAGTGATACAATTAGAATATTGGAATTGGTTCACGAACAAAGGAGAGAAGAATATAGCACGCTATCCTAGAAAAAATAATTAAACAAGCATGCAAATAAATACATCTTCTTGCTTGTACAACTTTATATCAATGTTTCCGAGCTTGTGGTCAAGCACAAAGAAACTAACTACTTCAAATGGTTCAGACAATAATGACTCATGCGGCTTCCAATGGAACACATATGGACGTAAAGTATTCAATTATATTACTATTTACTAGATTAAAAAATAAAGCTACCAGAAATCCATGTGAGAATCTCTGACAATCTGAATTTCCTAAGACATCCACAATCTGAATTTCCTAAGACATCCATAGATTTGGCAGTATTTGAATCGAGCTTTCCACGGCCAAGAATTGGTGATAGATTCCACTTCCCATCTATAAATAAATAAAACAAAGGTGAATTGCCCATGGTCCATTAGACGACAACGAACATGACACATGCACCATTAAATTTGAAACACACTAAAGCTGTTGTAACTGTATCTGGCTTATAAGACATGTGAGTTTGCATGTGAGTTTCCACCAACCTCAACCATGGAGTCGATATCACTATCAGACCAATCATCCAAAGTTATAAATAAAACCTGATGGAGAATAGCGAAACCATGAAATGTGTAAGGAGTCTAAGCATGAACTATGACAGACTAAAGATCATAAGAGTACTAAAAATGCTGATGAGTTTGAAGGTGCATTGACATATATGTACAGTACAATGAAAAGAAATGTAAAAGAAGTTTGTCATGTTCAAATAACCTTTGAGATGTCAGGTCCAAGTGCCCTATGAACATCTCCACATTTTAAGCAAAGAAACACTCCAATATTAGCAGATCTGAAATGCACAAAAAACAAATAGCTTTTACAACTTATGTATAATGAAATGAAATAAAAACAAAATAAAGTACTGTGCATATTGGGCATTTATTTTTGTTTGTTTTGTAATCAATGGCATGGGTATAGTAGCAAAGCTGTGTGTGTACACATGGGCGCTCCATTGCATTTTGTCTTCATATAAAAGAAATCAATGATCCAGTTTATCAACATAAAAAGGAAGGATCTTTTGTAGAGAAGCCATGTAAGTAGCTATCTTCTGAAATGATAAACATAATAATAGAAGTTCAATGAGAAACAATGGCATCACTTACGCCCATTTGGGATCAGGTGCACCACAGTCAGCACATATCCTATTGTCACTTTTTATCATGAGATCCTTCAATTTTCTTGCTTTGCCTATCAAACAATTAACAAGAATTTAGCAAAAAAAAGTGCATGTGACAGAAAATAAAAGGAACCGAAGATTCACTTGCTACTATTTGTGGAGTTGAATAACGTAATATTGACAAATCAAGGTATAGCACAAAAATACACTCTTATATCCTATTCAATAATATACAATATAGTGAAGTTCATGCCAAAAATTTGTTTGTTTATTGGATTATGACTATTATTGTATTGTCATGTACTCATGTCATCGTTATTCTTTAGATGTAAGCATGTTACAGAATAGAAGTATGGCACATGGCATATAACATATACCATGTTATCAAAGAGTATCTTATATACCTACAACAAGCTTAGTTGACTTGATGTGTTGGTAGCGATTAGCACTACTCATCTTTGCGGCGCAACTTTGGATAACTCACGAAACGAACTACTTGGACCTACAGACAAGATATGGATTAGCCGGAGTTGAGGATCATTTTCTTATCATGATGAAACAAACAAACATGTCAAATGAGAGAACAAAAAATGAAGCTTTTTATTTCATAAGATGAGAACATAGCTCCATGATACACACGAATCACTATACAGCTGCTGGTCCCTCACTACAAATGAAGTTGCACTAGCCAACGAATATCAGGCCAAATATAACTTAAAGTCTGGTTGTTTAAAAATGAAGTGAAATAGAAGAATTAGTGTTGGAGCTGGAACAAATTTGTGAATACTGGATATCAAGCTCACAGGGTTGGCCCGTGAAATTTCTTTCATATTTATCACCTAGACAACTAAAACGAAGTGGAAGAACCCATCATCCTAGTAATTATGTCTGGCTGGCTCTGCTCATGTTGATAAGCTCTGCAATCACAAGATGTACATGACTACAATGCAGAACAAGAACCAATGGTCCTCCCTTGCCTCTTCCACCATAATACCCCAAAGGCGGTGATCACCCAACCCCAAAGGAATATGCAAGTGACATGTGTTCTGAAGCCTGGCAGAAAGAAATCGCCATAGATCAGGCAGGACTACAAACTAAAATATATAGCATGAACAACTATTGGTGCTTGGCGTGAGGAGGGGGATCGTGAGTATCGGACATTGGTATCTGTTTATATCTCACCAGTATCTCAATTTCATCCAAAGCATGAACCACCCTATTATTCCATACAATAAGAGCTAGGATGTTTATGGATTGTCCCAGCCTTCCGATGCGATCAACCTAGATTCCATTCCAACAACGTGTGTTGATGGTTGCGTTCATACGAGAAATCGCATGAAATGCCTACATCATTCAAACTCTCTAGTGGATAGTGAACAGCTATTGCCTCCAATTGTAATGCATTCTAGATGTGCTAACCAAACATGGCGACCGGTCTCAAAGAGAAACTAAGTAAAAAATCAAACATGTGGATTACAGAATCACAGATAATGAAGATAAAAAAATGGGGGAGGGAGGGGGGTACATGCCATGTAAGTGGAATTCCAATGTGTTGTTGGGGACACCGTACCCCTTGTAGCGCCTGACGGGGTCGTGGACGCTCCGCGTTTTCACCGTTTCCACGTCGTCCTGGACCTGGGGCTCCGGCGACCCGCGCCTCCGTGCGTGCTCCTTCGACGGTGGCGGTGGTGTGGGGATCATCAAGCGCAGCGCTACCTCGTAGTCATCCTCGATCTCGGTCTTCACTGCGATGCGAGCACATACAATTGGGCGGTTACGTAGCTTACCGTCCGATTTTGGCGGCGTCCGATTGGAGCATGAGACCTTCTGCGTGCTCACCTGGCGCACACGGTACAGCACCAGCTCCTTCCCGATGGAATAATCCTTGTCTGCATGCTTCGGACTGGCGTCATCATCACGTGAGGGCTCGGTCCTCTCGCGCGCTGACAGCCCCGTCGCTTGTTGCTCTGCCAGCCGCGGCACGGAGTAGCGGGTCTTTTGCTCGACGCCGCCCAGGGGATGTGCTTGTAGAACTCTGGCGGGATCTTTTGCAAGCGGCAGCACGGCGGCGGCGCGGCCCTGTCGTAGTGGCGCGGCGAAGGCGCGGCCCGGGCGCAGTGGCACGGCGGAGGCGCCGCCCGGGCGCGGTGGCGGCGCGACCGCTCGAGGTGGCGCGGCGGCGGCGGCTCGGCCTGCCCTAGGTGAGAGGAGCGCGTGTGTGTGGGCGAGATGAGACAGGGGGTGAGAGAGAGAGCCGCGCGCGTGGGATTTTTGGATTTAGGTTTTTAGGATTAAGTTCGACGGTGTGCACAAGCCCGACGAACTTAAGTTAAGCACGTGGGTACCCACGTTCCTAACACGTTAAGTTCGACGATTTTTTCCAGGGCCCACGAACTTAACTTAAGAACGTGGGAACCCACGTTCTTAATATAACCCATGAACTTAACTCAAGTAAGAACGTGGGTACCCACGTTCTTAATTTTACCCACGAACATTTATCAGTTTCTTGTAGTGTGAGATGGGTTAAGGGGAGAAGGGAAGCATAAGATGAGGATTAGCTCTAATTTGGGATCTATGTTTTTAGAGAAAACCTTTCTTAAAACGAAAGAAAACACACAAGCTCAGCAATGATAAGCACAAACAAATCAAATGTTTTGAATAAGGGAAGAATAGAGTTTTTCCAAAGCACGGACTACTCAGATTCGGGGGCTAAGCATAACTAATATTGCTTGGCTCCTGAATTGAGAACTATGCTAAATGCAACTTATGAGCACTAACGTTAAAGCATCACATATGCACTCAAAATGGGAGAAAACATCAAGTGAAATTCATTTTATAATGCCCTAGGGGGCCACACAATTAGAGTTTTTCAAAACACGAGTCTACACGATTACCTCTCATACATGCAGGGCTCTAGCCAAAGTGAAGAAAAAACTTCACTACCCAATGCATGCAGAGGATTGGGCATAACTAACTTTAGACCAGACAACTTCTCTTCTAGCGAGGCTGGCACACAACTTCAATTTGAGACATCTCCTGGATGGGTTAAGAGGGAGCTGATGTTGATGACTTCTTTTGACGGCGACTGAGATGGCAAGACGGGGTCGAACTCTTCTTCAAGCGGGACTGGCTCTTGTAGCTCCTCAGAGGGCGGTGGTGCTGGTGGGGTGCTTGCAGCTTTTTCTCTGATCTCAAGGGACAGTGCTGGAATCTTCTTCAAGGTGAGGGGCTCAAACAACTCTGGCGGGGAACCTTGGGAGGACTTAGGGTGCTCTTGCTTATCCATAGCCTGAGGGAAGACTAGAATTCCTTCCAAGACTATGGCTCCTTCCGGGAGTTCCCAAGCCTTCTTTTCTCCTCTGGTAGAGACCGGGTGACCTTCAAGAATTTGGTGATCTTCAGCTCTCCTAGGTTGAACTGGGTTGGATGAAGTGGGCTCTTGGATCCGCAAGGCTCTACGTTGGTTATGGGTTACCAAGTAGGCCTCCATTAGCTTCTTCTGGACGTGCTCATCCTTGGTTTGCTTCAGGGCTTCAACAGCAATGACTTCACAACTTTCCAAGGCAGCTACACGGGCTTGAGCTGTGGTGAGATCCACATGGACTTACGGTTGCGCTTCTCTGCATCTTCTGCTCAGGCAATCATCTGACGGTGGCACCGAGCCAAGAAATCATACTGGGCATCCAGGGTGAGCAGGTATGCAGTGAGGTGCACAACTGTGGGGTCATCCTCAAGCAGCTGCTGCCCTTCCAAGGCACGCATCCTGGCCATCCAAACGGTGCGGTCTCTCTAAAAGGGCGGAAAGAACCTGAGCGGTGTGTCGGCCACTTCTTCTTCATAGATCTGACACAGGGCCCTCAATGCCTTGCGAGCGACGACTTGGCAGGTGTCTTTGAATCTGTGTCCCGCAGCAGTGACACTCCATTCCACATGGTGCGGACTGGATCCAATGTATACAGTCACGACACACTTCTCTATGCCATGCTCGACGAATTCACGACCATCATACTCTGGTTGGCTCCTGATTTCGAGGCGAACTGTGCATGCTCTCAGCAACTTGGGGAAACCATCTTCATTCTGGCAAAAGCTGGTCTGGCAACGGACCTCCATCTAACTTCTGAGAGAAGGAAAGGGGAAAGCATTTTTGAAATGAAGGGATGAGAGCAAGAATTTTTTAAGAAAATAGTTTTGACTCAAAAACTTTTGGATCAGGCTAAGGGTTACGTCCTGCGGCCAACCTAACAGCTCTGATACCACCTAAAGCGCCCCAGATCCTCTGGGACTCAAATGTGATACAATTACTAGTCCCAGGAGGCTAGTAAACACATTTATACATCAGATGATTCTAGATCTGCTTAAACGAGACAAACCTATAAATGTGGCGATCAACTTTAAGAGTTGGTCCACAACTCGGGACATATCATCACAGTGGGGCTGGAGCAGCCCGATATACGCAGCGAAGCAATTCAGCGGTCCTATAGCCACAGGCAAGGATGGGAACAGTCGTAACTCTTACCCGATCTCCTTTTCTGAAAAACAACAAATAAGCAAGGGTGAGTACAAACGTACTCAGCAGCCCACCTTCACCCACGGAATGGGGAAATCAGATATAATGCATGGAATATGTGGAGCTCAAGATATTTTGCAGAAACAACAATATTTTATGCAGGGTTGTTTTGTAAAACATTTTGTATTTTTCAAAGCACATCCTCTCCCAAAGGAGCAGGAAGTTTTTCAATATAGAACAAAATCCCCTGCACTAAACCATCCAGGTATCTCAGTAGTTTCCCACTGGTTTTCATTTTCAAAAACAGCTACTGGACTTCCCGTCCACCATAGCTCATGGCTCAACCGCCGGACCTTTTAAAAAATCACTTTTCTCAAAAGCACCCTTTTTTGGAAAACAAAACACTAATTATCATACCACACCAGACTCATCAATTCCTGTGGACATAGACTATTCGAATAGGTTTGAAACTCTGCGTAGAGGGGTACACTTTACCCACTAGTCCGATTTCTGCGATCTCACCGTCATGAGATTCGAATGCCGAATCTCTTTCTTTCCTCGCACATCCTTACCTTAACGGTTATACCGAAAGGAGTCAGGCCACCGCCATGCCCAAACCAGACAAAACATTCCCCCTCCTTATCCTCTCGGTGCTCCCCAGCCTTCTTTACCCTGGGGTTTGGACCGTACGAGTTCAGATTGAGTGACTGCCCATACAGTCTCGAGTGGTTGTACTTACCATGAGTACAGGTAGTGAAGGATGACAAATCGATCCTTATATGAGGGGACAATCCTTCTGCTCACGCCTAAACCAGCTGAGCCAACACCTGAGGCCCTCCCCTAAACCAGGGAGTCCCTGATCATCCCTACTCAAAAGTGATAAGGGTGAAAACCCTTCATCATACATATTTTGAAAAGCATTTTCTTTTGAAAACTCACACCTTTTCTCATATCATTTGTAACAAATATATCAAGGATTGATTGCGGCAAGCGGCTAGGTGGCCATAATAACTTGTCTCAAAATCATATCATGCATAAAATAACAGGCTGAGGGTTGTGGTTGAAAAATATAGGT
The DNA here is from genome assembly GCA_029449295.1 of Zea luxurians. Classification (NCBI taxonomy): domain Eukaryota; kingdom Viridiplantae; phylum Streptophyta; class Magnoliopsida; order Poales; family Poaceae; genus Zea; species Zea luxurians. The sequence goes on from JAOPSE010000010.1 coordinate 103,152,954, forward strand.
AATTGATGCATCAAAGGGATCCAGTGAGCTTGTCGTGCTTATCCGGCGAAGGGGGAAGGGGAGCTCGTGGAACTGGCTTCTAGCTCCATTGCATGGCGTAGACTTGCAGGTCTAGCCTCCACGAGACAGCACGAACGCTCCAATAACTATGCAACATGAACAAGCAAACATACAAATCAGCAAGTATACCAACAAATATTTAGTATAGTGGTCAGAATAGCGATATATGGATGGGTAGAGTCTTGAGTAGAATCTGTGGCATGTGGTGTTGAGATACTACTAGTGGTGGAGCGGAGGTGCTTACCAGGAGGGTGGACTGGAGGCGAAGCGACACTATGTGTGTAGCCGGCGGAGTGGGATAACTGAGTGGGTGGGGTATTTGCCTTGGCTGAGGGTGTTGAGTGTGTGTGGAGAGGGAGAGTGTAGCTGGGTGTATTTATAACTGGGTGTATGTGGTGTAGCACAATAGAGTTCACTGTTGGTGAGAATAGTGACGAACAAATCGTTTGACTTAGTATGAACAGGAGAGTTATAAGCAGAATATGGGACAAGAGTATTTTAGGATTTTTCTGGAACATGAACCATGCTTAAGGGATGACACGGTTGGATAGGGAATAGTTTGATAAGAATTTAGAAACAAGAATTATTGGAATCGGAGTTTGGAAGCCTGGTTCGAAGGAATCTCAAAGTTAAGTGTGCTCAACTTGGAGAAACCTGGGATGAGTGACCAGATGGGAAGTTCCCTACTGGAAGGAAAATCACAGTCACCGGAGTTTGTATGACTGGAATATGGGTCTGGCTGGTCTTAGGTGGACTGGACAGCATGATGATGAGTAGTTGAAATTTAGGGTGATCGGATGATTGATGAAGAGTAGCGATGAATAGTAACGATGAATAGTGATGACAACAAGTTACCATAGATAGCATCGATGAATAGCAACGATAATGAATAGTGTCAATGAATAGTAACGATGGTGAATAGTGTCGATGAATAGTAACGATGACTAGTGATGGTGAATAGTTCGTATGAACGAACGATGAACGACGACGATGAATGAACGATGAATAGGAACTATGAACGAACGGATGAATGATCGAATGATCGGACGAACGAACGATCGGAATTTTGGTAGCACAACGGCAGGACAAAGATTATCTGGAAGAACGATGAATAGGGACTATGAACGAACGATGAACGATGAATAGGAACTATGAATGAACGGACGAACGATCGAATGATCAAACGAACGAACGATTGGAATTTCGGCAGCATAACGACAGGAAAAAGATTATTTGGACGAACGAACGATCGAACGATCAGACGAACGGATGAACGAACCATGAACGATCGGACGAACGAACGAACAAACTAAGAACAGGGGACGAACGATCGAAGAACGACCGAACGATCCTTATGCTAGTGTGTGCTTGTGTGGGAAGTGGAGTGGGCGTGTGGGGGGGGGGGGAGAGTTGCCATGAAATGGCTTTAGGTGGGATGAGAGGAGGCCCTTGCCCCTCTATTTATAGCCATGGTGGGGGATTAGGGGAGGGATGAGAGGATTAGTGGGAGGATGAGAGGATTAGTGGGAGATTAGCATGTATTTGTCTTGTATAAGTGAGATTAGCTTGTAGAGCTCACCGTATGACACCGAAGGCATACGTATATATATATATGAGCATGAGGAAAGTTGTGAAGAAAATATTTGTAGGGACTTGAAAAATGATTCTGAAGGTATTTCTCAAGAGGAAAATACTTGGAGATATATCGGTGGAATATTTGGACAGTATTTCTGGAAAGAAATTGAGGGGGGTTACTGGGGAAATATCTGGGGAGTATTTCTGGAAATAATTTGAGGGGGATCACTGGGGAAATATTTGTAGGATATTTTGAGGAGGATTTTGGAGAGAATATAGACCACTATAATTTATTTGTTGATATCAACTCGCAAATAAACATTTTGAAATGAAATTTTGAAATTCATTTTGAATTTAGAGCGAGTTTGAGAAAATTTCAAGATTTGAATTTTTGGGATGCTACAGTCAGTAGAGGCCGCAGACACCGGAAAGATGCACGCGATGGAAAGGAGAGGAGGAGGATGTGAGTACTACCAGCGAGAAGCAGACACCGACGGGATGGCGTCGGTCAGCCAGTGGCGTTCCCCTTGGGGACACCGGTGAGCCGGTGTAGATGTCGCTGCCGGATCTCGTGCAGACGGAGCTCGTGACGCCGCCTCCTCTGTGCCCTAGCCGCCGCCACCTCTGTGATGTAGACACAGTCTTCACGTGGTTTCTTTCCACGCCGTCGAGATGAGGTTTTTTCCGAGGCCGAGATGAGGTGGGAACTGCCGGGATGGGCCGGGATTGAGGCCCGGGCGGGCTTAAACGAACACGATTATTGTGTGGGCTGGGATTTCAACCAGGTGGGTTTGATCCATATGGTTTCCTTCCCAATCCAGACCTTTCCCGACCCAAACGAACAAGGCCCTAAGGAGAACGATGATCGTATGGGGTTTGGAAGGATCAAGTAGTAGCGATAAAAGAATGCGGGTTTAGAAGGATCGAGTAGTAGCAATAAAAGAATGCGACAATCATATAGGTTGATTAATTTTGTGCAGCTCACGAGCCAGAGCGACTCGGCCCGTTCGAGGCTCGCGAGCCGCTTCGAACTCGAGTCGGCTCACGAGCTTCAAGCTTTTTTTCTAGCCCTAAATGATCAATTTAGTCACATTAGTGGATAAAGTCAATACATCTAGCATTAGTAGTACATATTTAGTTACAACCTGTCGTGGTTTCGCAAACTGAGGGACAATAGATTTTTATTCGGAGGGGATACAAGCGTGGACTCACTCTGAATAGTGGATCATAGAGATATGAGTAAAGAACTGAGACTCTGTGTTATACAAGTTTAAGCCAGAGCCCCAGTCTAGTGTTGTGTTGATCGTGGTAATGTAGTAGAGCGTGTTACAACTGGTGTGCTTATGTGCGTATGCGGGGAGAAGAACTCCTTTTATATTTCAATGGACGGTCCTTACAAGTAAGAGAGAGGGAGAAAGAGAGAGAGAGTTCTTCAACTAGCGCCTTCAGCTATAGTGCGCAGTGGATCCCTCTAGGGCCAATCTTGGGTGTGCCTGCGCATGGTATGGCTCCTAGGTCGCGTGCCTCCGTATTCCTCGCTGTAAGAAAAATAGACCTCGGGCCATTTGGCCAAGTGATTTTGGTGTTTGATGATCAGCATAACCTTGTTAACTAATGTGTTTGCTAGCGTTCGTGTTTGTAGTTCACAGGATGTGAAGAGTATTGGACTGGGGCACTAAGGATGCAACACCTCAAAAGAAGACCTAAAAGATGCGTAGAAGTCCAAGGAAATAGTGAAGAAATCTATGAAGAGGGCAGTCAGTTATCGCTCTGGTGGCGCACCGGACAATGAACAATAAATGTCCGGTGTGCAACGGACTATCCGGTGTGCATCGAACTATCCGGTAAGTACCGGACAGTCTGAGTAGAGAGCCCGCAACTAGGGACTCTCGGGGCTGTAGCACCAGACTGTCCGGTGCACACCGGACAGTTCGCAACGATCGGATCTAACGATCAACTGCTATAGACCTCAACGGTCGGCTGACATGGCCAGTGCATAGGACATGTCCATGTGCACCGGACTATCCGGTGCGTCCGACGACAGAAGCAACAGCTTTTCTGTCCAACGGCTATAATTGAAAGAGAGGCTATTTATACCCCTTCAACCGACCTTTTAAAGGTGTGGGAGCCCAAGCAACATACCAATACATGTTGTACACATTTTTAAGTGCTCAAACACCCAAGTGCTTAATAGAATCACTCGGTGATTAGCGTAGATGCTTTGCGAAGTGATTAGGTTAGTTAGAAAGGGAATTAGGCTTACACCTAGTCCCTAATTAATTTTAGTGGTTGAATTGCCCAACACAAATATTTGGACTAACTAGTTTGCTCTAGTGTATAAGTTATACAGGTGCAAAAGGTTCACACTTAGCCAATAAAAAGACCAAGTATTGGGTTCAAGCAAAGGAGCAAGGGGAAACCGAAGGCACCTCTGGTCTGGCGCACCGGACTGTCCGGTGTGCCACCGGACATGTCCGGTGCACCAGAGGACTCCGACTTCAAACTCTTCGCCTTCGGGAATTCTAGGAAGTCGGCGCGCTATAATTCACCAGACTGTCCGGTATACACCGGACAGTGTCCGGTGCTCCAAGGATGAGCGCCCTCGCGAACTCGGCAGCCTCGGGAATTCACTTCGGCCACTCCGCTATAATTCACCGGACTGTCCGGTGTACACCGGACTGTCCGGTGCAACAGCGGGGCAACGGCTATTTCGGCGCCAACGGCTACCTACGACGCATTAAATGCGCGCGCTGCGCGCGCAGAGGTCAGGCACGCCCATACTGGCGCACCGGACAATCTACAGTGCATGTCCGGTGCGCCACCGGACATCCAGGCGGGCCCAGAAGTCAGAGCTCCAACGGTCGGAACCCAACGACATTGGTGACGTGGCTATCGCACCGGACTGTCCGGTGCACCATCGAACAGACAACCTCACCAAACGGCTAGTTTGGTGGTTGGGGCTATAAATACCCCCAACCACCCCACATTCAAGTCATCCAAGTTTTCCACTTCCCAACTACTTACAAGAGCTCTAGCATTCAATTCTAGACACACCAAAGAGATCAAATCCTCTCCAAATTCCACACAACACCCTAGTGATTAGAAAGAGAGATTTGCTTGTGTTCTTTCGAGCTCTTGCGCTTGGATTGCTTTCTTCTTTCTTGATTCCTTCATTGCGATCAAAACTCACTTGTAATTGAGGCAAGAGACACCAAACTTGTGGTGGTCCTTGTGGGAACTTTGTGTTCCAAGTGATTGAGAAGAGAAAGCTCACTCGGTCCGAGGGACCGTTTGAGAGAGGGTAAGGGTTGAAAGAGACCCGGCCTTTGTGGCCTCCTCAACGGGGAGTAGGTTTGCGAGAACCGAACCTCGGTAAAACAAATTCGCGTGTCACACTTCTTATTCGCTTGCGATTTGTTTTACACCCTCTCTCGCGGACTCTATTATATTTCTAACGCTAACCCGGCTTGTAGTTGTGATTATTTTTGAGAATTTCAGTTTCGCCCTATTCACCCCCCTCTAGGCGACTTTCAATTGGTATCAGAGCCCGGTGCTTCATTAGAGCCTAACCGCTCGAAGTGATGTCGGGAGATCACACCAAGAGGGAGATGGAGACCGGCGACAAGCCCACTACGAGCCAAGGGAGCACTTCATTGGAAGAGTCCCGCACCAAGAGGAAGGAGAAGAAGAAGGACTCCTCCAAACGGAAGGAGAAAAGATCTTCTTCCTCACACCACAAAGAGAAGAAGGAAAAATCTTCTTCCCACAAGTCACATCGGAAAGGCGACAAACACAAGAGGATGAGGAAGGTGGTCTACTACGAGACCGACACTTCATCAACATCGACCTCCGACTCCGATGCGCCGTCCGTAACTTCTAAGCGCCAAGAGCGCAAGAAGTTTAGTAAGATCCCCTTACACTATCCTCGTACATCTAGACATACTCCATTACTTTCCGTTCCGTTAGGCAAACCGCCAACTTTTGATGGCGAAGATTATGCTAGGTGGAGTGATTTAATGAAATTTCATCTAACCTCACTCCACAAAAGTATATGGAATGTTGTTGAGTTTGGAGCACAGGTACCATCCATAGGGGATGAGGATTATGATACGGACGAAGTGGCCCAAATCGAGCACTTCAACTCTCAAGCTACAACCATACTCCTCGCCTCTCTAAGTAAGGAGGAATACAACAAGGTGCAAGGGTTGAAGAATGCAAAGGAGATTTGGGACCTTCTCAAGACCGCGCAAGAGGGTGATGAACTCACCAAGATCACCAAGCGGGAAACGATCGAGTGGGAGCTCGGTCATTATCGTCTTCGCCAAGGGGAGGAGCCACAAGATATGTACAACCGGCTCAAAACCTTGGTGAACCAAGTGCGCAACCTCGGGAGTAAGAAGTGGGACGACCACGAGGTGGTTAAGGTTATTCTAAGATCTCTTATTTTCCTTAACCTCACTCAAGTTCAATTAATTCGTGGTAATCCTAGATACACACTAATGACTCCCGAGGAAGTAATCGGGAATTTTGTGAGCTTTGAATGTATGATTAAAGGCTCAAAAAAGATCAACGAGCTTGATGAACCCTCCACGTCCGAGGCACAACCGGTGGCGTTTAAGGCGACGAAGGAGAAGAAGGAGGAGTCTACACCGAGTAGACAACCAATTGACGCCTCCAAGCTCGACAATGAGGAGATGGCTTTAATCATCAAAAGCTTTCGCCAAATCCTCAAGCAACGGAGGGGGAAGGACTACAAACCCCGCTCCAAGAAAGTGTGCTACAAATGTGGTAAGCCCGGTCATTTTATTGCAAAATGTCCTATATCTAGTGACAGTGACAGGGGCGACGGCAAGAAGGGAAAGAGGAGAGAAAAGAAGAAGTACTACAAGAAGAAGGGCGGCGATGCCCATGTTTGCCGGGAGTGGAACTCCGACGAGAGCTCCACCGACTCCTCCTCCGACGACGAGGACGCCGCCAACATCGCCGTCACCAAGGGACTCCTCTTCCCCAACGTCGGCCACAAATGCCTCATGGCAAAGGACAGCAAAAGGAAGAAGGTTAAATCTAAATCCTCCACTAAATATGAATCCTCTAGTGATGATAATGATAGTGATGAGGAAAATAATTTGCGTACCCTTTTTGCCGACCTAAACATGCAACAAAAAGAAAAATTAAATGAACTAATTAGTGCCATCCATGAGAAGGATGATCTCTTGGACTCCCAAGAGGACTTCCTAATCAAGGAAAATAAAAAGCATGTTAAGGTTAAAAATGCTTATGCTCAATAAGTTGAAAAATGTGAAAAATTGTCTAGTGAGCTAAGCACTTGCCATGAGACTATAGACAACCTTAGAAATGAAAATGCTAGATTAATTGCCAAGGTTGATTCTCATGTTTGTGATGCTTCAATTCCCAATCTTAGAAATGATAATGATGATTTGCTTGCTAAGATTAAGGAATTGAATGATTCTCTTGCTAGCCTTAGAGTAGAAAATGAAAATTTGATTGCTAAGGCTAAAGATTTTGATGTTTGCAATACTACTATTTCCGACCTTAGAACTAAGAATGATATGTTGCATGCTAAGGTTGTAGAATTAAAATCTTGCAAACCCTCTACATCTACCGTTGAGCACACTTCTATTTGTACTAGATGTAGAGATGTTGATATCAATGCTATTCATGATCACATGGCTTTAATTAAACAACAAAATGATCATATAGCATTATTAGATGCTAAAATTGCCGAGCATAACTTAGAGAATGAAAAATTTAAATTTGCTAGAAGTATGCTCTACAATAGGAGACGCCCTGGCATCAAGGATGGCATTGGCTTCCAAAGGGGAGACAATGTCAAACTTAATGCCCCTCCAAAGAATTTATCTAACTTTGTTAAGGGCAAGGCTCCCATGCCTCAAGATAACGAGGGTTACATTTTATACCCTGTCGGCTATCCTGAGAGCAAAATTAGGAAAATTCATTCTAGGAAGTCTCACTCTGGCCCTAATCATGCTTTTATGTATAAGGGTGAGACATCTAGCTCTAGGCAACCAACCCGTGCCAAGTTGCCTAAGAAGAAAACTCCTATTGCATCAAATGATCATAGTATTTCATTTAAAACTTTTGATGCATCTTATGTGCTGACTAACAAATCCGGCAAGGTAGTTGCCAAGTTTGTTGGGGGCAAACACAAGGGCTCCAAGACTTGTGTTTGGGTACCCAAAGTTCTTGTTTCTAATGCCAAAGGACCCAAAACCGTTTGGGTACCTAAAGTCAAGAACTAAAATTGTTTTGTAGGTTTATGCATCCGGGGGCTCAAGTTGGATACTCGACAGCGGGTGCACAAACCACATGACAGGGGAGAAGAAAATGTTCTCCTCATATGAGAAAAACCAAGATCCCCAACGAGCTATCACATTCGGGGATGGAAATCAAGGTTTGGTCAAAGGATTGGGTAAAATTGCTATATCACCTGACCACACTATTTCCAATGTTTTTCTTGTAGATTCTTTAGATTACAATTTGCTTTCCGTATCCCAATTATGTCAAATAGGCTACAACTGTCTATTTACTGATGTAGGTGTCACTGTCTTTAGAAGGAGTGATGATTCAATAGCATTTAAGGGAGTGTTAGAGGGTCAGCTATACTTGGTAGATTTTGATAGAGCTGAACTCGACACTTGCTTGGTTGCTAAGACTAACTTGGGTTGGCTCTGGCACCGCCGACTAGCCCATGTTGGAATGAAGAATCTTCATAAGCTTCTAAAGGGAGAGCACATTTTAGGACTAACAAATGTTCATTTTGAGAGACAGGATTTGTAGTGCATGCCAAGCCGGGAAGCAAGTTGGCACTCATCATCCACACAAGAACATCATGACAAGTGACAGGCCACTGGAGCTCCTACACATGGATTTATTCGGCCCGATTGCTTACATAAGCATCGGCAGGAGTAAGTACTGTCTAGTTATTGTGGATGATTATTCTCGCTTCACTTGGGTGTTCTTTTTGCAGGAAAAATCCCATACCCAAGAGACCTTAAAGGGATTCTTGAGACGGGCTCAAAATGAGTTCGGCTTAAGGATCAAGAAAATTAGAAGCGACAATGGGACGGAGTTCAAGAACTCACAAATAGAAGGCTTTCTTGAGGAGTAGGGCATCAAGCACGAGTTCTCTTCTCCCTACACTCCACAACAAAATGGTGTAGTGGAGAGGAAGAATAGAACTCTATTGGACATGGCAAGAACCATGCTTGATGAGTACAAGACACCGGATCGATTTTGGGCCTAGGCGGTCAACACCGCTTGCTACGCCATCAACCGGTTATATCTACACCGAATCCTCAAGAAGACATCCTATGAACTCCTCACCGGTAAAAAGCCAAACATTTCATATTTTAGAGTTTTTGGTAGCAAATGCTTTATTCTTGTTAAGAGAGGTAGAAAATCTAAATTTGCTCCTAAAACTGTAGAAGGCTTTTTACTAGGATATGACTCAAACACAAGGGCATATAGAGTCTTTAACAAGTCCTCAGGACTTGTTGAAGTTTCTTGTGACGTTGTGTTTGATGAGACTAACGGCTCTCAAGTAGAGCAAGTTGATCTTGATGAGATAGGTGAAGAACAGGCTCCATGCATAGCGCTAAGGAACATGTCCATTAGGGATGTGTGTCCTAAGGAATCCGAAGAGCCTCCACATGCACAAGATCAACCATCCTCCTCCACGCAAGCATCTCCACCAACCCAAAATGAGGACGAGGCTCAAGTTGATGAAGGAGAAGATCAAAGAGATGAGCCACCTCAAGTTGATGGCAATGATCAAGGGGGAGATACAAATGTTGAGGACAAGGAGGATGAACAACCAAGGCCGCCACACCCAAGAGTCCACCAAGCAATACAACGAGATCACCCCGTCGACACCATCCTCGACGACATTCATAAGGGGGTAACCACTCGATCTCGTGTTGCGCATTTTTGTGAGCATTACTCTTTTGTTTCCTCTATTGAGCCACACAGGGTAGAGGAAGCACTCCAAGATTCGGATTGGGTGATGGCGATGCAAGAGGAGCTCAACAATTTCACAAGGAACGAGGTATGGCATTTGGTTCCACGTCCTAATCAAAATGTTGTAGGAACCAAATGGGTCTTCCGCAACAAGCAAGATGAGCATGGTGTGGTGACAAGGAACAAAGCTCGACTCGTGGCCAAGGGGTATTCACAAGTCGAAGGTTTGGATTTTGGTGAAACCTATGCACCCGTAGCTAGGCTTGAATCAATTCGTATATTATTAGCCTATGCTACTTACCATGGCTTCAAGCTCTACCAAATGGACGTGAAGAGTGCCTTCCTCAACGGACCGATCAAGGAGGAGGTCTATGTTGAGCAACCTCCCGGCTTTGAAGACAGTGAGTACCCTAACCATGTTTATAGGCTCTCTAAGGCGCTTTATGGGCTCAACCAAGCCCCAAGAGCATGGTATGAATGCCTTAGAGATTTCCTTATTGCTAATGGCTTCAAAGTCGGAAAAGTTGATCCTACTTTATTCACTAAAACTCTTAACAATGATTTGTTTGTATGCCAAATTTATGTTGATGATATTATATTTGGGTCTACTAACGAATCTACATGTGAAGAATTTAGTAGGATCATGACACAGAAATTCGAGATGTCTATGATGGGGGAGTTGAAATATTTTCTAGGATTCCAAGTCAAGCAACTCCAAGAGGGCACCTTCATTAGCCAAACCAAGTATACTCAAGACATTCTAAGCAAGTTTGGAATGAAGGATGCTAAGCCCATCAAGACACCCATGGGAACAAATGGGCATCTCGACCTCGACACGGGAGGTAAGTCTGTGGATCAAAAGGTATACCGGTCGATGATTGGTTCATTGCTTTATTTATGTGCATCTCGACCGGACATTATGCTTTCCGTATGCATGTGTGCAAGATTCCAATCCGACCCTAAGGAATCCCACCTTACGGCCGTAAAACGAATCTTGAGATATTTGGCTTACACTCCTAAGTTTGGGCTTTGGTACCCTCGGGGATCCACATTTGATTTGATTGGTTATTCGGATGCCGATTGGGCGGGGTGCAAGATTAATAGGAAGAGCACATCAGGGACTTGCCAGTTCTTGGGAAGATCCTTGGTGTCTTGGGCTTCAAAGAAGCAAAATTCGGTCGCTCTTTCTACCGCCGAAGCCGAGTATATTGCCGCAGGCCATTGTTGCGCGCAATTGCTTTGGATGAGGCAAACCCTGCGGGACTATGGTTACAAATTAACCAAAGTTCCTCTTCTATGTGATAATGAGAGTGCAATCCGCATGGCGGATAATCCCGTTGAGCATAGCCGCACTAAACACATAGCCATTCGGTATCATTTTCTAAGGGATCACCAACAAAAGGGGGATATCGAGATTTCATACATTAATACCAAAGATCAATTAGTCGATATCTTTACCAAGCCTCTTGATGAACAAACTTTTACCAAACTTAGGCATGAGCTCAATATTCTTGATTCTAGGAACTTCTTTTGCTAATTTGCACACATAGCTCATAAATATACCTTTGATCATGTCTCTTTTATATATGCTATGACTAATGTGTTTTTCAAGTATATTTCAAACCAAGTCATAGGTATATTGAAAGGGAATTGGAGTCCTCGGCAAAGACAAAGGCTTCCACTCCACTCTACTACTCACCCTTCGCCGTCGCTCCACTTCACTCTCCATCTTTGGTATAATCTTCACTCATTTATTTATGACCAAAGGGGGAGAAAGTACTTCTAAGGGCCTATATTTCATTCTAAGTATCCGTTTTTGGCGATTCATGCCAAAGGGGGAGAAAGTATTGGCCCAAAGCAAAAGGACCGCACCACCACCATAATTTTAATTAATGGTTTTCAATTGAAAATTTTCAAATTGGTATCTCTTTGTGTTCTAAAGGGGGAGCAAGTAGTATTTTCAAAACTTGATATCTTAAAACCCTCTTGAACACTAAGAGGAGAATTTATTTGAGGGGGAGTTTTGTTTAGTCAAAGGAAAAGCATTTGAAACAAAGGGAGAAACTTTCAATCTTGAAAATGCTTCACAAAAATCTTACTCATTTACCTTTGACTATCTTGCAAAAAGTCTTTGAAAAGAATTTACAAAAGAATTTGCAAAACAAAACTCGTGGTGCAAGTGTGGTCCAATATGTTAAAAACAAAGAAACAATCCATGCACATCATGTAAGTATTTATATTGGCTCAATTCCAAGCAACCTTTGCACTTACATTATGCAAACTAGTTCAATCATGCACTTTTATATTTGCTTTGGTTTGTGTTGGCATCAATCACCAAAAAGGGGGAGATTGAAAGGGAATTAGGCTTACACCTAGTCCCTAATTAATTTTGGTGGTTGAATTGCCCAACACAAATATTTGGACTAACTAGTTTGCTCTAGTGTATAAGTTATACAGGTGCAAAAGGTTCACACTTAGCCAATAAAAAGACCAAGTATTGGGTTCAAGCAAAGGAGCAAGGGGAAACCGAAGGCACCTCTGGTCTGACGCACCGGACTGTCCGGTGTGCCACCGGACATGTCCGGTGCACCAGAGGACTCCGACTTCAAACTCTTCGCCTTCGGGAATTCTAGGAAGCCGGCGCACTATAATTCACCGGACTGTCCGGTGTACACCGGACAGTGTCCGGTGCTCCAAGGATGAGCGCCCTCGCGAACTCGGCAGCCTCGGGAATTCACTTCGGCCACTCCGCTATAATTCACCGGACTGTCCGGTGTACACCGGACTGTCCGGTGCAACAGCGGGGCAACGACTATTTTGGCGCCAACGGCTACCTGCGACGCATTAAATGCGCGTGCTGCGCGCAGAGGTCAGGCACGCCCATACTGGCGCATCAGACAATCTACAGTGCATGTCCAGTGCGCCACCGGACATCTAGGCGGGCCCAGAAGTCAGAGCTCCAACGGTCGGAACCCAACGGCATTGGTGACGTGGCTGTCGCACCGGACATGTCCGGTGTGCACCGGACTGTCCGGTGCACCATCGAACAGACAGCCTCACCAAACGGCTAGTTTGGTGGTTGGGGCTATAAATACCCCCAACCACCCCACATTCAAGTCATCCAAGTTTTCCACTTCCCAACTACTTACAAGAGCTCTAGCATTCAATTCTAGACACACCAAAGAGATCAAATCCTCTCCAAATTCCACACAACACCCTAGTGATTAGAAAGAGAGATTTGCTTGTGTTCTTTCGAGCTCTTGCGCTTGGATTGCTTTCTTCTTTCTTGATTCCTTCATTGCGATCAAAACTCACTTGTAATTGAGGCAAGAGACACCAAACTTGTGGTGGTCTTTGTGGGAACTTTGTGTTCCAAGTGATTGAGAAGAGAAAGCTCACTCGGTCCGAGGGACCGTTTGAGAGAGGGTAAGGGTTGAAAGAGACCCGACCTTTGTGGCCTCCTCAACGGGGAGTAGGTTTGCGAGAACCGAACCTCGGTAAAACAAATTCGCGTGTCACACTTCTTATTCACTTGCGATTTGTTTTACACCCTCTCTCGCGGACTCTATTATATTTCTAACGCTAACCCGGCTTGTAGTTGTGATTATTTTTGAGAATTTCAGTTTCGCCCTATTCACCCCCTCTAGGCGACTTTCAAGACCGCTTATGCGCTTGCTCTAGGTGAATCCTAGTTAGTGGAGTGAGTTTAGAAAACCCCACAAAACCCTTCGGCTCTTGCGCGAACCGTTGTAATTGTACTGAGTGGGATGAGAGTCTTGTGAGACCATGAAAACCGAGTTTGTGTTAAGGTCGTCACCGTGTACCGGAGGGAACAAGGGCCGCGGTGTTTCAGCGGAAAGCTCGATAGTGGAGACGGCGGGGAGTGTCCGGGAGGAGCCGGAAGCAGAGCACCACTTGCGCGTGGAGAAGGCTCGTGACTCTCTACGGAGTTACTCGACTGAGATGCTTGGCCCTCGCGTGGGCTACCCTTTGCATAGGGGCACCAACGAGGATTAGTTAGGACCTTGCGTGGTTTCAGATACCTCGGTAAAAATACCAACGTTATCCACGAGAGTTTGCATCTCTACCCCTTGCTGTTTACCTTCCGCATTTACATTAAATACTTAAGTTTCAATCACTCCTTTCTAGTTAGATTATTTAGGATTGAAACTTAGGCTTTGCGATAGAGATAGCAACACTTAGAAAAAAATCTAGTTTGCACATTCTAGATTGTTCACTTTGCATAGGATTTGTTCTAGAGATTTAATTGTGGCCTAATTTAGAGAATAGTTTTTAGAAGTCCTAATTCACCCCATCGTAGGCATCACCGTTTCCTTCAATCTCGTGGCGCTCTATCCCATCATCTGTCGTGCAAGACCTTGTAGCTTACTTTATGTCCATGCCATCGTACAAGTTGGTCCTATAGAATGTGCTCTCGGTAAGGTTGAAGTTCGTGTTCAGTATGGCTTCATCTTCTGTCAAATCCCTTGCATCACCCTCCAACATGTTTGAGCACGCGCAAGGTGTGTCGTCATATCCTTTCTGGTACGTTGGTGGAGACTTCGATGCCGTAACCCTCCCCTGCTGCCATACACATGACATGGACATGGTTTGGTGACGTTGTGTCTTGTTGTGGCTGTCGTGGGCCAACGACGACGCATGGGTTCCTTCCTCGCAGACTTGCTCGGTGGGGACTTGGTTGGCAAATGGGCCAAAGAGAGGTTCTTGGGCCTTGCTTTAGGTACCCCTTTCCTGGGTACCGGACACAACTGCTATTGACTCAATACTGGTTCTAGCTATTGAGACTCTAGGAAAAGTATTAGGACATGTTTGAATCCTCGCGGCTAATTGTTTGCAAGAGGCTAACAATTAGCCGGTAAATAATTAGCTAGCAACAATTAGCAAGGGTATGTTTGGAGTCTTCACTATTAGATGTCTTTTCTCTTTACACGATCTATTAGCATATATTAGCAAGTACCCAAATTTTTAGGTACCCAAATTTTCAGGAAACCCGAACTCGAATTCTAGGTAGGGATTGTGAACGGGTATATTTCGGGTTATTCGGGAAACTCGAAGTCGAATACTAAAATCGGGTTATTCGGGAAACCCGAACTCGAATTTTCAAGTACCCAAGTTTTAGGTAGGGACTGTGAACGGGTATATTTCGGATCCTGGTTCTCATTACCTCGAATTTCAAAATATCCAAATTACCCAATCCAAAAAATCGAGTAACCCGGACACCGAGGCCTACAAGCAACCTCCTCTATAACGGGTCTAACCCTCCTCATCTATAAATACAGAGGAATATGGCCGATTAAGGAGGAACAATTGAACCTACAATCAATACAATTCACATTTTATCTTGTACATTTAGGAGTAGTTCTAGTCTAGTTCTAGTTTAGTCTTCCAATCCCCAAATTCTCTGCTTCTCTTTGGCTCTACGTCGATTAGAGGTGTCTAGGTCGGCATGCCGAGCCTAGACAACACCTAGGATCTCTCCTCCCCGATGGGGTCCCTCCTGAGAGCGAGATCCAAGCGCCGCCGACGAACCTCGCCGCCTCTGCGCACGCGCGGACCATCCGGCCTATAGGCGCGGACCGTCCGGCTCGTCAGGCAGGGAACCCGAGCCCTGTGCCAGGTCGCGAACCATCCGATCCCTGGCCGTGGACCGTCCACGCCTGTGCAGAGAGCACCGCCGCCGGTTCTCATCGCAGTGATTGGTGCCTAGTTTGGCGCCAACACACTTTTTGGCGACTCTATTGGGGAGAACACATATAGACCCATCAGATCGGCCCTCAATGGCCGGTTCAAGGGATAACTCTAACGTCTCCTCCAGCAATATCATAGAGCTGACTTGGGAGACCTTGCCGACTGACGAACAGCTCCAGTTCGAGGAGCACAAGGAGCAGCTGATCCAAGAGGCAAAGGCGAAGTTTTTGGCCAACTTCAAGGTGGACAGGAACAACAAGGTCGTGCGGCAATGGGCGTTAGATCTTGCTGTGCTTCGACCTACAACAAATACCCCCGAGGCAAGCGACACAAACGAGCTCCAATCTCTTAAAAATTATATAGATGAGCAGCGAGACCAAATGCAAAATACCATAGGGGGCATGCAAAAAGATTATAGGAGGCAAGTACGTGCGTTCGATAAATCTACTATCACAAATTTTCCTTCGCACGAGGTTGAATTGGGGGGAAACACGTGTAATTCATCGGCTACAGGTTGTCACGGCCAGTCACAACCCCTTTATGGGATGCCGATAGACACATACCCTGAGCAACCACAACCTTCTACGCAAATCGACAATAAATTAGCCGATCTGCACATGTCCGGACCGTTTGCACATGAGCGCGGACCATCCAGGCCAGCAACGGCCGGTCCCATTTTTAATGAGTTACCGAGATATGTGTCCGAGCCGCCACATGCTACACAAGCCCTAAACCACCTAGACAGACTGTCCATATATGATCACGGACGGTCCACATATCCAACCGGACGGTCCGGCACAGGGTTGTTTAAGGAGGATTGTTACCTAAATCCTCGCCCGTCCCAGCAACACTTTCCATCACACTATACAATGCATCAGCCCATTAATACAGATTCCCAAGCTCATGGGGGGCGAGTACTTTCTAGCCCCGCTTAGAAGGCCGGAAAGGAATGGTCAATCCTATGAACCATATAGGGAAAATAGTAATGCACCATAGAACTCAAACCAAATGGGGGGAAGACAGCAGACTAGTGTCCAAACAACCTCACCTATGATGGGACAAAGAACCGGTGGTCCCCCACCGGCTGCTATTGATATAGTAAGAGAAGAAATAGCCGGGACGTTCCGAGATAAGCTCGAAGTAAGCATGGTCCCTTGGGGACAGTCATATTAGAGACCTTATGACAGCCGATTTGACCATCACCCATACCCACAGGGAACCAGGATACCCGAATTCGCAAAATTTTCAGGTAACCAAGGAAAGAGCACACGTGAACACATAGGCCAGTTTTTAGCGCAATTAGGAGAATTGGCCGACATAGAGGCATTCTGGGTGCGTTTATTTTCATTATCGTTAACAGGAACCACATTCACATGGTATGCCACATTACCTCCTAATTCTATTTTGTCATGGGGAGATTTAGAACAAAAATTCCATGATCACTTCTTTTCTGGTGACTATGAGTTAGATTTGGTAGACCTAGTGGCCCTGCGACAAGGAAAAGATGAATCAGTTAATGAGTACATCCGGAGATTCTGGGATACAGGAAATTGATGCTTTCAAATTCATTTAGCAGAAAAACAGCTAGCGGGATTAGCTTTTAATGGACTTTGATATTATTTAAAGGAAAGATTAGAAGGCATCTAGTTTTTCACACTAGCACAATTACATCAGAGAGCTTTGGCTTGTGAAATCCGAAGCAAAGAAACTACTAAAACGATTCGTCACAACGTCCATATAGTAGAGTGTGACCAAAGTAGCTCGAACGATGAATCAAAATAAGTATACACGGCTGAAATGGTTTGGCCAAAGTAGGCCAAATCTTCGGCTTGTTCTTCCTTACAGCCGGTTCAAAAGAAACGGCAAGAGGATGTTAGATTTACATTTAATGTTGATAACTGTGACAAGATATTCGATGAATTGCTCAAAAATGGTAACATTAAGATAAATCATACTATTCCATCCACCGACGAACTAAAGCGTCGCGCGTATTGCAAGTGGCACAACTCCTTTTCTCATGCCACTAATGATTGTAATGTATTTTGTCGATAGATTCAATCGGCCATTAACGAAGGACGGTTGAAATTTTAGGAAATACAAGTAGACACGGACCCTTTCCAATGAACATGATCGACTTCGAGGGCAAAAAGGTCCTAATTCGGCTTAGCACAGCCGATAAGGAAAAAGGCAAAGAAGTCATCATCAGCGACGCGCGGAAGGCCGATGAAAATAATAAAATTTCTTGCAGGAAAGTAGTGGCCGAAAACACTCCTGATGGAGGGGAGACACTGAAGGTGACCATCATAACCTCCGGCACTGGGGGCAAGCGCAGACAAGGGGACAGGCGCGGGAACCCATACTACGCATCACGGGCGATCCGACGTCCAGACACGGACGGTCCGAAGGATCGCCGGACGGTCCAAAGCATTACAGCGGACAGTCCGACAACACTCAGGACCCGCAACGACCGCGTACCTTCAAACCACGACGACCAGAGATAGGTACGTGGAAAACTAATACATTTAAAGCGGTTGGGCAGCTGGTCAATCTGGCCCAACCTTCGATCAATTATTATCCAAATATGTGAAAAAAGGCCAACCCAAGTGACCGGCCAGCGAAGCGACCTCGCGCACCCATTCAGGAGCAAAAGCAGGTAAGACCGATTAGACCACCACACCAATCGGAAAAGACGGAAGGTCATACTGTCCAGTTGAGGCCTAACATACTTGCATGGACACCTCCACCCCCATATCTACCTATGCCATATCAATATGAAAGTCGCCTAGAGGGGGGGTGAATAGGCGAAACCTGAAAATTAAAACTTTATCCCCCAACTAGATCCCTTGATTAGTGGTTAGAACAAGATATACAAATATCGGAGAATAGAAACTAAGTTCTTGCTTGAAAAGAGTATTGCTAAATAATGCGGAAGTGATAAATCAATACAACTAGTAAGTTATAGAATAACAAAGCAAGAAGCCTTAGATGAGGAGAGCACTAGGACAAGTTCTTTCTTGCAACGTGTTGCTTCACTAAATGAGAATTTAACTTGAAGCAACACCAAATGATATGAGCAAATAATGGAGCAAGAAAACTTAGATTAAGGGAAAACAAACAAATCACAAGCAATAAACGCAATGGACACAGGTGATTTGTTTTACCGAGGTTCGGCCCTCGAAGGCCTAGTCCCCGTTGAGGAGTCCACTTAAGGACGGGTCTTTTTCAACCCTTTCCCTCTCTCCCCCGATCACACAAGGACCGGCGAGCTCTTCTTCTTCTCAAGGATCACTCTCGATCCCACAAGGACCACCACAATCTTTGGTGTCTCTTGCTAGCTTTTACAAGTCTCCAAAACTTTGGAGGAAGTTCAATGGGAGTCAAAACTCCACGCGCAAATGAACACAAAGATGAAGCACACACTATCTCTCAATGAATCTCACAAGGCACTAGTGCTAAACTCAAATGAGTAGCTCTCTTTTACTTGCTCTCTCTTTTGTGGCACTTGTGTTGGTTGTAGTGGTCTAAATCTTGTGTATAGGATGGATCAATGAATATATGTGGTTGGGAGGGCTTGAGTATGTCAACTAGATGACTTGGAATGTTGCTTGGGCTCCCTTTTTGAAGTGGCCGGTTGGGGTGGTATTTATAGCCACCAACCAAAAACTAGCCGTTGGTGAGGGCTGTCTGTCGATGGCGCACCGGACAGTCCGGTGCACACCGGACATGTCCGGTGTGACAGCCACGTCACCAAGTAGCCGTTGGGGTTGGAGCTGGTCGACCGTTGGAGGCTTTGTCCTCATGCGGCACCGGACAGTCCGGTGCACACCGGACAGTCCGGTGCCTCTCTGATCCTCTGCTCCGACACTGTTTACTGTCAGAGTCGACCGTTGGCGCCGAAGTAGCCGTTGCTCCGCTGGCACACCGGACAGTCCGGTGCACACCGGACAGTCCGATGAATTTTAGCGGAGCGGCTGCTGCGCGAACCCGAGGCTGGCGAGTTCCGGAAGGCGCTGCTTCCTTGGAGCACCGGACATGTCCGGTGCACACCGGACAGTCCGGTGAATTTTAGCGCGCCGGCCTCCGAGAAATCCCGAGGGCGAGGAGTTGAAGTCGGAGTCCTCTGGGCGCACCGGACACTGTCCGGTGCACACCGGACAGTCCGGTGCCTTCAGCCAGAAGTGCCCTCGGTTGCCTTTAGCTCTCTATTTTGATCCCAACTTTGTTCTTTTTATTGGCTTTTTTGTGAACCTTTGGCACCTGTATAACTTATACACTAGAGCAAACTCAGTTAGTCCAAATATTTGTGTTGGGCAATTCAACCACCAAAATTAATTAGGGACTAGGTGTAAGCCTAATTCCCTTTCAATCTCCCCCTTTTTGGTGATTGATGCCAACACAAATCAAAGCAAATATAGAAGTGCATAATTGAACTAGTTTGCATAATGTAAGTGCAAAGGTTGCTTGGAATTGAGCCAATATAAATGCTTACAAGATATGTATGGATTGTTTCTTTATAATTAACATTTTGGACCACATTTGCACCACATGCTTTGTTTTTGCAAACTCTTTTGTAAATTCTTTTCTAAGTCCTTTTGCAAGATAGTCAAAGGTAAATGAATAAGATTTTGCAAAGCATTTTCAAGTTTTGAAATTTTCTTCTTTTGTTCCAAATGCTTTTCCTTTGACTAAACAAAACTCCCCCTCAAATAAATTCTCCTCTTAGTGTTCAAGAGGGTTTTCCATTAATTTTGAAAATACTACTTGCTCCCCCTTTAGAACACAAAGAGATACCAATTGTGAAATTTTCCAATTGAAAATCATCAAATTTATAAAATTAGGGTGGTGGTGCGGTCCTTTTGCTTTGGGCTCATATTTTCTCCCCCTTTGGCATGAATCGCCAAAAACGGAATTATTAGAGCCCCATGAAGTACTTTCTCCCCCTTTGGTCATAAAATGAATAAGTGAAGATTATACCAAAGTTGGAGAGATGATGCGGAGCGATGGCGAAGGATGAGTAGTAGAGTGGAGTGGAAGCCTTTTTCTTCGCCGAAGACTCCTATTCCCTTTCAATATACCTATGACTTGGTTTGAAATATTCTTGAAAACACATTAGTCATAGCATATAAGAGAGATATGATCAAGAGGATATATCAAATTAAGCATGATCATAGTTCTATATAACATAAATTGCTCCCCCTAAGTATGTGCATGGAGAGGAACACATATTTTGGCCTTGAAATGCCAATTGCACATAATGAGGTTAATGAGAACATATCTATACCATAGAGAATGTGAAGTGCATTGTGTCATAGGATAAGTGTGATGCTCATGACAGTTTATGCACTACTGAAAGCATGTTACAAACATTTTAAGCATTTTCCCTTAAGGATTTCAAAGAGACTTAAGGACCATCCACCTTTGAAACAAAGGCAGCTTATCCTCGTTACAAGGTTAAGCTTTAAGCTCTTTGACAATAAAAGTACTTCATCTAATTTTAACAAAGATGCATAAATGCAAGAATGAAGTGTTTGAGAGGTTAAACTAGGTATGAAGCAGGGAAAAAAGTGCAAAGGACATGCTTTCTCTTTCTTTCGTTCAAGATATGTAAAGAGAGTATAGAAAAGGAAGATACAAGTTTAAATGGAAGAAGATAGTTTTACCTTTTTGTACCTTTACATAGGGATGCTCTCTTCATTGTGCTTTGTCCTTAGTCTTAAAAGCTTAAGACCTATACTTAATGACATTATATGGAAATATTTTGCACAAGAGAGTTCTACAACTAGTGATCTTTTTTCAAGTTATTGTTAGCATATATCAAATGGATCACAAGTTGCATAAATGTATCATGAATTCTCCTTTTAACTTAGTGCATATCAAGAGAGATATCGATTGATAGAATATACGGCACTAAGAAATATGATTGTTGATGAAGTTATTCAATGATCAAACAAATAACAGATGTGATCAAAAGAACAACATACACATTAGATTATCAATTAAGCTTAGAGTAGGAGAATCCAGCAAATATGCTACTTTAGAGTGAAAGACAAGAATTTAAAGATAGTAGCATACTTCATGAGAAACTTATTCTCATGCAAGAGACTATATGAAATTACTGAGATAAAGCAATAGTCTCAACATAATCAAGATACAAGGCTCCCCCTAAAGATATGCATCAAGTATTTGAATGAATTGAATGGATGCATTTACTTTAAAGACAAATAGAGAGAAGCATTATACATCTTG
This sequence comes from Zea luxurians, assembly GCA_029449295.1. NCBI lineage: Eukaryota > Viridiplantae > Streptophyta > Magnoliopsida > Poales > Poaceae > Zea > Zea luxurians. The sequence continues at coordinate 103,174,542 of JAOPSE010000010.1, forward strand.
ATCAAGGCTCATTAAATTTGTAATAAACAACTTGAGCCTAGTATTCTCAATATGAAAGGGTTTAGAATACTCACAACCACACCATTGATTGTTTCGTAGAAGTAGGTGGTGTTGTTCTTGATGTCTTCCCCTTTCATTTGAGAGTCCTCCCTTTGTAGTGGCTTCTTTTTCCTTTCAAACTTATTGAAAATACTCAAGAAGAATGTTAGAAATACAAGGGAGTATATAGTGATGGATGATTTCTTTTAGATAGGAAATAAGCATAATTCATCATCCATGAGTCACATAGATATGAAGTAAATTCCTTAACGTTAGTGCAAATTAACAGAAAAGAGGAATGAGCACCTTTTTAATCATTTTTGATCAATCAAAGGAATTTTACTTTTTCATATTGAATTTATTATCATGACTTAGAAGCGCATCAATATGAGAATGGATATAGCAAAGGCATGAATTAGATTCTAATGGACAAGCGCATTTATGAAAATGATATTGAATGCATACTTAGTTAATTTCGGTCCAATAAAGAATCTATTCCTCACAAGGGTACAATATGATAATTTAGATTAAATACCCATTGAGATGGGAACCAAACTTAAGAAGATGAGTTCCCATACCTTTGCTTTTACCTTTCTTCCTTTGGGTGAAGATCAACCCATGAGGCTTGTGCACTTTCTTTCTTGTAGATTTTCATAATTGAACTCAAGAGAAATGTTAGTAGCAACACAAGCACTAGTTTTCATTTTTGTAATCATTTTGATAAGGAATGGGAAGCTAGATTACTAAAACATGGAAACTTCATAGCATGAACTAGATTATCCATAGATGATGTTATGCTCAATTTTAACTCATAAAACAAGCATAAATAATCCTTTAAGATTATGGGAATAAATCTAATTCATGATATGGAAAGAGATAAATGTGAAAGAATCAAATCCAATTTAAGTAAGTAGAAGCACATCATAAGTCATTGGATTGATTTTTCTTTTTATGTTAGATTACATGCTTTTCCAAAGAGAAACCTATTCTCTACAAGTGAGACTACTTGGGTTACTTAGATAAAAATCATTAGTCTCACTATTCTAGTTATAGAGAGAGTTTTCCTTTTACAAGTGTCCTAAGGATTTGAATTCCTTACATGACACCTTATTCTTTTAAGAACATGAAACATCTCTCTAAATCTAGAATCATGGCAATAACAAGATAATTAAGGGAAGAACATGCCATGACATACTTGCAACAAATTAAAGCATGTAGATTGCCATAGAATGGAAATGATGAATGTGCAATCTACCATATGAGAGGAAATTCTTCAAAGAATGGTAATATAAATTTAAAGACATTTGAAGTGCCATATATATTTCTATGTGACTACACAAGACACACAAGAAATGATAGTTTAAAATACTTGCACTTAAGAGCATAAAAGTTGCCATCCTTTGACTTTCCTTCATGTTGTAGGCCTTGATTTTTGCACATGATATTTCTTCATTTCCTACAACATCAATATCTTTCTCGAGATGATATGAGTTTAAGACATAGTAATTTGAAAAATAACCTTGGGTCAATCATGTATGTAGATCATTGACGATTGATAGCTTGAGTGGACTCTCTCAAGCACACCAAGGCTTCATATCATCTCCTTCCCCTACAAAGCTTGTCAAGTATATTTTGGTACCCATCGCTTGATGGGTCCATCATGGTTAGTCAACAAAGATCTAGGAACCCAAAAGTCCTTTGTGTTAGCACTAGGTAAACTCATTACCTTTCTAGCACAAGTTGCAGTTTTGGGTTGCCTAGTTACATGAGAATTAATTGACAAGCTGGGAGTGGAATTGTTACCAATGGGACAATCCTTGCATTGATGTCCCTTCTTTCGGCATGTGTAGCATAAGCGTTTTTCAAGTTTTGAAGTTTTCTTCTTTCCTTGTTTGTTGCTTGCTACATGGTTAGTAAGAACTTTCTTTTCTAACCCTATGCCTTTTTGTCTTAAATGGGGACAAGATCTAAGCAAGTGTCCCTTCTTGGAGCATTTAAAACAAAGTCTATCATCCTTGTTAATAATCAAGCCATTAATGTAGGGACATGACCTAATCAAGTGCCCCTCTTCAAAGCATTCACTACACCTCTTAATGTGAAGTGTGGCTTGATCATTACCTTGGATGTTACCTTTTGTGGAGGCGTGGTTGAGGCTTTTGGAGGAGATGTTGAATTTCATCTTTTGTTTCTTCCTCTTGGCAATCCTCAAATCCTTGACATTTTCTTCAAGGGATGTAGTGCATGCCTTGGTTGTTCCCGTCTCAAGCTTCTTCACCATGTGATCACGGTTATCTTGAGAAGGTTGGGCAATGCATTTCCCTTTTAGTTGTGTCAAGCTCTTCTTTAGCCTCTCATTTTCTTCCTTGAGCTTTTGATATGAATCATCATTTGTTCCTGCAAATTCTAGCTCAAAGGAAGATTTGCTTGTCGACGGACAACAAGCATTAGCACATGGTAATATAGTATCAATTTGAATACATGTGCACGAATGAGGTTGTTGGGATTTTAAGTTTTCTATCACAACCTCATGAGCAATGTTTAATATGATATGATCATCCATAAGATTTTCATGAGAACATAGAAGCATATCATATTTTTCTTGAAAAGCTAGATTTTCAACTTTTAGCTTTTCAACTTGGTCCTTAAGTAAGGTATTCCTATTTACTAATTGAGCGATACAATGAACAGCGTTATCATGCTCAATTGAAACAGTTTCATACCTTTGGACCAAATCAACATGAGAGCACTTTAGCTCCTCATGTTCTTTAGTCAACTCGTCAAAGTGTAGCATTTTTATGGAGAGAACATCTTCTATCCTTTGACGAGCTTCGCCTTGCTCTCTTGCTCTTTCTAGAAGCTTAAGCATGACTGCCTTATCTTCTTGGCTTAGGCGAGCGTAGAGTTGCACAAAGCTTCTTTCTTCCTCCTCATCCTCATTTGTGCTTCTGCTGTCATTTGCATTAGCCACACAACATATGTGGGAATCAAAATGGGAAGACACACCTTTTGGAGAGGTGGATTCATCGTTTGGTCTCCACCGTTCATTTTCTTCTTCTTCCTTGCAAGGGTTAGTATCACAAATACCAAAGGAAGTAGAAGCACAAAATGAACTATCATGTTTGGACTTATTAAATTTGCTTTTAATTCTAGTCCAAATATCATGCATATCACAAATGGGTTTGTCATATTTTATTATGAAGGCATGATAATCTTCTTTGCTAAGGGATTTACTTAAGATGTCATAAGCTAGATAGTTTAAGCGTATACATCTTAAATCTTCTTCGGAGGCATTTTCCCTAGCATAGTTAGGAGGAATAATACTCTTGTCTAAGATTTGTTCTAATTGAGGGTCTACTGCTCTAAAGGCATTTATCACTCTAGTAGACCATGAATCATAATTAGAACAATCTGAAAGTAATATCTCAAGAGTTACCTCCTTGTTCTCCGGGGTCTTCTTGTTCTTTTGGGATCTTCTACGAGCCATCACTTCGAGTTGTTAGACTCAAGATGAAGTGCCTAGCTCCGATACCAATTGAAAGTCGCCTAGAGGGGGGGGTGAATAGGCGAAACCTGAAAATTAAAACTTTATCCCCCAACTAGATCCCTTGATTAGTGGTTAGAACAAGATATACAAATATCGGAGAATAGAAACTAAGTTCTTGCTTGAAAAGAGTATTGCTAAATAATGCGGAAGTGATAAATCAATACAACTAGTAAGTTATAGAATAACAAAGCAAGAAGCCTTAGATGAGGAGAGCACTAGGACAAGTTCTTTCTTGCAACGTGTTGCTTCACTAAATGAGAATTTAACTTGAAGCAACACCAAATGATATGAGCAAATAATGGAGCAAGAAAACTTAGATTAAGGGAAAACAAACAAATCACAAGCAATAAACGCAATGGACACAGGTGATTTGTTTTACCGAGGTTCGGCCCTCGAAGGCCTAGTCCCCGTTGAGGAGTCCACTTAAGGACGGGTCTTTTTCAACCCTTTCCCTCTCTCCCCCGATCACACAAGGACCGGCGAGCTCTTCTTCTTCTCAAGGATCACTCTCGATCCCACAAGGACCACCACAATCTTTGGTGTCTCTTGCTAGCTTTTACAAGTCTCCAAAACTTTGGAGGAAGTTCAATGGGAGTCAAAACTCCACACGCAAATGAACACAAAGATGAAGCACACACTATCTCTCAATGAATCTCACAAGGCACTAGTGCTAAACTCAAATGAGTAGCTCTCTTTTACTTGCTCTCTCTTTTGTGGCACTTGTGTTGGTTGTAGTGGTCTAAATCTTGTGTATAGGATGGATCAATGAATATATGTGGTTGGGAGGGCTTGAGTATGTCAACTAGATGACTTGGAATGTTGCTTGGGCTCCCTTTTTGAAGTGGCCGGTTGGGGTGGTATTTATAGCCACCAACCAAAAACTAGCCGTTGGTGAGGGCTGTCTGTCGATGGCGCACCGGACAGTCCGGTGCACACCGGACATGTCCGGTGTGACAGCCACGTCACCAAGTAGCCGTTGGGGTTGGAGCTGGTCGACCGTTGGAGGCTTTGTCCTCATGCGGCACCGGACAGTCCGGTGCACACCGGACAGTCCGGTGCACACCGGACAGTCCGGTGCCTCTCTGATCCTCTGCTCCGACACTGTTTACTGTCAGAGTCGACCGTTGGCGCCGAAGTAGCCGTTGCTCCGCTGGCACACCGGACAGTCCGGTGCACACCGGACAGTCCGGTGAATTTTAGCGGAGCGGCTGCTGCGCGAACCCGAGGCTGGCGAGTTCCGGAAGGCGCTGCTTCCTTGGAGCACCGGACATGTCCGGTGCACACCGGACAGTCCGGTGAATTTTAGCGCGCCGGCCTCCGAGAAATCCCGAGGGCGAGGAGTTGAAGTCGGAGTCCTCTGGGCGCACCGGACACTGTCCGGTGCACACCGGACAGTCCGGTGCCTTCAGCCAGAAGTGCCCTCGGTTGCCTTTAGCTCTCTATTTTGATCCCAACTTTGTTCTTTTTATTGGCTTTGTTGTGAACCTTTGGCACCTGTATAACTTATACACTAGAGCAAACTCAGTTAGTCCAAATATTTGTGTTGGGCAATTCAACCACCAAAATTAATTAGGGACTAGGTGTAAGCCTAATTCCCTTTCACAATATACATACGTACCGCCGCCATACGCCCCGAATCAAATGTGGGGCATGCCACCATATCCATTTGGATGCCACAGTACCCTACTTGGGGGCACCCCAAGCATCTGTATTCAACAGGTTGGCACCTCCAGTACAGGACCAATTGAGCGCCACTCAATCTGGTCACCAGGCACAAGCCCAATAAGATTGTCGGACTACTCAGTCGCAAAGGCCGACCAATCTGGCAGGGGGGCATATACCTACAGCAACCGAGAGAACGACAAAAAAGGACATCATCAAAATAGGTACAACAGATGTCATCGTACAGGAAAATAATGAAGGGCTGATGATTTTTGGTGTATCGGCTAGCACAAACAAAAAAGAAGATACAGCTGCCATCAAAATAGCCGATCCAAAATACTCCATGCCTCGATGGTGCCCATCAGGACTGACACGGTCTCAAAAGCGAAAATTGCGACGCTTAAGAGCAAAGGAGAGCAAGGAAAAAGAAACAGAAAAAATATTTAATGACACACATCCATAGTACCCACCACCACAAAAAAGGTGGAGGCCAAAGGCCGTTGAGATAAATCAAACGGCCACGAAGACAGAAAATGAGACAGCAACTTCACAGCTCTCTGCAGGTACGACAGACGGTCCGGCTATAAAGGCCGGATCATCCGTAGATAACACGGACCGTCCGCACTACACCAGGACACCTCCAATGACGTGCCGACGCCCATGGAGGAGGACGACCTACTAGGAGAAGACCTAGTCGACTACGAAGCTTCTCCAGAGCACCTAGGTATGGACGTAAATGTTATTACATTCTCCGTCGATTGTACTATTGTCAGCAACGATGAACCTGTTGTTGCTCATTTCGACTTTGGTCCTAAAGAGGCCGCCTTCACTAAACCAAAGGAATCGGTAAATCATTTAAAGCTGCTCTTTATGCGCGATCACATTGATGGGATAACGATTGCTAAAATGTTGGTAGACGGGAGGCAGGCGTAAATCTAATGCCTTATTTATTGTACAGAAAGTTAGGTAAACATGATGACGAACTTGTCAAGACCAACATGATCCTCAGCGGCGTTGGAACTGATAGTTCGATCAAAGCCAAGGGAGTCACGTCCGTGAATTAACCATTGGGACTAAGACCCTTGTTGTTGCATTCTTCGTTGCTAATATAGAAGAAAATTTCAGTCTAATCTTAGGCAGAGATTGGATTCATGCTAATCAATGTGTACCTTCTACGCTACATCAAATGTTACTACAATGGATGGGCGACGATGTAGAACAAGTGCATGTTGATGCATCGGCCCGTATCACTGTGGCCGATGCCCCTGTACTTTGGACCTATGAGATTGTTACGTGTCTCACAGGAGTAGATTTTTCTGATTATCAGTTCATAAGTATAGATAAAAAAGGGTTTCATTCCTATAATGCTAGAGCCGATGGAGAATCGGCTAAATCCTAAATAAAGTTTAAATGATGAGTGCACATAGGATGAATGAGTCCCTAGTCACGGACGGTCTGGTCTGTCGTGGAACGTTTCGGATTTTAAGGCCGAGCAGTCACCACAGCATAAAACCAGTGTTGTAGACGATCCAACTCTCGGGACCGGATGGTCCACCGTCACACAGAGATCATCTAATTCCCCTATGGGAGACATAATAGAGGAATTCAGAGATCTCGACAAATTAGGACAAGGGTTTACATCGACTAATCCTTTGGAGGAGATCGATATAGGGGATGGTAAAACTCCAAGGCCAACTTTTGTGAACAAGACCCTGGAGACTGATCCTAAAGAAGAAATGATCGATCTATTGAAAGAACATTCTGATTGCTTTGCTTGGAACTACACTGAGATGCCAGGATTAAGCTGTGAGATAGTAGAGCATCGACTGTCTATTAAGTCTGGTTTCAGACCTTTCAAGCAGAAAGCTAGAACATTTCGTCCAGACCTACTCCCACAAATAAAGGATGAAATTCACCGGCTGCTAGAAGCTAATTTTATTAGACCTTGCAGATACGCAGGGTGGGTCTCCAATATTATGCTGGTGGAGAAGAAAGAATCAGGTAAGCTCAGGGTATGCATTGATTTTCGTAATTTGAATAGAGCAACTCCTAAAGATGAATATCCCATGCCCATAGCCGACATGTTGATCAATAATGCGTCAGGAAATAGAATTATTAGCTTTCTTGATGGTAATGTCGGATATAATCAGATTTTCATGGCCGAAGAAGATGCGTCTAAAACGGTATTTATATGTCCAGGCTTCATTGGTTTATTTCAGTGGGTTGTCATGACATTTGGTCTGAAAAATACTAGTGCTACTTATCAGAGATATATGAATTTGATCTTTCATGAGCAGTTGGGAAACACTGTGGAAGTCTACATTGATGATATTATAGTCAAATCGGCTGAGTTTATCTCTCATATAGCCGATTTGCGCAAAGCCTTTGATAAAATGCATCGGTATGGTCTGAAAATGAACCCACGTAAATGTGATTTTGGAGTATCGACTGGTAAGTTCTTAGGATTCATCATTCATGAACATGGTATAGAGATAGACTCGGACCAAATTAAATCCATTCGGAATGTGGGACCTCCGACCTGTAAGCTTGAAGTGCAGAAGTTCCTCGGCAAGGTAAATTATTTATGGATGTTTATTTCTAACCTAGCCGGGAAGATTGATGTCTTCACTCCTATCCTTCGGCTTAAAATGATGTCGAATTCACCTAGGGGCAGAATAGCAAGAAGCGTTTGATCTCATTAGAAAGTATTTGTCTTCGGCTCCCGTGTTAAAAGCGTCACAGGCGGGAGTACCGTTTAGATTATACATTGCAGTTGAAGATAAAGTTATTAGAGTTGTTCTGACGCAAGATGCCAAAGGAAAGGAGCATGTGGTAGCCTACCTAAGTCGGAAGCTGGTGGATGTTGAAACGAGGTACACTTTCATCGACAAGTTATGCTTATGCTTGTTTTATGCATGCACCAAGTGTAGATGTTATTTGCTGTCTAGTCATTGCACCGTTTTTGGTCAAACCGATGTGATCAAATACATGTTGCAAAACCTGATTATGAGTGGTAGAATTGGTAAATGGGCTTATGCACTTATAGAATATGACTTGACCTATGAACCATCTATGAAAGGCCAGGTCGTAGCAGATTTTATTGTAGAACATCGGATCGATGATACTCATAAACTAGACATATCATACCTCACTGTTACTCTCGGACTTTATATTTTTGATGGATCGGTTGCAATGAAGGACAAGAAATTGACATGATGCTCGTTTCACCAAGTAATGTCTCCTTTAATTTCTCTAGCCGATTGAAAACTTATTGCACTAACAATCAAGCCGAATATGAGGCCCTTTTGTTCGGCTTGGAACTTTTAAATTGTATGGGAGTAAAACATGTGATGGCATTTGGTGATTCTCAGCTAGTTGTCCAACAGGTATTAGAAGAGTATTAATGTTTTGATGGTACTTTAAATAGTTACCTTGAAGAATGTTGGGGCATAATTCATTCTTTTAACGAATTCAGCATTCGACACATCTCTAGAGTTGAGAATCACAGAGCTAGCAATTTGGCACAAGATGCATCAGGTTATCGGGTAAATCGAGGGAAATTTTACAACACCGAAAATCTGATAACCGGTACAGGGCCAATTCCCCAGGTCGCAGACCGTCCGGGTGAGGGTTCTAGACCGTTCGGGGCTGCTAGGAAGGTTCTCCTGATTGATTCGGCTGGTAATGAAGCATATGCAAGCGATTGGAGGACACCCATAATTAACTATCTACAATATCCCAGTGTTAGGACGGATAGGAACGTTCGGCGTACAACTTTCAAGTATGTTTTAATAAGTGATGAACTCTACCGCCGAACAGGCAACGACGTCCTGCTTAAATGCTTGGGCCCAGGTGATGCTATATTAGCCATGACCGAAGTACATGAAGCGATTTGTGGTACCCATCAATCGGCTCTAAAGATGAAGTGGTTATTATGAAGGTCTGGCTTCTATTGGCCTAACATGGTAGCTAATTGTTTCAAGTACTACAAAGGATGCCAAGTATGTCAAAAATTTGGCGACTTACAGTTGGTCCCTGCAACCGAATTACATCCTATCATTAAGCCTTGGCATTTCAGAGGATGAGGATTGGACTTTATAGGAAAGATTCATCCTTCATCATCAAAAAGGCATCGGTTCATGTTAGTTGCCACTGACTACTTCACCAAATGGACTGAAACCGTTGCTCTGAAGAACATGACACACAAGGAGGTAATTGAGTTCATAACTGAGCATATTATTCATAGATTCGGCATTCCTCAGACTTTGACTACAGACCAGGGGGCTTCTTTTATGTCAAAGGATGTCTGTGAGTTTGCTGAATTATATAGAATTAAGTTACTCAACTCATCTCCGTATTATGCTCAGGCCAATGGACAGGTCGAGTCTAGTAATAGGACATTGATTAGCCTGATAAAAAAGAAGATATCTGATAATCATAAGCAGTGGTATAAGATTTTGTCCGAAGCTTTATGGGATCATAGAATATCTAAACACAGTGCTACTAAAGTATCTCCGTTTGAGCTTGTCTATGGGCAGGAAGCAGTGTTACCTGTAGAGATAAGTTCAAATGTTGTCAGGTTCGCCAAGCAAAATGATCTAACTGTCGGTGATTATTATAATTCAATGATGGACAATATTGATGAAGTGACCGACAAGAGAGTGACGACCTTAGGAGAAATTGAAAAGGACAAGATCATGGTCGCCAAAGCTTACAACAAGAAGGTCAAGCTAAATCGTTCTAGGTAGGGGATCTGGTATGGAAGACTATCCTGCCTCTAAAGAGCAAAGACCGGAAGTTTGAGAAGTGGTCGCCAAGCTGGGAAGGCCCATACGGAGTCACGCAGGTGATGTCCGGTAACGCCTACTTATTGCAAACATTACAAGGCAAAGACATGCCTAAGGCGTTAAACGGGTGTTTCCTTGAGCAATATCATCCTAGTATGTGGCAAAAAGGCTAAGAAAACCGATGTGTTCGCATCGAGTTAGTTGCTTTTGGTTCGCTCAGCTCCGCCAAAAGGCAGGGGGCATATGTTGGAGAGCAAAAATGACCGTGCGGACGGGGCGCCTGCTAAGTATTGAGTGAGATGCACTCAAGAGCTAGTTGCCACTGTAAGTATTGAGTTATTTCTATATAATAGAGCGCGACGCAAAACGGCACAGCCAGGTGGTCCACGTCACTCTTTAGTTTTTCAGCCGTTGGATTGGCGAGCAACGGAGATGCGAGCGCGCCATACAAACAACGCTTCTTCCTCCCTCTTCCGTTCTCGGCCAACACGAACACGATGCTTCCAGATGGCGCCGCGACGCAAAACGGCACAGCCAGGTGGTCCACGTCACTCTTTAGTTTTTCAGCCGTTGGATTGGCGAGCAATGGAGATGCGAGCGCGCCATACAAACAACGCTTCTTCCTCCCTCTTCCGTTCTCGGCCAACACGAACACGATGCTTCCAGATGGCGCCAGGAGAAAAAAAATAAGAATAACACTTCTTCCTCCTACAGCCCTGCTGCTGGCAGCGGTGACGTCGGATCCAGTATGTCTGCCCACCGCCACAACGTTCGCCTGGGCCATCGCCAGGAGCACGACCAACACCCGACCTGGCCGGACGAGACCTATAGAGGTGAGAGAAGGTGCCAGAGGCGGAGGATCTGGAATCTCGCAGCTCCCACCTCTTATTCATTTGGTCATTTCCCTGTCACAGCACAAGCACTTCTCTGGTTGTAGTTGTAGCTGCACCTAATCTCCGTGTTTCAATCGAACTACCAATGGGTGTCGTCTAAAACAAACCTCAGTTCTTTTTTATTTTCGTGTTTTAGTTAAAAAACGAATTCTATATAATAGAGCGCGACGCAAAACGGCACAGCCAGGTGGTCCACGTCACTCTTTAGTTTTTCAGCCGTTGGATTGGCGAGCAACGGAGATGCGAGCGCGCCATACAAACAACGCTTCTTCCTCCCTCTTCCGTTCTCGGCCAACACGAACACGATGCTTCCAGATGGCGCCGCGACGCAAAACGGCACAGCCAGGTGGTCCACGTCACTCTTTAGTTTTTCAGCCGTTGGATTGGCGAGCAACGGAGATGCGAGCGCGCCATACAAACAACGCTTCTTCCTCCCTCTTCCGTTCTCGGCCAACACGAACACGATGCTTCCAGATGGCGCCAGGAGAAAAAAAAATAAGAATAACACTTCTTCCTCCTACAGCCCTGCTGCTGGCAGCGGTGACGTCGGATCCAGTATGTCTGCCCACCGCCACAACGTTCGCCTGGGCCATCGCCAGGAGCACGACCAACACCCGACCTGGCCGGACGAGACCTATAGAGGTGAGAGAAGGTGCCAGAGGCGGAGGATCTGGAATCTCGCAGCTCCCACCTCTTATTCATTTGGTCATTTCCCTGTCACAGCACAAGCACTTCTCTGGTTGTAGTTGTAGCTGCACCTAATCTCCGTGTTTCAATCGAACTACCAATGGGTGTCGTCTAAAACAAACCTCAGTTCTTTTTTATTTTCGTGTTTTAGTTAAAAAACGAATTCTATATAATAGAGCGCGACGCAAAACGGCACAGCCAGGTGGTCCACGTCACTCTTTAGTTTTTCAGCCGTTGGATTGGCGAGCAACGGAGATGCGAGCGCGCCATACAAACAACGCTTCTTCCTCCCTCTTCCGTTCTCGGCCAACACGAACACGATGCTTCCAGATGGCGCCGCGACGCAAAACGGCACAGCCAGGTGGTCCACGTCACTCTTTAGTTTTTCAGCCGTTGGATTGGCGAGCAACGGAGATGCGAGCGCGCCATACAAACAACGCTTCTTCCTCTCTCTTCCGTTCTCGGCCAACACGAACACGATGCTTCCAGATGGCGCCAGGAGAAAAAAAATAAGAATAACACTTCTTCCTCCTACAGCCCTGCTGCTGGCAGCGGTGACGTCGGATCCAGTATGTCTGCCCACCGCCACAACGTTCGCCTGGGCCATCGCCAGGAGCATGACCAACACCCGACCTGGCCGGACGAGACCTATAGAGGTGAGAGAAGGTGCCAGAGGCGGAGGATCTGGAATCTCGCAGCTCCCACCTCTTATTCATTTAGTCATTTCCCTGTCACAGCACAAGCACTTCTCTGGTTGTAGTTGTAGCTGCACCTAATCTCCGTGTTTCAATCGAACTACCAATGGGTGTCGTCTAAAACAAACCTCAGTTCTTTTTTATTTTCGTGTTTTAGTTAAAAAACGAATTCTATATAATAGAGCGCGACGCAAAACGGCACAGCCAGGTGGTCCACGTCACTCTTTAGTTTTTCAGCCGTTGGATTGGCGAGCAACGGAGATGCGAGCGCGCCATACAAACAACGCTTCTTCCTCCCTCTTCCGTTCTCGGCCAACACAAACACGATGCTTCTAGATGGCGCCGCGACGCAAAACGGCACAGCCAGGTGGTCCACGTCACTCTTTAGTTTTTCAGCCGTTGGATTGGCGAGCAACGGAGATGCGAGCGCGCCATACAAACAACGCTTCTTCCTCCCTCTTCCGTTCTCGGCCAACACGAACACGATGCTTCCAGATGGCGCCAGGAGAAAAAAATAAGAATAACACTTCTTCCTCCTACAGCCCTGCTGCTGGCAGCGGTGACGTCGGATCCAGTATGTCTGCCCACCGCCACAACGTTCGCCTGGGCCATCGCCAGGAGCACGACCAACACCCGACCTGGCCGGACGAGACCTATAGAGGTGAGAGAAGGTGCCAGAGGCGGAGGATCTGGAATCTCGCAGCTCCCACCTCTTATTCATTTGGTCATTTCCCTGTCACAGCACAAGCACTTCTCTGGTTGTAGTTGTAGCTGCACCTAATCTCCGTGTTTCAATCGAACTACCAATGGGTGTCATCTAAAACAAACCTCAGTTCTTTTTTATTTTCGTGTTTTAGTTAAAAAACGAACTAGCGGGCGACAAATATTCAAGAACGAAGGTAGTATTATGTAACTGGTCGATGAGAGGAGCAGGCAACAACCTGAACAGCTAAACCGGTGACACGACCTTCCCATATATCACATCCAGATGCTGACCGAAATGGATGGCGCCTTAGATAGGAAAGGCAAATGCTTCACATGACTAATGACATGCACTTTCAATTCATGTGTGTGTGGTCGAGAAGCTATCCAGCTTCCAGCCATAGTCGTCGATGCTAAATTGCTAATGACCTGCACTTTCAATATAAAATCCCTGACTGTCCTAGCTAAGAGATGTTTTTCTTTCAGTTTGTATATACTTCAAATATTTTTTCTTTTCAAACTCAATCACATGTTTATCTTTATAGAGGGCTGCACCATGCTGGTATGTTTTTTCTTTCTATATAGGAGAAGTTATCACTGAACATCTCACGATTTGGTATTTTCTATTATGCTTTGATGCCTTCCGTATTAGTCATCGTGGAAATAGAAAAAATAAATATATGATGTCTTCTAGCCCAGCCATTTCTTATAGACCACATGAATATCTCCAAGTATATGAGAACAGTGCATCACCTAAACTATGGGTGCAAGCCTCGCTGACGATCTCTAATTCCGTCAACTGTGATTATATGCATTCCTTCCACGGAATAAAGTGGAGCCAAGCATGCATTGATTGCAAGCCTTTTTGAATGCTGCTATGGCACTATTTTTCAAACCAGACTATACAAAGAGATGCAAACTAAAAAAACAACAACATCACTAGTACACAGAAGCTCTATAGTGGCGGTTCTAAACCTATTTACACAGGCGTTTTTCAGTACCGCCAGTGCTAGGGGTCAGTGGAAATCAGCATTTCCACTGGCGGTTATTTTGGAACCGCCAGTGGAAATGCATTTTCACTGGCGGTTTTCTTAAGGAACCGCCAGTGAAAAGTCCATTTCCACTGGCGGCTGAATAAAGAAATCCGCCAGTGAAAATGCATTTCCACTGGCGGTTTTATAAAGCAAACCGCCAGTGGAAATGCACTTTTCACTGGCGGTTTTCTTTATTTAGCCGCCAGTGGAAGTTTTCCCGCCTTTTTTCAAATTTCAAACAATACTGAATTATATATATATTTATTTACACACACACAAACATATATATATATATAGATCTATATTGATATTGAAAGCAACATATATACATTTATATACATCAAAGTATTCTGTTTACAACCATATATGCTTCATGCATTCTATACATCATAAGTTTTCACCTAAGCTCTAATAACTATCTCGGCTAAGAGATAATCTACTAATTTCTGTTAGTATTCTGAACTCTGGCAAAGCTAATGTCCCGGAAGCATCGTGATATTTTCCTTCTGCGGGTATGACCTCTTTCAATATGAATGTGCAGAGGTCCTCGATTATGCCATACAATGCAGCTTCGGTCAAGTTCTCCGGGTTTCCTCGTTGAAATTGCTGTAAAGGAATTTTATAAACATCATCTATTTATACTCAATAATAACACATTTGCATCTTTAATGACATAAATACATACTTGACTATTACTAATAATACCTTGTCAGAGTTCGTGATGTATCGTCCGTTCACTCTCATGAACTCGCACGCATAGAATCCACATAGGACCGATCCTTGTGGTTGCTTGTGGCACTACATAACGGGAGATTGGTTATTTAGTTGCAACATTGTGTATGATATGTATTCATAAAATCACATACTTACCGGCCAGTGATGATGGATGTCTAGTGGCACGCCTTTTTTCGACAGGTCGTACTTTCCACCTCTCATCTTATAGAATCTATAAGCCCTGTGATCTCAAATAGAATCACCATGTTATTCTCAAATTTTAATCGATAAAAGTATGCATGCATAGAAAAGGCTTACAGCTCTAAGGTGCTGAGGAATTCTGCATATGTCGAAGGGTCGAAGTTCAAGGAGTCGAGCACCAGCACCTTTCCAACCTTAGGATAAATGAGGAAGCATATCCAGTGGTCCCTGTACGAATCAAATTTGTGATGCATGTGTATTGAAATTATTGATTTTATTTATGCAAAATCACACTTACTTAAAGTTGTACGGGGCCATTATGGCTTCCCTGTCTTGAAATTGAAGCATTGCATGTCCTATATAGGTGGCGTATCGAGCTTCAAAATCCTTCTTCATATCCTTTATACGCTTCTCAACTTCTTCGTCCGTCTTTCCCCGTAATTCATCGTTGTCTTTCCCGATTCTAAAAGTGTGGCTTTCCTCGCATATAAGTATTGGGTTGAGATACCCAACCCTTTTACTGGCACTAGCATTGGGCTTGGTACCGTAAAGGATCTCCTGCTGATCATGTTGCATTCTGCAAGTCACACGTGCATGTCAGATATTGAAATTTTATACAGCTCACTAATAATAACACACATATGTGGAAGTATGAGCGACACTTACAATGCAAACATCGTTACAAGTTGCACGTCGAGTCTCTGAAGGTTCATCATTAACCACATGTCCTCGAATGTAACAACGGCCTTTTGGTCCGAACCAATAAAAACATGGTCTGGTATATGCACACTGATGGTGTCTATGCCAACCGATGATGCCCGCATGTACCAGTCATGCAACCTTTTAACACCAGCCGGGACCTTTCTTAGTTTCTCAAGAGGTAGCAGAGGTCTGCCCGGCACATATTTTTTAGGCACGTTTTTGTAATCTGCCTTAGTTGGCTTCTTTATCTTTGCGGCCATTGCCTCAGCCTTTTTTGCAGACTCCTCGTGCTTGGCCAAATCAACAGTTTGTGACGTGAGGCTCCGTCCAATCCCTTTCAAAAACCGAGCTGTGCCAGCAGTAGTAGCTTTACTCTTCTTTTTCTGATACGGGGACACCAATTTTGGAATAGGAAGTTTAGATTTCTTTGATGGCCTTGAATCCTTTGATGGTTGTGGAGAAGGTGGATCCCTTGATGGTGGCGTAGACAGTGGGTCACCAAGAGGATGGGGAGGAGAAGGTGGTGGAGCCCTGAATGGTGATGCTTGTGGCGGAGACGGTGGGTCAGAAAAAGGATGAGGAGCAGCATGTGAAGTTTGAGGAGGTGAGGATGATGGATTCGACCAATCAAGCAAATCGACATCCCTTCGAGGCCAAAGGATAAAATTATTGATAGCTTGTCCAAGTTTCTCGATACCTTCGGGCCCAGGGATGTCTAGCATGTCGTCCTCGGATCCTTGGACGACCGACGTCACTTCTACTTTGCAATGATCATCTGGAATATCGTTTCCATGGAACTTACATCCTGGGATCGCAAGGCCTGTGGCTACTTTCTTTGTACGTTTATTGTTAATACCATATCTTATAACCAGTGTGCACGCCACAGGCCTTGTGATGTCATCAACTGGATAACGGTCCTTATTTCCCGTTGAAGCAACAGAGCTTGGTAATGTCGTACAATCTGTGGAAGCCGGCGGTTGAGCTGCTGGAATTATTTGTATTTGTGGAGTGGTCATCTGTTGAACAGACATCGCACTCGCCAACTGTTGCATCAATTCTGGAGGAGGATTCGATAGCATTTGAGACATCATGGCTTTGAACTCTTTCTTGGCCTCCTCCTTAAAATAATCCGCCATCTCTTCCTTGTATCGATCACGTTTCCTGTACAGACCTTCCCACTGTTGTCCGAATCCTTCCTTCCATCCTTCCTTAGACGAGATTCCTCGTACACGGCCAGGATGCTCAGGGTTACCGAGACCAGCCGTTAGTATGTCTCTTTCCCTTTGTGGCTTAAAAGTTCCTTCGCTCTGCTTAGCTGCCATTGTATATATGTTTTTTGCCGCTTCTTCGACAATGGGATCATCAAAAGATACACCGGTCTCGGTTTCCCTTGGTTTTCTAGCACGGAGCCAATTTGCCGCCCTTTCACCAAGTTACTCGGACAGCGTCGGCAACCCTGCGGCCTTCCTCTCGGCGTCTTCTTGTCTCCATTTAGGAACCTGACGCTTGTAACCACCTGTGCCTAGGTGGTGGCGGTACTTGTTCTTCTTTGATAGTTCTGAATTTGCCTCACTTAGAGATATGAAATCAGGGCTGCTCCTCTGCTCTAGAAATACTGCCCACTGACCTGCTGAGATTTTATATTTTTTGGTCGGGTCCAGACCTTTCTTTGCAAACTTTGTGTTCATCTCAGACCTCCAGTTTCGGAAATTGATTGCAAGCTGCTTCATCGTGTATTCCTTCACGAGTTCTTCTGAACCCCGAGGCAGAACGAACCTCATTAATAGCTTATTCCATATTTGATTCTTGACATCATCTGGCACATCTCTCCACTGTCGTATTGTTATGTCAAGATTATCTCTAACTAAAAACCCAAGTGCATTCCGGAACTTAGGTAGTGCCTCTTCTGGAGCTAGGGGCTGACCTTTCGGGCTCACGTCTGAGATTTTGTATGTTTTGTCGGGAAACTTGTTCAGCCCCCTGTCACCTCTTTTTCGATCGCTCTGCTTCCTTTTCCTTGACGTCTCGGTTGTTGTCTTGGTCTGTTCCGGTGCGTCTTGGGTCGGCTCCGGTACGTCTTCGTTTCGTGCCACGGCTTCTTCGAGTATCGCACGAAATTCAGACACGACCTCCTATTCATGTAATAAAATGCACAAGAGATCATGCATGTGAAATCAGTAGGGTACACATACGAAGCTAAAGATGCGTACTTTTACCTCAGCTTCTTGTGGATCATAAGTAGGGTCACGTTGCAACTCACGGAGAGCGGCCCTATCTATGCTAGTGGTAGGAAAAGGGTCGCTAGGCGTTTCATATCCTTCACTGCTGGATTGTTCTTGAGCAACACTCTTGTCCATGTGCTCGGGCACTAAATCTTGGTCCTTGATCGGAGAACTCATTGAGCTATATATATACAAATACATAAGCAATAATTAAATACATATTAACACATATTAACGTAAGCAATAATTAAATTCATATTAACAAATAGTATAATTAAATACATCCTCAGGCACTAAACCCTTAACCCTAACCCTAAACCCTAACCCTAAACCCTTAACCCTAACCCTAACCCAAAACCCGAACCCTTAACCCAAAACCCGAACCCTTAACCCAAAACCCGAACCCTTAACCCTAAACCCTAACCCTAACCCTAACTATAACCCTTAACCCTAACCCTAACCCAAAACCCGAACCCTTAACCCAAAACCCGAACCCTTAACCCTAACCCTAACCCTAACCCTAAACCCTAACCCTTAACCCTAACCCTAACCCTAACCCTAACTATAACCCTTAACCCTAACCCTAAACCCTTAACCCTAACCCTAACCCAAAACCCGAACCCTTAACCCAAAACCCGAACCCTTAACCCTAAACCCTAACCCTAACTATAACCCTTAACCCTAACCCTAACCCTAACCCAAAACCCGAACCCTTAACCCAAAACCCGAACCCTTAACCCTAACCCTAACCCTAACCCTAACCCTAAACCCTAACTATAACCCTAACCCTAACCCTAACCCTTAACCATAACCCTAACCCTAAACCGTAACCATATAATATCGTATAGTCGTATAGTATCGTGTAGGACGGGGAGAGAGTCGCATAGGACGTATAAAGAGGGAGAGAGGGAGAATCGTATGGATATTATCGAGTTACGTATAGAGAGGGAGAGAGGGAGAGTCGTATAGGACGAGGAGAGGGAGAGAGGGAGAGTCGCATAGGACGTATAGAGAGGGAGAGAGGGAGAGTCGTACGGAAATTATCGAGTTCAGATCGAATTCGGATCGGATCGGATACGTATATTATCGAGTTGTGACGGATAAAATTACAATGTATATATTCAACATACATTTGAACACATATGAACACACATATATATATTGAACACATACATTTGAAAACATATGAACACACATATATATTGAACACATACATTTGAACACATATGAACATATATATATATTGAACACATACATTTGAACACATACATTTGAACACATATGAACACACATATATATATTGAACACATACATTTGAACACATATGAACACACATATATATTGAACACATACATTTGAACACATATGAACACATATATATATTGAACACATACATTTGAACACATATGAACACACATATGAATAAAAATAAGTATTGTATGAATACTCTCATCTCCTCTCCTCTCTCTCCCTCTCCCTCCTCTCTCTATCTCTCTCCTCTCCCTCCCTCTATCTATCTCCTCTCCCTCTATCTCTCTCCCTCTCTCTATCTCTCTCCTCTCCCTCCTCTCTCTCTCTCACCCTCCTCTCCCTCCCTCTATCTCTCTCCCTCTCCCTCCTCTCTCTTCACTCTCCCTCTCCTTCCTCTCTATACCAGCGTGTTCGGTGCCCGTATGACTGTTGAGTGGAGGTGCTATATGGCTAGTTCCATGCCATGTGGTTATAATTGCCTCTCCATGTCGTCCGTTTATAATAGTTCAGAAGCTTTGCTATATGATATAGATTTTCATAAACTTTAATAGTGTTTTTTTCTAAAAGGTTTATAAATTTTATCGGGATTGGCTGACCCTGATAAACACCTAAATTTGTCCCTGCTTTGGAACCTCAAAAGTAGAAAAGATCCTCAATTAAATTTCAAGAAAAGGCCTTGATTTAAGAGAACGCTATCTAGACTCCGAAGTAGAGCTGCTCCATATAGGTTTTGGAGCAGCTCTCTGCTCTAAAGTGAAGCAGAGCTATTACCAAACACGCCCTTAGTTGTGGGCTTTATGTGAATCCACGCAAGAAACTAGCATCGACCATATTCGCCATAAAAAAGGGTTTGCAGAACATAACTATCAGACTTTATCTTCTCGGTACCCACGAACCAAGCTTTATTGGTTGGAAAGCGAGAGGGGCTGGGGTAGTACATGCGATCGATCGATGCATCACTCATCCAAAGGCGAAGCAAACGAAGAGAGATAAATAACAACCTTGGCCGAAATGCGCAAGGCTATGGAGGAGATGCCATGGGCAGCCGGACTGATTGTTTTCCACAAGCGAGCATGCTCCCACCACATGACATGAAGGAAAAAAGATCTCTACTCTACCCTGCATCGGTCCCATACTCCCATCCCTGAAGCTGAAGCAACAGTGATGCTTGCCTTGCATGCATGCTGGTCGAAATGGACCGCCATCATCGCCCTCCTCTCTCTTCCCTCTCCCTCTCCCTCCTCTCTCTTCCCTCTCCCTCTCCTTCCTCTCTCTTCCTCCCTCTCGGCGGTGGCGCGTGCCTTAGGGTTTACTAAACGCGGCGGCGGCGGCTGCCGGCGCGGTCGTAGACGGCGGCGGTACGACAGATTAGGCGAAAGAGATACCTGGAGACGGCGGTGCGGGGGCGGGAATGGCGGCGTGGGGACGGGCGCGGGGACAATCGCCGGCGAAACCTCGGGGTCGAAATCCAGCAGCCTGACGGCGTCGTCTTGAAGTGAACTGGCGCCGGGACTTGTAAATTTTTCGGCTCCCGCGCGCCACCCTTTATATAGGCGCCATTTCTACTGGCGGTTGACAACGAGAACCGCCAGTAGAAATGGCTTCCACAGACTGTAGAAGCCATTTCTACTGGCGGTTGACAACGTGAACCGCCAGTAGAAACTATTTCTACTGGCGGTTGTCATAGAGAACCGCCAGTAGAAATGGATTCTACAGTCTGTGGAAGCCATTTCTACTGGCGGTTCTCTATGACAACCGCCAGTAGAAATAGTATTTTATTATTATTAACATAGTTTTTTATATATTGTTTTACTTCACTTTTTATATATTATATTAAGTATACTTTTATATATTGTTTAGTATACTTTTACCTCTCTCCATCCCCTCTCTCTCTCCTCTCTCTCCATCCTCTCTCTCCCTCTACCTCTCCTCTCTTTCCTCTCCACTCTCTCTCCCCTCTCCCTCTCCATCCTCTCTCTCCTCTCCACTCTCTCTCCCCTCTCCCTCTCCATCCTCTCTCTCCTCTCCACTCTCTCTCCCCTCTCCATCCTCTCTCTCCATCCCCTCTCTCTCTCCTCTCTCTCTCCTCTCTCTCCATCCTCTCTCTCTCCTCTCTCTCCATCCTCTCTCTCTCCTCTCTCTCCATCCTCTCTCTCCTCTCCCTCTCCTCTCTCTCCTCTCTCTCCCCCTCTCCTCTCTCTCTCTATAAAGTCAATAGAAAGTCATGTAAAATTGTAAATGGTAGCCACGAAAATTGAATGAAGACAATTACATGCTTCGGTTTGTCGCTAACAATAATCAATTACATGACAAGTCCTAACAATAATCAATTACATGACAAGTATATAATCTAGGAAGCTATTGTTCTGCCTTGTCCATCGTGGCGTACCCAGGGCAACGAATTGCGTGGGATGCTTCGCTCAACGTTCCTTATCTTGGTTGGATGGTCTATGAAAAGAGACATGTCGTTGAACTGGTTAAAATTCTCTAAATCAGATACACCATCAACTCCTATAGCTTGTTGTTTTCCAGGAAAAACTACATGCTTCGGTTTGTCGGTGCTTTTCTTCTCATTGTTAGAAATGATCTGTTCAGCATAGAAGACCTGTGCAGCACGATTAGCAAGGATCCATGGGTCATCTTTGTAACCTACCTTACTTAGATCAAGAACTCTGACCCCATAGTTGTCTACCGTGACATGTTTGTCTTCAACCCATTGACATCGGAAAACCGAGATCTGAAATGTACCATAGTCTAGTTCCCATATGTCCTCAATAAAGCCAAAATATGTAATAATCTCACCAGTTTCATCATCTATGGCTTCGCATCGAACACCACTGTTTTGTGACATGCTCTTTTTGTCCTTGGACTTGGTACAAAATGTGAATCCACTAATGTCATAGGTTTGCCATGTTGTGACCTGGCGTGATGGTCCAGATGCCAAGCCCTTGATGGTTTGTTCTTCTATTGTTTCTCCACGTGGAATGTCCTTCACCATTAGCCATGTGTTGAACCGCTGCTTATGTTGCTTCATTACCCAATCATCCGTATGCCCAGGATTTTGCTCGCGAAGCTCATTGATGTGTTGTTGGATAAATGGCTCCATTATCGTTAGCTGATGTAGGATGCTCTGATGTGCCTCAAGTACTATATCGTAATCCGGTGGGATGAAAGATTTCCGTCCCATCCTCCCGCTTCCATACAGTCTACCCTCGTGTCGTGACGGAGGCAGACCTATTGCAACCTGGTCTTTTAGGATACTATTGCAGAATGGACCTCCGGACTCAATGGCCTCTTCGGTACAGTACCCCTCTATCATGGATGCCTCGGGACGAGCACGGGTTGATACATAGCCATTCAGTATTGACATGAAACGCTCATACGTCCACATTTCATGCAAGTACATAGGACCCAATGCCTCTATTTGTGGCACCAAGTGCACCACAAGGTGCACCATAATATCAAAGAACGATGGAGGGAAACACATCTCAAACTGTGATATTGTCTCCACTGCGAATTCCTGAAGAGATGCCAACTCATCACGGCCAATTACCTTTTGTGAAATCCTGTTGAAAAAGTAGCACAACCGTGTGATTGCCATCTTTAAAAACAAAGGATTTATAGCCCTGATGGCAATAGGTAGGAATGTAGTCAGCATGACATGGCAATCATGTGAGTTGTAGTTGGTGATTGTCAGGTCTTTCATTGACACAATACTCCGTATGCTAGAGCAGAATCCGGATGGGACTTTCAAATTCTTGAGCCAAACACACATCGCATGTTTCTCATCTACATTGAGATTGTAGCTTGCTGCTGGGAGATGGTACTTCCCATTTTCTTGAAGAACGGGATGTAGTTCCTTTTTTATGCCTAAATCTACCAAGTCCATGCGTGAATTGAGCCCTTCTTTTGTTTTGCCCTTTATGTCTAGCAAGGTGCCCATTATGCTTTCAAACACGTTCTTCTGAACGTGCATACCATCGATCGCATGCCGCACATCTAACTCTTTCCAGTAAGGCAAGTACTCGAAGAAAATAGACTTCTTCTTGAATATAGCCCCCGAAGCTGGTTTGACATCCTTCCTTGTTTTTCCGTCTTTTGTCTTCTTCCCGAAAACAAACTTGATATTCCTGACTATTTCAAAAACTCTATGACCTCTATTGTTACCCGATGGAGCAGTAGAATGTAGTTCACCATTATTGTCAAAGTACTTATCCATCTTTCGCATGCGGTACCTGTGTCCTTCCAATAAAAAGCGTCTGTGCCTCATGTAAACTATCTTCCTAGATGCAGCAAGGGATACGTAAGCAGTTCCATCAATGCATACTGTGCAACCAACCTTTCCCTTAAACTGGCCTGATAATGTGAAGAGAGCAGGGTAATCGTTGATCGTAACAAAAAGAATTGCTCTCAGCGTGAATGAACCTTTACGATACTCATCCAACATTTGAACACCCGTTTCCCACAATATTTTCATATCCTCCATTAAGGGCTCCAAAAATACATCCATGTCAACTCCAGGTTGTGTAGGTCCAGAAATAAGGATGGTTAGCAAAATGTACTTCCGTTTCTGCATCAACCATGGAGGAAGGTTGTATATGGTGAGGATCACCGGCCATGTGCTATGCTTGCTGCTCCTCTCAGCAAATGGGTTCATTCCATCAGTACTCAGTGCGAACCTAACATTTCTCGGGTCATCGGCAAAGTCTCGGTGGTTGTCATTGAAATCTTGCCACTGCTTCCCATCGGCTGGATGTCGAAGCTTCCCATCGTTTTTGTGCTCATCAGAAGCATGCCAGCTCATAAGTCTGGCATCCTCAGGATTAGCGAACAAACACCTCAATCGATCGACGACGGGGAGGTACCACATCACCAAAGCAGGAATCTTTTTGAGCGCATAATAGTCTACTTCTTCTTTTTCTTTGCTCGTGGATTTTGAAGTCTTTTTTTGGGCTTTCTTTCGCTTCTTCCCTTTAGACACGGATGCAACACACTCTTCGTCCTCTCGATAGTCTTTATTCGTCTTGTACCTACTTGCACCGCACTTTGGGCAGCTCTCCAAGTCTTTATAATCATCACCTCGATAAAGGATACAGTGATTTCTACACGCGTGGATCTTCTCCACACCCATAGTGAGCGGACTGATTAGTTTCTTTGCATAGTACGTGTTAGCAGGCACATTGTTCTCCTTTGGAAGCATGTCTGCGATAATACTCAAGAACGCATCGAAGCCAGCATCAGACACACCATATTTAGCTTTTAACATCAACAGCTTTAGCACAGACCGGAGCGTCGTGAACTCTTTGGTACAACCCTTAGACTCGTCGTACAAAGGCTCTTCTGCTGCCTTCTTCAGGGACTCCATACCTTTCATTAAGAACATCGATTGATCTGTATGACGACGCAACATTGCCTCTAGCAACTCTGCATCTTCCTCATCCATAACACTTGGCAGAACATGAGGTCTATCATGTTCATTTCCTCCAGCGTAACCATGATCAGTAACATTTTGCACTACATGTTCGCTCTGTGGAAGAGGTTGGTGTGTCTCGTGAACGAACTGAAATCTGTCGTCGATGTTCTCAGGGTTTCCAGTCGTATAAGGCGAAGAGCTACCCTCTCCATGCTTTGTCCAAATTGTGTAATCCTTCATAAATCCTCGGCATACCAGATGAGATATGATTTGTTCTGTGTCATTAAATACAGCAGCATTTTTGCAGTCCATGCATGGACAATATATGTGTTTTGTCTTTGTTCTCCAAGCATGGTTCGTAGCGACATCAATAAACCTATGGACCTCGGATATGTATGATGGATCTAGCCTTGATAAGTTATACATCCAGGATGTCCTCTCCATCACCACCTGTAAAAAAGTAACAT
Organism: Zea luxurians; assembly: GCA_029449295.1. Lineage (NCBI taxonomy): Eukaryota > Viridiplantae > Streptophyta > Magnoliopsida > Poales > Poaceae > Zea > Zea luxurians. The sequence goes on from JAOPSE010000010.1 coordinate 103,199,555, forward strand.
AAAACACATGGTGAAACCCTATATCCAAAAATGTGGCTAAAATGTGAAACCCTCTCTCTCTCTCTCTCCTCTCTCTCTCTATCCTCTCTCTCTCCTCTCTCTCTCTCCTCTATCTCTCTCTCTCCTCTATCTCTCTCTCTATGGAGGATGAGGAAGAGTCGGGGTTGGAGGATGAGGAAGAGGCGACTGTGACACTATCCATGGAGAAGGACGCGTTGGAGTGCAACATCTGCTGCCTACCCTTCCAGTCCGAAGTTTTCATGGCAAGTCAGATTACCATGCATGTATATATACAATACATATTGATCGGTAGACTCCAGCATGATGCTCTGCTCTGTGTAAAATCAGTGCAAGAACGGGCATTCTGGATGTGCAAAGTGCTGCATCCGCACGGACGGTAAGTGCTGCACCTGCTCCGAGCGCATTGGCAACAATAGCTCTCTCTCCCTCTCCCTCTCCTCTCTAGAAAGTCGTGTAAAATTACATGCTTCGGTTTGTCGCTAACAAAATGTAGTTAGACTACTTTATCTCTTCCAATAAAAGTAGTTAGACTACTTTATCTCTAACACATGGTGAAACCCTATATCCAAAATGTGGCTAAAATGGAGGAAAAATGAACAAAATTTGGCAAAAGAAACATAAGCCAAACTTTTTTAGCAACTAATAAACAAAAAAAATTAATACCCAAACCTATCTTTAACACATGGTGAAAGCCTAGTTTCAAAATATAGTTAAAATTGAGCAAAAATAAACAATAACTGACAATTGAAACATAATTAAACCAACCTTCCATACAACACATTCACCATTCATAAAGCAACTAAATATGTGTTATGGATAAACTTATTTGATAACTAAACATGAAAAAGGAGAGGGAATAGACAAAAACTAACCATCTTAAGCAACCTCATTTGAGGAAATAGAGAAAATTACCTAGCTATACTCTTCTCTCTCACATGTAAAACCCTAGATCCAAAATGTGGCTAAAATTGAGCAAGAATGAACAAAAATTGACAAAGAAACATAAACCAACCTTTCTTGTCCACCTTCTTCGAAGAAATGAAGAGCAAAACCTCCCTCCTTATATTTTTTTGAAATCTGGACCTCCAAAATCGCCTCCAATGGAAGCTGGCTGCGAGCATACAGTTCACTGTCGGGGGAAGAAGAGAGCTATTTATAACAGACAGTTCACTGGCGGTTGGCTTGAAAAACCGCCAGTGGAAACCAATTTCCACTGGCGGTTATCTTAACACAACCGCCAGTGGAAATAGGGTATTTCCACTGGCGGTTCGGTTACACCAACCGCCAGTGGAAATTGGTTTTCCACTGGCGGTTATGTTACACCAACCGCCAGTGGAAACATCCTATTTCCACTGGCGGTTGTGTTAAGATAACCGCCAGTGGAAATGTGTTTCCACTGGCGGTTCCAAAGCCGGGCCCGCCTCGTTTTTTTTACTGGCGCGCGATAACTGAAACCGCCAGTGATAATTTATGGGTGCCGCAGGCTATGAGCTCTTTTCTACTAGTGCATAATAGACAATCTTAAAATTAACTAACATGTAACTATCCTTAGATCATTTGTAATTGGAGCGTTAGAGATAGGATAGCATGGTTCAAGAAAAAGTGACACCAGTGGATTTTTTTGAGCTTTTTGCCAGCCTCTTTTCGTTCAAGTTTCTCATTATGAGGATCATTAAATTGTGATTCACCAGCTACAGCTAACCTCTAATGATGAATGCATGCAATATATTCTGGATAATGCATAATGTTACTACTATATTATTCCATAGATTCAAATATAATGACAATATAGATGGTAGACCTCCAGTTGTGGGATTTCAATGATTTTGTAAATGTACATTCGAACCTAAGTCACAAACAACACAAACTTGAGAATATTGAATCTTAATATCCAATTTTCTAATTCATGTGAAATTAATAGTTGGTCTCCTGTTTTGCCATAAATTTGGTTCGAACTTATCAGCTGGCATTACTTTACTGTGTGTATCTTTCCTTAGGTGACGAAGGTAGTTATGGGTACACCCCAAGCAGTTGAGCTATCTACGTCCTGTTTTTAGATAATACTATTATTTCTACGTTAATGTATCCATATATTGCTAGTCATGTTTCTATTATTTGAAGTAACACTCTTTTGACCATGTAAACACACTGATTCAACTGTATAAACTTACTTGCGCAAGGCGCGAGCAAATTACTAGTAAGTATTAAGTGTGATGCAACTCAAGACTGAAGTTGTCGCGGTCACTGTCTCTAAAGCCTCATGAGTACGAGTGACTATGAAAGGAGGAGGATGGCTTGTTGCCAATATAGGCTCTGATATCTCTCTACGAATTTAGTAACTAGAGTTGTTGTAAGCATAAACACTTGAAATCGAGGAGCGAGCTGCTCACTGATCTTAAGAGCCATACATTTGTTCAAACTCTTTACTAATTATCCATAGGTACGGTGAAGCTCATTTTTTATATGTAACGAATCATTTATGTGCTGTAAGAAACCTAAAACATTGATATTACCGTTGAGTTTTGGGGCAATTTCTTGTATGTCACTGCAATTTTCTCGGTATCTTATCTGTCATCGCAAATGTTTTAATCCCTTCTATGTTCCTTGGATACTATTTTATACCTTTTCATATCATCACTAGTGACATAGAAGGTATTAGATATAAAAATGAGAACGTATCTGGTGCACATAAAGTATCCATACATATATACACATTAAATCTAGACCCTTAGACCCTTCGTCCAACAATTGCAAAGTCTAACCTTGAGCTATAAAAGGGCAAGAACACCCCATCCTAGAACAAGACATCCAATCCATCCATAACTGCAGACAAGCACCCAACTGTAACACGCTCTAAGTAATACACGATCAGCACTACAGTGGACTGGGACTTTGGCTTGAACCAATATAACCTCATGTCTCATATCCACCTTCGAGCTCTCCGTAGTTCACCATTCGGAGTGAGTTCGTGCTAGCACCCTTGCCGAATCTAAATCTTATTGTCCCTAGGTTCCCGAAACTATGACAATATTCGTGATGATAAATAAGATATTGAATGAAACTATACTAATATTATATCCATTCTCAAATATTTGTCGTTCGATGATTTATTTTTGAATTAAATCATGATAAATAAAAAAGAACGGAGTACAATATTTTGGATAAATAGTCCTATGCTCTTCTTGTAGGCGTGGTTGTCATAGAGAGCGTTTGGTCATTTATTCGTTCTACCCATGCCTAATTTGAACGGAATTGATCGGTATGCTTTCGTTTGCTCATGCTCATTTCAAGAAACCACTAATGAGTAGTAGAACGCAACACCCTTGTCAAAGGGACAAAGACGGACAATGACGTCGCTACAGTTTGAGCACATGTCAGTTACACCGGCGGACTGGCCGATCCTTCTCAGCTCAGTGCTCAGCGCAGGCTCCACTTCTTGAGCAGGCACGTGAAGGCCTTGGTGAACCTCCTGGAACCTGACCTGCGCAACCGCGGCTTCTTGCCGCCGCCTCTCGGCTTGCTGGCCGCGGCGGCCGGCGTCACGGCCAGCACCATCTCTTCCTCTTCTTCCCCCTCCTCCTGCCGCGCGGCCGCCTGGCTCGCCACCTCATGCAGCTCCACCCGCGGCTGCATCTCCTCCAGCTCCAACTCCCGCTGCCGCTGTTCCCGGAACAGCCTCAGCAGCCGCTGCGCCTTGTCCCGGGCCCTGGCCGTGCCGTTGGCCGTCACGGACACCAGCGCCGGGATCACGCCCTCCTGGAGCACCGTCTGGCTGCTGCCATCGTCGCCGCTGCAGATCACGTACAGGCACGACACGGCCTTCTCCTTCTCCCCCGGCTCACCGTTGTCGAGGATGAGCACGATGGCGCCCACCATGGCCGCGCTGGCCGCGATCTCTTCCTTGCCCCTCCGGGTCATCGCCAGGTTCAGCAGCACCGCGAGGGCCTTGTCCGTCCACGGGGACGACGGCTTCAGCACTCCCCGGAGGCCCTCGATGATGCCGGACGCCATGAGGGACGGGATGTTGGGCGCGTGCAGGGAGAGGTTGTACAGGGTGAGCAGCGCGTCCAGGCGGCACGTGTCGCTCCGGGAGCCACCTTCCCCCAGGCCATTGACGAGGAAAGGAATAGCGACGCTCGAGCCGATGATCGCCTGCGCCTCGGGGATGCAGGAGAGGTTCAGGTACATTGCGATGGCAGCCTCGCAGGTTTCCCGTTCCTGTATCATCTGCTCGATCAAGGGGATGACTCCAGCTGACAGCAGCAGCCTCTTGTTCCTGATAACAAATGATGCAAAGGTGAAATCCGTCGTCACTCACAGTGGACGCCTTTTTGACACTCTGGTTAATTGGTTATAGCAAACGGAGCAACATTGGTACTTTACCGGTCATTGTTGACAGCAAAATTGAACAGAGCCATTGTAGCAACCTCCTGAGATCGCACATCTCCTCTGTAGATAGCCATCTTCAGAAAATGGATTAGTGGCTCAGTAATACCATTAGCACCTGCGTAGTCGCGAAGTTCGTCGTCGTTCTTCAACAGGATCCTGATCTGCTCGACCAACTTAAGTCTCTCACTCATGCTCTCAGCATCGTTCTTGTTCAGCACATGGAGCCACTGTTCACATCTTTCACTAACAGGCACGTCATCTTTGGAGTCTTGGTGAGAGCCCTTGCCCTTGTCTAGAGAGTCTACAACCCCACATGTCTCAGGTGCAGCCTCCTTGGAGCTCTGAAGAGTAGAGCAGTTCTTCGGTGAGACCTCATTTACACGTAGTTTGGATGTGGCCTCTCCGGAGTTCTGACGAGAGAACATCTCCATGTCCGGCTTGGCATCATCCTTGGCAGCTGTCTCTTCGAACAAAACAGTGTTAGAGCCATCAGTCCCCACACATGTGCTGCTTTCCAGGCATGAAATTCTCATGTGGTCTAGCTTGGGAGATTCTGGCGGTCCAGATGGAGCAGGAACCCCGTTCTGTTCACACCAAGATGCTATCAGACCCTTAATGCAGTAATTAGGCGTCCTCAAGAGCTGGGACAACTGCTTGCGAGTTTTCGGGCAGGTTGTGTTGCCACTGTCAAACCACTTCTCGATGCAAGCTCGTTCATATGTCTGGCCGGATGTAATAACAACAGGGTCATAGATGAGCTGCAGGGAGATTGGGCACCTCAGCTCCTCAGGTGGCAAGGGCATGCTCCTTGATAACCCTTTCATCTGCTTCGAACTGAAGGAGCCAACCTTTGGGAGTTGCTTCTCGAGACTCTGACAGTTTCCGTAGAGATCAGTTGAGCTGGACAGTGAACGATGCATACCAATCAAGCCAGAATTCGATCTGGAGGAGCAAGGAGTGCTTGAGCACAGAGAGTTGGTGCTATCGGTTGTTTCACTCTTAAATATGTTCGAGTATTTCCTAATAAGTTGGAGTAGGCAGGCTGCAATCGATTCCTTTTTCAAGTCCTCCTCTGCATGGGCTCTCTCAAGAAGCCTCCTAAGTGCTCTTCTTTCGGTGAGAGCTGCCACGGATGATGTAATACCAACCCGGACAGCAACTTGGTGGAGCAATTCAAGCTCATTCTCATCAAGAAACCCATTGGATTTTGACTCGTTCTGAATTAGTTGATTCACCTCATCACCAACTTCCTTTTCAGACTGATCCAAAACGAAAGCAGCCTTTTCCAGCTCTTGTGCAATCAATGTGATCTGAAATTTATAAAGGAAACTAGTTATCAGGGAACCAGTAGTCAGTAATTCCTCAAGAAAACAAGATCCAAGTAAACTCAGCATGAGACAGTTAATGGTTGTAGCATGTGACAATAAATACCTCATCGGAAGTTTTAGCCGGAAAAAAACTAGAAATATGCTAAAACTACTGTACTTTTTCTGAAAGATTATGGACAACCTGAGAACCGACTGCTTCAGGAATTGTTTCTTCCACTTGGTGAAGGCTTTCCAGAAGTCCTTGTCTTGAATTCTCGAATTTTGTTAGAACGTGTTCTGCTGTAACAGCCTGAAATTCAGTGCTAAGTAAAACACATTGCATTCGAAAATAGAGAAAGCTCATGAGAAGTTCTCTGCCAAGCACATGTAATGTTGTATTTATACCACTGGCGACATGATTGTACAAGAATAGTTCATGCATCCGTCCTTTTTTTTACTTAGACTAGGAAATATCAAACAGATTCACAGACGTGAAAAAATATATACCAAGTAAAGCTTGCTAGTCTCTGAGCAATACTGGAGTAAATTCTTGGATTTCTCAACAGCTATCCTCAAGGAACTCAATGCCAGGAGCCCAGGACTGCATCCTGAGCTTGTAGTCTCAAAGGGAGGAATGGTATCCAAAACTTCACGGATTACAGTGTAAAGTTCATTGCATAGTGCTCCATGTAGCTGTGAAAAGAAGCAAAAGAATAATTCAACTGATTCTACCCCCACCATCCCAATGCTGTACATTATTGGATAATCAAAATGTTAATCTAGAAAACAGCAGGAAACGAGAGCGATATGAAATATCTACCGTCATATTATTTGTCACCTACTTCCCATTTTGATGATATTCAGATAAGAACATTCGATGTGGTAGTTTTAAAGTTTCAGTTGAAACACTGATGATACTTATAGGATGCACTTGTATATCTAAACAGAAACCTAAATACACATGCAGTAGAACGAAACTATCCTGATACAACAGGATTTTTAACTATTTGTCACCGATATAATAGCCACCTCTTCGTTTGCCATTTAGAATGGCAAATGCAGAGTCATGGAAAAAAGTAATTTACCTACGTTTTGGCCATTTTTAGTGACACAACACAACACCTCAGGGCGCCAGTGTCTCCATGAGCTCGTTATCTGCCCAGTGACCATCACCATGGTCCATGAATGACGCGTCGACGCGCTAGAGCTCCACGGGAATACGAGCTGCCTCGACATGGCCGCGGAGAGGCATCGGACGAAGTCATCCACCGACGAAGTCGCCGCCGACGCTCGCGCGGCAGGGCGGAGGCGCGAGCTTCGGCATCGTGCTGTCGTGGCAGGTGAGGGCGTGAGGCTCGTCCATCCCCGCAGACGCGGCGGCAAGGACGTGCTCGGCGGTCGAGATCCGCCCGCGGGGCTGATCGAACGGGAGCAAAGGGTGCAGGGGCGGCGGCGGCGGAGGGGACGGGGACGGGAACGGGGACGCCGCCGGGTGGTCGCCGCGCGCGCGCGCCCGCCCGGACGGCGAGGAGGAGGTGGAGCACGAGGCGGCAGGAGTGCCTCGCATGGCCCTACGACTACGAGTACCTCGCGGGGCCACGCCGGTGGGGAAGGACCGAAGGTGCTCGACGGACGTACACGTATCTGGCCGGAGTTCCAACCCGCTGGTAAAAACGTAGACATTTCATGATTTTCGTAGGCATATTTTGGGTTGTTTGTTTGGATTATAATATATTTATATTATAATTTTTAATAACTTTTGAACTAACGCTTACTTCAAAAATTATTAGATTATATACAGATTAGAACATCTCCACTAGTTCTTAAAAAAAAGTCTCCCAGATTTATCTAGTAGCTAAATATATTTTGGGAACAAAATCAACCTTAGTCTTCAATAGTTTCCAATTTGTAGGTTGTTTATTTTTTAAATTATGTGTTTCTCTAGTTATTATTTGCAACTTTATATTTGGTTTCATTTGTACCATACAGTTTAATAATCATCGTTTTTCTCTTTAGTAATATTTTTATTTTGTATAATATTGAAAGAGTTGTTTTAGACTGGTCAAACGATGATATTGAAGTGTGTCACCTGTACGGGTGGGACTAGATGACGGGCAAATGATTTTTACGTTGTGATAGACACGTGAAATAGGTTATAAGGAATGTACAAGAGGTCCCTAAGTCTAAGGACTCAATAGGGGTATTTAGTAAGTTGGTGTATTTGGAAACCTTATTTAAAGAATTGTTAGGGTGATTTTTAGTTAATAAAATCCTAGATTAATTTTATGGACTCTTTTGGAAACTAAACAAATACCCCTTAGACCGTCTCTCACAAGCAATGTAGATAAGATTTCCGTCCTCTATATATCTAACCACATCCTCTAAATAATATTCTAAATTTAAACGACACTGATGAATGCTCTATATAAACTTTATCTTTGCTCTCCTCTATCTATTTTTAATAATTTAAACAATAGATTTAATTAAACTAAAATATGTAGCATTTACTTTAGTGCATATGTAGGTAGCATAAGATGTATGAAGTGTATATAGTAAGATATATAATAAAGTGTACGTAATAAGATGTGCGATAAATGAAATGTACGATAATTAGGAAGCCTTTCTATTTCTTCGCAAAGTCTCATCTTCAACCTTAGATTAAAAAAGACTGTCCCATAAGGACATTTGGCTACGAAGATTTCTGACATCTTAAACTTAGTCTCGTAGTTTCAAATTCCTGAATTGAATCGATCTAAATTAATAAAAAAATTAAGAAACATTATGTACGTACAAAAATTAGACGTGCAGTAGATTAGGGCTGGCTCTAGACCTAGGTGGGAGGAGCGACCGCCTAGTACCCAAGCACCGATGAGGCCAAATATATGTTTCTTATAAGTTGGAAGTGTTATACAACTTTTGCAAATGTTTTTCCTCATAATAACTCATCTGATGTTGATAATAATTTTAAGCCTTGCAAGTAACTTTGTTGAATGCTTTGATGTCAGTAACTGATAGTCTCCAGTTCATTACAGTTGTAAATTGTTATCTAAATATATGTATTGCAGATCGGATTTTATTAACATCATATCCTCGGGTGAAAAAAGTTTCTCAAAGTTAAAATTATTAAAAATTTATTTAAGATAAACTATATCACAAAAAATATTAAATGGCTTAGATACATGTTCTATAGTCTATAGATAAGGATACACTGAAAAATGTTGATGTAAACATTATCCTCACAGATTTTGCTTAAAAATGTTTGACAGAGCTATTTATTTTAAGAGATATTAGAGCTATATGAAATCTAAAACTATGACTTAGAATACTCTAAAATCTATTCTCGTTTAAGATTTCCGCAACAATTTACTATTATTTTATTTTCTCTCTATTTTACTATAATTATTAATGATAAAAAAGACCCAAACATCGAGATTGGCCTAGGGTTCTCCAAAACCGAGAGCCGGCGCTGGAGTAGATTACCTTCCAATTGCCGGCGACAATAAAGTCCCCGTCCACCCCAATTCTCTCCATGGTCTTCTTTTTGTCAAAGCTCACCTGCCAAGAGAAAGGTGGGGTCAATTATACAATAATATGGTATCAGTCCACCTAGAGGAACATTACGACGCAAAACTGATATTTAGCAGCATTTGCCATATGGTTCGACATTCTTTCCCACGAAACTGAATACGCCAGCATTGGAAAAGCAAATGCCAGCATAAGGAACTGAGCACTACGTCGTTGATCAGAAAAATGTCGACCACCCAGGTTTTTTTTTTTTTGGTGTTGATTAGAAATGTAAAACTCGGTTATGGCTTGTCTGTTTTGCTCTCAATCCATATGGATTGGATGAGACTGAGTGAATTTAAATCACAAACAAGTCAAAATATTTCATATTTTTTTAATCACATCAATTCCACGTGGCATAAGAATAACCCAACAAAAATGTCCTTATGTACTAATTATACTAGGCCAATCTCGTGTTGTTTGTTCAAAAAGAAAAGCACTGTCTCTTAGAAAGAAAGAAAGAAAACGATCAATGCGTGCATCGAAAAAGGTCCAAGAAGCATGAGGACGAAATCGTACGTACCTGAGGCAAACCTTGGCGGCTTGGCGCTGAAAGAGGAGACTTGACCCTATCCATGGCCGTGCCCTTCGCCTACCCTAGGCATGCTGCCTGGGAGGCACGCGAAACGGCGTTGGGCCACACGAATGGCGGCCAGACGGTTGGGGATCGGAGGCTGCCATTGCCATTGCCATGGATGATGCATTGTCGTCCGGGGTCCGGAAGTCTCGTGCGCTGGTCCTGCTAAATTTGGGAAGGGGCCTTCTCTGATCCTCTCCCGTCCTCTTGCGGGACGGATAGGATAGGATGCTTGGAATTCAGTGGGTGCTATCGTCGGTAGTGTCCATTCCATTGATTTGCTTACTCGCTTAGCAGATATTCGGTTGCTAGCTGTGGTTCTAAATTTCCAACTCAGCCCCCTGGTGCAGTGGTATGTGGAGGGCCTAAGCTACTGCTAGCCGTCAGTGTTCTTCGAATGCAATACCAAGACTTCATTTCGTTTCCCCCTACTGCTTGAAACAAAAAAAGAAAGAAAGAAATACGCTTCTGCTTTTTCCTTACAGTCAGCAACACTACTAATGGCTGTTCGCTTCGGATGCAGCTGCAATCTATAGAAACAAAACACTATAGAAATAGTAGAGACCGATATAAATTAAAGTGAAACGAACAAGCTAAAACACTAGGTTTTTAACGAATATGAAATATCTCGACCGGTCTGCTGAAGCCAATATGCCACAGCAGCCACCTTCTGATGCTGCTGCTGTCTGACAACAGTGTCTGCAATGCCGTTCTATAATGTGTTGCCGAGAACGCAGTGTTTTTAGCCTACGTGCGTTATCTCCCCGCTGGACGATTGCCGCGGCAGCTGCACTTCTCCTTGTCTTCCTTGAGAGCCTGCAGGTGCATGATAATATATAAGTACAGCTCATTAATAAAACACGGCAGAACGCTGAATGTGTATATATGCAAGAGCAGCAGCGGATGAAGGAAAAAAAAAACGTATTAATACGTACATATACCTGCAGCTCGTTCTGGAGGCCTCTGATGTGGTCAACTGCTAAATCCAGCATGTCCGCTGTGCTAGTTTGCTGCCGCATTGTAAAGAACAAGTAAAAGGATAAGAATGGACTACACTGTGGCTGTAACTGTAAAAACCTGCATGCGCTGTTGTCTGTTCGAAAAGATAGAGACTAAATATTCTGCGGCACGGAATCACGGGTCATGTGTATTTATTGGATCACCTTGTCCATGTTAGGCACAAGGGCCTGCAACTTCCTGAGCTTCTCGCTGATCCTCGTCCTTCGCTCCTAATAATAACAACAAGCTTTGGATTAGTCTTGAGTAATCTCCCCCCAAGAAACAAATTTTGAATTAAAAAGGGGTGCAGACAAGTGCCAAGATGCATGCACAAAATCATCTATCAGTTATGATTTATGACTACGTATTTTATGCATTAAGATTGAGTTATACTTTACTATACAGTACGCGCCAGGTTCATCCTTACTATATATATAGATTCAAATACTTCATCACTGTGGTCAACGGTCTCGTCACTACCACTGCTAGTGATGGATGATGCAGCCCATAACTATTTTAAGACTGGATCGAGGTGGTGATTGGTACCCATCAAACAGTGATAAACTTTTCTTGAGGAGAAGTGAGAGTTGAACCCCATAGGTAAGACCATACATCTCCAGTCAAACTATGAGTATGCAGAGATTGGCATAAAAGGAGGAGCTGATGTAGTTGCATGTTCGCTTGATCATCTTGGTCATTTTATGTTTATCTCATTTTGAAATGAGTATTAGGGACTCTAAACGAATTTAAATCAAACTGTTGTCAACTGCAAAGTTCTATAACGTTTTCAAGATCTACAACATTTGGTTTGCTCATTTCTTTATTAGATGTAGTTTGAAGAATTTGATTTTCAAATGTGGAGGGAAATTCAAACATACTTTTTTCTTAAATAGATGATTTAAAATAAAAATATGTTGACTACAAAGTTGTGCAATTGTTCGAGACCTGCAACTTCATTAGGTCATTTCTCCATCCAAAGTTGCTTGTAAAATTCGAATTTCAAATGTAAGCAATTCAAACATAATTTTATTGGATACATAACTTTAAACAAAAATGTTGTGAACTATAAAATTGTATAACTTTTCGAGATCCATAACTTTTATTTTAATCTTTTCTTCATCTCAGATCATTCCCTGCCACTACCACTACATATTCACTTGTGACTATGGATACTTTGATATTAACTCTATAAAATTATGTGAATCAAATATTCCGACATCAAAATGACTTTAAATAGAAAAGTTGTAAACTATAAAATTACATAACTTTTTCAGATCCACAACTACTATTGTGTTGTTTCTACACCCAGGATAGTTTACTAGCACTACACACTTAACTTTAACCATAGAGTATATGGATTGCTTTGGTTTAACTCTATAAAATTTTATGAATTAAATATTTTAGCATCAAAATAACTTCAAATGAAAAGGTTAACAACTGTAAAGTTATAGATATCATAAAGTACTACAACTTTGATATGAAATTTATATTTAGCGAACAACGTATTAGAAAGTTATACAGTTTTTCATGCAGTCTGCCATTATTAGGTCGTGGCCCAAACCGACACTAATGGGATGGTAGGCATTGTCACTGCCGGTTTATAAGCAATCGGTAGTGACAGGACAAGAGTGAAGGTCCATTTTGTTGTAGTGATATATCAAGCAAATTTTTAGTATTAATTTGGTTAGCATAGTGCATGAAAACTTGTTGCTACAAGTCTAAAAGGGAACAATGCCACTATGCATTATCAAAAAGATGAAGAGGGAATTTACTCGCTCTGCGATGCTCCTAGGATGTGTGGCACATCCACGCTTTGCTCGTACTCTAAATGGAACCTGGTCTTGTTGCAACTGTAGTAGGCCTGCCATTTCCTTCGCCACACCAAACTGCATCCACATATCAATGATAATAGATGAAATCATGTCAGCATTACACATACAACTAACTAATTTCCTTTATGGTTGTTTTCTTAATTTGTAGATTAGTTTATTCTCATAACTAATATTTCAAACAACCTTAGCATAGCATGATAGGAATAGGATGATGCAATCCCTTTCAATAAGGACACACAAATATATGTAAAACACAAACATTTAACTAGCATTATAAATGGCAATAAAGATCAATTTTATAAAACTAAGTAGTAACATACCTGTAGTTCATAAGAGTTACTAATATTGTCTATGATGTCATCATTATTGTGTATTCCTGTTTTGTTTGCTGGGTTCGAAAACTCAATAGAATTTGAATCCTCCCATGATCCAATTGAGAACCCACTTGTGAAGGGACGTGCCACGTTGTTGGTGGTGATGTTCTCTTTGGAGTGTCCAATTCCATGCACATTATTGGTGAGACCATCCGAAAATCCATGCTCAGAGAATTGAGAGAGGGCTCCTTGTTTGGACAAGTTCAGGGGGGACTTCATCTTCTTGTGATAGTCCCTCGTTGCATGGTGAACCTCACCACCAACTTCAACCCTATCACTTGGAAAACCTACTTTCCATATAAAAAACACATAAGATATATCCATCATTGCTTACTATGTCCAAGATTGTATGGATGAAATGTATAGAGAACGAATGGATTTGTTGCTTCATGGATGGATTAATGGAGGAATGATGCTAAATGAATGTCCTAGACATGCACAACGATAAATATGGATGCTAGCTACATGAATGCATTGATGAAATATGTCAAAATTAGGCATTTTGTATCAACTTAGTGGTGGATGGAGGTATGCTCATGAATGCAGTGATGGAACATGTAAATTTGGATATTTTATTTTAACTTAGTCATGAATGGTTGGGTGCTATATGGATGTATTATTTCTCCCCATGATTTAAAAGTAGAGTTACAACATTTTAAAATCACTAGGAAGTATTGCCTAAAAAGGCACATGCATAAAGCTCCATACCTAGTTCCCACATCTGAAGTATGTGGATATTCTTCGTACATGGTTAATGTGAGATATTAGTATTACTTTTGGTTTATGCATTGGAGCATGGATCTAATTATAAGTAGGTTAGATGCCCTAAGACAATGTCCTCCCATTTGTGGTATGATAAATAAGCAAGAGCACAAGACCATTTCTATCTAAACAATGTTGACATAGCTTATGTAGGGCTAATATCTTTAATCAGGTTGCATAGTTGGGTAATGCACTTTGAGTTGTCAGTTTGTTTGCTAATTAACCAACAACACATATATAACATGATACTTGATAGTATAGAGAGAGAGAGAGAGAGAGTCAAGACACAACCAATAGTGGTATGCAATGCTAGACCATCGTGGCTTGACCTGATAATAGCCACATGATAGTTGGGTCATTGTGAATTAACATGGTAGTGTCCTATCTTCTTTGGATCCACCTACCACCCATTACTCGGTTCTTCATTATTGGATCACACTAGTTCTTGCTTGCTTCCAAAGTGTTAGGTTCCTCCATATATGTGCTTTTGTAGTCCCATGGAGGTACACCACATCTAGTTATTCATCCTAAGTTATTACTTCAATTTTATCTAGGAGGGATCCTCTTATTATGAAAAATCCTTCAATGTACACCTTTTGTTCGTGTTTAGGATGCTACACGAGAGCTATCCATTGATCTAAGACATGCTACGAGCAATAGTTGTGTGATCATGTTAGTAATTGGATAGCTGGAGTTTTTGGTGTTTTTCGGCAACTCTTGTTAGTAATTGGATAACTGGAGTTTTTGGTGTTTTTCGGCAACTATCTTTTTCTAGACCTAATTGACCTTTCCACCAACCTTTGGACCTTGAGGTATCACTCAAGCTACCAAAAGAAGATTAATGAGGTGTCCATTTGAATGTCACTTCAATCACACACAACACGTACTATGTGGTGGGGTAATAACATGTTTGTAGGCATCAATGGTAACATCAACAGAGCCAATGGAAGGTTGTACCTCTTTCTTGAAGAGTCCTTTGTGATTGTATATGTAATTTTCTTTGAAGGTTTTTGTTACTGTATATTTTTGTCTTATCTATCTTAAAACATTCTTCACATCAACAAGACATCATACAAGTTGTCTAGGAGTTTCAACATTTTTAGAAATGGTTTGCTATTTTATTTATTTGAAATATTTTTTTAATGTGTTGTCAAAAGAAATTATAAATTGAACTATGTATGCCCTCAATAAGATTCAAAAAAATTATATAACAATATGGTTGGGCTCACAAGGTCGTTTTAAGCCCTTGTCATGGAGATAGATGAAAATATAACTTTTATAGAGATAATCCACCTTATATCTCTATATTACAACAATATTGTTCTAACAATAGCTAAAGTGGTAATGAAAATCTACATAAATTGCATAGAAACTATTTTGGGTTACATGTTTGCTATAAAATTTTAATTGAATTTAATAAATAGGCCTATACATCATTCACAAAATAAAAACACCTCAAATATAGTTTAATCTATCTAAAATAAAACTTTCACGTTTGCTTATATTATATCGATATTGAACTTGTATGCACCTCATGTTTTAACACAATATTACATTTACCCAAAGTTAAGAAAATATGAGGTTTTAAATATTTTGGAAATGGTTTCCTTTTATAGTGTAAATGCAATTACCTGTATAATGAGAGTAAGTAGATAAGGGGCACAAACATAGGTATAGAACATCAAACCACAAGTTTGCTAGGCATAACAAATAACACGCAACTAAGAAAAATGTATAAAATCTCTACTCCTTTTAAGTGTGAATATCATCGTGTGTCGCCTCTCGCATGTGCGCCTCTGCCCATGCAAATTTCTCTTGGCTCGCAGCGCCTCCCCACGTGAATTTCTTGCGCCCAGCCAGGCGCTCACACGCATACAGAATTAATCTTCTACCGAGACAACCGTCCACGTGTATACAGAATTAATCAAAAAAGGTGGGCGCTGGGGACTCAAATCCGTTAAGGACGAAGGTCGACGCTTTAACAACTACAACTCAAGTTTCTTTGTGTTTTAAAGAGGATAGATATTAAGTATATATACACTAATAATTTATTTTTTTAAAAAAAATATAACCCTGTTGGACCGAGAAGACGGTCCAGGCACGGTTCTCGGGCCAGACACTATTAAATCACTGCCTCTCTTCTTGGCACATCGCCCTCTGGTGTCTATAGGGCAAAGCCCTAGGTGCACCATAAGGCATAGCTGGATCCATGTGATCCGACCCAAGGAGCGCATCGTCATGCGTTCAGATCCGCTTGAGGCACACAACCACAGCCACCGTGTCGAGAGGGATGACACTGTCGCATGCCTTACCTCGATATTGGTTTGGCTCGATCTAGAGACGCACCGACTATCGGTGCTTATGCTGACCCTGTCCTACCATCCTAGTCCTTGGTTATCTCACTTTGGCGCGATCTAAGAATCTATGAGCTTGGATCGTGTTTGAATAACTACTCGTTGAAGCAAGATCTACCTATATGACATATAGAAACTATAGCAATGCATGAACAATTAACTAGTAAAAGTAAAATGTGACATGAGTCTCTAACCTTTGTAAGAATTCTAATATGTGGTTATGCCAATGTGGATGGGGCTAGGTGAAACTTGTGAAAAAAACTCCTTCCCCTATTTGTCCTCCACATCTAGTCCTTCCTCTGTCTCACATAGATTATTTGTCTTCCTCGCGTCTGAGTCTGCTAGCCATAGCTATGCCTATGCTTTTGAGGCACATGCTTAGTGGCCATGGAACATATGAAGTGATGTGTGAAAGGGAGAGGGGATTGCAAGAAGAAGAGAGATGGAGAGAGGGTTTTCTAATTCAAATTTAATTATCACATCCATGTAGACAATTGACGATGGTGTTGCGGTGTTTTGGACCTTTAGTAAAGTGCAACAATAGATTATGGAGCTAGGTGATTGCATTTTTCGTTCGAGGACCTAAGTGAGAATTAGCACTAGATTAAGGACCTGAATAGCCACTTTTTAGTTTGAGGACCCAACTAAGAACTCATAAAAGTTTAAGGACGCATGATGCATTTTACTCTAAAATAAGTTTAACCAGTTTTCCTAACATCTATCAAATAGATAGATCTAACATTTATAACATTTTCATGTGAAATAAGGATTTAAACAACTTTTTTAGGTCAAGGACAACCCAAGAGACATGCAAAACTCTCGAGTAGCCCAAGAACTGACTAAGCAATCCCTGCAATAATGAAGGTACCACGACATTGATCATGTTACACCTAGGGTTCAGCTTGGTCTTATCTTCATGGGCATTCTTCAAGTGCCTTCAATGTTGAAGTCTCTCCTACACTAGAGAATGTGGAATATTATAATTTGAGACCCCTAAGTATTTATGGAAGTCCTTAGATCTTTGAAAGGATGTGTGTGACACAAGTTTGCACCACATCAAGAACGATATAAGTGAATCTCATACAAAACCCTACATAACTATGGTGAACCAACCACAACAAGAGATTAGAGTTGAATGAGGTTGTACATAAGAAGAACACCAAAAGGGATAGAAGTGATTGTGGATCGCTTATAACCTTACTTTACCTTCTAGTACTCTATGTTTGTTACCCATACAAGAAACCAATGCAATCAAACTATCTAGCCTAATTCTCTTGAGCGCTCCTAATTGCTTATGGCTTCCACCTCCTTGTTTATATAGTCCCCTCTAAGGCTTCAATACATATAAGTGAAGTATTATTCCTAGTAAGATTCTACACTAAAATCCTAATAGTAAACTTATCTTAGGTTCTATTCATATCAAAACTGAGTCACCATGGAACAAGGGGGATACAGATGTAGACACTTCACCCAAATTAAGGGCTCCTTTCGATGAATCTTGAGGAGGAAGCCTATGAAAATGGCTTGAGCATTTCGAATCTCATCGCTTTGATGTCCCTTAGGTGGATGGCCATGATACTCTTCACCTTATGCTTCACTAGCGTGACCTATTTATATAAGGTTGTTCTAGAAGGTGGTTGGTTTTGATGGTTGACAAATCTACTCAAGGTAGTGTTCAAGAGTTAGTTGAGTGGATTCAAGGATTAATACAAATTTCCTAAAACCAAATGGATCATTGTTGGGTCAAGGACAACCCAACAGTGATAGACGTAAATCACATAATTCACTACCAAGTCAATAACAACCTAGAAGTGACTAATATAAATCACCCACGGGTCATGGCCACCTTAGTAGTGATGGGAATGGATCATTGTTGAGTCAAGGATAACCCAACAGTGATAGACATAAATCACATAATTCACTACCAAGTCAATAACAACCTAGAAGTGACTAATATAAATCACTCAGGGGTCATGGCCACCTTAGTAGTGATGGGAATGGATCATTGTTGAGTCAAGGAGAACATTATAGTGATTGGGCATCAATATCAGATATTGTTTGCACCTGACAATGAAACCATGTCCCTATATAATCTATGTCCCTTCCAAAATTTTATCATCCTAGTGTGATGCTCCCAAACATTTAGTCTACCCATGAGCATCATTGTCATTGCTGATCACTGCAGCTCCAGAGGACCGCCACCGGTGCCCCTACCCCGTGAGCACAATCCCATTAAGGCTATCTCCAGCAGCCATACTCATCCTACCTCATATTCCAAACTCCACTCTGTAAACAGTGTAGTCTATAGTTCACAATGGTGTTTTGCATGGCCATATGCATGGTTTATTGGCCATAGCCCATGAGCAATGCTACAACCCCTATAAGCACTGCATTTGCACACCTCGAATGAGATTCACGAGCCAATGTTCCTCTTCTCCATTGCCCCATGGTGCATGAGAAACCCCCACCTCTTTTCCTTCCTCACCACCATTGCTTCTGTTCCCCACTTAAGTTCAATGCTGGTACACTTGTGAGTGCTCCCTTGCTACTAATTAGGGCTAGGAAAGTATATTGTTGACTAATCGATTAGTATCGATGTGGAGGGATTCATCATTTAGGGATTATATATATGTAGTAAACACACAAAAGTATATATTTTATTGTGTAAAATTTGATTGATTAGAAAAATGGGAAAATATGGTGATGGTTTCACTGGCTAGTTCTGACTTTAGATGTAATGGTGATGTGTAAAACTAGATAATATATGCTATAACATGTAATGAAAATTGATTGTTCAAGAAAAATCTAAAGGATATGACCATGGGCTCAATATCCTTTGAGATCTGATAGTGATAGATTGATGAACAACCAAAGATTTGATGGTTCATTTAAATCACTAATGGTTGATGAACAAATTTATCTATTGCATCTGGTGTAGGGATCTCCTCCTCCTTCAAGGCTGGTTTGGTGAAATGAGAATTAGAGAGGATTCATGGAGAAGAATTTCACTTGCTATTCAAGATCCATGGGGGAATTTCCTTGCAATTCAACCACATCCACCAAATCAGTCCTCAACGACACTAGGATCTTTCCATGTGTATATACCATTCGAGCCAATTTTGAAGTGTTCGTGATTCCTGCATCATCGTTTCATAAGTAAGGAATCATATTTTCCACTCAAATTATGTCTTTTAGAATTTGTTACCCAATCATTTTCACATCCTTTTGAAATGTACCATCCAAAATTGAGGTGATAAACACATCCCATATGGTGGATAGTGTTTTCGTACTCGTATCCGTAAGCTTCGTGTTCTTTCAAAATGCCGTGATATTTGTATAGTACTTTTGTATATATCTCGGTCACAGCATAAATATTTTAGTCTGCTCGGGCTGGTCTTTTTTAGACCAGATGCTGTGACTGCTTGACCACTACAGTTGCTAGCTGCCGGGGGAGTTTCCTGTAGCAAGCACTTCCGACGATCAGGTGTACAAACTTTTGTCTTGTGTTCTTCCTACTCCACTCTTTCTATTTCAAATCATAAGATGACTTACTTTTTTTTAGATATATCAATTTTACTACCCACTTCGTAAAATATATATATAATTACCATTTTCTAAGAAGCAAAGCTATCTAGTTATGATTAAATTTATATAAAAAAATACAAACATTTGTAATACAAAATAAATATTATTAAATTAATCATAGAACATCCATTTCTACAATAAATGCATACGTGTTATGAACTTAGGGGGTGTTTGAATGTACTAAAACTAATGATTAGTTAGCTAAAAATTATTAGTAGAATTAGCTAGCTAACAAATAACTATCTAACTATTAACTAATTTACTAAAAATAGCTAATAGTTGAACTATTAGCTAGAGATGTTTAGATGTCTTAACTAATTTTAGTGACTAACTATTAGTTTTAGTGCATTCAAACACTCTGTCAGACAGCCGATGGATTGCTTTGGAATGCAGACGTCACGTCAAGCAAGGGGAGGTCAGCTGAACCTGGACATGCATGCACGCGAGTAGTACGCGACAGCAGCACAGCGATGCTGGTCCCCGCGTGCCACGGTCGATCAGTGGGGCCCAGTATATATATATTCAATCAAGTGGGGATTATTTTAGGGTCGATTTGATCGGTGCAGCAGTCGTAGCTGCGGCTGATTTTGAAACTAACGACTGATGGATGAACCCGGGATCCCGACCCGACGACCGTCCGTCTCGACGTCGACGGCGAGCAACCTAGCGGTCTCGACGCCAGTACAGCGCAACTTGGTCACAGGGACGCTAGCGGTTTGGGTTTGGGACCCAGCTAGGCAGCAGCAAGCGGTAGGATGGATGGACATACTGCAAGGCTGGCCCATTGATCTGTTGCCATTCTGCCCCTTATTCTAAGTTTTTAACCTAGGAAAATAATTTATCAACATCGTTGAATCAATATTATTAGTAGGGAAATTAAAGGGTTAACAAATAGGAGTACTAGCTATATGAAAAATGCAACGGTTATTCTGTAAAATAATAACAGATGAGCTAGAAATCTGGCATGCAGGATAACCTAATAAGACTGACGATAAATTATATCTAGTGGAAGATAGACGTTACACGTCAAGCGGTCCCACTTATTAGACATACATATAGCTGGTTCAGAGAGTTAGACAAAGCATATAGGCCTGTATATATATAGCTAGGGCTTCGACCTGCTAGCTCTATATGCAAGTAGAAAATATATGCATATATGTGATTATATATATGCTCAGCTCAAGTGGGTACGGGAAAGCAAAAAAAAATGTGACTTAGAAAAACGTATGCATGAGACGATGGCTGTTGCGTCCATCCATGCACAAACCCATGCATTAGCCACGGTTCTCTATTATTTGAAAAAGATGGCCCTCTACAATGAAAAACCACGGTAACCACGCAGGGACGATGCAGCACCTAGTTTTTCCTCTGGCCGGTTTCAGCACGACACTCCACGATCAAAACAAGGAAAAGGAAGAAGAAGAATATAATCGGGGTTTAAAGGGTGAAATCAGCAAAGTAGCCAATTCAAAATAGGCACAATAATGGGCACATATTGAACGCATCCCATCAGTGGATTCAGGATTAGACTAAAGAGGGCTAATTTTCTACTCATCAGTGAAAGAGGAACAAGAAACCATAGGGATAGATAGCTACATGCTAGTTACTTTGCAACCCATGCATCAGGAGTTTAAGAGCGTGGGAAAGTTTCTAGTTGGGTGTTTGGATGCAACATGAAAACAAGAATCGGAACACGAAATATATAGACACGAAGAAAATTCTGCAAGATGTTTGGCCTTAATGTTAGTTTTTTTCTAAAAATCCCTATGGTCGAACCATCCTTGTAGAAATTTTATTTGTAGGCCCGTGTGGGATGCATGCATGGGCAATCCTTTATTACAATATAGGCATTTTTTTGGATACCTATGTATTCACCTAAAATCACGTGTGTTGGAGTGATTTGGTGTGGAATTTCGTTTAAGTTCTACATCAAACTACTCCGAAACACAATGGATACCCAGATTACTGTGGAGAGACCGAGAGATCTAGTTCCCATAAGATTTCAATGCCGGGGAAATCCCATGTGATTCCGTGTTTTATGTTCAAATGAGCTTCTTAAATTTGGTTTGCCTGAGGCAAGTGCCGAGAAGACGTTGACATTATATATGATGGATCAAACGAAGACATATATACTAGCTCCATTCTGAAGTATAAAGTGATTCTAGCCATACGTTATATCTAAAAATCAATATATTGGGTAGTACAAAATTATGGGCATCTTTGGCAACAATGTTCCTCAAAATTGTGGTTTTGCAATACTGTTCTTTACAATTGTCACGACAATACCATGGTTTTAGCCAGCACCAAAAATACTATAGTTTTGAGAAACGTTGTTTGGATACACATTGTAAATCATAGTATTAGACAAAAGCTAATCATGCCATAAAAACTTTGGGTTAGAGTGTAGTTTACAATACTACAAAAATATCATGGTATCTAGAATACCATGGTTTTGAAAACATAGGGTCTGTTTGGGAGTGGATTATATTTACAGTTTCTATGCAATACCATGGTTTTAGGTAATACCATGGTATTTTATGACATGGGGTTTTGGTTGCATTCCTGAAAACTATATTTTCAAAACCATGGTATTCTAGATACCATGATATTTTTGGAGTATTCAAAACTCTCCACTCTAACCTAAAGTTTTCATGGCATGACTAGCTTTTGCCTAATACTATGATTTATAATGGTGTGTATAAACAATGTTTTTTCAAAACCATAATATTTTTGGAGCTGCCAAACTATGGTATTATCATGATAATTGCAAAGTATAATATTGTAAAACTATGGTTTTAAGAAACATTGTTGCCAAACAGGCCATAGGTTTCAGGAATATAATCAAACACCTTATAGCATAAACTACTAAGGTATTACTAAAAACCATGGTATTGCCTATAAAATATAAAAATACTTTACTCTCAAACAGAGCCTATAGGGAATGTTCAGAAGTAAAGTATATTTTGTAGTTTCTAGGTAATGTCATGGTTTTTAGTAAGATCATAGTATTTTATGTCATAAAGTGTTTGGTTGCATTCCTAAAAACTATGTTTTGAAAACCATAGTATTTTAAATACCATGGTATTTTTGGAGTATTGGAAACTCCACTCCAACTCAGGGGTGTTTGGAAGCAAAATATTTTTTGAGTTTTGAGGTAAAACCATGGTATTGGAGAATACCATGCTATTTTTGCTAAGAGATGTTTGGTTATCTTGTAAAAACTCTGTTTTAAATACCATGGTTTTGTAGATACTACAACATTTTTAGAGTATTCGCAACTCCACTCCACCCTGAAGTTTTTGTCTATGACTATCTTCTTTGCACATGTGTACTAAATATCATGGTTTGAGATACATTGTCTCCAAATAAGTATGACTTGGGGTGTTGTAACAAATACTATGGTTATGTCATGACATTTTAAAACCATTGTATTCTAAAACCATGGTTTTGAAATATTTTGCTTTCAAACATGCCTCAAAGTTTTTATGATAATGGCTAGGTTTTGTTTAATACCATAGTCGTTTACAATGTTGTATTCAAATAATGTTTCTCAATACCATAGTGTTTTTAGAGTTGTCAAGAATACAGTATTGTTATGACAATTGCAAAGTATAGTATTGTAAAACTATAATTTTGAGAAACATTGTTACTAAATAGGCCCGGAAGTGAAATACCTTAATGGCAATTGAATTTATTCTGAAACGATAAAGCATGCATATGCCCTATTCGCATATGTAACAGAAGTCTGAAACAAAGCAACACGCTTGCCTGTCTGTACATATATATAGTAAAAATTGTTTAAACAAAATGGGCACAGAAAATCTTGTGTACATATATAGTAAAATCAGCTTGTTTCTTTTTTTTTTACCAAATTGGACAAAGAAACAGAAAGTCGTCTTTCTATCCATCATGCGCTAATAACGTCAGTCGTCAGCCTTTTGCCCACTAGATCGGAGCACGATGCCCACGGCCCCGAATCAAAGAGCGGTTGCTAGCTGCGATTGGCGCCACTACTTGTACCCGAGAGAGAGATTAGCAGAAGAACGGCAGCTCAAATCTCTGCCTAAATACATGCGGATGGAGTACTAAAAGATCGAACAGGATTGAAGCTTGAAGGAGCTAGCAGCGGTGAGGACTGGAGTTTGGACAGGCTTTAATTTAATTTGGGTCGGGAAGAACTAGCATGCACATGTTAAGAAAAGGAGACGAGGCGAGTAGCATTGGCACTTACCGTTATCCATGACGGGGCTGGAGAAGAAGCCCGGCGGCGAGCTGCTATGCGGCGGCAGCGACGCCGACGACGACGGGCCGCCGTCCTGCCTCCCCTCCACGCCGAACTGATGGTGCCGGTGATGGATCCCGTGGTGGTGGTGGTGGCCATGGGCGCCGTGCGCCAGCGAGATCTCGGGGGCCCCGCCGCCGTAGCCGTGTCCCGGGTGCATCGCCGTCGGCAGCGCCCGCACCGCGGCGGACGATGACGACGACGGCGGTTCCCGGGCCCCCGGCGCCGGGAAGAAGGCCCTCACTGCCGCCGCCCCCGCCGCCTCCGTGGGGTCAACTACGACGAACGGGTAGTGCTGCTGCTGCTGCTGCGCCGCCGCCGGGCCATAGCGCGAGCGGCCGCCGCGCTCGTGCGGCGGCGGGTTCATGCGGTGCGCGCGGCGCCCACTCTCACCGCCCGGCAGATAGCTAGGTTAGGTAGGCGCCCTCAGGTCGTCGCGCTCTCGTGCTCGTGGGCTTAGGCTACCTAGCTGGTTCTGGTTGCTGCTTGATGAGAGCTGAGCTGAGCAACCAACCAGAAACCGGCTCTGCAAGCGACCAACCACCATGCGACTGCGCGCGTGCGAGGATTGGTGCGCGCGCGGTGTACTGGTGTGCGAGTGCGGGTCGCGACGTTGCGTGCCCGGGAGCGGGAGGGGGGAAATATATGGGGGTCGCTGGGTCCATCTCGGCTCGGCTCGCCGCGCGCCCGTGACGAGTGACTCGTGGTGGTCCATTCCGGCCGCTGCTGGTGTGGTGGGGCTCTCGGGAGCCGGGGCGTGTGGTGGCCGCGTGTGGCGGGGAGCGAGACAGGCGCCTGGTTGGCCCTTTTTTGTGGTGGCTACCCACCTGTCCGGCGTCCACCTTGTTCAAAGCGGCATGTGGGCGCGTGGGGAGGAGGGAAAGGTCGCCGCCTCCGAGGCACCCCGCAGCCGCGGATGGAAACCCACGGCGAAAGGCCAAAGCCGGCCGCCGGGATGGCGCTGCCATGCAGATTGCAAACCGCGGGGAGCACTGGAGCAGCGGGTTCACTGCACCTGCTGACCTGCCCTCACGTACGACACGCGACGTGGACGCGCGCGATCGAGCTCCGTCAGACGTCGGCTCGGCCGTGACGCGAGCCGAGCGTCGCAACTTGTTCTGCATTTTCTGCAGTCGCCCGGTGGTGGTCTCCTGCTCTCACCCATCGGCCGTCGGCACCAACTTGTACTCCTACTAGCTAGCCTACCGCAGCTGTGGGGATGGCAACTTGCTCCGTGAGATTGATGGCGGCAGCAAGACTACTGGCCCGTTGCGTTGCGCCACAATAGGTTGACCAGAAAATGCGGGGTTGACTCCCACTGCGTGTGTGCATATTACTCCCTCAGTTCATATGCTGACTTAATTCGTTTTTGTTTGTCCTAATTCATATTATTTAAATTTTGACCAACAATATACATGACATTAAATTATTTTATACTAAAAAAGTTACATATTATGGTGGTTAAAATCAGATGAAACTACTAGAATTTACCTTTATGTTGTCAAATCTTATGAAACATTCGATATAACTGGTCAAAGTCTATAGTGATTGACTAGGGACAAAACTAAAACGACTAAGTTACTTGTACGCAGGAAGTACTATGTATGCTCACACGCATGCAACATGCGTGGACCAAACCGGGCCCTTCAAAATTGTATTTTGAGTCTATTTAGGGTACCATTCTCAAACCTAGATTCAATGGTCAGTTTTAAAAGGAACATTACAAAATGTTAAGGATCGGCTAGTTCTAAGTGAAAATTGATACATTGGACACTTAGAGCAGTGATAAAACTTTTATTTTCCTTTAGTCATACTATAAAGGGGGTGAGATGTGTACCTTGACCTAGCGATTTAGTTAGGTTAGATGATGCACACTTGTAGAAAACCAGTAAACAACACTTGAAAAAAATACAAGTTGGATAATCTGTAGTAGTATTGCATGTGTTCGGTGCTTTCACCGAATACAACACCAGATGGGAGAGATGTGGCATGTGCAGTTTCTGATGTGCACCAATGTGTCCAGTATGCACCGAGTGTGGTGCACCAGACAAGACACCCAACGAACTTACAAATAGTCTAGATTTAGTTTTACACTTACGGGCATGTCAAGTGTTGCACCAGACGTAGCACTAGACTACGGGACAACCAGAGAGCATGTAAAACCGTGCATATATTACCTGAGTACTTACATGCTACATTCACCCGATGAACAAGTAAGGATGCATTGGCGCTTTAGATGGTACACATATTTGAGCCCCTTCCACTCGATGAACCAATAAGGTATTTTGGGAAAGATGAGGATAGCCCACTAGTAGAAAAGAGCTCATAGCCTGCGGCACCCATAAATTATCACTGGCGGTTTCAGTTATCGCGCGCCAGTAAAAAAACGAGGCGGGCCCGGCTTTGGAACCGCCAGTGGAAACACATTTCCACTGGCGGTTATCTTAACACAACCGCCAGTGGAAATAGGATGTTTCCACTGGCGGTTGGTGTAACATAACCGCCAGTGGAAAACCAATTTCCACTGGCGGTTGGTGTAACCGAACCGCCAGTGGAAATACCCTATTTCCACTGGCGGTTGTGTTAAGATAACCGCCAGTGGAAATTGGTTTCCACTGGCGGTTTTTCAAGCCAACCGCCAGTGAACTGTCTGTTATAAATAGCTCTCTTCTTCCCCCGACAGTGAACTGTATGCTCGCAGCCAGCTTCCATTGGAGGCGATTTTGGAGGTCCAGATTTCAAAAAAATATAAGGAGGGAGGTTTTGCTCTTCATTTCTTCGAAGAAGGTGGATAAGAAAGGTTGGTTTATGTTTCTTTGTCAATTTTTGTTCATTCTTGCTCAATTTTAGCCACATTTTGGATCTAGGGTTTTACATGTGAGAGAGAAGAGTATAGCTAGGTAATTTTCTCTATTTCCTCAAATGAGGTTGCTTAAGATGGTTAGTTTTTGTCTATTCCCTCTCCTTTTTCATGTTTAGTTATCAAATAAGTTTATCCATAACACATATTTAGTTGCTTTATGAATGGTGAATGTGTTGTATGGAAGGTTGGTTTAATTATGTTTCAATTGTCAGTTATTGTTTATTTTTGCTCAATTTTAACTACATTTTGAAACTAGGCTTTCACCATGTGTTAAAGATAGGTTTGGGTATTAATTTTTTTTGTTTATTAGTTGCTAAAAAAGTTTGGCTTATGTTTCTTTTGCCAAATTTTGTTCATTTTTCCTCCATTTTAGCCACATTTTGGATATAGGGTTTCACCATGTGTTAGAGATAAAGTAGTCTAACTACTTTTATTGGAAGAGATAAAGTAGTCTAACTACATTTTGTTAGCGACAAACCGAAGCATGTAGAGAGAGAGAGGATAGAGAGAGAGAGGGTTTCACATTTTAGCCACATTTTTGGATATAGGGTTTCACCATGTGTTTTATGTTACTTTTTTACAGGTGGTGATGGAGAGGACATCCTGGATGTATAACGTACTTATCAAGGCTAGATCCATCATACATATCCGAGGTCCATAGGTTTATTGATGTCGCTACGAACCATGCTTGGAGAACAAAGACAAAACACATATATTGTCCATGCATGGACTGCAAAAATGCTGTTGTATTTAATGACACAGAACAAATCATATCTCATCTGGTATGCCGAGGATTTATGAAGGATTACACAATTTGGACAAAGCATGGAGAGGGTAGCTCTTCGCCTTATACAACTGGAAACCCTGAGAACATCGACGACAGATTTCAGTTCGTTCACGAGACACACCAACCTCTTCCACAGAGCGAACATGTAGTGCAAAATGTTACTGATCATGGTTACGCTGGAGAAAATGAACATGATAGACCTCATGTTCTGCCAAGTGTTATGGATGAGGAAGATGCAGAGTTGCTAGAGGCAATGTTGCGTCGTCATACAGATCAATCGATGTTCTTAATGAAAGGTATGGAGTCCCTGAAGAAGGCAGCAGAAGAGCCTTTGTACGACGAGTCTAAGGGTTGTACCAAAGAGTTCACGACGCTCCGGTCTGTGCTAAAGCTGTTGATGTTAAAAGCTAAATATGGTGTGTCTGATGCTGGCTTCGATGCGTTCTTGAGTATTATCGCAGACATGCTTCCAAAGGAGAACAATGTGCCTGCTAACACGTACTATGCAAAGAAACTAATCAGTCCGCTCACTATGGGTGTGGAGAAGATCCACGCGTGTAGAAATCACTGTATCCTTTATCGAGGTGATGATTATAAAGACTTGGAGAGCTGCCCAAAGTGCGGTGCAAGTAGGTACAAGACGAATAAAGACTATCGAGAGGATGAAGAGTGTGTTGCATCCGTGTCTAAAGGGAAGAAGCGAAAGAAAGCCCAAAAAAAGACTTCAAAATCCACGAGCAAAGAAAAAGAAGAAGTAGACTATTATGCGCTCAAAAAGATTCCTGCTTTGGTGATGTGGTACCTCCCCGTCGTCGATCGATTGAGGTGTTTGTTCGCTAATCCTGAGGATGCCAGACTTATGAGCTGGCATGCTTCTGATGAGCACAAAAACGATGGGAAGCTTCGACATCCAGCCGATGGGAAGCAGTGGCAAGATTTCAATGACAACCACCGAGACTTTGCCGATGACCCGAGAAATGTTAGGTTCGCACTGAGTACTGATGGAATGAACCCATTTGCTGAGAGGAGCAGCAAGCATAGCACATGGCCGGTGATCCTCACCATATACAACCTTCCTCCATGGTTGATGCAGAAACGGAAGTACATTTTGCTAACCATCCTTATTTCTGGACCTACACAACCTGGAGTTGACATGGATGTATTTTTGGAGCCCTTAATGGAGGATATGAAAATATTGTGGGAAACGGGTGTTCAAATGTTGGATGAGTATCGTAAAGGTTCATTCACGCTGAGAGCAATTCTTTTTGTTACGATCAACGATTACCCTGCTCTCTTCACATTATCAGGCCAGTTTAAGGGAAAGGTTGGTTGCACAGTATGCATTGATGGAACTGCTTACGTATCCCTTGCTGCATCTAGGAAGATAGTTTACATGAGGCACAGACGCTTTTTATTGGAAGGACACAGGTACCGCATGCGAAAGATGGATAAGTACTTCGACAATAATGGTGAACTACATTCTACTGCTCCATCGGGTAACAATAGAGGTCATAGAGTTTTTGAAATAGTCAGGAATATCAAGTTTGTTTTCGGGAAGAAGACAAAAGACGGAAAAACAAGGAAGGATGTCAAACCAACTTCGGGGGCTATATTCAAGAAGAAGTCTATTTTCTTCGAGTACTTGCCTTACTGGAAAGAGTTAGATGTGCGGCATGCGATCGATGGTATGCACGTTCAGAAGAACGTGTTTGAAAGCATAATGGGCACCTTGCTAGACATAAAGGGCAAAACAAAAGAAGGGCTCAATTCACGCATGGACTTGGTAGATTTAGGCATAAAAAAGGAACTACATCCCGTTCTTCAAGAAAATGGGAAGTACCATCTCCCAGCAGCAAGCTACAATCTCAATGTAGATGAGAAACATGCGATGTGTGTTTGGCTCAAGAATTTGAAAGTCCCATCCGGATTCTGCTCTAGCATACGGAGTATTGTGTCAATGAAAGACCTGACAATCACCAACTACAACTCACATGATTGCCATGTCATGCTGACTACATTCCTACCTATTGCCATCAGGGCTATAAATCCTTTGTTTTTAAAGATGGCAATCACACGGTTGTGCTACTTTTTCAACAGGATTTCACAAAAGGTAATTGGCCGTGATGAGTTGGCATCTCTTCAGGAATTCGCAGTGGAGACAATATCACAGTTTGAGATGTGTTTCCCTCCATCGTTCTTTGATATTATGGTGCACCTTGTGGTGCACTTGGTGCCACAAATAGAGGCATTGGGTCCTATGTACTTGCATGAAATGTGGACGTATGAGCGTTTCATGTCAATACTGAATGGCTATGTATCAACCCGTGCTCGTCCCGAGGCATCCATGATAGAGGGGTACTGTACCGAAGAGGCCATTGAGTCCGGAGGTCCATTCTGCAATAGTATCCTAAAAGACCAGGTTGCAATAGGTCTGCCTCCGTCACGACACGAGGGTAGACTGTATGGAAGCGGGAGGATGGGACGGAAATCTTTCATCCCACCGGATTACGATATAGTACTTGAGGCACATCAGAGCATCCTACATCAGCTAACGATAATGGAGCCATTTATCCAACAACACATCAATGAGCTTCGCGAGCAAAATCCTGGGCATACGGATGATTGGGTAATGAAGCAACATAAGCAGCGGTTCAACACATGGCTAATGGTGAAGGACATTCCACGCGGAGAAACAATAGAAGAACAAACCATCAAGGGCTTGGCATCTGGACCATCACGCCAGGTCACAACATGGCAAACCTATGACATTAGTGGATTCACATTTTGTACCAAGTCCAAGGACAAAAAGAGCATGTCACAAAACAGTGGTGTTCGATGCGAAGCCATAGATGATGAAACTGGTGAGATTATTACATATTTTGGCTTTATTGAGGACATATGGGAACTAGACTATGGTACATTTCAGATCTCGGTTTTCCGATGTCAATGGGTTGAAGACAAACATGTCACGGTAGACAACTATGGGGTCAGAGTTCTTGATCTAAGTAAGGTAGGTTACAAAGATGACCCATGGATCCTTGCTAATCGTGCTGCACAGGTCTTCTATGCTGAACAGATCATTTCTAACAATGAGAAGAAAAGCACCGACAAACCGAAGCATGTAGTTTTTCCTGGAAAACAACAAGCTATAGGAGTTGATGGTGTATCTGATTTAGAGAATTTTAACCAGTTCAACGACATGTCTCTTTTCATAGACCATCTAACCAAGATAAGGAACGTTGAGCGAAGCATCCCACGCAATTCGTTGCCCTGGGTACGCCACGATGGACAAGGCAGAACAATAGCTTCCTAGATTATATACTTGTCATGTAATTGATTATTGTTAGGACTTGTCATGTAATTGATTATTGTTAGCGACAAACCGAAGCATGTAATTGTCTTCATTCAATTTTCGTGGCTACCATTTACAATTTTACATGACTTTCTATTGACTTTATAGAGAGAGAGGAGAGGGGGAGAGAGAGGAGAGAGAGGAGAGGGAGAGGAGAGAGAGGATGGAGAGAGAGGAGAGAGAGAGGATGGAGAGAGAGGAGAGAGAGAGGATGGAGAGAGAGGAGAGAGAGAGGAGAGAGAGAGGGGATGGAGAGAGAGGATGGAGAGGGAGAGGGGAGAGAGAGGATGGAGAGGGAGAGGGGAGAGAGAGTGGAGAGGAGAGAGAGGATGGAGAGGGAGAGGGGAGAGAGAGTGGAGAGGAAAGAGAGGAGAGGTAGAGGGAGAGAGAGGATGGAGAGAGAGGAGAGAGAGAGGGGATGGAGAGAGGTAAAAGTATACTAAACAATATATAAAAGTATACTTAATATAATATATAAAAAGTGAAGTAAAACAATATATAAAAAACTATGTTAATAATAATAAAATACTATTTCTACTGGCGGTTGTCATAGAGAACCGCCAGTAGAAATGGCTTCCACAGACTGTAGAATCCATTTCTACTGGCGGTTCTCTATGACAACCGCCAGTAGAAATAGTTTCTACTGGCGGTTCACGTTGTCAACCGCCAGTAGAAATGGCTTCTACAGTCTGTGGAAGCCATTTCTACTGGCGGTTCTCGTTGTCAACCGCCAGTAGAAATGGCGCCTATATAAAGGGTGGCGCGCGGGAGCCGAAAAATTTACAAGTCCCGGCGCCAGTTCACTTCAAGACGACGCCGTCAGGCTGCTGGATTTCGACCCCGAGGTTTCGCCGGCGATTGTCCCCGCGCCCGTCCCCACGCCGCCATTCCCGCCCCCGCACCGCCGTCTCCAGGTATCTCTTTCCCCTAATCTGTCGTACCGCCGCCGTCTACGACCGCGCCGGCAGCCGCCGCCGCCGCGTTTAGTAAACCCTAAGGCACGCGCCACCGCCGAGAGGGAGGAAGAGAGAGGAAGGAGAGGGAGAGGGAAGAGAGAGGAGGGAGAGGGAGAGAGATAGAGGGAGGGAGAGGAGGGTGAGAGAGAGAGAGGAGGGAGAGGAGAGAGATAGAGAGAGGGAGAGAGATAGAGGGAGAGGAGATAGATAGAGGGAGGGAGAGGAGGGTGAGAGAGAGAGGAGGGAGAGGAGAGAGATAGAGAGAGGAGGGAGAGGGAGAGAGAGGAGAGGAGATGAGAGTATTCATACAATACTTATTTTTATTCATATGTGTGTTCATATGTGTTCAAATGTATGTGTTCAATATATATATGTGTTCATATGTGTTCAAATGTATGTGTTCAATATATATGTGTGTTCATATGTGTTCAAATGTATGTGTTCAATATATATATGTGTGTTCATATGTGTTCAAATGTATGTTGAATATATACATTATAATTTTATCCGTCACAACTCGATAATATACGTATCCGATCCGATCCGAATTCGATCTGAACTCGATAATTTCCGTACGACTCTCCCTCTCTCCCTCTCTATACGTCCTATGCGACTCTCCCTCTCTTCCTCTCCTCGTCCTATACGACTCTCCCTCTCTCCCTCTCTATACGTAACTCGATAATATCCATACGATTCTCCCTCTCTCCCTCTTTATACGTCCTATGCGACTCTCTCCCCGTCCTACACGATACTATACGACTATACGATACTATATGGTTACGGTTTAGGGTTAGGGTTATGGTTAAGGGTTAGGGTTAGGGTTAGGGTTAGGGTTATAGTTAGGGTTTAGGGTTAGGGTTAGGGTTAGGGTTAAGGGTTCGGGTTTTGGGTTAAGGGTTCGGGTTTTGGGTTAGGGTTAGGGTTAGGGTTAAGGGTTATAGTTAGGGTTAGGGTTAGGGTTTAGGGTTAAGGGTTCGGGTTTTGGGTTAAGGGTTCGGGTTTTGGGTTAGGGTTAGGGTTAAGGGTTTAGGGTTAGGGTTAAGGGTTATAGTTAGGGTTAGGGTTAGGGTTAGGGTTAAGGGTTAGGGTTTAGGGTTAGGGTTTAGGGTTAGGGTTAAGGGTTCGGGTTTTGGGTTAAGGGTTCGGGTTTTGGGTTAGGGTTAGGGTTAAGGGTTATAGTTAGGGTTAGGGTTAGGGTTTAGGGTTAAGGGTTCGGGTTTTGGGTTAAGGGTTCGGGTTTTGGGTTAAGGGTTCGGGTTTTGGGTTAGGGTTAGGGTTAAGGGTTTAGGGTTAGGGTTTAGGGTTAGGGTTAAGGGTTTAGTGCCTGAGGATGTATTTAATTATACTATTTGTTAATATGAATTTAATTATTGCTTACGTTAATATGTGTTAATATGTATTTAATTATTACTTATGTATTTGTATATATATAGCTCAATGAGTTCTCCGATCAAGGACCAAGATTTAGTGCCCGAGCACATGGACAAGAGTGTTGCTCAAGAACAATCCAGCAGTGAAGGATATGAAACGCCTAGCGACCCTTTTCCTACCACTAGCATAGATAGGGCCGCTCTCCGTGAGTTGCAACGTGACCCTACTTATGATCCACAAGAAGCTGAGGTAAAAGTACGCATCTTTAGCTTCGTATGTGTACCCTACTGATTTCACATGCATGATCTCTTGTGCATTTTATTACATGAATAGGAGGTCGTGTCTGAATTTCGTGTGATACTCGAAGAAGCCGTGGCACGAAACGAAGACGTACCGGAGCCGACCCAAGACGCACCGGAACAGACCAAGACAACAACCGAGACGTCAAGGAAAAGGAAGCAGAGCGATCGAAAAAGAGGTGACAGGGGGCTGAACAAGTTTCCCGACAAAACATACAAATTCTCAGACGTGAGCCCGAAAGGTCAGCCCCTAGCTCCAGAAGAGGCACTACCTAAGTTCCGGAATGCACTTGGGTTTTTAGTTAGAGATAATCTTGACATAACAATACGACAGTGGAGAGATGTGCCAGATGATGTCAAGAATCAAATATGGAATAAGCTATTAATGAGGTTCGTTCTGCCTCGGGGTTCAGAAGAACTCGTGAAGGAATACACGATGAAGCAGCTTGCAATCAATTTCCGAAACTGGAGGTCTGAGATGAACACAAAGTTTGCAAAGAAAGGTCTGGACCCGACCAAAAAATATAAAATCTCAGCAGGTCAGTGGGCAGTATTTCTAGAGCAGAGGAGCAGCCCTAATTTCATATCTCTAAGTGAGGCAAATTCAGAACTATCAAAGAAGAACAAGTACCGCCACCACCTAGGCACAGGTGGTTACAAGCGTCAGGTTCCTAAATGGAGACAAGAAGACGCCGAGAAGAAGGTCGCAGGGTTGCCGACGCTGTCCGAGCAACTTGGTGAAAGGGCGGCAAATTGGCTCCGTGCTAGAAAACCAAGGGAAACCGAGACCGGTGTATCTTTTGATGATCCCATTGTCGAAGAAGCGGCAAAAAACATATATACAATGGCAGCTAAGCAGAGCGAAGGAACTTTTAAGCCACAAAGGGAAAGAGACATCCTAACGGCTGGTCTCGGTAACCCTGAGCATCCTGGCCGTGTACGAGGAATCTCGTCTAAGGAAGGATGGAAGGAAGGATTCGGACAACAGTGGGAAGGTCTGTACAGGAAACGTGATCGATACAAGGAAGAGATGGCGGATTATTTTAAGGAGGAGGCCAAGAAAGAGTTCAAAGCCATGATGTCTCAAATGCTATCGAATCCTCCTCCAGAATTGATGCAACAGTTGGCGAGTGCGATGTCTGTTCAACAGATGACCACTCCACAAATACAAATAATTCCAGCAGCTCAACCGCCGGCTTCCACAGATTGTACGACATTACCAAGCTCTGTTGCTTCAACGGGAAATAAGGACTGTTATCCAGTTGATGACATCACAAGGCCTGTGGCGTGCACACTGGTTATAAGATATGGTATTAACAATAAACGTACAAAGAAAGTAGCCACAGGCCTTGCGATCCCAGGACGTAAGTTCCATGGAAACGATATTCCAGATGATTATTGCAAAGTAGAAGTGACGTCGGTCGTCCAAGGATCCGAGGACGACATGCTAGACATCCCTGGGCCCGAAGGTATCGAGAAACTTGGACAAGCTATCAAGAATTTTATCCTTTGGCCTCGAAGGGATGTCGAATTGCTTGATTGGTCGAATTCGTCGCAGGCGTCGCAGGCCCAACCGTCTCCGCCTTCTCAAATTTTTGTTCCTATTGTACATCCATCATCCTCACCTCCTCAAACTTCACATGCTGCTCCTCATCCTTTTTCTGACCCACCGTCTCCGCCACAAGC
Source organism: Zea luxurians (assembly GCA_029449295.1). Classification (NCBI taxonomy): domain Eukaryota; kingdom Viridiplantae; phylum Streptophyta; class Magnoliopsida; order Poales; family Poaceae; genus Zea; species Zea luxurians. The sequence continues at coordinate 103,234,915 of JAOPSE010000010.1, forward strand.
ATCACCATTCAGGGCTCCACCACCTTCTCCTCCCCATCCTCTTGGTGACCCACTCTCTACGCCACCATCAAGGGATCCACCTTCTCCACAACCATCAAAGGATCCAAGGCCATCAAAGAAATCTAAACTTCCTATTCCAAAATTGGTGTCCCCGTATCAGAAAAAGAAGAGTAAAGCTACTACTGCTGGCACAGCTCGATTTTTGAAAGGGATTGGACAGAGCCTCACGTCACAAACTGTTGATTTGGCCAAGCACGAGGAGTCTGCAAAAAAGGCTGAGGCAATGGCCGCAAAGATAAAGAAGCCAACTAAGGCAGATTACAAAAACGTGCCTAAAAAATATGTGTCGGGCAGACCTCTGCTACCTCTTGAGAAACTAAGAAAGGTCCCGGCTGGTGTTAAAAGGTTGCATGACTGGTACATGCGGGCATCATCGGTTGGCATCGACACCATCAGTGTGCATATACCAGACCATGCTTTTATTGGTTCGGACCAAAAGGCCGTTGTTACATTCGAGGACATGTGGTTAATGATGAACCTTCAGAGACTCGACGTGCAACTTGTAACGATGTTTGCATTGTAAGTGTCGCTCATACTTCCACATATGTGTGTTATTATTAGTGAGCTGTATAAAATTTCAATATCTGACATGCACGTGTGACTTGCAGAATGCAACATGATCAGCAGGAGATCCTTTACGGTACCAAGCCCAATGCTAGTGCCAGTAAAAGGGTTGGGTATCTCAACCCAATACTTATATCCGAGGAAAGCCACACTTTTAGAATCGGGAAAGACAACGATGAATTACGGGGAAAGACAGACGAAGAAGTTGAGAAGCGTATAAAGGATATGAAGAAGGATTTTGAAGCTCGATACGCCACCTATATAGGACATGCAATGCTTCAATTTCAAGACAGGGAAGCCATAATGGCCCCGTACAACTTTAAGTAAGTGTGATTTTGCATAAATAAAATCAATAATTTCAATACACATGCATCACAAATTTGATTCGTACAGGGACCACTGGATATGCTTCCTCATTTATCCTAAGGTTGGAAAGGTGCTGGTGCTCGACTCCTTGAACTTCGACCCTTCGACATATGCAGAATTCCTCAGCACCTTAGAGCTGTAAGCCTTTTCTATGCATGCATACTTTTATCGATTAAAATTTGAGAATAACATGGTGATTCTATTTGAGATCACATGGCTTATAGATTCTATAAGATGAGAGGTGGAAAGTACGACCTGTCGAAAAAAGGCGTGCCACTAGACATCCATCATCACTGGCCGGTAAGTATGTGATTTTATGAATACATATCATACACAATGTTGCAACTAAATAACCAATCTCCCGTTATGTAGTGCCACAAGCAACCACAAGGATCGGTCCTATGTGGATTCTATGCGTGCGAGTTCATGAGAGTGAACGGACGATACATCACGAACCCTGACAAGGTATTATTAGTAATAGTCAAGTATGTATTTATGTCATTAAAGATGCAAATGTGTTATTATTGAGTATAAATAGATGATGTTTATAAAATTCCTTTACAGCAATTTCAACGAGGAAACCCGGAGAACTTGACCGAAGCTGCATTGTATGGCATAGTCGAGGACCTCTGCACATTCATATTGAAAGAGGTCATTCCCGCAGAAGGAAAATATCACGATGCTTCCGGGACATTAGCTTTGCCAGAGTTTAGAATACTAACAGAAATTAGTAGATTATCTCTTAGCCGAGATAGTTATTAGAGCTTAGGTGAAAACTTATGATGTATAGAATGCATGAAGCATATATGGTTGTAAACAGAATACTTTGATGTATATAAATGTATATATGTTGCTTTCAATATCAATATAGATCTATATATATATATATATATGTTTGTGTGTGTGTAAATAAATATATATATAATTCAGTATTGTTTGAAATTTGAAAAAAGGCGAGAAAACTTCCACTGGCGGCTAAATAAAGAAAACCGCCAGTGAAAAGTGCATTTCCACTGGCGGTTTGCTTTATAAAACCGCCAGTGGAAATGCATTTTTACTGGCGGTTTTCTTTATTCAGCCGCCAGTGGAAATGAACTTTTCACTGGCGGTTCCTTAAGAAAACCGCCAGTGAAAATGCACTTTTCACTGGCGGTTCCAAAATAACCGCCAGTGGAAATGCTGATTTCCACTGACCCCTAGCACTGGCGGTACTGAAAAACGCCTGTGTAAATAGGTTTAGAACCGCCACTATAGAGCTTCTGTGTACTAGTGGCCCTAGCCCCTCAAAATGGCTGTGATTTCGATACTAAGGTTCACATGTGTATCCACAGATCAACCAGAATCTATGCGTGTATTAGAGTGCGTTTTGGCATATGGCTCTGCTTCACCCTAGAGCAGCTCTACTCAAAAACTCTGGGTGGAGCAGCTCTGCTTTAGAGTTTAGGTTGTTTCTCATAATATCAGTGGCAGTGACGGGTAAATAACTCCAAACTCTATGACTAGGTTGATTTTTTTGAGTTTTCGGAGCATCAAAAGAGGTACTCGAAAAATTTGTACTGCAGCTCCAAAAACGCTAGAGTTTATAACTATAGAATTAGATGTTTGGCATGCTCTCAGCAGCTCCTCCTTAGAGTTTTGCTCTGGACACTAGTACAATTTGGCTCTATACAAGCGGTAGGATTTTTAAATCACAGGCGGTTCGGTTAGAAAACCGCCTGTGATGTCCCAGGCGGTTTAGTACGCTTGTGATGTAATAGTATCACAAGCGGTTTTTGTTTAGGACCGCCTGTGATTCTCTATGCTTTTCACAAGCGGTTCCTAAGACAAAACCGCCTGTGATTGTAAAAATATGAAAATACAATTTAAATATGAAAATAATTTTAATTTTTAACAGAAATATGCAAATACAATTTAAATGAATTAATATTTAATTTTTAACAATAATATGCAAATACAATTTAAATGAATTATAATAGCACACATAGATAACTAGAGAGATTTTAAATTAATTGGCAACCACAATTCATAGTCGATCATACATGATAACAAATACAATTTGATTCATACAATTTTTCATGAACTACCATTTTTCCGCATGTATGGCTTTAAGTTCTTATCAATTTTCTTTTCCACACGCTTGATTCTCTCTGGACCGTTAAAGACGAACATCTCTTCATACTTATTGTATTCCTCATCTTGGTCTCCCACATTCTCAACTCCAACAATTTTTTGCTTTCCAGAAATAACTACATGCATCTTCTCATCTGCTGGATCGAGTACATAGAACACTTGTGCAACACATTCGGCGAGAACCCACGGGTCATCTTTATATCCTACTTTCTTTAAGTCTACCAGTGTGAGTCCGTAGTTATCCACTATCACCCCCACGGGATGTTGTACCCATTGGCACTTAAACAAGGGTATTTTCATGCTTGGGCCATAATCAAGTTCCCATATTTCCTCTATGAATCCAAAATATGTGGTCTTCTGTCCATGTAGGTCAAAAGCATCGATACGAACACCGCTATTTTGTGCAACACTTTTCATGTCTTTTGATTTAGTGTAGAATGTGTACCCATTGATGTCATATGCTTGCCATGATGTCACAAAACACGATGGCCCAGAAGCCAAATTCTTCATTGTTTTCTCATCCGAAGAGTCTCCGAATGGGATGTTTTTGTCCATTAACCATTCGCTGAAACGATGTTTGTGCTCCCTCATGATCCAGTCCTCTGTGCGGTTCTGATTTTCTTTACGAAGCTCATTCAGGTGTTCCTCTATGTAAGGCTCGGCTATCGTGAGATGTTGTAGTACACTACCATGAGCACAATGTACTAGCTTGTAATCCTCAACGCGAAAAGTTTTCTTGCCCATTCTCCCTCTCCCACATAGTTTACCCTCATGTTTAGGTACAGGCACACCTATCATTGTTCCGTCACTGATGTAATCTATACAGCTCTCAATCACTTCTTCTGTAGTGTATCCCTCCATGATTGAACCCTCTGGGTGAGCGCGATTTCGCACATAACCTTTTAATACTCCCAGGTATCGCTCCAACTGAAACATATGATGTAAATATAGTGGTCCTAATATTTTTATCTGATCCACGAGATGTATGATTAGGTGTACTTGCATATCAAAAAATGATGGAGGAAAACACATTTCAAGCTTGCACATAGTCTCGATGATGTATGCCTTTAGATAGTCCAAGTCTTCTAAAGCTATTACTTTTTGTGAAACCGCATTGAAAAAGTAACACAAGCGTGTGATGACAACTTTGACATGCTCTGTTTCGAGGGCTCTTACCGCAATTGGGAGGAACACCGTCATCATCACATGGCAGTCATGAGAGTTGTAGCCAAATAGAGACAAGTCCTTCATCCTGACTAGTCTGCTGATATTGGATGAGAAACCTGTGGGCACTTTGACCCCACGCAAACATTTGCAAATCTTTGTTCTCTCCTCAACTGACAAGTTGTAGCTAGCTGGGGGGAGGTAAGGCTTCCCTTTGCCTCTATCCACTGGATGAAGTTCCGGTCTGATTTGAAGATCTACTAGATCATTGCGTGATTTAAGTCCGTCTTTTGTCTTACTCGGCATGCCCAGCAAGGTTCCAATGATGCTGTCAAAAACATTTTTTGTTACATGCATCAAATCAATGCTGTGGCAAATTTCCATATCCTTCCAGTATGGGAGGTACTTGAAAAATATTGATTGCTTCTTGAAAGTTGTGTAAGATGAAGGGTCAATTCTCTTTCTCTTTTCTCCTTTGTTTTTTCCCTTTCCGAATACAACATGAATGTTCTTTACAATTTCAAAAACAAGTTTCCCACTATAAGGCTTTGGTGCACCTTCACTTTCCAGTTGATTGTTAAATTCCTCTTTCATCTTTCGGTACTTATGCTGCTTCATCAAGAACCGTCTGTGTCCCATGAACACCAACTTCTTGGATGATTTAAGGTACATGGAAGCAGTTCCATCGACGCACACTACACAACCATTCTTTCCTTTAGTCTTTTGCCCTGATAGTGTGGCGCCACCGGGAGAATCATGGATGGTAACAAATATAATTGCTCTTAAGTTGAAATACTCACGGCAATACTCATCCCATATTCTAACTCCTTCATTCCAGAGCTTTGTCATATCTTCCATAAGAGGTTCTAGGAACACATCAATATCAACACCAGCTGATTTCGGACCTTGAATAAGAATAGTCAACATAATATACTTTCTTTTGTGACACAGCCATGATGGAAGGTTGTACATCGTTAAAGTCACGGGCCAGGTGCTATGTACACTTCTTTTTTCACCAAATGGATTCATTCCGTCTGTACCCAAACCAAATCTTACATTTCTGGTTTCTTTGGCAAACTCAGGATACATAAGATCGAAATTTTTCCATTGTGATGCATCAGCAGGGTGTCGAATCTGTTTGTTATTCTGCTTGCGATTTTCAGCATGCCAACGCATAAGCTCAGCCTCCCTAGGGTTTGAGAACAAACGTTTTAAGCGATCAATTACTGGAAGATACCACATCACCAAAGCTGGATTCTTTGACTTCTTTTTCCCATCCATGTCATCAAAAGTGTCATCGTCACTTTCAGGTCCAATAGTGGATTTCTTGTTTTTATTTTTCTTCGGGAATTTTTTTACACAGTCTTGATTGTAGCTCTTCTTGTATCGACTGACATTGCAAACTGGGCATCTTGATGCGTTCTCAAAATCGCCACGATACAGAATACAATGGTTCGGACATGCATGAATTTTTTGCACACCCAGAGCTATGGGAGATATAAGCTTCTTCGCTTTATAAGTGCTTGTTGGTAGTTTGTTGGGTTTTGGTAGTAATTGAGACAGAAAATTCAAAAGATCTGTGAAGCTAGTATCAGACCATCCGGCGCTAGCCTTCAACTTCAGAAGTTCTAGAACTGTACGCAGTGTAGTAAACTCTTTGTCACAACCCTTTGATTCATCATATAAAGGTTCTTTTGAGGCACTTTCCAGTCCCTCCATTTTAGATAGCCCTTTCTGCGATCCCACAGAACTCAACATTTCTGGTTCCATATGGCGCAACATCTCTTCACAATCAAATTCTTCAAATTCTTGATTAGCATCCACATTATCCACTTTACCATCAACTTTAAGATCTAAAATTCCGACAACTCTCTCGTCATTACCAGGCACTTCACACGGATCCAACTCACCATGTTCTGACCATATCGTGTAATTGTTTTTAAACCCTCTTTTTAGCAGATGTGATTGGATTACTCCTATATCTCTCCAAGCTATCTTATTATCACAATCGATGCACGGACATAATATCTCCTTGCTCTTTCGCAAATTCGCGTGCTTGTTGGCTGCTTCAATAAAGCTTCTCAAATTTCGAATGTACGACGGATGTGGTCTTGGCACATTGTACATCCAACCTCGGTCCATTACCTATCCCTATATTGATTAACGTCAATATCGAGATGTAACATGAAAAAAATAAATGTTCATGAAAGTGAAACAAGATCATATCGAGATGTACCTAGTACATGAGACAAAAAATTCTAAAATATCCCTAATTAATTGAATTTAATCCCTAAATCATGAACGAATTAATGTGCATGAAAATGAAACAAGATTGCAGCAATATAGGTACCTTGAGGTGAGACAACTCTTCAAAAAAAATCTTTAAATTAGATCAACTACAAGTCCAAATCTTGGAATTCCTGAGTTTTTCTTCAATTCCGGTCTATATTACAAAATTGAGGCAAAAAATCGTATCAAAATGAGAAAGAAAACAAACGGAGATCATATATATGCATAAACTCTTGAAATCAAGCCCGAAAATCAAAAACAAAACCTTCTCCCCGTAGATCAAAAAATCCGCCGCCGCTACAGTAGTGTGCAGCCTACAGCGGCGTCGGGCTCCGGAATTAGGGTTCCTGCGCTGGAACCACCGAGGCTTTTATACTACATACACATCACAGGCGGATTTTTAGAAAAACCGCTTGTGATGTATAACATCACAAGCGGTTTTATATTCCGACCGCCTGTGATATGTAAACATCACAGGCGGTCGGAATACAAAACCGCTTGTGATGTTATACATCACAAGCGGTTTTTCTAAAAATCCGCCTGTGATGTGTATGTAGTATAAAAGCCTCGGTACGGTGGCTTAGGGTTTAGTTTTCGCCCGGACTGATACTACGCCGCCAGGCTGCTGCGCCGCCGTTCCCGTCCCCGTCTCCGAGCCGTGAGCGCCACCGTCTCCGAGCGCCACCGTCCCCGTCCCCGTCCCCGAGCGCCACCGTCTCCGAGCTGGGCGCCCGTCCCCGTCCCCGAGCGCCACCGTCTCCGAGCTGCGCCACCGTCCACCAGCGCCGGCGTCCCTGCCCCTTGTTCATCCTTGAAGGTCGTCCCTGCCCCTTGTTCATCTACAAGCTGGCACAAGATGAACTCGTCATCCCTGCTCCTCTCCTTCCCCCTTGTCTGCACTCTACAGTTTTGCTTATTGATGTCTCGCATATGCTGCATCCCTGCTCACTGCTCACTGGTTTCACTTATGCTGCATTGCTGCTAGCCTGCTACTGTTAGAGGCTAATTGATGTCTCGCATAGTGGTGAAAACATATCTGAGAGAATATTAGAGGTGTTAAAAGAATATGGTCTTAATGATAAAACCTTTTCTGTAACCCTGGACAATGCTTCTGCTAATACCTCTACTATGGGGAGACTTACTCCTCTAATTAGTGGTTATGTTGGGGATGTTTGTTTGCATCAAAGGTCTGCATGTCATATTCTGAATTTGATTGTTAAGTCTGGTTTAAAAAGGATTAAACCTTATCTAGAATCATTTAGAACTGCTATATCTTTTCTAAACTCTTCTAATCAACGCATTGCTTTATACAAATCATATTGCATTGCTATGAATACACGTCCTCGTAAGTTTGGATTGGATATGGAGGTAAGGTGGAACTCCACTTACCTTATGCTTAAGCATCTACTGCCTTACAGGAACACATTTGATGTGTTCATTCAAACTCACTACCCTAGCCTGCTACTGTTATGTTTCAGTATTTCAGTTCTAAACTTCCAATTTAATTTCAGTTCTATATGGCTTATATGCCTACAAATACATATATACATATATATATGCCTAGGAATATACATAGGACGACTAGGGACGACCAGAGGCCGACCAGAACCGATTAGTCGTCCTAATCGTCGCCCTAATCGCGATTAGGCGCCTGGTCGGTCCTGTCGGTCGACTAGCTGGTCGCCCGACTTGAAATCAGTGGTCCACAACTGTCCAGTCATATGGTTGCTAGCTCCCGTGTCTAGCACCCACACTTCATTTGGGCAGACCACTGGCACCACTTTGTCTTCTGCAAGGTGAACTGTTAGTGTAGATCCACCTGAAGCCTGCTCCACTTGGGCGAACAAAAGAGCTGCATGTTCAGTGCCGCCCACAGCTATATTTGCCTCTGGTGGTTTATGTTCTTTTTCATCCTTCTTTGGACGCTTACAGTCTTGTGCCCAGTGACCATAGATGCCACAATTTCTGCACCTCCCTTTCCTCCTCGGAGTTCCTTTGGAAGTGAGCTTGCCTTTGTTAGAACTGCCACTACTGCCCACATCAGAATGACGTGTCATCTTGGGTTTCCACTGACCAGCACTTCCATTGTTACCTTCCTTCTGAGAGGATCCCTGAAAACGATGTTTGTGTTTTTCCAACCACTCATCTTAGAGAGTGTCAAGTCAATGAACTATCTTCGAGTACTATTGTCAAGTCAATGAACTATCTTCGACCAGCCTTGTCATCCCTATTCTCTGTAGGACCCCAAGAAGAGATTAAGTCCTGTAGTCTACCACCTCCCGTTATTTGTGGGCTTCACCGATGGCTGGAAACATTTGGTGATAGCAAACGACCTTCGGGTTGAAGACGTCTGCGAGCTTGTTAAGGGGCCAGACGATGGTGAGCCGGTGTACTATGTCCGGATGTGTGGTCACAAAATTTAAAGCTGCCCCGGCTGCATGTGTGTGCTCCTCTTCTCTTAGGTGGGGTGCTAAGTGATCTTAGTAGCCGACATAAGAGAAAAGAAGCGCACAGTTGAAGCCGGGGCGGCTTTAAATTTTGTGACCACACATCCGGACAGAGTACACCGGCTCACCATCGTCTGGCCCCTTAACAAGCTCGCAGACGTCCACAGCCCGAAGGTCGTTTGATGTCACCAAATGTTTCCCGCCCTCGGTGAAGCCCACAAATAACGGGAGGTGGTAGACCACAGGGCTTAATCTCTTCTTGGGGTCCTACAGGGCTTAATCTCTTCTTGGGGTCCTTCAGCATGGCTGTGATGTTATAATGCTGAAGGACCCCAAGAAGAGATTAAGCCCTGTAGTCTACCACCTCCCGTTATTTGTGGGCTTCACCGATGGCTGGAAACATTTGGTGATAGCAAACGACCTTCGGGCTGAAGACGTCTGCGAGCTTGTTAAGAGGCCAGACGATGTTGAGCCGGTGTACTATGTCCGGATGTGTGGTCACAAAATTAAAAGCTGCCCCGGCTGCATGTGTGTGCTTCTCTTCTCTTAGGTGGGGTGCTAAGTGATCTTAGTAGCCGACATAAGAGAAGAGAAGCGCTCAGATGAAGCCGGGGCGGCTTTAAATTTTGTGACCACACATCCGGACAGAGTACACCGGCTCACCATCGTCTGGCCCCTTAACAAGCTCGCAGACGTCCACAGCCCGAAGGTCGTTTGATGTCACCAAATGTTTCCCGCCCTCGGTGAAGCCCCCAAATAACGAGAGGTGGTAGACCACAGGGCTTAATCTCTTCTTGGGGTCCTACAGGGCTTAATCTCTTCTTGGGGTCCTTCAGCATGGTTGTGATGTTATAATGCTGAAGGACCCCAAGAAGAGATTAAACCCTGTAGTCTACCACCTCCCGTTATTTGTGGGCTTCACCGATGGCTGGAAACATTTGGTGATAGCAAACGACCTTCGGGCTGAAGACGTCTGCGAGCTTGTTAAGAGGCCAGACGATGTTGAGCCGGTGTACTATGTCCGGATGTGTGGTCACAAAATTAAAAGCTGCCCCGGCTGCATGTGTGTGCTTCTCTTCTCTTAGGTGGGGTGCTAAGTGATCTTAGTAGCCGACATAAGAGAAGAGAAGCGCTCAGATGAAGCCGGGGCGGCTTTAAATTTTGTGACCACACATCCGGACAGAGTACACCGGCTCACCATCGTCTGGCCCCTTAACAAGCTCGCAGACGTCCACAGCCCGAAGGTCGTTTGATGTCACCAAATGTTTCCCGCCCTCGGTGAAGCCCACAAATAACGAGAGGTGGTAGACTATAGGGCTTAATCTCTTCTTGGGGTCCTTCAGCATTATAACATCACAGCCATGCCTTCTCTGTCTAACTGCATTGGAAAGTGCCTTTTCTCCAAGTTCCCTTATTGATGGAACCAGTATATCAGACTAACAGTATATCCCTTTATCGATGGAACCAGCTTGAATGGCAGACAACGAGCAGCCTAGTATGGATGTGGTCTGCACCGGTGCGTCTCACAAAGTTGATGAAGACGCGACCAAACTTGAATGGCAGACAACGAGCAGCTCCAGTGAAGGGAGCGGGGAGGATAGTTCTAGTGACGACAATCCTTGTACTCCTATACCTCCAAGGAAGAAAAAAACATCAGATGAGCTTGATGCCGACTATATTCCCAACAATGAAGAGGTAAATAGAAATATGTCGACTATATTGTAAAATAATGTTCATATATGAAAGGCCATTAATTTTTTCACTATATAGATTTCAAATGAAGAGAAGAAAGAGGATGCATCTTCTACACGAAACACGGAGGATGCTCCGATGCCTGAATCATCCGTTTCACATAAGCGGAAACGAGGGCGACGAGGTCCAAATCAGATGAAAGAAGGTGCAGTTATGTATGTAACCAAACTAAATGCAGAGGGGTTTCCTGAAGAACCACTTGACGTGGTTACAAAGTTTCGAAATTCCTGCGGGGCTACTGTTAGAGATATAGTGCCAATCACACTTCAAAAATGGAAGGATTTAGATGAAGACACCCGCAACAAGCTATGGGCTAAGTTGTCTGATTCATTCAAGTTCCCAAAAGGCACAGAGGATGCAGTAAGGAAGTCGATGCTCTCTGCTATGGCCAAGATGTTTCGTGGGTGGAAGGCCGAGATGAATAGGGACTTTGTTAAGAAGAATAAGGTTCCTCCGCCCAAGAAAATGGGGAAAATCACTCAAGCTCAGTGGGAGGAATTTGTTCGTCAGAAGACGGATCTGAAGGCCAAAGAACTGGGCGAAACTAATTCTCAGAGAGCGAAGATGAACAAACACCCCCATCGCCTGGGGTCAAGCGGATATCACCATAAAGTTGTGCAGTGGAACAAGATTATCGAGGAAGCTATAACTAACGGCACTTTGGACCCAATATTAAAAGATATCGATGAGAGAGCTATTCGTTGGATCTTAGGTCGAGCAGGTTTGAGTGAGGACGGCAAACTTTTGCATCCAGAATTGGTAGGCGAAGTTTCGTCAAAAATTCAAGAATATGCAGATAAGAGAAAAAAAGGAGAATTTAAGCCTCGGAGGGAGAATGACATACTAACTGCAGCCCTAGGCAATCCTGAACACACTGGACGGGCTCGGGGAATCTCTTCTAAGATTTCCTGGAGAGAGGCGTTTCCAGAGTATGCGTCGTCATATAGGAAACACGAGAAGGCGAAAAGGACCCTTGAAGAGACTATTGATGAAAGGGTACAAAAGGCTATTAATGACGTGATGAACAAAATGAAGAAAACAGAATGCATATCATTTGAACTCAAGCCAAGCCACATGAGTCCACCTATAGTCCCTAGCAGCGTTGGATCTGTGCAAGACTTGACCAAGTACCCTGTAGACGATATTGTTGAGGACAAGCCTTGCTTTCTTCATATTCCAATCAATCGATCAGGGACAAAAACAAAGCAAGCTGCTACTGGTTTGGTAAAACCAGGACTTGTTAACTACAAGGACAATCCTGTCCCGCCACACTATGCTGTGGTCCAAGTTCTAGAAATCACAAACAGTGGTTGTGAAGATTGGGAGATAGATTTTCCAGTTGAGGGGATCACAACTTTGCAAGAGGCAATGAACGAGTTGGTTCTTTGGCATCGGCGCGACATCAAGTTTGGTGATGAGCCGAATTCAACACCAGTGCGGGAAGATATGACACCGACCTCCAAAAAAATCGTTGAAACAATCATATCGCCTCTTGCGAAGGAACTCGACGAGGGGGACGTAGACAAAATTGTTCCTCAGAATGTCGACGTCAACATCAAAAAGGAACCAAAGGTTGGCACCAATGTTGAAGGGCCAACTATTTCAAAGAAAATTCATAAGCGAATCGCCACAGACGATGTCAAGAAACCGTCAGAATCAGTGGCACGCTACCTGCATAAATTGCAGAGAGTTATGACTAATCAATCAAAAGCAATATCAGCATCTCATGGAGTAGGCACACGGTCGGCCCAAATAGACAATTTCGAAGTATGGGAAGAAGATGGAATGATTCATACTCGAGAATCATTACGTCTTAAAACCAATATCTCGGTATACAAGAAGGAGGATGTTCCTCCTAAATTTGTGAATGGGAGGCCGTTCTTAACGACAGTGCAACTTTCTAAGTTGTCAACTCCGGAGATTAGAATGCATGAGTGGTACATGGTGGCTAGCAACAAATACAAACTCGAGGATTTCACATTTGTTGTGCCAGAAGATGCATTTTGGAGCAATGATCATATAAATCCTGTGCGGCATTTATTCTTTGACGATCTCTGGTCATTGTACCACCGACAAAGGATGGAAACCAACTATTTAACCCTCTTTTGCTTGTAAGTACCTCTAAACTTTCATATTTGTTAGTTTTGTACACGCACACATAAACGAGAGTCTAACGATTAACACTATTACACGTAGGATGCAATACATGGATGATAAGAAGAAACAACTTAAGACAGGGTTTCTTGACCCGTTGATGATATCCCAAGCTTGCTACAAAGTAGTAGCTCGGAGGCAAGGAGAAGAATACAAAGACTTGGACGATGCTGAATTTGAGAAAGCCGTCAAACAGAATCAGAGAAAGAAAATGAAGGTAATGGCGGCATACATTGGACGAGCCATGTATAATCATGTACAACATGGCAAGGACTTAATAATAGCTCCGCACCACTTTAAGTAAGTTATCGACATGGTTTAATTTTGAACTATAAATTATGGCAATCGTGATATTAACATGTGTTTTCGTCTATGTCTATATAGTGACCACTACATTTGTATCATGATCTGGCCAAAGGATGGTAAAGTCGTGGTCTTCGACTCACTGAGAATGGAAAAGACTACGTATAATGACTTCTTGAAGATTTTAGACAAGTATGATTATTATTGCACACTTGTACTTATTACAACTTAACAAATGTATTCTTAATCTCACAATGCTATTCTTATATGCAGTGCATACCGTTTTTATTGGAAAGATCTTGGCGGCGAACATCCAGAGGACAAGCCTAATTTGTCAATATCATTATTTCCATATGGTGACAAACAACCTCCGGGTACTGTCCTGTGCGGTTATTATGTATGCGAATGGTGTCGTGTCACCTTCCATTACATGGTCAATCGTGAGGATGTAAGTTCGCTATCATTGTCTATATTGCAATTTTTATGTTATATTGTTGCTCATCACATTACTCTTAGCACCGATTGCTTTTTGCTTTCATTGCAGGTTCCTAAATCTAAGATCAATGCTGAATGGTTAGAAAGAGATATGGTTTCCACCGGCGTGGCTAAGGTTGTAAGAGACTTGCTATACTTTATGCGCCGTGAAGTTCTTCATCAACAAGGGCTATTCTACAATGTAAATGGAAATTTGCAAAATATCCCAGAACTAAGTTTGTACACAATATCACATAGTGTTTAGGTCTTTAGTTAGGAACTTTAGATGTTTAGTTGTCTATGGAACTTTGAGATGTTGAGTTGTTATGCAACTTGATGTGTATAAATCTGTGTATGATGGAACTTGATATATATGTGGATGAATCTGTGTATGGAACCTGCTATAGAACTTGTTTGAATCTTTGTATGATGAATATGTGTTTGAAACACAATGTGTTTGAATCTGTGTTTGAATCTGTTATTATTTCTGTTTCTGTATATGAATCTGGAAAATATATATGAATCTGCTATATGAATCTGGGAAATACAGGCGGCTTATAATTAAAACCGCCTGTGATGTGTCTCTATCACAGGCGGTTCTTTTAAACCGGACCGCCTGTGATGTGTGACTATCACAGGCGGTTCTTTTAAACTGGACCGCCTGTGATGTGTGTCTATCACAGGCGGTTTTTGATTGACCGCCTGTGATGTTGTTTTACATCACAGGCGGTGCACCACAAGCGGTTCCTGGAACCGCCTGTGTAGAGGCTAACCGGACCGCCTGTATAGAGGATACCTGTAGTAGTGGGAACTATGCCAATGTTTGCTTCCTCATGGGTGCTCGGACAGTTTGAGATTTACACTTAAGCCCCAATCGGCCACGAGCAAAACATGCACAGTGCCGAAAGAGGACCCCTGAAACGAACAACAAGAGCGAACCGGAACCGAAACCGAAACCGAAACCTGGGCCGCCGCACACAACCAGACCGGAAATCAGATTGCGGCGCGCGCGCGCGCGGAGTGACGAGAGAGAGAGGGGCTGTAGATAAGCGTGTGTGACACGGGACGTGGCAGCTGCCACTTCCACATTACAGCGAGCGAAGAAAGCTAGAGATGGAAAGCGAATCACGTACTCCGACGTACACAGCGCCGCCTCGTTCCTCCACCCCCGGTGCCCGTGTCTCCTCCGTTCGTCCCCCCTGGGACTGGAAGATGCGCGCCCCGGCCAGGCCAACTTGGACGCTTGTCTATTGCCAACTTGGAAGATACTTCCACTGGCCCTGCCCCCCCTGCGTACGGAACATCTGCAGCGTGCGTGCGTGCGTGCATGCATGCATGAAGAAACCGCCAAACCGGGGCCGGCCGGCCGGCGACGGGAGGAGGCAGGCGTTGGTCATTGAGGAGCCGTGGAAATGCGGCGACGACTGATGATAGTAAAGCCGGTGGTATGATATGACGGTGGTTGTATATATACGTCGGGGAGACCTATGTTTCTTCGACGGGACGGGACGGGTCAGGTGGGATGTATTTTGATCAAGGTTTTGAATATGCGGTTACAGCCACTACACCAAAATCATACACTTCCTATGATTACCAAAATCATATATTTCCTACGATTTTTTAACTTTCTATAGTTTCCTAGAGTTTAGGCCTAACTTTTTAGGGTTTAGGCTCTAGAAAGTTTACTATTTTAATATAGTGAGCGGCCGATATATGTTTATATATATAGCCTTTTTAAGCAGTGGAAAGCTATGCTATTTAGTCTCATATATTCCGATATTTTACAATTTCGGTGTGCGGAAATAAACCTCTTATCCCGCTATTTAAAACACCGATTTTGATTTGAGGGTAGAAGCAGTACGTGCGAGAGATCCGATTCGGTTTCACTTGCATGCACTTAAACCTCTAGTACGGAGAAGCTTTATAAAAACGGTTGTGAACAAATTTGTACTGTTGTTTTTCAGAACCATCAGTGTTAAGAGTCAGTAGAAAAAATTATTTGTACAGACGGGTAACTGGGAACCGCTAGTGAAAATCGATTTCTACTGGCGGCCGAGGTAATAAAACAACAAGTGAAAATCTTTTTCAGGAAATACAAAATAAGTTTTAAAAATAGCACAAAAAATATCAGGGGATGAGCCTCAATAGGCCCACCCATCCGCCTTCTTTGCCGGTGGGAATTAAATCCACGACCTCACCCTCGGGCGTAGCGCCCTCTACGAGCCACTGTAACTATTCACTTATTTTGTGTCTATATTGTAGTTCTGTTGCCCACATATTAGAACAATCCGAGTATAAATTGACTATTTGAGATTGTAAACGAAATTAAATAAAAAGCTATCAACTACAAAGTTTCATAACTTCTGAAGTTCTACAACTTTAATTTTGGTACTTTTCCCATCCGAGATTATTTGCAAAATCTGCACTTTAAAGATGCAATTTTTGTGAGCCAAAATGATTTTAAATAAAAAAGTTGTCAACTACAAGGTTTCATGACTTTTAGAGATCTACAACTTTTATGCTGATGATTTTTTTCATACGATGTCATTTGAAAAAACTCAAAAAATTCGGAATAAAAATGATTTATAGTGACAATTTCTTAAAAAAACGCCACTAGAAATTGTTTTTAGTGACCTTTCCTTAAGAAAACTGCCACTACAAATCATGGATTTCAAATCCAGTGAGACTCTCCCCTAATATAAATATTTTTTGCTATTTTTAAACATATTATATGTTTTCTGGAAAAGATTTTCACTGACAGTTTTATTACCTCGACCATCAGTGAAAATCGATTTCCACTGTGCGTTTTCTTAGCTCAATCGCCAATAAAAATCGATTTTTACTGGCGTTCTCGGTTACCCGCATATACAAATAATTTTTTTACTGTTCACTGGTACTGACGGTTTAAAACACGTCAATATTTTACAATGATGCGCGAAAGAGAGACGACGGGGGACGGCGCCGCCAACTAATTTAGTGTTTGGATGGAGGGACGAGGATGGATGAAGAGAGATGGGATGAGATTATTTTAATTTGACACGCGTTTGGTTTGGAGGTTGAGAGTCAGTGTCAAGTAATATTCTTCAAAAATAATGGATGAGGCCATCCCTCAAAAAATAAGGGACGGGGTCAACCCAAGGTTGATCCCGTCACATCCCTCGTTGACACCGAACCAAACACTACCTAATTAACCATCTCCGGTCGATCTTGCTCTCATTCGTTGATGGCATTGTGAAAGCGACGCGACTGGATTAGTTTGACCCATTTGCAAGTTGCGATATGTGTAAAAGTATAGTGTATAGGTTAGGGGACGGTAGTATACGGAACGAAATAAACAATCTCCGGAGCCGATCGTAGGTCGATTCACATTTGTGTGGTAGCTAATGATACAGCATGCATTCTCCCCATTGCCTTGGTCGTCATTCCCCGTGACTGAACGCATGTCGTAGAAGAGAAAGCAAAAAAATAGATTCGCAGTTGATCATATGCATGTGTGGTGCGTGGATCCATTCTTTCGTTCAAAGTCCTCGAACATTTGTTTTCTCTTGGAGAAAGAAATGGATAGACGCTCTGTGTCTTGAAAGCTAGCACCAAAATTTTTCCTCACCTGACCGGGATACCTACGCACGCCTAGCTGCATGCACCGCTAGCTCAAACTAGTCTTTCCTTTTTTATATATATGTATAATGATAACTTTAAATCTTAAGACGATTACTTTAAATCGTAGCGAACAAGTTGTGAGGTATACTATAGAAGCCGCAGCGAACAAGTGCACCGATGATCTCATATATATACAATGTCGCCCCAAAATCTTAAGACGATTACTTTAAATCTTAAGTAAACGTCGCGATGCATTGTCGTTCAAGTTGTGAGGTATATGTATAAGGATAAAAATCATTAAAAACATGCCCCACGACATAGAGCCCGCTCCTACGGTCATGTAAGCAAAAGAATTAGTCGGAGCTACAGTCAAAAAGACATCGCGTTTATGCTAAATAAGTATTAACTAAAACATTTAAATCGGTATTATTATATTAACATGTATTTATGAAATATAAATAAAAACTATCACTTAGTTTTGATAAACTTGCTATTCTAATCGCCGACGGGTAAATAAGTAATCAATTGAACAACAATGCGCACAAGCGATGTGCGAACAGCGGCGCGGACTGAGCGATGGCACGGACACGACAGCGTGGAGGTGGTAACACGCATGCGGCACGCGAGAGCGCGGGCTACAGTGCGCGGCGCGAACGCATGCACGTAGCAAGACGATGGTGGAGACTGAGCGCAGGGCCGCAACTGTGGCACCATGGCACGGCGACGCGGCGCGCAAGCATGGACAACAAGGACGCGCATCGGGATTGGCACAACGACGCGCACGGGGGCTAGGCGATGCGGCGGTGACTGCCCAGGAATGCGGCGCGCGTGGACGCGTGCGCACGGCAAGGGCGTGCAGGTGGCTGTTAGCACGACGGCGGCTCACCGGTGCACGGCCAGCAGCAAGCACGCAGTGCACAGGGTGGGGTAGATATTTGGCTAAGGCCGACCAAGGCACGTTACGCACCAGGGCCGGGCCAGCATAATTCAAGGCCCTGTACTGATTTTTTCTTTTTTTGTTTTCTTTGTTAAGAATAGAGGGTATAGATTAATCTCAATTATTAACCGTGATTGAATTATTAATGTGGGAAATGGCTTAATAACGATAACGAATGATCTTAACGTTTGGATGTTATGCCAGCATATGCTAGCTGCACTTCGCCATATAGCTAAAATGAGTTGGATAACAGATTGGTACTCGGTTGTTACGACAAACACTATATTTTATTCTTATCGAGCTGACTTAGCTAGACCTTTTAATCATTACCAAAATTTGTATTGATTAAACTATCTCTAACTATTATTTTAGGGGCCCTTAGAGGGAGGGGGCCCTGTTCTTGTGCACAGGTGGCACATGCCCCCCGCCCGGGCCTGTTACGCACAATGAAAAAGGAAAAGGAGGGGTAGAAGGCAAGCTCACCGTGGATGGTGAGGTGAGTTAACAACGAACGGCGAGGCGACAATGCGACTTCACACGCTAATGGCAAAAAAATCCAACCCACATCCAACCCACACCTAAATCTAGTAACTTTGGCATCCATCCCACAACCACCCAAAAACATAAGGAAGAAATTAAACCCAACCCACCCAATAACATTATTGACCCCAAACCAATCCATAACTAGATGGAAACCCATAGAAAACCCGCTGGTTCATATTATTAAGGCAGCAGCATACACGGTGACATTGAAGCTACCTATAAATTTGTCGTTGTGTATGCTGAACCCATGGATTTTCTATGGGTTTCCACCCAGTTATGGATTTAGTTTGGGGTCAATAATATTAAGTAAATAATTTATAGTCAATGCTGGTGGCAAGCAGACGGGAGAGGAGCGGCCCGTGTTAGCGAGCACGCGGGAGAGGAGCGGCCGAGCGGGGATGGAGCACGGAGAGAGGAGCGGAATGCGCCAGGGCGGGATGGAGCACGGGAGAGGAGTCGCCGGCCGCCAGGGTGGGATGCGCACGACCTCTAGGGTGGGAGAGGAGCACTAAGTGTGGCACGAGGATGGAGCACGGGAGTTAGGGTTGAGTACTTGAGTTGGGTCTGTAAGACTGTAAGTCTGCTGAGACTTGGACACCTGGTAGTCGAATATGGTCCATACGTATGGGTGAAGACCCATGGAAGCCCATGTCTATGCAAACTCATCTACACCTATGGGTATCAACCATTTTGACCCGCAATACAAAATAAACCCACCAAACCCGTTCACAATTGAAACTCATCACAACCCACCAAAACAAATCCATTTCTTAAACCCACCTAAAATATTGCAGACCTACATACGGATGGGTAAGACACGTGGATGCCCATGTCTATACAAAACCATCTGCACCATGGGTATGAACCATTTTGACCCGCGATACAAAATAAACCCACTGAAAGTCGCCTAGAGGGGGGTGGATAGGCGAAACCTGAAAATTATAATTCTAAATCCAAACTAGATCCCTTGATTAGTGGTTAGAACAAGATTCACAATTATCGGAGTATAAAACTAAGTCCTTTGCTTGCAACAAGTATTGTTTTCAAAGAGTGCGGAATTTAATCAATAGCAATACTACTAGAAATGTTAGTGGAGAATAATGCAAGAGGGCTTAGATAAGAAGAGGATAAACATAAGTTCTTTCTTGCAAGGAGTTGCTTCTCTAAATGAGAATTTAACTTGAAGCAACACAAAATAATATTAGCAAAGAGTAGCGCAAGAGAACTTAGAAAGGGAGAGAACAAACAAATCACAAGCAATAAACACAAGAGACACGGGTGATTTGTTTTACCGAGGTTCGGCCCTCGAAGGTCTAGTCCCCGTTGAGGAGTCCACTAAGGACGGGTCTCTTTTAACCCTTTCCCTCTCTCCACCGATCACCAAGACCGGCGAGCTCTTCTTCTTCTCAAGGATCACTTAAGACCCCGCAAGGATCACCACACACTTAGGTGTCTCTTGCTAGCTTTACAAGCCTCCAAAACTTTGGAGGAAGTTCAATGGAAGTCAAAACTCCACGCATGTAGCACACACTTTCTCTCAATGAATCTCACAAGACACTATTGCTAAACTCACACGAGAAGCTTTCTTTTGCTTGCTCTCTCTTTTGTGGCACTTGTGTAGGTTGAAGTGGTCTAAATCTTGTGTATAGGATGGATCAATGAATAGAGGTGGTTGCAAGGGCTTGTATATGTCAACTATATGACTTAGAATGTTGCTTGGGCTCCCACACCTTGAAGTGGCTGGTTGGGGTGGTATCTATAGCCACCAACCAAATTGTAGCCGTTGAAGAAGGCTGCTGGAGATGGGCGCCACCGGACAGTGTTCGGTGCGCCGCCACATCACCCCGTCGTTAGGGCTTGGAGCTGGTCGACCGTTGGAGGCTTTGTCCTCATGCGGCACCAGACAGTCTGGTGTCACATCGGACAGTCTGGTGCCCCTCTGACCTTCTACTTTGACTTTTGCCGCGTTACTGTGCTGCACTGTTCATCCGTCAGAGTCGATCGTTGCGCGGAGATAGTCGTTGCTCCGCTGGTGCACCAGACAGTCCGATGATACACCGGACAGTCCGGTGAATTATAGCGGAGCTGCGTCTGGGAAACCTGAAGCTAAGGAGTTTGAGTTGATTCACCCTGGTGCACTGGACACTGTCTGGTGGCACACCGGTCAGTCCGGTGCGCCAGACCAGGGCACACTTCGGTTTCCTTTTTGCTCCTTTCTTTTGAAGCCTAACTTGTTCTTTTTATTGGTTTGTGTTGAACCTTTGGCACCTGTAGAATGTATAATCTAGAGCAAACTACTTAGTCCAATTATTTGTGTTGGGCAATTCAACCACCAAAATTATTTAGGAAAAGGTTTGACCCTATTTTCTTTTCAATCTCCCCCTTTTTGGTGATTGATGCCAACTATTGGAACTTGCTCACAGGCGCAAGTTGATCCAACGGGGAGGGTGTAATAGCGCAAACAGGGTTTCAGCACGTGATGGCAAAAGCTCTGTTCATCTAGCCTCTCAAGGGCACTGTGCGGGGGTATTTATAGGTACCTGAGTGCCCAGCGTCTTGTGTTAAGGACGCATGTGCCCTCAGACACCTAGGTTATCCCTAGAATATTCCCATAAAGCGGGGTTACAGACTGTAATTACAGGGATGCCTTTACAAATTAGGCCTGTAACACGCAGCGGCCACGCAGGGCCCGTTACAATGGGCCGGATCACACGTGGGCCCCCATGCTGGACGAGGCCGCACGGTGGGATGACCTCGTCGCAGGTCTTCGTCCGATGTCGTATGGGGCGAAGGGTGTCCCCTGCCCGTTGTCTTGTCTCTGTTGGACCAACGACTACGGCGAAGGCCTCGAGCGAAGGGTGGCGTCTTCGCCTTCGCCCCAACATTTGCCCTCCGAGGGACCAGTTCGACTAAGTCATCTGGTGCCGAAGACGTCGCTAGATGGCGGAGACGCTGCCCTCGCTCGAAGTGGTTCCGCGGGGGTTTTTGACATGACCGTTGATTGACACCGTACTGTTGGACTGCGGGTTTCCCGAAGCGTCGCACCCTGTGTATAAAAGGGGGCGGGGGGCGGCGCGTTTTGAACCTTATCTTTCCGCGCTTCGTGAAAACCCTAGCCGCCTTTTCCACCGTCTTGCTGCTCGTCTGCCCTCCTTGCTCTTGTTCGCCAGAGATCTGGCTCGAGTGAAGCAGACCGCCCGCCGCCGATGGTACGTAGCGATGCCGACCTCTTCTTCTTCTGCTGCCGCTACGCCGCCGGCCGACGCGTCGTCTGAGGAAACGCTGAGTACTGTGGCGGCGGAGGAGTTGCGCGCCGGCGATACGGTGGATTTTGGTGTGTCGCGGATGTCGTCGGTCCGCGTGCAAGATATGCAGCGGCTGGGTTACTTTGGCGGCGGAGTCGCTCGTGTCCCGGGGGCGGAGGAAGTCCCCGAGCCAGAAGGCGAGTTGGTTGTGTTCGAGGCATTCTTCGCCGCTGGTCTCCGCCTGCCTACGCACCGTTTTGTTGGAGAAGTCCTGCGCAGATTTAACGTTCAGATCCATCAGCTGACTCCGAATGCCGTGGTGGCTCTGTCGAAGTATGTCAGGGCGACGACTTCATACGGCGGACAGCCATCAGTCGAAGTCTTCGCGAAGTACTATTGCCTGCACTAGCAGAAGAGGATGATTGGAGATGAAGTTGCCCAGTTTGGGTCCTGTAAATTTACGCCGAAGACCGGCAAGACCACGATGGAGGTAGTTGAGTTGGTTCCTTGCGCTCGCAACAAGTGGGGCAATTGGCATGAGTTTTGGTTCTATGTCGTGGAGGGTACAGTCGAAGACCATCCGGGGCTCCCCATGTCTCGAGATGTGCTCGCATTTTTACTCATCATACCCGCCTTTTGAAGTGGTGGAGGAGGATGCAGACGAAGGGGCCCTTCGGTGCGCCGCCGGCCTGAGCAGCGGGCGCGATTTGGTTGAGGAATTCGTGGCGTACGGGGTATGGCCTTTGGCGCATGGCTGGGCGTTGGGCGAAGTGTGCCCTCGCCAGATGCCTTCCCATGGTGGGAAGTTGGTGCGAAGTCCTGCCTTCGCGCTGGATCTGCATAGCCGCGATCCGGCCGCCTTTGTGCGTGAGGCGGAGGATGGGGCGGTGCGGATCGTTGGTCGGTACGTGCCGAGGACAGAGGGCCAGCGTAGCTGGGATATTCGCGGGTCGAATGACCGCCTGAACAGGTTTTTTGAGTTGAATCGTCTGCCGTATGGCGGTTATCCCGGCCAAGACGATGTGGATCGTCGCGGGAAGAACCCGGTGGTAGAGTCTGGAGACGACCCCGCGCCGGCGGCTGCCCCGTCCTCTAAGAAGAGGAAACTAGGTACTGCTATGGGAGGACTTGGGGTTTCCGATGGTTTTGCTAGAGAATTGATGAGGACATGCGCGGCCCCGGGGGGAAGGATGTCTTCGCCCGAGCTCCGGGAGTCTTCGGCGTGGATGCTGAGGGTTACCGGGGGTTGGTGGCCTAAGAATGTTCCTATCCCCCGCGCGGCCGGCGAAGACTTTTTTACATCTCGCATGGTTCGTGAATGGGAAGTGTTTCCTTACGGGTGGAATATTGCTGCTGTTGTGTCGGCAGTGATGGACAAGGATCGCCAGGGAGCTGCACAGAAGCGCCAGGCTGTCGTCAGGCTTCATGAAGCTAGGCCGAAGAGGCAGTGGGGGGCTGCGAAGGCTACTGCCCCCGCGGAGGCCAGCCGCCGCTGGCGGCGAAGTCGGCCGTCCCTGCATCCAGCAGGGCGCCGGAGGCTGCGGCTGCCGCCGGTGGTTCCAAGTCTGCGAAGGCTGCACCGGCGTCCAGCAGGGTGCCGGAGGCCGCGAAGGCGGCCCGAGAGTTGCCGCCGCCGGGCAAGCGCGTCGCCGACTTCGCCACCGACATTAGTGTGGACGACTATCTTTTTGGTAGGCCGTTGGCTCGATATATATATATATATATATATAATTTGTTGATACGTCGCAGGGTCGGACGAAGGCCAATTTTTTGTTGTTCCGCCTGCCGCGGTGACCACGGCGGCTGCCGTGGTGCCAAAGGCGAAGGGCGGTGCTCTTAGTGCCGGCGGCGAGATGCCGGCACTCACTGCTATCAGGGACGAGGCGAGTGCTGTGTCCCGCCGGCTGAAGGAGATGAAGGAGGCGCTAAGTCAGGTACGTTGAGCTAGACTTCGGTTTTTTTTTCGGCTTCGTTGAGGCTGCGGCCTTATGTGTGTTTTGCAGGCGGCTGACTTCGCAGACCGCGCGGCGTCGGGGGCCCTCACGGCGGTTGTGTCTGCCGAAGTCGAGAGACTTCGGACGCAACATGCTGACGCCGTCCGGGAGAAGTCGGCTGCCGACAGTAAATGTCGCAAGCTGGCGGATAAGGTGGTCGTGCTGGAGGGTGAGAAGGCTGTCCTCCGGCGCCAACTGGCGGAGGAGAGGAAGGAGGCCAATGAGGCCCTCGCCAAGGCGCAGTCTGCGCAGGCGGAGGACAATTTGGCGCGGGCGGAGGGCAGTCTTGCCAAGCAGCGCGCCGAGCAGTTGGAGGAGTGGCTCAGCGCTCTACGGGCTCGTGTGGAGAGGGTCGAGGCCTCGACGAGCGTGGAGGCTGAGCGAACACGCAAACAGCTTATGGATTCGTAACATGAGCTGGGCGCGCGGACCGCTGATTTCGAAGTGCCGGACCGAGAGCCCGGACTTCGCTGCCTTGAGTGGGTATAGGAGGAGTTGCAGGCGCTCCCCACCATCGTGGAGGGGTTTATGTCCTATGCCTCCCTGGTCACCTGCGAGGGGGCGATGAACGCGCTCTCTCGCAAAGGGTGCCGGCACTATGAGGTCTTCGACCAAGCTGATGAGGATTTTGAGCGTGATATCTACAAGGTTGAGGACCCTATAGTGAAGGAATCCGCTGGAGCCCTCTACGACCGGACGTGGGCCCCCCACGGTCGAGAGGTGGTCAGGGAGCGGGCCGAGACGGCGAGGGGTCAGGTAATGTTTGGCTTTTGTTTGGTGTTTGTTGAATGTGGGCTATGTATGGGTTTGCTGAATTTGTGTGCTGTGTCTCATGCGGCGCGTGGCGAGAGGGTGGATGATTTCGGGGCTTTCAACAGCGTGCTGCCTGACCCGGAGTCGAACTTGGCGGCGGCTGTGTCCGAGGCCGCCGTGGAGCTGCCCCTGGAAACCGCCGAAGGCGCTCCTGATGCCCCCGCAGCCGCTGCGGCCGGCGGAGGCCCGCCCCCGGAGACCGCCGAAGGCGTTCCTGACGCCTCTGCAGCCGCTGCGGCCGGCGGAGGCCCGCCGCCAACTGCTGCGCCGAGGGCTGAGGATCCTGTGACGGTGGAGGCGGAGGCGACGGCGGAGGCTCCCGCGACGGCTGGGTCTTCGCAGGTGGCCTAGTGGGTGTGGGTAGTTAGGAAATTTTGGATATTGTTGCTGAACCTTGGTTGCTGCGCAAGTTCAAGATTTTGGGCCTACGCACGCAACCGCTACTACTAATTTTTTGGCGGCTTCGACTGTGGATGATGGGAATAAATCGGATGATTCTGCATCTAAGTTTTCTGATTTTGGTGACTCTGGGGGCTCTGTTGAGTGGACCGAAGAGTCGTCGGATGAGGACTTGGACTATTTTGCGGCCTTGGATGTGGCAGCGGTGGAGGCTTCGCCGCATGCTGCGGATGCTGAAATTGTGCCTGGTTCGAGTGCTGGGCGTAAGCGGCGAAGGGCGGTCGCGAAGCGTAGAGTGAGTGAGGTGGACGGTGGTCGGCTTCGTGTGAGTAGAGCTGGCAGGCAGGAACTGTTGTCCTTGCCGGCCGCTGTGAGTGCAGGTGAGGGGGAGCTGCGGCGTCTTTTTGCGGGTGAGGAGCCAAGGATAATGCTATTTAATTATAGGGAGATGGGAATTATTCCGAAGGTTGAGCCGATGTAAAGTGTGATGCCCTCGCTTGTACATATGTAATGGCTTGTATGATGGGGTTGTGTGCCTTCGCACATTCGGCTATGCGCACGAAGGCGTTACGTACTGGGTCTGGTGTGTTTGTTATGTTGGTCTGGTGCGCGTGCAGTCGGTCTTTTGCGGGCAGTTTTGGTGTAGTCGTTTTCGCACTTGTTGGGCTTCGTCCAGCTGCACCCGTAGGCGATTGTTGCACGGGTAGTTCTCGCGGAAGGCCTTGATTTTTCGTATTTGTAGTGCTAATCCGGCGGCACCCTTGAGCGACTTCTGCGCGGATAGCCTTCGCGGAAGCCTTCGATTTGTCGCACTTGTGGTGCTAATCCGGCTGCACCCTTAGGCGACTTTTGCGCGGATAGTCTTCGCGGAAGCCTTCGATTTGTCGCACTTGTGGTGCTAATCCGGCTGCACCCTTAGGCGACTTTTGCGCGGACAGTCTTCGCGGATGACTTCGATTTTTCGCACTTGTTGTGCTAGTCCGGCTGCACCCGTAGGCGACTTCTGCGCGGATAGTCTTTGTGGAAGACTTTGATTTTTCGCACTTGTTGTGCTAGTCCGGTTGCACCCGTAGGCGACTTCTGCGCGGATAGTCTTCGTGGAAGACTTCGATTTTTCGCACTTGTTGTGCTAGTCCGGCTGCACCCGTAGGCGACTTCTGCGCGGATAGTCTTCGTGGAAGACTTCGATTTTTCGCACTTGTTGTGCTAGTCCGGCTGCACCCTTAGGCGACTTCTGCGCGGAGTTGTCGCACGCGAGGGCGGCTGCCGCTGGGCCTCGCGGTGACTATGTGTTGGTCGAATGTCGAAGACCGTCGGCGTGGTCTTTTTTCGACGTGGATTTCGGGGGATTTTTTTCTTGTATATTACATGACTCCGCCTCGTTAAAAACCTCACCCCCCGGGAGGAAAAGAGTGCGGGCAAGAACAAAATTGTTTTTGCAAATTACAAGGGCGAACTGGCCCTGATGAGTCAAACAAAAAACTTGCGAAGATTATCAATGTTCCAGGAATGCTCTAAGTCTTCGCCATTCGGCGTTGCGAGCCTGTATGCGCTGGGGGAGGCCTTCGACTTGACAATGTAAGGGCCTTCCCACATGGGCTCCAGCTTGCCTCTGGACTCTGTTCGAGCTGTCCGGACGAGTACGAGGTCCCCTTCGCTGAACTCCCTCGGGATGACTGCCTGGTCGCGCCATGCTTTTGTCTGGGCTTGGTATTTGTCCAGAGCCTGTAGGGCGAAGACGCGGTCTCCGTCGATGAGATCCTTCGAAGTCGGCTCGTCTAAGTCTGGGACGGCCGACGCGGCTGTCCGAGGCGACCCATGCTTTATTTCTTGCAGAGTCATGGCCTCCGATCCGTATAATAGGCGGAAGGGGGTAAACCCAGTCGCCCTGCACTCAGTTGTATTCAGTGCCCAGACCACTTCGGGTAACAGGTCGGGCCACTTGCCTTTTTTGTCGTCGAGGAGCATTTTCTTGACAGCTGTGAAAATTTTGCCGTTGGCGCGCTCCACGACTCCGTTGGACTGGGGATGGTACATGGAGGCGAAGGCAAGCTTGGTGCCGATGGAGAAGCAGAGGTCTTTGAAATCTTGGTTATCGAACTGCTTGCCGTTGTCGACCGTGAGTTCGGATGGTACTCCGAAGCGGCAAACAATATTTTGCCAGAAGAATTTCTGGGCCGTCTTTGATGTGATGGTGGAGACTGCCCTCGCTTCAATCCATTTGGTGAAATATTCAACGGCTACAAAGGTGAACTTGAGGTTCCCCTGAGCCGTGGGCAGGGGCCCGACAATGTCTAGGCCCCAGCGCTGAAGGGGCCACGTGTGGGCGATCAACTTCGTGAACTGCGAGGGGCGTCCCGTGCGCGGGGAAAATTTCTGACAGGCCTCGCAGGATCTAACAACCCAATTTGTGGTGCAGATAATGGCGGGCCAGTAGAAACCTTGGCGAATCACCTTTGCCGCTAGGGCCCTGGGGCCTGCGTGGGAGCCGCAGGTCCCCTTGTGGACTTCGCGCAGAACTTGAACGCCCTCGGTCTCGGTGACGCACTTAAGCATCGGTTGACTGACCCCCTTTTGTAAAGTTGGCCCTCGATCAGTGTGAAGTCCCGGCTTCGGTGGTGGAGGCGCTTGGCCTCGTTGCTGTCGATTGGGTGGTAGTATCCCTATAGGTACAGGGTTATTGGCGCCCGCCAGTCTTCGGTCATGATAAGGTTGATTATGCGGTGGCCCTCACTGTCGTTGGTTATTTGGATCCCTTCAGGGCTACGGACGGCTGGCGTGCCGATGACGTGATAGAACACGTCGGAGGGTAGGGCTTCACCCCTGGCGGCTGCCTTGGCCAATGCGTCAGCTTCTTCATTCTTGGCCCGGTCCACATGATGCAATGTGAATCCCTTGAATTGTCTCTCGAGACTTCGGATGGCCACGAGGTATTGCATAAGTGCGGGGTCCTTTGCTGCATAGTCTTTCTCGACTTGGCCGGCGACTACCTTGGAGTCTGTTCGGACTATGCAGGTGGTGACACCGAGGGCTCTTAGTTTGCGGAGGGCGAGGATGATAGCTTCGTATTCTGCTATGTTGTTTGTGCATCTATCGGATTCCAGAGCGAAGCTTAAGCGTGCCGCGTATCTGTGCCTGACCTCGGCGGGTGAGGTGATGACAGCAGCAGCGCCTGCCCCCACATGGCACTAGGCACCTACGCAGTGGATTGTCCAAACCTTCTCTGCGGATGGATCCGGCTGTGTTATTGGCCCGATCCAGTCGACGACGAAGTCTGCTAGAACTTGTGACTTGATCGCTGTCCTGGGCTCGAAAGTGATGTGGTAGCCGGAGAGTTCGGCTGCCCATTTGGCGATCCGTACCGATGCCTCCGGGTTTCTGAATAATTCGCCGAGTCCCCTATCTGAGGTGACGCGGACCTTGAATGCTTCAAAGTAGTGGTGCAATTTGCGCGAAGACATAACAACTGCATATGCAATCTTTTCGAGTTCCGTCATGTTGTATTTTGACGGTGTGAGCACTTCGGAGACATAATAAACTGGGCACTGCCTGATCACACCCTCTACTGTCTGCTCCTGAACTAGTGCCGCGCTGACCGCGTGTGGCGAAGCCGCAACATAAAGCAACAGTGTTAGCGAAGAGTCGGGGCTCGTAAGAACGACCAACTCCATCAGGTACTGTTTTAGTGAGGTGAAGGCCGCCGCCTGCTCTGGTCCCCAAGCGAAGTCTTTTGCGCCGCGGAGTGTTTTGAGGAAGGGAAGACTTCGCTCAGCAGATTTGGAAATGAATCTGTTGAGGGCGGCCAATCTGCCCATCAGACGCTGGACCTCTCTGGCTGACTGCGGGGGCGTCATGTTGATAATGGCTTGGATTTTGGTTGGGTTGGCCTCGATGCCGCGGTGTGATACCAGATAACCCAATATTTTCCCCTGGCGAACGCCGAAGACGCACTTATCGGGGTTCAGGCGAAGTCGTGCGTCCCGCATGTTCGCGAATGTCTCGGCGAGGTCTGCGAGATGGTCCTCTTTGTTCCTGCTGGCGACGACAATATCATCCACGTATGTGAATACGTTTCTGCCGACTTGCCCTTCGAGCACTGTTTTAGTGAGCCGGGAGAAGGTGGACCCGACGTTCTTGAGTCCCTCCGGCATTCTGATGAAGCAATATGTGCCGAAGGGTGTTATGAAGCTGGTGCTGGCTTTGTCCTCCTCCTTCATGTATATTTGATGATAACCGGAGAAGCAGTCGAGGAGTGACATGACCTCGCACCCGGCCGCGCTATCGACTATTTTGTCGATCCTGGGCAACGGGAAGTTGTCCTTTGGACAGGCCTTGTTGAGACTGGTGAAGTCTATGCACATTCGCCACTTGTCGCTCTTTTTCTGCACCATTACCACGTTGGAGAGCCACGTGGGGCAAGCCACTGGCTCGATAAATTTGGCTTCCAGGAGGCGGTGTACCTCTGCCTTGGCGGCCTCTGTCTTCTCGTCGGACATTTTGCGAAGCCGCTATTTTTTCGATCTCACCGAGGGGTCAATTCCCAAGCTGTGCTCAGTTATGGATCGGCTGACCCCCACCAGGTCGAGGGCTGACCAAGCGAAGACGTCCTTGTTCTTGGACAAGCAGTGTCGGCGTTCCGAGACCGGGGGGTCCCCGAGCCGACGAGTGAGTGTGCCGCGTGCCCCAGCCCAGATGGGTCGAGCGCGTGGGCGAGCGCGAAGGGGGGAGAGAGCGAGAGCGAGGTGGCCGGAGCCGGGTCGTGAGGGAGTCGGAGAATTCCCGCGGCCTTCGTGTTCGTCCCGCGCCCAGGTCGGGTGCGCTTGCAGTAGGGGGTTACAAGCGTCCGCGCGGGTGAGGGGAGCGAGCGGCCCCGAGAGAGCGCCTGCCCCTGCCCTTCGTTCCCGCGAGGCCAACCTTCTCTAAGAAGGCCCTGGTCCTTCCTTTTATAGGCGTAAGGAGAGGATCCAGGTGTACAAATGGGGGTGTAGCAAGGTGCTACGTGTCTAGCGGGGGAGAGCTAGTGCCCTAAGTACATGCCAAGGTGGCAGCCGGAGAGATCTTGGCACCCAGCTAGTGTGGCGTCGTGGCTGTCAGAGAAGCGACGGAGCCGGACGGAGGGACAGCTGTCGGAGTGGCTGGGCCCTTGCTGACGTCCTCCTGCTTTCGTAAGGGAGCTGAGAGCCGCCGTCGTCATGGGTCTAGCGGGGCGCCATCATTGCCTATCTGGCGGAGCTGGCCAGATGGGACGTCGGTCCTGTTCTCTGCGGCCCGAGTCGGCTCGGGGTAGGGTGATGATGACGCTTCCTGTTGACGTGGCGGACTTGTGCCCTAGGTCGGGCGACATGGTGGTTCCTCCGAGGCCGAGGTCGAGTCTATCCTGCTTGGCCGAGGCCGAACCTGAGCTCCCGGGTCGGGCGAGGCGGAGGTCGCTCGGCAGAGGCCAGGGCGGAGTCCGAGCCCTGGGTCGGGTGAAGCGGAGTTCGTCGTCTTCTGGGGCCTTAGCCCGAGTCCGAGCCCTGGGTCGGGCGGAGCGGAGTTCGCCGTCTTCCGGGGCCTTAGCCCGAGTCCGAGCCCTGGGTCGGGCGGAGCGGAGTTCGCCGTCTTCCGGGGCCTTAGCCCGAGTCCGAGCCCTGGGTCGGGCGGAGCGGAGTTCGCCGTCTTCCGGGGCCTTAGCCCGAGTCCGAGCCCTGGGTCGGGCGGAGCGGAGTTCGCCGTCTTCCGGGGCCTTAGCCCGAGTCCGAGCCCTGGGTCGGGCGGAGCTTCCTCTGGCGCTTTCGGCCAAGCCTGGCTACCCGTCAGTCTTACCTTTTGCGTTAAAGGCCCCAGTGATTTGGTCGGTTGGCGCGGTGATTTAGTCAGGGTTACTTCTTATCGAAGGCAAGGCCTCGGGCGAGCCGGAGATGCGTCTGCCGTGAAAGAGGAGACCTCGGGCGAGACGGAACCATCTCAGGGTCGGCTGCCCTCGCCCGAGGCTAGGCTCGGGCGTGGCGTGATCAAGTCGCTCGTATGGACTGATCCCTGACTTAATCAAACCCATCAGGCCTCTGCAGCTTTATGCTGATGGGGGTTACCAGCTGAGAATTAGGCGTCTTGAGGGTACCCCTAATTATGGTCCCCGACAGTAGCCCCCGAGCCTCGAAGGGAGTGTTAACACTCGCTTGGAGGCTTTCGTCGCACTTTTTTGCAAGGGGACCAGCCTTTCTCGGTTGCACTTTGTTCCGGTGGGTGCGCGCGAGCGCACCCGCCGGGTGTAGCCCCCGAGGCCTCGGAGGAGTGGTTTCACTCCTTCGAGGTCTTAATGCCTTGCGTAATGCTTCGGCTGGTCTGGCGGTTCCCTCATGCGAACAGGTCGTAGCCCAGGTGCACTGTCGGGACCCAAGTTCTCGGGCTGGTATGTTGACGCTGTCAACGGTTCGGCCGGAGCCGGGTTTGCGAGAGCAGCCCCCGAGCCTCCGCACAGAGCGAGAGGACGATCAGGGACAGACTCGGCTTTTTTTATATACGCCCCTACGTCGCCTTTCCGCAAGGAGGAGGGGGGGAGAGCGCCATGTTACCCTTGATGGGCACCGAACATGGTGTCTCCGGTGAGCTGCGATCGGGTAATCCGAGTGGACGTCCGTGCCCCGTTCGTTGGGGGTCGGCTAGGGGCCCGGAGGCACGCCCAAAAGTACCTGCGGGTGATCTGCCGGACCCGGTCCCCTGGCGACGGGGTCCGAGGGCTTGTTGCCTCCCTCTGATGGGATTCCGTTACAGAGTCGTTCCCGCTGGTCTCGGAAATGTCCTAGGGTACCTCGGGAGCGCAGCCCGAGCCTTGGTTATGTATCGAACGTACCCCTGGTCATCCCTCGCTCGGTGTCTGAGGCGACTGTGAACCCTTCGGGGGGCCAGCCTTCGAACCCCTGATCAGTAATGGGCGCGGAGCCCGAGTAGCCTGAGGCGGTCGTGGAACCTTTCGGGAGGCCGACCTTCGAACCCCTGACCAGTAGTGGGTGTCGGGCCCACGCGATCTGAGGCGGCTGTTGAACCCCTCGGGGGGCCAGCCTTCGAACCCCTGATCAGTAAGGAGGCTCGGAGCCTAGTTCCTTCACGGGGAAGGATCCCTTTGGGGGTATCCCCTTTCCCGGTCCCTGTTGCAAGAGATAGAGAAAGAAGGAAAAGGGAAAAAGGATTCGAAATTGAACGACGTGGCGTACCTTTTTTGGTGTGGTCGTTTTGGTGAAGGCGAAACGTCGTCAGCTGCTCTCGCCAGTAGCGCTGCCCGTCGAGCCGCGGAGTTAATGCGCCGGGGCGAGTAGTTGGCGAGGCTGCCGTTGCGCGTGCGCGAGCCGTTCGAGGAACGGGTCACGGGCGTGTCGTCTTCACACCGCGAGAGAGGGGGTTCTCTTGCTGCCTCCGGATGGGACGTGAGCCTGGCTGATGGCGTGATCGCTGCTCTTGCGCGCCTGCCACTGTCATTACTGCCGGCCCACTTTTGACCGCGTTTGACCGTTGCGTCAGGCTGGCGCAGCTGGGCCGCGCGTTGGGCCGCCTCGGGTCGTGGTATTGGTTCCGCAGCCGAGGAGGTGCGGTGGTGGCGCAAGTGGCATAGCGGTTCACATGCAGCATCCGGCGCGCCGGTTGCGCGACGCGTGGGCTTGAGCCTCCGCGCTGGCCTGTCAGGAGTCGGAGAGGCGCGTCCACTTGGCGCGGCTGCATGCCGCCCGCATGGCTGCCCACCCCCTTCGCCCGTTAGTCTGGGCAAAGGTGGAGGGTCACTTGTAACCGCTGGGTGGTTGTGCGCGTCGCGCGCGGCGTTTCGGCTTCTTCTGCTTGGAGCCGGTCTGCATGACAGGCGGGTCCCAGCCCCCGCGCCGCAGGGGAGGACTTTGGAGGCGTGTTGGAGAAGACTCAGCCCGTGACGGTTGGGGGCGCGAGCACGGAGAGTTGCCTTTAAAAGGAGGGCGACCCCTTTCGTAGGGCGACCATGTCCTCTTCCTCCCTTATGCATCGTGTCTTTCTACCTTTCAAGCCCCCGGATGGGGGAAACCGCCGTCTCCGTGCCTCGTCGTCGGGGGATACCACTCCGTGGGAGCGGGTACCTTTCGGCCATCGTTCGGCTTCAAGGATTTTCATCATGCGGCCCGGCCGCACCCCTCCACCGGCGGTCACCCAAGAGGGTGACTTCCGGCTTGGTGGTGGGGGAAAGCGAGCCGGGCTGCGGCCTCTGCCCCTCCCTCAGCCTCAAGGATTTTCATCACCAGGGCTGAGGAGGGGAGTGTGCCGAGTTGGGGTTGGTCCCTGCGCGGGTGGTGGCCCGCTCCTTCCCTCAGTGATCGGGGAGAAGGGCGGGAGCCGTCCATGGCGCTAACAGCTGCACCGTGCCCGGCTCTCTGAGCCGAGCAGTTTCGGAATCGCTCCCGGTGCCGCCTCCCGCCACGGCAGCTGGAAGAGGTTCTTCCGCCGGCGCGACAGCCAAGGTTGGCCATGGGCCGACCTCCAACTCTACGGCCTTCTGCCCGTCCTTGCCTCTCGAGTTTGGGCAAGGGCGGGGGCCTCCTAGCAGCAGTATCCGCCCTGAGGCCATCACTGCTGTTGTTTGGCCCCCCGGGGCAGAAGTCTTCATCGTCGCCGCTGTCGGGGCGGTTGGCGACATGCCGTTCGTCGGTCTTCTGTTGCCCCGCAGGCCCACCCCTATCGAGTGGGGTTGTTCGTACCTGCGGAGGGGGAACCAGAGTTCCGTTTGTAATGGCACTTCGAGTGCCGGGTTTTTTGTTCATTTTGGCTTTCGGGGCCTGAACATGTATGTAACTATGGCACGGAGCCGTGTTTTTTCCTCATTTCCGAGCACTAAGACTCGTCTGCTGATTGTCCGAACCGCTTCACTAAGCATGAGTCGCCCCGTGTCAAGGTGACGACTGAGGTATCCGTATCCCGGAGGCGTAGGAGTCCCTCGGCTCGATCGGCCCTGTTGTCCGAGGCTCCTCTAGCTTAGTTAAAGAGACCCCTCGGCCGCTCTTCGACGAGCCGAGGCCGGGGGTAGCGATATCAGCATGAGCAGAGGCGGAGTTGGCTCGGAAATGAAACCTGGTTGGCCGGAGCATAGCCGAGTTGTCCGTTGGCAGGACCGACGCCGGAGTTGGTCAGCCGAGGCTTCGGACCGGGCTCGTGCCCTCGGAAGGTGGTTGGCCGAGGCCCCGGAGGTGGCTGGTCGAGCCGCCTGCTCGGGCCGGATTCCCAGAGAAGTCCCTGACAACGGTTGCCCAGGCGTGGTGATGACGCCGTCCTTTGGAGCGGAGGGCCTCGGATCGCGTCGCCGTCCGAGGCTAGTTCGGGCCTTGCCGAAGTTGCTGTTGATGCCGAGGGTGTCGCTGCCCCCTTCCAGCGCCAAGACCTGAGCCTGCAGGATCAGCTTGTCTTGTAGCGTGTGCTTTGTGCGGCCGTCGAGGCCAGAACACACACCCTTGCCGTGTTGTAAAGCTGCGTCCCTTTTCCTCTTGTTCCAAGCATCTGGACTTTTTGTCGGTAACAGGGATATTTGTGCGAGCGAAAGTTGCTTCTCGCGGAAGGTGAGGAGTGAGGTATCCGTATCCCGGAGGCGTGGGAGTCCCTCGGCTCGGTCGGCCTTGCCGCTTACGCGCACTTTTACTCGTCCATGAGGCCCTATCACCGACTTAGTCGAGAAAACTTGAAGAATCGCTTTGACAGAAGAGCTTCCGAACGTAGAGACTCGTTCGATCCGCGGAGTCACTTTATCCGAGCGCGAGTTACTTATCGCAGAAGGTGATGAGTGAGGTATCCGTATCCCGGAGGCGTAGGAGTCCCTCGGCTCGGTCAGCCTTGGCTGCTTACGTGTACCCTGTCGTTTCCAGGACCCGCTTTTCGAAGTAGTCAAAAAGCACGAAAGATGTTCTGGTAAAAGAGATTTTTTGTTCGAGGAAAATTTTGACGCAGAGGGGGTTTCCCCCCTTTTAGCCCCCGAGGGAGGGTCGGGCTTTGCCGAGGCGAGGCCGACCCTTCCTTGTTGACTAAACTTTGCGTGGGTGCGAGGTGTATGAACAATTTGGAAACATCTCAAGGGTAGAAGCGACGTAGCTGTTGGATGTTCCAAGCGTTGCCGTAGACCTCGCCTTGACTGTTGGCCAGCTTGTACGTTCCGGGCTTCAGAACTTTGGCGATGACGAACGGCCCCTCCCAGGGGGGCGTGAGCTTGTGCCTCCCTCGGGTGTCTTGCCGCAGCCGAAGCACCAGATCGCCCACCTGGAGGTCTCGGGGTCGGACCCCTCGGGCGTGGTAGCGTCGCAGGGACTGCTGATACCGCGCCGAGTGTAGTAAGGCCCTGTCCCGAGCCTCATCCAGCTGGTCCAGCGAGTCTTCTCGGCTAGCTTGGTTGCTTTCTTCGTTGTAGGCCCTCGTCCTCGGGGAGCCGTATTCCAGGTCAGTGGGCAGGACGGCCTCGGCCCCGTAGACCAGGAAGAACGGCGTGAAACCCGTGGCTCGGCTTGGCGTCGTCCTCAGGCTCCAGACCACCGAGGGGAGTTCCTTCATCCATCGCTTGCCGAACTTGTTGAGATCATTGTAAATTCGAGGCTTGAGCCCCTGTAGAATCATGCCATTGGCACGTTCTACTTGCCCATTCGACATGGGGTGAGCTACGGCGGCCCAGTCTACTCGGATGTTGTGATCCTCGCAAAAATCCAAGAATTTTTTGCCGGTGAACTGGGTGCCGTTGTCGGTGATGATGGAGTTCGGGATCCCGAAGCGATGGATGATGTTGGTGAAGAACGCCACCGCCTCCTCGGATCTGATGCTGTTCAGGGGTCGGACCTCGATCCACTTGGAGAATTTGTCGATGGCGACCAGCAGGTGCGTGTAGCCCCCGGGCGCCTTCTGCAGAGGGCCGACGAGGTCCAGACCCCACACAGCGAAGGGCCAGGTGATGGGTATCGTCTGCAGAGCCTGAGCGGGCAGGCGGGTCTGCTTCGCATAGAATTGGCACCCTTCGCAGGCGCGGACAATTCTAGTGGCGTCAGCCACCGCCGTCGGCCAGTAGAAGCCTTGGCGGAAAGCGTTCCCAACGAGGGTTCGAGGTGCTGCATGATGGCCGCAAGCCCCCGAGTGTATTTCCCGCAGGAGTTCCTGACCCTCGGCGATGGAGATGCATCGCTGGAGGATGCCCGAGGGGCTACGGTGGTAGAGCTCCTTCTCATCGCCCAGCAAGACGAACGACTTGGCGCGTCGCGCTACCCGCCGAGCCTCGGCTCGGTCGAGGGGCAGTTCTCCTTGGCGAAGATATTGCAGGTATGGGGTCTGCCAATCCTGATCTGGCATGACCCCGCTCTGCTCCTCCTCGATGTGCAGTGCTTCGCCCTCGGGGGTCGAGGGCCCCTCGAGTTGAGCCGAGGATGGCTCGGGCTGGGCCGAGGTCGCCTCGGACGGGGCCGAGGGCACTTCGGGCCCGGGCGTGTCGCCTATTTTGACGGAGGGTTGGTGCAGATCCCGGGAGAAGACGTCCGGGGGAACCGTCGTTCGCCCCGAGGCTATCTTCGCCAGCTCGTCCGCAGTCTCGTTGTAGCGCCGGGCGATGTGGTTAAGCTCGAGACCGTAGAACTTGTCTTCCAGGCGTCAAACCTCGTCACAGTAGGCCTCCATCTTCGGGTCGCGGCAGTGGGAGTTCTTCATGACTTGGTCGATGACGAGCTGCGAGTCGCCGCGTGCATCGAGGCGTCGGACCCCTAGCTCGATGGCGATTCGCAATCCGTTGATCAAAGCCTCGTACTCGGCCACATTGTTGGACGCCGGGAAATGGAGGCGGAGCACGTAGCGCAGGTGTTTCCCGAGGGGCGAGACGAAGAGCAGGCCCGCGCCAGCTCCCGTCTTCATCAGCGACCCATTGAAAAACATGGTCCAGAGCTCCGGCTGGATCGGAGCCATCGGCAGCTGGGTGTCGACCCATTCGGCTACGAAGTCCGCTAGTACCTGGGACTTGATGGCCTTCCGAGGGGCGAACGAGATTGCCTCGCCCATGATTTCCACCGCCCACTTCGCGATCCGTCCCGAGGCTTCTCGGCACTGGATGATCTCCCCCAGGGGGAAGGATGACACCACAGTCACCGGATGAGACTCGAAGTAATGTCGCAGCTTTCGCCTCGTCAGGATCACTGCATATAGCAGCTTCTGGACTTGTGGGTAGCGGATCTTGGTCTCGGACAGCACTTCGCTGACGAAGTAAACTGGCCTCTGAATGGGCAAAACATGCCCCTCTTCCTGCCTTTCGACCACGATCGCGGCGCTGACCACCTGAGTGGTTGCGGCGACGTAGACCAAGAGGGTTTCTTCATCAGCTGGGGGTACCAAGACGGGCGCCTGGGTGAGGAGCGCCTTCAGGTTCCCGAGGGCTTCCTCGGCCTCGGGGGTCCAAGTGAAGCACTCGGCCTTCCTTAAGAGACGGTACAGGGGCAGGCCTCTTTCGCCGAGGCGCGAGATGAAACGGCTCAAGGCCGCGAGGCATCCCATGACCCTCTGTACGCCTTTTAAGTCCTTGATGGGCCCCATGTTTGTGATGGCCGCGATCTTCTCCGGGTTGGCTTCGATGCCCCGCTCGGAGACGATGAATCCCAAAAGCATGCCCCGGGGCACCCCGAAGACGCACTTCTCGGGATTGAGCTTGACGCCCTTCGCCTTGAGACACCGGAATGTCAGTTCGAGGTCGGAGAGAAGGTCGGAGGCTTTCCTCGTCTTGACTACGATGTCATCGACGTAGGCCTCGACCGTGCGACCGATGTGTTCGCCGAACACATGGTTCATGCACCGCTGGTACGTTGCACCCGCGTTCCTCAAACCGAACGACATTGTGACATAACAGTACATGCCGAAGGGCGTGATGAAAGAAGTCGCGAGCTGGTCGGACTCTTTCATCTTGATTTGATGATACCCTGAGTAGGCATCGAGGAAAGACAGGGTTTCGCACCCTGCAGTGGAGTCCACGATTTGATTGATGCGAGGTAGAGGGTAGGGGACTTTCGGACATGCTTTGTTGAGACCAGTGTAGTCTACACACATCCGCCATTTCCCCCCTTTTTTCCTCACAAGTACAGGGTTGGCAAGCCATTCGGGATGGAATACCTCTTTGATGAACCCTGCTGCCATCAGCTTGTGGATTTCCTCGCCTATCACCCTGCGCCTTTCCTCGTCGAATCGGCGTAGAGGCTGTCTGACCGGTCGGGCTCCGGCCCGAATATCCAGCGAGTGCTCGGCGACATCCCTCGGTATGCCGGGCATGTCCGAGGGACTCCACGCAAAGACATCGGCGTTTGCGCGGAGAAAGTCGACGAGCACTGCTTCCTATTTGGGGTCGAGCCCGGATCTGATCCGAATCTGCTTGGAGGTGTCGCCACTGGGGTCGAGAGGGACGGCCTTAACCGTCTCCGCTGGCTCGAAGTTGCCGGCATGTCGCTTCACGTCCGGCACCTCTCGGGAGAGGCTTTCCAGGTCGGCAATGAGGGCCTCGGACTCGGCGAGGGCCTCGGCGTACTCCACGCACTCCACATCGCATTCGAATGCGTGTTTGTACGTGGGGCCGACGGTGATGACCCCGTTGGGGTCCGACATCTTGAGCTTCAGGTAGGTGTAGTTGGGGATGGCCATGAACTTCGCGTAGCATGGCCTTCCCAACACTGCGTGGTAGGTTCCTCGGAACCCGACCACCTCGAACGTCAAAGTCTCCCTTCGGAAGTTGGAGGGTGTTCCGAAGCAGACAGGAAGGTCGAGCTGTCCGAGGGGCTGGACGCGCTTCCCGGGAATGATCCCGTGGAAGGGCGCAGCGCCTGCTCGAACGGATGACAGATCGACGCGCAGGAGCCTGAGGGTCTCAGCGTAGATGATGTTGAGGCAGCTGCCCCCATCCATCAAGACCTTGGTGAGCCTGACGTCGCCGATGACGGGATCGACGACGAGCGGGTACTTCCCTGGGCTCGGCACGTGGTCGGGGTGGTCATCTTGGTCGAAGGTGATGGGCTTGTCGGACCAGTCTAGGTAGACTGGCGCCGTCACCTTCACCGAGTAGACCTCCCGACGTTCCTGCTTACGATGCCGAGTCGAGGCGTTCGCCGCATGCCCTCCATAGATCATAAAGCAGTCGCGGACCTCGGGGTACTCTCCTGCTTGGTGATCTTCCTTCTTGCCGTCGTCGCGGGCCTTGTCACCCTCTGCGGGTGGCCCGGCCCGGTGGAAGTGGCGCCGAAGCATGACGCACTCCTCGAGGGTGTGCTTGACGGGCCCCTGATGTTAGGGGCACGTCTCCTTTAGTGCCTTGTCGAAGAGGTTGGCGCCTCCGGGGGGCTTCCGAGGGTTCTTGTACTCGGCGGCGGCGACAAGGTCCGTGCTGGCGGCGTCGCGTTTCGCTTGCGACTTCCTCCTGCCTTTCTTCTTGGCGCCGAGCGGAGTAGACGCCTCGGGAGCATCTTCCGACGGGCGGCCCTGGGGCTGCTTGTCCTTTCGGAAGATGGCTTCAACCGCCTCCTGACCAGAGGCGAACTTGGTGGCGATGTCCATCAGCTCGCTCGCCCTGGTGGGGGTCTTGCGACCCAACTTGCTCACCAGGTCACGGCAGGTGGTGCCGGCGAGGAACGCGCCGATGACATCGGAGTCGGTGATGTTGGGCAGCTCGGTGCGCTGCTTTGAGAATCGCCGGATGTAGTCCCGAAGGGACTTTCCCGGCTGTTGCCGACAGCTTCGGAGGTCCCAGGAATTCCCGGGGCACACGTACGTGCCCTAGAAGTTGCCGGCGAAAGCCTGGACCAGATCTTCCCAGTTGGAAATCTGCCCCGGAGGCAGGTGCTCCAACCAAGCGCGAGCGGTGTCGGAGAGAAACAGGGGGAGGTTGCGGATGATGAGGTTGTCGTCGTCCGTCCCACCCAGTTGACAGGCCAGGCGGTAGTCTGCGAGCCACAATTCCGGTCTCGTTTCCCCCGAGTACTTTGTGATAGTAGTCGGGGGTCGGAATCGGGGCGGAAACGGCGCCCGCCGAATGGCTCGGCTAAAGACCTGCGGACCGGGTGGTTCGGGCGAGGGACTCCGATCCTCCCCGCTGTCGTAGCGTCCCCCACGCCTGGGGTGATAACCTCGGCGCACCCTTTCGTCGAGGCGGGCCCGACGGTCGCGATGAGGGTGCTCGTCGCCGAGGTGGCCCGGGGCCGCAGGCGCGGTGTTGCGCGTGCGCCCGGTGTAGACCGAGGCTTCCCGCGTGAGTCGGGAAGTCGCGGCACGAGGTTCCGAGGGGTACCCCTGCCTTCGGGAGGCAGAGCTCTCGGCCCGCCGGGCCGCAGCGCCTTCCAGGAGATGCTTGAGTTCTCCCTGGATTCGCCGACCCTCGGTGGTTGATGACTCCGGCATCGCGCGGAGGAGCATCGCTGCGGCGGCCAGGTCCTGACCGGTTCCGCCGGATGCGGGTGGCGGTCTGTCCCTGGCATCGTTGGCGATGCGGTGCTGGAGACCTTGGGGCAGGTGACGTATTCCTCCGGCTGGGGGCTGGCTCGCCCATACCTGCCCGATGTTCTGGCGGATTGCCTCGAGCGCTCCTGCTCCCTCATCGAGCCCGGCCTGCGCCCCGCGGACTTGCTCGAGCTGTGGGTCGTGACCCCCCGCCGGAACGGGGACCACAGCTAGCTCCCGCGGGATGTCGGCGCGAGGCGCTGGCCTAGGGGGATCACCATCCTCCGGCATGCCAAGACAGCCGCCTCCGGAGGGATCCCCTAGCTCGACGTGGAAACATTCGCGGCTCGGGCCGCAGTCCTTGTCGTCAAGGCTGCGGCTGCCGTCGGAACAGTCGGAGAGGCAGTAGTCACATGCGGTCATGAAGTCCCGCATGGCACTGGGGTTGCCAAATCCGGAGAAATCCCAGCAGATGCTGGGGTCGTCATCTTCCTCGGACCCAGAGGGTCCGTAGGTCGAGACACCCGTCAATCGGTCCCAAGGCGACCGCACACGAAACCCCAGAGAGGTTGCACTCGCCTCAACGTGAGCGCCCGCCAAAGCGAGGTCGCCAGGCGGGTTGAGGCCGAGTCGAAATGACGAAGGATGGGAATCAGCCCGTACCTTTTGGTCGACGAGGATCGACGAAGCGCATCGAGGGCTGATCGTGCTGTCGTCCTGGGTGCGAGGGCGACGTCCTGCAGGCCCTCCGTGAGCGTGCTGGCGTCGTCCACTTGCTCAGGATCGGCGTGTCGCGGGGGGGCGGCGCTCGCCTTCGCCTCAAACGCGGGGGTGATGCCCGACACGTCCTCCGTTGGGGCGCTGGGGATGTCGATTTGCTCAACAGTCGACTGAGCGCAGCCTCCCGCTCGGCCTTGGTTGCCCCGCCTCCTCCTCCGATGGCGAGGGAGAGGACGGAGCGAACTCGAAAGTTGTCCTTCCCCCACGCGGGAAAGGCGTTGTCGATTCCGCCGCCGGCGGGCGGGCTGTCCGCCACCATTGTCGCTGTCGCGCGGCGGTGGAAGGAGTATCATGTCGTAGCTGCCGTCGAAAGACATGAACTCGAGACTCCCGAAACGGAGCACCGTCCCGGGTTGAAGAGGTCGTTGGAGACTGCCCATCTGGAGCTTGACGGGAATCTACTCGTCAACACGCAGCAGGCCCCTACCTGGCGCGCCAACTGTCGGCGTTCCGAGACCGGGGGGTCCCCGAGCCGACGAGTGAGTGTGCCGCGTGCCCCAGCCCAGATGGGTCGAGCGCGTGGGCGAGCGCGAAGGGGGGAGAGAGCGAGAGCGAGGTGGCCGGAGCCGGGTCGTGAGGGAGTCGGAGAATTCCCGCGGCCTTCGTGTTCGTCCCGCGCCCAGGTCGGGTGCGCTTGCAGTAGGGGGTTACAAGCGTCCGCGCGGGTGAGGGGAGCGAGCGGCCCCGAGAGAGCGCCTGCCCCTGCCCTTCGTTCCCGTGAGGCCAACCTTCTCTAAGAAGGCCCTGGTCCTTCCTTTTATAGGCGTAAGGAGAGGATCCAAGTGTACAAATGGGGGTGTAGCAAGGTGCTACGTGTCTAGCGGGGGAGAGCTAGTGCCCTAAGTACATGCCAAGGTGGCAGCCGGAGAGATCTTGGCACCCAGCTAGTGTGGCGTCGTGGCTGTCGGAGAAGCGACGGAGCCGGACGGAGGGACAGCTGTCGGAGTGGCTGGGCCCTTGCTGACGTCCTCCTGCTTTCGTAAGGGAGCTGAGAGCCGCCGTCGTCATGGGTCTAGCGGGGTGCCATCATTGCCTATCTGGCGGAGCTGGCCAGATGGGACGTCGGTCCTGTTCTCTGCGGCCCGAGTCGGCTCGGGGTAGGGTGATGATGACGCTTCCTGTTGACGTGGCGGACTTGTGCCCTAGGTCGGGCGACGTGGTGGTTCCTCCGAGGCCGAGGTCGAGTCTATCCTGCATGGCCGAGGCCGAACCTGAGCTCCCGGGTCGGGCGAGGCGGAGGTCGCTCGGCAGAGGCCAGGGCGGAGTCCGAGCCCTGGGTCGGGTGAAGCGGAGTTCGTCGTCTTCTGGGGCCTTAGCCCGAGTCCGAGCCCTGGGTCGGGCGGAGCGGAGTTCGCCGTCTTCCGGGGCCTTAGCCCGAGTCCGAGCCCTGGGTCGGGCGGAGCGGAGTTCGCCGTCTTCCGGGGCCTTAGCCCGAGTCCGAGCCCTGGGTCGGGCGGAGCGGAGTTCACCGTCTTCCGGGGCCTTAGCCCGAGTCCGAGCCCTGGGTCGGGCGGAGCGGAGTTCGCCGTCTTCCGGGGCCTTAGCCCGAGTCCGAGCCCTGGGTCGGGCGGAGCGGAGTTCGCCGTCTTCCGGGGCCTTAGCCCGAGTCCGAGCCCTGGGTCGGGCGGAGCTTCCTCTGGCGCTTTCGGCCAAGCCTGGCTACCCGTCAGTCTTACCTTTTGCGTTAAAGGCCCCAGTGATTTGGTCGGTTGGCGCGGTGATTTAGTCAGGGTTACTTCTTATCGAAGGCAAGGCCTCGGGCGAGCCGGAGATGCGTCTGCCGTGAAAGAGGAGACCTCGGGCGAGACGGAACCATCTCAGGGTCGGCTGCCCTCGCCCGAGGCTAGGCTCGGGCGTGGCGTGATCAAGTCGCTCGTATGGACTGATCCCTGACTTAATCAAACCCATCAGGCCTCTGCAGCTTTATGCTGATGGGGGTTACCAGCTGAGAATTAGGCGTCTTGAGGGTACCCCTAATTATGGTCCCCGACAAGCAGCACAGGAGTTTTTCCTCGTCAAGCAAAGTGAGGTCTTCGCTGATCGTGACTGTTTGCTTGGGCGTGGCCTGGTCGAGGGGAACAGACTTGGTCCCGTCGTTGCTTTGCAGCTGCGCCTTGTGTTGTTTTTCAGTTGGGCTGGCGGGCGCTGGGCCGTAAGG
This sequence comes from Zea luxurians, assembly GCA_029449295.1. NCBI lineage: Eukaryota > Viridiplantae > Streptophyta > Magnoliopsida > Poales > Poaceae > Zea > Zea luxurians. The sequence goes on from JAOPSE010000010.1 coordinate 103,278,495, forward strand.
CAGTGGGCATTTCTTTGCCCGGGGACGAAGTCCCGCTCTATATTGCGCGCAGTCTGCTGATTGCCGTAGACCGAGATGGCGCCTAACGGACCTGGTATCTTCATGCACAGGTACAATCCGTGAATGGATGCTTCAAACTTGTTGATGGAGCCCTGGCCCATGATGGCGTTGTATGGATACACCATGTCGACGATGTCAAAGGTTATTTGCTCGCTTCGGGCATTGGGCGCTACACCGAAGGGGAGAGGCAACTCTATTTTGCCGATAGGAAAAGTGCCCTTGCCGCCGAAGCCGTACAACGGATTGTCCGAAGGCTTGAGCAAGCTGTGGCTTATGCCCATGCGGTCGAAGGCATGGAGGAAAATGATATCTGCCTGACTACCATTATCGACGAGGACTTTGTGCAGGTCCCAGCCTGCCACGCTGCAGTTGATGACCATGGCGTCGATATGGGGGGCGCTGCGCAGGTCGACGTCTCGGGCATCGAAAGTTAGTGGTACATGGGACCACTTCGTCTGCATGACTGGACCGGTTATGGCGACGTGGTTGATGCTGCGGTAGTGGTCCTGCTTCTGTCGCTTGGTGTCGAAGTTGACACTGGACCCCCCAGTGATCATATGAATGATTCCGCGATACGGCTGATCGGTGAAGTCTTCTTGCTTGGGAGCGTGGGGGTGGGGGATGTTTTGTTGTTGCTGGTGTGGAGGTGGGGGTGGGGGAGGTACGATTTGTACTTCCTGATGGTGTTGGTAAGCGTGGTGCGGTGGATGTGGGGCGGGGGCGTGGATGTATGGTGGAGGGTGTTGCTGATGAGTGTGCGCGACGACTCTTGGGTTGTCGGCCGGTTGCGCCCGTGCCATCCTGTCTCTGGTGGCCTTCGTCTCTGGGCAGTCTTTGGTTTGGTGGACGCAGTCTTCGCCATGGAAGAGACAGTAGAATCGGCGCGGCGGCTGCGCGCGTCCCCGGCCCCTACCGCGAGTTCCACTTCCGCGGCCCTGGGGGGGATATTCCTGGCGGCGAGGGGCATCACCAGCGGGGTGCTGGTTGGCAATGTTGTGCACCTGCTGCTGATTACGGCCGTCTCGACCGGAGTCTGGCTGCGGAGTCCTCGTCCACGTGCGGCTGGATTGTGGAGCATCTTTGGGTTTCCTCTGAGACTCAACCTTGCGCTGGTGGAGCTCTTCGGATTTGGCATATTTTTCAAATAGCAGATATAATTCCTGGAGGTTCTTGGGCGGGTCCCTGATGCAGTGGCTGTAAATGACGCCGGCGCGAAGGCCACTGATGGCGTAGTGAATGGCGATGTGGTCATCAACTGAGGGCAGCTGTGACTTGAGTGTTAGAAACTTGCGGTAGTACTCCCGCAGAGTCTCTTTTTCTAGTTGCTTATAGAGTGAGAGTTCGGCCAAGGCGTCGATGTCTGGGCGGTACCCTTGTGTAAGGAAAATGGACCCCGGGCCTTTTGGCTAATTGAGTTTTGGTGTTTGATGAACAACACAATCCGTGAACTAATAAGTTTTCTAGTGTTTGTGTTTGTAGTTCACAGGATGCGAAGAGAATTGGACCAAGGCAATGAGGATGCAACACCTCAAAAGAAGACATAAAAAGATGCATAGGAGTCCAATACTCAAGAACAAAGAAGCCCGAAGAAATCAGCGAAGAAATCCAAGACAAGGGCTGTCAGCCAGCGCCTGGTGGCGCACTGGACATCGCTGTCCGGTGTGCACCGGACTGTCCGGTGAGGTACTGGACAGTCTGCGCAGAGAGGCCGCAGGGAGGCGCTCTCTGGCTGTAGCACCGGACTGTCCGGTGTGCACCGGACTGTCCGGTGTACCAACGGGCAGACGGCAACGGTCGAATCCAACGGTCGGATCCAACGGTCGACTGCTACAGGCGCCAACGGTCGGCTGACGTGGCGGCACCGGACATGCTACAGTGCAGTGTCCGGTGTGCACCGGACTGTCCGGTGCACCCGACGACAGAAAGCTGCTGCTTTCTGTCCAACGGCTAGTTGGGGGTGTGGAGGCTATAAATACCACCCCAACCGGCCATTCTCAAGGGTGAGAGCCCAAGCAACATACCAAGGCATATAGTGCACATTTCTAAGAGCTCAAACACCCAAGTGCTTAATAGAATCACTCGATGATTAGCGTAGGTGCTTTGCGAAGTGCTTAGGTTAGTTAGACCGCTTTAGCGCTTGCTCTAGGTGAATCCTAGTTAGTTGAGTGAGTTTTGTAAAACCACACAACCCCTCGGCTCTTGCGTGAGTCGTTGTAATTGTACTGAGTGGGGCGAGAGTCTTGCGAGACCGTGACAACCGCGTTTGTGTCACGGCCGCCACCGTGTACCGGAGGGAACGAGGCCCGCGGCGTTTCGGCCGGAAGCTCGATAGTGGAGACGGCGGGGAGCGTCCGAGAGGAGCCGGAAGCGGAGCACCACTTGCGCGTGGAGAAGGCCCGTGGCTCTCTACGGAGTTACTCGACCGTGGTGCTTGGCCCTCGCGTGGGCTTCCCTTTGCGTAGGGGCACCAACGAGGATTAGTCGGGACCTTGCGTGGTTCCGGATACCTCGGTAAAAATACCGGCGTCATCCACGAGAGTTTGCTTCTCTACTTAGCTCTTTACATTCCGAATTTATATTAAGCATTTAAGTTTCAATCTTGTAGTCATACTTATTTAGTATAGATTGAAACTTAGCCTTTTGCGGTAGAGATAGCAACACTTAGACAAAACCTAGTTTGCACATTCTAGTTTTGATTATTTGCATAGGTTTTGCTCTAGGGATTTAATTGTGGCCTAGTTTAGTAAAAGTTTTAGAAGTCCTAATTCACCCCCCCCTCTTAGGCGTCACCCATTTCCTACAAGTGGTATCGGAGCCCGGTTTGGCTCATTTGAAACGCTTTAGCTTCACCGCTAAAAGAGCCGACGCTTTTTAGAGGAAGGGATGGATACCCATAGGCCACCACACTTTGACGGCACTAACTTCCCATATTATAGTGCTAGAATGGCTTGTTACCTAGAGGCCGTTGATCTAGGTGTTTGGAGAGTCACTCGTGACGGGATGAAACCCCTCAAGAATCCCGAGAAACCCACCACGAGTGAGGAAAAAGAAATTCATTTAAATGCTAGAGCCAAAAATTGCTTGTATGAATCTCTTAGCATGGATATTTTTAATCAAGTATTTACCTTGAAAACTGCTAATGAGATTTGGCTAAAATTGCATGAGCTCCATGACGGCACATCCAATGTCCGTGAGCAAAAACATTGCCTAGTCTTAAATGAGTATAATTCTTTTGCTATGAAAGATGATGAGCTTGTTAGAGACATGTATTCTCGTTTGAATCTAATTATCAATGAGCTCAATTCGATTGGCATTAATAAGCTAGGTGATGCGGACATTGTGAGGAAGATTATCTCCCTGCTACCACAACAAAGATATGGGAGCATCATCACCATCCTTCACAACATGGAGGACTTGAGCAACATGACCCCGACCATTGTGATTGGGAAAATCGCGGCCTTTGAGATGTCGCGAAAAATGAGTCATGGAGAGGAGCCAACTTCCTCAAGACCATATGCCTTTGCATGTGATGAAAGGAAGGGCAAAAAGAAGGCTCCCACTCCAAGTTCCTCAAGCGAAGAAGAGGAGGAAGAAGAAGAAAGTGATGATGATGAAGATAATCAACCATGCACATCATCCTCCGAGGACGAAGAAACAATCCGACGCGTCGGAAAGGTAATGAGGATGATCCGCAAGATTAATCTAATGGGTGTGCCCCTGCAGGTCGAGGATCTTCTCTTTAACATTGACAGAAAAAACAAAGGAAGAGAGGATGCTTCGCATGTGGGGAGAAGGGCCACTTCAGGGACAACTGTCCAAATATGGCCAAGACCAAAAAGGAGAGGAGCAAAGGCAAGGCGCTAACAAGTGTTAGAACTTGGGATGATTCCTCAAGTGAAGATGAACCTCCAAGGACGCGCAGCCACCGGTCCTCGTCACGATCATCACGGTCATCACACAAATGCCTTATGGCAAGAGGTAACAAAAGCATTCCATCCTCTAGTGATGAAAGTAGTAGTGATGATGAAGGCGAGGGAAAGGCCTCTCTAGAAGAGCTTGCGGAAGCCGTAAAATTTTTCCAGGATGTTTGCACTAAGCAAAAAGCTCAACTTAAAACTTTGAAAAATAAGTTGGTTAGCTCTCAAAATGATTACAAAGGTTTGCTAGAAAAATTTGAAACTTTTGCAAACTTAAATAGTGAGCTATCAACTAAAATTGAGCTATTAGAATCTAGTGCTCCATCCACTGCTACCGATGATAGCCTTATTAAAAAGAATGAAAAACTTAAGGCTAAGTTAGCTAGCTCCCAAGAAGCTATTGAAAATTTGCTAGAGAAAATGGAAATTCTTAGCATACACAATAATGAGCTAACTACTAAGCTAGAAAACATTGGTAGCACCCCAGCAGCATCTTTAGTTGAAATACCTGAAATAATTAAGAAAGATGCTTCTACTTCCTGCTTTGATTTAATTGATGATTCTAACCCCTGCAACCAAGTCGTTGTTGAGAATATTGTTGTAGAGACATGTACGGATGAGGTTGCAAAGGAAAATGAACAATTAAAGCAAGAAGTGGCTCGCCTTGGCAAGGCTTTATATGACAAGAAAGGCAAAGCCAAACAAATCCAACCTCCACAGGATAACACCACTGCGGGAGTGAACAAGCCTGTAGAGGGAGAAACTGTGATTTGTAGGCTATGCCACAAGGAAGGCCACAAGTCTTTCCAATGCAAGGCGATGACCGGGGATAAACAAAGGCAAAAGCTCAAGCAAAAGCCATCAAGCAAAATCTCCAACACCTACATCAAAAAGATGAACAAAAAGGATGCTACACCATATTTGATCAAGAAGAAAAAGAACGGAAAGGTGATAGCAATCAAGGCCAACAAGCAAGCCAACAAAGGAAAGGGGGCCAAACGCATCTGGGTGCCAAAGGAGATAATTTCAACCATGAAAAGCACCAAGAAGGTTTGGATCCCGAAAGGGAAGTGAGTGGGCCAAAGGTCCGTCGGGAAATTTGGAGACTTGGCAAAATTGGGATGTATATCATGGGATACATCATATTGGATCAAGTTAATTGCCAAGTGGGTTAGTGAAAATTTTGGACCCAAATTTCCCACCCATGACTAAGGTAACTAGTTTTATTATATTTCTCGTTTTTAGATATGCGTATCTATTTATATTTTATCTAGTTTACCTTTCTTGCCTAGTATTACATTTGTTATGTACTTTTGTTCAAAATCAAGCATACTAGGTAAATCATATGGCAGGATTGCTAGTTTTTAAATTCATATACTTAAGCAAACCTACATGGCTTAAAATGTTTATTTAAGCACGGCACATAGCTTCTATATCACTCCATAGTAAATGATGCATCTATTGAAAATTTATGATTCCTACAAGTTGTATCATTTAACTTATATGTGCCAAAGTTTGGATTATGGATAATTTGCCCCTCTTGATATCAAATCAAAGTGCATGTCTCCTACAAGTATTCAAAACTTGTATGCACACCTTTAAGGGGAGGTTACTCTATAATCCAACACTTTGAGACTAACACCTTTTTAAGTCTATTTCATGTGATAGTCTCATTGTAAGGAAAATAAAGTCCCCGGAGAAAGACAACAATCTTCCACTGCAAAATCTCCAAGAATTCTCATGTCTCTTAAGCTCGCCATTGATCTTCAATTGGTATCTTTTGAGACTACATTCAGTATCATTTACATGTCTTCTCCAATATTTGATTAGACTATATTTCATATCATATGCTTCCATGTTGCTAAAAATGCATAAGTAGTTAACTCATATTCTGTTACCTATGCATAAAGGAAGTTAGTCTTTTCAAATCATGTCTTGCTCCTCTAATTTTCACATGCTTTTTCCTAAGTAGAGGATCTCTATCAGGGGGAGTATTTCTTCATCTCAAAAAAGGGGGAGAAACCTCTTTCTAAAGAGAACACGCATTTAGGGGGAGTAATCTTTTGAGGACTCCTACATGTGGTATCATTAATGTTTTAATTTAATATCCTTCTAGTGATATCATTTGATACAATTCTTGATGAGGGCAAGCTTTTATTTACTTCCTACATGCTTTTAATGTCTTCCTTTTCGGTGGTTGATGCCAAAGGGGGAGAAGTTTAGGGACCAAAGCAATGAAAACTATATCAAACACCAAACATGTCGGGGACCATAATTAGGGGTACCCTCAAGACGCCTAATTCTCAGCTGGTAACCCCCATCAGCATAAAGCTGCAGAGGCCTGATGGGTTTGATTAAGTCAGGGATCAGTCCATACGAGCGACTTGATCACGCCACGCCCGAGCCTAGCCTCGGGCGAGGGCAGCCGACCCTGAGATGGTTCCGTCTCGCCCGAGGTCTCCTCTTTCACGGCAGACGCATCTCCGGCTCGCCCGAGGCCTTGCCTTCGATAAGAAGTAACCCTGACTAAATCACCGCGCCAACCGACCAAATCACTGGGGCCTTTAACGCAAAAGGTAAGACTGACGGGTAGCCAGGCTTGGCCGAAAGCGCCAGAGGAAGCTCCGCCCGACCCAGGGCTCAGACTCGGGCTAAGGCCCCGGAAGACGGCGAACTCCGCTCCGCCCGACCCAGGGCTCGGACTCGGGCTAAGGCCTCGGAAGACGGCTAACTCCGCTCCGCCCGACCCAGGGCTCGGACTCGGGCTAAGGCCCCGGAAGACGGCGAACTCCGCTCCGCCCGACCCAGGGCTCGGACTCGGGCTAAGGCCCCAGAAGACGACGAACTCCGCTTCACCCGACCCAGGGCTCGGACTCCGCCCTGGCCTCCGCCGAGCGACCTCCGCCTCGCCCGACCCGGGAGCTCAGGTTCGGCCTCGGCCATGCAGGATAGACTCGACCTCGGCCTCGGAGGAGCCACCACGTCGCCCGACCTAGGGCACAAGTCCGCCACGTCAACAGGAAGCGTCATCATCACCCTACCCCGAGCCGACTCGGGCCGCAGAGAACAGGACCGACGTCCCATCTAGCCAACTCCGCCAGATAGGCAATGATGGCGCCCCGCTAGACCCATGACGACGGCGGCTCTCAGCTCCCTTACGAAAGCAGGAGGACGTCAGCAAGGGCCCAGCCACTCCGACAGCTGTCCCTCCGTCCGGCTCCGTCGCTTCTCCGACAGCCACGACGCCACACTAGCTGGGTGCCAAGATCTCTCCGGCTGCCACCTTGGCATGTACTTAGGGCACTAGCTCTCCCCCGCTAGACACGTAGCACCTTGCTACACTCCCATTTGTACACCTGGATCCTCTCCTTACGCCTATAAAAGGAAGGACCAGGGCCTTCTTAGAGAAGGTGGGCCTCGCGGGAACGAAGGGCAGGGGCAGGCGCTCTCTCGGGGCCGCTCGCTCCCCTCACCCGCGCGGACGCTTGTAACCCCCTACTGCAAGCGCACCCGACCTGGGCGCGGGACGAACACGAAGGCCGCGGGAATTCTCCGACTCCCTCACGACCCGGCTCCGGCCACCTCGCTCTCGCTCTCTCCCCCCTTCGCGCTCGCCCACGCGCTCGACCCATCTGGGCTGGGGCACGCGGCACACTCACTCGTCGGCTCGGGGACCCCCCGGTCTCGGAACGCCGACAGTTGGCGCGCCAGGTAGGGGCCTGCTGCGTGTTGACGAGTAGATTCCCGTCAAGCTCCAGATGGGCAGTCTCCAACGACCTCTTCAACCCAGGACGGTGCTCCGTTTCGGGAGTCTCGAGTTCATGTCTTTCGACGGCAGCTACGACATGATACTCCTTCCACCGCCGCGCGACAGCGACAATGGTGGCGGACAGCCCGCCCGCCGGCGGCGGAATCGACGACGCCTTTCCCGCGTGGGGGAAGGACAACTTTCGAGTTCGCTCCGTCCTCTCCCTCGCCATCGGAGGAGGAGGCGGGGCAACCAAGGCCGAGCGGGAGGCTGCGCTTAGTCGACTGTCGAGCAAATCGACATCCCCAGCGCCCCAACGGAGGACGTGTCGGGCATCACCCCCGCGTTTGAGGCGAAGGCGAGCGCCGCCCCCCACGACACGCCGATCCTGAGCAAGTGGACGACGCCAGCACGCTCACGGAGGGCCTGCAGGACGTCGCCCTCGCACCCAAGATGACAGCACAATCAGCCCCCGATGCGACTTCGTCGATCCTCGTCGACCAAAAGGTACGGGCTGATTCCCATCCTTCGTCATTTCGACTCGGCCTCAACCCGCCTGGCGACCTCGCTTTGGCGGGCGCTCACGTTGAGGCGAGTGCAACCTCTCTGGGGTTTCGTGTGCGGTCGCCTTGGGACCGATTGACGGGTGTCTCGACCTACGGACCCTCTGGGTCCGAGGAAGATGACGACCCCAGCATCTGCTGGGATTTCTCCGGATTTGGCAACCCCAGTGCCATGCGGGACTTCATGACCGCATGTGACTACTGCCTCTCCGACTGTTCCGACGGCAGCCGCAGCCTTGACGACAAGGACTGCGGCCCGAGCCGCGAATGTATCCACGTCGAGCTAGGGGATCCCTCCGGAGGCGGCTGTCTCGGCATGCCGGAGGATGGTGATCCCCCTAGGCCAGCGCCTCGCGCCGACATCCCGCGGGAGCTAGCTGTGGTCCCCGTTCCGGCGGGGGGTCACGACCCACAGCTCGAGCAAGTCCGCGGGGCGCAGGCCGGGCTCGATGAGGGAGCAGGAGCGCTCGAGGCAATCCGCCAGAACATCGGGCAGGTATGGGCGAGCCAGCCCCCAGCCGGAGGAATACGTCACCTGCCCCAAGGTCTCCAGCACTGCATCGCCAACGATGCCAGGGACAGACCGCCACCCGCATCCGGTGGAACCGGTCAGGACCTGGCCGCCGCAGCGATGCTCCTCCGCGCGATGCCGGAGTCATCAACCACCGAGGGTCGGCGAATCCAGGGAGAACTCAAGCATCTCCTGGAAGGCGCTGCGGCCCGGCGGGCCGAGAGCTCTGCCTCCCGAAGGCAGGGGTACCCCTCGGAACCTCGTGCCGCGACTTCTCGACTCACGCGGGAAGCCTCGGTCTACACCGGGCGCACGCGCAACACCGCGCCTGCGGCCCCGGGCCACCTCGGCGACGAGCACCCTCATCGCGACCGTCGGGCCCGCCTCGACGAAAGGGTGCGCCGAGGTTATCACCCCAGGCGTGGGGGACGCTACGACAGCGGGGAGGATCGGAGTCCCTCGCCCGAACCACCCGGTCCGCAGGTCTTTAGCCGAGCCATTCGGCGGGCGCCGTTTCCGCCCCGATTCCGACCCCTGACTACTATCACAAAGTACTCGGGGGAAACGAGACCGGAATTGTGGCTCGCGGACTACCGCCTGGCCTGTCAACTGGGTGGGACGGACGACGACAACCTCATCATCCGCAACCTCCCCTTGTTTCTCTCCGACACCGCTCGCGCTTGGTTGGAGCACCTGCCTCCGGGGCAGATTTCCAACTGGGAAGATCTGGTCCAGGCTTTCGCCGGCAACTTCCAGGGCACGTACGTGCGCCCCGGGAATTCCTGGGACCTCCGAAGCTGTCGGCAACAGCCGGGAGAGTCCCTTCGGGACTACATCCGGTGATTCTCGAAGCAGCGCACCGAGCTGCCCAACATCACCGACTCCGATGTCATCGGCGCGTTCCTCGCCGGCACCACCTGTCGTGACCTGGTGAGCAAGTTGGGTCGCAAGACCCCCACCAGGGCGAGCAAGCTGATGGACATCGCCACCAAGTTCGCCTCTGGTCAGGAGGCGGTTGAAGCCATCTTCCGAAAGGACAAGCAGCCCCAGGGCCGCCCGTCGGAAGATGCTCCCGAGGCGTCTACTCCGCTCGGCGCCAAGAAGAAAGGCAGGAGGAAGTCGCAAGCGAAACGCGACGCCACCAGCACGGACCTTGTCGCCGCCGCCGAGTACAAGAACCCTCGGAAGCCCCCCGGAGGCGCCAACCTCTTCGACAAGGCACTAAAGGAGACGTGCCCCTACCATCAGGGGCCCGTCAAGCACACCCTCGAGGAGTGCGTCATGCTTCGGTGCCACTTCCACCGGGCCGGGCCACCCGCAGAGGGTGACAAGGCCCGCGACGACGGCAAGAAGGAAGATCACCAAGCAGGAGAGTACCCCGAGGTCCGCGACTGCTTTATGATCTATGGAGGGCATGCGGCGAACGCCTCGGCTTGGCATCGTAAGCAGGAGCGTCGGGAGGTCTGCTCGGTGAAGGTGACGGCGCCAGTCTACCTAGACTGGTCCGACAAGCCCATCACCTTCGACCAAGATGACCACCCCGACCACGTGCCGAGCCCAGGGAAGTACCCGCTCGTCGTCGATCCCGTCATCGGCGACGTCAGGCTCACCAAGGTCTTGATGGATGGGGGCAGCTGCCTCAACATCATCTACGCTGAGACCCTCAGGCTCCTGCGCGTCGATCTGTCATCCGTCCGAGCAGGCGCTGCGCCCTTCCACGGGATCATTCCCGGGAAGCGCGTCCAGCCCCTCGGACAGCTCGACCTTCCTGTCTGCTTCGGAACACCCTCCAACTTCCGAAGGGAGACTTTGACGTTTGAGGTGGTCGGGTTCCGAGGAACCTACCACGCAGTGTTGGGAAGGCCATGCTACGCGAAGTTCATGGCCATCCCCAACTACACCTACCTGAAGCTCAAGATGCCGGGCCCCAACGGGGTCATCACCGTCGGCCCCACGTACAAACACGCATTCGAATGCGATGTGGAGTGCGTGGAGTACGCCGAGGCCCTCGCCGAGTCCGAGGCCCTCATTGCCGACCTGGAAAGCCTCTCCCGAGAGGTGCCAGACGTGAAGCGACATGCCGGCAACTTCGAGCCAGCGGAGACGATTAAGGCCGTCCCTCTCGACCCCAGTGGCGACACCTCCAAGCAGATTCGGATTGGATCCGGGCTCGACCCCAAATAGGAAGCAGTGCTCATCGACTTTCTCCGCGCAAACGCCGACGTCTTTGCGTGGAGTCCCTCGGACATGCCCGGCACACCGAGGGATGTCGCCGAGCACTCGCTGGATATTCGGGCCGAAGCCCGACCGGTCAGACAGCCTCTGCGCCGATTCGACGAGGAAAGGCGCAGGGTGATAGGCGAGGAGATCCACAAGCTGATGGCAGCAGGGTTCATCAAAGAGGTATTCCATCCCGAATGGCTTGCCAACCCTGTACTTGTGAGGAAAAAAGGGGGGAAATGGCGGATGTGTGTAGACTGCACTGGTCTCAACAAAGCATGTCCGAAAGTCCCCTACCCTCTACCTCGCATCGATCAAATCGTGGACTCCACTGCAGGGTGCGAAACCCTGTCTTTCCTCGATGCCTACTCAGGGTATCATCAAATCAAGATGAAAGAGTCCGACCAGCTCGCGACTTCTTTCATCACGCCCTTCGGCATGTACTGTTATGTCACAATGCCGTTCGGTTTGAGGAACGCGGGTGCAACGTACCAGCGGTGCATGAACCATGTGTTCGGCGAACACATCGGTCGCACGGTCGAGGCCTACGTCGATGACATCATAGTCAAGACGAGGAAAGCCTCCGACCTTCTCTCCGACCTCGAACTGACATTCCGGTGTCTCAAGGCGAAGGGCGTCAAGCTCAATCCCGAGAAGTGCGTCTTCGGGGTGCCCCGGGGCATGCTTTTGGGATTCATCGTCTCCAAGCGGGGCATCGAAGCCAACCCGGAGAAGATCGCGGCCATCACAAACATGGGGCCCATCAAGGACTTAAAAGGCGTACAGAGGGTCATGGGATGCCTCGCGGCCTTGAGCCGTTTCATCTCGCGCCTCGGCAAAAGAGGCCTGCCCCTGTACCGTCTCTTAAGGAAGGTCGAGTGCTTCACTTGGACCCCCGAGGCCAAGGAAGCCCTCGGGAACCTGAAGGCGCTCCTCACCCAGGCGCCCGTCTTGGTACCCCCAGCTGATGGAGAAACCCTCTTGGTCTACGTCGCCGCAACCACTCAGGTGGTCAGCGCCGCGATCGTGGTCGAAAGGCAGGAAGAGGGGCATGCTTTGCCCATTCAGAGGCCAGTTTACTTCGTCAGTGAAGTGCTATCCGAGACCAAGATCCGCTACCCACAAGTCCAGAAGCTGCTATATGCAGTGATCCTGACGAGGCGAAAGCTGCGACATTACTTCGAGTCTCATCCGGTGACTGTGGTGTCATCCTTCCCCCTGGGGGAGATCATCCAGTGCCGAGAAGCCTCGGGACGGATCGCGAAGTGGGCGGTGGAAATCATGGGCGAGGCAATCTCGTTCGCCCCTCGGAAGGCCATCAAGTCCCAGGTACTGGCGGACTTCGTAGCCGAATGGGTCGACACCCAGTTGCCGACGGCTCCGATCCAGCCGGAGCTCTGGACCATGTTTTTCGACGGGTCGCTGATGAAGACGGGAGCTGGCGCGGGCCTGCTCTTCGTCTCGCCCCTCGGGAAACACCTGCGCTACGTGCTCCGCCTCCATTTCCCGGCGTCCAACAATGTGGCTGAGTACGAGGCTCTGATCAACGGATTGCGAATCGCCATCGAGCTAGGGGTCCGACGCCTCGATGCACGCGGCGACTCGCAGCTCGTCATCGACCAAGTCATGAAGAACTCCCACTGCCGCGACCCGAAGATGGAGGCCTACTGTGATGAGGTTCGACGCCTGGAAGACAAGTTCTACGGTCTCGAGCTTAACCACATCGCCCGGCGCTACAACGAGACTGCGGACGAGCTGGCGAAGATAGCCTCGGGGCGAACGACGGTTCCCCCGGACGTCTTCTCCCGGGATCTGCACCAACCCTCCGTCAAAATAGGCGACTCACCCAGGCCCGAAGTGCCCTCGGCCCCGTCCGAGGCGACCTCGGCCCAGCCCGAGCCATCCTCGGCTCAACTCGAGGGGCCCTCGACCCCCGAGGGCGAAGCACTGCACATCGAGGAGGAGCAGAGCGGGGTCATGCCAGATCAGGATTGGCAGACCCCGTACCTGCAATATCTCCGCCAAGGAGAACTGCCCCTCGACCGAGCCGAGGCTCGGCGGGTAGCGCGACGCGCCAAGTCGTTCGTCTTGCTGGGCGATGAGAAGGAGCTCTACCACCGTAGCCCCTCGGGCATCCTCCAGCGATGCATCTCCATCGCCGAGGGTCAGGAACTCCTGCGGGAAATACACTCGGGGGCTTGCGGCCATCATGCAGCACCTCGAACCCTCGTTGGGAACGCTTTCCGCCAAGGCTTCTACTGGCCGACGGCGGTGGCTGACGCCACTAGAATTGTCCGCGCCTGCGAAGGGTGCCAATTCTATGTGAAGCAGACCCGCCTGCCCGCTCAGGCTCTGCAGACGATACCCATCACCTGGCCCTTCGCTGTGTGGGGTCTGGACCTCGTCGGCCCTCTGCAGAAGGCGCCCGGGGGCTACACGCACCTGCTGGTCGCTGTCGACAAATTCTCCAAATGGATCGAGGTCCGACCCCTAAACAGCATCAGATCCGAGCAGGCGGTGGCGTTCTTCACCAACATTATCCATCGCTTCGGGGTCCCGAACTCCATCATCACCGACAACGGCACCCAGTTCACCGGCAAAAAATTCTTGGATTTTTGCGAGGACCACAACATCCGGGTAGACTGGGCCGTCGTAGCACATCCCATGTCGAATGGGCAAGTGGAACGTGCCAACGGCATGATTCTACAAGGGCTCAAGCCCCGGATTTACAATGATCTCAACAAGTTCGGCAAGCGATGGATGAAGGAACTCCCCTCGGTGGTCTGGAGCCTGAGGACGACGCCGAGCCGAGCCACGGGTTTCACGCCGTTCTTCCTGGTCTACGGGGCCGAGGCCGTCCTGCCCACGGACCTGGAATACGGCTCCCCGAGGACGAGGGCCTACGACGACGAAAGTAACCAAGCTAGCCGAGAAGACTCGCTGGACCAGCTGGACGAGGCTCGGGACAGGGCCTTACTACACTCGGCGCGGTACCAGCAGTCCCTGCGACGCTACCACGCCCGAGGGGTCCGACCCCGAGATCTCCAGGTGGGCGACCTGGTGCTTCGGCTGCGGCAGGATGCTCGAGGGAGGCACAAGCTCACGCCCCCCTGGGAGGGGCCGTTCATCATCGCCAAAGTTCTGAAGCCCGGAACGTACAAGCTGGCCAACAGTCAAGGCGAGGTCTATGGCAACGCTTGGAACATCCAACAGCTACGTCGCTTCTACCCTTAAGATGTTTCCAAGTTCTTCATATACCTCACACCCACGCAAAGTTTAGTCAACAAGGAAGGGTCGGCCTCGCCACGGCAAAGCCCGACCCTCCCTCGGGGGCTAAAAGGGGGGAAACCCCCTCTGCGTCAAAATTTTCCTCAAACAGAAAATCTCTTTTACCAGAATATCTTCCGTGCTTTTTGACTACTTCGAAAAGTGGGTCCTAGAAACGACGGGGTACACGTAAGCAGTCAAGGCTGACCGAGCCGAGGGACTCCTACGCCTCCGGGATACGGATACCTCACTCATCACCTTCTGTGATAAGTAACTCGCGTTCGGATAAGGTGACTCCGCGGATCGAACAAGTCTCTACGTTCGGAAGCTCTTCTGTCGAAGCGATTCTTCGAGTTTTCTCGACTAAGTCGGTGATAGGGCCTCATGGACGAGTAAAAATATGCGTAAGCGGCAAGGCCGACCGAGCCGAGGGATTCCTACGCCTCCGGGATACAGATACCTCACTCATCACCTTCCGCGAGAAGCAACTCTCGCTCGCACTAACATCCCTGCTACCGACAAAAAGTCCAGATACTCGAAACAAGAGGAAAAGAGACGCAGCTTTATAACGCAACAAGGGTGTGTGTTCTGGCCTCGACGGCCGCACAAGGCCCACGTTACAAGACGATTTGACCCTGCAGGCTCGGGTCTTGACGCTGGAAGGGGGCGGCGACGCCCTCGGCATCGACGGCATCTTCGGCGAGGCCCGACCTAGCCTCGGACAGCGACGCGGTCCGAGGGCCTCCGCTCCGAAGGACGACGTCATCACCACGCCCGAGCGATCGCCGTCAGGGACTTTTCCGGATCCGACCCGAGCGGGCGGCCCGGCTGGCCACCTCCGGGGCCTCGGCCGACCACCTTCCGAAGGTGCCAGCCCGGTCCGAAGCCTCGGCTGATCAGCTCCGACGTCGATCCTGCCAACGGACAACTCGGCTAGGCTCCGGCCAACCAGGTTTCATTTTCGGGCCGACTCCGCCTCTGCTCGTGCTGATATCGCTACCCCTGGCCTCGGCTCGTCGAAGAGTGGCCGAGGGGTCTCTTTAACTAAGCTAGAGGAGCCTCGGACAACAGGTCCGACCGAGCCGAGGGACTCCTACGCCTCCGGGATACGGATACCTCACTCGTCACCTTGACACGGGGCAACTCACGCTTGGTGAAGCGGTTCAGATAATCAGCAGGCGAGTCTTAGTGCTCGAAAATGAGGAAAAAACACGGCTCCGTGCCGTAGTTACATACATGTTCAGGCCCCGAAAGCCGAAATGAACAAACAACCCGGCGCTCGAAGTGCCATTACAAACGGAACTCCGGTTCCATCTCCGCGGGTATGGACGACCTCCCCGCCAGAGAAGCCCGTGGAGCGACGAGCTCTGGGCGAATCACCAGCAAACGCGGGTCGCCCCAAGGCGCATCGGCAGGTCCTCACTCCTGTCCTCGCCACGCAAGCGAGGAAGAGGACGGAATGTTGCATCCTAGCTGGATAGCAACAGCCCGCCTCCCCCAGCATGACTGGAGGACGTCTCCTCCGCAGAACTGGAGGATGGTCTCCACCGCCAGAAGCTGGAAGAGGAGGCGGTCGGCCGACCCACGCAAGGGGCAGAACACCGGCTTGGCCCGGGTCCTGTCCCGGCCGGGATGATGAAGACCAGCTGGGAACGGGGCAAAGACCACAGCCCAGCTGCTCCTCCCCATCCAGGGGCTGGTGGTCGCCGTCTTGGGTGACCCCCGGCGAGGGGGAGCGGCTGGGCTGGCTGATGAAAATCCTTGAAGCCGAACGATGGCTGAAAGGTACCAACTCCCGCGGAGTTGCGTTCCTCCAACGATGGAGCGAAAAGACGGCGGTTCCCCCCCATCCGGGGGCTTGAAAGGCGGAAAGACACGATGTATAAGGGAGGAAGAAGACATGGTCGCCTTACGAAAGGGGTCGCCCTCCTTTTAAAGGCAACTCTCTGTGCTCGCGCCCCCAACCGTCGCGGGCTAAGTCTTCTCCAACACGCCTCCAAAGTCCTCCCCTGCGGCGCGGGGGCTGGGACCCGCCTGTCAGGCAGACCGGCTCCAAGCAGAAGAAGCCGAACCGCCGCGCGCGACGCGCACAACCACCCAGCGGTTACAAGTGACCCTCCACCTTTGCCCAGACTAACGGGCGAAGGGGGTGGGCAGCCATGCGGGCGGCATGCAGCCGCGCCAAGTGGACGCGCCTCTCCGACTCCTGACAGGCCAGCGCGGAGGCTCAAGCCCACGCGTCGCGCAACCGGCGCGCCGGATGCTGCATGTGAACCGCTATGCCACTTGCGCCACCACCGCACCTCCTCGGTTGCGGAACCAATACCACGACCCGAGGCGGCCCAACGCGCGGCCCAGCTGCGCCAGCCTGACGCAGCGGTCAAACGCGGTCAAAAGTGGGCCGGCAGTAATGACAGTGGCAGGCGCGCAAGAGCAGCGATCACGCCATCAGCCAGGCTCACGTCCCATCCGGAGGCAGCAAGAGAACCCCCTCTCTCGCGGTGTGAAGACGACACGCCCGTGACCCGTTCCTCGAACGGCTCGCGCACGCGCAACGGCAGCCTCGCCAACTACTCGCCCCGGCGCATTAACTCCGCGGCTCGACGGACAGCGCTACTGGCAGGAGCAGCTGGCGACGTTTCGCCTTCGCCAAAATAACCACACCGAAAAAGGTACGCCACGACGTTCAATTTCGAATCCTTTTTCCCTTTTCCTTCTTTCTCTATCTCTTGCAATAGGGACCGGGAAAGGGGATACCCCCAAAGGGATCCTTCCCCGTGAAGGAACTAGGCTCCGAGCCTCCTTACTGATCAGGGGTTCGAAGGCTGGCCGCCCGAGGGGTTCAACAGCCGCCTCAGATCGCGTGGGCCCGACACCCACTACTGGTCAGGGGTTCGAAGGTCGGCCTCCCGAAAGGTTCCACGACCGCCTCAGGCTACTCGGGCTCCGCGCCCATTACTGATCAGGGGTTCGAAGGTTGGCCCCCCGAAGGGTTCACAGTCGCCTCAGACACCGAGCGAGGGATGACCAGGGGTACGTTCGATACATAACCAAGGCTCGGGCTGCGCTCCCGAGGTACCCTAGGACATTTCCGAGACCAGCGGGAACGACTCTGTAACGGAATCCCATCGGAGGGAGGCAACGAGCCCTCGGACCCCGTCGCCAGGGGACCGGGTCCGGCAGATCACCCGCAGGTACTTTTGGGCGTGCCTCCGGGCCCCTAGCCGACCCCCAACGAACGGGGCACGGACGTCCACTCGGATTACCCGATCGCAGCTCACCGGAGACACCATGTTCGGTGCCCATCGAGGGTAACATGGCGCTCTCCCCCCCTCCTCCTTGCGGAAAGGCGACGTAGGGGCGTATATAAAAAAGCCGAGTCTGTCCCTGATCGTCCTCTCGCTCTGTGCGGAGGCTCGGGGGCTGCTCTCGCAAACCCGGCTCCGGCCGAACCGTTGACAGCGTCAACATACCAGCCCGAGAACTTGGGTCCCGACAGTGCACCTGGGCTACGGCCTGTTTGCATGAGGGAACCGCCAGACCAGCCGAAGCATTACGCAAGGCATTAAGACCTCGAAGGAGTGAAACCACTCCTCCGAGGCCTCGGGGGCTACACCCGGCGGGTGCGCTCGCGCGCACCCACCGGAACAAAGTGCAACCGAGAAAGGCTGGTCCCCTTGCAAAAAAGTGCGACGAAAGCCTCCAAGCGAGTGTTAACACTCCCTTCGAGGCTCGGGGGCTACTGTCGGGGACCATAATTAGGGGTACCCTCAAGACGCCTAATTCTCAGCTGGTAACCCCCATCAGCATAAAGCTGCAGAGGCCTGATGGGTTTGATTAAGTCAGGGATCAGTCCATACGAGCGACTTGATCACGCCACGCCCGAGCCTAGCCTCGGGCGAGGGCAGCCGACCCTGAGATGGTTCCGTCTCGCCCGAGGTCTCCTCTTTCACGGCAGACGCATCTCCGGCTCGCCCGAGGCCTTGCCTTCGATAAGAAGTAACCCTGACTAAATCACCGCGCCAACCGACCAAATCACTGGGGCCTTTAACGCAAAAGGTAAGACTGACGGGTAGCCAGGCTTGGCCGAAAGCGCCAGAGGAAGCTCCGCCCGACCCAGGGCTCGGACTCGGGCTAAGGCCCCGGAAGACGGCGAACTCCGCTCCGCCCGACCCAGGGCTCGGACTTGGGCTAAGGCCTCGGAAGACGGCGAACTCCGCTCCGCCCGACCCAGGGCTCGGACTCGGGCTAAGGCCCCGGAAGACGGCGAACTCCGCTCCGCCCGACCCAGTGTAACACCCGGTTTTAAAGAACCAAGCCGGGTGCATCTCATACATGCGCCAAGAAGACAACATATATAATAACAGAGTGTATGGAGATAAATGTCATAAAACATCAGAGTATGTATTACATAGCGGAAGACTTATTACAAAATAAGGATAAATGTAAAACGAACTAAGGATCGACGGCGCCAATGTCGACTGAGAAACGCCACCTAGATCAGATCGAACTCCTCAGTGTTAGGCGGCTCCTCCTGAACCACCTGCTCTTCTCCTGTGGGGGGGGGTGTGAGACAGCAAGAGTGAGCTCACATACGATCATAGCTCAACAAGTCGTGGGGAATAATGTGACATGAACTCACCAAAGGTGGGAGTTCATGAAGTGTAAGGCTGATCAATGAAATAAAGGCTGAAGCTGAGCATTGCTTTTATAAGTTGGTCAAAATTTTATTAGCAATTACTAAGTGTAAGTAAATACCAAACCATAGTAATAATAAGTAAAAGTATTAATAAAATAATCCCAAATGCAATGAAATGACAGGTTAAGTTTGAGTTCCATAATTTAATCATGTGAGTGTCCGAGCCGCTCATGACCGTGAGCACGGCTAGTATACCAGTTTTACACTCTGCAGAGGTTGCGCATCTTTACCCACAAGTCGTGTTACCCATTTGCCACAGAGTTGATCAGACTCCATACACCTCTACCTAGGAAGCGAGGCAGGGTACCACTACGAGGCCTTTACAAAGTTCCACTAGCTTCAGACTACCCGCTACAGTTTATAGGAAGATCCAGTACAGGGTTCCTGGCTGACCGCCATCGCAGCAAAATCAACCAGGGACCCCCCTGCACTAACCTCTCCCCTACTGCCCTTGCCCCTTTCGGGTAAGGTAGCCCTCCCCTAGCTTTCCTAGTTAATCAGCCAAGGGCGTCCCATTAAACCCTTGTGGTAGCACTGTTTTCCCGGGTGGTTCTCCATGTTCCCATTAACATAATGATCTTAACATGAACAAGGAAGAATAAAACAGATAACAATAAATAGTATAACAATGAGTGATGAATATCTCTATACCCAAATCCACATAAAGCAATAGCATGTACTACCCAAAACTTTAGTAGTAAAACCAGTGGTGAAGCAAGGTATAAAGATAGTCAAAATCTAGGGCATCCTATTGGGTCCCAGCAAAATTATCCTATGCAGATCATTATGAATAATAAGAACATGAATAGGTAAAAGAAGTGATCAAGGGCACAACTTGCCTTCAACGAGCTCCTGCTCAGCTACTTCAACTTGTTGAAGCTCAGGTTCCACAGTAGGTTGCTCGTCTACTCGCATCAATACAATACATACATGGCATAGCATAAATTAACATCACATCAAACATGCAAATAGAATATACAGTAATAAACTAGACATTAAAATAAGATCACAGGAACTGGAATTATTAAATTTAGAGTTATATATTTTAAGTTATGGATTTTCTAAGGTTTTATGCATTTAATACAAGATTAAGTGAAAGAATAATTTTAATGTGTTTGTCATGTCAGAACAGAGGCACTAATAGATAGACAATAATTTTATGAAAATTTAGGAACTGGAATGGTCTAATTTGGAGTTCATATGCATTTACTATGAATTAAATAAATTCTGGCATTTATTTATGCATTAGAAATCAATTTCTATTTACTTTTAATGGATTTTCTAACCTTCTGGACTAGGCGTCAATTACAGGAAAGCGCAGGGGCTAAACAATAAAAACTCCCGAGACACAGAGGGTAACTCGAGTGGACTGCGGGTTTATTTTTCAATAATCCAGGGTCTCTTTTGAGAAATGGCTCGGCTGAAGAGGTATGCGCGAATTATAGCCGTTGGATCACCACTAGATGATCCAGATTAGATCGAAGCCCCGCGAAACGGTACGCTACGCCGTCCGTTGGATTGGAGATCTATGGTTCGCGTTCTACATAACCGAGATCGACTCTGCGTCCTAGGATCCATATCCAACGACCTACGCCAAACCGGTAACTAGTTTCTAATCGAGATCGCACACTTCCCATCCGACGGCCACCGCTCATCTTCCACATCCGACTCACCGGAGCAGCGCTGCACCCACCCCAGTTCGGCGGCGCCATGGCCGGGGATCACCCATCTAGCGTCCCGTGCACTATACTCTAAACCAAAAGGTCCACAACGACGCCCAAGGCAAGGGAAATACGTCGGTCCTGCACATACCTCGTAATGCGTCGCAGGGAGGCTCGGTCACGACGGGCGGCGGATCTTCGAGCCCGGCGACGAATTCTTGCGGCGTCGAAGACCCCCTTCACCGATTGCGCCCACGCACCGCTTCTACGCGAACCACACAAGCCTCGGTTTGCCAAATTGGGGCCTGGAATTCGCTCCTTGTTGCTATCTACGGCGGCGGATCCAAGCTCGGGCGAGAGCTCCAGGTTTTCTATGCGCGAGGTATTCCGTAGGAGGTAGCTGGGCGGCGGCAGACGGTCTTATGCCCCCACCATCCCGCGGGAACCGGTCCACGGTTGTTGTACGGTGCCCGAGAAGCATGCGGAGCACACGGCGTGTTTGTTACCCAGCGGCGCGGTTCGTGCGGTGAGAAGAACGGAACCAGCGAAGAAAGGGGAGGGATAGAGCTGACAGTATGGGCCCACCTGTCTGAGAAAGAGTGATCCGCGCGCGAGGAGGCTGAGTGAATGGCCAGTGGCCCCGGCTTGTCAGCGTAGGTGGCATTGCCAGCGCGGGATAGAGTAAGTTGGGCCGCCAGGGGCAGATTCGGCCCAGTTAGGGTTTTGGGTCTTTTTTTTTCTTTTATATTTTCTGTTTTCTTTTCTTTCTCTCTATTTCCTAATCCAATTTGGATTCAAGTTTTAAATTCAAACTTCTATGCAGATTTTGTGCTCAGATTATATTGTGAATTTAAGAAGTATTTGTTTGGGAAATATAAGGTTTATTTATGTTTTGTACACTTTCTTTTCCAAATTTCCAAGTTTATAAATTAGGGCAAAACCTCCTTTTCACTATTAATGTGTTTTTATTATGTTTATTTTTATAATTAATGCACAAGCAGTTAAACTCCAACATGATGCATCATTCTTTTATTTAGTACATTTATTGTTAGCCAAGGATAATTCCATGGTTTGAAATATGCAAAAATGGAAATAATAACACAAGTGGTCAATTAAACTCTTTATATCCCTCAATTCTTGGACTTTCCACTACTCTTGCCATTTGGGTATTACAAATCCTACCCCCCTTAAAAATAATCTCGTCCTCGAGATTTAGGAAGGACTAGGGAAAAGATGGGGAAAATCTATGCGAAGCTCTTCTTCTCTTTCCCAAGTTGCTTCATCTTCACCGTGGTGACTCCATTGTACCTTGCACATCTTTATCACCTTGTTTCTTGTAACTCGAGTCAAAGTGTCCAGAATCTTAATAGGGTACTCAGCATAAGTCAAATCATCTTGAACACTAAGGTCCTCTAGTGGTAGCTGCTCCTCAGGTACCCTGAGGCACTTCTTTAGCTGAGACACATGAAACACATCATGTACATCTGACAGATGATCGGGTAACTCCAGTTGATATGCAACTTCACCCACTCGCTTTAAGATCAAGAAGGGTCCAATAAAGCGAGGGGACAACTTTCCTTTAACTTTAAATCTCCTCATACCACGAAGTGGTGACACCTTCAAATAGACATGATCACCCTCCTTAAACTCCAGGAGTCTTCTCCTATTATCAGCATAGCTCTTTTGCCTTGATTGTGCAATTCTCAAATTTTCTCTTATCATTCGAACTTGCTCTTCTGCCTCTTGAATCAATTCAGGCCCAAAGAACTGTCTTTCTCCAGTCTAATCCCAATACAGGGGAGTCCTGCACTTTCTGCCATACAAAGCCTCAAATGGAGACATCTTCAAACTGGCCTGGTAGCTATTATTATAAGAGAACTTTGCATAGGGTAGGCTCTTCTCCCAACTGCCACCATGCTTAAGGGCACAAGCTCTTAACATATCTTCTAGCACTTGATTGGTTCTTTCTGTCTGTCCATCAGTCTGGGGATGGTAGGCTGAACTAAAATTCAACTTTGTATCCAAACTCTCATGCAACTTCTTCCAAAACCGAGAAGTAAACTGTGATCCTCGATCAGACACGATCTTCTTAGGCACTCCATGTAGACAAACTATCCGAGTCATATACAATTCTGCTAGCTTGGCTCCCGTGTAATTAGTCCTCACAGGTATAAAATGAGCCACCTTTGTCAATCTGTCCACAATTACCCAAATAGAGTCATATCCAGCAGGAGTGCGGGGTAGTCCAACAATAAAATCCATACCAATTTCTTCCCACTTCCACTCAGGTATCTTCAATGGGTGCAATAGTCCAGCGGGTCTTTGATGTTCAGCCTTGACTCTTTGACATACATCACACTTAGCCACATGAGCAGCCACATCTCTTTTCAGTCCATACCACCAATACTTTCGCTTCAAGTCTTGATACATCTTAGTGCTTCCAGGGTGGATGGAGTAATCAGAATCATGAGCTTCTTTCAATATAGTCTCCCGAAGGCTATCAATCTCCGGAACACATATCCGATCTTTGAACCATATGGTGCCTTGCTCATCCTCCGTGAATTCCGGAACTCTTCCTTCAGTAATAAGGTCCTTGATCTCTTGAATCTTAGCATCACCAATCTGACCTTTACGAATCTCTTGCTCCAAAGTAGGTTCCAACTCTATGGTAACTCCTTCAGTATGAGTAACAATTCCCAAATTGAGTCTCTCAAAATCTTTTGCTAAATCATCAGGTAGCTGGACAACGAAAGCGGAGTGAACATGCTCCTTCCGACTCAAGGCATCTGCAACCAAATTCGCCTTGCCCGGGTGATAGTGAATCTCCAAATCATAATCCTTGATGAGCTCCAACCAACGACGTTGTCTGAGGTTGAGATCCTTCTGCGTGAATATATACTTCAAACTCTTATGATCCGTATATACTTGGCACTTAGTCCCCATAATGTAGTGTCTCCAAATCTTCAGTGCATGCACAACTGCAGCCAATTCCAAGTCATGAGTGGGGTAGTTCAATTCATGCTTCCGCAACTGACGAGATGCATAGGCAATCACATGACCTTCTTGCATAAGCACACATCCAAGTCCTTGGCCACATGCATCACAATAAATATCAAATCCTTTCTGCAAGTCTGGCATAACCAATACTGGAGGTGACATCAATCTTTCCTTCAATTGATCAAAGCTCTCTTGACATTTCTCATCCCACTTAAATTCTTTTCCTTTCTCCAAGAGCGATGTCATAGGCTTGGCAATCTTAGAGAATCCTTCGATAAATCTCCGATAATATCCTGCAAGCCCCAAGAAACTCCGAATCTCCGTAACTGTAGTGGGCACTCTCCACTCCATAATCTCCTTCACCTTAGCAGGATCCACTGCTATTCCTCCATTAGAAATAATATGTCCAAGGAATGGCACCTTATCAATCCAAAACTCGCACTTGCTAAACTTAGCGTAGAGCTCATTATCTCGTAACTTCTGTAGCACCAACCTCAGATGTTGTTCATGATCTCTTTCATTCCTAGAATAGATAAGAATATCGTCGATGAACACCACGACGAATCTGTCCAAGTACTCCATAAACACCTTGTTCATTAAATTCATGAAATAAGCTGGTGCATTGGTTAATCCAAATGACATAACAGTAAACTCATATAATCCATATCGGGTTGAGAAAGCCGTCTTAGGAATATCCGATGGTCTAATCTTCATCTGATGGTATCCCGATCGGAGATCAATCTTCGAGAATACCCTGGCTCCTCTCATCTGATCAAATAAATCCTCAATGCGGGGCAACGGATACTTGTTCTTCACCGTAACATCATTAAGAGATCTATAATCCACACACATCCGTTGCGATCCATCCTTCTTCTGCACAAATAACACCGGTGCTCCCCAAGGTGAGGAACTTGGACGAATGTAACCAGCCTCTTGTAACTCCGTCAACTGCTTCTTCAATTCCTTCAACTCCTCTACGGACATTCTATATGGCCGTTTAGAAATAGGGGCGGTTCCAGGCAAGAGATCAATAACAAACTCAACTTCTCTATCAGGTGGCATCCCTGGTAACTCCTCTGGAAAGACATCCGGAAAATCTCTAACCACCCGGATGTTGTCACCAACAAACTCCTCAGGCATAAAGAACATTGCACGCATGGATGAGGAGGTTACTGCAATATTAACTTGAAATCTTTCTCCTTTAGTGGTAGTGAGTTCTATGGTACCTCTACCACAAGCTATAACGGCCTTTGCCTTTCTCAGCCATGACATACCAAGGATCAGATCTATACTGCTTGACTCTAATATTATAGCAGTAGCTCCAAAATCTCTACCCATAATGGTTAATGTCAATCTACGTGTCATTTGATTTGCCTCAACAGGCCCTTTAGGAGTAATTACTATCAGGGGTTTCCTCATATTTAGCAGTGGTATTTCATTTGTGTTGGCATATCTAGCAGACATGAATGAATGTGTAGCACCAGAATCAAATAATATGGTTGCAGGAATTGAATTAACATAAAACATACCAATTACGAGGTCCCCACCATCAGGAGTATCATCAACGCTGACTTGATTCACCCTGGCTATAGAATATCCCTTGCCAGGGGTCTGTTGCTTGTTCTGAGCTGGAGTAGTAGCAATCCTCTGTGGGCAGACATTTGCATAATGACCAATCTTCCCACACTTGAAACATTGAGTGCCCGGACTCTGTCCTGCAAACTTCGTCGGGGTGCCAGTGGGAGTAGCCTGTCGAGGAGGTGTCCTCAGTGGTGATTGCAGAACTGGGCGTGGTCCTCCGGGTCGAGTCGGTGTACCCTGTGGTGAACTGTAGCGAGGACGAACACTGCTGCTACCCTGTCCTTGTGAGATAGCCTTCCTCTTCAAATCACCCAGTTGAACACGCTTGTGTTCAATAGCAAGGGCCTTATCCAATAGCCTCTGAAAGGATGGAAAGGTGTGTGCTACTAGAGCATACTGCAGCGGTCCATTGAGTCCTTCAATAAAATGCTCCTGCTTCCTCTCGTCTTCAGCAACTTCTTCAGGGGCATATCTGGATAACTGAATAAACTTGTCGCGATACTCGCTGACTGACATACTTCCTTGCTTCAGCGACAGAAATTCCTTCTTCTTGATCTTTATCATCCCAGCAGGAATATGGTAGTTCCTGAATTGTGTACTGAACTCTGCCCAAGTAATAGTATCTGCAGCATCATGGGCAGCAGTATAAGAATCCCACCAGTCAGCAGCAGGACCAGTCAGACGTCCAGAAGCATATAAAACCTTCTCCCGGTCGGTGCATTGTGCAATATTCAGCATCTTCTCAATTGACTTCAGCCAATCATCCGCGTCCAGTGGATCAGGTGAGCTGGCGAATGTAGGTGGTTTATGACTCATAAACTCTCTATGCTTGTCTCGGGGTGGAACTGGTGGTGGTGGTGGAGGCAATGGCACTTGCTGCTGTTGCTGCTGTTGTTGAAGTTGTTGTTGCAGCTGCTGTTGTTGCACCCTCCTTTCTTGACGTATCTCATCTCTCTCCTGGCGCAACTCCTGGCGTATATCTTCTCTTTCTTGACGCATCTCCTGGCGTTCTTGCTGCATCTGGGCACGCATATCAGCCATGGTGTCTGCCATCTGCTGCATCACCGCCATCTGAGCAGCAACCAGTGGGTCAACTCCGCCTGGTGGAGGATTGGGAGGATTCATCCCGGCAGGTTGTGGCTGAGGTTGTCTTCGAGTGTGTTGGTTAGGAGGCAAGTCAATTCCACCACCCCTCCTGGTATTAACCATCTGAGTTAGATACATATGGTAAGAAAGAGCAGTAGACAAGGCAGTAATTACAATCATGTTACTTTGGGAGATTTATTAGCTAAACAGATTAGTGTGTCACCTACTAAAGCTAATATAATACCTTATAGTGGTACATGCTAAGATGTCCATCTATACTATTTCAATCAATCAAAGAAGCAAATCAGGCATTGATCATCAGAACAATCAACCAACATTTTTAATAGAGAAAATAGTTTTAATTTTGTCTTAGGCTTCCTATCTCTTAAAATTGTCATAGGGGTAGGGATTCCAAGGTGTGAAATCCATCTTGTCTCAGAGTAGAAAAGGTAAGAATGATCAGAGTAGAACAGTAGAAGGTGAGACAGAATCAAGATAAGTACAGGAAGAATCAGAGTGAGGTGAGTGTGGAATGAACCAGAATAAGATAAGTAGGTAAGGGTTGTCCATTTCTATCTAGGTTTCGTCCTACAGTCAACATTTCCTCTGATACCACTTCTGTAACACCCGGTTTTAAAGAACCAAGCCGGGTGCATCTCATACATGCGCCAAGAAGACAACATATATAATAACAGAGTGTATGGAGATAAATGTCATAAAACATCAGAGTATTTATTACATAGCGGAAGACTTATTACAAAATAAGGATAAATGTAAAACGAACTAAGGATCGACGGCGCCAATGTCGACTGAGAAACGCCACCTAGATCAGATCGAACTCCTCAGTGTTAGGCGGCTCCTCCTGAACCACCTGCTCTTCTCCTGTGGGGGGGGGGGTGTGAGACAGCAAGAGTGAGCTCACATACGATCATAGCTCAACAAGTCGTGGGGAATAATGTGACATGAACTCACCAAAGGTGGGAGTTCATGAAGTGTAAGGCTGATCAATGAAATAAAGGCTGAAGCTGAGCATTGCTTTTATAAGTTGGTCAAAATTTTATTAGCAATTACTAAGTGTAAGTAAATACCAAACCATAGTAATAATAAGTAAAAGTATTAATAAAATAATCCCAAATGCAATGAAATGACAGGTTAAGTTTGAGTTCCATAATTTAATCATGTGAGTGTCCGAGCCGCTCATGACCGTGAGCACGGCTAGTATACCAGTTTTACACTCTGCAGAGGTTGCGCATCTTTACCCACAAGTCGTGTTACCCATTTGCCACAGAGTTGATCAGACTCCATACACCTCTACCTAGGAAGCGAGGCAGGGTACCACTACGAGGCCTTTACAAAGTTCCACTAGCTTCAGACTACTCGCTACAGTTTATAGGAAGATCCAGTACAGGGTTCCTGGCTGACCGCCATCGCAGCAAAATCAACCAGGGACCCCCCTGCACTAACCTCTCCCCTACTGCCCTTGCCCCTTTCGGGTAAGGTAGCCCTCCCCTAGCTTTCCTAGTTAATCAGCCAAGGGCGTCCCATTAAACCCTTGTGGTAGCACTGTTTTCCCGGGTGGTTCTCCATGTTCCCATTAACATAATGATCTTAACATGAACAAGGAAGAATAAAACAGATAACAATAAATAGTATAACAATGAGTGATGAATATCTCTATACCCAAATCCACATAAAGCAATAGCATGTACTACCCAAAACTTTAGTAGTAAAACCAGTGGTGAAGCAAGGTATAAAGATAGTCAAAATCTAGGGCATCCTATTGGGTCCCAGCAAAATTATCCTATGCAGATCATTATGAATAATAAGAACATGAATAGGTAAAAGAAGTGATCAAGGGCACAACTTGCCTTCAACGAGCTCCTGCTCAGCTACTTCAACTTGTTGAAGCTCAGGTTCCACAGTAGGTTGCTCGTCTACTCGCATCAATACAATACATACATGGCATAGCATAAATTAACATCACATCAAACATGCAAATAGAATATACAGTAATAAACTAGACATTAAAATAAGATCACAGGAACTGGAATTATTAAATTTAGAGTTATATATTTTAAGTTATGGATTTTCTAAGGTTTTATGCATTTAATACAAGATTAAGTGAAAGAATAATTTTAATGTGTTTGTCATGTCAGAACAGAGGCACTAATAGATAGACAATAATTTTATGAAAATTTAGGAACTGGAATGGTCTAATTTGGAGTTCATATGCATTTACTATGAATTAAATAAATTCTGGCATTTATTTATGCATTAGAAATCAATTTCTATTTACTTTTAATGGATTTTCTAACCTTCTGGACTAGGCGTCAATTACAGGAAAGCGCAGGGGCTAAACAATAAAAACTCTCGAGACACAGAGGAAACTCGAGTGGACTGCGGGTTTATTTTTCAATAATCCAGGGTCTCTTTTGAGAAATGGCTCGGCTGAAGAGGTATGCGCGAATTATAGCCGTTGGATCACCACTAGATGATCCAGATTAGATCGAAGCCCCGCGAAACGGTACGCTACGCCGTCCGTTGGATTGGAGATCTACGGTTCACGTTCTACATAACCGAGATCGACTCTGCGTCCTAGGATCCATATCCAACGACCTACGCCAAACCGGTAACTAGTTTCTAATCGAGATCGCACACTTCCCATCCGACGGCCACCGCTCATCTTCCACATCCGACTCACCGGAGCAGCGCTGCACCCACCCCAGTTCGGCGGCGCCATGGCCGGGGATCACCCATCTAGCGTCCCGTGCACTATACTCTAAACCAAAAGGTCCACAACGACGCCCAAGGCAAGGGAAATACGTCGGTCCTGCACATACCTCGTAATGCGTCGCAGGGAGGCTCGGTCACGACGGGCGGCGGATCTTCGAGCCCGGCGATGAATTCTTGCGGCGTCGAAGACCCCCTTCACCGATTGCGCCCACGCACCGCTTCTACGCGAACCGCACAAGCCTCGGTTTGCCAAATTGGGGCCTGGAATTCGCTCCTTGTTGCTATCTACGGTGGCGGATCCAAGCTCGGGCGAGAGCTCCAGGTTTTCTATGCGCGAGGTATTCCGTAGGAGGTAGCTGGGCGGCGGCAGACGGTCTTATGCCCCCACCATCCCGCGGGAACCGGTCCACGGTTGTTGTACGGTGCCCGAGAAGCATGCGGAGCACACGGCGTGTTTGTTACCCAGCGGCGCGGTTCGTGCGGTGAGAAGAACGGAACCAGCGAAGAAAGGGGAGGGATAGAGCTGACAGTATGGGCCCACCTGTCTGAGAAAGAGTGATCCGCGCGCGAGGAGGCTGAGTGAATGGCCAGTGGCCCCGGCTTGTCAGCGTAGGTGGCATTGCCAGCGCGGGATAGAGTAAGTTGGGCCGCCAGGGGCAGATTCGGTCCAGTTAGGGTTTTGGGTCTTTTTTTCTTTTATATTTTCTGTTTTCTTTTCTTTCTCTCTATTTCCTAATCCAATTTGGATTCAAGTTTTAAATTCAAACTTCTATGCAGATTTTGTGCTCAGATTATATTGTGAATTTAAGAAGTATTTGTTTGGGAAATATAAGGTTTATTTATGTTTTGTACACTTTCTTTTCCAAATTTCCAAGTTTATAAATTAGGGCAAAACCTCCTTTTCACTATTAATGTGTTTTTATTATGTTTATTTTTATAATTAATGCACAAGCAGTTAAACTCCAACATGATGCATCATTCTTTTATTTAGTACATTTATTGTTAGCCAAGGATAATTCCATGGTTTGAAATATGCAAAAATGGAAATAATAACACAAGTGGTCAATTAAACTCTTTATATCCCTCAATTCTTGGACTTTCCACTACTCTTGCCATTTGGGTATTACACCCAGGGCTCGGACTCGGGCTAAGGCCCCGGAAGACGGCGAACTCTGCTCCGCCCGACCCAGGGCTCGGACTCGGGCTAAGGCCCCAGAAGACGACGAACTCCGCTTCACCCGACCTAGGGCTCGGACTCCGCCCTAGCCTCCGCCGAGCGACCTCCGCCTCGCCCGACCCGGGAGCTCAGGTTCGGCCTCGGCCATGCAGGATAGACTCGACCTCGGCCTCGGAGGAGCCACCACGTCGCCCGACCTAGGGCACAAGTCCGCCACGTCAACAGGAAGCGTCATCATCACCCTACCCCGAGCCGACTCGGGCCGCAGAGAACAGGACCGACGTCCCATCTAGCCAACTCCGTCAGATAGGCAATGATGGCGCCCCGCTAGACCCATGACGACGACGGCTCTCAGCTCCCTTACGAAAGCAGGAGGACGTCAGCAAGGGCCCAGCCACTCCGACAGCTGTCCCTCCGTCCGGCTCCGTCGCTTCTCCGACAGCCACGACGCCACACTAGCTGGGTGCCAAGATCTCTCCGGCTGCCACCTTGGCATGTACTTAGGGCACTAGCTCTCCCCCGCTAGACACGTAGCACCTTGCTACACCCCCATTTGTACACCTGGATCCTCTCCTTACGCCTATAAAAGGAAGGACCAGGGCCTTCTTAGAGAAGGTGGGCCTCGCGGGAACGAAGGGCAGGGGCAGGCGCTCTCTCGGGGCCGCTCGCTCCCCTCACCCGCGCGGACGCTTGTAACCCCCTACTGCAAGCGCACCCGACCTGGGCGCGGGACGAACATGAAGGCCGCGGGAATTCTCCGACTCCCTCACGACCCGGCTCCGGCCACCTCGCTCTCGCTCTCTCCCCCCTTCGCGCTCGCCCACGCGCTCGACCCATCTGGGCTGGGGCACGCGGCACACTCACTCGTCGGCTCGGGGACCCCCCGGTCTCGGAACGCCGACAAAACACCACCAATTTAAAATTTTATATCTACAAATGGCTTTTCAAGTGGTTTTGGTTATTTGGTCCAAAAATAGGAAGTAAGTGAATTATGGAGTTAGGGGGAGGCTTAAGTCCATAATATCACATTGTGGGGACAATCATGCATCTTAGCAAATAGATTGCATATTTTCACTCAAATACTTGTATTATTTGCTTGCTTTGGTTGTGTTGTCATCAATCACCAAAAAGGGGGAGATTGTAAGGAAAATGGACCCCGGGCCTTTTGGCTAATTGAGTTTTGGTGTTTGATGAACAACACAATCCGTGAACTAATAAGTTTTCTAGTGTTTGTGTTTGTAGTTCACAGGATGCGAAGAGAATTGGACCAAGGCAATGAGGATGCAACACCTCAAAAGAAGACATAAAAAGATGCATAGGAGTCCAATACTCAAGAACAAAGAAGCCCGAAGAAATCAGCGAAGAAATCCAAGACAAGGGCTGTCAGCCAGCGCCTGGTGGCGCACCGGACATCGCTGTCCGGTGTGCACCGGACTGTCCGGTGAGGTACTGGACAGTCTGCGCAGAGAGGCCGCAGGGAGGCGCTCTCTGGCTGTAGCACCGGACTGTCCGGTGTGCACCGGACTGTCCGGTGTGCCAACGGGCAGACGACAACGGTCGAATCCAACGGTCGGATCCAACGGTCGACTGCTACAGGCGCCAACGGTCGGCTGACGTGGCGGCACCGGACATGCTACAGTGCAGTGTCCGGTGTGCACCGGACTGTCCGGTGCACCCGACGACAGAAAGCTGCTGCTTTCTGTCCAACGGCTAGTTGGGGGTGTGGAGGCTATAAATACCACCCCAACCGGCCATTCTCAAGGGTGAGAGCCCAAGCAACATACCAAGGCATATAGTGCACATTTCTAAGAGCTCAAACACCCAAGTGCTTAATAGAATCACTCGGTGATTAGCGTAGGTGCTTTGCGAAGTGCTTAGGTTAGTTAGACCGCTTTAGCGCTTGCTCTAGGTGAATCCTAGTTAGTTGAGTGAGTTTTGTAAAACCACACAACCCCTTGGCTCTTGCGTGAGTCGTTGTAATTGTACCGAGTGGGGCGAGAGTCTTGCGAGACCGTGACAACCGCGTTTGTGTCACGGCCGCCACCGTGTACCGGAGGGAACGAGGCCCGCGGCGTTTCGGCCGGAAGCTCGATAGTGGAGACGGCGGGGAGCGTCCGAGAGGAGCCGGAAGCGGAGCACCACTTGCGCGTGGAGAAGGCCCGTGGCTCTCTACGGAGTTACTCGACCGTGGTGCTTGGCCCTCGCGTGGGCTTCCCTTTGCGTAGGGGCACCAACGAGGATTAGTCGGGACCTTGCGTGGTTCCGGATACCTCGGTAAAAATACCGGCGTCATCCACGAGAGTTTGCTTCTCTACTTAGCTCTTTACATTCCGAATTTATATTAAGCATTTAAGTTTCAATCTTGTAGTCATACTTATTTAGTATAGATTGAAACTTAGCCTTTTGCGGTAGTGAGAGCACCTAGAGGGGGGGGTGAATAGGTGATCCTGTAAAAACTTCAAACTTAAGCCACAAAAACTTGTTAAGTGTTAGCACGATTATTGCCAAGTGGCTAAGGTGAAGTCTCAACAAAACACAGTACCACAAGAAAATCAAGCACAGAGGTGACACAGTGGTTTTATCCCGTGGTTCGGCCAAGACCAACGCTTGCCTACTCCACGTTGTGGCGTCCCAACGGACGAGGGTTGCAATCAACCCCTCTCAAGCGGTCCAAAGACCCACTTGAATACCATGGTGTTTTGTTGTTCCTTTCACTATCCCGTTTGCAAGGAATCTCCACAAATTGGAGTCTCTTGCCCTTACAAGTATATGATCACAAATGAAACACGGAGTAAGGGAGGGAAGCAACACACACAAATCCACAGCGAAATGCGCACACACACGGCTAAGACTCGAGCTCACAAGAGTATCACAAAGTTCTCACTAGAACGGAGCTCGAATCTCTTAGAATCACAAATGAAAGCGCAAAGACTTAGTGTGGATGATCAAGAATGCTCAAAGGTTGCTTGTGTATCTCCTCCATGCGCCTAGGGGCTCCTTTTATAGCCCCAAGGCAGCTAGGAGCCGTTGAGAGCAAATCCGGAAGGCCATCCTTGCCTTCTGTCGTCGGGGGCACCGGACAGTCCGGTGCACACCGGACACTGTCCGGTGCCCGATTTGTTTCCTTAACTGGCGCTGCCGACCGTTGCAGACCGTTGAAGATCTGGGAGCCGTTGGCGCACCGGACATGTCCGGTGCACACCGGACAGTCCGGTGCCGTCTTCCGACCGTTGGCTCCGCCACGTGTCCCACGCAGATTGCGCGGCCGACCGTTGGCCTGGCCGACTGTTGACTCACCGGACAGTCCGGTGCACACCGGACAGTCCGGTGAATTTTAGCCGTACGCCGTCGGCCAATTTCCCGAGAGCGGCCAGTTCGAGCCGAGTCAGCCTGGCGCACCGGACACTGTCCGGTGCACACCGGACAGTCCGGTGCTCCAGACCGAGCTGGGTCTTGGCTGCACACAGCCAAGTCTTTTCTCCTTTTCTCTCTTCTTCTTCTTTCTGTTTCTAACACTTATATAAATATATTAGTACACAAAACCAATGTACTAAGGCTTAGAAACATACCTTTACTTCATGATTTGTACCTTGTTCATAAATTCACAATTAAGCACATGTGTTGGCACTTAATCACCAAAATACTTAGAAATGGCCCAAGGGCACATTTCCCTTTCAATCTCCCCCTTTTTGGTGATTTATGCCAACACAACATAAAGCAACTAGAACAAGTGCAAACTCACTTCAAATAAAACTTAAATTTATTTTGAATCAATTTTGGCATATATGGATCATCCTTTGCCACCACTTGGTTTGTTTTTGCAAATCAAACTCAAATCTCTATCTCTAAGTTAAACACACATGTTGAAGCATAAAGAAAGTCATTCCAACAGAGATTGATCAATGATGTCAAAAACTCCCCCTTTTTCCCATAATTGCTACTTCTCCCCACAAGAAGCCAAAAGAGACAATAAAAAGGGTTTTGACAAACCAAAAACTCTACTCTACTATTTTCAAAATCTCTCAAGTGGTAGCTGATCCATTTATTGCTTTGGCCTTTATTTTCTCCCCCTTTGGCATCAAGCACCAAAACGGGATAAATCTTGGCC
This sequence comes from Zea luxurians, assembly GCA_029449295.1. Taxonomy (NCBI): domain Eukaryota; kingdom Viridiplantae; phylum Streptophyta; class Magnoliopsida; order Poales; family Poaceae; genus Zea; species Zea luxurians. The sequence goes on from JAOPSE010000010.1 coordinate 103,312,823, forward strand.
CTTTAACCCCATTGCCTCACCAAAATCTTCAATTAAGAGCAAATGGCAATAAGAGTTAATGAGATGAACTTGGAATAAGTTACCCCTCATCGGAGTGCAGTGGAAGTCTTTCATGGTCCAAGTCCACCTTTTCCCTTTCAATTCTCCTTTGTGACTAAAACAAACAGACTCATACATATGGTTAGTCTCAAAGGGTCAAGTTGTAACACATCTCCCCCTAAACATGTGCATCACTTTGCAACGGACTTGTGAGGTCCAGGGAGTGTTTGTACAACTTGAGCACCATGATAAGCAACAATATGCAGAATGAACATGATCAAAAGCATAAATACATGTATGCTACATTTCAATCCAAGTTCCGCGAATCTAAGATATTGAGCTCACTACGCAGCCTGCAAAAGGTCTTCTCATCTAAAGGCTTGGTAAAGATATCGGCTAGCTGGTTCTCGGTGCTAACATAAAACACTTCGATATCTCCCTTTTGCTGGTGGTCTCTCAAAAAGTGATGCCGGATGTCTATGTGCTTTGTGCGGCTATGCTCAACAGGATTTTCCGCTATTCGGATAGCACTCTCATTGTCACATAGGAGTGGGACTTTGCTCAGATTGTAGCCAAAGTCCCTGAGGGTTTGCCTCATCCAAAGTAGTTGCGCGCAACACTGTCCTGCGGCAACGTACTCGGCCTCAGCGGTGGATAGGGCAACGGAGGTTTGTTTCTTAGAGTTCCATGACACCAGGGACCTTCCTAAGAATTGGCACGTCCCCGATGTACTCTTCCTATCGACCTTACATCCAGCATAGTCGGAATCTGAGTACCCAATCAAGTCAAAGTTAGACCCCTTTGGATACCAGATCCCGAAGCAAGGCGTAGCGACTAGATATCTAAGAATTCGCTTCACCGCCACCAAGTGACACTCCTTAGGATCGGATTGAAATCTAGCACACATGCATACGCTAAGCATAATATCCGGTCTACTAGCACATAAATAAAGTAAAGACCCTATCATTGACCGGTATGCTTTTTGATCAACGGACTTACCTCCTTTGTTGAGGTCGGTGTGTCCGTCGGTTCCCATCGGCGTCTTTGCGGGCTTGGCGTCCTTCATCCCAAACCGCTTTAGCAGATCTTGCGTGTACTTCGTTTGGGAGATGAAGGTGCCGTCCTTGAGTTGCTTCACTTGGAACCCAAGGAAGTAGTTCAACTCGCCCATCATCGACATCTCGAATTTCTGCGTCATCACCCTGCTAAACTCTTCACAAGACTTTTGGTTAGTAGAACCAAATATTATGTCATCGACATAAATTTGGCACACAAACAAATCACCATCACAAGTCTTAGTGAAAAGAGTTGGATCGGCTTTCCCAACCTTGAAAGCATTAGCAATTAAGAAATCTCTAAGGCATTCATACCATGCTCTTGGGGCTTGTTTAAGTCCATAGAGCGCCTTAGAGAGCTTACACACGTGGTCGGGGTACCGCTCATCCTCGAAGCCAGGGGGTTGCTCCACGTACACCTCCTCCTTTATTGGCCCGTTGAGGAAAGCGCTCTTCACATCCATTTGGTACAACCTGAAAGAATGGTGAGCGGCATATGCTAGCAAGATACGAATTGATTCTAGCCTAGCCACAGGAGCAAAAGTCTCCTCAAAGTCCAAACCTGCGACTTGGGCATAACCTTTTGCCACAAGTCGAGCCTTGTTCCTCGTCACCACCCCGTGCTCGTCCTGTTTGTTGCGGAACACCCACTTGGTTCCCACAACATTTTGCTTGGGACGAGGCACCAGCGTCCAAACTTCATTGCGCTTGAAGTTGTTAAGTTCCTCCTGCATGGCCAACACCCAATCCGGATCTAGCAAGGCCTCCTCTACCCTGAAAGGCTCAATAGAGGAGACAAAAGAGTAATGTTCACAAAAATTAACTAGTCGAGACCGAGTAGTTACTCCCTTGCTAATGTCACCCAGAATTTAGTCGACGGGATGATCCCTTTGAATCATCGCTCGAACTTGGGTTGGAGGTGCCGGTTGCGCTTCTTCCTCCATCACATGATCATCTTGTGCTCCCCCTTGATCACACGCCTCCTTTTGATGAACCTGTTCATCGTCTTGAGTTGGGGGATGCACCGTTGTTGAGGAAGAAGGTTGATCTCGTTCTTCTTGTTCTTGTGGCCGAACGTCTCCAATCGCCATGGTTCGTATAGCGGCCGTTGGAACATCTTCTTCATCTACATCATCACAATCAACAACTTGCTCTCTTGGAGAGCCATTAGTCTCATCAAATACAACGTCGCTAGAGACTTCAACCAAACCCGATGATTTGTTGAAGACCCTATACGCCTTTGTATTTGAATCATAACCTAATAAAAACCCTTCTACAGCTTTGGGAGCAAACTTAGAATTTCTACCCTTCTTCACTAGAATGTAGCACTTGCTCCCAAAAACACGAAAGTAAGATACATTGGGTTTGTTACCGGTTAGTAGCTCATATGACGTCTTCTTCAGGAGGCGGTGAAGGTAGACCCTGTTGATGGCGTGGCAAGCCGTGTTCACGGCTTCCGACCAAAAGCACTCGGGGGTCTTGAACTCTCCAAGCATCGTCCTCGCCATATCGATTAGCGTCCTGTTCTTCCTCTCTACCACACCATTTTGCTGTGGTGTGTAGGGAGCGGAGAACTCGTGCTTGATCCCTTCCTCCTCAAGAAACTCCTCCACTTGTAGGTTCTTGAACTCGGACCCGTTGTCGCTCCTAATCTTCTTCACCTTGAGCTCAAACTCATTTTGAGCTCTCCTGAGGAAGCGCTTGAGGGTCCCTTGGGTTTCAGACTTATCCTGCAAAAAGAACACCCAAGTGAAGCGGGAAAAGTCATCAACAATAACTAGACCATACTTACTTCCTCCTATGCTTAGATAGGCGACGGGTCCGAAGAGGTCCATATGCAGCAGCTCCAGGGGTCTTGACGTGGTCATCACATTCTTGCTGTGATGTGCTCCTCCCACTTGTTTACCTGCCTGACAAGCTGCACAAGGTCTATCTTTTTCGAAATAAACATTTGTTAGACCTATCACGTGTTCTCCCTTTAGAAGCTTGTGGAGGTTCTTCATCCCCACATGTGCTAAGCGGCGATGCCACAGCCAGCCCATGCAAGTCTTAGCCATTAAGCATGCATCTAGACCGGCCTCTTCTTTTGCAAAATCAACTAAGTAAAGCTTGCCGTCTAGTACACCCTTAAAAGCTAGTGAACCATCACATCTTCTAAAGACAGACACATCTACATTAGTAAAAAGGCAATTGTATCCCATGTTGCATAGTTGACTAACAGATAGCAAATTGTAACCAAGAGACTCAACTAAAAACACATTTGAAATTGAGTGCTCATTAGAAATTGCAATTTTACCTAACCCTTTTACCTTGCCTTGATTCCCATCACCGAATATAATTGAATCTTGGGAATCCTTATTTTTGACGTAGGAGGTGAACATCTTCTTCTCCCCCGTCATATGGTTTGTGCATCCGCTGTCGATAATCCAGCTTGAACCCCCGGATGCATAAACCTGCAAGGCAAATTTAGGCTTGGGTCTTAGGTACCCAACTTATGTTGGGTCCTGCAAGGTTAGCACAAATGTCCTTAGGGACCCAAATGCAAGTCCTGTCTCCCTTGCATTTTGCCCCTAATTTCCTAGCAACTCTTTTCCTATCCTTTCTACAAATAGCAAAGGAAGTGTTTAAAGCACAATAAATTATAGAGGGTTCATTCACTACTTTCCTAGGAGCATGAATAACATTCTTTCTAGGCACATGAGCAATATTTCTCCTAGGCATATGTACAACATTTCTCCTACGCATATCTCTATCATGCTTATAAGAAGAACTAGAAGCAAACATGGCATGAGAATCATAAACATGTGAATCAAAATCATTATAAGCCTTTCTAGCATTTCTCCTATCATTATACATAAAGGCATGGTTCTTTTTCGCACTACTAGCCATAGGGGCCTTCCCCTTCTCCTTGACGAAGATGGGAGCCTTATGGCTTGTTAAGTTCTTGGCTTCCCTCTTGAAGCCAAGCCCATCCTTAATTGAGGGATGTCTTCCAATTGTATAGGCATCCCTTGCAAATTTTAACTTGTCAAATTCATTTTTGCTAGTCTTAAGTTGTGCATTAAGACTAGCCAATTCATCACTTAGTTTGGAAATTGAAACTAAGTGTTCACTACAGGCATTAACATCAAAATCCTTACACCTAGTGCAAATTGTAACATTTTCAACACAGGGATTTGATTTACTGTCTACTTCTAGTTTAGCACTTAAATCATTATTAACATTTCGTAAAGTAGCAATGATTTCATGACAAGAGGATAATTCACTAGAAAGCACTTCATTTCTTTTCACTTCTAAAGCATATGATTTTTGTGCCTCTACAAATTTATCATGTTCATCATACAATAAATCCTCCTGTTTTTCTAAAAGCCTATCCTTTTCATTCAATGCATCAATAAATTCATTGATTTTATCTATCTTAGATCTATCTAAGCCCTTGAACAAGCATGAATAATCTATGTCATCATCATCACTAGATTCATTATCACTAGAAGAAGCATAAGTGGAGTCTTGAGTACTCACTTTCTTCTCCCTTGCCATAAGGCATGTGAGACGCTCGTTGGGGAAGAGGGAAGACTTGTTGAAGGCAGTAGCAGCGAGTCCTTCATTGTCGGAGTCGGAGGAGGAGCAATCCGAGTCCCACTCCTTTCCTAGATGCGCCTCGCCCTTTGCCTTCTTGTATTGCTTCTTCTTCTCTCTTTTGTTCCCCTTTTCCTGGTCACTTTCATTATCGGGACAGTTAGCGATAAAATGACCAAGCTTACCGCACTTGAAGCATGAGCGCTTTCCCTTTGTCTTGGTCTTGCTTGGCTGCCCCTTGCGACCATTTAGCGCTGTCTTGAATCTCTTGATGATGAGAGCCATCTCTTCATCATTGAGTCCGGCCGCCTCAATCTGCGCCACCTTGCTGGGTAGCGCCTCCTTGCTTCGTGTTGCCTTGAGAGCAAGGGGTTGCGGCTCGTTGATCGGACCATTCAAGGCGTCGTCCACATACCTCGCTTCCTTGATCATCATTCGCCCGCTAACGAATTTCCCAAGAACTTCTTCGGGCGACATCTTGGTGTACCTGGGATTTTCACGTATATTGTTCACCAAATGAGGATCAAGAACGGTAAATGACCTGAGCATTAGCCGGACGACGTCGTGGTCCGTCCATCGTGTGCTTCCGTAGCTCCTTATCTTGTTGATAAGGGTCTTGAGCCGGTTGTATGTTTGCGTCGGCTCCTCGCCCCTTATCATTGCGAACCGTCCAAGCTCACCCTCCACCAACTCCATCTTGGTGAGCAAGGTGACGTCGTTCCCCTCATGAGAAATCTTGAGGGTGTCCCAGATTTGCTTGGCGTTATCCAAGCCGCTCACTTTATGATATTCATCCCTGCACAAGGAAGCTAGAAGGACAGTAGTAGCTTGTGCATTCTTATGAATTTGTTCATTAATGAACATGGGACTATCCGAACTATCAAAGTGCATTCCACTCTCTACAATCTCCCATATACTAGGATGGAGAGAGAATAGGTGACTACGCATTTTGTGGCTCCAAAATCCGTAGTCCTCTCCATCAAAGTGTGGGGGCTTGCCGAGTGGAATGGAGAGCAAATGAGAATGTGAACTTTGCGGAATACGAGAGTAATCGAAAGAAAAGTTCGAATTAACCGGTTTTCTTCTCTCGTAGTCGTTGTGGTCCTCGTCCTTTTGGGAAGAAGTAGACTCGTCGCTGTCGTAGTAGACGATCTCCTTGATTCGCCTTGTCTTCTTCTTCTTCCCTTCCTTCCGTCTTTGGCCCGAGCCGGAGTCGGTAGGCTTATCGTCCTTCGGCTCGTTGACGAAGGATTCCTTCTCTTTGTCATTGATCACAATACCCTTCCCCTTAGGATCCATCTCTTCGGGCGGTTAGTCCCTTTGTGAAGAGAACGGCTCTGATACCAATTGAGAGCACCTAGAGGGGGGGGTGAATAGGTGATCCTGTAAAAACTTCAAACTTAAGCCACAAAAACTTGTTAAGTGTTAGCACGATTATTGCCAAGTGGCTAAGGTGAAGTCTCAACAAAACACAGTACCACAAGAAAATCAAGCACAGAGGTGACACAGTGGTTTTATCCCGTGGTTCGGCCAAGACCAACGCTTGCCTACTCCACGTTGTGGCGTCCCAACGGACGAGGGTTGCAATCAACCCCTCTCAAGCGGTCCAAAGACCCACTTGAATACCACGGTGTTTTGTTGTTCCTTTCACTATCCCGTTTGCAAGGAATCTCCACAAATTGGAGTCTCTTGCCCTTACAAGTATATGATCACAAATGAAACACGGAGTAAGGGAGGGAAGCAACACACACAAATCCACAGCGAAATGCGCACACACACGGCTAAGACTCGAGCTCACAAGAGTATCACAAAGTTCTCACTAGAACGGAGCTCGAATCTCTTAGAATCACAAATGAAAGCGCAAAGACTAAGTGTGGATGATCAAGAATGCTCAAAGGTTGCTTGTGTATCTCCTCCATGCGCCTAGGGGCTCCTTTTATAGCCCCAAGGCAGCTAGGAGCCGTTGAGAGCAAATCCGGAAGGCCATCCTTGCCTTCTGTCGTCGGGGGCACCGGACAGTCCGGTGCACACCGGACACTGTCCGATGCCCGATTTGTTTCCTTAACTGGCGCTGCCGACCGTTGCAGACCGTTGAAGATCTGGGAGCCGTTGGCGCACCGGACATGTCCGGTGCACACCGGACAGTCCGGTGCCGTCTTCCGACCGTTGGCTCCGCCACGTGTCCCGCGCAGATTGCGCGGCCGACCGTTGGCCTGGCCGACTGTTGACTCACCGGACAGTCCGGTGCACACCGGACAGTCCGGTGAATTTTAGCCGTACGCCGTCGGCCAATTTCCCGAGAGCGGCCAGTTCGAGCCGAGTCAGCCTGGCGCACCGGACACTGTCCGGTGCACACCGGACAGTCCGGTGCTCCAGACCGAGCTGGGTCTTGGCTGCACACAGCCAAGTCTTTTCTCCTTTTCTCTCTTCTTCTTCTTTCTGTTTCTAACACTTATATAAATATATTAGTACACAAAACCAATGTACTAAGGCTTAGAAACATACCTTTACTTCATGATTTGTACCTTGTTCATAAATTCACAATTAAGCACATGTGTTGGCACTTAATCACCAAAATACTTAGAAATGGCCCAAGGGCACATTTCCCTTTCAGGTAGAGATAGCAACACTTAGACAAAACCTAGTTTGCACATTCTAGTTTTGATTATTTGCATAGGTTTTGCTCTAGGGATTTAATTGTGGCCTAGTTTAGTAAAAGTTTTAGAAGTCCTAATTCACCCCCCCCCCCTCTTAGGCGTCACCCGTTTCCTACACCTTGGAAGTTGAGCAGGAATTTGTCCCTTAGGCTTCTCCAGGAGTCAATGGACAGCGGGGGCAACCTGGTGAACCAGGTGAGAGCTGGGCCTTCGAGGGCAATGATGAAAGATTTGGCCATTGTGGCGTCGTCCCCTCCAGAAGATGCAACGACGACCTGATAACTCATGATGTACTGTGCTGGGTCCGTGCTGCCGTTGTACTTGGGATAGGTCCCTGCCCGGAAGTTGGCAGGCCAGGGTGTCACTTGCAGATGTGGTGCCAGGGGACTCCCTTCGCCCCATACGACATCGGAAGGCGTAGTCGCGCTGGGGGAAGTGCGGGTCTTCCACTTGCGCGCGCTGTTGCAGGGGTGGCCCGTGCTGCAAGCCGAGGTGGCCTTCGCGCTGCATCAGCGCGATCTCCCGCTCGAGGTCCTGGGCCTTCTGCTCTTCGTCACGTATCATTTGCCGCACCTTGGCTAGTGCAGACACGCGCTGGCGCTTGGCCTCCAGTATCTCTTTTTGCCTCTGGAGATTGCGGTTCTTGAGGCGCAGGGCGCGCAGCTATAGCTGTTCTTCCGCTGAAACGTCGAGGACTTCACCGTCCTCGGTGAGGTCCGCGCCCTTCGGTGGGGCGAAGCCTGGGGGAGGTTGCGGTTGTCCTTCAAGGCCACAGGTGTGGAGAGCGTCGACTTCGCAGGTGCGGGGAACATCGTCTTCAGCAGCCTCTTGGTGGGTGGAGTGGGTGAGTGCGAGGGCCTTGCCCTTTTTTGCGGCCAGCAGTGCTGCCTTCGCAGCCTCGTCAGCCTTCGAGCACGAACGGTGGGCGCCAAATGTTGGAACTTGCTCACAGGTGCAAGTTGATCCAACGGGGAGGGTGTAATAGCGCAAACAGGGTTTCAACACGTGATGGCAAAAGCTCTGTTCATCTAGCCTCTCAAGGGCACTGTGCGGGGGTATTTATAGGTACCTGAGTGCCCAGCGTCTTGTGTTAAGGACGCATGTGCCCTCAGACACCTAGGTTATCCCCAGAATATTCCCATAAAGCGGGGTTATAGACTGTAATTACAGGGATGCCTTTACAAATTAGGCCCGTAACACGCAGCGGCCACGCAGGGCCCGTTACAATGGGCCGGATCACACGTGGGCCCCCATGCTGGACGAGGCCGCACGGTGGGATGACCTCGTCGCAGGTATTCGTCCGATGTCGTATGGGGCGAAGGGTGTCCCCTGCCCGTTGTCTTGTCTCCGTTGGACCAACGACTACGGCGAAGGCCTCGAGCGAAGGGTGGCGTCTTCGCCTTCGCCCCAACACCAACACAAACCAAAGTGAATATATAAGTGCATAATTAAACTAGTTTGCATAAGGCAAGTGCAAAGGTTGCTTGGAATTAAACCAATTTATACTTTCATAGGATATGCATGAATTGCTTTCTTTCTTTTAACATTTTGGACCACGCTTGCACCACTTGTTTTGTTTTTGCAAATTCTTTTGAAAATTCTTTTCAAAGTCTTTTTGCAAATAGTCAAAGGTATATGAATAAGATTTGAAGAAGCATTTTCAAGATTTGAAATTTTCTCCCCCTGTTTCAAATGATTTTCCTTTGACTAAACAACCCCCCCCTAATGAAATTTTCCTCTTAGGTTCAAGAGGGTTTTTACAAATTGAAAGAAGATCAAATATCTTATATACCAAAATTTGAAAAACTCCTTTTTAAGATATAGATATCAATTGAGATAGAATTTCTTAGAGAAATACTACTTTCAAATATACCAATTGAAGAACATTCAAAAACTTAAACTTGTTTCGAAAAATTTTGAAATTGGCATGGTGGTGCGGTCCTTTTGCTTTGGGCTAATACTCTCTCCCCCTTTGGCATTAATCGCCAAAAACAGAGTCTTTATAGCCCTTTTTACTTTCTCCCCTAGTGGTACAAATGAATATGAGTAAAGATTATACCAATTTTGAGAGATGGCGGAATACCGGCAAAGGATAGATAATACCGATGATGTAGAGTGGAAGCAATGTCTTTGCCGAATACTCCATTTTCCTTTCAATCTAAGACTTAATACACGAGATACTCATGGAAACATATTAGTCTTAGCCTTGGCACAAGAGAGATAGGAAATATGCAAATGTACCAAAGGAAAGATACATGGTTAAAAGGATATGCCAATTAAGCGTAAATAGTTCTATATAATATAGATTGCTCCCCCTAAATATGTGCCTGGAGAGGAATACAGATTTTGGCCTTAAATGCCAAGTGCACATAACTAGGTTAATGAGAACATATTTATATCATAGAAATTTTGAAGTGCAATGTGTCATAATAAAAGTGTGATGCTCACGACAGACTATGCACTTATGAAAGCATGTTGGAACCATTTTAAGCAATTACCCTTAAAGATTTCAAAGAGACTTAAGGAATCTCCACCTTTGGAACAAAGGTAGCTTATCCTCGTTACAAGGTTAAGCTTTAAGCTCTTTGACAATAAAATCACTTCACCTAGTTTTAACAAAAATGCACAAGGGCAGGAATGAAATTTTTGAGAAGTTAAACTAGGTATGAAGCAGGGATATGCATAAACATGCTTTCTCTTCCTTTTATCCAAGATGTGCAAGAAATGTATAGAAGAGGAAGATTTAGGTACATGTATAAATGAGAGGAAGTAGTTTTACCCTTTTGTACCTTCACATATAGACGCTCTCTTCATTGTGCTTTATTCTTAGTCTTAGTTACTTAAGACCTGTATTCAAGATAGTGTATGGAAATATTTTGCACAAGAGAGAGTTCTACAACTAGTGATCATTTTCTAAGTCATTGTTATTATATATCAAGTAGATCACAAATTGCATAAATGTATCATGAATTCTCCTTTTAACTTAGTGCATATCAAGAGATATATCGATTGAAATTATATGAGGCACTAAGAAACATAAGTGTTGATTGAAGTTATTCAATGATCAAACAAATAACAGATGCGATCAAAAGAACAACATATGCATTAGATTATTGAAAGGGAATTAGGCTTACACCTATTTCCTAATTGATTTTGGTGGTTGAATTGCCCAACACAAATAATTGGACTAACTAGTTTGCTCTAGTCTATAAGTTCTACAGGTGCCAAAGGTTCACAAAAAGTCAATAAAAAGACCAAGAATGGGTTCAAACAAAGAGAGCAAGGGACAACCGAAGTGTGCCCTGGTCTGGCGCACCGGACAGTCCGGTGTGCCATCGGACAGTGTCCGGTGCACCAGGGAACTCCAAGCTGAACTCTTCACCTTCGGAAAATCTCAGAGGCGCTTCGCTATAATTCACCGGACTGTCCGGTGCACCACCGGACAGTGTCCGGTGCCCCAGGGGAGAGCGACTCTGAACTCACCAGCTTCGGGAATCCGCTCCACTAAAATTCACCGGACTGTCCGGTGAGCCAGCGGAGCAACGGCTACTTCACGCTCAATGGTCGACTGCAACGCATTAAATGCGCGCCAGCGCGCGCAGAGGAGCAGAGCACGCGCGGGTGGTACACCGGATAGCCTACAGGGCCTGTCCGGTGCGCCACCGGACAGCCAGGCGGGCCCACATGACAGAGCTCCAACGGTTGGAACCCAACGACCAGGTGATGTGGCTGGCGCACCGGACTGTCCGGTGCGCCATGCGACAGAAGCCTTCACCAAACGGCTAGTTTGGTGGTTGGGGTTATAAATACCCCCAACCACCCCACATTCAAGGCATCCAAGTTTTCCACCTTCCAACTACTTACAAGAGCTCTAGCATTCAATTCTAGACACACCAAAGAGATCAAATCCTCTCCCAATTCCACTCAAAGCTTTAGTGATTAGAGAGAGTGATTGTTGTGTTCATTTGAGCTCTTGCGCTTGGATTGCTTCTTTTTCTCATTCTTCCTTGCGATCATCTCAATTGTAATCAAGGCAAGAGACACCAATTGTGTGGTGGTCCTTGTGGGGAAGTTTGGTTCCCATTTGATTGAGAAGAGAAGCTCACTCGGTCGGAGGGACCGTTTGAGAGAGGGAAAGGGTTGAAAGAGACCCGGTCTTTGTGACCACCTCAACGGGGAGTAGGTTTGAGAGAACCGAACCTCGGTAAAACAAATCCTTGTGTCTCACTTCTTTATTCACTTGCGATTTGTTTTTACGCCCTCTCTCGGACTCGCATTATATTTCTAACGCTAACCCGACTTGTAGTTGTGATTAACTTTGTAAATTTCAGTTTCGCCCTATTCACCCCCCCCCCTCTAGGCGACTTTCAATTGGTATCGGAGCCCGGTGCTTTATTAGAGCCTAACCGCTCGAAGTGATGTCGGGAGATCACGCCAAGAAGGAGATGGAGACCGGCGACAAACCCACTACAAGCCACGGGAAGGCTTCATCGGAAGAGTCCCGCAACAAAGGGAAGCGGAAGGAGAAGAAACCCTCTTCCCACAAGTCGCTTCGGAGTGGCGACAAGAAAAAGAAGATGAGGAAGGTGGTCTACTACGAGACCGATTCTTCATCACCTTCCACCTCCGGCTCCGACGTGCCGTCCGTAACTTCTAAGCGCCATGAGCGCAAGAAGTATAGTAAGATTCCCCTACGCTATTCCCGTATTTCAAAGCGTACTCCTTTACTCTCCGTTCCATTAGGCAAACCACCGGTTTTTTACGGTGAAGATTATAATATGTGGAGTGACAAAATGAGGCATCATCTAACCTCACTCCACACAAGCATTTGGAATGTTGTTGAGTTTGGTGTACAGGTACCATCCGTAGGGGATGAAGACTACGACTCCGACGAAGTGGCCCGAATCCACCACTTTAACTCCCAAGCCACCACTATACTCCTCGCCTCTCTAAGTCGAGAGGAGTATAATAAGGTGCAAGGGTTAAAGAGTGCGAAGGAAATTTGGGACGTACTCAAGACCGCGCACGAAGGAGACGAGGTGACCAAAATCACCAAGCAGGAGACGATCGAGGGGGAGCTCGGTCGGTTCTGACTCAACCAAGGCGAGGACCCTCAAGCCATGTACAACCGCTTGAAGACCTTGGTGAACCAAGTGCGCAACCTCGGGAGCACTAAATGGGATGACCATGAGATGGTCAAGGTTATTCTAAGATCCCTCGTTTTTCTTAACCCTACGCAAGTTCAATTAATTCGAGGAAATCCTAGATATACACAAATGACTCCCGAGGAAGTAATAGGTAATTTTGTGAGCTTTGAGTTGATGATCAAAGGCTCAAAGAAAATCATCGAGCTAGATGGCCCCTCCGCGCCCGAAGCACAACCGGTTGCATTCAAGGCGACAGAGGAGAAAAAGGAGGAGTCTACATCAAGTAGACAACCAATCGACGCCTCTAAGCTCGACAATGAGGAGATGGCTCTCATCATCAAGAGCTTCCGCCAAATCCTCATGCAAAGGAGGGGGAAAGACTACAAGTCCCGCTCCAAGAAAGTTTGCTACAAATGTGGTAAGCCCGGTCATTTCATTGATAAATGTCCATTATCTAGTGATAGTGACAGGGGCGACGACAAGAAGGGGAGAAGAAAGGAGAAGAAGAGGTACTACAAGAAGAAGGGCGGCGATGCTCATGTTTGCCGGGAGTGGGACTCCGACGAGATCTCCACTGACTCCTCCTCCGACGAGGACGCCGCCAACATTGCCGTCACCAAGGGACTCCTCTTCCCCAACGTCGGCCACAAGTGCCTCATGGCAAAGGACGACAAAAAGAAGAAGGTTAAATCCAAATCCTCCACTAAATATGAGTCCTCTAGTGATGATAATGCTAGTGACGAGGAGGATAATTTGTGTACCCTTTCTGTCAACCTAAACATGCAACAAAAATAAAAATTAAATGAATTAATTAGTGCCATCCATGAAAAGGATGAACTCTTGGACACCCAAGAGGACTTCCTAATCAAGGAAAACAAAAAGCATGTTAAGGTTAAAAATGCTTACGCTCTAGAAGTTGAAAAATATGAAAAATTAACTAGTGAGCTAAGCACATCACATGATTTAATTGCCAACCTTAGAAATGAGAATGCTAGATTAATTACTAAGGTTGATTCAAATGTATGTGATGATTCAATTTCCAATCTTAGAGATGATAATGCTAATTTGCTTGCTAAGATTGAAAAATTGAATGATTCTCTTGCTAGCCTTAGAAATGAAAATGAAAAATTGATTGCTAAGGCTAAAGATTTTGATGTTTGCAATGTTACTATTTCCAACCTTAGAAGTGAAAATGATATATTACATGCTAAGGTTGTAGAATTAAAATCTTGCAAACCCTCTACATCTACCGTTGAGCATACTTCCATTTGTACTAGATGTAGAGGCATTAATGTTGATGCTATCCATGACCATCTAGCTTTAATTAAGAAACAAAATGATCACATAGCTCAACTTAATGCCAAAATCAATGAGCATGACTTAGAAAATGAAAATTTTAAATTTGCTAGAAGCATGCTCTATAGTGGGAGACGCCCTGGCATCAAGGATGGCATTGGCTTCCAAAAGGGAGACAATGTCAAACTTAATGCCCCTCCTAAGAAATTATCCAACTTTGTTAAGGGAAAGGCTCCCATGCCTCAGGATAACGAGGGTTACATTTTGTACCCTGTCGGTTATCCCGAGCATAAAATTAGGAGAATTCATTCTAGGAAGTCTCACTCTGGCCCTAATCATGCTTTCATGTATAAGGGTGAGACATCTAGCTCTAGGCAACCAACCTGTGCTAAGTTGCCTAAGAAGAAAACTCCTACTACATCAAATGATCATAGCATTTCATTTAAAACTTTTGATGCTTCTTATGTGTTAACCAACAAATCAGGCAAGGTAGTTGCCAAGTATATTGGGGGCAAACACAAGAGCTCCAAAACTTATGTTTGGGTACCCAAATTTCTTGTCTCTAATGCTAAAGGACCCAAAACTGTTTGGGTACCTAAAATCAAGAACTAAACTTGTTTTGTAGGTTTATGCATCCGGGGGCTCAAGTTGGATCATCGATAACGGCTGCACAAACCACATGACAGGGGAGAAGATGTTCTCCTCCTATGAGAAAAATCAAGATCCCCAAAGAGCTATCACATTCGGGGTTGGAAATCAAGGTTTGGTCAAAGGTTTGGGTAAAATTGCTATTTCACCTGACCATTCCATTTCCAATGTTTTTCTTGTAGATTCTTTAGATTATAACTTGCTTTCCATTTCCCAATTATGTCAAATGGGCTACAACTGTCTATTTACTGATGTAGGTGTCACTATCTTTAGAAGGAGTGATGATTCAATAGCATTTAAGGGAGTGTTAGAGGGTCAGCTATACTTGGTAGATTTTGATAGAGCTGAACTCAACACTTGCTTAATTGCTAAGACTAACATGGGTTGGCTCTGGCACCGCCGACTAGCCCATGTTGGAATGAAGAATCTTCATAAGATTCTAAAGGGAGAGCACATTTTAGGATTAACAAATGTTCATTTTGAGAAAGACAGGATTTTGTAGAGCATGCCAAGCAGGGAAGCAAGTTGGTGTTCATCATCCACATAAGAACATCATGACGACTGACAGGCCACTGGAGCTCCTACACATGGATCTATTCGGCCTGATTGCTTACATAAGCATCGGCGGGAGTAAGTACTGTCTAGTTATTGTCGATGACTATTCTCGCTTCACTTGGGTGTTCTTTTTATAGGAAAAATCTCAAACCCTAGAGATTTTAAAGGGATTCTTGAGACGGGCTCAAAATGAGTTCGGCTTGAGGATCAAGAAAATAAGAAGTGATAATGGAACGGAGTTCAGAAACTCACAAATTGAAGGCTTCCTTGAGGAGGAGGGCATCAAGCATGAGTTCTCTTCTCCCTACACCCCACAACAAAATGGTGTAGTGGAGAGGAAGAATCGAACTCTATTGGACATGGCAATGACCATGCTTGATGAATACAAGACTTCGGATCAGTTTTGGGCCGAGGCGGTTAACACCGCCTGCTACGCCATCAACCGGTTGTATCTACACCGAATCCTCAAGAAGACATCATACGAACTCCTAACCGGTAAAAAGCCCAATATTTCCTATTTTAGAGTCTTTGGTAGCAAATGCTTTATTCTTGTTAAAAGAGGTAGAAAATCTAAATTTGCTCCTAAGACTGTAGAAGGCTTTTTACTAGGATATGATTCAAACACAAGGGCATATAGAGTCTTTAACAAGTCCTCAGGACTAGTTGAAGTTTCTTGTGACGTTGTGTTTGATGAGACTAACGGCTCTCAAGTAGAGCAAGTTGATCTTGATGAGATAGGTGATGAAGAGGCTCCGTGCATCGCGCTAAGGAACATGTCCATTGGGGATGTGTGTCCTAAGGAATCCGAAGAGCCTCCAAATGCACAAGATCAACCATCCTCCTCCACGCAAGCATCTCCACGAACTCAAAATAAGGATGAGGCTCAAGTTGATGAAGGAGAAGATCAAAAAGATGAGCCACCTCAAGATGACGACAATGATCAAGGGGGAGATGCAAATGATCAAGACAAGGAGGATGAAGAACCAAGACCGCCACACACAAGAGTCCACCAAGCAATTCAATGAGATCACCCCGTGAACACCATCCTCGGCGACATTCATAAGGGGGTAACCACTAGATCTCGTGTTGCACACTTTTGTGAGCATTACTCTTTTGTTTCCTCTATTGAGCCACACAGGGTAGAGGAAGCACTCCAAGATTCGGATTGGGTGATGGCGATGCAAGAGGAGCTCAACAACTTCACGAGGAACGAGGTATGGCATTTAGTTCCACGTCCTAACCAAAATGTTGTAGGAACCAAGTGGGTCTTCCGCAACAAACAAGATGAGCATGGTGTGGTGACAAGGAACAAAGCTCGACTTGTGGCCAAGGGATATTCACAAGTCGAAGGTTTGGATTTCGGTGAAACCTATGCACCCGTAGCTAGGCTTGAGTCAATTCGTATATTATTAGCCTATGCTACTTACCATGGCTTCAAGCTTTACCAAATGGATGTGAAGAGTGCCTTCCTCAATGGACCAATCAAGGAAGAGGTCTATGTTGAGCAACCTCCCGGCTTTGAAGACAGTGAGTATCCTAACCATGTCTATAGGCTCTCTAAGGCGCTTTATGGGCTCAAGCAAGCCCCAAGAGCATGGTATGAATGCCTAAGAGATTTCCTTATTGCTAATGGCTTCAAAGTCGGAAAGGCCGATCCTACTCTATTCACTAAAACTCTTGACAATGATTTGTTTGTATGCCAAATTTATGTTGATGATATTATATTTGGGTCTACTAACGAATCTACATGTGAAGAATTTAGTAGGATCATGACACAGAAATTCGAGATGTCAATGATGGGGGAGTTGAAGTATTTCTTAGGATTTCAAGTGAAGCAACTCCAAGAGGGCACCTTCATTAGCCATACGAAGTATACTCAAGACATTCTAAACAAGTTTGGGATGAAGGATGCCAAGCCCATCAAGACACCCATGGGAATCAATGGGCATCTCGACCTCGACACAGAAGGTAAATCCGTAGATCAAAAGGTATACCGGTCGATGATAGGATCTTTACTCTATTTATGTGCATCTCGACCGGATATTATGCTTTTCATATGCATGTGTGCAAGATTCCAAGCCGACCCTAAGGAAGCTCACCTTACGGCCGTAAAACGAATCTTGAGATATTTGGCTTATACTCCTAAGTTTGGGCTTTGGTATCCTAGGGAATCCACATTTGATTTAATTGGTTATTCGGATACCGATTGGGCATGGTGTAAAATTAATAGAAAGAGCACATCAGGGACTTGCCAGTTCTTGGGAAGATCCTTGGTGTCTTGGGCTTCAAAGAAGCAAAATTCCGTAGCTCTTTCTACCGCCGAAGCCGAGTATATTGCCGCAGGCCATTGTTGCGCGCAATTGCTTTGGATGAGGCAAACCTGTAACAGCCTAAATCTCATTTTGAGAATATAGTAAAAATTTTTCAAAGGTCTTGCATTAGAATTTTTCTTTTAGAACTCTCATAACATTTGAAGACTCATCTCCCTATTTAAAAGCATTGGCTCAAGTGAATAAAATAATAAATAGAACCATATTTGGCACTCATGATGGAGTTTTAATTGTATGTGCATTTAAAATAATAATAAAATATAATAATGAAATTGGGAATTTAAAACTACTTTGAAATCTAGAATTTGAAAATGGATAAGGAAAAGAAGAGGGAAGAAAAGGGAAACAATATACTATAAAGAAACAAGAATAGATGAATAAATACATACTTTTCATAGGGACACTCTTATTTGTGCACTTAATTTGTGTGTGAAACTTGTCAACAGATTTGAATTTCAAAACCAAAGTTTGAAATTTGGAAGGAATTGCAAAACTAAAACAGAAAAGAAAAAGATAAAGAAAGACCTGCGCCTGGGCCGAATTTCATATGTCCCGGCCCATCTCTCATACGCGCACGGCCCAACCTTCGTTACCGCGTCGCTCGGCCCATCTTCGCATCACGCGCCGTGCGGCCCTCTCTGCGCTGCTCTGCGTGGTCGCCGCCAGGTGGGGCCCACGAGTCAGTCAGTGCGGGCGCGTCGCGTTTCTCTGGCGGGTGGGCCAATCACGTCAGCTTCACCTCCTCAACCGAATCGCGACGAACACCATCGCGCGGACTCCGCGAAGCTCGCCGGTAATCTCGGCGTCCGTGCAACGACCGTGGGTGCGCTCCGGGTATAAAGCTCACCGGGCTCGCCTCTCCTCCCGTATCCGCCTACTATCGCGACCACCGCCGTAACACCGAGAGAGAGAGAGAGGAAGGAGAGGAGCGCGGCCGCCGCACCCGAAATCGGGTATCACCGGCGGTCTGGGTTCGTGTGTGACCGCGGCGTGTTGGTCGTTGTGCGGGGATTGCACGTGTGTGTCTTCTCGTGCACGGAAGGCACCGGCCGCCTCGGAATTTCTCACCGGAGACATCCAGACGCCACCGCGCCGTGGACAGCTTCGGCGGCCCCGCCATTCCTGGTAAGTGACCCCTGACCGGTTTCGCTTCCCGCTGAGCATCGCGTAGCTTCGTCCGATTAGGTTTTAAGGCTCTGCGTTGCCGACCACATGAACGCCGGTGAGCTCCACCACCGCGGAGTTCCAGTGCGCCGTGTCCGGTCGACTGGGTGGGGGGAAGAAGGCCCCTGTGCCGTCAATCCAAGGATGGGCGGCCACGATTAGATCTGAGGAAGGAATCATTGTGGGCCGTAGATCAAGGAAGGGACGGCGCGGATTAAATCTCGCGTACCGGTTCGGCCAAGTCGGTGGTGGCCATTGATCCTTGATCGGATGGCTATAAGATCGTGTAATTCATTATCCTTTATGGACCGTCGGATCCGGATCCGAGTGTCGTCGTAGCATACCGATTCGGCCTGGAATACATCTAATCCTAGCGGTCGAATTCTAATCGGACGGCTGAAATTAACCGATACCCTTTCGCCGAGCCATAATTGCAAAAGAGACCCCGACCTTTTAAGAAATCAACCCGCGGTCCACTGTGCGGGTGATCTGAGTCTTAGAAAACTTTACCCAGAGCCCCCTGTGCTTCTGTTTAATTGAGGCCCAGTCCAGAGAGTTATAAAAATCAGGAAAATGAATTAGAAAATGAGTTTTTAATATAAAAATAATTCCTAGAATTTATATAATTCATAGAAAATGCATATGAACTCCAAATTAATCCATTCCACTTCCTATAATTTTGTAATATTATTGTTTATCAATTAGTGCCACTGGTTTTACATAAAAGTCACATTAAAATTGTTATCTTAACTAATCTTGTAATAAGCACATATAATCTTTGGAAAATCATAACTTAAAATCTACAACTCCAAATTTAGTGATTCCAGTTCCTGTGGTTTTATTTTAATGTCTAGATTATTACTGTGTATTTTATTTACATGCTTGGTGTAATGTTAATTTTGCCTATACCATGTATGTCTGTATTGCTACGACTAGCAGTGAGGTCACGAGTCACCTGAAGATCATCCTGGTACCTGGATTCTCAAGGCCCAGGCAAGTTGTGCCCTTGATCACTTCTTTTCACCCAGCCATGTTCTGATTAATCATAATGATCTGCATAGGTTAATTTGATGGGACCCAACAGGTTACCTAGTTTGTCTATCTTTATACCTTGTTTACCACTGAACTTTCTGGGTAGTACTTGCTAGTGTTATATGTGGTTTTGGGTATGAAGATTACACTATTCATGATTATACTTTTGTTATCAGTTGTTATTTATGGTTCATGTTAAGATCATTATGTTAATTGGAACATGGAGAACCACCCGGGAAAACAGTGCTACCACGAGGGTGGAATGGGACGCCCTTGGCTGATTAATTAGGGAAGCTAGTGGAAGACTACCTTACCCGAAAGGGGCAAGGGCAGTAGGGGAGAGGTCAGTGTAGGGAGGCCCTCGGGAGGATTTTGCTGCGATGGCGGTCCTGCAAGGGATTCCTGCACTGGATCTTCCTATAAACTGTAGCGGGTTTTCGGAAGCTAGTGGAACTTTGTAAAGGCCTCGTAGTGTTACCCTGCCTCGCTTCCTTGGTAGAGGTGTATGGGATTCATGACCCCTTGGCAGATGGGTAACACGGCTTGTGGGTAAAGGGTACAACCTCTGCAGAGTGTAAAACTGGTATACTAGCCGTGCTCACGGTCATGAGCAGCTCGGACCCTCACATGATTAAATTATGGAACTTAAACTCAATTTGTCATATGCATTGCATCGCAGGTGAAGTTGTTACTTTTGTTCTATTACTTAATTGGGGTTGGTATTTACTTATACTTAGTAATTGCTAATAAAATTTTGACCAACTTTAAAAGCAATGCTCAGCCTCAACCATCCTCTTTGGTAAGCCTTACACTTCATATGAGCTTCCATCTTTGGCAAGTTCATACACATTATTCCCCACAACTTGTTGAGCGATGAACGTATGTGAGCTCACTCTTGCTGTCTCACATACACCACAGGTCAAGACCAGGTACTGCAGGATGATGCTCATAGAGGATGCTGTGATGAGTTCGTGAGTGGTCTAGGTCGTCGTCTCCCAGTCAACTTTGGGTTGCTGGACCGTTGTCTCCTTATAATGTAATCATTTATTTTGTATGGAACTCCTGTTATGTATAAAGATGTGACATTCGATCCTGTGCCACTATACATCATATGTTTGAGACTTGGTCCCAGCATACCTGGTGTTTATGTTAACCCCGGGTTTTGGACCCCTAAAATCCGGGTGTTACAGAAGTGGTATCAGAGGAATGTTGACTGTAGGACGAAACCTAGATAGAAATGGACACAACCATTACCTACTTACCTTACTCTGATTCTTCTCTAAAACTTTCCTTAATCTTTTCTCATCTATTTCCGCTTCACTCTGATTATTCTTATCTTTTCTTTCTAAAGACAAATATGGATTTCACACTTTGAAATCCTATGACTGAAGTGACCTTTAGGAATAGGAGACCTAATCCTAGGAACAAAAACAAAACTATTTTTATAAGTGTCTATGTATTTGAATGTTTGTTCTTATGATATCTGTCTGATTTGGATCTTTGATTGAGTGTGATGGGTTGTGGAGTAATGTCCACAATTACACCTGCATATACATCTAGGTATAAAGGATAGCATTTGTAAGATAACTAGACAAACTAGGTTATCCCCTTAGAAAATATATGTAGTATTCCGTATCTATCTCATCTTGACATATTCTATCTTACCTTTGGACATTCACCTCGTACAACTAATTACCCTAGTCTTGACATAAAATATCTGGCCCAGCCCTGCCAAAGAAATTCCAGTACATAACCAACTATTAGTTTATTCATTCTGTCTATTAAATGATTCCCTTGCAAAGCTATCTTACCATATGCTTCTAACTTAGATGGTCAATACCAGGCGGGGTGGTGGAATTGATTTACCTGCTAATCAACAACCCCAACCACAGTCAGCAGCAATGAATCCTCCTAATCCCCCACCAGGCGGAGTTGATCCACTCGTCGCAGCTCAAATGAGAATGATGCAGCAAATGGCGGACACTATGGCAGATATGCGCACCCAAATGCAGCAAGAACGCCAAGAAATGCACCAGGAAAGAGAGGATGCACGTCGGGAAATGCGCCAAGAGCGGGAAGAAATACGCCAGGAGAGAAGGGTACAACAACAGCAGCTGCAACAACAACTTCAACAACAGCAGCAACAACAACAAGTGCCATTGCCTCCACCTCCACCACCAGTCCCACCCCGGGACAAGCACCGGGAATTCATGAGCCACAAACCACCAACCTTCTCCAACTCCGCAGATCCACTGCAAGCAGATGACTGGTTAAAGTCCATAGAGAAGATGCTCAACATAGCCCAGTGCTCGGACCGAGAGAAAGTACTCTATGCATCGGGTCGTCTTGCTGGTCCAGCTGCGGATTGGTGGGATGCGTACTGTGCAGCTCATGCTGCTGTCGATACCATTACCTGGGAAGAATTCTCCACACAATTCAGGAATTACCATATTCCTGTTGGACTCATGAAGATTAAGAGGAAGGAGTTTCTATCTCTCAAGCAAGGAAGTATGTCCGTGAGTGAATATAGGGACAAATTCATTCAGTTATCTCGATATGCTCCCAGAGATGTTGAAGATGATGAGCAAAAGCAGGAGCTCTTTCTGGACGGATTAATTGGACCCTTGCAATATCAACTGGTATCGCACACATTTCCATCCTTCCAAAGGCTACTTGACAAAGCTATTGCTGTAGAAAACAAGAGGAGTATATTTGGAGAGAAAAGAAAGGCTATCAACCAAGGGCCGGCTGGAAGTAGTTCCCGTCCTCGCTATACTACCACTCCCAATACACCAGCTAGTGGCAGTTCTGGACAACAAACTCAACAGACACCAACTGCTCCTCCAAAAGCAAGCACTCCAGGAGGAACCGTTGCTCCCAACACAACCGCCATCAGAACATGCTTCAAGTGTGGACAACCGGGACACTACGCCAACTACTGTCCCAACAAAGCTGCCTACACTACACCGGCTCCGATGAAACAAGGACAAGCCTCGGCAGGAAAGAGTCAGCCCCTATCTATCAACCGGGGATATGCCCATCACACAGAAGTAGAAGCTGAACCCAGTGAACTTGAAATTCAAGAAGAAGAGCCAGTGGAAGATGAAGTAGTCGGGGAAGAAGTCAACGAGCAACAAGGGTAGAGATAAACATTGATATAGATACATATATATATTTTACTATTTGTAAGACCTAAATATTAGTTTAGCCAGTAGTAGTATTTTACTAGTTTATTTTAGTAATAATAATAAGGTCCATTTGACCCTGTGTTTTGCTAATAAGATATGCATCATGCCGAGATTTTGCTTATGCATATGTGTTGAGACAATATGAACATGCACCCTTTTTCCTTACAAATCTCGAGGACGAGATTCTTTTTAAGGGGGGTAGGATTTGTAACAGCCTAAATCTCATTTTGAGAATATAGTAAAAAATTTTCAAAGGTCTTGCATTAGAATTTTTCTTTTAGAACTCTCATAACATTTGAAGACTCATCTCCCTATTTAAAAGCATTGGCTCAAGTGAATAAAATAATAAATAGAACCATATTTGGCACTCATGATGGAGTTTTAATTGTATGTGCATTTAAAATAATAATAAAATATAATAATGAAATTGGGAATTTAAAACTACTTTGAAATCTAGAATTTGAAAATGGATAAGGAAAAGAAGAGGGAAGAAAAGGGAAACAATATACTATAAAGAAACAAGAATAGATGAATAAATACATACTTTTCATAGGGACACTCTTATTTGTGCACTTAATTTGTGTGTGAAACTTGTCAACAGATTTGAATTTCAAAACCAAAGTTTGAAATTTGGAAGGAATTGCAAAACTAAAACAGAAAAGAAAAAGATAAAGAAAGACCTGCGCCTGGGCCGAATTTCATATGTCCCGGCCCATCTCTCATACGCGCACGGCCCAACCTTCGTTACCGCGTCGCTCGGCCCATCTTCGCATCACGCGCCGCGCGGCCCTCTCTGCGCTGCTCTGCGTGGTCGCCGCCAGGTGGGGCCCACGAGTCAGTCAGTGCGGGCGCGTCGCGTTTCTCTGGCGGGTGGGCCAATCACGTCAGCTTCACCTCCTCAACCGAATCGCGACGAACACCATCGCGCGGACTCCGCGAAGCTCGCCGGTAATCTCGGCGTCCGTGCAACGACCGTGGGTGCGCTCCGGGTATAAAGCTCACCGGGCTCGCCTCTCCTCCCGTATCCGCCTACTATCGCGACCACCGCCGTAACACCGAGAGAGAGAGAGAGGAAGGAGAGGAGCGCGGCCGCCGCACCCGAAATCGGGTATCACCGGCGGTCTGGGTTCGTGTGTGACCGCGGCGTGTTGGTCGTTGTGCGGGGATTGCACGTGTGTGTCTTCTCGTGCACGGAAGGCACCGGCCGCCTCGAAATTTCTCACCGGAGACATCCAGACGCCACCGCGCCGTGGACAGCTTCGGCGGCCCCGCCATTCCTGGTAAGTGACCCCTGACCGGTTTCGCTTCCCGCTGAGCATCGCGTAGCTTCGTCCGATTAGGTTTTAAGGCTCTGCGTTGCCGACCACATGAACGCCGGTGAGCTCCACCACCGCGGAGTTCCAGTGCGCCGTGTCCGGTCGACTGGGTGGGGGGAAGAAGGCCCCTGTGCCGTCAATCCAAGGATGGGCGGCCACGATTAGATCTGGGGAAGGAATCATTGTGGGCCGTAGATCAAGGAAGGGACGGCGCGGATTAAATCTCGCGTACCGGTTCGGCCAAGTCGGTGGTGGCCATTGATCCTTGATCGGATGGCTATAAGATCGTGTAATTCATTATCCTTTATGGACCGTCGGATCCGGATCCGAGTGTCGTCGTAGCATACCGATTCGGCCTGGAATACATCTAATCCTAGCGGTCGAATTCTAATCGGACGGCTGAAATTAACCGATACCCTTTCGCCGAGCCATAATTGCAAAAGAGACCCCGACCTTTTAAGAAATCAACCCGCGGTCCACTGTGCGGGTGATCTGAGTCTTAGAAAACTTTACCCAGAGCCCCCTGTGCTTCTGTTTAATTGAGGCCCAGTCCAGAGAGTTATAAAAATCAGGAAAATGAATTAGAAAATGAGTTTTTAATATAAAAATAATTCCTAGAATTTATATAATTCATAGAAAATGCATATGAACTCCAAATTAATCCATTCCACTTCCTATAATTTTGTAATATTATTGTTTATCAATTAGTGCCACTGGTTTTACATAAAAGTCACATTAAAATTGTTATCTTAACTAATCTTGTAATAAGCACATATAATCTTTGGAAAATCATAACTTAAAATCTACAACTCCAAATTTAGTGATTCCAGTTCCTGTGGTTTTATTTTAATGTCTAGATTATTACTGTGTATTTTATTTACATGCTTGGTGTAATGTTAATTTTGCCTATACCATGTATGTCTGTATTGCTACGACTAGCAGTGAGGTCACGAGTCACCTGAAGATCATCCTGGTACCTGGATTCTCAAGG